>OX392531.1:1941494-3281494 GCA_947623455.1 Mimachlamys varia | reverse complement strand
TACCTCAACAATAAAATAACGTCATCAATCTATCAACGTCGTGTCAACCCTAAGTTACGTCTGCTACGCTAACATTGCTTTATGCATACATGTATGATGCACCTGTGGTGATTATGGTAAAAGAAAGGAATGGTTTACTCCCTTGGGGATGAGAAACGGTAAGATGATGTTTCCACATACTCGGCAAAGCTTCGTGTTAGACTAAGAATCTTCTCGAGGTTTGATATTTTCCTGTCTCAAAAAAGGAGTAATATATTCTATAAACAGGACGTTGATATCCTTTTTAATGTATTGTCCACTTATTACTGTGGTCATCATCGAGTTTTAACTTTACATCATGAAGTAACTCTATACAAAATCTGGGAACTGTTTTTATCTTGGTAGAAAGTTTGAATCAGATACATAGAGGTTACACAACGAGAGGTTGTTGAATATGGTGTGTATTTCACTGGAATTAGTTAATGGCCAAAAGTTACAAAGGACACGAGCTTTAGCCGGTGTCGTTTGTAACTTTTGAACATTAACTAACGAGAGTGAAATAAATACCATATCCAACAACCACGAGTCATCGAAAATCTCGATATTTAGAGCAAGCCCTAGAATAACGAATCATGTAAACCCCGAACGTTGTGTTTCAGTAGAAATCGAAGTAAACAGCTGATGTAGAAGAGTCTGTTGTATCCTTTATTTCAAGTTCAGAACGTGGTCAGCAAACGTCTTTTTGTTTATATTTACACCTCTCCCTTCTTGTGCTTAGTAAACTCTGACTGCGAATATATTACCGTATACGCAGTGAAAAAAGGCTCGGCGGATTGATATTTGTTTAAATATGGCGTCGTTCACGCTTCAGAAAAATGTGTATTCGCTGTCGGCCATTGTTTGGTTCCTACAAGATTTTGAAACATGGAACACATATGGAATCAATTTCTTTTGATTAAACAATAAATAGTTTCTAGCAAACTTTTGATTCCAAATGATGCGCATTCGAAATTATTTGACGGTAACGCAAACATGGCGGCGCCCTGCAGTTGTGACGTCTGACGTCGGAACGCGTCACAACCAGATCCCTGTGTCAATGCGTGTACATAACGACCGTTATAAATAAAGAAATGAATTCGACTTGCTAGAAATACTATTATACAAAATCTACATATGATGTCATGAAGAAAAATAGTGATGTTCACAGTGCATTTTCTAAATCTACCAATATATTAATGAAATCCAATGGGACTATATTATCTTATAACACTTGAAAATTAATAATGGTGTAAATATAAGGATTGTACCCCATTTTGACTGCGTATACGGTAGTATGCCCGCAGTTGGCAACGAACATATTCACTATGGAGCACTAACGCGCACCATAGAATATGTTCGTTGCCAACTGCGGGCATACTACCGTATACGCAGTCAAAATGAGGTACAATCCTTATATAGACAACACATCGTCGATATATCTGAAAGTGAAATTTAAAGACTTGGCAAGGTTTTTGTTACCTGTCCTGATTAGCCCTTCAATAAATTCAGCCTCGTATGAAAACAACCAAGTCAGCTAAGTATGCCCGAATATTACTATTGTGTATGGTTTTCGATCCTCGAGTCTCGGCCGTAGTATCTTACGACTGCTTCAGTACTCTGAAATAAACAGGCTCATAAAGCGTGCTATAGAGCGTTTGACAAACTCGACCCCAAACATTTACAGGACACTTGATATCCGTCTCGTCTACAATGTATTTAATTTACACACTCCAAACTACCGGAAATCAGGTCATAGACTATATTCAAACTATGTCCTTGAAGTCTAGACTGTGTTGTTAACATGTGCAAGTATATTATGAGCGTTTCTGGCTTATATCTTGGTGATATATTATAAGCATAAATCATATAGGATAAAGGAACGTCAATAATCAGTAAATACAGCGTCAATAATCAGTAAATACAACGTCAATAATCAGTATATACAACGTCAATAATTAGTTTATACAACGTCAATAATCAGTATATACAACGTCAATAATCAGTATATACAACGTCAATAATCAGTAAATACAGCGTTAATAATCAGTAAATACAGCGTCAATAATCAGTATATACAACGTCAATAATCAGTGTATACAACGTCAATAATCAGTATATACAACGTCAATAATCGGTAAATACAACGTCAAAAATTAGTAAATACAACGTCAATGATCAGTAAATTCAACGTCAATAATCAGTAAATACAGCGTTAATAATCAGTAAATACAGCGTCAATGATCAGTAAATACAACGTCAATAATCAGTAAATATAACGTCAATAATCAGTAAATACAACGTCAATAATCAGTATGTACGTCAATAATCAGTAAATACAGCATCAACAATTAGTATATACAGCGTCAACAATCAGTATATACAACGTCAATAATCGGTAAATACAACGTCAATAATCAGTAAATACAGCATCAACAATTAGTATATGCAACGTCAATAACCAGTATATACAACGTCAATAATCAGTATATACAACGTCAACAATTAGTATATACAGCGTCAATAATCAGTATATACAGCGTCAATAATCAGTATATACAGCGTTAATAATCAGTAAATACAGCATCAACAATTAGTATATACAGCGTCAATAATAAGTATATACAGCGTTAATAATCAGTAAATACAGCATCAACAATTAGTATATACAACGTCAATAATCAGTATATACAACGTCAATAATCAGTAAATACGACGTCAATAATCAGTATATACAACGTCAATAATCAGTATATACAGCGTTAATAATCAGTATATACAATGTCAACAATTAGTATATACAGCGTCAATAATCAGTATATACAGCGTTAATAATCAGTAAATACAGCATCAACAATTAGTATATACAACGTCAATAATCAGTATATACAACGTCAATAATCAGTATATACGACGTCAATAATCAGTATATACAACGTCAATAATCAGTATATACAACGTCAATAATCAGTAAATACAGCATCAACAATTAGTATATACAGCGTCAATAATCAGTATATACAGCGTTAATAATCAGTAAATACAGCATCAACAATCAGTAAATACAGCATCAACAATTAGTATATACAGCGTCAATAATCAGTAAATACAACGTCAATAATCAGTATATACAGCATCAACAATTAGTATATACAGCGTCAATAATCAGTATATACAATGTCAACAATTAGTATATACAGCGTCAATAATCAGTATATACAGCGTCAATAATCAGTATATACAGCGTTAATAATCAGTAAATACAGCATCAACAATTAGTATATACAACGTCAATAATCAGTATATACAACGTCAATAATCAGTAAATACGACGTCAATAATCAGTATATACAACGTCAATAATCAGTATATACAACGTCAATAATCAGTAAATACAGCGTCAATAATCGGTAAATACAACGTCAATAATCAGTAAATACAGCGTCAATAATCAGTATATACAACGTCAATAATCAGTAAATACAACGTCAATAATCGGTAAATACAACGTCAATAATCAGTAGATACAACGTCAATAATCAGTAAATACAACGTCAATAATCAGTAAATACAACGTCAATAATCAGTATATACAACGTCAATAAACAGTATATACAACGTCAATAATCAGTATATACAACGTCAATAATCGGTAAATATAACGTCAATAATCGGTATATACAACGTCAATAATCAGTAAATACAACGTCAATAAACAGTATATACAACGTCAATAATCAGTAAATACAACGTCAATAATCAGTATATACAACGTCAATAAACAGTATATACAACGTCAATAATCAGTATATACAACGTCAATAATCGGTAAATATGACGTCAATAATCAGTAGATACAACGTCAATAATCAGTATATACAACGTCAATAATCAGTAAATATAACGTCAATAATCAGTAAATATAACGTCAATAATCAGTAAATACAACGTCAATATTCAGTATATACAACGTCAATAATCGGTAAATATAACGTCAATAATCAGTAAATACAACGTCAATATTCAGTATATACAACGTCAATAATCAGTAAATACAACGTCAATAATCAGTAAATACAACGTCAATAATCAGTATATACAACGTCAATAATCAGTATATACAACGTCAATAATCAGTAAATACAACGTCAATAATCAGTATATACAGCGTCAATAATCAGTATATACAACGTCTACAATTAGTATATACAACGTCCATAATCAGTAAATACAACGTCAATAATCAGTATATACAGCGTCAATAATCAGTATATACAACGTCAATAATCAGTATATACAACGTCAATAATCAGTATATACAACGTCAATAAACAGTATATACAACGTCAATAATCAGTATATACAGCGTCAATAATCAGTAAATACAGCGTCAATAATCAGTATATACAACGTCAATTATCAGTATATACAGCGTCAATAATCAGTAAATACAGCGTTAATAATCAGTAAATACAGCGTTAATAATCAGTAAATACAGCGTCAATAAATATAACGTCAATAATCAGAAAAAACAGCGTCAATAATCAGTAAATACAGCGTCAATAATCAGTATATAAAACGTCAATAATCAGAAAATATGACGTCAATTATCAGTAAATATAACGTCAATAATTAGTATATACAATGTCAATAATCAGTAAATATAACGTCAATAATCGGTATATACAACGTAAGTAATCATTTTATATTTACTGTCTACACTGACATTCACTCGATAACCATTGTTCCACAGACTATTATTATCACTTTATAACTGTACTCAAACACGTGCCTTAATTATATGACGTCGACAACAATACATTTGGGCGGAGCTATGTGGATCCTCCAGTTTGAAACACAATTGAAATTTACAGTCGGTAAATTTAACGTAACGCACGTTGCGTAACGCGTTTACGCAATTTACCTGGTGTTCCATTGGATTTGTGATATCAAAACAAAAGACTAACATCAATAATTTATGATAACTTAACACAGTACTAGGTTAATCCTTAATTGATTTCAGTGAACATACCGAGGCCCGTATCAATTATAAGGCATAAACATTTACAAGTGAATAAATAGACATTTCACTTAAATGAAATACTGTGCAATACAGGTGAAATACTAACATACTAAATAACATTCTATAGGTAAATCTATATGTTACAATCCCTAAGCTTACACAGCATACTATCAATCTTGAAAATAAATTTCTAAATTCGGAATCTACAAGGTTTCAGCGCTGTACATCATATGCAGTACTTTATATCGAAATAAACGTAGCACTATGCTGACTTCACATAATTGTATACATAAATTAATATGATATATTTAGTTGCAAAAGTTAATTCAATACAACAATATTATCATAATTCATTTTCAAAAAACTGTATTTGCTGGTGGCATTGATCTGTTCTTTTGTTGGCTACATTCTGTATCTCCGTCACTCAAGCTGTGATATTCAAGGAGGTCGACGACGGTTATTAGTAGTTAAATTGAATACTCATTATTAATTTTTTCTTCGTTTTCATGTAAATCCGTAAGAGAGAATTAAAAAAAGAGATTTTAAGGAAAGAACCCCTGTTGAGCACGATCGTATTAAGTTGTTTTCTTTGAAAAAATCATTTTAAATGATTGGTACTTTTTTATTCTATATAAAGAATGAAAGTCGTTTTTAACGTTCATAGTGTTATAATTATGATTGCCCTTCATCCTTCCATTGTAATGCATTATATTTACATTTGCGCTGCAACCCACTATATGAACATCACTAGCAAAACTGCCTTTTATAAAACTATGAAAGCAATGGGTTTCGAGACGTAGCACGTGATTTCATTATGACGTCATAGATCAAGCTTGTTCAACGAGAGTCTTTTCGCGCCGCTTCGAATAACATGGAGAATACCCTTGCGTCAAACGCTCAAATGACTCATTATTATCATTGGCGCCAATTTTATTCAAGCTGGGCTGTTCCGCCCATGTCGTTTAAATGACGACACTTATACAGACGCAGGTAATAAACTATTAATTGGAAAAATATCAATAAAGTTCAGCAATTGCTCTATAGCAAAAATGTAAATATATGGATTGAAAGTCATTTTTTAAACTTTCATAGTGCTATGAAAGGTCAGCCGTTACATCCATATTCAGCATGAAGCCCTAGTGGGCTTCATTCAATATGGATGTAACGGCTGACCTTTCATAGCATTATGAAAGTTAAAAAATGACTTTCAATCCATATATTTGGTGTCTTCAGTTGATTTGCTGTTCAAAAACTGTGATAAATAACTAAACAAAGTACTGGTAAAATAATACAATCAAAATGTAAATGTGAACGGATGGAGAGTCTTTGCGTTCACACTCATATGAACACCATTTTGCTGGTAGTATTCATGGAGTGGCTGGAAGCGTAAATAAAGATATGATATAATGGACAGAAAAACCCTTCCCAGACAGGTGGGGCACAATTACATATGATTACACGTGGAATAGCGTCGATATCGTATTACACAAAGAGCGACAAAAAAAAGTCACCAATTAAGTAATTAGTCGGACAAGCGTTTACATCCAACAAATCGCAATCACCGTGCAATTAAACCTCTTTTGATACATGTTTGTGATTCCCTAGATGTTAATGCTTATCAAAGAAGGACTATGACAAGCAATGTTTGAACAAAAGCAAGCAAAGACAAATTCATTGCTATTAATATATCATCTTACATGTAATTGGTTGTAACATTCTTTAAAAAATCTTTATTTCTTAAACGTAAGTTTAAAGTCCACGATTATTCATTGAACGAACACAAACCCTTTTAAAATTGGAGAGGACGTTTCAAAAGATTCTAATTGATCACCAGAATGGTTAGTTATACACCTTTCTTTTGCTCTTATGCTATTGAAGTTCTGCTTTTGCCAATATAGGGCATGGAATGGTGAGTGTAAACTGGTTGACATCGAATTGATCTAGATAGGCCTAACACCATTTATAATTCTAAGTTCATTCTTAAGACATATCTAGTTATATTTAAAAACATATATCATATAAACTTTATTGAATCAAACTTATATTGATCACTCTTGGTGGCACGGATGTTTTCGCGCAAGGGGTCTTATTGTGAGAGGAAACCTGAGTACCCGGAGTAAACCAACGTGATCGGGCAGGTGACCCCATATTAACCCGACCACCCAATTTAAAAACAAATAATCATAGTGTTTTCCTTTTTTGTTTATTTCATTATAATGATACGGACCATGCTGATTTTTTTTATCCTACTCCAATGAAAAAATAGGTTAATCAAATAAACTTTCGAAATTTACGTGTTACATTTGAAATTTATCCTTTTTGTACTGTAAGGAATGTCTGCTAAGTGAAATGCTTTCATTTATTATTTTTGAATAACATCTTTTCCCGAAAAGGTTCCCCAATTTAAATACTACTAGTATATATCTAAAATTGAAGAAATATCGTGTCTCATCAATAAATTTCTTCAAAATTCTCATGAAGAACATCCCCTATAACGTTTCTTCTGATAATTGACTATCACAGAAGTTTTCCTTAATGTATTATCAAGGACTAGAACGAACCTTAAAAGTCAAAGACAATTCACAATTTTCCTAACTATTGTTTATAGATCTTACTGAAAAAGTTCCATAAAAAGTCAATCCATTTAATCCCAAACTAATAAAATGTTTTTCATAGTATAAAGAGTGTTCCTAACTTTCGATTTTTAGGGATATTTATGCAATTTTCTTTGCACTGATGTTTGTTTTTGTTCAATTTGGTAATTAGTGTATCTGTATATGTAATTAGGTCCTTGTATATCAGTCTAGTTAGAAGTCAACTGGAATATTGTAGCGAGATCTGGTCACCGTATATGTACCAATCTACATTGATACACCAAGTTGAAACTGTCCAGATTTTTTTAAAATTTTTGTGGTTCAAGTTTGATTTTAATACTTACTATTCTTATTCTGATGTCTGTAAATATTTTAAGTTGCCTTCTCTAGAAAGCAGACGCCACATTTAGATAATTATTTCTGTTACAAATGTGTTCATGGTCTATTAGACTGTCCATATCTTATAGAAAGGATTGGTGTGTTAGCTCCAAGAAAATGTTTACGATCCTCTGTGCATTTGCAATTTAGTTGTCCTCATAGTAGGCTTAATGTTAGAAAATTCAGTACTTTTAATCGTGTTTTTAGAACTTTCAACCGAAATACCTGTGCTCTTGACTGTATATTAGAGTGTACTCTGTCTTCTTTTAAATCTCGCCTAGAGGCAGTATGTTTTAAATAATTCCATATTTAGGTACTGCACACCATACTTTACTATTATCAATCTTATAAATTACTGGCATGTACTTATCTGTGATAGTTTATTATACTTTTGTTTATTATACTTTTGTTATCATTGTTATCAATTCTGTAATTGGATCCTCGGGTCTGTTGAATTAAATCAAATAAATAAATAAATAGATAGATGCAGAAGACTTATGTAGTCTGATTTGGGAAGGACGTATTTATTCTGCATTGATGAACTCTGAAGCGTATGTTTTTGTATTGTAAATATTAGTTCGAGGCTCGTATTTTCCCCTCCCGTGTGTCAAATGCCATCTGTATGATAAAATATTTTGAGATCTGGATTTTTTCGAAGCGTTGGGGCATGAGGTTCTTTTCAAACAAGTGCATGTCATGCTATGGATCGAACGTTTGTATGTAAAGACAAAAAGATATATGAAGGATATTCTAAAATAGCAACGGATATCAGTTAAAAAACTTCAGGGTTTAGTCGTTTAAATGCCCCAGACTAACAATACGTTTCGTGAGTCGGCACCCTGAGTATTGTTTGATACCTTAATTAATTTTGCAAATCAAATTACATAAAACAAGTTTAGTTTATGTTAGAGCGCGAGGGGTTCAGCTGTGGACCTGAGAAAAACAACGTGGTCGGGCCGTTCTACTTCCGACCTGATAATAAAACCCAGACCGCCCTGGCAAAAGGCCAGTTCTTTCTCCACTGCAACACTCGGCTGCAAGTAATCTTAAATCTACGAATTCATGCTTGTACATGTAGGATTCATAATTGTTATGTAAAATAGGCTGTTATCGCGAAGCTTCTGTTGAACCATGTTGTGTAACAAAACGGGCTGTTATCTCGAAGATTCTGTTGAACCATGTTGTGTAACAAAACGGGCTGTTATCTCGAAGCTTTAAATAAATGATTTTCAATTTGTGTTACACAATAAGCTGTTATCTCGAAGCTTCTATTCATGTTGTGTAGCTAAACGGCTGGTTATTTCGAAGCTTCGACTACCTGATTTTGTGTTACATTACAACTTGTTATCTCGAAGCTTCTATGGAATTCCATATACGACAGTGTCCTGTTAGCTACCGACTGCTTGCTCTCCGTATGCGACAGCGTCCTGTTAACGACCGCCTGCCTGCTCTTTTTCTATGGAACTCCATATACGACAGCGTCCTGTTAGCTACCGACTGCTTGCTCTCCGTATGCGACAGCGTCCTGCTAACGACCGCCTGCCTGCTCTTTTTCTATGGAACTCCATATACGACAGCGTCCTGTTAGCTACCGACTGCTTGCTCTCCGTATGCGACAGCGTCCTGTTAGCTACCGACTGCTTGCTCTCCATATACGACAGCGTCCTGTTAGCTACCGACTGCCTGCTCTTTTTCTATGGAACTCCATATACGACAGCGTCCTGCTAACTACCGACTGCTTGCTCTCCGTATGCGACAGCGTCCTGTTAGCTACCGACTGCTTGCTCTTTTTTCTATGGAACTCCATATACGACAGTGTCCTGTTAGCTACCGACTGCTTGCTCTCCGTATGCGACAGCGTCCTGTTAACGACCGCCTGCCTGCTCTTTTTCTATGGAACTCCATATACGACAGCGTCCTGTTAGCTACCGACTGCTTGCTCTCCGTATGCGACAGCGTCCTGTTAGCTACCGACTGCTTGCTCTCCGTATACGACAGCGTCCTGTTAGCTACCGACTGCTTGCTCTCCGTATGCGACAGCGTCCTGTTAGCTACCGACTGCTTGCTCTCCGTATGCGACAGCGTCCTGTTAGCTACCGACTGCTTGCTCTCCGTATGCGACAGCGTCCTGTTAGCTACCGCTTGCTTGCTCTCCGTATACGACAGCGTCCTGTTTACTACCGACTGCTTGCTCTCCGTATGCGACAGCGTCCTGTTAGCTACCGCCTGCTTGCTCTCCGTATACGACAGCGTCCTGCGAACTACCGACTGCTTGCTCTCCGTATACGACAGCGTCCTGTTAGCTACCGCCTGCTTGCTCTCCGTTTACGACAGCGTCCTGTTAGCTACCGCCTGCTTGCTCTCCGTATACGACAGCGTCCTGTTAGCTACCGCCTGCTTGCTCTCCGTATACGACAGCGTCCTGTTAGCTACCGCCTGCTTGCTCTCCGTATACGACAGCGTCCTGTTAGCTACCGACTGCCTGCTCTTTTTCTATGGAACTCCATATACGACAGCGTCCTGCTTACAATTGTAGGATTTTGTCTTTTGCAAAATATTTACATCAGAACCATGGTGATACATCAGAACCATAGTTAATGATGCTATATTTATATATACCATGTATATATATATCTATTCTTTTACCAAATACTGCATAGATCTATATTTCTTTAGGATATTTGACAAGTCATAAACTTGATAAGAGAATGATGTATTACCTTCATGTATAGTGGTAAGTAAATTGACAATTTTTTGTCGGCATACTTCACAGCAACGAGGGTGCAGTTGTGGACAACAAATATTTCCCCCATTGTAAGATGTTGATTCTTCAACTTCTGTGGAATACCCCCTCTGTTTGACCTAACAGTGGCACATGCTGATGTTGATTGCAGTTATAATTCATAAAAGAGTTGAGGGCTGCTGAAGTAATTGTCCTATGTATATATGGTATCCTTTGTTCATGTATGGGGACGCAAGACGCAAAACCAAGTCATATGTAGCCCCATACTGACTGGGTGGCTGCTGCTGACCATCATGGCCTGTGTACAACTCCATTCGACAACAATATCCATTTGCAGAGTCGCAAAGCATGTACATTTTAAGACCATATTTACAAGGTTTGTCAGGACTGTATACACGAAAATGCAAATTTCCATGGAATCATCCTTTCATCAATGGCAATGTTCTTCTTATCAGGAGCATAAACTCGCTGAAAGTTTGCTAACATGTCCTTGGGATCCCCCAGCTTCTGTAAAGGGGAATAGCCTGGTTGTCCCCTTGGTACTGCATTGACGTTATCAGACAAGTGTAGAAAGCTCATCAGAGCAAGAAATCTAGCTGTGTCTAGGCATTACTGTGTTGAAAAATAGTGTTCTGATTACAACATTTGTGGACAAGTAATCCTGAATATCCAACTGTCTTACAATGCCCATTGCAATGGTTATTCAAAGGAATGCTTTGATTTCAGGAACCGAAGTATTAGTCCAGTTTCTAAGCCTAGAAAAAGGTGGCAAGTTTGGATGATTCTGCAAGTACTGTGCATAACGACGTTGTAAGTGAATTAGTTTGTTCAAAATGTAATTACATAAATTATGTATTATCATTTAATTCGAAATTCACATGCGATGACAATAACTTTAAAAAGGTTTTTTCATTGCTTATTTTCAAAAGTTACCAATATATAATTATAATAATTGATAGTTCGATGTTATTATATACCGCTTTATCACAACCTAAACGCCGTCTCAAAGCGGTCCACAAATTATTATTAGTGGTTAAAATCATATCGATGTAGATTCACTCGTATTATATTGTCTTAGCAACAGCTATCGTATATCACCGTAGCAACCCGGATCGAATGTTTTTTATTTGTTTAGTATTAAACATGTTCAATGATGTAAATATAAGGATTTTACCTCAATATGGTAGCTTATACGGTAGTAGGCCCGCAGTTGGCAACAAACTTATTCACTATATCCTAGGGTTCTCAAAGAGACTTGTGATGTCATAAGTCATCCATTATCGTTAATATTCAAAACATCCATAGACACAGGGGAGCTACCCGAGGATTGGAAATGTGCTAATATAACGGCAATATTTAAGACAGGAGATCGGAAAGAAGCTTCCAACTATAGACAAGTGAGCTTGACTAGCGTTGTCTGCAAGATACTTGAGTCACTAATCAGAGAAGAAATTATGATCGACATGAGGAAAAATAAACTATTTAGTAAAGCACAATTCGGCTTCATAAATGGAAGATCTACCGTTCTACAGCTTCTCAATGTCATGGAGAGATGGACAGATATTTTGGATAATGGAGGATGAGTGGATGTTATATAATGTGATTTTATGAAAGCATTTGATAAAGTCCCTCATCAACATCTCGTACATAAACTCTCAAAATATGGTATTGCTGGCAAATTTTCCTCTTGGATTACAGCCTTTTTACTTGGAAGGAAACAGCGAGTCGTAGTAAACAGTGAAACATCACAATGGAATCCAGTAATAAGCGGTATACCACAAGGATCTGTGTTGGGACCACTCCTATTTGTATTATATATAAACGATATGCCAGACGTAACGAGCAATGGAACTGGAACTTATCTTTTTGCTGACGACACGAAAGTATTTAGAGCCATTGATGATGAACAGGATTGTAAACTTCTTCAGAAAGATATATTTGCGTTAAACAAATGGTCAGAAACTTGGAAACTACGATTCCATCCAGAAAAATGCAAAGTGACCCGTGTCGGATATACAAATATGGATCCTTATAACTACCAACTGAAAGAAAGTGCTCAACACTTAACATTTGATGACTCAGAAAAGGATATCGGGGTCACCATAGATAATAAACTTACTTTCGATAAACATATCTGCGAAAGCAAATTCGATCATGGGAGTATTACGGAGGACAATGGAGTACATGAACCCACACAGTTTTAAAATGTTATACACGGCTTTAGTAAGACCCCACATCGAGTATGCGGTCCAAGTCTGGTGTCCTCATCTGTGGAAACACATTGAAACAATAGAAAATGTCCAACGTCGAGCAACAAAACAAGTTCCTGGTCTGTCAAATCTTTCTTATTCTGAACGTCTGCAAAAACTGTCACTACCAACGTTAGCATATAGACGGTCTCGTGGGGACATGATTGAGGTCTATAAAATCATCTCTGGAACATATGACGAGGAAGTTGCAGAATTGTTCTCCGTTAATGTAGGGCCAACCACTCGTGGACATAACTTTAAAATACATAAAACATTCTCAAGACTAGATGTTAAAAAAATATTCGTTCACGCAGAGAACTGTGGATATGTGGAATGGTCTGCCATTTGAAATTGCAAATGCTGTATCAATAAAACAATTCGAATATGAATTGGATGAACATTGGAAAAATCAACCACAAACTACTGTTTCAAAGAGAACATCAAGCTGTGAACTAAATCATTATTTATTATTTCAGTAACTTTATTACGAGCTGACAATCAAAGGATGTATATCCTCTACATATATATTTTTTTATGTATGCTGTCAGAATAAATCTATGTATATATTTACCAGAACGTGTATATTGGGCTAGTGTCAACGCCATTTTTAAAAAACATGTGATGTATGAGTTTTCAATTGTACAGATGTCTTATCATATTTTAATATAATTTCGATTGTATGTAAGCAAGTTCTACAACAGTCTATTTCTTAAATTGTTTAGTATTTTTTTTTCTCTGAAAATTCAACAAAAAAGATGAATTGGGTCTCTCCGAGATTAAATACGTTAATCGACTCTTTCCAATAAACGATATTTTACTGAAACTGGATCTAAAGATACAAACTATTTTACGTAAATTGTAAATTTCGTTCTGGAGTTTGATGAATGTTACAATTTTGTTCCCCCCATATCTAACTCGTTACATGTTTTATCAAAACAACGCTTAATGATCTAGCACAGTGACAAATAGATAAATAATGGATATTCACTGGTGAAAAGCTTCAATCAGCATGTCATTTTAAATACTCTTATTATAATTTGATTTATTATTTTAACGTCTTATTAACAGCCAGGGTAATTTAATCACGTGCCAGGTGTTGGAGGTGGAGGAAAGGCGGAGAATCCGAGAAATACCACCGACCTACGGTCATTACCTGGCAACTGCCCAACATTTGTTTCGGCTGGAGGGCTAGTGGTAGAATGTCGCACATCTTAACCATGCACTCTGCAACCGCGGCCCGGAGGTGGAAGACAAGTGGAAGCCTAACAGTGTATCGTGGAAATTCCGTGCGAGTTATCGTCCTTCGGACATGGAAGGATTTTACATGAGAGATGTTCACTGTTACCACGAGTTATCTCTCCTTTGCTGAAAGATATTGTATATTTTCTCTGTTAATAAACACGCTTCCATGGATATAGAACAGTGTCTTGTTCATTGACTTTTTATTGAAATCTATAAAACGTCAACATGTATCTTCTGATTGGGTATAAATAAGACGAGTGAAAGTTACGGTCGTACAAAAGAAAACAATTAGATTATACCGAAGCGTCAACAAAACCATAATTCGAACCCAAAATCGGTTGAACTAGAGGCAAAGTACAAAAAAAGGAAAGATCCACACGGAGACCCTTGTAATAGAGCAAGAGAATAAGACAAGGTGTTCCCGAAGAGTAAGCATCTTCTGCTTCATCCACGACACCCGCCATGTAAATCTTTGTCACACCAAGTCAACATCAAGTCCTCGAAATGAGAACCGAGTTATTGTCTATCACAGCAAGTAAGCACACAAGTCAAAAACGTCCATCTTCATTTATATTATTAAGACAATACGCATTATTGTAATAGTGTGTTGATGACATCCGAGGGCTTCGTTATGTTCTGGCCCCGGTTTCATCATCATTCCTTAACTTAAATTCTCCATAGTAAAGCATTACAGAATGTAAGTAAAGCTCCTTAACTTAAGATTTTCTCCTTAAATATTGCAATGCTTTCCTATGGAGATTTTTAAGCTAAGAAGGTGGACTGTACTTAAGAAGAAAAAGAAGAATGCAAAAGAAGATTTTCAGTTTTTACCAAGAAATGCTGTTAGTGAATTTACTTTCACTAAAGAATGTTTTTTTTGTGGACAAAAATCATCGAAGAAAATGAACAATATGTTTAAACCTTCACAATTTTGTTTCATTATAATATTTTCTTTGCATACTTCTGAAACAGTACTAGTGATGTTGCAAGAAGAACATTTGTCATTATTTGATTTTGAGCACCCTCAAGTAGAATCAGCTATTCTTGTTTAAAAAGAGGGTGTACATGTCCAAGAAGGCGAGAGGTGGTGCTAACTAGGGAAAATATGGGCAAATATATCATTTGTTTATTTTTTTTCCCATTTCGGTTACAGGTCAAATTATTTGAACTTTGATTTGTCTTCAGAAAATTTGCGCCGTGAATAGCATGGATATCATTCGGGTATAATAGCTTGCCCCGGTTTCATCAACGTTTCTTAACTTAAGGAAACTCCTTAACTTAAAAATCTCCATAGGAAAGCATTAAAGAATTTAAGGAAAGTTCCTTAACTAAGGATTTTCCCCTTAAATTCTGTAATGCTTTCTTGTGGAGATTTTTAAGTTAAGGATTTCCTTAAGTTAAGGAACGTTGAGGAAACCGGGGCCTGGACTCAAAGTCGGATATATAGATTCATACGATAAATACTGACTTTATTTTAACAAGAGTATCCTAAGATTTGTCAAATAATATGAGTTGGATGAAGAGAAAAGTTTTGTACAGCATAATCATGTTTCAATCCATTCACACCTGAAGACGCATTTGAACTCTCCCAATACAACGGGTGGAATAGTTCAGCATGGAATTTCAGGGGTGGAAGAGTTAGACCGCTTTTCATACATGTACATATTTTTTAATATCAGATAAATATTACAAAGTGCTGGATCAGGACAACCGATTTTATTACGAATGAAGTAAACATTTTGTTATTTTTTCCCTTTTTGTATACATGTTTATTACAGGTGAGCTGGGGATATTTTTTTATACATGCATATTACAGGTGAGCTGGGGATATTTTTTGTATACATGTATATTACAGATGAGCTGGGGATATATTTTTTATACATGTATATTACAGGTGAACTGAGATAAAAAAAAATTATACATGTATATTACAGGTAAGCTGGGGATATATTTTTATACATGTATATTACAGGTGAGCTGGGGATATATTTTTTTATACATGTATATTACAGGTGAGATGGGGGATATTTTGTATACCTATATATTCAATCCTTATATTTACATTCAGATTGTTTTTGTTATTTTGTGCCAATTTCTAAAATATTGGACTTGTGTAAGTCTATGCAGCGGAAGTTGCTGAGACGTGTGACGTTATCAATCACTGTGTGACGTCATCCAAATGAAATGTGTAGCTGTTTTTGTACTGACAACAATTATAAACTGCTACAACACAAACATGGGTATTGAATCTGAAATTTATACAAAAAGCGCAGGTTGAAAACAGTTTGGAAAAAGGGACTAATTCCTGCACTACTTTACTAATGTATCTATACGCCAACTGGAAAGTTTATCCAAAAATAACCTTTAAACACTTTGGTAGGTATATTGAGTTCAAGTTCACTAGAAATGTAAATATTGGAAGATGAACTATATATATACGTCATCAAATTCATGAATTTATTTTATTTAATTCGTCGTTGAATAATGACTTTCCCACGAGCAAAGGCATTCAAAAGTAAGAACTATATTTATATTTGTAAGTAACCTTAATCATCATCTTATGTAAACATATCTACGATATTTCGATGGCATAAAATAAGACGCGAATTTACAGGGTGGGGATTGGAAGCTCGAATGGTGCAATAAATAAAATATATAATTACGATAAACCGTATAGGGCTGCAATTTTAATAAAAAATACTATTTAGATGTTGTTGAAAGAAAAGAACGGCTCCACTACCAAGAGAACACAATGCATCCATATCACACCCGCAGGCATACACACCTAGCCAATACACATAGTACAAGTAGGTATAGCCTTATAAGGCAGCTCCTGCGAACTCCTCAGAATTGTACTGAGCATATAGAAGTATTTATTTATAATTCAATGTACTGAAGAGCGCTCTCTGCTTATGTTATCTATATCAAATATTTTTTTTATTATCTATTAGAATTAAAATTAAAATATTAATATAAAAGATCAGACTATGAACAAGTCCAGATGAATCATATTATGTTTGAAATAGCTTCTGTCAACATCACTTGAATGTTAGTTTAAAAAAATAAAATGCAAAAGTTAGTTAAATAAAATGATAACTATTCCTTAAAGATACACATGGTAAAAACAGATGATTGTTTTCGGTGTATTTCAGAGGCATAACATACTATACAGAACGGTATGGTGGGTAAATATACGTAAAAAATGTTCTATTAAAAAAAGCTGGCATATACATTTATAACTTTGAAGCTTATTAATAAAAAAAAAGTGTAAGCAAGTTGCTATTTCCTAGGAAACGTATCAGTCTATCGTCTTAGCTATACTCTCACATAAGATGATACGTGTACATGTAGGAATACATACGAAGCGTATAGTGACTACTATTATAGAATGAAATGGTAATGATTAATACAAACCGCAAAACTTTTTGTAATAAATATTTTGTTTTAAAAATTATTTCCAAACCCTGTTTCTAACAATACCGCTATTAACATAACAACGCAGTCAACTGGTGACCTGACGTCATGCATAATTATTGTTCCCCTAAATCTGCAGATGTGACGGGATGTGCCCGCGGCGAATAGTATGCTGACGTCAAAAATAAAGAATGAATAGATCAAGGTGTCTCGAAGTATATTTCCTCGTATGGCCCATGTGTATATAAACCAAGGATCAAACCTACCTGCCAGTGTGGTCTTTTCTTAAGACACAGAACAGAACAGCTTACTTACAGCAAATATGGTAGGTACACTTGTTTTTACAATCCCAGTCAGCGATGGAAGAATAAATACAAAACTATACAGATAAAACGAATTTTGAAATTTATGATAAACTATTTCATATTAAATTGTTCATTATTTGGGTTTCTTTCAGTTCTAATTGAACTAAGAGCTTTCGTATGCTATTGATTCAAATTGGTTTTAAATATTAAACGTAACATAAGTATAATTAGCACTTCTAACATTTAATTTGAAATAGTTATAAAAATTGTGTATATAAATTTGTGTTTAATTGAATAATTACATTTTACAGCATCGTTTAATAGCATAAATGTTTGCATTTTAGATTTAATCATAATGGTTTCTTTTGTTATGTATGTTTCAAGAAATTTATAATAAGCAAATATTATTTAGAATTTATTTCTATTTAAATTCTGACCGTAATGTAGGTTTTAATGATTTTAATTACTTTGGTTTATAGCACGCCTACTTCGCACCTATTGTCCTAGCAGTTTACGTGTCCTCGGCAGCAGGAGTACTGGACGAATGTCCAGATTATAAACCTTTTAAAACTAGCTGGATATGCCCAAGCGAAAAAAGCCAATTTCTTGCGTAAGTATTCATTTGATGTATTAAATGTGGTGAAATTTCTCAACGTGACAAAGATGGCGACCATAAAACTTGCCCATATTAAATCTGGGTTAGTGTATTGTTTTAAAAATATTTATAACCATCACAAGGTCATTAGGGGTTTTTATTTCATATATATGGATTGTACATGTCGTAAATATTCTGATACATTTATTTATTTGTTGACGGTTCACAATAAAATGTGTAAGTACAAAAAGGAATCAATTCAGTAACAGAATTGCACTTTAAAAATCGAATCACTAGATATTATTTGCAACGTTATTTTTTACTCTACTGAGTAGGTGATTTGTTTATCATTTCACTTTTGCAACTGAAAATAGTACAACCCCCTACATAAAATAATTAACTTTATTTCTTTATCTTCCTCAGTTCTGATATAAACAGAGAACTGATTAACGACCATACCGGCCAATCCAATCGACAGACGTACTTAGGAGATAAGTACGTTCCAGGTACAAAGGAATGTGTGACCGATGAAGCCCGACCTGAACCAGTCATACCCACCGTTCCCACCAGGTACGTAAATGTTTTTCTGCTGATACTTTTTACTTTAAATATCACGAAAAGTTATCAATTTCCACAAAGACCTCGTTCAGGCCGAATTGTTATTTTAGATAAAAGGACACAAAATGTATATTAAAAAAATCAGAGAATACCAAAGCGTCAACAAAACCATAATTCGAACTCAAAATCGATTGAACCAGAGGCAAAATAGGAACAAAAGAAAGATTTACATGGAGACTCTCGTAGAAGCACAAAAGAATAAGACCAGGTGTTCTGGAAGAGTAAGCGTCTTCTGCTTCATCGACGATTCTCCCCATGTAAATCTTTGTCACATCCAAGTAAACATCAAGTTCTCAAAAAAGAGAACAGAGTATCAGTGTCAATCACAACAAAACGTCCATCTTTATATCACTTAAAGATACAGAAAGTCTCAATGAGACAAAGATGGCGATTATAAAACTTGCCCATAGTTCTGATCAACCTGCATCTCTCGAATCCTTGTGTTGTTAGTTTGTTTGTCAGCAGTCGACATCGATCACGAAAATCACGATACCTAGAGCAAGCCCTAGAATATCAAATCAACTGTGACATGTAAACACAATATGTTGGAGAAGCAGGGAAATTACTATCAAGAAATGGAAAGTTCACGATCGGAAATTTAAAATCATCACGTTTATCGTATACCTATGTAGTAAGCTGTCCATGTTGGTCGTAGTTTAAGTAGAGATCGAGGTAAGCCGTTGTGTCCTTTATTTCATCTTCAGAAGGTTATATACGATCGACGTTCTTGTTGTTTATAGGCAACACATCGTCATCTGAGAGTGAAATTAAAAGATTTGGCAAGGTTCTTGTTACTTGTCCTGATAAACACTTAAAACAGAGAATAGAGAAAACCGACGCGTCAGCAAACTCTATGATCTGCGATATTTGTTTTTTTTTCAAAACTTGAATCAAGGGAATAAATAAATCACGACTATGTACTTATTTAAATAAAGTGTCATATAAAGGTACGGTATTAAGCTTTTGCCAAAGCTTACCCTCCGGAACACGTGTCTTATGGCACATTTATAGACATTTGCACCTAGTCAATAAATTTGGAGTAGGGATTCCCATAGCTGGCTCTGAGGTTTACGTGTTGTTTTGTTGCAAGTTCTAAGCATCAATATGCATATTCAGAATAATGTATAAATACTCTTACTTCTTTCAGATTTCGAAAAATTGAACTAAATGAACTATGCAAGATGAGGAAAGTTCCTATATGGAACGTGTTTAAGGACTTAAACATTGAGGGTCGCCAGAGAAGGCTGGAATGCATTGTTGTCGATACCCACTGGATGCATCAGGATCTATACTACGCTGAATGTGTAAATCCGTAAGTTTTACCTTTGTCAAAAAGTTACCCCGTATATAACTCACTACTGCAATTACGTATTTCTGTTATTAATTGAAAACCTAATCTTTCCTTACGAATATATGTACAAAGATATCTAACAAAATAAGGAAGCACGAAGAATGCAGGTGTCACCAAATGAAGTATCATGTTGATTTCTGATAGTATTGGTTTAACAGTAAGGACATTTTAAGTCATATCATGGGAATGGACTTTTTAAGTATACTTTGATGTTATCAAAAACGATAATATTAGACAGTTCTTGACCAAAGTATGTTTATGTGAATGGCATTGACCTAAAAAACAAGTCCAACACAGATACATTTGCCTAAAGTCAAATTTATTCTGAAGAATATGGAAGCTTGTTAAATATTTTCTGCAATATACTGATGGGCTAGACAGATCTTCTCTTAAGCGCGATCGGTTGAGCGTATGACTTCTATGTAGAGGTCCCGGGTTCGAGTTCTAGTGAACGTAATAATGACCCATTTTACGTTACATTAGGTAGCGTTTTAGCTGACGAAGAAACATAAACTTTATGTTCACCTTGAGCATCTGTATCACGTAAACTCTTGCGTCAGGTACTAGAACGGTTTCAACGTAGGATACAAAAGTGAATCTAATCTCTCCCTAGAAAATGACAAATTTATAACGCTATTACAGCTTCATTTAGCATGTATTATATCTGTAGCAAAGTGTACTTTATATTACTTTAATATGGAATTGTTCGCAGTATGGATCTCCGCGACTAATTTATCCACACGCGAAAAAAACCGATAACACTCAAACTCTTCAGTGTTAATAGTAAGATAGGTACACGGTGATTAACACCATGACTGACAGTGCAAACAGCTTAATCAGAGGCTGATTAAGCGAAAAATTACACGCACAAAAATATTGGCGTTTACATTAGATACAACAATGTTAATCACTCGGCTTTAAATTTTCGAACAGGTGAAAAGCTCATGCATGATAAAGTGTATGGAAAACAAGATAATATAAGCATGTATTTTTTCTTCTTCCAGATTAACTCCCACACACGACAAATGCCAACTGGATTACGGCTCTCGTGATTACTTTAGATGTATTCAGTCCGGATTTGTTAAGAAACGAGTCCTCCTTTTCTGCCCAGAGATGAACAATTATGTTTTTACTACGCATAAGGTGCCTACGACTTGTAGCTGCCGAAAATGCTATCATTGCGAAAAGAAAAACTTAGCTTTTGCGGATTTACTAGGAGATCTTGACACCCCTTTGAGCTTGTTTCCGTTTTGAATCTAATCTCTTTCAGTTAGAGGTTGTCAACCCATGGAAGGGTTTTGAGTCGGTTTTATGATTGTAGTTGTATAACTTCTATACATCATCTAAGACAGTTTTGATTTACTCGCAAATATTGAATTACGTTTAATCCACCAGGAGGACGATTTTGATAGCTTTCATAGACTGAATTCCATCTTCTATTCGTGTCTCTAAATCACTGTCGAAGGGTTGGTGCAATATACAAAGGTTGTTTTGTGTATCATGTCAGTTGTCTTGTGTTTTTGTATTGTTTTTTTATGCAAATGTAAATAACACCAAGTTGTCTATACAACAACATATAGCTTGTACATTTTATTTTGTGTTTTTCTTACTCGATTTTGAAATAAGATATTGTCGTTGATATGGCATGCAATGCTATTTATACTTCTCATCGTGAATAAATATATTTTACCTGCACCTATGTTTTGTGTTGAAAATTTTAGAGAGTCTCAAATAAAATGGTTTGTCGATCATTAAAACGATCGAAGATTGTGACATTATAAGTTGATTCCGTTAAAAGTAACTTGAATCTAATTTTTATGTTATGGGGGTATAACAAAAAAACGGAGTGTACATTGAATAAACCGCGAAGCGGTTTATTATTAGAGTACACTCCGGTTTTTTGTGTTATACCCTATAACAATAAAATAATAATAAAAAAATAGATTCAAGTTAATCCTTATAATTTAATCTATACTCTGCGAAAATTAACTTCCTTGATGGACTCTTTTCTCTTACAAATCATTACGCTGCTGCATCAGCCAATCAAAAGCGACGTTATAAACGGGACGTCATTTTTACGTTATTGGCTGATAACATATTTGCGTGTTTCAAGCAAAATAAAATTATAAAGCAATAAGTTAAAGAATGATTAAAGTCAAAAGGAACGTTTCATTAATACAAAGTGACCTTACATCTTTATTCCAACAAAAAAACCCAGAGAAAACCAAAGCGTCAACAAAACCATACTCCGAACTCAAAATCGATTAAACTAGAGGCAAAATAGGAACAAATAAAGATTTACATGGAGACTCTCCTAAAAGCACAAGAGAATAAGACCAGGTGTTTCGGATGAGTAAGCGTCTTCTGCTTCATCGATGACACCCGCCATGTAAATCCTTGTCACATCCAAGTATAAGTTAAAACATTACCGAGTGGTCGGAGGTACGTGTGATTTACTACATAATTTCCCCATTTTCCAAAGTGATTACACACTTTCATACAAAATCTATCAAATGACATGGTAGTAAACAGTTTATATGCTTTTATACATGTAGGTATAATCTTTTTTGAGGGTTCAAAAGCGAATTGATCTAAAAAAAAAGACCAGAGAAAAAACCGAAATGGGTATAGAGGAGGGGTGAGCGCAAACTTCCTTATTGATCCTAGTATTGCAGAAAAGACAGTCAACTTAAATAAAAAAGGCAATAAAATAACATGAGTCAGAGAACGAATAGCATCTTTTTGAAGTAGAACAGTTTGAATACCCCCCCCCCCCCAAAAAAAAGGACAAAATGAATAGAACAAAGGAAGAAAAAAAAAGTCTTGTAATGAAGGGTTAGGTGTCATATTGTTGACATTCATTGGTGTGTATAACATGCATTTGTGCACCTACATATTGAATGGTGCGCGCTATCGCGTCATATTGAATATGTAAGTAAGTCAATGTATGTTACTCACCAATGAATGTCAACAATATGACAACAATACTTATATTTACATTTTTGTTAACCAACATGCAATTGATGCTGACTTATACATATATTATAAGTCAAAGCATGTTAAATCCAGGCAGAAACCAGTCACTAGGTGACAGAGGAGCAGTGCTATTTCCAACGTAACAATTTATAGTTTACTTGGGGAAAGTGGTAATTACTAGTACCCTTGCCAAATAGTCGAGCCGAATAATGGAGTAAACTTCATCATACAACTGCTTCGTTCCTTTAAGATTCAGTGATGCTAAACAAGGACCTAAAAGTGAAACCAAAGACGCGACTGAGTAAAC
This sequence comes from Mimachlamys varia, assembly GCA_947623455.1. Lineage (NCBI taxonomy): Eukaryota > Metazoa > Mollusca > Bivalvia > Pectinida > Pectinidae > Mimachlamys > Mimachlamys varia. The sequence continues at coordinate 3,257,684 of OX392531.1, read as the reverse complement.
AGAACTGTCCGAAAAAAAATGCAAAAATCCAGATAGGGATTTGCACAAGCCCTATAATTCATAAAAAGTAAGTTATTTTCAAACATTGAATGATTCCATTCTGAACCGTGCCACTATTCCAATGAATTCATTGAAAAAACAGTTTCATGCAAGGTACAAAAATCTAGGAGATAGGATGATAAACCGAGAGACAATATTCTATGACCCCCCCCCCCCCCCCCCCAAAAAAAAAAAAATTATGAATCAAGCCTTGTGGTTTGCCAGTAAGGGAAAACTGGTTTTTAGATGCACTATTCTGCAGCGACCTTGATATTTTAACACTAAAGCTGACAAATATAATGAAACTCATGCTTTTCCTCTACAGACTAAATGGTGAAGGTGATCATTTAGCTGTCTATTAATCCGTACCGGTTCGTTAACTTTTCCTCTCCTGACTAAATAGTGAAGTTGATCAATTAGCTGTCTATTAATCCGTACCGGTTCGTTAACTTTCCCTCTACTGACTAAATAGTGAAGTTGATCAATTAGCTGTCTTTTAATCCGTACCGGTTCGTTAACTTTCCCTCTACTGACTAAATAGTGAAGGTGATCAATTAGTTGTCTATTTATCCGTACCGATTAGTTAACTTTCCCTCTACTGACTAAATAGTGAAGGTGATCAATTAGTTGTCTATTTATCCGTACCGATTAGTTAACTTTCCCTATACTGACTAAATAGTGAAGGTGATCAATTAGCTGTCTGTTTATCTGTACCGATTAGTTAACTTTCCCTCTACTGACTAATGGTGAAGGTGATCAATTAGCTGTCTATTAATCCGTACAGGTTAGTTTACTTTCCCTATACTGACTAAATGTTGAAAGTGATTAATTAGCTGTCTGTTTATCCGTACCGATTAGTTAACTTTCCCTCTACTGACTAATGGTGAAGGTGATCAATTAGCTGTCTATTAATCCGTACAGGTTAGTTTACTTTCCCTATACTGACTAAATGTTGAAAGTGATTAATTAGCTGTCTGTTTATCCGTACCGATTAGTTAACTTTCCCTCTACTGACTAATGGTGAAGGTGATCAATTAGCTGTCTATTAATCCGTACAGGTTAGTTTACTTTCCCTATACTGACTAAATGTTGAAAGTGATTAATTAGCTGTCTGTTTATCCGTACCGATTAGTTAACTTTCCCTCTACTGACTAATGGTGAAGGTGATCAATTAGCTGTCTATTAATCCGTACAGGTTAGTTTACTTTCCCTATACTGACTAAATGTTGAAAGTGATTAATTAGCTGTCTGTTTATCCGTACCGGTTAGTTAACTTTCCCTCTACTGACTAAATGGTGAAGTTGATCAATTAGCCGTCCAATAACCCGTACCAGTTAGTTAACTGTCCTTATACTAACTTAGTTGTGCTGTTTTTCAATTAGCAGTGTATTAATCAGTAGCAGTTAGTATAAGACTCTTTAATGACCATGGATATAAGATAGGGAAATTCCACCCTCGGGGTTTTCAAATTTGGTAATTTATTTCTCTCTCATATCATCTACCCGAATAAGCTTAAAAAGCATGAAAATTGACTGGCTACCATTTCGAAAATTTCAAGCTTTTTTAACGAAAACGAATTAGCCAGCGAGATTAAGCATACCCTATATTTGCAAACGAATTTGCGCAGAAAAATTAATCTCGCCTTTCAGGTGTTCATGGTTAAATTTTTGAAAGGGAAGGTTTTGATTTTATTACGCCGTCGTTTTCTCTTTTCGTCATCAGAATGTAGTTTACAGTATTCATGACGTCACGTCATTGTTGAGACATTGTGACGTCACGTCGCATGATATGCTATGCAAGACAGATTTTTCTTACATACCTTTATTACATGGGCAGACTCTATGTAACATGGCGAGATATGAAAGAAATAACTTTCCTTATACTTACTAAGTGGTGAAGTTGATCAATTAGCTGTCTCTGTTAATCCGTATCTGTTAGTCAACTTTCCCCTTTTCTGACTAAGTGTTAGTGCTGTTACTACCAAGACATGGAAAGCTCAGGATAGGAAAATCGAAATTGTCAGGTAAATCGTTAATCCAAAGTTATTCGGTTTGATTAACAATATCCCCGGACTCCGCCTGAAAAAAAAACTGTTAAGGTAGGAAGGCCATGCGGCAAAGTCTCAGAGTTTTTTTTTGTTTTTGTTTTGTTTTTAAATATTTATGTATATACGCAATATCATAAAAAAAACAACGTAAGCCTAGCCTCTCTATCATTGTTCGTATAAAATAAAAGAGGTTTGGTCACTTTCCGCCTATACCGACCTAAGCTACGCGCTCGCTTGCCCGAGCTAAAAATACAGGTCAAATATCACGTGACATTTAATAAATCTCCCTGGACTAAAATAGATTTCCATGGTTCATTGGTTCGCTGTAGTGTGAAAGGCCAACCCAAACACATTCTATATTTCCTATATTCTGTATTTCCTGGAATTATGAAAATATTGGGAAAATGTTTCATTGACAGAACAGATAAATACTAAAATGTCATAATGTTGGGAAGATTTCACCTGTTTGTAGGCACGAGTGCAAATCTCAGTCGACGTAGCTTACATTTTACACGGAATGGATACGGAATAAATCACTTAATTTACTCTTTTCCGTTTAAAATATTGCATCGCGACGTTTTATCTCATGCTTAAAACATATATTCTTTAAAATATAAGAATTTATTTTAAAACATGACAGAAAAATGTTTCATATGTCGTCAAAACAACAAGATGTATGGATTTGGACTCTTTTATTTTGATTTTAGTCAGTTTAGTTGATATCGAAATTAAAATAATTTATCAGCAACGTCGACCCCCCCCCCCCCATTTTCCGATCCCAGCACGTCAGAGACTCACTTTTTAAGAATAAGATTTAAGTAGTCTTTTGGTACATAAACATAGTGTATGTAACACATGGTAGCGTATGATCTGTGAAGAGATGTTGTGTATGTTACGCATGATAGCTTATGATCTGTGAAGAGATGTTGTGTATGTTACGCATGATAGCTTATGATCTGTGAAGAGATGTTGTGTATGTTACGCATGAAATCACAAGGATACTGTATGTTTCCAGTCTTATCTCCAAATGGTCACCTGTTGCCTTTTACCGTACACTTGCCTGTCAATAACAGCATGGAATCAGACTGACACAGTGTTTTCATTACATCATGGTCTCCATCATCTTCAGAAGGTTTTGTCAGATAAGATTAATGTCCTCACTTTTCATCTGTTTTATTTGACGTTGTCACGGGTTTTTAGTGTTCATTTACAATTCATGAATTTCTTTTGATTGACAGATCTTCATAGCATAGTTAGGCAACGACTGTAAACAAAATGATTCTTAGAAAGCAAAATCAATTAATTTTTGCACTGCGTATTTCTAAGGTTATCAGTAACAAACAATATTTTTCTAAATCAAAATACTTGATTCCCGGAGTGATACATGATTCAAAATTCAAACCATCAAAGGAGAGAAAGCGGAGAGATGCTTTCTACAAAAACATATCCATGATATACTGTAAACCGACTTATTTTTGCGGCGATTTAATTTCGTGTTTTTATTTGAAACGATTATTTCGCGGCGATTTAATATTGCGATGAATAAGGTCGTAAATCCTATGTATAGTACAGTACCTATACAGTTGATATACTTCTGATTGAAACTATTTCGCGGGGATTAATCTTCGAGAATTTTAATCAACAGCGAAATACGCGAAAATTAATCGCTCGCGAAAATAAGTTGGTTTACATTAATACGAATAGTCTTTGAACGACTTTTATTGTATTACTGTATAAAAGAAGCAGGAAATCTTTCTACGAAAATTCCCGTAACATTAGGATGAGGAATAGTATTCTACGAAAATGGTTAACTGCGGGACAAGAATAAAGAAATCCCTGACAGTAATACAAATATGAGGATAGACTTTCTGTGAAAATAACATACCGCAAGATCACTTTTCGCATACTTCAAACAAGGGACAATGCGTATTCAAGAAAACATATTCATACATGCATGCTACCCATAGATTTTATATTATAGTAAGTATCTTATTATATAGAGGTAGTCCGACACATGACAGATGACTATTGTCTTATTATGAATGTAGTGCATTGTATGAATCAACCATAACGAGTTTGAGAACCCTATTCTCATTAAACAGTCAGATTACAATTCTTAAAAATCATTGTTTTTCTCATTCCTGTTTGCGATGAGGGAAACAATTGCCATGGGCTATGAAGTCACTTTGGATAAAGACTCCGCAAGGCCACATGACGTCATGATCAGAATATTTGAACCTTATTGTTTAAGATTGAGCAATATATCAAGAGTCAAGTTGTTCAAAACGCAACAAGCTTGATTGTCATTTAAAGTCTTTTCTCCAAATAACATTGGCACGGTACATGTCAAAAGGACAGTTTAAGAGGACTATATTTCCATTGAATAACCAGGTCGTCAAATAAGCACAAAAAGCAAATGAGATTTCTCCTGTACACCACCCAAATCACCACAGAATATCCCTCGGATAGCTTGGCTTGAGTTGTATCAATAGCATGGTTAGTTATGTGGATTATTATTGAATAACCAACACAATATATGCCATCATTCTTAAGATTTTACATATTTACTGTCATTTCTGATGTTTTCTCAAAAGCAATACAAGTAACTACTAAGATGTACCAATACCATTCTATCAGTTTTGGAATAATATAGGGCAATGTTACAATATAGGTCTGGCTGTGCACACAATCATACATTAAATGTTGATTTACTAATTGGACACATTGAAATTGGGCATGTTAAGTTACGGAAAATTTTATGACGACATTTTTGCACGTTACATGCAATAGGATTTTGTCAGGAAACCCACCTATTAAGTTATCATGGTGTTATTTTCGTGTTTTTTTTTTACAATCCTTAAAGCGGATTTAAACCTCTGGTAATGTTATCACTATACAAAGTTATAATGAAATTTTGGCTTTTTGGGGGCTTTAAGTTTTCCTACAATTTTATTAGATTATTTGCAGTTTTTGTAAGTCTGCAAATTAGTTAGGAAAAAAACTAATGTGTATACGATCACCTTAATATGTCCTCATACGGCAACCTTACAGATGCGTTAAATGTTGAATTTCAGACAACCGACATTTTTTTCTGTGCACCATATAAGTATATATTTACATTTGCGCTGCAACCCACTATATGAACATTACCAGTAAAAATGCCTTTAATAAAAGTATAAAAGCAATGGTTCTCGAGACGTAGCACGTGGTTTAATTATGACGTCATAGATCAAGCTTGTTCAATGAGAGTCTTTTTGCGCCGCTTCGAATAACGTGGAGATTGCTCTTGCGTCAAACGCTCAAATGACTCGTCGTTATCATTGGCGCCAATTCATTCAAGCTGGGCTGTTCCGCCAATGTCGTTTAAATGACGTCGCCTATAGAAGCGAGGTTAATAAACTAGTTATTTGGAAAAAATATAAATGGAATTCAGTATCTGTGTTATAGTAAAAATGTATTAGCATGAAGCCCTAGCGGGCTTCATTCAATATGGATGTAACGGCGGACCTTTCATAGCACTATGAAAGTTAAAAAAAATGACTTTCAATCCTTATTTAAATGATTTTTTTTATAAAAGAAGCCTGGTGTACGACGTCATCACTCTTGATGTGCGACATCATCACTCTTTGTATATGACGTCATCACGCTTGGTGTACGCGTCATCACACTTGAAACCGTTCTCATGCTCAATCAATGATTCTGTCCTCGAGCCTTATTTCTTATTATGGCTAAAAATTATCTAAACAATATAATTTTGTCAAAGTTTTGGTAAAAAGTTGAAGAGATATGAAGACGAAAGCTGTTTTCAAAATTTACAATGATTATTTCACTCTTCGACATGATTCAGGTGAGTTTCAAGAAAGCTGGCTTGAGCACAGAATCCATGCTTGAGCATGGTAACGGTTTCATGAATATTGGCCCAGGCCCCGGAATCTGGAAACTTCTTAATTCTCAATTCTTAACTCTCCGTTCTTAAGCGAAGTATGTACTTAGCTGAGAAGTTCTCAAAATGTTGTATCTCGATGACATTCTTAAATATTTGAGAACGTCCTTAACTAAGAATGCGTCTGTTGATAGATAAGAGGCCCTGTTTGGAACTCTTTAGTGAAAAATGTGTAACAAATAATGATTGAAAGTCGTTTTTTTAACTTTCATAGTGCTATGAAAGGTCAGCCGTTACATCCATTTTGAATGAAGCCAACTATCAATCCATATATTTACATTTTTACTATAGAAAAATTGCTTAACTTTATTTATATTTTGTTCCAATTAATAGTTAATTAACTGCGTTTGTTTATGTGTCTTCATTTAAAAGACATGGGCGGAAAAGCCAAGCTTGAATAAAATTGGCGCCAATGATAATAATTAGTCATTTGAGTGTTTGACGCAAGGGCATTCTCCATATTATTCGAAGCGGCGCGACAAGACTCTCATTGGACAAGCTTGGTATATGACTTCATAATGAAACTACGTGCTACGTCTCGAGAACTATTGCTTTCATACTTTTATTAAAGGCATTTTTCCTGGTAATCTTCATATTGGGTTGCAGCGCAAATGTAAATATAAGTGTATGAAATAACTAGGAGAGATATTCCCACACTTTCTTAATTTTTTTCTTGTGAATTGGAAATTGGAAAAGCATGGATGATTCAATTTTCATTGTTACATCTGATTTAATGCTTAAACTGCAAATTAAAAGAAAACAAATTAACTATTATCCTAAAAAGTATAATTTAACATTTCAGAGCTTAAAAGTAAGTTTCGCTTTCATTTGTTTATATGAAGAATTAGATTCAATAGAACGATATTCATCATATTATATATAAAACAAACTTCAGGAACAGCTTCATGAGTTTACAGCTTATCTACTGACTCCTGACAGGAACATTTGACTTTGTTTGAGGTATTCTTCTATACATGTTAGTACCGAAATTTGGAAGTTGAACAAACTGCATCTTATCTGTTCAGATAAATAAATAATTAGATTGCTATACAAGTCCTTGATGAATTAGACCATATTAGTCTAATTATCTTGTACTTCTTCAAAGGTCACCGTATCACCAATTTATCCTATGTTCATATTTTGTCCTGATTATGGCTTTGTTGACGGTTTGGTATAATCTATTTTTATGCATTTACACCCTATAAAAAGAAACAATTCAACACTGACTGTGAATTAAAAAGGCCAACCTCAAAGAGGCTGACAAGTATTGATTTGGAAATCAGATGACTTTTACCTACATAAAATATAGATTAAGATTGGACATAGAAAAAATGTACATACACATTATCAACTGTTTAGTAGATATTGTCAAAGCCAATGTAGGTTAAAACTAAAAAACCGCTACGCATATTTTCGAAATAAAATAAAACGACAGACTTTGAACCCAAGTAAAATCACGATTTATGTTAAAATGGCACCTCCCTCATGAATAATAATTAATAAAAACAAAACCGATAGCTACCTAAGAACGATGGTTATTGATGTTAAATGGGCATTATTAATCAACGTAGACGAAAAAAGAAACATACTTTAAATAAACAGCCAATCTCTTTCATCACACAGCGCAAACAACGTTTGATATTTAACAGATAAGTCTTTTTTTATTGTAAATGATAAGATAAAGGTGACATGTGAAACGTAAGACGGGGATAACAACTTCGTCAAATGTCTAAAAAAATAACTTAAAATATCCTAGCATTTCACGGATGTGAATGACCTAGTTTGACATGAAGGAAAACCTTTACGTACCGGTACACATGCTTTTGTATCAAATTTCAGGGATTTCATAACTAGGAGCTTTCCATTCACTACATTTTTTGTATGAGGTCCGACACACGTGACGTCATCCTCGATATCCAGGGGTTACGATCACCTACATGTACGCTCTCTACACCCCTGGGATATGTCATGGCATAACTGAAAGCACGCTCAGAAAACAAAACCTGACCAATCACTAGGCTGCATGCCTGCCATTTGAAAATTAAAAGTAGTCTCAACCGAATTCAATGCCTTTCAATTTTTACCGTTATGTAACCCCTGTAACCGTGTACAGCTGAAAATGATTTTCACCGATAAAAATACGGTTTTTTGCCGATAGGTGTACTGATTTTCCATAGATAGGGTACGGATTGTTCCTGATAAATGCTGCTCTGAACATCAAAGGAGGGTGTAGCCCCTGGCATGAGTGTGGAGTAATCCAACCCTCCTGATTACTGTATGATGTCTTACACCACAGGAACTGACCAGAGTCTGGACTCTGTAACTGAATACCATTAATCACCTTTTAACTCCAAAACGACACAACTTTTCTGTTTCCCTCCCATCCCATACCATTTGTACAAACCTCATGCCTTTATTCAGCTTCTATACACTGACCATAGACAACATATGCAGAAAATCTTCACCTATCATAAAACACAGAACGAGAAATACAGAAGACATTCTACAGCAAGATCGTACGGATTGGCACCGATAGGCTTACTGGTGAGTACAGATTTTCCCCGATCTAGAACGGATTTTTGGTGATGAATTGATAGATGTTCAGCAGCGATTTTAACATAGTCTTTGTTGATAAGAGTGTTTTCAGTTACTTAGAAATATTGTTATTTATGTCTTAAATAGTCATGACAAGTAGAACTGTTTATACAACATTTTTATATAAGATAAAAAAGATGTAACACACATCATTATACCTACAGCACATGGATTTGACATTTACATCAATAACATATCTCCAAAATACGTAGCTTTTAATTATTGAATACATAAAATCAAAGGTTATGATATACATTTACAATTATGATATAATAGTTCATATATTGCATTGGATGTGTCATCATACATGTACCCTAGATGTGTCATCATACATGTACCATAGATGTGTCATCATATATGTACCATAGCTGTGTCATCATACATGTACCCTAGATGTGTCATCATACATGTACCATAGATGTGTCATCATATATGTACCATAGCTGTGTCATCATACATGTACCTTAGATGTGTCATCATATATGTACCTTAGATGTGTCATCATACATGTACCTTAGATGTGTCATCATACATGTACCATAGATGTGTCATCATACATGTACCATAGATGTGTCATCATACATGTACCCTAGATGTGTCATCATACATGTACCATAGATGTGTCATCATATATGTACCATAGCTGTGTCATCATACATGTACCTTAGATGTGTCATCATATATGTACCTTAGATGTGTCATCATACATGTACCTTAGATGTGTCATCATATATGTACCTTAGATGTGTCATCATATATGTACCATAGATGTGTCATCATATATGTACCCTAGATGGGTCATCATACATGTACCCTAGATGTGTCATCATACATGTACCATAGATGTGTCATCATACATGTACCATAGATGTGTCATCATACATGTACCATAGATGTGTCATCATATATGTACCCTAGATGGGTCATCATACATGTACCATAGATGTGTCATCATACATGTACCATAGATGTGTCATCATACATGTACCATAGATGTGTCATCATATATGTACCTTAGATGTGTCATCATACATGTACCCTAGATGTGTCATCATACATGTACCCTAGATGTGTCATCATACATGTACCTTAGATGTGTCATCATACATGTACCTTAGATGTGTCATCATACATGTACCCTAGATGTGTCATCATACATGTACCCTAGATGTGTCATCATACATGTACCCTAGATGTGTCATCATATATGTACCATAGCTGTGTCATCATACATGTACCCTAGATGTGTCATCATACATGTACCATAGATGTGTCATCATACATGTACCATAGATGTGTCATCAAACATGTACCATAGATGTGTCATCATACATGTACCATAGATGTGTCATCATACATGTACCGTAGATGTGTCATCAGATATGTACCATAGATGTGTCATCATACATGTACCATAGCTGTGTCATCATACATGTACCATAGCTGTGTCATCATACATGTACCATAGCTGTGTCATCATACATGTACCATAGCTGTGTCATCATACATGTACCGTAGATGTGTCATCATACATGTACCATAGATGTGTCATCATACATGTATCCTTGATGTGTCATCATACATGTACCCTAGATGTGTCATCATACATGTACCCTAGATGTGTCATCATACATGTACCATAGATGTGTCATCATACATGTACCATAGCTGTGTCATCATACATGTACCATAGATGTGTCATCATACATGTAATATAGCTGTGTCATCATATATGTACCATAGATGTGTCATCATACATGTACCCTAGATGTGTCATCATACATGTACCATAGCTGTGTCATCATATATGTACCATAGATGTGTCATCATACATGTACCATAGATGTGTCATCATACATGTACCCTAGATGGGTCATCATACATGTACCCTAGATGTGTCATCATACATGTACCATAGATGTGTCATCATACATGTACCATAGCTGTGTCATCATATATGTACCCTAGATGGGTCATCATACATGTACCATAGATGTGTCATCATACATGTACCATAGCTGTGTCATCATACATGTACCATAGCTGTGTCATCATACATGTACCATAGCTGTGTCATCATACATCTACCCTAGATGGGTCATCATACATGTACCATAGATGTGTCATCATACATGTACCTTAGATGTGTCATCATACATGTACCTTAGATGTGTCATCATACATGTACCTTAGATGTGTAATCATACATGTACCATAGCTGTATCATCATATATGTACCCTAGATGGGTCATCATACATGTACCATAGATGTGTCATCATACATGTACCATAGATGTGTCATCATACATGTACCATAGATGTGTCATCATACATGTACCATAGCTGTGTCATCATATATGTACCCTAGATGGGTCATCATACATGTACCATAGATGTGTCATCATACATGTACCATAGATGTGTCATCATACATGTACCGTAGATGTGTAATCATACATGTACCATAGCTGTGTCATCATACATGTACCATAGATGTGTCATCAAACATGTACCATAGCTGTGTCATCATACATGTACCATAGCTGTGTCATCATATATGTACCCTAGATGGGTCATCATACATGTACCATAGATGTGTCATCATACATGTACCATAGATGTGTCATCATACATGTACCATAGATGTGTCATCATACATGTACCATAGCTGTGTCATCATATATGTACCCTAGATGGGTCATCATACATGTACCATAGCTGTGTCATCATACATGTACCATAGATGTATCATCATACATGTACCATAGATGTGTCATCATACATGTACCATAGCTGTGTCATCATATATGTACCATAGCTGTGTCATCATACATGTACCATAGCTGTGTCATCAAACATGTACCATAGATGTGTCATCAAATATGTACCATAGCTGTGTCATCATATATGTACCCTAGATGGGTCATCATACATGTACCATAGATGTGTCATCATACATGTACCATAGCTGTGTCATCATACATGTACCATAGATGTGTCATCAAACATGTACCATAGATGTGTCACCATACATGTACCATAGCTGTGTCATCATACATGTACCATAGATGTGTCATCATACATGTACCATAGCTGTGTCATCATACATGTACCATAGCTGTGTCATCATACATGTACCATAGCTGTGTCATCATACATGTACCATAGATGTGTCATCATACATGTACCATAGATGTGTAATCATACATGTACCGTAGATGTGTAATCATACATGTACCATAGCTGTGTCATCATACATGTACCATAGATGTGTAATCATACATGTACCGTAGATGTGTAATCATACATGTACCATAGCTGTGTCATCATACATGTACCATAGATGTGTCATCATATATGTACCATAGCTGTGTCATCATACATGTACCATAGCTGTGTCATCATACATGTACCATCTTAAAAGAGACATAAAACCACTCAAACCGACAAATAAAAAATGCTAACATGTATATATCACACCTTCAATTTTATCATACCAGTTTATACCACTCTATATTGAGAACATAGTTATCTTAATTATCATTTTAAAACAATTAACATGTATATATCACACCTTTAATTTTATCATACCAGTTTATACCACTCTATATTGTGAACATAGTTATCTTAATTATCATTTTAAAGCAGTTTACTTTTTTTCTTTCATGGAGAGTTATTTTAATTAATCTAACCAAAGCTACTGCTATATTTTCCAGGTTAAATGGAATCAAGCGTTCTGCCTTTTGATGATGGTTCATCGACCATGGAACCGTCGGAAGTTGGATCATCCCCCATGAAGGCACCACAGGTGGATAAACTGTCCAAATTGTTCAGCTGTGATACCTGTGGCTACAGCTCGCCAATCAAATCAAATTTGATGAGACACATTCGAACGAAACATAAACTCATGACATCCCATGTATGCACAATATGTGGTAAGGAGATGGAATCGGAAGATGTGCTTATTAAACACAGAGAGGGACAAAGCAAAGTCTTTGTCTGTGAAATTTTTGGAAAGGACTACAAATCAAAGAAAGGTATTTCTTCCCATAAGAATACTGTTCATGATTTGAAAAGGGGAAAATACAACTGTAAAATTTGCAAACGTAACTTCACAGAAAAGTCACATTACACTGGATATATGAACACCCATACGGACATTTTGCCATTTATCTGTCAAAAATGTGGCAAGGGGTTCAGTTACAAATCAAACTTTATCCGTCACAGGAGTGGATGTGAAAATAAAACTGATGCTGATTTAAAATGTACCATTTGTGACAATACTTTTACATCAAAGGAGGCACTTAAATAACATGTTTCTGGAAAGCACGAGAAAAATAAAATTTATCTGGAGATCAACTCTCAACAAACACAGACAGAAATGTGCATTTTGATAGTCAGAATTTAAAGAGACATTTGTTCCAATGCATTGTTACATAAGGTTGTATCATAATTATATTTTTGATATATATCATTTCAACAGGCCAATTTAAAAAGATGACTATATAACACAAAAAAACTGAGGATATGTTTACGCTTGACCAATGCAAATATAACAAAACAGTGAATATATCACACAGAATACGCTCGTTTGGTAATATCCATTCATATTTTGTTTGATGTGCAGTTTACAATAAATCACTTTTTAATGCTATCTTGATATTTTGTCTTTTCATTTCCACTTTTTATGCCATTAATAATGCTGTACAGTGTGGTCAAATCACCCAAACTTTTCCAAACAATACCCACACTTATATAATGACATTTTTCTGAAATAAAAAGAGAAAAACCAACATGAAATGAGGTTGATATTGAGTGAAAAACATCTGAAATATATTTGCTAAGATCGACAAAAATCCGTACACCTATATTTTCTGATCGGTACCAATCCGGAATTGCTCTGTGCCAATCCGTACACTATAGGCATGTATGATTAATCAGTATTTGTATACCATATAATGACTATCTAATGCTAATAGGTTTATGAAATGATGTTTTATAATACAGATTCACATTTGTTTGCATTTTAGATGATCAAACAACAAATTGCTCTAAAACAGTATTTTTCACTCACTTGAATGTACGTTTGGAATTCTAGGGTGACCCTTGACCTCAAATCTTGAATCATTACTTTATCTGTGAAAAATCTGTACACCTATCGGCAAAAATCCGGAATTTGTCGGGGAAAATCCGTATTTTTATCGATGAAAATCATTTTCAGCCGTGCACGGTTAAAGGGGGTCGAGGTTTTCGGCATACTCTATCTATTACTAAATTTAAGAAGTGCAGCATGTGTTTGTGTTACGTGATCTTTATGATAGGGGCTGGCAGACTCTGCTGGTGGATTTTTTAGTCCCCGAGGTTTGCTGGAGCCTCCATAGCCAAAATTAATCTCATTTGAGTAGTGGCACGGTACTTAATATACACATTTTCGTAGTTCACGATTTGAAATTATACAGAACTAGTTTAATGTTACTTCTAAATTAATAAATTAAAGGGTTTTTACGCACTTGACCCTTCTGCTTCTACATAAGTTTAGAAATTTTGGATTCCTACCTTTTGGCCCCTAACATCACTGAAGAGTCCTATGAGGACGAAACAGCTGTATGATGCAGTTTAATTCATTTTTTCGGTATACTGTATCTATTACTAAATTTAAGAGGTGCAGCATATGTGTGTGTTACGTGATCTTCTTATACATGTATACCGCTTTACCAAAACCGTTAGGTCGCCTCAAAGCGGTTCACACATTATAACCCATGTTATAGGGCCTTAGTAACCAGCCAATATTGTTCTCAACTCCCTGGAGAGCATGCAGCCGGTGGTGCCATTTCGGCGCTCACAGCTAGCTTTCTACAATTTCTACCACTGCCCATCCACATACTCATTTACAGCTAAGTAGAGACTGGAACATGCAGAGTAAGGTATCTTGCTCAAGGATATAACACAAGTGCCGTAGCCGGAACTCGAACTCGCAACCCTTTGATCACGAGCCCGGCGTCCTACCACTAGATCACAGTTTCTCCTAATGTGACATACAGGGAACAGTCAGCTGTGTATAGGAACGATGATTTACTTATAATATCAAACATATCTATCGACGGCTGAAAACTGTTAATTTAAACATAGAACTTAAACGATAAGAGTACAATAGCCGTCATCTATTATACAGTATAGCAGAGACATATGATTCAACCCTCGTGGTGATTGTTGTAGTTTATAACCCTCACTGTGGACAATCGGGTCGAGTTTCATTTCACAGACCCCAGGAAGGCGAAAACAAATGCAGCATGCTAAGGCATTCATATTTACATTGGCTTAGACTGATAGAATATGTTGTTGCTTTGGTTATGATATATTTCCCTGAAGTTATTTTAATAGATAGAAAATACTGCCTGAAGTTTTATTAACATATATGACATCTGAATTAGGTTCCATTTTTAATAGAGATGACAAGTTTTACCCGATTTTTGCTTAACATTTACAATACTCTCAATATTTTGAAGTTTGTCTAATAAATACGACATTTTACGTGGAATTTGTTAATTAGATATGATAACTTTCCCCGAAGATTTTTTTTTCAGATATTACGTTTCTCCTTGAAGACAATTAACAGATATGCCAATTCCTTTAAAGCTTGTTTAACAGATATGACAAGTTTTCCTTGCAGATTTTATATCATAAAAGTTATTTATACTTATGGATCATAACACACGGATTTAAATTTGGAAATTTATTTTTTAAGTTGGACTAGTATCTGAGTTGCAATAGTCCAGCATTTCAGTAAGGAGATAAAGTAAGCTCTTTTTCATTTCTATATCTATATATCTGAATACGAATATGCGCATGGGTGTGTTCGCAATATATTTACATGTTTGTACTATTCTAAAAGACATTTTGGGATTTACCACGTTTCATTCCTATTATCATTTTGGGATAAATCGCCATACTGTTATTTCAGTTTCAGCATCTTCACGCCTCAGTTTTTCCGGGAAATTTAATCTCTTTGTCGTTGTTCGCACATAGATTGTACTCGATGGACGATGATATGGTCATTGTAAATTCTGCGTAGTTATCTAAAAATTGCCGAAACCACTAGTAACTATATTTTAAATATTATGTTGTATATAATGTAATTGTTTTATGTTTATTTTTTTCTCGATAAAAGAGCGGATTGCTCCGAAAATTTGACAGCACCAGTTTGTCTACACTGTTGGAATTACTTCTTTGCCCTTTATATATCTGATCAGAGAAACCCTATATATGCTTTTTAAAGGGAAAATGTTCTAAATTCCATATCAAGGAAACATGAAGTTTGTTAAATAATTTTAATAAATCGACCAAAAAATAAGGGAATTGTGCAGTAAAAGTGTCAAATTTACTAGATTTCGACACATTTAAAGGATTTAAACTGCGTGTTTCCCGGCTGCTGATTGGTCGAATCGATCACATGGTCCGTGACGGGACAATTCCGTCACAGCAATACGTATGGAAACCGAGGATTATGCGTCAATATGTCGACATTGTTTTCCCTTTCATACAGATTTTTACACATTGTCTCATTTCTTACGCACATGTTGATACAGGATGTTATTTATCTATCTGAGTTCAGAGGGCATATGGATAGGATTGTCAGACAAGTAGTTAAGTTATCGGACAGGCATATATATTCCAACTCTTAAGTTTTATTTCGGTAACTTGAAAATGAAAACATCTTCCTCCTATCAATTGCCTATCTTTACCTTGTATTTATTTTTCGGACGAACACATGCGTGGCGTCAGTGGTATATGTATTAAACAACAACAAAAAATTAACAATTCCACGTTTTAATTAAATATGTTGCCTGACACTTTGACTCTATTTGCTAATATATATATAATATTGTACATTACGGAAAAATAAGGGTTTGAAAATTTGGTTCGAAAAGAACTCTTCTTACTAGTCAAATACATGAGAGAAGATACATTTTAATAATTTAAAAATGAGAAGGAAAAATTTGTATTTCGAAATATTGTGTGAAACGATGATTTAATACCCATTTTTTGAAGATATCAAAAGAAAAAAAGGAATCAATGGACATTTTTTAACATATGCTGTCATCGAACAAGAGGCCCAGAGAGCCTATCTATCATTTGGATATATTGATATCTAGGTAATCATGACAAAATATTTTCCCAAAAAGATCCCATGGACAGGGACAGACCAAAAGACTAATCCTTGAAGCATACATGTATAAATCAATGTTTGTCTAATGGTTGGATATCTCAACCGTTTTCAAGTTCACCTGATAAACTAGATCCCTAGGGCTGTGGCCAGACCTTAACATATATGCTAATGTTATGATTGTTTTTGTTTCTTAATGCGCAGCAACTGTATAGGTTTCGGGTAGGACATCTGCCGGGGCGTGGCAGATCCTAGGATCAATATGTATCATGACTGTGATCGTCTCTTTTTGTTGAGCAATCATATATAGAGTTTTAGGATGGGGATCCCAACCGTTTAAAAGTTATGACTCGGGAGTCCAGAATGCACAGGCGTGCTGGGCCCTGTGGTAAAATATCAAATCATGTTTGTGATCGTCTCTTAATGTTCAGTAATAGTAAATATATTGTTATAGGGTGGGGATCACAATCAAATAAAAGCTTAACAAGTGGCTATTTAAAAAAGCGTTCCCCTTATTTTAGCGATTGGGCCCCGCCCCACCAGCCCCAAGAGTCACCATTTAAACACAATCTGTAAATTCAAAATCTGTTCCCTTCCTCCAAAGATCAAGTAACACACACATATGCTGCACCTCTTAAATTTAGTAATATATACAATAGAAGGACGTTTCTGACTAAATTTGGTGCAAATTCATTCGGTACATTAGGAATATTAGCATTTTAAAAAGCCTTTGTTCCATTTCCCCTATTTGACCCCGCCCCTCCAACTTCAGGAGTGTCAGAGTCACCATTTATACAAAATCTGTACACCTCCTCCACATGATGTTTCTGACCAATTTTGGTTAAAATCCATTCAGTACTTTAAGACTATTAGCGATTTAAAGGAAAAGTTGACTGACGATGGACGGCCAGACGGACGAACGACTGACACCGAGCCATGTCATAAGTTCATCGATCCTTTGGGCCTATTGGGCATAAGACATCATAATAAGCCTTTCAAAAGCTATTCCGAAATGACGGTGCCACAAAAACAATAAGGTCATTTAAGATGCATTAGCGATTTGCCAATGTGTAATGTTTCTGAAGTAAGCTTCACAGTCAGCTTTATTACTAAGTACTCCAAGGAAAATCAAATGATATGAATATTTATGTATTAACAGCATAGAATGATGACTTTGTCACTCTTGGACGTTTTAATGATAATGTAGATCAGTAATAGAATATAACTTTATGTCTTAACAGTCCAATACTTTCTATAGTTATTCCGCTGAGTGGTAAATAATTGTATTACATTTAGGTAATATTCCTTAAATGAATGGTATGTCAAGATAATGTTTTCTTTCATCATTCATAATTTTTTGTCCTCTATAATTTGTCCAAGATTTCTCTGTCACCCACTAACAACATAATGACGTCACAACAATACCACCACGCCAAGTCAAAAATTCAATCACCTCACGTCAGCATTGTATTGCATTGCTACTTTCGTAAAAGCAAAATACAAAATGGTGGGAGAAAAATAATCATCTTCCGGGAGTAAACCCCCTCTCACGAATAAGCCCCCTCCCTACTTTGGCAAAGGTTCTTGGAACAGGGTGGGGGGCCTGTGAATAAGCCATCACCCTAAATTTTTCTTACTCTCAATAAAAAGCATGTTAGTTTCTTTTTAATTTTGTGTCTGAACTTAAAATATATCTAACTGTGTGCAAAAACAAATATCTATAAGGCTGAACTTGAAATAAAACAGTGTTAAGCTGGTGGTAAGAACACCATACTTTCATGGTTGAACTGGTTGTGCATTTTGCAAACTTTGAAGTAAAACGAAATATTTTTCTTGCACTTGATCCATTATAATGTAAGTCTGTATTAAAAAAAGAAAATAAAAAAAAAACCATTTTTTATAGTGATAAATGAAAAATAAATTCATTTTGAAGTAGTTTGTTGCCAAGTAGTTTGTTTCAAATCTAATCTTTCTGTCAATATCAGTTCGTTAAAATTATCATTCTGTAATTTGTAACAACCGGCTCTCTGAGAAACCAAGATGGCTGCCTTCAGATAGCTTTAGCGTTTTTTGGAAGACTTTTATCCATACATACATGTCTCTTGTTCTTAATTCTTCCAGACTAAATGCAGATAAATTAGTTTGTTGTTTTTGTATGATTCATGCATTTGTTTCGTGTTAATTTTACCTTGTTTACTCAAATTTCTTAAGCTATTAACTGCTTTGTAGGCCTATCTCAAATCTGGTAATGGCGGTAGCCAAACGACAAGTAGTCTTATTGTCATGCTATTAATTTCTTTTTATATCTAAATGTTATTATTGTTTCTAAATGAATACTTATTAACTTATAAATGAAAATTCATACAAGATGATGCTTGATAAATTCAATTATCAAGACCAATTGCAAATGGAAAATCTGTTAAGAGAAACAATAGCACCAGCAATGGCATCAACTTGTAGTGACTGTGTTTAAACACTCTGAATGTAAAATGTTATTTTAACAAAACAAACAACTAGAATTACATTACTGGTATAGTGTGGACTGAGTTCCTAGATCAAAACAGTAGAATATCCAAGATGGCGGACTTTTGTGAACAGGGGTGTATTCGTGAATAAGACCCCTCCCTTCTTTTGATCAATTAATTTTCTCGGGGGTCGGGGGGGGGGGAGGCTTATTCCCGGTCAAATACGGGGTACCTTGAAGTTGTGACACAGAAATCTCCAACTCTCAACTCTCACACCCTCAAGGTAGGGGACGATTTTATTAATCATACTTCAGTTAAGAATGCGCCTTTCCTGTTCGAAGAAATTCACGAATGTATAACCACGTTCGTTTGACATTAGCTTTAAAAAGACGCTGATGAAAAAGTTACAAACTGAATAGACATTAAGCAGAGGTCTGCAGTAAATAAATAAACAACAATAACAATAAAACTAAAACAGAAAGCATTTATAAGGCTTCACGGTAAATTTTATTGCACTTTCCACTGTCGGGTATCACGTCAAGGGCATATTAAAGGCTGTATACAAAACTTACAGGTAGACAAGTTACACAAAGTTACAAATACACAAACAACAACAGTGTCAAACACAAAAGTAAATAAACACCAAATATTGTACAAAACATATCAAAACAAATCATATCAAATATGTGAAGAGACGGACAGAATGTTTATATACAATGTACATTATACTGATCATCGATGAAATCATATAGTTTACTTTTACTAATATACGTTGTTAGGAACTGTGGATGCAACTTTAAGTATAAACAAAACCAAAAGTTTGTTCCAATTGTTGCATCCACAAAATTTGATCTTAAAAACAAAATTTCATAAATGAAACTTAAAACTTCAATAATTTGCCTAAGTAATTGTTCCTATTTTTCGCCTTTTGCACCCGTTCCAGATTTTCCTTCGCTTTCTTCTGTACCATATATGCATCAGTATACGTGCATTTAGCTAACTTTGGACTGCAGGCCATAGGAACGCTAAACTCCACCTCCTTACACTGACCCATAGGAGCTTCTGGACAGTACACGATCAGTTTCCTTCTAATAAAGCCATCGGGGACACAGGCATATTTCATTTGGAAGTCGTTGGAATATGCTACGTTTTCAGCCAGTTCAGTTCTGTTAATAAAGAAAACAGAACTATATATTTGTTGCACAATTTGGATCCTACGTTCTTCATCTCATGCTTCCTTGCTCGAAATAATGAACTCTTTCAGACGTTTATAGGTTATATCGTTTAAACTCAAACAATCTCAGACAACGCAAAACATGATGTCATATGACGCTATCGTCGTATGGAGCTTTAAATCTTGTGATCGGTTCAACTATCTTTTTTGCTGAAGTTGCTTGAAAATGAAATTACTCTGCACAATGTTGTGTAGAAATTAATATATATATATTTATATAAAGATCACGTAACACACACATATGCTGCACCTCTTAAACTTAGTAATAGATAGATGGGGGGGGGGGGGGGGTGTTATACGGTATATAGTGAAAAAAAGTTATGTAAACTAACATTTCAAATGTTAGTTGATAAAATTCTCTTGAGTCAAATACTATTGAAACTGCAAATGTTTATGTCTAGATCGTTTTGACAATAATTCCAGATAACGAAGTGGTTATAGCACACAATCGTTCATTCTGACATGTTTATTGTACGAGTGTGTCCAGAATAACAACCAAGACAACTTGTTGCATACATGAACACGTTTTTAAATGTAAAAACAGTAAGACATCGTTGTTTTTTTTATAAATCGTGACCCATCATATCCATTAGAAAATATCTAATTTCATTGTGGGGTTTTGGGAGGGAGCAAATGAAACTGCAAATATTTCCATACACACAGTATATGTATAACGCAGTACATTTCAATTATGAATAAAGTGTAGTTAGGAAAACAGACGATATGGGAGTTCTTAAAACACTGCATGGTCAAATAAACAAACTATAATACTTACGTGCATTGTTGGTATCGGAAATTTTGGAGGTGGGGCTTGTAAATAAAACAGATTTCAGTTTTGGGGTTCCCATAAACATCATTGGATATATTTTTCAATGCTAAAGCACCAACAAGGACAGACACAGATGGGCACAGGTCGCTGCAGTCTTCAAAATTTCTACAAGAAAAATACAAGATATGCAAGCAACTTATTTCTGGCAGCATGCTATTCTTATTGAAATATAACCCTACACATTTTACAAAAAAATACATTGCATTCAGTTATTGTAAACAGTTAAGTACGTGGACAGTTGCTCAGATTAAATCTGTATTAAGTTATTGTTAACAATGAAGTATGTGGACAATTGTTCAGATTTACACTGTATTTAGTTATTGTTAACAGTGACGTATGTGGACAGTTGCTCAGATTTACACTGTATTAAGTTATTGTTAACAATGAAGTATGTGGACAGTTGCTCAGATTTACACTGTATTTAGTTATTGTTAACAGTGAAGTACGTGAACAGTTGCTCAGATTTACACTGTATTTAGTTATTGTTAACAGTGAAGTACGTGGACAGTTGCTCAGATTTACACTGTATTTAGTTATTGTTAACAGTGAAGTACGTGAACAGTTGCTCAGATTTACACTGTATTTAGTTATTGTTAACAGTGAAGTACGTGGACAGTTGCTCAGATTTACACTGTATTTAGTTATTGTTAACAGTGAAGTATGTGGACAATTGCTCAGATTTACACTGTATTTAGTTATTGTTAACAGTGACGTATGTGGACAGTTGCTCAGATTAACACTGTATTTAGTTATTGTTAACAGTGAAGTATGTGGACAGTTGTTCAGATTTACACTGTATTTAGTTATTGTTAACAGTGAAGTATGTGGACAATTGCTCAGATTTACACTGTATTTAGTTATTGTTAACAGTGAAGTATGTGGACAATTGCTCAGATTTACACTGTATTTAGTTATTGTTGACAGTGACGTATGTGGACAGTTGCTCAGATTAACACTGTATTTAGTTATTGTTAACAGTGAAGTATGTGGACAGTTGTTCAGATTAACACTGTATTTAGTTATTGTTAACATTGAAGTACGTGGACAGTTGTTCAGATTTAATCTGTAGTCAATTATTGTAAACAGCTAAGTACGTGGAGAATGTAACTGTAAACGAAAAGTAAATTCAAAAAGAATAGAAATATGGAATAACAAAAAAGAAATAACTCATTCAAATCTTCGGCAGACGATAATGAAGTTATGAGTACAAGAGACAATTAACACATTTTTTTTTTATTTGACCAATCATCATCGCCAGACAACAGTAATTTGCATGAAATTGGACGATTTATCTCAGTAAACATACGTACACGGAGTGGGGGTTACTGTGTTTCCTAGTTTGGATTTTATCAGTGTATAAGATTATAAGACTCTTTCATGACCAGGGAAGTAAGATAGGGAAATTCAACCCGAGAGGTTTTTAAATTTGGTAAAACCCGAGGCTTTGTCGAGGTTTTGAAACCATGAAAGTACGTTTAAACTGGCTATCATTTTGAACTTTTCAACTTTTTCCTAGAGCTTTTTTTGAAGAAAACGAATTAGATAGCGAGATTAATCATACCCCATAGTTGCAAACGAAGTTTGCACAGAAAAAAACCCCTTTGTGGTGTTTATGGTTAAATTATTGTGAAATGTTTAATTTTCAACACGCTGTCGTTTTCTCTTTCCGGCATCAGAGTTAACCGTATTCGTGACGTCACGTCATTGATGAGCTATTGTGAGGTGACGTCGCGTAAAATGCTATGTCAGATAGATTTTTCTTACATAGCTTTCTTACATGGGCAAACTCTATCCAACGTGGCGAGATATGAGAGAAAATGATTGAATCTTGTTAAAAAAATTTGTTCATGTGCAATATGGCCCGATATGATTGGCCATAGTTTATAGAAATGTTGCAATAACTTTGACACCTATGAGGATTATTATTTTACGGTAGATGTAGTTAAGACGTTTCAACAGACTGATTCGATCTGATGAAAGCAAAATGATGTTAAGTTAAGTAACATCGGTATGAATTATGGTCACAATGAAAACATAATCAATACCAATTGAAAAAAAAAAATCGAAATTACTCATTACTCCTTTTCGTTACGTGAGATGTAAATTTTGTGTAATAATTATGCTTGTGCCATTTTATTTATCGATTGTTATTAGTAGTATGCTTTGTCGGTGTTTGACAGGCAGCCATTATAAAAGCTGTATGGTTCGTCATTTGAGTTCATCAGTACTTACCCCTCT
Organism: Mimachlamys varia; assembly: GCA_947623455.1. Lineage (NCBI taxonomy): Eukaryota > Metazoa > Mollusca > Bivalvia > Pectinida > Pectinidae > Mimachlamys > Mimachlamys varia. The sequence goes on along the minus strand of OX392531.1, from coordinate 3,234,130 downwards.
CCTCTGATGTCGGGAAGAGCAGACTGATAGGACGAATAGTTGTCCATTTTCATTAATAGTTCTGGATGATCTTTTACGAAAGTTTTTTCCATATCACGAAGATAACTGAAAAAAAGAGAGTTTTATTTCATTGTATATAGTCACTGTGTATGAGCAGAGAGCATAAAAAACTTGTCAAAGAGCTCAGATGTCGCCTAGCCATAAATACTTTAACGGTCTGTGTACAATTTCTGATGACTAACTCGTTTTTCGGGTATTTTAGGTGTACAGTTGCTTGAGTTTCTGTCAGTATATATTTTTTTTATATATATGGAGCCGCGGCCCATATCAGAATGTTTAATGGAAGTATTCCAACGTTATTTCTAACTATTTGTAAACAATGCACATAACTTACTGGTTGCGAGTCTGTCGTGCAATTCTCAGACGAAACACTGACATTTCCGATTAATTTAGATATTAATCCACCACTACATGCTTATTTCGTTTCATCTAACGATAATTTCTCCGTCTCATAGACGTTTTTTATGACGAGTGTACAATAATATATAATTATGTACCGGCAACTTTTTAAACAAGCGGCCATGCTGAGGATTATTGAGTCCATCAAATTATAGATGAGCATGTTGAACGTAAATTGCAATTTTATTAAACACGAAGAGATTTCCTTATAAATGTTGAAATTTACATATATATAAGGGAGTTAACTCTAACTTTCGGGAAAAATTTGAAAAAGTCCGAGGAATTCCTAATGTTTCGTCCCGCACTGAATTGTACAGAACGTGACGTCACATATATAAAGGCCATGGCCGCTTGCTTAAAATTTGCCGATACGCTCGTCATCAAAACAAACCGTCTAGGCTCATTTCACACATATGTATTTATTTTGTACTGACGGAAACTCAAGCACCTGTGGTTTGAACATTTTCATTAGTACACCATTATTATACTGCAAATGATCAAGATAATTCCCTCACCTATTATATAATTTCTGAACTCTTTTCTGTGGATATATCATCCGGCTATCCCATCTTTGATATCTAAGTAGCTCCTGTTCGCATTGTTTGATCTCTGGCTCCACAATAATTCCTGGTCGTGTTAGTTTCGTAGTCTGTCCTGTAGCCGCCACCAGCAGGGCCGATAACACCAATAATAGCTAAGGTGAGAGAAAAAAATACAATAAGCGAATCTGCATTCAAAATGTTTTAAAACTTCCTGTTATATTTCGGGATGCATTATTCTAGACAAAACGCATTAAAAGCGAAATCGTTTTGAATAAACTGCATTAACCTTTAGCTTTTGTTTTCAAAAAGCAATCTGATATGTTTATGACATAATATTTATATTCCTTGCATAACTTTAATTATGGAAAGGAATTCTAAAAATCCTATATAAAAAAAAATACATCGATAAATAAATAAACTGAATATTTCAATCAATCTGCTAGTTTTGAAATAATAATTGACACAGGTTTTATTAGCGAGTGATTTCATTTTGAATTCCAACAATTTCCTTCAAGTATCTTTATTGAGAAGTAGTAAATCGAACGTGTTAGGGTTTGTAGGCGTCTGTTAGATTGGGTTGGTGTATGTTCATGTGTGTGTATCACAGTAGGTAGGAGTGTTTGGTATATGTGTGTGTATCACAGTGGGTAGGAGTGTTTGGTATATGTGTGTGTATCACAGTTCCAAAAAAGGTCCAATATTGAATGTACGGTTTATTCTTAAATATGTGTCTAGTGATGAATTATATTAGTTGTGACCAATATAATGAATAATAGTATCGAATAAACAATCTCTGATAGCTCAAATATATTGAGTGGCGCTCTACCAGTATATTGTGTTTTAATTGATAAATTGTTTAAGCTGATTTTAATATGAACTATGTTTCATAAGAGCTGAGTAAGGAGTAGAATAATTAAAACATGAATCCAAGTTAAGCTTTTTATGTTATGTTTCTGTGGTGTCGAAAGTATATAAATGTAGGTTTACATCCTAATTTAGGCTTATGTCGCTATATTCTCAATGTAATGTATCACTGTGTAAACATATATTATAGTTCAAAATCAATCAACAAAGTGACGACATCTTGCCAACGCCAAAGTTCTCAAGTCTGCAGAAATACCTGTTCAATCTTTAGACGACAACGATAAGATAATATTCAATATAAGATACAACACCTGTCTAATAAGTTGTCGAAAAATTTTACTGGATATCATAAAAATTGAAATACTGAATTAGAAAATTAATTTGTCTGTTTATATTTATGTTCAATATATATATTGGTAATCTTACCTTCATTTTCAGCTGAGTTGTGTAAGTTTCACAAGAGTCAACCGCGATGCCTTGCTTATTTATACTCCCTCCACGAGGAAACAAGAGATCTCAACCAACCACCGCTCGTTTTACAACTGACGGTGGCTATGCCTGATGACATCACGGCTGACCTGTTTGTAGTCTCGTTATGAATCGTTTTATAGTTCTCATATGTCATATCTGAATAATGAGATGATAGTGGATCGCCTGTGTGGTTTTCACCTGTCATCTAGGCCGCAGACCCAGGTAAAACAAATCGTTAATGCAGTAAGTCTCCTAAATATATACAGTAATGACGTCAGACCCTTACGTACTGCAGCAACAAACGAAAAAAATATAAACAAATTAAGCAAAACAGATTTATTGTTTGGCTGGTTTGGAGCATTGATTAATTTTTTAAGACAGCATCTGTTTACACATCCCTGAATTATATCATTTGATAGCGACTATGCTGAAATACGCATTTTAGACTCAAATCGTCTGCAAAAATTCTTAGAAAAGGACAAAATACAGCGTATTCCATGAATGAACAATTGTTTGATAATCAAAACTTTAGAGATGAAATGGAATTATAAAATACATGCCTAAGGTATTATTTTTAAAACTAAACCAAACAGTATATATACCCCTAAAAGGAGAAAAAAGAAATCAATATAAGGCAATATAATGTATGTAATTACTATCTATAATAATGTTTTATATATTTTTTTTTTTAAATATTCCTTTTACACTAGATTAACTATTAGTGATTTACTCAAATACCCCTCATTAGTCGATTAGTTCGTTTGGTCCCGACCGAGTTCGAACATATTCGACCAACCTCAGACGACTCGAATACCATGCATTTCTCTAACTATTGATTAGATTCACACGAGTAATTGGGGTTTTACTGTACATGAAAGTTGAAATCTGGTATGCACATATATAGATATAATGTTGGGGGGAAATTCAGAGAAAACCTAAGAATCAACAAAACCATAATTTGAACTCAAATCGATTAAACTAGGATTACAATATGAGCAAAGAGAAAAACACACGGAGACCATTGAAAAAAAAAGAAGAAAAACAAGACGTTTGAAAAATACTTTAAAATCCTGTACATTAACAGAACAATACATTGTTACCAGGATAACACAGAATAATTCGATAACGTATTCCCTCTGTGGTCCTCGATATGAAACATTAAAATATTTCATATCTTTCCAGATATGATTTTAGGAATTATTTTCACACTCACATATATATATATTTAATATTGGTACTTTATAATTTCTCGCAAGTCTGTTACGGCTCGATATTTTAATTTACTTTATATGAATATATATGATTTACTTAGCTTTCAAACATTTTAACCGTGTGACACTTTAAAAAAATATATCTTATATCTGAATACGAACAGTTTACGTGTTGAAAATATCAATCACCTGTTAAAACATGGTCTTTCATTTATCTAAAACGTTACAGAATGATTTTTTTCGTATTTATTTAATTTTCAGACTTTTTTCAGTACAGTATAATTTTACATACATAATATATATTATCAATACGTCTTCATACCGAAAAAAGTTTTTGTATATAAATATTAAAACATGATATACACTTTCAGTACTTTAACATATAGTTATAATTTGCGCATAACCTGAAATATACTATCAACCCTATAATACAAACCAACACACAGTTTATTAATATTCAAACCTGAAATGTTCTCTACACCCTATAATACAAACCAACACACAGTTTATTAATATTCAAACCTGATATGTACTATAAACCCTATAATACAAACCAACACACAGTTTATTAATATTCAAACCTGAAATGTACTATCAACCATATAATACAAACCAACACAGTTAATTAATATTCAAACCTGAAATGTACTATAAACCCTATAATACAAACCAACACACAGTTTATTAATATTCAAACCTGAAATGTACTATAAACCATATAATACAAACCAACAAACAGTTTATTAATATTCAAACCTGAAATGTACTATAAACCATTTATACAAACCAACACACAGTTTATTAATATTCAAAACTGAAATGTACTATCAACCCTATAATACAAACCAACACACAGTTTATTAATACTCAAACCTGACATGTACTATCAACCCTATAATACAAACAAACACACAGTTTATTAATATTCAAACCTGAAATGTACTATCAACCCTATAATACAAACCAACACACAGTTTATTAATATTCAAACCTGACATGTACTATCAACCCTATAATACAAACCAACACACAGTTTATTAATATTCAAACCTGAAATGTACTATAAACCCTATAATACAAAACAAAACACAGTTTATTAATATTCAAACCTGAAATGTACTATAAACCATTTATACAAACCAACACACAGTTCATTAATATTCAAACCTGATATGTACTATCAACCCTATAATACAAACCAACACACAGTTTATTAATATTCAAACCTGAAATGTACTATCAACCCTATAATACAAACCAACACACAGTTTATTAATATTCAAACCTGAAATGTACTATCAACCCTATAATACAAACCAACACACAGTTTATTAATATTCAAACCTGAAATGTACTATAAACCATTTATACAAACCAACACACAGTTTATTAATACTCAAACCTGATATGTTCTATCAACCCTATAATACAAACCAACACACAGTTTATTAATATTCAAACCTGAAATGTACTATAAACCATTTATACAAACCAACACACAGTTTATTAATATTCAAACCTGAAATGTACTATTAACCATATAATACAAACCAACACACAGTTTATTAATATTCAATTCTCAAAATGTACTATCAACCCTATAATACAAACCAACACACAGTTTATTAATATTCAAACCTGAAATGTTCTATAAACCATTTATACAAACCAACACACAGTTTATTAATACTCAAACCTGAAATGTACTATCAATCCTATAATACAAACCAACACACAGTTTATTAATATTCAAACCTGAAATGTACTATAAACCATTTATACAAACCAACACACAGTTTATTAATACTCAAACCTGATATGTACTATCAACCCTATAATACAAACCAACACACAGTTCATTAATATTCAAACCTGAAATGTTCTCTAAAACCTATAATACAAACCAACACACAGTTCATTAATATTCAAACCTGAAATGTACTATAAACCATATAATACAAACCAACACACAGTTTATTAATATTCAAACCTGAAATGTTCTCTAAACCCTACAATACAAACCAACATACAGTTATTTAATATTCAAACATGAAATGTACTATTAACCATATAATAAAAACCAGCACACAGTTTATTAATATTCAAACCTGAAATGTACTATTAACCATATAATAAAAACCAGCACACAGTTTATTAATATTCAAACCTGAAATGTACATGTACTATCAACCCTATAATACAAACCAACACACAGTTTATTAATATTCTAACATGATATTCACTAATCAGTACTATGATACATGTTAAGAAAGCGTTTATGTATATCAATACTCAAACTTAATAAGTATGATTAATATCAAAGTACATACCAAAACAAATACTTATATTAACTATATGATATCCATTATAAGTACTGCTGTAATACCAAGCCTAGAACGTTTACATTTATAATAATAGTATTCAAAGTTGATTTGCACTTTCAGTTCCAATACTATAGACTTACCAAAACATTGTTTATGTATAGCTGTGCTCAATCTTTGTACTTATATATTCCGTATCTTTAAGTGATATGAAGATGGACGTTTTTTAGTTTGCTCATTAGCTTGTTTAGTTGTTGTGATTGACAATGATACTCGTCTCTCAGATGTTTATTTGGATGTGACCAAGATTTACATGGCGAGTGTCGTCGATGAAACAGAAGACGCCTACTCTTCCGGAACACCTGGTCTTATTCTTTTGTACTTTTACAAGGTTATCCATGTAAATCTTTCCTTTGTTCATAATTTGCCCCTGGTTTAATCGATTTTGAGTTCGGATTATGATTTTGTTAACGCTTCGGTATTCTCTAATTTATTTTCAATACTCACCAACAAAGTCTTTTCATATTAGTAACCATAGTATATCCAAAACAAGGACTTTGTATAATGACATTTGAACTTGATATGCATTGTCAATACCGAGTTAGATCACATAACAATGTATACACATACCGATATTCACAGCTTGATATGTACTGTAAGTACACTACTTATTGTCTATAATATATACCATTACAGAGTTAATGCATATACCAGTATTCTACTGATGGATTTGTTAGTCCCCGAGGTTTGCTGGAGCCTCCATAGCCACAGTAAATCTCATTTGATTATTGGTACGGTACATAATATACACATTTTCATAGTACACGATTTGAAATTATACAGAACATGTTTAATTTTACTTCTTAAATCATAAATTAAAGGGGTTTTACGCACCTGACCCTTCTGCTTCTACATTAGTTTAGAAATTTTGGATTCCTACCTTTTGGCCCCTAGCATCACTGAAGAGTCCTAGGAGGACGAAACAGCTGTATGATGCAGTTTAATTAATTGTTTCCGCATACTGTATCTATTACTAAAGAGGTGCAGCATATGTGCGTTTTACGTGATATTTATAACTATAAAGGTACCACAGATTGTATAATATATACCATTACAGAGTTTATGCATACCAGTATTCATAACGAAATTAGTTGGCATTCATAAAGCTATTGACTGATTGTTTACATCATAATCATTATGACGTCATTATTGTTACGTTGGCTTCCTCTGACCGTCCCCAGGCGATCTCAGCTCAGTATTTGAAATAAGTTTTGACCTGTATACCAAACATTAACAAAATCAAAAAAATCTTTGCTCCCTATAAACAAACGCGTCGGAATTAAGATTTTTTTGTTACAAACAAAATGTGCATGTAGTCAATATGCAATAAAAAAATCTATAAGAAAAGTGTGAGCTATACATGATGAAATATTTTATTCTTTTCTGAAAATAATTTTCTTGGTCACACACCTGATGTCAAAGAGTAAATAATTTCAGGATTTAATTCCATAATTGTAGAAAAAAAATATTTTGATTTCTTTATCCTTTTACACAAGGTAACAAAATATTGAAGCATTGTCCAATCTAACATAACCCGCTTTTTGACATACGCCCAAAAGATATGACATCTAGATTCCATTCGAGCCAGACCTCTGCCTTGACAGAACCGAGAGCGGGAATTATCCGTAAGCTCGACCAGATTACCTCCCCTTACCTCGACTACTTGGCCATATTTCGTATAACATTCACTGTAAGCTCGACGAGGTTATCTCTTCTTGGTAGTATTATTAATTTAACAGTAAATATGACATTATAATATATACTTAATCTTTGAGATAATTATTAAACTATATTAATATGTTAAGAAAAGAGGTTGCATTTTGTTTTATTATTATTGCTACCATTATTTTTTTCTGTCAATACTAAAAATATAGATATACAATATTTGATATGCATATAGCGCCCTATATAATTAACATAAGCTACTCTACAGCGTTTTACAGTACATAGATATACAATTAACGTATACGATTCTAAGGAGTTTGAAGACTAAGTGATAATACAATTTTCCAATTTTCTTTTTATATTATGTAAGGATTGAAAGTCAATATAAGGATTGAAAGTCAATATAAGGATTGAAAGTCAATATAAGGATTGAAAGTCAATATTATACAGTTAATTCATGCCCTTTCAGTCAATAAATGTTTTCCCTCGGTGTTGGGACAAACCTGGTGAACTATTTCCCTCGGTGTTGAGACGAACCTGGTGAACTATTTCCCTCGGTGTTGGGACCAACCTGGTGAACTATTTCCCTCGGTATTGGGACCAACCTGGTGAACTATTTCCCTCGGTGTTGGGACCAACCTGGTGAACTATTTCCCTCGGTTTTGGGACCAACCTCCGGCCTTGGGAAATAGTTCACCAGGTTGGTCCCAACACAGAGGGAAATCTGTTTTGATTGTTGACTTAAAGGGCATAAATTATCTGTTTTGTTACCTTCTGTAACGAAACAATTCTGTAGCTTGTTCATCGCTCATTTTTAACACAGGCAGTTGTGGCCAAGAGAATAACCATCTATATATATAATAAATAGAATATAGCGAAATTTGAAAAAAATGAAATAAAATATATAAACTAAATTTTCCCATTTTCTTTTTATGTTATGTAATTCCAATATCGAAGATTTGGAGGGTTTTCTGAGATGTTACGACTCTGCGCTTGCGATTGATAAATAAAAATGTGGATCTTTATAGCTTTTTAGAAAGGGGAATATATAGGGAATGGATGGAGGTTGCTTATCCGTTAGAACTCGTAACAAATCGTGGAATTTTGTCGTAAAAACGCAATAATTCGTAATAATCGTAAATAGCTCACAATAACTCGTAACAACTCTTCAATCGCTCTTAAAAGAGGCGAAATCGTTAGGATCCGTGTATTTGCACGAATTTGTGCAATCCGTTAGCACTGTAAGAAACATCCGTGTATGTGAAGTCAGCACTAACTACTATAACTTGTTCCATTTATCGGAACGTGCCGGTTATTCCGAAACGAACCTATGGAACATATTGGCCATGCTATGGCTCGGTCACAGTGCATTTCATATGATTTTGCTAAAGATCGGTCTCATAATTAGGATAGGGATCGGTCTTATTCTTACGCATAGCAATGCAACTTAATTTTTTTTTGAATTATTTAATCAATTACCCGCCAACGAGATTCGTTATATATTCAAGTCTTCTACAATAAAACCATACACATTCGTTTATCTTTTAACAAGCTGTACTGGTATCATCTCAAACTTCCCTTGGTAAATTAAACCAATGTGATCTGAATTTAAGAGGCATTAGCTATATAGACAGTGTGTTTGCAAAGGTGTTCTACCTTACTGGATATTCCATGCCCGGCGTGGGCACATTAGTAACTTTTGTACCTAAAAAAAACTATCTATTTGTTGTAAGTTGTTATTTGTGATAATTGAAGTGAAGACAAACTGTAAAGTAATGACGACAAGAGAATGTAAAGGATAATAGAAATACAGGTAGGATTGGTGAAGTTGCGAATCCTGCAGAGTCGTTGGTCAGCCAGAGAGGTTTACCGCAAACTGTCAAAGTCACGTTTAAATGTATTTTTGAATTATGTAATTGAATAGTGTTTCGACAATTTGTGCAATGTTAATTAGATTCACTAAAATAAGCGTCAGCTACTGGCTCTCGAATAGAGATCAATCATTATTTGCACATTTTTGCACTTCCATTATAACTTAGGGACAAGCAAGCATTTCACCGAATCCCACTCAGCTCTAATGACTGTTCAATTAATAAACAAGAATTAAGCAAAAGCTGCATATTTATCTATATCATCTGTGGACAAATGTTTTCGCTTATGTATCTGTGCTGTAAATAATTGATATTAACTTGAAGAACTTGTCGACGACGTGACAGACTGCGGTACTTATGGAGTTATTGATATGTTGCTTATCCCAACTCTGTTCATGAGCCTATATCGGTGCCTGGTTAAGGTAAATCTAGAGTTTTCAAAACTGGAGTTGTATTTGTTCAGAAAAATCAATTAATTCTCTATTGTAAGTTTGCCTCACATTTTAGTATTGAGAAGTTTTTGGTACAAATTCTTATACAAAATATCTTCATTGCACTGTGTATGTTACAACAAGAGCAGGAAAAGTCTACATTCAGAATTAATGAGAAAAAAAATCAATATTTACAAAAACTATTTTGTTAGTTAGCAAGACTGTCGAGAGCTTTATTTGGTAATTCTTTCACAGTCTTTATAAATCTTTTAATATTCTTTTCGTAGTGTCTATTTCGTTATTTCCGATTAAAGATGTACTTGTGGCATGTCATTGTTGTCCCATGCAAACATCATCGGTTTTTCATTAATAGAGAGCTACCAATCGCCACAATATTAATGACAATTAATTAGAGAATACCGAAGCGTTAACAAAATCAAAACCCGAACTCAATACCGATTAAACCAAAGGCAAAATATTAACAATGAAAGATTTACATGGAAACCCTTGTAAAAGTACAAGATAATTAGACCAGGTGTTCCGGAAGAGTAAGCGTATTCTGCATCATCGACGACACCCGCCATGTAAATATTTGTCACATCCAAGTAAACATCGAGTTCTCAAAAATAGAACCGAGTATCATTGTTAATCACAACAGGTAAACACACTAATGTGCATACTCAGAAACGTCCATCTTCATATCACTTAAATATACAGAATATTTCTCAATGAGACAAAGATTGCGACCATAAAACTTGTCAATAGTTCTGTTCAACCTGCATCTCTCGAATCTTCTTGTTGTTAGTTTGTTTGTCAGCAGTCGACATCAATCACGATATTAAGAGCACGACCTAAAATATCGAAACATCTACGACTTGTAAACACCATAGATTGGAGAAGAAGGGATGTTACTATCAAGAAATGGAAAATTCACGATCGGAAAATCGAAATCATCACATTTATCGTATAGCTTAGTAGTAAGCTGATTAATTATATGTTGGTCGTAATTTAAGTAGAGATCGAGGTAAGCAGCTGATGTAGAAGTGTCTGTTGTGTCTTTCATTTCAAGTTAAGAAGGGTATATACGATCGAAGTGGTCAGCAAACTTCCTGTTGTTTATAGCCAAAACATCGTCGATATTTCTGAAAGTGAAATTAAAAGATTTGGCAAGGTTGTTTGTGTTACCTGTCCTGATTATCTTTTTTACAAATCCAGCCTCGGTTGAAAATAAAAACAAGTCAGCTAAGAGTGGGGCACAGTTTGTTCCCATGGGAATGCCAACAGTCTGCTGGAAAATCTTTCCTTCGAACAAAATGGTAGACCAGAAATTCAATCATCCTAACTATATCTTCTTCAGTATATTTCCCCGTAGCTTTTGTCGTGTTTTTCCCAAAGTATGCTCCAAGATAGCTCAATACCATATATTTGTATCGTAGTCCGCCTTTTAGAGATCGAAGACGTTCCTTCAAAAGATCTTTCGATTTTTTTATGAAGCTTACAAATCATCAGCAAATTTTCTGTAATTATTGAATTAATAAGAGAAGGTGAGTTATTATTAAACAATTAACAGTTGTATATATAAATTGAATAAGGAAATGCTATTACCTTGATTTACTCCTCGTAAAATATCAAAGTAATCAGCGCAGAATATGACCATTGAAACATACGACTACTATCAAAAACATTGAAAAGCTTGCTTCCACCACATAACTGTGGCAATTGGTTTAGACATATATTCCTCCAAACGGTGTCATGGTGGTCTAATGGTAGAACGCCAGGTCGTGATCGAAAGGTTCCAAGTTCGAGTCCCGGCCACTTACGCCGCTTGTTCAAGTCTCACTGTAGTACAAGTAGTATGACAACGATGTTTTGATCCGTTTCCGGTGTTGCTTCGCTGCTAAATGAACGTAAAGGTAGGCACCAACTTTGGATGTGTTTAACATTATGCACCGAAATTCAACTGAAGGTCTTATGAATTATTCGGCCATCTATAAAACCAGTGATGTTTTTTTCAAAACGTTTATATTTGACATAAAATACCGATGTTACGTTCGTACGCTCTAGTGTAAGTTCCTACCGACACTTCCTAACTTTTACCTTTATTTTGTTTAATTTGGTAAATTGTGACAAAATATGAATGTGAAACAACTTCCTTGGTTCATGGGTAATAATTTGATATATGAATTGTTAAATTGGATCCAGAACTAGATAGCATAACCAATAGTGGTATCGTTCTTTACGCAACGGTGTTTAAAGGTCAAATCAAATATTACAGCTTTTAACTACTAAACATAATAATAATAAAGAATTAGGACACATATGATATAAAAGACTTCAAAGTTTGTAGCTGTCAGTACAGGTGAAGGACATAAAATACATCCACAGGAAGATTAAAAATTACTCCATTAAAAATTTCTTTGCTGCTTTCTTAAAAGATAAAGGGTTGTAGAATTTCTCACATGATTTGATAAAAGATTCCATGTATGAGCTCTTGATACTTTAAAGATTTTGTAAAAGTATTTGTACTATGTGATGGTAAGTAAAAGACATTTGTGGTGGACAATCTGGTAGCTCTTCTATGGACATCTTACATTCGATTAAAAAAATAAATTTTGTGGTGCTAGATTGTTCAGTATCTTGTACATAAAAACAGACTGACTATATAAAATCCTTTCTAATAAAAGGCAGCCATCTCAGAAATTTAAACATGTCAAGAGAAGGAGTTAAAAAATCACAGCTTAAAATAATTCTGGCTGCTCTCTTCTGCAGGCGCTCCAACTTCTTTTGAGGACTGTTGTTGGAGATTGATAAAGCAGTTAAAAATGTGATACATGAGGTCTGGCTTAAAAATGGTCTTAACGTTTTCATTTGGAAAATTTGACAAGATATTTTTACATACATTTGAGAACTGGTATTCCCAAGACATACAGTCGTCAACTGATACTCCTAAGAGCTTTTCATGTATAACATTGTTGATGACAACAGATAATTCACCTTTTAATTTACATTTCCTCTGTGAGGTAGAAACAAACATAGCTTTGGTTTTGTCAGTATTAATACACATTTTATTTACATCACACCACGATGAAACTGACTTGGCATCCTCGTTTAGGTTTTGGTTTATTTCACCAATAAATTTTTCATGGGTCTGGGCTGCATTATCATCTGCATACATATACATACCACTCTGATTGGTAACTAGGGGGAGATCGTTTACATACAAAAAAAACAACAATGGGCCCAATATTGATCCCTGAGGGACCCCAACTGAAAGGGGGGAGAATTACTTTGGCATGTAAGTCCGGTAACAACGAGGAAAACTTAAGTTCTGTACAGTACCTTCATATTTTCTTTTCTTGATGTTCAGTTACAATTACTTTTATAAAAATTCTTTTGCTATGTCAATTAATTAAGTCATTGGAATTGTCATTCCCACAGTTAAATTAATAACATCGAACCTGACATTTGTTTGAAGGATATCAAAACCGTACGCACAGATTGTGTAGTTTGTATCACAACCGTACACCCAGATTGTGTAGTTTGTATCACAACCGTACACCCAGATTGTGTAGTTTGTATCACATCCGTACACCCAGATTATGTAGTTTGTATCACAACCGTACAACCAGATTGTGTAGTTTGTATCACAACCGTACACCAAGATTGTGTAGTTTGTATCACAACCGTACAACCAGATTGTGTAGTTTGTATCACAACCGTACACCAAGATTGTGTAGTTTGTATCACAACCGTACGACCAGATTGTGTAGTTTGTATCACAACCGTACGACCAGATTGTGTAGTTTGTATCACAACCGTACACCCAGATTGTGTAGTTTGTATCACAACCGTACACCCAGATTGTGTAGTTTGTATCACAACCGTACACCAAGATTGTGTAGTTTGTATCACAACCGTACGACCAGATTGTGTAGTTTGTATCACAACCGTACACCAAGATTGTGTAGTTTGTATCACAACCGTACGACCAGATTGTGTAGTTTGTATCACAACCGTACACCCAGATTGTGTAGTTTGTATCACAACCGTACACCCAGATTGTGTAGTTTGTATCACAACCGTGCACCCAGATTGTGTAGTTTGTATCACAACCGTACACCCAGATTGTGTAGTTTGTATCACAACCGACCGACCAGATTGTGTAGTTTGTATCACAACCGTACACCCAGATTGTGTAGTTTGTATCACAACCGTACGACCAGATTGTGTAGTTTGTATCACAACCGTACACCCAGATTGTGTAGTTTGTATCACAACCGTACACCCAGATTGTGTAGTTTGTATCACAACCGTACAACCAGATTGTGTAGTTTGTATCACAACCGTACGACCAGATTGTGTAGTTTGTATCACAACCGTACACCCAGATTGTGTAGTTTGTATCACAACCGTACAACCAGATTGTGTAGTTTGTATCACAACCGTGCACCCAGATTGTGTAGTTTGTATCACAACCGTACACCCAGATTGTGTAGTTTGTATCACAACCGTACACCCAGATTGTGTAGTTTGTATCACAACCGTACACCCAGATTGTGTAGTTTGTATCACAACCGTACGACCAGATTGTGTAGTTTGTATCACAACCGTACACCCAGATTGTGTAGTTTGTATCACCACCGTGCACCCAGATTGTGCAGTTTGTATCACAACCGTACACCAAGATTGTGTAGTTTGTATCACAACCGTACGACCAGATTGTGTAGTTTGTATCACAACCGTACACCAAGATTGTGTAGTTTGTATCACAACCGTACAACCAGATTGTGTAGTTTGTATCACAACCGTACACCCAGATTGTGTAGTTTGTATCACAACCGTACGACCAGATTGTGTAGTTTGTATCACAACCGTACGCCCAGATTGTGTAGTTTGTATCACAACCGTACACCCAGATTGTGTAGTTTGTATCACAACCGTACAATGTACACCCAGATTGTGTGGTTCGTGTTCAAAACCGTTGCCATGCTTATTTGACATCGAGGCCAGATTTGGATTTTTTAAACTAGGTTCAACAGTTTCGGAAACATACCTCATTTAAACGAATACACCCTGAATATTTGGAAAATCAAAACATTGTGGGAGATTAACAACGAAAACATTGACCAGTTGAATATAAGTGAAGCTGGTATCGGTAAAGTCTGTTCCTTTTTGACTTTCAAATTAATTTTTTGAAACATCGGAAAGAGAAAAACATTGAAGGTGAATAAAGCCTTGGAGTATGCTTTAGTATTCCTAACTTACCAAACATCGATATTTTACTAGCTAATCAAGACAATTGCTAGTGTTTATCACTGTGTCGACTTATCTATATCGCTGAAGCGACACCAGAAACGGATCAACACATCTTTGTCGTACTACTTTCACTACAATGAGTCTACTTAATGGTAAATGACTACGTGGTTTGGCAGTGCTAGTAATTGTAGAATGCTAGCTTTGAGCACCGAAATGGCAGCACCGGTTGTATGCTCCCCGTGGAGATATTGGCTGGTTGCTAAGGTGCTATATCCACGGATAATAATTTGTAAACTGCTTTGAGATTATAACTTTTGATAAAGCGGTATATAAGAATCTCGATTGATCATTATATTGTCAAGTGCTTTATTAAATATACAAAGTCGGCAAAAACGTGTGATCTTACTTCCATTTACATATACTTGATAAGATACAAAGTAAAGAAAGGATGTGTCGCAATAACGAAGGGGAATTGTCGGAATTACTTATGAATAAGACGCAATAGTTGATATAACCCTAGTATGCATATAATGTCGGAAATAGATGTTTCAAAGCTAGACCTATCTTTTCGTTTCTGGCCCAGCCGCCATCTTGAAAAGTCCTATCTACAGCACTTACACGACAGTGATATATTACATAAGGAGTTAAAGAGGCAATTAAGTCAACATCAATAGTTCCAAAATACAGCAATGAAATGTCAACTTAATTGGATATATGTTATAAGTGTGGTATTACCTATCACTGTGCTGATCCTTGCACTGTAGGACGTTCAGAAACACAGGTAATTACACATTCTGTACAGCAATCGAACACCGATGCTGTCACATTGACGCCATATTGAGGAAGGATTGTATGTAATGTAATTATCGACATAATAATATACAGTAGTTTAAAAGAAGAATCACTGTCATTATCATGGTCACTGTTACGTTTTAATGATGAAGAGGCGGGTTTTCCTAGTGGTCCGACCTTCCAGGCATGCAGCCATGGTTCATTTCCCAGAGTCGTCGTATGCAAGGAATATTCAGAGAAAGTGTTTTGCGCCTGCCAACCCAAATCCAACAACCAAGGTGGAGTATGAAATGGTCTGGGGTGGGTGTTGCGTTTATGTGCTGTAGAACTCAAGTGAGCTGGCACTATTAGAAGATGCCGTTGGAAGCACGGCTCACTACCAACAGAACACAATACATCTCCAGCACACACGCAGGTATACACATAAAGATGAATTAACAATGTGGCATATGACCGGTAGTTACATGTAGTCTCGATGAGGCAACTCCTTTAAACTTCTCAGAATTGCATATACACTATAACATGTTAAAACCGGCCAATGTCTTATCCGAATCCCTGTCTATTCCAGCCTAACAGTTCGGTCCTTATATTTCCCTTTGAACTCATATCAAACCTCTATAAACCGGATACCTGTGTAAACCGGCCAAAACATTGTGTACCAATGACATCTGGTTTAGACAAGTTACACCGTATGTTAGTTTTATAAACTGTTTAAAATTGTATATGAATATAATGAGTAATGTCTCCCTATGTATGTTGCAAACAAATTAAGGCATTTTTGAGGCTTTTGCAAAATAAATTCCAGATAACCCGCACTGACAGATTGCCCGCGGGTCATACGTCGAATGTATACCTAGTGAGTACAAGGGTACTTCGTATGTGACTTTGTGATTTATTGTTTTGAATGTTGGAAATCAGAGACATATGGCGGAAATATTGTGTTTATTTTGTAAATATATGTTTGTGTGTATAAAGCAAGCTATATATAAACTTATTAATGTTATATTTTGTTTACAAATAATGTAGATCTACTTGTTGACAAAAGTGGAAACATTAAACAACGTATAGCCCGCATTTTTTTGATAATTTTAAAAAGAAATCGATAGATAGTCCGCTCTAGGCATCTTCTGGTGTAAAAATTCGTAGAGCCCGCGGGCAATACACAGGAGATTGCGGTATATAATTATTATTGATAAAAAAGAAACACAACAAACAAATAATAATAATGAAAATAATAAAACCACGCGAAATGCAAAAGTACAATAATGAATTGTAAGATTAATCTTTTAGCGTGTTCCATTTATCGGAACGTTCTAGATGTGCCAACTTGGAACTGGTCTGCTAAATGGAACAGAACGTGCCGAATTCCGTTCCTGAGGGTGACAATCTAATAATCGAAAAGGAAAAAGAAACATTTTTTCCGGAAATAACCAAAACGCAAAACAATGCGAGTAATTGCTTTTATTTACAAATTTTACACACTATGATTCCGGTAGGAGTCGGTAATGATATATTTTACTGATGAAATGCAGTCTAACTGGTTACAGTTATGTCTTTTTACAATTTATTGAACATCTGAAACGAAAACCTTTCACTGGCCGCCATATTGGATCCAACTTGGAACCCTCAAATGAAACGTTCCCGACGAACCGGTTCGTTCCGGCGGAACGTCGTGTTCCATTTAGCGGAACGTCCGGTTCGTTCTGGAACAACCGGAACGTTCCGCTAAATGGAACACACTATTTGACTCATTTTGTTATCAAGAATAAATTCAGAGTAGTATTATCATTACTATATTAATTCCTAAGTGATAATATTATAACATTGATCAAATAATGCAAGGAGAATACCAGTGTAAACAAGGCTACATAATGTCTCACATTTTGTTATATTAAAATTAAAAAAAAAAAAAATGTTTTTTTTTTGTTTGTTTGTTTTTTTTTTCAGTACATAATTCATAGAGAGAAGACTCGTATCGCTCGATATCTGTACATGCCAACATGATATTTATATCATCATATATACTGTACTTCAGTTGGACACTATAGGGGCTAAAACGTCTTTTAACAACATCTTGCAATTTATGAAGCTGTTAGTATAGTGCATGTATAAGATGAAACGTCTTTTTTTTTCTGCTTCAAATTACACTCAAATATCTGGTTTAAAAAGAGCATGGTTTAAATAGATAAATACAATTCAACATAACTTGACCAGTAAAATCTTCTTCTTTTTTCTTTTCTGAATCATAACTTTTGCTTTTAACAGACCTCTTCTTTCAGAAATATTCTAAACTAAGTATACGTTTGACAAAGTTGCATTTTGTTTTTAGCTATTTCAAATACTGCGAAGCATCTTTAGTTCTATCGTGTTAAAGGCATAATATACGTAACTTCGGGAAATGTTTGCGAGATTCTAAATAACTTATGACAAAAGAATCAGTTGATAACCATGCAAAATAAGTCTAAAACGAAGTAAACCTGAGCGGTAACTAACAAGAAAATCTTAACAGAAAAAATCCAAAGAAATGAAAAAAAATTCAAGTGTGACCCACTTCAAAAACAAGCCGAAGTTCAAAATGGACGTGTGTTTACAAATACCGAGATGCAACTGCTGCTGTACCGGTAACCGCGTAAGAATTCATCTTGAATATTGCTGATATCATTTAATCTTAACTAAATTTATAAATATAATAAGTTATTAGGCTTGATTTTCGCTTCAAGTTTTGCCGAAAGTGACGTATATTGGGCCTTTAAATATCAGCTTGGATCAACTAGACGTTGTCTGAATGCGACAAATCTAGCTGAGTTAAAATTTCACATTAAGGTTGAATATTTGTATAGAAAGAAGTATAACACGTTTTTTCAAAGATATGCGTTTAGCACATGAGAGATTTGATCTCAAATTCAAGACTCGGTCATTTGTAGATTTGGGAGTTACCCCTCTTTGCACGCTGTCATTGCTTTTGGTTTGGGTTGGTGATCTCCATGCCGACGGTATAATATTGGAAACTACATAAGCGGCACTACCAAGCCACAGGGACCTGAGTATTTGTTACAGCTAGTTTTTGACCTAAAATAGGGTGTTTAGAGTAAGTTTACACTTTTTGGGGGTTAAGATCAATTTTCGATAAACATGCCCCCTCAATGGTCATGAAAGCTATTTGAGGGGGCTTATTTTTATCGAAAATTGATCTTATAATAACCCCCCAAATGTGTAAAATTACTCTAAACAACCCATTTTAGGTCCAAAACTAGCTGTAACAAATACCCAGGTCCCTGTGTACCAAGCCAGGCACCAGGATTCCAACCCAAGTATAACTAAAATGTAGATTTAACCAACTGAACTACTTGAGAGGTCGAATAGCACAGAGGATAACGCACTTGTCTTTCAACAAGGCGGCCGAGATGCTATTCCCGGACTGCTATAGTCGGACGCGAACAGATAAGGATGCGGAGGGAGTAATCTGCCCGACCATAGGGTTTTCTTCGGGTACTCCGGTTTATCCACATTAAGACCCCTTACATACTAACATCCTTCCTAGACCATGTAGAAGTGATTGATACAAATTAAAATAACTTGTTTTAAATAAAGAAAGTTGATATATACAACCTTTTCAACTAGGTGTTCCAAAACAGAATAAATAAATAAATAAATAGCACGATTAAAGAGAAAGACAATTAACAAGGAACAAGGTAGCGGATATATAGGAAAGTTGTCAGTCGAGAAACAGACATCAGTGTGTATTTACTATTTGAGTTAGATAGAAAAGTGGAATAAGGGAGCCATACATTTTAGAAACTGAATTTAGAAGAAAAGTGTAACAAGGGGAACAAACATCTTAGAAACTTATCTTAATAGAAAAATGTTACTAGGGGAACATACATCAAGTGTTACTAGGGGAACATACATCATAGTAACGGAGTTGCAATAAATATGATAGTCTGATGGTGTAGTGGGTAGCGCACCTGCCTTTCACCAAGGCAGCCGGGGTTAGTAATAGAGTAAAATATAAAAGTTATAAGAAAACATACATTATAGTAATTGATTTTTTTCTATATCTTATAGAAACGAAGTAATTTGGGAAATAGCATTACAGGTGTTGAATTGGAAATGTTATTATAGGAACAAATATCTTAGTAATGGAATTTAAATAGGAAAATGTTACTAGGAGAACAGACAGCTTGTATATCTAAGTTACGGATTCAACCAAATTACAAAAAAATATAGAAAAAACCTCGAAAAAAGAACGAATTCGATAGGAAAATGTTAGTAGGAGAATAGACATCTTGTATATCTAAGTTAGGATTCAAACAATTTTTAAAAAAATAGAAAAAACATTGAAAAAGGAACGAATTCGTTAGGAAAATGTTACTAGGAGAATAGACATCTTGTACATCTAAGTTAAGGATTAAAAAAAAAATGAAAAAAACCCCTGAAAAAATAGGAAAAAAACCTTGGAATTCAATAGGAAATTTTATTGACGAAATTAATTATAATGCTACTATAGGAACAAACATCGAAGTACCGGGACTAATTATGTAAATTTTACTTAAGGAACAGACTTCTTGGAATAACGTTATAACGGACAGAAACTGAAATTCAATAGCGAAACTAAAATCTTAAGAAAGGTGTTACATAGTAGAACGGTTACTTAGGGAACAGACATCTTGGAATAACGTTATAACGCACAGAAACTGAAATTCAATAGCGAAACTAAAATCTTAAGAAAGGTGTTACATAGTAGAACGATTACTAAGAGAACAGACATCTTCGAAAAGTTGTTACATAGTGAAACTTTTACTTAGGGAACAGACATCTTCGAAAAGGTGTTACATAGTGAAACTGTTACTAAAGGAACAGACATCTTAGAAAAGGTGATACATAGTGAAACTGTTACTAAAGGAACAGACATCTTAGAAAAGGTGTTACATAGTGAAACTTTTACTTAGGGAACAGACATCTTCGAAAAGGTGTTACATAGTGAAACTTTTACTTAGGGAACAGACATCTTCGAAAAGGTGATACATAGTGAAACTTTTACTTAGGGAACAGACATCTTCGAAAAGGTGTTACATAGTGAAACTTTTACTTAGGGAACAGACATCTTCGAAAAGGTGATACATAGTGAAACTTTTACTAAGGGAACAGACATCTTCGAAAAGGTGTTACATAGTGAAACTTTTACTTAGGGAACAGACATCTTCGAAAAGGTGTTACATAGTGAAACTTTTACTAAGGGAACAGACATCTTCGAAAAGGTGATACATAGTGAAACTTTTACAAAGGGAACAGACATCTTCGAAAAGGTGATACATAGTGAAACTTTTACAAAGGGAACAGACATCTTCGAAAAGGTGTTACATAGTTAAACTTTTACTAAGGGAACAGACATCTTCGAAAAGGTGTTACTTAGTGAAACTTTTACTAAGTGAACAGACATCTTCGAAAAGGTGTTACTTAGTGAAACTTTTACTAAGTGAACAGACATCTTCGAAAAGGTGTTACATAGTTAAACTTTTACTAAGTGAACAGACATCTTCGAAAAGGTGTTACATAGTTAAACTTTTACTAAGTGAACAGACATCTTCGAAAAGGTGTTACTTAGTGAAACTTTTACTAAGTGAACAGACATCTTCGAAAAGGTGTTACATAGTTAAACTTTTACTAAGTGAACAGACATCTTCGAAAAGGTGTTACATAGTTAAACTTTTACTAAGTGAACAGACATCTTCGAAAAGGTGTTACATAGTTAAACTTTTACTAAGTGAACAGACATCTTCGAAAAGGTGTTACATAGTTAAACTTTTACTAAGGGAACAGACATCTTCGAAAAGGTGTTACATAGTTAAACTTTTACTAAGTGAACAGACATCTTCGAAAAGGTGTTACATAGTTAAACTTTTACTAAGTGAACAGACATCTTCGAAAAGGTGATACATAGTTAAACTTTTACTAAGGGAACAGACATTTTCGAAAAGGTGTTACATAGTGAAACTGTTACTTAGGGAACAGACATCTTCGAAAAGGTGTTACATAGTAGAACTGTTACTAAGTGAACAGACATCTTCGAAAAGGTTTTACATAGTGAAGCTGTTACAAAGGGAACAGACATCTTAGAAAAGGTGTTACATAGTGAAACTTTTACTAAGTGAACAGACATCTTCAAAAAGGTGTTACATAGTGAAACTGTTACTTAGGGAACAGACATCTTAGAAAAGGTGTTACATAGTTAAACTTTTACTAAGTGAACAGACATCTTCGAAAAGGTTTTACATAGTGAAGCTGTTACAAAGGGAACAGACATCTTAGAAAAGGTGTTACATAGTGAAACTTTTACTAAGTGAACAGACATCTTCAAAAAGGTGTTACATAGTGAAACTGTTACTTAGGGAACAGACATCTTAGAAAAGGTGTTACATAGTGAAACTTTTACTAAGGGAACAGACATCTTAGAAAATGTGTTACATAGTGAAACTTTTACTAAGTGAACAGACATCTTCAAAAAGGTGATACATAGTTAAACTTTTACTAAGGGAACAGACATCTTCGAAAAGGTGTTACATAGTGAAACTGTTACTTAGGGAACAGACATCTTCAAAAAGGTGTTACATAGTAGAAATGTTACTAAGTGAACAGACATCTCATTTCACCAGATTTTATTTACATTTGTAGATGTTAAATTGTCAAAGGGATTGAACAACAGGCACATCCTATATAAGCCCTCTCCATATAAGTAATACAATGGTGGCAAAATTGTATATGAAAAAATACATATATATTAATAAATTAAGTACGTCATAAAATAGCCAATTAATTTAACAGTCAATGGATCTAATAGTTTTTGAATGATAATAATGATAAATATTTACTGAAATGAAACTTACAACAAACATATATACAGCAGCTCTGTTATATCTATTGGTTATGGAAATATAATCTTATATAAATTAGGCTAATTAATTATTCAGTATGAGATCAATATAATTCTGGACCAGCTTTAACATAAGGACTGGAACTCAAGACCAACATCCAAATATGCAAGATAAATTTTAAGTATGATTATGGGCAGATGTTGAGAATGAATAACTAAACAGACTACAGCTTAATTCTGGAAATCTTCTAGTGTTTTTGATGTATGCTAGAATATGTCTGAATATTGAGATGTTTATTTCATTGTCACACAGAATGCAACCATACAAAAGTACTGATTAATTAAAATGATCATGAATTATAAAATTGTGTACGTTTTCTCTCAATAAGTCTCTTTCTGTAACAAAAAAAGGGGCAGTGGAAAAAACAATGTTGCGCAGTTTCTTGTTTATACCCACAGCCACAAGTAGGATGATCTTTCAAATGGTCTTTAAATAAATCAAAATTCAAATTACTGCAATCATATCTAAGTTGTCAAATGATTATACTGTATTTTCTATACATAATACTTTTAAAAATTGGAGTCACTTCATTTCCATCATTATCATCATTGGATACTGAAAAAAGATTCTTAAATTTTGCAATGGATGGGGCATTAATAGTATCTAGATCTAGAGCATTAAATTCACGAAAAGTAGAAGGAAAGTAGCAATTCATATAACTGCTTGACCTACATAAAGGAATATTAAAATACCTATTTCTGCGTAAAGCATACATGTCTGGTTCTGGTCGATTAATAAAAGGATTTACTGAATCAGTTTAATAATTAGGGGCTGCATTATGCAAAATCTTATACTTTAAAATTAACTTATGTTTTTTCCTTCTTTCCTCTAATGTTTCCCAGCCGAATTCCTTGTATAGTTTTTCATGAGATGTTCCTTTTCGCATATCAGTTATTATTCTTACTGCTTCTAGCTGTACAGATTCAATTAGATTTTTAGATTGATCGGTACAATTATCCCAGACAACATCAGCATATTCTAATAATGGTCTGATATAAGATGCATATAATTTTGTAAGTGAAATTCTACTTAATCATATAGATTAAGTAAAATTTCACTTTCACTCTTCATGGCCCTAAGTAAGTTTATTCTTTTATATGCTTTTTCAAAAATAGTTTTTATATGAATATTCCAAAATCCAGTTTTATGAAGTGATACACCAAGGTGCTTATGATGGGTTACATTAGAAATTATTTCATCTTGAAAAAAAAATTGGAGGTATAATGGGATATTTTTTCCTTGTAAACAATACTGATTTTGTCTTATTTGGATTGAATTTAATATCCCACATTCTTGCCCATTGACTTATCCTTTCCAAATCATGAGTTAATATCTGGGATGCTTGTACCAAATCATTATCAATTATCACATATAATGAGGTATCATCAGCAAACAGTTTAATCTTATTTGACACAAATTAAGTTATATAATTAATATAAAGGAGAAATAAAAAAGGACCAAGAACTGAACCTTGTGTAGCACCAGCATTAACTAATTTGTATGAAGAAAAGAAACCTTCAATAACAACCCTTTGTTTTCTATGAGAAAGATAATTTTCAAACCATTTAAGAAATTTCTCTGTTATACCATATTTACTTATGTATGAGACCAACATGCCAGACTCTATCAAGGGCCTTACTTACATCACAGAATACAAATCTTAAGTCCTTACCCTGATCAAGATTACTAATTATCTCATTATAGATATATAGAAGTTGATTTACTGTAGAATCACCAGGTATGAAACCTAACTGGTGTTCAGAGATAATCTTGTAAACAAAAGATAGTTATACAGATACTTAAAAATGATTTTTTCCAGAATATTCATAAAGCAAGAAGTAATTGAAATGGGCCTATAATTAGATACATCATTTTCCCTTCCACATCCCGTATATATTGCATTAACATTGACTTGTTTCCATATATCTGGTATTTTCCCAGTACTCAGTGTTTTATTAAAGAGTAATTTCAATGGTAAGGCTAATGCTGGTTTGAGTTTTGTTAACTACCTTTGGTAAAACAGAATCAGGGCCAGGAGTTTTTTTCATTAATACAGGAGATTTGATCAATAAAATCTTGCTCAGTAACTGTAATATTTGAAAGGGAAAGAGGAGGATCTTCCATATCTACACCAGGAAGTTCAAGACCAGGTGTAGTTGAGGATATGGAAGTAAAGTAGCTATTGAGACTTTCTGCTTTATCATGGGGGTGGAATAGTATACTATCAATATATTCTAGAGGGGGATAGATGTAGGTTTATTATCAAAATTAAACAGTAAGAAAGTGAATAGACATCTTCGAAAATGTGTTGCATAGTAGAACTGTTACTATGGGAACAGATACTTAGAAAAGGTGTTACATAGTAGAATTGTTACTAAGGGAACAGACATCTTAGAAAATTGGTTACATAGTAGAACTGTTACTAAGGGAACAGACGCTTAGAAAAGGTGTTACATAGTAGAACTGTTACTAAGGGAACAGACGCTTAGAAAAGGTGATACATAGTAGAACTGTTACTTAGGGAACATACATTTAGAAAAGGTGATACATAGTAGAACTGTTACTAAGGGAACAGACGCTTAGAAAAGGTTTTACATAGTAGAACTGTTACTAAGGGAACAGACATCTTAGAAAAGGTGTTACATAGTAGAACTGTTACTAAGGGAACAGACGCTTAGAAAAGGTGTTACATAGTAGAACTGTTACTAAGGGAACAGACATCTTAGAAAAGGTGATACATAGAAGAACTGTTACTAAGGGAACAGACATCTTAGAAAAGGTGATACATAGAAGAACTGTTACTAAGGGAACAGACATCTTAGAAAAGGTGATACATAGTAGAACTGTTACTAAGGGAACAGACGCTTAGAAAAGGTGATACATAGTAGAACTGTTACTAAGGGAACAGACATCTTAGAAAAGGTGATACATAGTAGAACTGTTACTAAGGGAACAGACATCTTAGAAAAATGTGATACATAGTAGAACTGTTACTAAGGGAACAGACATCTTAGAAAAGGTGTTACATAGAAGAACTGTTACTAAGGGAACAGACATCTTAGAAAATGTGATACATAGTGAAACTTTTACTAAGGGAACAGACATCTTAGAAAAATGTGATACATAGTAGAACTGTTACTAAGGGAACAGACGCTTAGAAAAGGTGTTACATAGTAGAACTGTTACTAAGGGAACAGACATCTTAGAAAATGTGATACATAGTGAAACTTTTACTAAGGGAACAGACATCTTAGAAAAATGTGATACATAGTAGAACTGTTACTAAGGGAACAGACATCTTAGAAAAATGTGATACATAGTAGAACTGTTACTAAGGGAACAGACATCTTAGAAAAATGTGATACATAGTAGAACTGTTACTAAGGGAACAGACATCATAGAAAAGGTGTTACATAGAAGAACTGTTACTAAGGGAACAGACATCTTAGAAAAGGTGTTACATAGTATAACTGTTACTAAGGGAACAGACATCTTAGAAAAATGTGATACATAGTAGAACTGTTACTAAGGGAACAGACATCTTAGAAAAGGTGTTACATAGTAGAACTGTTACTAAGGGAACAGACATCTTAGAAAAGGTGTTACATAGTATAACTGTTACTAAGGGAACAGACATCTTAGAAAAATGTGATACATAGTAGAACTGTTACTAAGGGAACAGACATCTTAGAAAAGGTGTTACATAGTATAACTGTTACTAAGGGAACAGACATCTTAGAAAAATGTGATACATAGTAGAACTGTTACTAAGGGAACAGACATCTTAGAAAAGGTGTTACATAGTATAACTGTTACTAAGGGAACAGACATCTTAGAAAAATGTGATACATAGTAGAACTGTTACTAAGGGAACAGACATCATAGAAAAGGTGTTACATAGTAGAACTGTTACTAAGGGAACAGACATCTTAGAAAAGGTGTTACATAGTATAACTGTTACTAAGGGAACAGACATCTTAGAAAAATGTGATACATAGTAGAACTGTTACTAAGGGAACAGACATCTTAGAAAAGGTGTTACATAGTATAACTGTTACTAAGGGAACAGACATCTTAGAAAAATGTGATACATAGTAGAACTGTTACTAAGGGAACAGACATCTTAGAAAAATGTGATACATAGTAGAACTGTTACTAAGGGAACAGACATCATAGAAAAGGTGTTACATAGAAGAACTGTTACTAAGGGAACAGACATCTTAGAAAAGGTGTTACATAGTATAACTGTTACTAAGGGAACAGACATCTTAGAAAAATGTGATACATAGTAGAACTGTTACTAAGGGAACAGACATCTTAGAAAAGGTGTTACATAGTATAACTGTTACTAAGGGAACAGACATCTTAGAAAAGGTGTTACATAGTAGAACTGTTACTAAGGGAACAGACATCTTAGAAAATGTGATACATAGAAGAACTGTTACTAAGGGAACAGACATCTTAGAAAAATGTGATACATAGTAGAACTGTTACTAAGGGAACAGACATCTTAGAAAAGGTGTTACATAGTAGAACTGTTACTAAGGGAACAGACTTTAAATGAAGTTAAACCTCAATGGGTCTTAAGACAAATTGAATACCCCATAAACCTAAACAAAACAGGATTCATTGTTTATATTTACATTCAGGTTGATTTTGATAGTTTGAGTTAATTCTAAGATATTTGACTTGTGCAAGTCTATGCAACGGAAGGTCCGGGACATGTGACGTCATCACTCACTGTGTGACGTTTTCCCGATGATGTTCATAGCGGTGTCTGTATTTTTGTGTTTGTCGGGGTACTTGTTCTAGATTTTTTATCTGATATGCGTGTTACGATGTTAAGTTATGTGCCTTTTCAATAGGTTTTCCAAATTTTTAACTTTGTACATTGAAATAAATACACTTTCAATAGATGTGAAAAATTAAACCTGTTTATGTCATATCTAAATACAAAAAAAAAAAAATAAAATTCAAAAAAAAAAAATATATATATATATATTTCAATAAAACTAATGTCTATTACATTGGGGAAAATAAGCGTAAAATCAGAGTTTGCTTTTGAAAACAAAGTATGAAATTTGTCCTTAACACCTCGGCAGATGACATATTTCTAGTCTGATTTAACTGTGCACTAGATACGGTATACACTCTGTTGGGACTAACATGAATCTGATGCGAGGTTTGAAGTTAAGAAGAATTATCCGTTAGACAAGTTCTTTTGACAACGACACAAAATGTTTCGCTGAACATGTCAATTTCTCTCCGTTGTAAAGTTTATGTCCGTATCTACATGCCTAACGATCAAAAAATTTTGTACTAGAATGTACATGTATATATCTAATTTTCAAAACCCAAAAATGAATTATTCAGAAACATCATATTTTTTCTGGATTTCGAAAAACCGTATGTGACACTAATTTTTTCGGTCATAAATGACAAAAAAAAAGGAATACCAAAAATTGCATACATTGGTTTGAAATCATGAAGGACAGATGGCGCCAATGTGAGGAAAAAACGGGATTGCACTTTCTGAAATTCGAGTGAAAGATCAAATCAACCATCTAAATTGTGATTTATAAAAGACGTTTTTAGTTTTCAAACGTTTTTTTCCCTTCTGGAGATTGTAGTATGGGCGAACTTTCACCAATAGTACAGGGCTCAGGCTAAATCGGGACTAAAGGCGACCGTCACTTTCAGAATAAATGACAAATTTGAGCGGGTAACAGAAAACTATCCTCTTGAATTGTGGGTAATTGGCATGTGTCCGCCCATGCGCATTAAGAGATCCGTTCTCAAGAAGAAATGAATCGATGGGTCTTGATACGAGGGATTAATGCTTTCCGTAACACTGCACAGATCTTAAAACCAGGGTATAGGGCTTTTGATGTCATAGAATTTTCTGATAGTTGACATGTTTTGGGAAATAATTTTTTTTTACTTCAAGGAATACGGATACTTTCAAAATTGTAATTTTTATTTTTTTCCTTCCAATCACAAACTGACATGTCGTATGGAGTCCCTATAGCATCTTTCAGTGCCAAATATGACTCATGATAATTATTTTTAAAAAGTTTAAAGAAGAAAGGAAACTTAAAGTCAAACTTTTGAAAATAATTTGATACTGCATAACATAATTAATCACACAACTGACCTGTTTTGTCATGTCATACGGCCATGTCAATAAATATGGTGTTAAACACGTGTAATAACACTATTGTGACGTCATAAAATAAATGACGTCTTAATGACGTCATATGATTGTTTCGGTAGGAAAAATACGTACCACCGTAGTTGAAATTTGCTTGTTTTATAGAGAATGAATTTGAGAGTTTTAGTGTATATTCTAATGAATATAAGTTATGTGACAAATAGAATCTTACACTCGTGTCAATGTAATATGAAACTTATTAAACTCGTTGAATAAATTGATATGCCGCTCGCCTAAAGGCTCGTGACATATGAGATTAATCAATTATGATCATTTATTTGATTATCAATCAAATAAATTCCATATGACATCGACACTCCAGTAGGGTCCTCTATATAACAACAAGATTGAAAACAACAAAATAAAAAAAAATGATTTTAAGCACAAAGGTCGGACAATCTTTCCAGCTTACCAAAATATTTTTATTTTCTTTCTTAATGTAATAGAGTGTGTCAGTGAGAGTCTACACAATGTGCAATCTATTCCGAGGTGAAATACATTGTATACAGCCCATTTGACCTCTTGTTTGGATAGCTGATATTCCTCGCAGATCCTCGATGGCGGGCCAATATTTTTAGCTTAAAGTCTCCTTTATAAAATGTCTTGAAACATCAAAACGATTGGAAAGACAACGCAGAGCGTTTCTCTGACCCTTGTGGCAGTCCTACAAGTTTGATATGCATCAGAACTCCTCGGAGACCGGAGTCTTTCCATTTGAGCCAAAATATCAATCTTCTATAAACCAGAAGCACATGAATCGACCGTGTTTTACCGAAATGAAGAAAAATACATTAAGTTTTACGACAAAGTAAGGAAGAGTCGGATTAACTGGTATTGTACATACCCAGTCATTTTTTCATTCTAATTCTATTTTTATTGGCTTTGATGGCACTTTGGGGATTAGAATAAAGAATAAAAAGCAGGCATGTTATTTTTTCCACAGCCTGTCCAGGCTAATTATAGTTATACGGAGATATAACAGTACATATTTATTGTCGCACACTTGAGAATTTTGTTTGTAGGAAATATACGTACGACAAACATGATGACGTGGTATGTGTATACGTCACTCATTCTTCTGTTTCCGAGTGTAAATACAATAATAATTAGAAGTTCTTATAAACAGTTTTATCACGACCTATAGGTCGTATAGGTCGTCTCAAAGCGGTTCAAAATTATTATCCGTGGTTATGGGGCCTTAGCAACCAGCCAATATCGCTTTCAACTCTCTTGTGAGCATACAACCGGCGTTGCCATTTCGTCACAGCTTGCATTCTACAATTTCTAGCAATGTCCAACCACGTATTCATTTACAGCTGAGTAGACTAGAACAGGCAGAGTAAAATTTCTTTTGCATAAATACATGTACAACACAAGTACCGTGGCATGGACTTGAACTCGCAACCCTTCGATCACGAGCCCGGCGGCGTCCCACCACTAGACCACCGTGCCTCCATGTATTTGGAAAACAACATACGATATTGAGTCGTGCATGTAATATCACATAAATAATTACAGAACAATATTATGCAAAACGTAGGAAGACAAAAAGTGTCACTTTAATAAGCAAAAGTTCCAAACAATAGAGGACGAGGAAGGTGACTAGGCGGGAACAAGTAGAGATTACGTAGAGGACAACCGAGATGATGACGACGACGAGAAAAATGCAAAGAAGATGTCTCGGTCTCTGTATTATGATTATAACCGGAAGTAGATTTCAGCTGCATTGTATTATATACCGGAAGTAGATTTCAGGTTTATTGTATGATGTCTCGGTCTCTGTATTATTCTTTAAACCGGAAGTAGATTTCAGATGCTTTGTATTATATACCGGAAGTATAGTTCAGTTGTATTGTTTGATATACCGGAAGTATATATCAGCGGTATAGTATTATATATCGGAAGTGGATTTCAGATTCATTGCATAACATAGCGGAATTAGATTTCAGTCGTATTGTATTATAGTAAGTTATAAGAAGTAAATTTCGGTAGTAATTTATTGTAAAAAAGATGTAGATTTCAAGCCATCGGTTTGCCGGAGAACTAACATATTTTTATCAAATATCACCGTTATTGTACTTTATACACAATATAAATACCAGAAATAGTATATGAAATTGCACTCGGAAGTTTTAGAAAGGAATCTTGGTTTCCTCCAAATGAGGTTAAGTGTTGTAATCCAGTTTCAATGACAACCGAATGTTGTCACTCCCTGTTTCTTATCTAGAGGTAAGCTTTTTTGAAGTTATAAAGTATAAGAAAAGTCGGATGAGATTATTTCTTGAGACGATTCTTATAAGATAAAAATGGTAAAATTTGGTTGAACTCGAGATCAATCTAAGGTACATTCTACTTGTAATTGTTTCCATCGATGAATTGAAACTTAATATTCAATAAAATCATACCTATAAAAAACATTAAAAAGAAGGAAGAGCAATCTCATCTGAGAAAAAATCTTCGAACTCTTATTCGCCTTTATTTACCATTGAATTGCATTGCCACTATATATCCTTACCAAATTCAGTTGGCATTCACCAGGCCATGAATGCCAATGACCGATTGTTGACGTCATCATTATTATGACGTCATAATTGTTACGTTGGATACGATTGACCGTCCCCGGGCGATGGCTGTTCTTTTCATTGAACAAGCATATGCGACAAATACATTTATTGAGCTAAATGCTGAGAAATAAAATGTGTTATTGATTGTTTTATGACATGAGCAGATTCTAAAAATGGTAAATATAAGTATTGAACTGCTTTCAGTTGGCATTCATAGGCTATATGAATGCCAGATGGTCAAAGGCAAATCCAACATGAAGCGCTAGCGCGCTTCATTGAATTTGCCTTTGACCATTTGGCATTCATATAGCCTATGAATGCCAACTGAAAGCAGTTCAATGCTTAAGTACATCTAATATTTATATTTGCTCTGCATTCTTCCATTGTAATGTACTGTTACAAACGTTGCTATTTAAGGAATTTTTTTTCAACATTCATGAGGTCATAACAACATTGGCTTCTGGACATATTTATTGCTTAAATATCTTAAACGTCACTATACTCTATTCTCACGTATTACGATAAGTCTGATCACTTTTTAAATTCTTTTCGTTAGTACAAGTGCAACACCCAGTAGTGACAGTGAATTTCTGACGTTGAATTTTAGCGCTTTGAAAATTGTATTACTACTAGTAAAATATGTAATTTAGGTACCTCAATACAGCTACAAGTATGAAAAGGAATAATTATTCGATACAAATGTGAGACGTTTGTTTATATAATGTAAACATTTGTAAGGCTGATACCAAGAAATGTTTCTTCCAGCTGTAGAAAAATAAAAACGCTGGTTGAACGATACCAGTAGAGCAGGGTGTAAATGGAGTTTTATCCTGTCCTCCATTCGCTAATTTTCACGTCTGTTACAATGCTTCGGTTTTAGTTAGGAGATGTTAAATTCAATTTGCAGTGTTGACTGAGTCACCAGCTAACCAACTGTCTTCTTCCTGTCCAGTGATGGTCAACAGCCTCTCAGTCCCCTCACAACCCCTAATTACTGACCACAGGGTGGCCCTGTCCCCCTCCCTAGAGCCTCCCACAGGACGAGCCGTATCGGTCATTACGTCCACTTCCTGACCATAGCTGACCATCATTAAGGGATGTCGGTCTTTTGTCTTGATTTAGAATTTTATCACAAAATTATACAAATTAGCCAAAGATGCTCTCACGTTTAATAACGTCGCGTCAAATCCTAAGGGAAACAACCAGTACCACCGTTGTGTTGTATACAAATGCTGAACACAAAAGTGTTCCGAACGAAGTTACATAAAAACGACTATTTGGAAAGAGTATTTGATATGAATAGTTGCTTGAAGCTTTCTATATTCTGAGAGCACTTGTTTCGGCGGCAAACCCATCTTTTCAATTTATTTACGATTGTATTATTTTGGTGTCTGTGAAATCATGCGTTTTTTTAGTATCTTAAAAAAGTATTTTTAGATAATCACACTATTTTATTAAATCAAACAAAAGATGTAATTTCAAATATATGCATTGTATAAACTAATGGTCATTAAATGTATATCGGAAGAAGGCGTTGATAGGATTTGATAACTTGTGCCTTATCCCATGTCATCTTATAATATAATGAAAACTATTATGTTTAAACTGAATTATTTAACAAATGGGAATTTGTGAGCAAAAATATAGGCGCACAAAAAATGAAATGATCGTGTGAAATTAGCAAATTAATTCACATCTTTAATCCTTTTTTTAACAGTATGATAAAGATAAAAATGCAAAGGTCAAACCAGGAAGAGGAATTGAAGGTCAAAACAGAAGGAGGAATTGTAAAAGAGATACCTGTATGCATTGATGAGGTTGGCTTACAAGCGATAGCTGAACGGGCATTTCCTTTAGCTCAGAGGTAGAGAATTTGGCTGGAGAGCCAAGGGTCGCGGGTTTGAGTCCCAGCGACGGCACTATCTTTCGCAATTTTCCTCCTCTCGTCCTATCACAGTTTTTTTTTATTTAGTGAGATAATTATGCACATGGAAATGTATATCATAGTTTGGATTGGTTGGTAAATTTTAGTATAACGTTCTATTAATAGCAATGGCTAATTAAAAACGCGAGTTCATGATTTGTTGTGTATGCGCATGCGTGTATGTGTGCCGGAGACATGGAACCGGATGTTGGTGTACTTGCCGCCCTTTGATATCCCGGAAGAAATGCCGACATTATAGTGTTGTCTCACTGGAGAACATTTGTACAAAGCCGAAGGCACCAAACCCCAACCTTTCGTCCGGTCACATTACACAGAAAACCGGGGAAGCAGTTGTTGTCATTTCCATATCAATGCTGAACTTAAGGCAAGGAATAACAGCTTCTATCTTATTAACTTCGACATATCCAATTTTGGGACATAACCTACATGTATTGCCTCTCTCACCCTTTTTTTGAGGTTTATCTATTTTTTCGGTAAGAATAATCCCGCTGTTATATTTAACGTCAGCAAACTATTGCTAAAATGAAAACCGAGAATAACAACTTAAATGTATAACAACCAAATAGTGACTAAATGAATCGGCCAAATAGTGAATTAATGAATCAGCCAAATAGTGAACCAACAAATCGGCCTGAACAAACGAATCGACCAAATAGTGAATTAATAAATCGGCGAAATAGTGAATTAATGAATCAGCCAAATAGTGAACCAACAAATCGGCCTGAACAAACGAATCGACCAAATAGTGAATTAATGAATCGGCGAAATAGTGAATTAATGAATCAGCCAAATAGTGAACCAACAAATCGACCTGAACAAACGAATCGACCAAATAGTGAATTAAAGAATCGGCAAAATAGTGAATTAATGGATGTGCCAAATAGTGAACCAACAAATCGGCCTGAACAAACGAATCGACCAAATAGTGAATAAATGAATCGGCCAAATAGTGAATTAATGAATCGGTCTAATAGTGCATTAAAGAATCCGCCAAATAGTGGACCAATGAATCGGTCAAATAGTGAATTAATGAATCGGCCAAATAGTGAACTAGCAAACTTAGGACTAGCATTCACAGACTAAATGGACGAATGTGAACTGTAACTGCAAGTACTTGTATTTTTTTGTGTCTATTTTTGAAATCATGTTTCAAAAGAGAAGGAAATTAATATCGACTACAGAATCCAAAGTTAGTCTGACAACCGGACATAAAACAGAAACGCGCTGGTCAGTGTTGAACAGATGGACAGCACAGTCGCGATACACTCTTCTGAAACAAATGGTCTGTGGTCCCAAACCTGGCTTCCCTGGGACTGATCTGAGATATAATGTGGCGCCCTCGGTCACGAGGGGGGTATGGGTAATCAGTAAAGATCGAAGATTGAGATGAAGGTTACGACCCGACCGGGGGTCAACAATTAGTCCTATCGCCTGTCCACCCGAGTTGCCCTGGTCAGTGTATATCACTGGTCAACGGCTTGCTACAGTAGGGTGTCAGAACACGTCAGATGGAAAGGTCAGCACGCATGACCAGTGGTCACTCGTCAACACCCAGATACAACATGCTAGAGATGGCTGCACGTGTGGTAACAGCATCAGGGTGCGTTCGATCACTAATACTGTACTTGGAGCGAGTTCGAATGGGAGCTTTATTTGTAGATACAATTGCATCGGAAATTAACCATGAAACATATCGTTAGATTTTTGTTGAAATCTTCATTGTTTGTTTGTTTTACTGTTTGTTTGTTTGTTTTACTATTCTATCATTAGTTACATTACATTGGGCTTGCCTGGACTTTCAGCTTTGGGGATCACCTGTCCAACCACGTGGGTTTTCTTTTTGATTTAAACATATTTATTACCCCAAAGCTGGGTAGAGAATTAGGCACAATTTGTTTCAACTTATCAACGCCTTTTCCTATAAAACAGTACATATAGATGTTTGCATGATAACATATAACAAGGCATACAATACATTTTTACAATGCATAATATTTTACTTAAAACCTGTTGCTGGATTTGATGAAAAGTTGCACGTGTCTGAACACCTTTGTATTTGTATCTACGGACAGAGTTTCTTTGCCAAATACAATTAAATCTAGATCTAGTGGTTTTTTTCCGTGTACCCTGGTTTCCTTCCACAATAAGACCCCTTGTGCGTTAACATCCGAGTCAACAATCTGTGTCATTAATATAAATTGGATAACTTGTTTCATAATTGTTTTAAAACGAATAAAATTGATTTTAAGTTTTCAAATCGAATTATTTACGCTTGACGCTGATGGTTAAGAAACTGACATGGTATATATATTACAACAGTATGTTCCGTCCACAGTTGTGTCGTTGATTTGAACGGTTCCTCTTTTTGTCTAATTTAAATATTTTATTGCTGAAGAAAATCCTGTTTGTTTCAACGATGCATGCTACGAAGAACTTCGCCAAACGTAAAACAGCAATTTTATTCCTTAGAGAAAACGAAGACTTGAAGCTATGTTAGCAACTCATCGCTTTCTGCATGCGTACCCGCCATAAATCCCTATAACCAAACAGGAGGTTATACTCAAAATATTGATAAAGGAGAGTTTCAAACTTTTGATTGCTGAAAAAGCATTACATCATAAACCTATTTTGCAGTGGGCATTTACAGGTGCATGTTTTTGCTACATTTAATTAGCATATTGGTGAGCCCCACGTGTATTTTTACTTTATGGTATTTAAAGTAAAGCATGGAGCCGCAGATCGCCTGGATACGTGTTAAAGAGATAGAGTTATACTTACAACGAAAGGATTTTGTCTAACATAACGAAAACTTTAACTTGACGAATCAGGGATGGAGAGAGTACATTTTGAACGATATCTATTTATACAGAGTGTAATGTATCGATCAATAATTGATAAAACTCTATTGCTTCAGTATAAGAAATAGTATGCGTTAAGAGCCACGAAGTGTCTTAATTAAAGGCCCAATATACGTAACTTCAAGACATTTTTCGTGATTCTGAAAAATTCTGAAATAAAATCCAGTTGATAACCATGCAAAAATAAGCCTAAAACACTTGACAGAAAAATCTAAAGAATTGAAAATAATTCAGGTGTGGCCCACTTCAACAACAAGCCGAAGTCAGAAGACACTTAAAAATGGACGCGTGTTTACAAATACCGAGTTTCAACTGCTGCTCTACCGGTAACCGCATAAGAATTCAACTTGGATATTGCTGATATCAATTAATCTTAACTACATACGATGTAAATCTATAAATATGATAGTTTTTGCCGAAAGTTACGTATACTGGGCTTTTAATATTTTTGATAATATGAAGCTACGTCATCATATCTGTAGTAACGCCAACAAAGGATACACCGAAGAAAAAGGGAGGGCAACATCAACTATTAAAACATTGTCGTTACCACGGCAAACCCCTGCATGGTTGCGTCACTAATTCAATTGAAGTAGCCACGCCATCTAGCGTCCACCACTAGAGTGACCAAGATGGACAGTGGCCATCGTCAGTTCACTGTAAGCTTGGAAAGTATGTTGTGAGTAGGAGTTTATATATAACCTATATGTCATTACTATTCCAAAAGATTGCTGGAATCTTTAAAACGCCAATGTGATGTCCTTATTCTGCGTTAGTATTCTGATTTTTTCCTTTTTTTTTATAATTTGAAATAAACGGAAACTGAGGGAGATAACTCTAAATTACAGCATATTATCAGTAAGCAGCATAACATTTTAAATGAAAAGGTAATCATATTTCATTTTATAGCGAATACCTATAGTTCTGTTAGACTTTATTCTAATAGGACAATGTTTTTATTATTATGATGTGGTCTGGTGGGGCAGTAGATAGCACATTTGTCTTTCACCAAGGCGGCCGGGGTTCGATTCTCCGACCGAACGTGAAAAGGTTTTGGGTCAACTGCCCGACAACGTGGGTTTTTGCCGGGTACTCCTGTTTCCTTCCACATTAAGACCCCTCGCGCGCTAACATTCGGGCCAACAAGAGAAACTAATATAAGATAGACAACGTCTTCATGATTATTGTAAAATAAATAAAATTTATATATACGTATTATTCATTAGAAAAAAAAAAAATAAATAAAAATAGCCGCCTCGCAGTTTGGCACACCAAGAAAAATTATCCTAAACGACCGTTTTTCTCAGAACAATTTCCGTACACGGGACGTGCATTATAGATATCCTTAGGTTTCGCACACTATTAGCCTTTCATGATGGGTATGAAACGAGTGTTTTATGTGGTTTTGCGATATATTTGACTACACGATCTTTTATTTTATGTGAAAGTAATTTTAAAAACCAGCAGTAAACGGTTCACGATCCCGTGACGAGATTTATATTTTATAACTTTCTGTTTTAATATTCCTCTGATGAACATTCTGCAATGTCTATAATTTCCCCACATCCTGCGCCGGCCGCTTAGGTTCAGTACTCGGGTATCGTTATACTTTTGATAGTTTCTGTGACACGAGACATACTTTTGAAATATTTCACCCGAATTTATTCCAATAATGGTAACGCATAATTGTTTTAGGGGATATTCCATGTCGATGGAAAATTAAAAAAAAAAAAAAAATCAAAATCCCTATTTAGAAAGTATAGATGTTGAAAGTAGGCGAAATAAAAAGATGCATTCCATATCTTTAACGTGCATTTAGGCTGGTGCAGTCAGAATCGGGGAACATAATCTTCAACAAATAGAGAAAAAAACTCATAAAATTTCTTTCAATGAGCTAGGTTGTATGTTTGTACCCGGGGGACTGTGTTGTCCTGCAGTTGTTGTTTTTTTGACGTCATATCAAGTGTTGGTGGCCTTCCACAGTCTCTTGACAACAAACAAACAACCCAGCCCCCCCCCCCCCCCCCCCACCACAAAAAGAAAATTCTGTTCACGGACTACAAACAAACAACTCAGTCCCCTGACCACGAAAAAACAACCAAGTCAACTGACCAAAAACAAACAACTCAGTCTTTTTACCACAAACAAACAACCCAGTCCCCTGACCACAAACAAATAACCAAGGCCCCTGACCACGAGCAAACAACCAAGTCCCCTGACTACAAACAAACAACCCGGTCCCCTCACCACAAACAAACAACCCAGTCCCCTCACCATAAACAAACAATCCAGTCATCTGACCACAAACAAACAACCAACTCCACTGGCAACAAACAAACAACCCAGTCCCCTGACCACAAACAAACAACACAGTCCCCTGACCACAAACAGACAACACAGTCCCCTGACCACAAACAGATAACACAGTCCCCTGACCACAAACAGACAACACAGTCCCCTGACCACAAACAGACAACACAGTCCCCTGACCACAAACAGACAACACAGTCCCCTGACAACAAACAGACAACACAGTCCCCTGACCACAAACAGACAACACAGTCCCCTGACCACAAACAGACAACCCAGTCCACTGACCACAAACTAACAACCAAGTCCCCTGACCACGAACAAACAAAACAGTCCCCTGACTACAAACAAACAACCCAGTCCCCTGACCACAAACAGATAACACAGTCCCCTGACCACAAACAAACAACCCAGTCCCCTGACCACAAACAAACAACCCAGCCTTCTGACCACAAACAAACAACCCAGTCCCATGACCACAAACAAACAAAACAGTCCCCTGACCACAAACAAACAACCCAGTCCACTGACCACAAACAAACAACACAGTCCACTGACCACAAACAAACAACCCAGTCCCCTGACCACAAACAAACAACCCAGTCCCCTGACCACAAACAAACAACCCAGTCCCCTGACCACAAACAAACAACCAAGTCCCCTGACCACAAACAAACAAAACAGTCCCGTGCCCACAGAAAGATTTTCAACATTTATTCGAATGTTAGCTACTCACAATGATTATGTTTGATTGATTTGTTAGTTTTGCTTGTGTTTTTCGTCCTTTCCACAGCTATGGTCAATTAAGGGACTTATCCAGGTATGTGGTGGAGGAAAGCCGGAGTTCCCGGCGATAAAAGACCGTCCTACGGCCAGTATCTGTCAACTGCCAACGTAAGCATTGAACCCGAGACCAATTGGTGGAGAGCTGGCAGTAGCAGAATGTCATTTCACTGACTATATTAGCATGTGTTACCTCATGATTTGGGTACATACTGTTATATTTATATTTTGTATCAACCGCCTATAAATAGATGACACTTGAATTTTATATGATGAGCTTGTATGTAACGGATCATTAACAGTGCCTGCTGCAATGTTCAAACTGCGTAAACTTTATGCGTTTTGAGATATTTTGATAGCATATTTCTTTATTTTTTTTTAATCGCCAGAGTAATTAAAAATGCATAGTTAATGGCTTATAATCCCCTAATGCGTGTGTTGGAAGTGCAAATAGTGTTTGACTATGTTTTTATAACATGCTGCTTGATTTTATTTTTTGTCGAAAGTAGTTAAAAATGCACAGTAAACGGCAGTACCTAATGCGATGTATTTTTCATGACTCCGTATCCTTATATCTAAACAATGTACATTTGGTTCGTTTCCTGATCCTTCTTTGATGACTTTGTGTTTGTCGCTTAACTGTGTTCCGCGCACACGACGTTGTATAACCAGCTTCAGCTTAATAGGGTGGTGCAGTGAATAACGCACTTATTTTTCACCAAGGCGGCCGGGGTTCGATTCCCCGACCGGACGTGAAAAGGTATGGGATCACCTGCCCGACAACGTGGGTTTTCTCCGGGTACTCCGGTTTCCTCCTTCAATAAGATCCTTCGCGCACTAAAATTCGGGCCAACAATAGTGATTAATATAAGTTCTATAATTTGTTTCATTATTTTTGTAAAATGAATTAAGTTTATATCTATTTTATGTCAGCTTCAAACAAGCGGTCTCGACCCTTCTCTTTATACCGTGGTACCGTATACCTTTACATATCAGATGGGGGACGGTGTAGGTGTTTTGGGGGTGACGGATGTGAGGGATATTTGGGGTAGGGGTGGGGGTTTCCGGAAGCTATCAAATACAATAATTCAAACTGTTTATATTTTACCACAGAATATTAGAACATGATAATAATAAAACACTTCGCTATTTTTATTTAAAGAAAAACCCTTGAAGTTCTCGTTGGACTCTTGACATCAGATATAACGTACAAGTGTATATATTTATTAAATATAGCATTTCACCAATTCTTTCGTCTGGGGTCACTAGTAATTAAAAGATAAAGAACTTTAGACAGGATACAAAACTAATCTAGCCTTCCTTTGGAGACTATCTTGTTAAAATTGTGCGACGTTTTAAATGCCACGACAATGTCTTGAATCACTGACAAACTCCTTTTTGTTTTAAGCAACTTAACATTTAGAGAAGCATAAAGCATCGATTTCAGTTAAATATAATTTTCTATTGATATGACTGGGGTCTGTTTATTAAAGAGTGACTTCATCCCCATGTCTCAATACCTACCAATCGGATACTTCGTTGTTTTACGGTGAACTGCTGTTTAAGAAGGAAGAGCGTGACTCTGTGACATCACGCCCTTTGTGCGGCCTTATGGATATTCCAAATGACGTCATCAATGTTTAGCATCTAAACAGCAGTATGTATTGCTTAAAGCCCGCAAAAACCTCAGACTAAAGAGGGTGTAGAATTTACATGATTTCATCCCCAATCTCTGGGATTGCTCTGGATAGACGTTCACCACTTTAGGTTAAAAAATCCAATCGCCATTTATCGGTTAAGTTGTCTTCTCGATATTCCGCGACATATTTCAATCTGTTCATAACTCTTGTCCTGTCGCGAGTTTGTGTGACAGAGCAGACTTGATGTTCTGTACTTAGGACAAACAACTATCTTACGAAGCCATTACCATAGCAGATCCGGTGGCGGGCAAACAGAGTCCTGGGGCTTTATGTTTCTCTGCACGATATTTCTGTTTCCTGTTGAATATCGGAGCACTGTATGGGGGTATTTGCAAGAAATGACGTGTCGATTCCTACACATAAGTAACATGGGAGAAAACGGCAAGGAACGAATGTATATATCATTATCTGTTTCAAGAGCAAGCGCGTCTGTATATCAAAATGGCGTATCTTATCTCGCTACAATATATAATAATATTTTTGTTGTTTTTTGTTTTTTGTTTTGTTGTTGTTTTTTTT
The DNA here is from genome assembly GCA_947623455.1 of Mimachlamys varia. Taxonomy (NCBI): domain Eukaryota; kingdom Metazoa; phylum Mollusca; class Bivalvia; order Pectinida; family Pectinidae; genus Mimachlamys; species Mimachlamys varia. The sequence goes on along the minus strand of OX392531.1, from coordinate 3,192,365 downwards.
TTTTATAATTTCCTTTTGTTTTGTGTCCGTTTTATTGGTATATGAGCAAAGAAAAAATGTGTACAATATTAGTTGTATATCCTGTAGTTATCTCCCCTATATTTTTGGTCGGTTTGGTTTTGAACGCTGTCCGTTCGTTCATCTCGGGTTTGAAACAATGAAATGTAAATGCGCAATAAAAGACTTTCAGGAGTTTCTAAGAGTCAAAGTCAAAAACTCTTTTGCTAAATGTTGAACTTGGGAGCTAAATTTATGTCTTGGAAACCAATATAAATATGGCATGTAAGTATGCTTAAGCCATTAAATGCGATGTCACTAGAATAGGTTCTTCCGGATGTGGTTAATGGTACAGTATGACAGTGGCAAATGACATAACCCTTGCTGACATGTCAGAGTTCTTGTTAGTGTTTTTCGTCGTGTTACATATAACAACCATGGTAACCAAACAATAAGATTGCTGGTGGGGGAAAAACTAAAAAACCCACTGACCAACGGTCAGTACCTTGTGTCTGTAGCCTTGATCTCGAAACTCAGTGTCGGAAGACTAGTGATTGTGAACTTCGAGACGACTTTGCCATCTCAGCCTCATCTTCGGATGCATTGGCCGCGGTGGCAGAGTCGTAATAGAAAATTCAACGCAACACTTTTTCTTGAATTTTAATTGTGATTAAAATTAAAAATATACAACATTTATACTTAGCTCTTATAAGTATCCTCGGGATTTATTCCAAAAAAAAATCTATTTTCTTGGAATCTCGCCCCCCTAATTTGTTTGAACTTCCCAGTTTATAAATATTTGGGAATTCAATAGCCAACACACTCATTTGAGAATGCGTAAATTCTTTTGATTGATTTTAAAAATATCGCAATTAATTAAAAGTATTGAGATACTAGTATACAGTTTCTATGTATGACTTCATTTGAGCACGTTATTAATACAAGAATTTAAAAACTTGTAACAGTTGTATTTGGTTATAAACTTTCAGGTGTTTAAAGTTATTTTACATGTTATAGGGTACAATCGACTTTCAATAAAACTGGGTGGGGGGGAGGGGGGGGGGGGGGGGGGGGGGGGGTCAAGTGTTGTCAACTCTTAATTCTAAATTGAGGTATCCAAGCTTTGACTTGAGAATAAAAAATCTATTTTTCATTTTTCATTATCTAAACATACATGTACTTTAACGCTACACAGAAAGGCAATACGATTACCCACAGGTTTTATCAACATTATCAATTCCCTCTTTTACAAAAGATCAATAAATCTATTTCACTGAGGTATATTGTTCTTCAAAATTAATATAAACAACTGTTTCAATGCGTGGTTTTAAATTAAATAAAATCAATTGCTGGCTTTAATAAGAAGGTGCATATTTCTAAAAAAAAAAATATTGTGTGAAAATATCATCGTTCACACTTGACACACACACCTACACACAAAAGAAAATCAAACAAACAAACAAAAAATCGACAGCAAAAACAACAGAATAACCGAACGGGACGGCCACTTCAACAGCACAAATCTATTTTCATTTAAAACATTTATTTGCATTGGACATAAGTTTGAAATCCTTCCGCTTTGAAAGATATAAATCTTGATTATTCCGAAAAAAAGCTAGACACATTTATATCTTAAATAGAAGGTTTTTTAAAGCTATTTTCTTTTTCAAGGAAGATTCGAGAAACTTTAAAAAATGTCGTTGGCGCTTAAATTGTCCTAAATGTTTTTTTAATTTGTAGATTCGATAGCTATTATAATACATCTTGTACGCGTGATAAAGATGTTGGCCGATATCAAATTTTAGGGGACACGCTAAAACCCGGATAAGACGGAGGAACAGTTGTATCTGACCGGCTACCTAAGACATTACGAACTCGTTGTATGATCATGTTTCATGAGTTTTCAATTGTTTTATTGATGGCGGAATGTGGCAGATTTGACAGGGGATAATTCGTCGAATCATGGGAGATCAGTTAAGGTAACAAGCACGAAATGCACAATGGTTCGTTTGATTTATGACAGCGAAGAGGACGACGACACTGGTTCTTGGTTCGCAAACTAAACGACACAAGCGGTTTGCAGTCGGCGCAGTAGTAGGTTGTAATTAGATTTCCTCGAGCGCTCGCTTTACGAGAGCGTGGGGAGATGCGCCGATGACACAACTCGGTAAAAGAGAGAAAAATCCATACTTGACAATAATTGCGTAGATTACGACTAAGTCTATCGGTAAAGCACGGGATTGTTCTCCTGATAAGGCGAGACAGCCTGCTACAGGGAACCGCTTGTGACATTTGGTAGAACAGTCGATTCTGCGTGTGTTTCCTACTCCACCGCAGTGAATAGATTAGCTAGCATGGGAGTGGACACCATACGTTACCTATAATTCATATATAGATGAGTAGTGATGATGTCAAGGTCATAGTGTACGTATGTTGTAATAATATCAAGGTCACATATTGCGTATGTTGTGATGATGTCAAGTGATATAGTACGTATGTTGTGATGTCAAGGTCACAGAGTACGTATGTTGTGATGTCAAGGTCACAGAGTACGTATGTCAAGGTTACAGAGTACGTATGTCAAGGTTACAGAGAACGCTGGTTGTGATGATGTCCAGGCCACAGAGTACGTATGTCAAGGTTACAGAGTACGTATGTCAAGGTCACAGAGTAAGTATGTCAAGCTCACAGAGTACGTATGTCAAGGTTACAGAGAATGCTGGTTGTGATGATGTCAAGGTCACAGAGTACGTATGTCAAGCTAACAGAGTACGTATGTCAAGGTTACAGACAACGTTTGTTGTGATGATGTCAAGGTCACAGAGTACGTACGTGAAGGTCACAGAGTACGTATGTCAAAGTTACAGAGAATGCTGGTTGTGATGATGTCCAGGCCACAGAGTACGTATGTCAAGGTCACCACGTCATCGTTATTGCGATAATCATAACTTCTGCATTTTTTTTCAAAATATTATTATTTTCTAAAATGAAATCCAACAACTTTTTTTTTAAACGGGGTTAATCTCACATGCCTAGAACAATTTTCCACTGTCTTCCTGTATACACAATAGACATATGTAGGGACTAAAAGAATCTTCCATCCCCTTGGGGGTGATACATAGGAATCTCAACCCGAGGGGTAAGATTTTTAAGTTGCCAAACACCAGGCCCAAGGATCATGAAACAAGCTTAGGTCTAAACTTGTCTTTAAGTTTGACTTAACCAATCATGATTAACGTTACGAAAAGTAACGTCATATATTATAGGCTAAGCACAAATTTAAGTGTAAGATTGTTTCATGATCCTAGAGCCAGGATTGCCGAGTGTTTGGCAGCTTAATAATCTTACCCTGAGGGTTGAGATCTCCTGTCTCACTACCAAGGAGGTGAATGATTATTGTTCTCTTACCCTGTTACCCTCATGTATAATCTAATATTGACGTTACATAAATGCAAGACAATGTTGATGTGATGTGATTAAGGTGTCGACGTGACGTCATTGTATTGTTGCCTTGACGTCATCGTATTGTTGCTACGACGTCATACAGTTATTGTTGAGAGCGTGTCCCAACCTAGGGTGAGACTATAAGACTCTTTCATGACCAGAGGTGTTAGATAGGGAAATTCCAGCCGAGGGGTTTTCAAATTTGGTAAAACCCGAGGCTTTGCCGTATAGGTGGAATTTCCCTATCTTACACCTCTGGTCATGAAAGAGTCTTATATTCTTACATAGCTTTCTTACATAGGCAAACTCTATCCAACATGGCGAGATATGAGAGAAAGGCCAGTATCACACTCCTACATACACACATAAAGAAAGAGTCTTTTTCTCTTATATCAACTACCCGAATAAGCTCAAAAACCATGAAAATATGTTTAAACAGGCTACCATTTTGAAATTTCATATTTTTCCTTGAGCTTTTTTGACGAAAACGAATTAGACAGCGAGTTTAAGCATACCCTATATATTTGCAAACGAAGTTTGCGCAGAAAAATTAATCTCCTCTTCCTGGTGTTTATGGTTAAAATTTTGTGAAAGGTTTTAATTTTATTACGCCGTCGTTTTCTCTTTCAGGCATCAGAGTTTACCGTATTAGTGACGTCACGTCATTGTTGAGCCATTGTGACGTCACGTCGCGTGAAATGCTATGTAAGATAGATTTTTCTTACATAGCTTTCTTACATAGGCAAACTCTATCCAACATGGCGAGATATGAGAGAAAGGCCAGTATTACACACCTACAAATGAGAGAAAAGAAAATCTCACGCCTGTAAAAGTGTGGATATCCCTGTCCAGGCTAAGATAATTACTTGTACCTCCTAAGGGTTATTGAGATCTGATTTTAAATGTCTGAAAATCAGGCCTTCTTGCATATGTAAATGTCTAATAGTGCGATATGAAGTATTAATTTGGTTTGGTTTATTCAGTTTTACGTTCTATTAACAGCCATAGTCATTGATATAATATATAAACTTTATTTATTTTACAACAATTATGAAACAAGTTATTCAACTTATATTAATCACTCTTGTTGGCCCAGATGTTAGCGCGCAAGGGTCTTATTGTGGGAGGAAACCGGAGTACCCGAAGAAAACCCATGTGGTCGGGGAGATGACCCCATACCTTTTCACTTCCGATCGGAAATCGAACCACGGCCACCTTGGTGAAAGGCAAGTGCGTTGTCCACTGCACTACCCGACCACCCTAAAAAGTAGTTATTTTAGGACGTGCCAGTTTTTGAAGGTGGAGGAAAGCCGGAGTACCCGGAGAGAACCACCGACCTACGGTCAGTACCTGCAACGGGTCCCACGTGGGATCGAACTCGCAATCCAGAGGTGGAGGGCTAGTGGTAGAATGTCGGAACACCTTAACCACCGCGGCCCATAAGAAATCAAAGTTAGAACCAAACGTTTAATCTTTTCTAGATTTCTGAACAATTGATTTTATTTAGTAGGAAAATAACATCTAACTCGACTTTCAGTAGGCTAAAATAATTGATCTGTTTTTATTTTGTTTTTTTTTACAGACAATTTCAAATTTTGTACAGCTCAAAATTACATAAGACATACCTTTGACAGCTGTATCTATCATCTGCAAATGTTTTACATTTTGAGAGATTTTTAAACAAAATTTACTGTGGACATACCACAGGTTTATAAACATGTATTATCACCCTAGATCTTTATACCTCAATAAAACACGTTATACCACCTGGGTGTTCTAATTAAACATGTTTACATTAACATAAATGCACTTATTACGGCATTTCAATGGTATATATCAAACAGGTCGCCTGGATTTATCTACTCTTCATTATAATTATTACTTATTAAAACAAAATTAAGATTTTATTTGGCTGATTTCTACCATATCTGTTAGACCGAGAAGTCCCAGGGGCATGCAATTCATAGTTTGGATAAAACAACTTCAGTTGACACTTCCATTCGTTTCAAGCTTATTTTGTTTTTCAGGGACTTTTGAAAAATTGAAAATGCTAATAGACGAAGTTACGACGATTAGGAAAGGACAACACTTCCAACTTACTGGCCAGATGTATACCATTGGTTGGTATGGGGGATAGTGTTGGAAAACTGTATCCCATCATTAGGTATTGGGGATAGTGTTGGAATGCTGTATCCCATCTTTAGGTATGGGGGATAGTGTTGGAATGCTGTATCCCATCATTAGGTATTGGGGATAGTGTTGGAATGCTGTATCCCATCATTAGGTATGGGGGATAGTGTTGGAATGCTGTATCCCATCATTAGGTATGGGGGATTGTGTTGGAATGGTGTATCCCATCATTAGGTATGGGGGATAGTGTTGGAATGCTGTATCCCATCATTAGGTATGGGGGATAGTGTTGGAATGCTGTATCCCATCATTAGGTATTGGGGATAGTGTTGGAATGCTGTATCCCATCTTTAGGTATGGGGGATAGTGTTGGAATGCTGTATCCCATCATTAGGTATGGGGGATAGTGTTGGAATGCTGTATCCCATCATTAGGTATGGGGGATAGTGTTGGAATACTGTATCCCTTCATTAGGTATGGGAGATTGTGTTGGAATGCTGTATCCCATCATTAGGTATGGGGGATAGTGTTGGAATGCTGTATCCCTTCATTAGGTATGGGGGATAGTGTTGGAATGCTGTATCCCTTCATTAGGTAAGGGGGATAGTGTTGGAATGCTGTATCCCATCATTAGGTATGGGGGGTAGTGCTGGAATGCTGTATTCCATCATTAGGTATGGGGGATAGTGTTGGAATGCTGTATTCCATCATTAGGTATGGGAGATAGTGTTGGAATGCTGTATCCCATCATTAGGTATGGGGGATTGTGTTGGAATGGTGTATCCCATCATTAGGTATGGGAGATTGTGTTGGAATGCTGTATCCCATCATTAGGTATGGGGGATAGTGTTGGAATGCTGTATTCCATCATTAGGTATGGGAGATAGTGTTGGAATGCTGTATCCCATCATTAGGTATGGGGGATAGTGTTGGAATGCTGTATTCCATCATTAGGTATGGGGGATAGTGTTGGAATGCTGTATCCCATCATTAGGTATGGGGGATTGTGTTGGAATGGTGTATCCCATCATTAGGTATGGGGGATAGTGCTGGAATGCTGTATCCCATCATTAGGTATGGGGGATAGTGTTGTAATGCTGTATCCCATCATTAGGTATGGGGGATAGTGTTGGAATGCTGTATCCCATCATTAGGTATTGGGGATAGTGTTGGAATGCTGTATCCCATCATTAGGTATGGGGGATAGTGTTGTAATGCTGTATCCCATCATTAGGTATGGGGGATAGTGTTGGAATGGTGTATCCCATCATTAGGTATGGGGGATAGTGCTGGAATGCTGTATCCCATCATTAGGTATGGGGGATAGTGTTGTAATGCTGTATCCCATCATTAGGTATGGGGGATAGTGTTGATGCTGTATCCCATCATTAGATATGGGGGATAGTGTTGTAATGCTGTATCCCATCAATAGGTATGAGGGATAGTATTGGAATGCTGTATCCCATCATTAGGTATGGGGGATAGTGTTGGAATGCTGTATTCCTTCATTAGGTATGAGGGATAGTGTTGGAATGCTGTATCCCATCAATAGGTATGAGGGATAGTATTGGAATGCTGTATCCCATCATTAGGTATGGGGGATAGTGTTGGAATGCTGTATTCCTTCATTAGGTATGAGGGATAGTGTTGGAATGCTGTATCCCATCATTAGGTATGGGGGATAGTGTTGGAATGCTGTATCCCATCATTAGGTATGGGGGATAGTGTTGGAATGCTGTATCCCATCATTAGGTATGGGGGATAGTTTTGGAATGCTGTATCCCATCATTAGGTATGGGGGATAGTGTTGGAATGCTGTATCCCATCATTAGGTATGGGGGATAGTGTTGGAATGCTGTATCCCATCATTAGGTATGGGGGATAGTGTTGGAATGCTGTATTCCTTCATTAGGTATGAGGGATAGTGTTGGAATGCTGTATCCCATCATTAGGTATGGGGGATAGTGTTGGAATGCTGTATCCCATATTTTAGTATGGGAGATAGTGTTGGAATGTTGTATCCCATCAATAGGTATTGGGGATAGTGCTGGAATGCTGTATCTCTTCATTAGGAATGGGGGATAGTGTTGGAATGCTGTATCCCATCATTAGGTATGGGGGATAGTGTTGGAATGCTGTATCCCTTCATTAGTTATGGGGGTAGTGCTGGAATGCTGTATCCCATCGCTGGGTGTACATAAATTGTAGGCCCGTGTACCACAACATTAAGTATGGGATAAATAGTTGGCTTGTTGTGTCTCTCTGCTGGGTATTGGAGAAATGTGGCCTGCTTTATCCCAGTTTTAGGTACACTGTATGGAAGGCATTTCTACTGGCTGTACCTTACTGTTCATTATAAGAGGAATCGCTGGCTTGCTGCATCTCACTGTTGGGTATTAAAAGTATTGTTTGTTTGCTATATCCCATTACTTGGTAGGGGAGATTAAAAGAATCTTTTACCTCCTTGGGGTGAGACAGGGGAATCTCAACACTCGGGATAAGATTCTTAAGCGGCCAAACACTCGGCAAGCATGGTGTTTGGCAGCTTGAGAATCTTTCCCCGAGGGTGGAGATCTCCTATCTCACTAATAAGGAGGTGAATGATTATTTTCTCTTTCCGTGTTAAACTTCATGTATATCTAATATTATCAATGCAAGACAATATTGATGTGATGTGATTGAGGTGTCGGCGTGGCGTCATTGTATTGTTGCCGTGACGTCATACAATTATTGAAAGCGTGCAAAAAGCACGTGCAGATTGCCGCTATTTAGGGTGAGATAAGAAAATTTCACACCGGTAAAAGTGGGAATATCCCTGTCCAGGGAAAGAGAAATTGTTGGTTTGCTGTAACCCATCATTAGGTATGAGAGAAAGTGTTGGCTTGCTGTATCCCAGTATTATGTAAGGGTGAAATTGTTGGTTTGCTGTATCCCAGTATTATGTAAGGGAGAATTTGTTGGTTTGCTGTTTCCATTATTAGGTATGAGAGAAAGTGTTGGCTTGCTGTTTCCATTATTAGGGGGGATTTGTTGAATTGATGTACTCCACTACTGTAAAAGACGACTAATGAGTAAGCCGATGTAAACAACTGCATCCTCCATCCCCGACCTCTCAATTGCCCTCTCCAAACCCATCCCGACCTTTCGTTTGACGCAGATAGCCCTTATAAATTGAATGTTATCAGTCTATGGGCTGGTAAACACGGACAGTATATCTCGGGAACAGCAGCAGCAGCAGCAGCAGAAGAATGAGGAAAATGAGGTGGAGAAGGAGGAGCAGGAGGAGGAGTTATGTCGTGTAAAGAAAACGCACTTTTTATTTCTGACAGCTACAAATAACTTTATGATTATTTGCGACATAATGATTCTTTTAAATTTCAAAAGAGCAAGAAAAACAAACTGAAAATATAAATGTCTTTTTATTAACATTAAAATCAACATGTCATTGAAATAAAGCCCCAACAATATAAAATCACCAAAAGTAACGTGAATAAAAAGGACGGTGTTTGTACATGTAATGGGTATCAAAACTCAAACAAAGTAAAACAAGTTTGATAACCAAGATGATGTCTGACAAATCGGACGGTACTCCTGTCTGCGCGCGAACTACTGAATTATAACGTCACTTCCTTTTCGCTCACTGGAATGTTAAGTTTAATTGATTGCACAATATCTAGTCCTTATTCAACTGCAAGCAATAAGCCTTTGCATGGATACTTTATCATACTCATTCAAAAAGTCTAAACATCATTCAAAAGAACTTGTGGATATCAGTCCTACCCGCATGGAAGTTATCTATGTGTCGGCTTATTCCATGTACAGCTGAATGGCAATATTCACCAACTTGGCGTTGACACTTTACAATTTTGATAAGATAAGATAAAATTCACTAAATTTGTTGGAGGTTTGTTAATCTAGTTTCGCTGCCTCTCGTATTATAAATGTTGTAAATTTATTGTTAATGTTTTGCACTTAAGGCCGTTTTCTTTTCTTCCTTTCCTTTGTTGGTCCCGATTCCAGTCCTAACCACAGATCAGTATATCGTGACGTCATGACGTCGTAATGCCGAGTGTTATTTAAGGCCATTATCCGGAGACTAGTAACTCCCTTTCGGTACATCTTTTCTGTATGGTTGGTGTAAGTTCGGTGCTTGTTGGGCCCTAGGTCGGCCAATCGAACAGCGACTATTGAATTCTCCATGACCATCACATCTGTAATTAAAAAAACAAATGCATTTATATAAAAATATGAAATTAAACAAAAAAATTAAAACAACAATCGTTGTTATTTAAGTGTGAAGCTAACGCGTTCAGGCCTAATTGCCATCTTCAGCCGATACATAAATCTTGGACAATGTGGATGATTTTGAAACAAACTGGGCAAGAGCGTAACCTGTGTTGTCAAATAATATCCAGCCCAATTATTGCCCGGAAAGCAGAAAAAGCAGTTAAATGTGTATATATTGGCCAATGCACCATACGACTATTTCGCCCATGTCGCACTATGTTTAGTACTAAAAGGTCAAAACGTTTTAAGTGTTTCCGAAAAAATATTTACCCCCCCCCCCCAAAAAAAAAACCAGGGTAAAGGAGTTTTTGGAAAGCCAGAGTACTCGGAGGGAAACCACCGACCTACGGTCAGTACCTGGCAACTGGCCGGCTTGGGTTTCGAAGTCGCAACCCATAGATGGAGGGTTAGTGGTAGAATGTCGGGACAAGTTAACCACTCCGAATGTGAACTGGGTGTCTTCATTATTTCCTTGACACTATGTTGGTTCCTCAGGACCTCAGTTGTTGACCCGAGTCCCACTTTTTCCCTGTTTCTGAATTTAGATCCCTTCCGTTCTCAAGTACCTATATTAAATCAGTGTTTCTCTATACTATTACATCCCATCCTCAATTAAGCTCCCAACCCTACATCCACTCCGATATATTAACCATTGCATGGCATTGCTACTTTATAACTCTACCGAATTCAGTTGGCATTTATAAAGTCATGAATGTCATTGACCGATTGTTGACGTCATCATTATCAAAACGTCATATTTGTTACTGTTAAATTAACAAGCATACCCGATATCTAATACAGTATTTGAGCAAAATGCTGAGAAATAAAAAGAGTAATGTTTTTTTTATGAGATAACAGATTCTAAAAATGGTAAATATTGGTATTGAACTGTTTTTAGTTGGCATTTAGAGACAAATGAATTCCAAGTAGACAAAGGCAAATTTAACATGAAGTGCTGACGCACTTTTTTGAATTTTGCCTTTGTCAAGTTGGCATTTATATTGCCTATGAATGCCAACTGAAAGCAGTTCAATGCTTAAACAGCCCCTTTGCCAAAATCATCATCCTTTCCGCTCATACTTTCCAATTGCTTTCTACAGTGTAGTTACCAAAATAATTTGTTGACCTAAACTTGGCAAAATTTCAATACATTTCATTTTGTTCTAAATTAATTATGAAATTTGTAATTTGTGAAGTCTATTAATACATACATGTACAATTACGAATATATCGAGCATGAGGTAAGCTAGTTAATAGATTACACTTACGTTTAGAATTTTACTTACTTAACTGAATATACGTGTACCCTAGACTAGCACGTGCTGTAGAGACGTGCCCCTTTCATTGTAATCACTCAAACGTTTGTTGTAAATGTAAAGTTTTACGTCGTAAATTGGAAGTATAATTACAACCAGAAAGGCTAACGGATTTGATTACCTAGCTTACCGCGCTCTCTCAATACAAAATACATTTACGCGAGACAGATCGACGATGCAATTTTCAAGAAAATTTAGTTATTGAGGAAATTTACCAGGCGATGTTAAAATTACATTTCAACTCAATGCAGAGGAAATTACATTAAAAAACTTAAAGAAACTAGGCTTAGATACATAAAAAAATTCTTCTACGTTTGAAATGGTTTCCAACTACATAGTCTTACTTTTAACAAATTGCATTTCTCTTTTCGATATATGAAATTTATTTTACGATTCAAACATTGCTACATGAGAAATTAACTGAAAATAAATTAAAATATCCATTGATTGCGTCGCCGTTTTTATGAACATTTGTACTTATAAGTAATTAATTGAATTCAAGTACCATTTGCTATTTCGTTCCTTTGATATCAAACCGTATGGATTTACATCTTTAACCTTTCCAGTGTTGGTCGTGAGTATTCTTTCTTTTGATGAGATTTTCAATCTATATTCATGATGTGAATTTTTATTTCTCAAATCTTTGTTATCTAGAGCTGAGAGCAACGGTTCTTACTGCTAATTGTATTTCTGTTTCTTCAAAAGCCAAAAACCAATTTAAATAAAAGATTTTAGAATACTTACAACTTGATTTGAGAAAAAAATATATAACGTTTCTTTACGACAGCCCATTCCCGTATAAAAATCAGAATTGTGGAAAATGAGATGTACAAAACCGAAAAAGTCTGAAAAGGGTTTTTTAAACAATATCTTTAGTGGTTGTATTTTAAAGATGAAATAGATAACGATTTAAAAACACTAGATGTACTTAATTTACATTGAATTAATAAATATGCGATATGCTTCGTTAACAATTTATATGATCAGTACCATTTACATGTACGTGTTACAACACTTTATGGACAAATACCAGTCATGCTTTGTTTACATGTTGACTTTTTTGATAAATGCAGGCATACTGTATCTAAACGTTAGTTTTTAAATCTTGTTTTGAGTAAGGATTTCCATTGGCTTAGAAAGCTGTAATCAGCCCTAAACGTAAATAAGCGCCGCATTTCATCATAACGCCGCTTTTGATTGGCTAATGCAGCAGCGAAATAATTTGTAAGAGGGAAGAGTCCACCAATGAAGTGAACTTTGGCAAGAAATAGATAAAATTGTAAGGATTGACTTGAATCTATTTTTATATTATGGAGGTATAACACAAAAAAAGAGGAACTCATTATAAACCGCTTCGCAGTTTACTTAGAGTACACTCTGGTTTTTGTGTTACATTTGTATACCTCCATGACATGAAAATTGATTCAAATTAATCCTTAAAAAAATTAAACCGTAAAGGCATAATCTGTCGTTTGAAATGAAATAGTTAGAAATGACTACATGTTTGGGAGAGGGCGGGGGCGGGTGGGGGGGGGGGATTACCGGTATATCGGGGGGGGGTATACGTATACCGGTATAACCACAAACAATATTTGTGATTATTCCTCAATTTATCTATTGCTGTTTCTGTTATTTTAAAGGTACATCAGGTATGTGTTTAACACCGCCTTGTATGTGTAACGTCATCATGTATGTGTGTAGTTCAGTAATAGATATATTATATGTTTTTGATTTTTGTTTGTGCATGTTTAGCTTTTGTTTTCTTTGTATTTTGTAAATTGCCTTGCTTGCAGAAATGGCGCTAAAGTTACCTGTATCTTTGTGTGATATGAAGATGGACGTTTTCGAGTAAGCTCATTAATGTGATACGTGTTGTGATTGACAATGATGACTCGGTTCTCAATTCGAGGACGTGACATTTACTTACATGTGACCCAAATTTACATGGCAGATGTCGAAGATGAAGCAGAAGACGCTTACTCTTCCGGAACACCCGGTCTTATTCTCTTGTACTTTTTTACAAGGGTTTATATGTAAAACTTTCCCTTTTTCATATTTTGCCCCAAGATTTATCGATTTTGAGTTCGGAATAAGGTTTTGATTTGTTTTGTAGATACGACTTAAGATAAAGTTTCTTGTAACTAGTATTAAATAATTTAATCTTGTTTGAAACAAACATTTTCATTTCACGGTTAATTTAGAGTACACTCCTGTTTTTTGTGTGATACCCCCATAACATTAAAATAGATTCAAGTTAATCCTTAAATAACACTTGTTTTTTCCGCATATAATACTATGTGCACTTTAACGATGAACGCTATTTACATCTAATTGGTAAATATTACTTACAGTATAACATTCCTATCACAAATAGATATTAATTAACATTTCTAACACTTTATTTGATAAACATTAGTTTCACTTTAGGAGTGAACAGCAGTTACATTATACTGTGATTGTCTTGTACATTGTATCGATAAAAATCATAATTAATTTATTTATAAAACACTGTTCTTTTACCATAGTTAAACATATACAAAACACCATGTATGCTACAAGTACAACCGAGTCACAGAGAATATTTCAGTGCCCATGCGGATACTTAGACATGATATCAAATCAAATCTATTTACAAAACATTAATATTCAGGATTTACCATCAATATATTCATGCTTAATTTTTTTTTTCACAAATGACTCAGTCATTCTTAATGTTTTGTCTTTATCAATTATCAGAGATCTTTAATTAGAGTTTTAATTGTCTTTTACTTCATTATATTGAAAAAGATTGTACATGATAATGTTAAAAAATGCTTATATACTTAAAATCTAAATTACTTATTCTCCATGCTTACAAACACTTTGTTTACATTAAAAGTATTGCAAAACATGTAACTTTAATTGATTTAAAAGTACATATGAAGTTCACACACTAAAATGTACTAACTGGCAAACTGTTGTGGTTTAGGATTAATATTTTACTCTTTAAATTTAGAAATATATAGATGTTTAATGACAGTTTAGGTTGAGCGTCCTTAACGACAGCCTCTAATAGCGAGAAGTTATTCTAAAGCGTTCAAGAACAGCACGCATTTGAAAAATTGCCTAGGGCTATCAATCTGACAGACACAGAGCCGGAACAATCTCGACGACATCTTCGCTTCCAAGTGCTACATTGTTGGGTCTTCAGAGTGTTTAGATCTTCCGGGTGTTATCAATGTGACATGTTTGTTCCAACAATCGATCACATTCAACTACACGCTTGTCATCATCGCTCTGATTTTGATTTGTCAGTGCTGATGCGATTTGACAAGCTAATATGACAATATCTTTCCAAATCATAATTTCTCTTTTTCTCTTTTGTAATCAAAATGATCTTTCTTTTCGATAAATCATCGAATATCAGTTTACACACTGGAAAGAAGTAGGAGATACGAAAGGAATATGAAAAAAAAATCTTTGGAGTTCCATCTTTGCTTTCGAGTTGAGTTCAGAAATATATTCCAAGTGACAGGTGTAGATTCGATCTAACCAAATAGCGAACGCGGAAAACTGTTTCCGGATCTCGGTCTTGGGTTCTGTGATTAGTTTAGGCCTGGGATGTAGTCACGTGGTCACGTTCCAATCTAACAGGATTTGTTGAAGGCATGCTTCAATGCTTTGACAGAGATGTGGAATGCCAACAGATGTCTCACGGCTGATCCCTCAAAACCAATAAAATGGCGCTTGTGTAGCCGTACCAATTATCTGACCGCTTTATACTGAGGAAGGATTGGCGTATGCCTATTAAACACAATATCCGAAAGACCTTCTGTAATAAACTTGATGTTAAAAAGGATGACGCCATTTTGAACTTAATTGTTCGAGGTCAGGACATGCATGGCGTCAATTTTGTCTAGTCCCACATTATAATAACAAATAGGATGTGTTTTGTAGGAAAACGTTCACACGGGATGAAACATTTTACATGATATGACAAAAGTGT
Organism: Mimachlamys varia; assembly: GCA_947623455.1. Lineage (NCBI taxonomy): Eukaryota > Metazoa > Mollusca > Bivalvia > Pectinida > Pectinidae > Mimachlamys > Mimachlamys varia. Next base: position 3,177,206 of record OX392531.1, on the reverse strand, counting down.
GAGTTTCTTGTATTACTGACTTGAAACAAAGACAGATATAGTCTTGCTGTTTGACGTATCTGTTACTTTTCAACGTCTAAGATGTACTTCTTCATTTCAAAGATGGCGTCAAAATGGAGTGACAGCAAGTGAGTAAGTAACGTGTCTGTCTGAAGTGCCGGAAGTTCCAGGTTCAAGTCTCGGTGAGCGTGACATTGATTACTTCCGGTCTAACTATTATTGGATATAAATACTCAGGTTAAATTAAGGACACGGGCTATTTTACTAATAGTTCACTATAAACGGAATTTATCTGACATGTTCGAAAACTTACAGAATTTTTTTCGAAAGATATAACATACTCTTGCCGAGATAAATTCTATATTTGGAGTTAAAGGTAATATATATTAAATGGAAGTTTTGGTTTAAAAATCTTAGCAACAACAGGGACAAACATCGTCGTGTATGATGCTCGACAGCGAGTAACGACAGTATGAAGTGAGCTATGAATGCAAAAGGCTCAGACGCGTGAACCTATTTTTGTTCAAAATTATCCTGACTAACGATTAATCGCCCTTTTAAAACTCATTGAAATATAATTACAGGATTTGATATATTCGAAAATTTTCTAAGTAATGACGTCATAGTAAGAGGGTACAAAACATTGTTTGCTTGTTTAGGCATGTACTTTAATTGTGGCAATACACAGTCAGTATTATCCTTAGGCACACATCTCTTCTCTTCTTCTCGGCAGAATGTTTGCCTTTTTGGAATAATATCATACGTATAAAATGTTCTTTACGAAATGACGGGAAGTAATCAGAAAGAATCATACAAGATGTTTATTATTTCTGATTTATTATCGTGATCGGGAAGAGGGAGAATCGGGGGTAATTAAATGAATCAAGATCGACAATCGTGTTTAGCATTGGGTTATTTTGATGAAAAGAAAAGTCATCGAATGATCGTTAGAGGCGACTAAGTTTGGGATCTTATCTTTTCCTTCTTAACAACTTTCTCCTTCCTAATATCTCTCTTGACACAACCCCACTTTTGGCCTTTAGATGAGCGTTCAGCCCTGTAAGGAAGACTATGGGTTCTGTCCCCAGGCCGCGACATTCCAGAGACTCTAACAATGCTAGTTACTACTCCCTGCTTGACGTTTAGTATTATGGTATTGGACCACGACTGGTTCACCCGTTGCCAGTATACTGTGACCGGGTGGGGTGTTCTGGTGCGGGCCTTTGGCAGTATACTTCAGTGTGGTAGCACTTTAAATCAGCGAAATATATATCTGGACTATCGCAAGAAAGCTTACACGGAATAGCGCCGTCTCCCAAATACACGCCCACTCGCCACCTGCATTCTTATCGCTTACACTGGGAGGCAGTCCTTAAATAAACCGAGCTGTAAAAAGGACGCAAAAACAATAAAACTTAACCTAAAAAAATCATTGATCTTGATATTGATATCGATATTGATAACCAACCACTGGAAAACCAGGCCATCTAAAAAGGGTTAAAGGTCAACTTTAGGGAAACAACTGTGGCAAGCGGTAATTATAAGCAGCATATTATTATAATTTCAACGGACTCAAAACAACGAAAACGTCGAGGATTCTTACAACAGAACAAAAATGAACCACTTTCAACAGCTAAACAGACGTTAATGTGTTGCTCTTAGATCTTGTTCTAGGAGCCTTTCTTCACATTTGATTTGTCTAAAGTAAAGAATTGCTGAAGTAAAGGAAAATCCCCTCTCTAAAATTCCTTTATCAAGCTTTCATATTGAAATTAGTTCTGAGAGATTTCCCTGCGTTAAAACCATTCTTGAAAATGGTGTCATGTGGCAATGGAGAAAGTCTAGATGAGATTGGCATACGTCATACAGTAACCTTCAGCCACCCAAAACCAAATAAGGAACTGAAGGACAGCAAACACATTGTAACCTTCTACAGAAAGAAAGGATCTAAAATAAGCCTTGGAGAAGACTGGAAGAACTTTTAATGTCATTTTGCTTCATCTTCGTTGGCGCATTATATCAACATTTTTATGTCAAATACTAACTGACAGTGATGCCATTTACTGAAAAGAGGAAACGAAAGCGGTAGAAACATGGAAAGGGACATGGATTAGAAAGATCGTGTACGTGTGCCGAAGCCCCTTGGTAGAAAAGGTTTTTTTTTCTTTGTTGGCTTATGTACATGTACATGTACCAGGGCATTTTAGACGCGTGTAAGTAAATAAACACTCTTTTCATTCTGTGGAAGCCAGTTCTTTTTACGTCATCTTCGCAAAACGTTACTATTTGCAGATTTTCGTTCAAGGCCAACAAGATTCTGTTGTACAATATGCGCATGAAAGTGTTTGATAATCTTGGTCCAGTCCTCTATTCCCTAAAATACTAACGATGAAGTATTTGTAACTAGAAATGTATAAATTATGCTATTCGTATATACAATCCTGGGCATTGACCCGATGATACATCAGACTGTTTACTTCAGTCCCTTTCCTGGTCCTTATTTAAAACTTGGCCAACAGAGACAGTTGTTTACTACTAAGTTGTTTATGAAGTGTACTGTCTACTATTTCCCTGCCGTTAACTTTCTCTTTTTGATAGTTCACCCCATGCTTCGTTTACTAACTGTGTTTGTAAAGCTGTTGCAGCTGAATCGATAAAATCTAGCTTCGAAAAGCAAGATTTTGGTTTCGATATGCCAACTGATGACGTACTAATTGATTCATGGTAAGAAATGGTCTGCAGATATGCAATATGATCCAGACCATGGACAAGCATTATGGTTGACATGAAATCTTGTTCTGGGTTTAAAATGTCATGTTTTCTTTCGAAATATAGAGGTAGATGCATGCTTTTGCTGTTTCATTTTCATTATCCCAGTTATCGCTTTGAGGACGCCATAACTGTTTTTGTTTCTCGTTTGACCAAGTGCCGTTGTAGAAACGGAACACGCTTACCCTTCCGAAACTTCTTGCTTATGGTAATGATGTTTTATTTTCTATGGTTCCCGTGTATATCTTATATTTGTAGGCTATACTTAGAATAGCATACTGTTATTTTTACACAATTACTACAACTAAAGCTCAACTTCTGTTTTGAGTCAATATACAAAATTAAGACAGGTATATTTCATGTACACGTTTTGCTTTATCTTGATAATTACCGGTCCGGAGAAATTTGCACTGATTTATGAAGAGTTATGTCCCTTGAGCTTAATTTTTACAATTGTATCCGTGGCTAATTTCATTATGTTAACTCATTTTAAATTAAAACAATTTGCGTACGAATGATATCTGTAAATCTTTGATATATACCTATTCACGTTTTCACATACCTGTGCTAAAAGGGAGGCAACCCTGTTTATCACCAGACTCTCTCTGTCAGACCGCCTGTCACAGTAATCGTCACATCTAGCGGCTGCGTTTCGAGAGGCATTTGTTGAAATATTCACCTACAACAGATAACATCACCATGACAAGTAATGCAGACATTTCTCACAAAAGTTCACATTCGAATTGTTTATGGATTTTTTAAGTGTAAAAACTAAAGATTCACTTTGGACTAGAGTATACGTGTACTTTTATGTCTACATTCTTGGTTAAGGGTGACTTTTATTATGAATACATGTATGCATACAATTTAAGTTTTGTAATAAAATGCAATATTTTCTCCTTAGTCTATTTATTTGTTAGTTTGCAATAGCGTATAGATAAAGTGAATTAGTAAAAAAAAAAAAAAGAAATTACGCTGAACCATCTCCTGAATTGTCGTGAAAAATCGGATTGCGTCACAAATGAAACGTTATAACAGGACCATCAAAGATAAAATTAGTATAAACAGCAACAGCCTTTTGAATCGGCTTCCAATGATTTTACACCTGTATGTATCACATGACAAAATTATATCATTACTCGTATTCAAATATTTGGTCTGTTTAAAAGGTAATTTATGGTATGCAATTTTACCTGGTGTTAGCATTATGTGACTGTGTTTTAGCATTATGTGACCGGGTGTAAGCATTATGTGACTGTGTTTTAGCATTATGTGACCGGGATTTAGCATTATGTGACCGGGATTTAGCATAATGAGACTGGATGTTAGAAGTATGTGACCGGGATTTAGCATTATTTGACCGGGTGTTTCACATTTGTATGTGATCGGATGGTCTTAAAATTTGACCTGATGTTTGTTTAATGTAAATTGATATCGGTATGATTTGACCATAGGTTAGTTGAATGTGACCAGATACAAGTATAACATGTGACTGAATGGAGCGTAGTTCCTTTTGTCATGATTTTTTTTTTATTTTAACATTCAAACTTAACAACTGTAATCTATAAAATGCCTCCAATCAAGTGTTTTCCATCGAATATTTTAAAACAAAAACAGCAATTTTACAAATAGTTCATTTCGATTTCCTTTATCTTGTCTCCATTAAATGATTGTGTTATATTCAGGAAAACAGCATTGGATTAACATCGTTATTCATTTCAATAGATTAATTTCATTTTGCTGTTGTATTATATATTTAAAAAATGGCTTTAACTTGTGTAGGGTTGTCTGATATTTGAGATTGTGTTCAAAACCTTTTGAAAGCTTGAGGAGTATTTTATGTTCGGTATTACGGGTTTAGTCAATGCATTTCAAGGATGGATGATCTTCTGTTCTGTAATGTATTTAAAATAAATAGCTGCATAGACAAGTCAAAACTGATATCCTATATTTCTAACTCAAACTTAATCATACCTAATGTACTCTAATGATTAAAAATGAGAAAAAAACTCACCTTGGTATATAAATGTGATGAATCTGTTTATTCCCTATCATAATTAGAAATCTAATTTTATGTAAATATCCAAATAATAAAAATGTTAATTTAATTTGATAAACATCTTGAAAACATCCTCATTTTAAAAGTTGTGTTATTTGGGTGAAGACGATAAAACATAAATATGTTTGGGTGTTTTTGTTTTCAAATAAAATTGATAGGTATTTATCAATAAATGTACCTCACAGTGCTTAAAGGTAGTTTGAATGAAGGCGTTGTTGAGGTATGAAGTCAAGCGCGACTTTATTGCGGTAAATACAAGTATGTCGGAGATAGAATTGTTTACAGTTACAACCGGATGCTTTTAAAAGTATTTTATTTAAACTTTTTCAATTTTGCCATATTTAAAATTGTGTCAGATCAATGTTGGCAGAGTATCACAAACATGAAAGTGAACTATCGATATACTGTCAAATGTCATCAAAATCGAGCATAGTTTTGAAAATCATGTTTTTGTTTTGCAAAATGTCATAATTGAGGAACTCCCAAACATGTCATATAAATTGTGAAACTTTGATAAAATTCATTCAATTTTGACCAAAACCATAAGCTCAATAGGCTAGCTCAATATGATGTTAAAGCACATCATCATTGACTTATTATATAAACCCAGTGTTGCCTTTCTTAAATTTCATATTTAACTTGAAATAATGTATCCATATCTAGTACCTAAAACTAATGGGTGGATGACCAGCGGCTATTTAGCTGCCATACACTCTTCCTGTCTGTATCCAATAAGAGGAAGAATACATTTTTTGGATGCAGGGTTTGTTTATTTGTTTTCTTCTCTGAACAAAAACAAATTTAGTGAACCACGTAAACTATAATAAATTCATGTAAATCAAGGAGTTATACTTCAAAGTTGTCCTTACTTCAACTTGTGTCTTTTTTCTTCCTTTTAACTGGGATCAATTATATAAAAATACTTCAGCGAATTCAAGCAGATAATTGCAGCTACATTTTTATCAAGAGCAAGTTGATTAAAAAATCGAAAGCATTATCAATTCATCTATTTACTACATACTGAAGTTGTTTTTGTATATATAAACCATTGTTGTTTTTGTATATATAAACAACTGTTGTTTTTGTATTGATAAACCGTTGTTGTTTTTGTATTGATAAATCATTGTTGTTTTTGTATTGATAAACCATTGTTGTTTTTGTATTGATAAACCAATGTTGTTTTTGTAAAGATAAACAATTGCTGTTTTTGTATTGATAAAACATTGCTGTTTTTGTATTGAAAAAACATTGTTGTTTTTGTATTAATAAACCATTGCTGTTTTTGTATAGATAAACCATTGCTGTTTTTGTATTGATAAAACATTGTTGTTTTTGTATTGATAAAACATTGTTGTTTTTGTATAGATTAACCATTGCTGTTTTTGTATTGATAAAAAATTGTTGTTTTTGTATTGATAAAACATTGTTGTTTTTGTATAGATAAACCATTGTTGTTTTTGTATTGATAAACCATTGTTGTCTTAAAAAACAATTGTGTTTTTGTATTGATGAGCCATTATTGCTTTTGTATTGATAAACCATTGTTGTATTAATTTTGTATTAATACATCATTGTTGTTTTTGTATAGATAAACTATTATTGTTTTTATATAGATAAACAACTGTTGTTTTTGTGTTGATAAACCATTGCTGTTTTTGTATTGATAAAACATTGTTGTTTTTGTATAGATAAATCATTGCTGTTGTTTTATAGATAAACTATTGTTGTTTTTGTATTGATAAACCATTGCTGTTTTTGTATTAATAAAACATTGTTGTTTTTGTATCGATAAATCATTGCTGTTGTTTTATAGATAAACCATTGTTGTTTTTGTATAGATAAATCATTGCTGTTGTTTTATAGATAAACCATTGCTGTTTTTGCATAGATAAATCATTGCTGTTGTTTTATAGATAAACAATTGTTGTTTTTGTATTGATTAACCATTGTTGTTTTTGTATTGATAAACCATTGTTGTTTTTATAGATAAACCATTGCTGATTTTGTAAGGATAAACCACTGTTTTATGTTTTGCTAAACCATTGTTGTTTTTGTATTAATAAACCATTGTTGTTTTTGTATTGATAAACCATTGTTGTTTTTGTATTGATAAACCAATGTTGCTTTTGTATTGATAAACCATTGTTGTTTTTGTATCGATAAATCATTGTTGTTTTTGTATTGATAAACCATTGAGGAACTATTGTTGTTTTATTAAAAATGAACTATTATCGTTTTGTCTTTGAATAAGGTTTAAAATCGAGTGTAGCGAAGTATATATTGCGATATCAATTTAATTGCAATTCCGTTCCTAGCCCCAACAAATGAGGCAAAAAGACGAGAAACTCAATCTTAAGAGTAAATTGTGTTGAGTTAGAGTGGGAATACAAAAAGTAAAACCAAAATACACTTAAGAGCGCAAACATATATTCCGCTGACATGAAAACAAATTAGGCCCGAACCACCAGCGTACTTAGTACGATCCCCAGCCATTACTATAAGGTCGGTTTATACCTTTAGCTTAATATTTTTAGAACAGTTATGTTTCAATAAAACTCCTAAGAACATTTTTGGCGTCAGATGAAGGAAATGGAATTTCTAGACTTAAATTGCTGAAGGCATGATATGATCCCTGGAGTAAAATCCAGTCGTTAGAGTTGTACAAATTGTTTTGTTAACTAGTTTACAATGTTCTTCCTTTAAGTCACCTTAAATAGTTTGTAACGACCCTAGCTTCATTGGACGCATTCCATGCTTATATGTCTAAATCCCTTTACTTTATGTAAACAACCGAGAACTCCGAATGTTTGTTTGCGTGTTGCAAAATGATAAATCCAATACGGAGATTGTTATGACATACATGTAATATCAGTGTAATATCTCTTAGCTTACGTGGAAAGTCTAACTTTCTGTGTTGATAATAGGATTTATTGAAGGAATTGCGGTTCTTTCCTAGGGTAATATGCCAGCCTGACAGGAAAAAAACTAAACCAATGATTTCCTCGAAAAGGCGTGTACGCGAATCTGCGTGATTCACGTAAAGTCACGTTCTCGCGAGATAATGAAGTTACGATACTGATTACGTATAATTTCCCTCAGAGGCAGCTATTAATTTAGAACCAAGAAAATTACGGTTTGGATTTGTATCCAAATCTCTAAAATCTATCGCATAGCAACTCGGCCAGGAGAAACTAAAAGGCAAAACAAAGCTGGTCTGCTCATTAGCAAAATTCCGGCCTGCCAACCTGATCACTGTTATCGAGAGACATGATTAGTTTGAAGTTTTTGCAGCAATAAATGCATGATCTGTTTGAAGTGAAAATGAAATGGAGATTGATACGTTTTGTCAGCTTGCCCCGCCTCTTTTCACGTGAGGGCACGTGACGTTTAATGCCATACAAACTGGTGACGTAGAATAAAGGATTACATTTGTTTTGTTCTGTATATATGCTTACCAGCTTAAAAGTGATAACGAACCAGAACTCGATCCACTGACGTCATCTAGAAATGCATTTCCTAGAAGACCTAGAAAGGTTTGGCTTACTTTTATTGACATACTTAGCAAATAAAACTTGTAAAATCGCAAAAATATCGATCTCTGTCCAGCAAAACAGGTAAAAAAGCTAAATACATTTCCGGTTGAAAATTTGACAAGAATTGATATCTGCGGTTGTTCCAATTGCAGAATACTTGACGTGTAACATACATCAAATATAAGTCTCTTTTATTCCATATTTGGATCTTATAGAGCTGATACATCATTTCAAGAAAGGAGATAATAATTTCACTGACCTAGCGGATTTCTATTCATGCAAAATCGTCAGTTATAGCTATAGATGATTAATGAATTTATATCGGTGATCTTTGATTGAGCTCTAATTAATAAAAGTCAGGCGTGAAGGCGTCTGGTCTAAAAATAACATATGATTTATTGGAATATATTACATGCGTCGATTGCTTAGTAAAATATCAAGTCTAACGAATTCCATTGACACACATTTCCATGAACTGAACTATTTTCATATTCATTGGAAACGAAATTAATTATATTGAGTTCGATTTTGGATAATGAATATTTTTATTAAAGTGAAGAAAAAAAGAAATTTAATTTTTTATGTTTTCTAATTTGATCCGGATGAAAAGTAAATGATCCAAAATTTACTTCCTTAATTGTGAAGGTCACGAGCCTTAATGCACTGTCTTGTTATACGTCGCTCGAATTCGTTCCTGACACATTAAAGGGATCAATGGAATACTGGTTAAAATGTAAAAAAAAAAAAAACAAAAAACAACCACTTGCTGCCTTTTAGTGTACTGTTGACAAATTTCGGCCCCCCCCCCCCACCCCCACCCCCACCCCTCAAACAAATTTTACTTAGTCCTATACTCAAAGCTGACGATGCGTTTTTAACTATTACTAAAAATAGATTTATCTAATTAATAGTTCTAATCAACACAATCTGATGGGCGTATATACATTTTTATGATGTAATTTGACCTCAACATTGATCCAAAAGCATTTCTTTATTGATTAATTAATGTCATTTAAAATAGCATTTCATCAAGATATCTGAAGTATTTTAAACATCCGTAATATCGTTGTATCCTTCCAGGTTGTCTTCACCAGGTAAGTGACAATGTAATGCATTATCTTACTAATGTTCCCTTAATTATTAAAATTGAATATAGAAATATCGATCTGCCGGATTAAAAATCACCCCCTTTAACATTAAGCACAAAAGTACAAGAATTTTGTAATTGATGTTTAAAAAAAACATAAATATGATGTAAGCGAATTTTTTTTTTTTTTTTTAAATAAACTAGTACTATTTAAATTTAAAAGGCGGTAATTTTGAATCCTGTGGCTATTTTTGATTTCCATAAATATAATGTAAACGGGGCCGCGGTGACCGAGTGGTTAATGTGTCCCAACATTTTATCATTAGCCCTGCACCTCTGGGCCGCAAGTTCGAAACCCACGTTGGGCAGTTACCAGGTTCTGACAGTAGGTCGGTGTTTTTTTCGGCTTTCCTCCACCTCAAACCTAGCACTTGGCGAGTAATAGGACGTAAAACTAAATAAAACCGAAAAAAATATAGCGTAAACGGTTTAAACTCAATTCAGTCCAGAAATAGACATTTGTATTCTGCTTAATATGGAGCTGGAACATTCACACCGTCAAACAGAAACCAGTGTGACTACGAACAGACGATATTTAAGTATTAATCAGAATTATGTGTGTGTAATGTACCTGTCAGAGTTAATATTAACCGTCCATTAGATCATAAAATATGTATATTTATACCGACGTTCTTTATTGCCTCCTGATAATAGATGATCCAAACATTTCCTAGAAACTACAGCTGATATATCAACGTCCCTTATCGATGTTGATCAATATTTTAGTTTGGACTTTTACCCGATATCCTGTTTCCTTTAAACAGATGATATGAATGTTGAGTATGACAACCTGGTTCCATTCGGAAAATTACTGAAATATCATCCTTATTGGTATTACTGTTGACACGGTATAATCAATGAAGCAGAAAACGCTCAACCTTCCTAAACATCTGGTCTTATAAGTCTTATATTTTTCAAGGTTTTCTATGTGAGCCGTAACATTCTTCTGATTCACGTGTTCCCATAGTTTTATCGATTTAAAGGTTTAATTTTCACACCTGGGTATTTTCTAGTATGTGATCACGCAGGTTCTTTAACAAGCAAGCAAAGAAGGGTTAACATATATTGTACACTAATGTTTTGAAGTCTTCCCCAGAAAATGCTTCTTCCAACATAAGCAGAAGAGAAATACTCCAAGATGCTGCTCATAAATATGGAACGTAATTTTTCCGCCGATTCCTGACTGGTGAATTTAGGACCATGGGTTTCTTTTGCGTGTTAGCAAGTCATTGAGATCCGGGCCGGCCTGCAAGCCTTCAGTGACACGCCATCTTGTCTTAAATGTAACCGGAGAGGGTGTGAAGTGGTGGATATCTCTGTGGAGCAATAAGTCCAGGCCGCAGTCATGTAAGAAGTGACACATTCAGCATCAGAAACTAATACCTAATGAATATGGACATGGAATGGAGAAGTTTGGCAAGACAGACGCATTCAGCGTATCCGGTATGGCCAGCAGAATACATCTGTTTCACAAGAATGAAATGATACAAATGATCGGCGGACCAAAGTCAACAAAGCCGTTTTAACAGGTGGATGACCATTTTGTTAAGGTGGACTCTTGAGACGCACATGGAAAGAAATTGAAAACCCCTCATACACTGTTTTAAGAAACCAAGGTTTCAGAAACAACGTTTTATGGGAAATCTCATAATGATCATTTCAACAAATAAAAAGAATATTTCAGTTTCATGGAAAGTCTTTAAATTTCCTTTTTAAGAGAACAACCTATATCTCCCTGTCGTCCGGACAATTACGATGTTGAATGGTCATGATAACGTGGAAGAAGCTGAATTATGGGTTATAACTGTAAAACGCTCGCGTTGTCACTCTTCCAGAACACCTGGTCTAATTCTCTTGTGCTTTTACGATAGTCTCCATGTAAATCTTTCTTTTGTTCCTTTTTGTTCGATTTTGAGTTCGGATTATGGTTTTGTTGACGCTCTGATATTCTCTGATTTTATTTATTAATCACAATCACCATAAAAACTTTTCCCACTTAAATGATTGGAATGTTTAGTTGTAGTGCTCAAAAAATAAACAAGTCCTTTGCAGTATCACTAAAACTGCAGTAAGCCCAGAGAGATAACATATTAGATCGGAACGCTGTAATGACAAGATAGCAGGATCCAACGGACACGCATCCTTAAGGAAGTAAATGGCAAAGATTAAAGATCGCCGAGCCGTGCTAACTAGATAATAAGTGGAAGAAATTACAGTCAGCAGGAAAAGTTAAATGTCCACTATTATTAATATTCTAAAGCTGTTTCAGCAGCCATAAATCATCTCACACGGAACTTGCGGGTTCAGGGAACAAATCTGAAATTAAAACGCTTTAATAATGAAGATGAAGACTGGGAGAGAAACCAATTGATTCTCGACGCCAGAAAGAATTGAAGACTTCTCAGAGACAAACTACCTTCATTACTAGAAGAGATGACAATTTGAAAATGATAGATCTTATCTTGCTTTTCAACAGCGTTAGTATACGTTTAGCCTCTATTTGATTTAGATTCGCTTATCATAATTATTCATCTCATATTCTCATTGTTATTGGATAAATAACGGAGATGTACAAAGTATATGTCTTATACATTTTTTACTTCTCCAAAACATATCCCCATTACTGTAAGCATACATACCATATAGACAATAATTAACGGTGCATTATATTGATATATTGGTATGCTTAGAACATTAAATCGTCGCATGTCATACAATATTAGAGATTAAAGTAATTTAATAATAAAGAATAAAAAATAATCCAGAAGCATATTACACACCTGTGTTCACACCTGAGCAGCGGTCTCTGCGACATGTTATCTGTAGCATTGTTAGCTTGAGTTAACATTTAATTTTTATTTACTTGTGTCCAATTAAAAGTCGTAGTCATTTCAGGATGTTTCAGACTTTAGTGGTAAACATTTAATCTTATCTTCAAATATCATCGTTTTAATAAAAGTAAGCAGAAATGTGATTGTTTGTGTGCATGCTTATTTAAAAATGCAGTTCCAAATCAAATAATAGTATGCTTCAAGTTGCTATTTTATTTATTCAAAAATATCATTCATGTAGACCTGTTAATATATCAATCATATTATGAACAGATAAAGGGTTCTTTTAGAACACAACTTAGATTTGATTGATTCCACATCGAAAAAATAATGAGTGATATTTATTTGGAAAATATATTCCATTCAAAAAATTCACAAGAGCAAGCAAAATAAGTAAAATAAAACCGAAAGCATAAAATAGGAGATATAAAAAGTTGATGAAAGGATAGAATCATGTCATTTTATGCTTATTCGGACATATTTAAAACTGTTTGCAGGGGTTTATCCATATCAGTTCCAATAAGAATCTATTAACCTGTATTAAAAAACTATAATCTATAACTTTAAACATGTTAATTTTAGAAATTGTTCCACCCACTTAATTGCATATATTTTACAAAGATTATCCCAATAACCCAACTTTGTTTGATTTATTCTTTGTTCTTGTTTTTGTTTTTTTTTTCTTTCAGAAAATATATAAAAAAGAGACTATATTACTATTGAAATACTGGGACCATGCAACGCACAGTATTTCAAACAGATAACGTACCTCTCAAGCCTGTCAAGTGATAGACAGTATAAGCTTCAGCTTTTCTTCATTACAGGTATCTATATTGATCATGTTTTGTTTGAGATTTGTCGATATTAATACAAGAGAGTCCCCCAATGTCGACTATCTGTCTGTCGACTGTGTTGTATGGCTGCTCGTCTCTGATTTATTGTGTTACTATCAATCTATTTGATTTATATTTGATAAATACGTATTGTGCAATCTTCCATATTTCTTTCTGATCAGTCTGGACGAAACATTAACAAATATGTCTAAATTTGATTGTCGAGGTTTCCATCTTGTTACGGAAAACTAAACATGAGAAATTACACAGATAAAGCGCTAACAAACAGCGCGTCAATTTAACGTAATAACGAATTATCACTGAAAACAACATTCCCTTTTTTGTTATCCTTTGGCGATTGAGGGAGATATTACGACATATTATTCAATAAATGCAATTTCTAAAATCGAAAACGGCACCTGATACATGATCCCGCCATTTGGAGTAAACATGCATTGATAACAAGTTGGATGTATTCGATATATAATCTATTTATTAGCCGACACGGTTGTGATGGATGTCGGAAGCCATGGAGAACGACGTGGTAGTACTAGCCCAGGGTTGCCTCAAACACACACTTACTCTCCATCTCATTCACTGGGATAACTGACTGACAGAAACATGTAAGCAAGTATTTTTAACAACACCCTTTATTCAGAAGCAAGACTTGTTTCACGCGTCCAACAGTTTACGTTTACCTAGTTTAGATAATGAAGTAACTGGATACTTGGAATATTCGATTTCATTATAAACAAAAACATAATCAAACAAATAAACATCTCAACAAATGCTTTTCTTTTTCGTATCAACACATTAAATAAACTACAAATGCATTTCGGTAAGAAAACTTTCTATTCAGTACAATTTTGAAAACTATTGTACACCAATTTCAATATTAATCATTAGCAGTTTATAACGCATCTTAATTGAGTGCAACGGGCCAACAAAACGTTTAAAAAATTAAACAAGAAAAAATAATAATCACTTAACTTCACAGTCATTCTGACGCCAACAACCAACCCTAATATTAGCGTGCTGAAAAAGAAGAGTCACAGCCCACGACATTTATAAAATCATCTATAGTAACAAATGTTCCTGGCGTTGTATCGGGAACAAAATCTCATTTTTCACCGCTCAAATGTTCCGGCCAACTTGTATTTTAACAGCTTTTCTTCTTCTAGGGGCCATAGGATCAATTTGATCGCAGCAACTTCCGTATTATGAGAAGAAAAGGAGATTTATTAAAGCTAAAGAATATAAATGTTGCCATTTTTGGCCATTAGAGCTACGATTAAGAAAATTTAGACTATGCGGTTTTCTTTCTAACTGCTGCCGTCAACAATGGGGTAAGGGAGGAGAAACATTAAGAGCCAGAGCTCTTCTCTCTCTCCATCGGGCTGTAGTGATGAATTGGACAATAAATGGTGGATATTGCAATTATCAGACGGACAATGAAAAGCACAAACAGGCTCGTACTAACCCGGTGCTTAAACTGACAATCATAATTAAATTTCCCAGCTATTTCCCTGGTTTATGAGATAGATGAAACTTTATTAAATAACACACACCGTCATAGCAGCGCGGGGACAAGCGTGAGCCATGGAGAGTCTTTCTTCCCTCCCCGCAGAGGAGAGGGCTGATTGTGCGCGGATTAATTTGGCTGTCTGTCACGGTGAAGAGGCCACTTCCTGAGCGCGGAGAACTACACAGAAGTACTTGGCCATCAATACAGACGAATGTGGAGGTCGTGTAGGTCAGGCACTACATACCAGGGTCATATGTATCTTAATTAGTAAGATTCGACTTCCTATATTAAAAATGTTCCAAATTACACAAAATAAAGACGAGAGCCGTGCCTGGGTTCCGACGTGCGGTCCAGAGGGACCACGCGAGTGTCTCGGGCATGAATCGAACGTTTTTGACAAGAAGTTTCGATTACAGCCTTATCGAAATAATTACATGGTTTTTACTTCGGGTATCAAGTAAAGTGACAGATATACTGTCATACCAGTAAATATAAGCTGATAGATGAAATAAAGTGCACCATTTAACATTTGCAAATGTCCATGTTAAATAATAGCTCCTAATTTATTATCTTGTTAAACTGAATCACAGAATGTTCATGTTTGACTCTATCTTCATATGTTCATGTTTAATGTATCAAGTGAAGTTCAAACCTCATTTTCTCTTTACATTGTTGATTAACTGTACCACATCATGATGGTGTTTAACTGAATGAAATAACGTTCATGTTTAAGTGAATCATATAACGTTCATGTTTAACTGAATCATATAATGTTCATGTTTAACAGAATCACATAATGTTCATGTTCAATTGTTTCTCATGTTGTTTATGTTTAACTGTATCACATAACGTTTCTCCTAATTGTGAGGCATCATCATATCTCTTTATGTGCATGTTTTACTATATATCACGTTATTTTCGTATCTAACTGCATCTCCAAATAATGTTTAATTTTATTGGTATCAATATCTATTGGAACGAGTTGTGTTATGTACAACAATTCAGCGAAGAACCTGCATTTGACTGGTTAGATTCATTTGCAATTACAAAAAAAAGACACATCATTTTGCTATTGATAATTGACATATTGATTCACATACGTATACAAATACCTGGAGCAAATCCTCTACTTTATTGCACAAGAATCAAGAAAATTGGGCCTGGTTGTCAAGAGAGCTTTTGTAATCTAAGTCAGTTACACGCTAAATTGGGATTACGGATGTTCAGCTAAAGCTGTTACAGCAATCCAAGATGGATTAAGCGTTATAAAGACCCCGATCACCATGTCACCCCTGGGCGTAGCTCTTGGAATCATGCGCACGAGGCTGACTGGTAATTCCGTGGACGGCCACCAGAGGGCTCTGGGGATATGGGATTTGTTTGTGACAAGCAAAGGAGCCGATAGACCGCTAGACAAACGCTCAGCTCCCATTTTATTTAATTTCGGTCCTAATCAATGACTGCACGTGTGTCGAATACAATAAAATCTGGTTTATTAGCTTTCAAAATGAATTATAGCCAGTTATAATGTAGAGAAATACCCTGACAGAACCCAGATACGGGGGTCCCCTCGCATGGGTGTCACCGGCTAGTCCAAGGAACAACACAAATATGCCATTCCGAAAATGTACGGAGCAGGAAAATAGTATTTGGGAGTTATTTATAGCCATATTAAATCGGGTTTTGTTCCGAGATAACTCAATGGAATGGTCCATACACTGTTTTCTGTAATCTTTAACTGTTCCATACATTTAGGAAATTACATGAAATGATTGAGGGTAATTCTTACACTTGCAAATACATCGAGAAAAATTGACAGCGAGTTATGATGGTGTTTTATTGATAAAATGTGCCTCGGAATTCACATCTCGATCCGATAGTGGATGCATGAGGTTTTTTTTACTTCTATAATTTGCTGTTTTCACAAATGTTATCCAAGAGCTATCGAAGTGTAGTTATGTAAGTGCCAAACATGACAAGGACAATATCTGATAGCTACAATTCCCCATTAACTAGGTCTAGAATGCACATCAATATAGTTCAAAATTTTCATATCTCTTTTAATGAAACTCAATAAGTGTGATTAATATAGTGAAACCCGTTAGAAGCCGACCTGTCTACCCACTGGATGTCGAGCTATTGAACAGTCAGCCACCGTCAAACAGACTTTTGTGCAATAATATAAACACGTCCGTCCAGTCTCTAGTGGTGGCCCGCACAGACGCACTAGGTGTCTAGACAGACAAAGTCGCAAAAGTATTCCTTTTTATGTGTTTTATGAACGATCTTTTCATTATCTCCAGTCAAAACGACACCATACAAGCTCACCTTATTCTTTTGATAGAGATATTCATATAAGGAATTCTAGCTCAGTTTTGAATCCGGAAATGTTTTGAGTCAGAAAAACAGCAGGATTCAATTTTTTAATTCAGACATTCTTGTTTGTTTATTTGTTTGTCTTTTATTTCATATTTCCAAGAAAATTTAAAAAAAAAACAAAAACAAAAATCAAAACAAGAAATTAGCAACATAATAAAAGTCATTGTGTTTCTGAAAATGTGATAAAACCGAAATCAAGAAAAGAGCGATTTTAAATTACATTTCCCAATCGTCATGGTGTTATTTAAAAGAAGCTAAACCAGTTTAGAATTTCTGTTCATGACTAAGACATTAATACATAATATGTCATACTTGGTATTACGTCTCTTTGAGGAAATGACTGTAGACCCCAGTGGATTTCCTTGAGGAGTTGACTGACAATATAGGGCTGCGGCAGGGTGCCCCCTCTCCATCTCAACTCTTTGAAGTCATCGACATTTATAGGTGTATGTTTACGCATGTGCACAGGTACGCATCGGCTAATTATGCATGATTTTAATTAATGGGATTTATGATACATGACACGGGAGACAGGTTTAGACGTGTGATTTACTATATTAGGAAATTTCACTGTCTTCTGTAATATTTCACACGATGTAATCTAAGATATGTCTTTGTTTTGTTTCATTTTGACAAAAGATTTGAAAAGAAACAGATGTTTGTGTAACAGTGGGGAGTACATGATTTGTCCACATATGTCAAGTTAACTTTGCGAAATAATATTATACTGTATGCTTAATGGCAGCATGTGTATGTCAGTTTTAGACAGGTAAAGATATATTAAATAACTACAGCCTCATAATTATATTCGTCAAATTTTCTGACCATAGCTTTACTTCTGGTGACGATAAATATCTTTTATGATTAATTAGCCGTTAACCAATTTAGCAGTAATTTTGATTTATACGTACCAGTGGACAGACAGACAGATAAACAAACAGAGGCATAAATCAAACCTCGCATGTTTTGTGTAGCGATTGATTTTTAATGTCCGGAAAATGTATTAAATTGGTTTATACTTTTAATTTTGTCACCTGAAGCAAGGTCATGTGTGCGTTTGGCATGGGTGTGTGTTTGTTTGATCTGCAAATTAAACCAATTTCTTTGCCAAGCTTGGCCATATCATTATAATTACAGTACGGTGCACATGCATCAAAATGAAATAATCCGCAGATCCGATTGTTACCGGGGGCGATTTGATGTCTAAAAATAACATGCAAGTGAAGCAAAGTCAGAAAAGGCCATTACAAGTGCATGTTGTTGTAGATAAATCAATTGATTGAAAAGTTTGAAGAAATGGATTTAAAGAAGAATATCGAAATGATAACAATCATCTCATTGTTATTAATACATTTGACGTTATCATAATGATGTCGTTATACCTACTTGCTTATTTCCACATGGTTGCCTGGCTCTCCTAATCTACGATGTATTATGACGTCATAATGGTAAAATGGGTACTGTTGTTCCATTTTGTTTCTATTTATTGAACAATAATACACAAAAAATATTTTAAACTATACTTATCTTCTTAATACCTTGACGTTTTCGTATTTAATAATTGAATTTGTAAATCTCCAAATGGCATTTATGTTGACATGACTGCTTAACAAGGGAAATCCAACAGAAAGATAAAGACGTTATTTGTGTAAAAAAATAAAATATATTTGTTGCTCCTGGAGGTCAAAAATAGAAACAAATCATTGAGTTTACACAGGAGATAAGGTGTCACCGCCTATTGCAGAAACACACAATTCTAACGGGTTAGATGTGTCCGTTACTTAGTTGATATCATTTAAATAAAATCAAAAAAAAAAAAAAAAGAGAATGAAGCAACTCAAAATCGATTTGATTAGGGGCAAAATATGAACAAAGGAAAGACTTACATGGATACCCTTGTAAAAGAGAACAAGACCAGGTGTTCCGGAAGAGTTAACGCCCGTTATTTAGATATAGGTAAATCCAAGAAAAATCATCAAAGTACACTAGTTATCATTTTAAAAGACATCAACCTTCAAAAAATGATAAAAGGATACAAAATATTACTCAATGAGTATTAATAGAAGATAATGACATAGAAAGAAATAACTCAGGGTCGTTAAAAACTAAGACAATTAAATAATGTTATAGGCTTTCAAAGAGTGTATTACATCTGTATTGCTTTAATTGACGTATCTCTAGTTCCAGTCAGAATTGTAAATCCACTAGTGTTTTAGCTTCAATATGTTTCTCTGTAACACATATGCTGCACATTTTAAATTAAGTAATAAATACATTATGCCGCAAAGAATCAATTAAACTGCACCATACAGCTGTTTCGTCCTGCTAGGGCTCTTCAGTGATGCTAAATGCCAAAGGTGGGAATCCGAAATTTCTAAACTTATGTAGAAGCAGAAGGGTCATGTCATAAATAAAAACCCTTTTTATTTATGAATTAATATATACGAATGAAATAAGTACAGTTTAGTTTCAAATCGTGTACTTCGAAAATGTGTATATTATGAACACAGTACAACACAATGGTCGCAACACTGGATAACAAACGTGATGTGTATCAGGTCGTTATAGGATAATCTATATTTTATTATATTAAATATAGCAAGTAGATTTGATTATTGAATAAAGAAATAACACCTGAAGGTAATTTCAAACATTACATCCTTAAAAGCATACAGCTTGGACCAGATTAGGCTCCCCATATCTAACCACACAGTCACACTGCTCATAAGCGATATCAGTACAAAACTTGTTCATGTTTCCGAAACTTTACATTTTATGAATTTTTACGTTTTCCGAAAGTTTAAATTTTCTGGAATTATTTTTAGATGTGTATCTAATCATGGCCACCATATATGGAAAACATTGAGAATAAAGGATATTTGCATTATCAGCATTGATATATGATTTTACTCGTATGTGACAAATATTTACATCGCGAGCGTCATCGTAGCAGCAGAAGCATTTTCCGGAACACCTGGTGTTATTCTCGTTTACCACTTTAAGGGTCTACGTTAAATCTTTTCCTTGGATATATTTTGCCCCAAGTTTAATTGATTTAGAGTTCTTATCATGGTTTTGTTGACTCTTCGGTATTCTCCGATTATTTTTTATCAACATGACGATAACTGTATAAACTTCGGTTTATGAGGTATAATCAAGATCAATTTTCTTTTATTCACTGAACAAATTCATATAATTTTCAAGATAGGTTTCCTAAGACGACAGTGTTAATTAATAAGCAAATATTTGATCAATTTAAAATAAAATAAGCATATCATTTTCATTGCATAAAATTTACATTTTTTAATTTTTCAAAATGCGTGCATAGATATCTATATACCTGAGAATTATTGATTTTATTTCTTTTTTAGCTTTACATATGGTTAACAGGTCTTCGACTCATCTGAATCGACTATTTGTGGTGACATTGTAACAGTATTAAGGTAATTTCCAAGATTCAACAAGCTTAGGAATGCCGAAGAGGTCACAAAGGTCAACATAGAGGTCAACTTAGAGGTCAACCTCAGGAAAGCGTATGCTAAAACGTGTTACATAATTATGCTATCTTATTCTGATACGGAAGTCGCAAATAAATACCATATCTCTTTATTGGGGACATTTCAGTTAAACACATGTATATTTATGTAAATAGAAACAGAGAAGAGTTTGCATATGCAAGGTATGTTCCCGATCTTAGAGCTTACTTACAAAGTTCAACACTTCCATAGACCTACAGTTTACAAAGGTAGGGAAAACCCTGTTAGGTAAAAGTTTATTTCATAGATTTACATTTATACTTATATTATTATCTTTAGTATGAGATTAATTTCATTTCCTAGCCACGCATTGCAATATCTTTATATATTCTAAACGATATAATTGTCAATCGATCTAACAAGCTTAAAACAAGTTCTAGAAAAAATCAATAAGCCTAAAATATAAAAATGAAATTTATTCCGAACAAATGAACTGAACATGATGCAACATAATAAATAAAAAAATTTCGATTTAAACAATCAACCTCAAATGAAAACATATTATTGATCAATGATAAAACTTGATACACATAATGATTCATAGAAATATATTTCATAACTTATATCATAACTTAACCAATGGCTTGGTAAATATTGAAACACAAACCTATAGAGATATTGCATGGGCAAATATTTTGTGTAAAGATCTGCGTATACTGGAAAAGGTAAGGGACTCAAGATTTGTTAAAAATGCCACAAACAAGTTGGACATTTGCTTCTGATCAAATGTCGCGATAACATGGACACGGATAAATCGCATCATTCGGATAAACCATTTAAAGACACAAAAATGGAGGCGAAATACTCTCAATATTGTCTTGTGGCTTTTATTTATTTATTTTATTTGCTCCAAATATTGATGACCAATCCTTGTAAATATTTTCTTAGTATTAATACATGAAGATTATTGGCGAGAGAAGATGACGTGGTCTTTTTGCCTGTTGTTTACTGTTCATTTTCAATATTCCACAAAATGTAAAGCACATACATATAGTATGTAGGTATTAATTCAGGAAAAAGTAAGTAAAAATTCCTCTTTTCTAAAGTATTAAAGATATTGATATTTAGCTTTCCAAACATAAATATAAATACCTATCAGACCTTAATGTATAAGGGAATTAGCTTTATAACGTTTTATGGTGAATAAAGTAGGGGTTTTAAATACGATCAGCTTAGAAATCGCAGTGGTACAAATTACTCAATACTTTGATTGGGAAAAGCCATTGACTGTTTTCTAGAACGTTGTTTTCTGTTCTTGTCTGAAAATTGCAAATTGTGATGGAAATTGGCGTCACAGATCTTGAGTTCGGAAGAATTATTTAACAGATTGCGTCCGTATCCGTACTAAGCGCATCGTTCTGGAACAAATCGCTGGAACCCTATGTTATCACGAAAGGCAAATAACCCCTCTAGACCGTGTAATAGCCATGCTCGGCCCCTAAAGAGTAGATCCTGTTCTAACGGCCCCTACGGTTGGTGTTGGCCCCTACGAGAACAGGAGAAGTTTTTACAGCTTTGGTAAGGGCCATTTAGACCCCGTGTGGTTTCTGTGAGTATCTAACGGCCCGCCTTGAAATTTATCGACTGGTGTCTCCCAAATGAACTGCGGACTGGGACTGAACTTACGAGATCATTACTAATTAAGAATTTCAATTAACACCAAGCTCCATAAAACAATTGATAATTTTAACATGACTTTATTTCTTCGTTGTCACTTTAGAAAGTAGTCGTTCTCCAAGGAGGCAACACGTTTTAGATCCTGGTCACGAAGACAACGCGGGTCGATTTACACTGAGGCCTGGTACTACAATCTAATTTCCCTATCATTGTTTTGAAATTAAGAGAACACGATTTGATTGGTCGGCGAAGAAGACATAGCCATTCTGTTGATGAAGAAATGTCCCTAGCGAGCGACTGGAAATTGGCCGGACATCGGAGTAACCGTCTGCCCCTCGGGGGGTCAGCGAACATATTGTGAGGAGAATCAATATCTTTACAGAATGCAAATACTGACATAGTCTCGAGTTATACGCTAAACGGTTCACTCCGGCGACCCTTCGGTAGAGAAATCAAAGAAAGAAGATTGACAAATAGGGCAGGAATCTGCATATATTACGATATAAGAATGGATCTGATCCCTGGGTTTGATGGCTTCCCACAACAACTGATAGAATGGTAAAATGCTTGTAATTCTCCTCTCAAAGACGTAAATCTCAATACACTTTATTTATGTTTTTTCTTGACAAAGAAGCTCTTTTCGACCAAACAAGTAGAATTCCTAACGCTGCCTTGTCTCCCTAAGAAAACCAGTTTAAATACTTCAGTAATGATTAGGGGATAAGAAAAAAACATGTTGAAAACACGTTTACGTCGCAACACGTTTTTGTGATGGAAATATTATTCTTATGGTAATACAATTGTTGGAACCAGCAAGAGGTGGAAAATGGCTGCTTTTGAAGTGGCAGTCATGATAATAGATTCTGCCTTGCCACTTCTAGAAATGAAATGTACATTTTGTGTCGCTTATCCTCGGCTGGTAGAGAAGCACTCGGGTCTCAAACACGTCTTAATGAGAATCGTGGATAAAAAAACTCGCGACAGAAATTAACGGAAGTTGGAAATCTGAGACTACTAGAAGAGACAAACAAATATTGAATTAAATCGATTTTATTTGTGTTTTCTTGTTTCTTGTGCGTGTAGAGTCGTGCCATGTGATAAAGTGATATTGTGCACTAAGATGGTCAAAAGAACTCCATTTAAAAAGAAATAACGTTTAAAAGACACGCGCAGTGTTTGGTAGAAATAACACGGATTCTGTCACGAGCCTGTATTGTTTTAGATCCCTGGGAAACTTATGACACAGAAATAGTGGTTTTCTAAAACCAATAAAAAATAAATTACAGACTCATGCATACGTCTATTTTCTTCTTTAAATGTATTGATTTCATAGAACTGAAGATTTCTAAAATATATTATAGAATCGAACGTTTTGCATTAAATGTAGCAAACTGGAAATTTAAATCTAATTTTGAAGCTGTCTTTTAAGATCAAAATATATTTTTATGTTTGCACTCTTAATCAATTACACTAAACAATTATCATGATATAACTATTTCAATGTTACTAACAAGTCATGTCCTAATACGTACAAGATACAAGTGATTCACTATATGGAATTAAGGACATACGTGTATTGTGATGACCTGGATTGAGGATATCACACAACGTTTCATAGGCATTCATCTAAATACCGTATCAATATATTACCACGATGTACTGTTATATTATAGTAAGGAACTCAATTCTATGTATTTAAATAATTGTTATATCTACGTTTTAAGCATTATTTAACAGAGTTTTTTATACTGTGGTTGATGAATTGTTATGTTACCCTAATGCTTCTATCGACTATAAATTATAGTATGTAAATTGAATAACACACCGAATATAATTTTCTACTTGAGAGCAGAACGAAATTATCCAAATAAATCAGACAACCTGGACAAGCAACGTCAAATGTGTGACGTTATTAATCTCAGCGTGAACAAGTTTATCTATATGGTGTATACTTTTATAATATGTCCGAAATATACATGGTTTATGAGTTAATTATTTGACACCATATGAACATTGTTTATATATATATATTATTGCAACAATATGAACATTATATATATATATAAATTGGAACAATATGTTCATGGTTTATATATTAATTATTGGAACAAAATGAAAATAGTTTATATATTAATCATTTGAACGAGCTTACATATTAATTTTTTGAGCGATATGTACATGGTTTATATATTATATATATTTATATGTGTTAATTTTTGGAACAAAATGTTCGTAATTTTTTTATCAATTATTTGAACAATATGCACATGGTTCATGTATGGATTATTGTAGCAATAGTTATACATTTTTATGTATCAATTATCAGAATAAAATGGATATTGTTTCCAGTGTGAGTTATTTGAACAAAATGTACATGGTATATGTGCTAATCACTTCTACGAAATGTACAATCTTTCACTAAAATGTCCTCAAAATGTCAATGTCATATATCGATCCCATTTTAAATTTATTGTATATTACTTTTTCTTTGAAAGAATATAATGCATACTATTGGTAAGTTTTTAATAATTTTTTTAAATGTAAATTTTGCAGAATTTCATAATTGACTAAATCAAATTATATTTTTTTATTACTAAACATGTCGGATTGTGACAGGGTTCAAACAGTAGGATGGCTACTGCTTTCTTGTAAAGTTCTTTTAATGATTTTATTCATTATTTTAAATCAGCTGTTAAGAAAGAATATTTCAATATTTTTATTGATATATTGTGGACAGAATATATATTCCAAGGTAAGTGTACACTGAATATTATTGTTGTATTTGTATAAGGAAATAACATCAAAGGTATAAAATATATGATTATACTGCAATGTTGAATTATTGATTTTAAATGAGTAGGATATATTGTTTTCATAACAGTAGAATATAATTATTTTTGATCATTTAATAAAAATATACATCGTACAATGTAATTTTGTTTGTATAGAGGATAATAATATCATGGGTATAAAATACATAATTATGCTGTATTATTGAATCATTGATTTTAAATGGGAATGATATATAACTGGTAAGATATTAACTTCTAATGTTATAATCGTATCATAAATTCATTATCTAAACAAAATAAATCGACTGACAGGATATTAACTGGTATATCTATTAGAAAACCAACAAATTTTGAACGACTAACGATTTTTAAACTCTTAATATTTATAATGCTAGATGTTTAACACTTCAAAAAGCGTCTATTTTTGGACAAACCGTTATTTTTATTAAATGAATTAGTGCAGTATAAAAACATATTGAACTCATTCTAGATTCCATTAGTTCTATCAAGGCACTTTTACGTGATATCAAAAGATTTTGAAACAAGTTAATATTAAACTGAATGATTTGTTTGTGTGTTTAGGCGGTTTTGGGTTCGTTTCTCCACTGAGAAGTTCGGTTATCAAACCCGTGATGATATTGGAGGTGAGTTTACAACAGTACAAAATATGATATTATAAACGGGATGCATTTAATTCAGACGGAAATAGAAACATTTTTGAAAATTTGTTTTTAACAGAAATAATAATTGGTCTATAATTATTACAATACGTTTATAATTCATACACACACGTATTCGCTAACGATTCTTTGATTGATATGGGTTATTTGTATAAAAGGAACTATTTTGCTGTAAATTCGCTTCGTAATCATTTGAAAAGAAACATATTCACAATTTACATGATAAGCATATTAAGTAAACCGTCTGGATCAAGTTTTATTCAGACATAATATCCCATCTAAAATATTTAATATGATTTATTTACAAAACCTACGTTTTAAGGTAAATATTTTACCAAAATATGTAATTCATCATAGTGTTTGTTTTGACACCTAGGGTATGTGTGTTTCAATATTAATTTCAGATTAAATTTCAGCTGTTGTTTTATGATAGATATTCGTAATATACTTGTGTGTAAATATTGGCTTTAAGTTATTGACTTAAATATTGATTATATGTAAGTTACACTGCTTATCGGAAACCAAATATGTTGATGTTGGTTTTGGGAAAAAAGGGAATGACTTGCATAATTGTTCAAATGATAAAACAGCGCTGATACAACATTAGAATCCTTTGCTGGTACGAAAACACCATAAAAGAACAAAGGAAATGTGTCTTTGAGCCAACAAAAAGAAATGCTTTGGAATTATGAACAACAAACTTTGTATCCACTTCCTTCTTCCTTCTAGAGTTAATGCTGTGGTAATAAAAATGTATATGTGTGAATTCTAATTGATCTAAATGTCTGTTTCAATGGCAACATGTTCATCGCACATAACAGGTCATCTTAAAGAATGAAATCTGAGCGCTGTATTACGGCCGATATAAAAACATTAATCAATATTGATTATAAAAGAAAATCTATTTTTCCACAGGGTGTATGTACCCTTTAAATGTGCGTCACTGTATGGGGTAGAATGGTTTGTAGTACAATGCTATCTTTTCCTCTAAACCCACTTGAAGTGTGGTTAGATCTGGATGTCGGGGTTAAGCGTCGTTTTCTATAATAAAATATCTAACTGATAAAACATGAGAATTAATGGATATTTTAAACTTCGACCCCTGTTCTCACCACATCTCGTTATTATCTATAACTATGATAAAACATTCTGGCCTTATAACAAAAAAAAAATAAGATCGCATAGGATAGAAGCAGGGGGACCTACCAGCAATAACGACCACCGGAGGCCCGTCGTTGTATTGGATCATTATGAGTTTCATGTAAAGAAAGTCCATTCATAAAATATGGTTTCTGATTACACCTCATATTCGACTTTTCAACAACAAAAACCGGCCGATGTTGGAACAAACACGATGTAGAGATAGGACCCGTGACGATAACACTCCGATCATATCAAACCCGGGCACTTTGAACGTGAGACGAGCAAAGCGTCAATTAAGTCGATCGGGGTCGAGTTTCAAACACTACGGTAACATTACACCACATAGCAGGTATATTACCTTCTCTGGTCTTTTTGCAGCACAAGTTCAAATACCCTCTATAGCGGCAAAGCCTGGATAAATAGCCTTACCATTTTATCAGATAGGGTGTGATGATTTGCATAATTCTTAGACTTCTGCTATGACCGCGCCAGATTTGGGGATGACGTAGCGTACTGAGTGAACGGCGTATAATAGAATCCATGCGACTAGCTAGGGTAGCAGGAAGGATGTTGAGGTTTTCAAATCTGATTTGGGGCAGAAAGGTGATTAGGTATAAACGGCGACATGATGTTCTTGGTCACCAACACAGTAATGCTTTAGGTATTCGTGAGAGGATAAATGGTAGCATGCGCAATCAACTTTTTATTTATGATGAAAACTAAAATAGATTTTTGGAGAATGAACAATGTAGCATTTGTTCCAACTTTTACTGTACATCTGTTTCTTGATGAAATAAAATTTCATAAAGGTATACATAAAATGGCTTAGATTACAGAATAAATGTGAGTTGAGATATTAAGCGATGCAGTGATCGATTTATTAATAGAATTAGGCGCCAGGGGAAAGACATAATGGTTCTGCAAAAATTATTATTTTAGCGGATTCCCATTTGAGGGTATACTGCTGTTGAATTTGCGCACTCACGCTGTATGCGACAGCAAAATATATACAAAAAAATAAGCATTGTCATGATTCATCACAATATTTCAAGCTAGAAAACCAACTCTAGTATAAGGATATCACTTAAAGATTCTTACATATGAATATAGCCTTCTTCAACGTACTCAGATATAACCTACACCAGTGTTATATAACGTACTCAGATATAACCTACACCAGTGTTATATACCGTACTCAGATATAACCTACACCAGCGTTATATAACGTACTCAGATATAGCCTACACCAGTGTTATATAACGTACTCAGATATAACCTACACCAGTGTTATATAACGTACTCAGATATAGCCTACACCAGTGTTATATACCGTACTCAGATATAACCTACACCAGTGTTATATACCGTACTCAGATATAACCTACACCAGTGTTATATACCGTACTCAGATATAACCTACACCAGTGTTATATACCGTACTCAGATATAACCTACACCAGTGTTATATAACGTACTCATATATAACCTACACCAGTGTTATATAACGTACTCAGATATAACCTACGACAGTGTTATATAACGTACTCAGATATAACCTACACCAGTGTTATATACCGTACTCAGATATAACCTACACCAGTGTTATATAACGTACTCAGATATAACCTACAGCAGTGTTATATAACGTACTCAGATATAACCTACACCAGTGTTATATAACGTACTCAGATATAACCTACACCAGTGTTATATACCGTACTCAGATATAACCTACACCAGTGTTAAATAGCGTACTCAGATATAACCTACACCAGTGTTATATAACGTACTCAGATATAACCTACACCAGTGTTATATAACGTACTCAGATATAACCTACACCAGTGATATATAACGTACTCAGATATAAC
Source organism: Mimachlamys varia (assembly GCA_947623455.1). NCBI lineage: Eukaryota > Metazoa > Mollusca > Bivalvia > Pectinida > Pectinidae > Mimachlamys > Mimachlamys varia. The sequence goes on along the minus strand of OX392531.1, from coordinate 3,148,491 downwards.
CCACACCAGTGTTATATACCGTACTCAGATATAACCCACACCAGTGTTATATACCGTACTCAGATATAACCCACACCAGTGTTATATACCGTAATCAGATATAACCCACACCAGTGTTATATAACGTACTCAGATATAACCCACACCAGCGTTATATAACGTACTCAGATATAACCCACACCAGTGTTATATAACGTACTCAGATATAACCTACACCAGCGTTATATAACGTACTCAGATATAACCTACACCAGCGTTATATAACGTACTCAGATATAACCCACACCAGTGTTATATATCGTACTCAGATATAACCTACACCAGTGTTATATAACGTACTCAGATATAACCCACACCAGTGTTATATAACGTAATCAGATATAAACTGCACCAGTGTTATATAACGTACTCAGATATAACCTACACCAGCGTTATATAACGTACTCAGATATAACCTACACCAGTGTTATATAACGTACTCAGATATAACCTACACCAGCGTTATATAACGTACTCAGATATAACCTACGCCAGCGTTATATACCGTACTCAGATATAACCCACACCAGTGTTATATAACGTACTCAGATATAACCTACACCAGTGTTATATAATGTACTCAGATATAACCTACACCAGTGTTATATAACGTACTCATATATAACCTACACCAGTGTTATATAACGTACTCAGATATAACCTACACCAGTGTTATATAACGAACTCAGATATAACCAACACCAGTGTTATATAACGTACACAGATATAACCAACACCAGTGTTATATAACGTACTCAGATATAACATACACCAGTGTTATATAACGTACTCACATATAATCTACCCCAGTGTTATATAACGTACTCAGATATAACATACACCAGTGTTATATAACGTACTCACATATAACCTACACCAGTGTTATATTACGTACTCATATATAACCTACACCAGTGTTATATAACATACTCAGATATAACCTAAACCAGTGTTATATAACGTACTCAGATATAACTTACACCCGTGTTATATAACGTACTCAGATATAACCTACACCAGTGTTATATAACGTACTCAGATATAACCTACACCAGTGTTATATAACGTACTCAGATATAACCTACACCAGTGTTATATAACATACTCAGATATAACCTACACCAGTGTTAAATAACGTACTCAGATATAACCTACACCAGTGTTATATCATGTTTTCAGATATAACCTACACCAGTGTTATATAACGTACTCAGATATAACCTACACCAGTGTTATATAACGTACTCAGAAAGATAATTACGACAAAAAAAAACATATTCTGCATATACTCTCACGTGGTTCAGTGTACCTGTTTAAGTTTACAGGAACGGTCACCTCGTTGAAGTACGTTTAAAATAGGTTAATTTGGGATTAATCCAGTTTATTTTAAGAATTTTTATAGGTAAAAGAGACATAATAAAAGTCCCAATCCCCTGGCAAAGCACCCCACACCAAACACCCAACCTTCACCCTCACCCCCCCCCCCCCCCCCCCCACACACACACCGACCAAACACCCAACCTTCACCCGCACCCCCCCCCCCCCCCCCACCCCCCACACACACACACACCAAACACCAAACCTTCACCCTTACCCCCGCGCTTGTATAATTTGCCTCTAAATGATAATGAATCGGAAAAAAACGAATATGTTTTATCATTTACCAATTAACTAAGATTCCTAATAACATTTTTTTACTGGTTATATTCACTTTTAGATTATTAAACATGGAATTTATACGATTTTTTTGTAATGAAAACTGTGTTCCTTTGTCCAACGCTGCGAACACATCAGCATAGCACCCTTTGTCATATCAACTAATATAGCATTGTTGTGCTTCATAAGAATTTGCCGTATTGTACACACGGACCAATTTCACAATATCGTTGAATTAACTTAGTGGTCGACTAATTGAGTTAAAATTTAAATAAATCGTATTAAAATCAAAGATAGAAAACAAAACTTTTGTCAGGGTCTGAAAACAGATGTGATTTTTATTGATAACCTACAGGTGGTCTGTAGAAAACGGACTGTCAATGTTGTAATAGCTTTTAAAGTGAAGAGCGTGAAAAAATCTGGCCGCTATATCTATCTATCATTGTTAAAGAATACTGTGCGGATAATGGCCATCTTATCTGTAAAACGACATTAGGTTAATGGGTGTTTAGAAAAATCTTCGATAATGCATTAACTATAAATATTACAGTAAGGCTACCAGACCAGACCAAGGGAGGGGGATGAGGGAGGGGGAGGGGGGAGGGGGGTGACTTAAAGTGCTATAAATGTTACATGATGCGAACTCGGGTGAGCTTTTTGTTACATTATGAAATATTGAATAAACTAGAGAAACATTATGACGGGATATTTTTATAATACCTAAAATGGCTTCTATAGTTTGTCAAATTTATAGAGCCTGATGCTTTCACAGATCTATGCACTCTTAAGTAAGACTAATAAATAACCGCACTCACCGAAGTATAGTGCATACGGCCATAAAATCTTCGGGTTTAAAAGCTAATATAGGGATGGAAATATACGGCTACTTGATACATACATCACGGCTAACAGCTGTTTAACTCTCGTCCATCTAGCCACGTAACAACCTTAACTAAACATTGTCATCTAGGAAAAGTGTGTGGTTTATAGCAAGTTTAGTTACGTGACGTAGAAAAACCTTTTTCGCTGAGATATGTTATGAGTTGACTAAATCGAGAGGTTTCTTTCAAATCAGTTGAAATTTACATCTTCTTTGTAAATATGTCTGAATGGTTATGAATGCAAATTACCGTTAAAAGAGCTATCATAAAAGTCTTTCAATCTGCTGGGCAATACCAGCGTTCGGGATTCACCAGGCTTTCTACTGAGGTATCAAAGCATTTCAAAGCACACGTGTCTGTCTGTAATATCCGGAAAATATACCGGTCACGACTTTATAACGTTTATACCCTTTCCGCCACCAGTGTGGTCTTTTAAATGCGCACATTTCTATTTTGCAGTCAAATTTCAATGCGTTAAAGGACCTAAACAATCCTATGAAATTGCATGAAAAACTGCAATATGGAATTAAAATTGTTGAATTAAATGTAATTGAAAGATCTGGAGAGAATAAAAAATCTGCAATATTAGGATAAATTGAGAAATCAACACCCTACATGTCCACATGTGGCGATAGCGCAGGTGTCCTGACAATTGTTGAAATATACAACCCAAGGTTAATTTCGGTGTGTGTTGCTACCCAATACCAACATGTCATATGTTATGCGAGCTGCGCGTTACATTTTCGGAATATATATTTAAATTCAAATGTTTATCATATTCTACAATCAAACGACATTGTTCCTAGAAAAGAAATGTTTGAAAAAACCTGTCATTTTTGAATATTTATTTTAGATATCCATTATAAAAATGCATATCATCTGTCTATTCTTGTTACTGTTATCAATAAAAACCTTGAAAATAAATCGGTTTAATCTTAATTTGACACAGAAAGCTAGCCTGAGGACCCAGGTAAAGATCCGAGGTGGGAATATCCGCGCATATCACATAAAACGGAGGATGCTTCTATTGTCGTTGGCCGGCCTGTTATGAAGAAAAGTTAACAAAATTGATAAAGAGTGTTGCTACTGGACTTCGAGACTTCGACTTAAAACAGGTGTTTTCAATAAATCGTGGATCCTGAAAGCATCCCGTGGATATTTTATTTGTCTTTTTTCGCCATTTATATGTTTTTAAAGGGTTGTTTTTCTTTTAATCTTATTTCATTTTAATTAATTTATTTCAATAATATAATTGATAAAATACAAGAACTAAAATATAAAAGCAATTTTGATGTAAGTAGAAAGTAGACTGAAGTATTTTATTGGCCTATTCAACATCTATTTTTGCAAAAGTTGGTCCATATGAAAATGATTAATGGTATGAATTTCTATTCGGTTAGCTTGAAAACCTTAGAAGTGTCTATGCAGATACGTAGTGCACTATTATACCACTGTACTGTACCTAGCAGTCCGACCAATGTCGAAATGAAAAACTTAAAAGACAATTCCAAAACTTAAAAATCAACATAAAAAAGCCAAAGGATATGAAAGAGTAAACCTGTATTGATTCTTTTCATAATTTATATACTCAAACAACATTCCTATCTAAAAGTCAGATCCATTCCAAAATGTCTAGTTTCCGGGTTTCTATTAATGTCCGTTTAAACTATTACATTAATCTAAATGAAACTGAAAATAAGCACTTGATTGTATTTCCTCCAGGAAGTAATTTAACCGTGTGGTCAACTGGGCAGGCTGTGGCTTCACACCAAGCATCTGTCAGAAGTCGAACAACCTATAATCAACGTCACCAAAGTTCTTGAAAACTAAATCACAAATGGCGCTATCAGTAAAAATACCGTAGCTACTTCTAACACAGCTCGGCCGCTATCTGATGTGATGTCCGGCCTTCCTTTATCGTTACATCTAATCTCCGAACCGGAGAGATGGTCTGTAAAACCGAGCAGTCCCAGAAAGGGTTTTCCTCTCGTCTCCTGTGGACGTAATTAGGCAAACAAACTTTGCGCATAAATGAAGCGTCAGCATTAAGTTCATTCATGTCCTAATTTTCTCCCTCGAGTACGCTAACGTGTTATATTGGCACTAGTGAGGAGGGCAAATACATTTAAATCCTAATGACTAGGTTTGGTCATCGATTGCAGCGAACAGCTGGTGGGGGCGAGGTAATGTCGGGCGAACATCATCCGGTCGACCCGTCTCGTACAATAGTCGCCAAGGTTAACATTGACAAAAAGGTTTTGACTCATGCCGTCTCACGGTATTATTAACCTTTCTCATCGACTCATGGTGTCTCTGGATATATACGTCAGTTTCTCACATCTCGTGTTATCTCACAGCAGCAGCGATTTCTCATAGGGTTTTATACCAAAGTCTTTCCGATCGTCTTACTCGTTCGGACCATCTTACGATATTTAAGATCTCTCACTTCGACAAGGCTTCATGTCACATTCCCATTGACATCTTATACAGCTTCGTACATACTCTCGTCTCATTTTGCCTCACTGATTTCATGGTACAATTTTCCTCTCATGCTTGTGTCATCTGATCACACTATCATCGCGATCGGCGTCTCGCATTTACTTCGATTCATCTCTTAGACAAATGACTTGGCAGATTTCAATTATTGTACCATTTTGAATATAAGCGACAGCCATGTATTGTATAATTGTTTTGAAATAAATAAAAGTAAATCTCATTTTGATAATTTTTTTGAAACTTTCAAAACTTTTCTTATCTTTCCTTTTTTTTTCATTTCACGCTTGGTTGTGAAAGATAAAAACTTTCATTAAAATAAACAGGACAAATTAACCTCATTAGAATATCAACAATTAATTATGATTATAACTTTTAATATTTCATTTCAATTCAATTCAAATATGTTTATTAATGTGTCACACACCATAATATATATACATGTACAATACACAAAAGAGTGCATGTAATAAAATTATCCACACACACCCACTCGTTACCTTTCTGACGCCCATTCATTTTATAATAATGTGACACAGACTAAAATTATGTTAAAAATGTGTTCAATATTAATATTACCATTAGCATTTGTGTAAAAAAAAAGTTTTTTTATGCACTTGGAATGATATGTGTTGTAACATTATCATGTTTAGAGCATTTCACGAATTTCTCAACCATCTTATCTATAAACACTGATATAATTTTAAAATATCTGCGGGCGTTGTCAAGGTGACCCTTTATATCCAATTCATGGAAATATTAGAAACACTAGCCGCCCGGATGAAACAAAATATTGTTTATGTTTATTCAGCAGTAGAAGAATTGTCTAAAATGATACTACACCTTGAATGTTTGAAAATATTCTGTTACAAAAATATCTGAGGGATGTGCAATGGTTTACTATGTAACAGCAATATCAATGGTATTCAAATTACCTTTTTTTTAAAGTCGAGAAGGGAGACTACTCCAATTGAAAATTTAATATATTTATGTTTGATCTTTAACCCTGTTCATGTTAGCATGGTAAATTTAAGTTAAAGCTATGCTATATGTATTTCAAATTTGGACTCTAATCCCTTTTATTATCATCGTCCATTTATTTTTCAAACAAAACAAATAGAGAATACTAAAGCGCCAACAAAACCATTATCCGAACTCAAAATCGATTAATCTAGGGGCAAAATATCAAAAAAGGAAAGGGGCCCATGTTAAAGTACAGGAGATAAGACCAGGTGTTCCGGAAGAGTAAGCGCCTTCTGCTTCATCGACGACGTCCACCATGTAGGTACTTAAGAAAAGTTCAAATTAGTTAATTTGTAAAACTCACAAATTTCGAAATTCATTTAAAAAGGGGGATTATGAGTTTGTATCCACGCTTAGTGCTGTGTTCTGGCCTCCATAGTTCATTAATCGGTACGATTATCGTAATGAAAGCCATGTTGTTGGTTTTTTTTTTTGGGGGGGGGGGGGGGGGGGGGCATGTTTCTCTCATTCTTTCAGATAAGAATTAATTTGAACAAACCCATACTAAAAGCAGTGAAAACACCCCGATCAATAGGAAGGAGTGACATGCGTTTTCAGCGGGAATGAAAATAAGCGATATCGACGTCAAATCTGCCGAAACAAAAGGGAAGGCAACTTTAATGTAAACAAAAACATAAGTTATCCTTCCGACGATACCGGATATCGACTATAACGGCACCACCTGTTTCTATTGACATTAAAATAAACATCTGCTATCATTGGACTATACTGATAAACACTTGATACAAATACAGAAGTTTTAATGGAAACAAATTTCAAAAGAGGATCCAATACGCAACTGAATATAGCGATATAGGAATTGTTCATTACCATGTTTGGCTTCCGATACAGTGTACATGTTTATAATGCTAATAGTTGTCGAGAGAGCTTTAACAACTAGTGAAATCTGGCAGTACATTTTGTATATCAAGGGAAAAGTAAAAATGCGTGTTAATTGGGAAACAATATCATTGAAAATAAAATTGAGAATACCGAAGCGTTAACAAAATCATAATCCAAACTCAAAATCGATTAAACCAGGGGCAAAATATGAACAAAGGAGAGATTAACATGGAGACAGACCCCTTTGAAAGTACAAGAGAATAAGACCAGGTGTTCCAGAAGAGTAAGCGTCTTCTGCTTCATCGCCATGTAAATCTTCGTCATATCCAAGTAAACATCAAGTTCTCAAAATGAGAACAGAGTATCATAATTTAAATCACAACAAGTAAACACACTAATAAGCATACTCAAAAACGACCACCTTCATATCATTTCAAGATACAGAATATTTCTCAATGAGACAAAGATGGCGACCATAAAACTTGCCCATAGTTCTGATTAGCAGCTCTTGAAATGAGTTGGCAGTAAGCAAGTTATAGAGTAGATTGAACATGGGCGCTAAATCGAGGCCATCAGGTATAAATCACCCAATGACCAATTATTCTCCAATGAAACGGTATATAATGTGATAGAGAAAGCCCGATATTGGAACTTTTTAGAGAAAAGCTAAGGATGGTAAGCGTTCTTGGTAGCAGTGAGGGGCTTGAAAAAGCCGTCGCAAGCCATATATCAGGATGAACATGGTTTGGTCTTAACCGTGACAAATTACAACCAGACTTAACTCTTTACCGAAAGTCTTTGGGAACGTGAAGGAGATATATGTCTGTTTTGACAGACAGCAGAGACAGAGAGATACACATTCAGTAATACGTTACTGCGTCATAAGAAACGACAGGACAGCCGGAAGACCTTTCAACCCAATGTGCAACGAGTCTGCATACAAAACATGTGCAATTGCTGCAAATACCTCGAAAATACCCAAAATAAGCAATTGCTATTACTGCAGACATCAAGAATGGTTTTATTCAAGTCCATCAATTTGAAATAGTCTGCATAAACAGCTCGTTTGACTTGATAGAAGATCTCCTACGAGACGAGATAAAGAGTTTTTTTCAGATAAGAGCATAGTTACCGACCAACGTTTGTCGTAGTCAGCCTCACTCTGCGTTAAAAATCCAAAAAGGATCAGGAACCATCAAACAACATGCCTGCATTTTCCTTCCTGTTCATTTCTTTTTTATCCGTTTCAAAGAGAACGAAATAGACTGTATTGCGCCGAAAGACAGAACCATATTACGTTACATAGTCGAGTCGGAGATGTCCGCATGTTTTTTATCCGACAAGAACGACATAGAATTGCTATGGTGATCAATATTTTCGCATGATACAATCATTTCTTCAAAAATCATGAATACTTGTTACTTTCAATCAAGATATCGGATACACAGAGGTTTTATTCCTGATTCTATCTGTTTACTAGTTTATAGAAGATATTTATTTTTCAATGTTTAAGTCGAAGTGGAAATGCAATACATTATAATTAAAGTTAATTCCCCTTAATAGTAATAAAATAATATTATCTACATAATTTCCTTTTGCGAAAAAAAGTATCTTGCTAGAAATACATGTAACTTTAAAGTTTTTAGTACTCCCGCCCCCAACAGGTTTCAAATAGTTTGTTCTTCGTCGCTTCGAAGAGCCGTAAAAAGCATGTCGTGTAATGCACGTGAGCACGTGGGTACGTTCAATACTAGCAGGTCAAGCATATTGGCATGGTTACACAGCATACGCCCCTCAAACCACAAAAACCATTGAGCCACGTCCAACCATCATCCAACATGCTTTGAACACGTGACTTTTCCCTCCCTCCAAATACTTGATGCTGCGTCCCCCATATGGCTCACACGCGTCCGTCCCATGCCCCGACATCTTCCTCGAACTTCCCCTCCAATCTGCCTAACAGCTAATCGGATTAAACGAGGAATAAAATTATCTTTACGGAAAAATGATTTTGACGGGAAATGTGTTATATGGGGTGGGCGGGTCGGGGGGAAGATGATACCTTTTCTATTGCTCCTACTAGGGGCAGTACGTAGACCACACATCCAGGTAAGACATATTGCACAGGTGTTTTATTTAGATGCACATTTTCACTTTACCTATAAATTTGCAATTTACCTGAATTCATCAAAGCGTGAATGCCCTGTTCAATAATCGATCTACGGAGAATAGGTTAAGGGCACATGCTACCTTCCTATTTTATGACAAAATAGTTCTACACTGGCCATGGGAAAACATCCGTTTTACGAGCATAGACTTGAACTCTGCCTGCTAGCTAGGTAAATTTTTTATGCACATATATATTAAATTTACTTATATAGGATGTTTAAACAGTATTTTATCAACTAGTGATAATTTAAGGGATACAACTCTGTTGAAAGTTACAGTCAAAATGCATTACGCAGCATGATTAATCGTAAATTGAACATGTGCTCATACATTATTGAAAAACAGGGGCTACACTTAATATAAATTCACAAAGTTGCTGCAAATTGAGTTTGAACTTATGTAATATTTATTAAGATGTTTAACTCTATAATTTCGAGATTGCATGGCAAATAAACAGAGCGCGATTAAATCTTTGAATAATTAAAAGATGATCTGTTATTAATGATAATAATAATGAATCCGAGAAAAAAAAATAATATAACAGATGCATAGTTTTTTTCCATAAATTTTCATGAAGAATTGCTGGCTAGAACTTAATTTGTGATACATGTAGATGAATTACGGAATGAAGTAAAACAAAATTATTTCAAAATTTAAGCTACTTTGCAACATATTTTATGCAGCTCTTCTTATCACTGAGAGCAAGAAACCAACTTATTACATTTTTGATCAAAAGATGATCTTACACGAGTGTCGATGTAATTTGAATTTTTTAAACGAGTTGAATAATTTTAATTGTCACGAGCCTTAAGGCGAGTGACATAAAATTATTCAGCGAGTTCAATAAATTTCACTACATTGACACGAGTGTAAGATTCTATTTATCACATAAGTTTTATATATACATGAGAAAATACAGTAAAACTCTCAAATTCATTCTCGATAGAACAGGCTAATTTCCACATATGACGTCGTTTGTTTATGACATCACAATAGTGTTATTACACGTGTGTAATACCATATGTATGACATGGCCGTATGACATGACTGAATGGCCTAGTTATGTGATAAATAAATTTATTTACATATAAATGAAAAAATTAAATTCACGTGCAGGCTAAGTTGTTTTTTGAGTCCGGCAAAGACAAATAAGAAATGATTTTGACATGTTTTTTTATTGTTTTGTTTTGACGAGAGCTTTGTCTTTTTCTGAATATGTACTTGTGATCTGTAACAGGTGAATTGAGCATATAGGATGGCATCTGTTTATTCACTTCTAGGGCCGATGAAACGTGATTATCAAACACATCAGCCACGAAATTAGATAAGAATTTATTCTACGAATTATCCCTTTCAGACATATATTCATGTACATTATCATGTAAAAGGTATGTATAAGGGTTTGGCTCCACGCATGTGTATATAACGTAAGTAATGTGGATGTTTACTATGAAACTACAGAACCATTAGTTTGGTTTTATCAAAAAATGATTATTTCGATCATCTGCTTTGAATCTATTGTTCGGGGTATTTGAGCATTTCATTGTCTAAATCCCACCTCTGTTATACCATTACTGTACAAAGCATGTACATGTACCGGAATATTATGACTTTAAAATAATAAAAATTACTGTATGGATAAAATACAGAATAATCGGACGTAAGTTTTTACAACTTATCACCGCCCTCGCTACAATACAGTAACACACTTTGAAAAATTAACAAAGACCTAACCATAATTATCATATACAAATAATGTAGTACTTGTATATTTCACATGGTATTAGAATAGGAGGGGAAAACAGGAAATGGGAAAAAAGTCAGAAATCATAAAGCAAAGATACTCTCGGAAATAAACAGTTATGTCAAAAAATGTGAAACTGATAAGGATCTTTATTATTATATAAGCTAACAAGAAACTACACATGTATATTTTAAAATGAATTCACTGCTTTTACGTAACTGTTTAAACATCACGTGTTCCTTGATTTGCAATATGTAGTAACATTTCTTTTAATACCAATTCCCTTTTTTATTGAATGCCAAACAGTTGAAACTTGAAAACAATATTCTTGAAACTGATAGCCATAATTACTCGCTGACGGATAAAAAAAGCATCAAAGAAATACACATTGTTTAAATATATGCATCGAGATTAAGAAATGATCTATATCCAGATATGAGAAGGCAATACAATTACCGGAATTTCAAAGAAGCGAAAAGAAACTTTCCAATTTTGATATCGTTTTCACATTATAGAAAATTCAATTACTTTCTCAATCAGGTATAACTTTGGACCTGGCTGTCTTTACCTTTGAGGTTTATCTGCTTTCCTTACAAGGACTTGATTAGATAGAAGACGTTTCTCGCACAGGTCTATATTATCATATTCAAACTCCATGAAATTGCCATGAAATACATATAGAAAGAGCTCAAAGTAGAAAATTGGATGAAAAATCGACTTGTGCAAGTGCATATCGCATAGTTAGCTTTGCATCCAAAATAAAACGGATTTGTTTTTACATAAAGAAATAAAATTGCTCTTAATACTATTGTTTTTGTTTGTGAATTTGTTCAACCACTGTATTTCATTACTTCAGAGTGTTTTGTTCTAAAATGTTGTAGTAATCGTTAAATTAGTAAAATAAGAAAATGACTTGACGATTTAAATAAGCTAAGCAGGCGGTAGACATCTGCATTGTGATATTTCCCCCTCCCGAATCCAATTATCCCGGTTTGAAACTAATCCCAATACTACACTTGGTCTGTAACATCAAGGGGAGGGCGAACTTCCGCCACGCAGGTGTGAAAATGCAATAAGACTTTACAAATACCTCTCGCCGATTGTATAATGTCCGCTTATGGTATAACCCCAGGAGTGTAGTAAATTCTCCAACAAACAAGGCACTCTAGAGCACGGGGCTCGTTGTAGCGTGCTCATTCATAATTAAAACGCAATAACCCATCAATGAATTGTGAAGTTGTGATATTATTTCCCGGTCTGAGATATACATTATTATATTTTGTTTTAAGGTGAACATACAGGTATTGGGAAACAAAATACTGCAGAAATGGAAAATCGTCAAATGTGATACAGAAAATATAAAATAGAAATTATCGATAGTTTGATTATGAACAAAATGATAACAGCTATAAATCAAATTATACATAATTTAACATCAATATTTCTGCAGATGTATATCGTAGTGTAAAACACTATCGAATGACGATTTTTGTCATTAAAAAGTGTATAAAATATGTAATAGACAGCAGTGCTTTCTCTCCACCTACCTGGGTTACGAATAATTTATAAAGTTACCTGGCGTAGCAATAAACAATGGTGTCGTAAATTTGATCCAAATTAGAAAAAAGGGTGATTTTATATTTATTGCCTTTCAAGTAATAACTTGGACCATTATTCATGCTAGCTTATTCCTAACTGACAGCTCACGCAACAGACACAATGCAATAATTATAAACGCACCGTTCAGGTGATGGCTTGACAAGGGCACGAAGTATCTACCAGCTAAGTACTTGTTTTGACGCTTGACATCAAATTATACCGTTAAGTCTCGATAAAATGTCCCAAACTTCAATGTGGCGTCCTCTATCGTCACCACCAATCCCTCCCTTCCTTCAATTTGTTTCTTAACTTTTCCTCTAGACGACTTTCTCGGTACATCGCCAAATCCCAGCTTAACATCGTGTAAAATCAAGATTTAACAGCCACATAAATAGTTCAGGTATCAGCGGATATTTTTTTAAACCTATAACTTTTGTTGTTTTGATAAAACAGGAAGCAAAGAAAAGCCTCATCATGAACTCCAGAATTCGCCAAATATTTTTTGGCGTTATAACGATTTGGCAACACTGACGTTCAACAGTAATAACGAAGAAGAGATGAAATCATGATCTATCTGCGCAAACGTTAATGGCATTACACCAAGGGAGATTAAATGACATTTACCTGAATTTTGACGAAGGTTATAATATCAAGGAGAAACAGCATTTCGAAGGGCACCACATCAAAGTTTTCTATTTTTTGAAAAAAAATTGGATTTCCCAAAGTTTACTCCATTTTTACAAAGGAAATTCTATCCATGTTTGACAACAGTTCGACAGAGAACAACCGTATTCTTGGTGATGGGAAAGCATCTATATCAAGGTTTAAATCAAGGTTCACTGTGTTTGGATAAACTAAAGGGAATATTTCTAGTGCATTATGTCAAAGTTCAACTGTATCTAGAATCGCATTGCATCAAAGTTTCTACGAAGGCCATTGCATCAAAGTTTCCACGAAGAGCTTTGCATCAAGGTTTGACCGTATTTTGTATTTTTTTAATACCAAGGGTTAAATCCAGGTTTACTCCATTTTGATAAACTAAAGGGAAATGCATCAAGGTTTAAATGCATTTTGGCGAAGGATATTACATCAATGTTTACTGTATTTTGTCAAAAGACATGATATCAAGGTTTTACTGTATTTTGACAAAGGGCAGAACATCAAGGTTTTCTGTATTTTGACAAAGGGCATAACATCAAGGTTTACTGTATTTTGACAAAGGGCATAACATCAAGGTTTACTGTATTTTGACAAAGGGCATAACATCAAGGTTTTACTGTATTTTGACAAAGGGCATAACATCAAGGTTTTACTGCATTTTGACAAAGGGCATAACATCAAGGTTTTACTGCATTTTGACAAAGGACATAACATCAAGGTTTTACTGCATTTTGACAAAGGACATAACATCAAGGTTTTACTGCATTTTGACAAAGGACATAACATCAAAGTTTTACTGTATTTTGACAAAGGGCATAACATCAAGGTTTTACTGCATTTTGACAAAGGGCATAACATCAAGGTTTTACTGCATTTTGACAAAGGACATAACATCAAGGTTTTACTGCATTTTGACAAAGGACATAACATCAAGGTTTTACTGCATTTTGACAAAGGACATAACATCAAGGTTTTACTGTATTTTGACAAAGGGCATAACATCAAGGTTTACTGTATTTTGACAAAGGGCATAACATCAAGGTTTTACTGCATTTTGACAAAGGGCATAACATCAAGGTTTTACTGCATTTTGACAAAGGACATAACATCAAGGTTTTACTGCATTTTGACAAAGGACATAACATCAAGGTTTTACTGCATTTTGACAAAAGGCATAACATCAAGGTTATACTGCATTTTGACAAAGGGCATAACATCAAGGTTTTACTGTATTTTGACAAAAGGCATAACATCAAGGTTATACTGCATTTTGACAAAGGACATAACATCAAGGTTTTACTGCATTTTGACAAAAGGCATAACATCAAGGTTATACTGCATTTTGACAAAGGGCATAACATCAAGGTTTTACTGTATTTTGACAAAAGGCATAACATCAAGGTTATACTGCATTTTGACAAAGGACATAACATCAAGGTTTTACTGCATTTTGACAAAGGGCATAACATCAAGGTTTTACTGCATTTTGACAAAGGACATAACATCAAGGTTTTACTGTATTTTGACAAAGGGCATAACATCAAGGTTTTACTGCATTTTGACAAAGGGCATAACATCAAGGTTTTACTGCATTTTGACAAAGGACATAACATCAAGGTTTTACTGTAGTTTGACAAAGGACATAACATCAAGGTTTTACTGCATTTTGACAAAGGGCATAACATCAAGGTTTTACTGCATTTTGACAAAGGACATAACATCAAGGTTTTACTGCATTTTGACAAAGGACATAACATCAAGGTTTTACTGCATTTTGACAAAGGACATAACATCAAGGTTTTACTGCATTTTGACAAAGGACATAACATCAAGGTTTTACTGCATTTTGACAAAGGGCATAACATCAAGGTTTTACTGTATTTTGACAAAAGGCATAACATCAAGGTTATACTGCATTTTGACAAAGGACATAACATCAAGGTTTTCCTGCATTTTGACAAATGACATAATGACTTGTTATGTACATAATAATTGTATATAGATCTATCTTTAATAACTTAGCATGTATAGGTGTATCGCATCGTATTTTAACAGTTAAACAAACTATTGACATTATATAGAAGTGTCGTTGTTTAAAGGCCCAATATACGTAACTTTCGGCAAAACTTGAAGAGAAAATCAAGCCTAATAACTTATTATATTTATAGATTTAGCTAGATTAACTGATATCAGCAATATTCAAGATGAATTCTTTCGCTGTTACCGGTACAGCAGCAGTTGAAACACGATATTTGTAAACACGCGTCCATTTCGAACCGTCTTCTACCTTCGGTTTGTTGTTGAAGTGGTAATTTTATTGGGCCTTTAACAATAAAGAGCTTTATCGTCTTAACATAAACGAGAGACATTATAAAGGATTTGCTAATCATGTAAGAGTCGTTATATCAAGGTTTAATCATACACATTACGGACATTATAACGAAGTTAACTTTGCAGGTACAAACTAGGGAGCTGTTACTATATGTTGATAAAGGAAATATCGTGTGAAATCTCGTGATGGCGCGTGCTTTCCAGGGAAAAAACCAAGGGACTAAAACAATTAAGGTTCAACCATTTTAAAATTATCATCCTACTCCTATACAGTACTTGCATGAGGGAATCAATCATTCTAAAATCAGGATTTATCTAATACATAGGATGGAAAGTACCCGGATTAACAAGCTTCCAAATCGCCATGGTAATAGTTTACTGATTGTTGAAATTAAAGATGTATATTTTGGACTCCCTCGGGACCCCGAGAACATCTTTCATTTAGAAAGCAACTTTTGTTAAAAGAAATTAAAATATGAAATCGACAGCTTGTATTCATGACTCCAAACATCAAATTTTCAGAATCATACAAATCAAAAATAAAATCATGCAATATTTTTTCTTATTGCTAAAATGTTATCTCCATTTTCAATATTCATTTGTCATAAAATTACACAATAGTGGAAGCATAGCATGATGTTGAATTGGCTGTCCATTTCACTCTTAATGCAAAACACTGCATAATGTATCAAATAATGGAATTAATCGCGAAATGGATCTCATTGTAGAAACTTAACAATAGCAACACAGATGTTTTCTGAATTCACTTTAGTTGAAATCTTTCCTAAGTTTTTTTCTTTCGCTGTGTAATGACATTCTATCAGATTGTAAGAAAATACAAAAGAAAAAAAAAACAAAAACATTAAGATCTTTAATTTCGATTTGATATCAAACGTAAATTGAAGGTAATACATTAGTGATGTATTTGACTAAATTCTGACACTTAGTTAGATAAATTAATTACTATAGACTGTTTTTTTATCATAGGAACGAGTAGTCCGAAGAGTTCTGACTCTCTGACCCGCTAAATATTTTGACGACGGACGGATGCGAGAGTCAGAATTCCTCCTTAGTAAAAAAGTGGAAATTTTACCGACCCGTGCACGGGTCGCCTTTTAAGCCGTGTTTAATAAAATGAAACATTTTCGATCGCATGCAAATTAGGTATCAATGGAAAGAACAGATATTTTTCAACAAACCTACGCCTTTACTCAAGTCACAGGATGTCGCTAACTAACTGTCGCCACCCATTTCTAAAAAATAACCAGTTTCCTGACATCTGTTTGAAAATGGCCGCCGCCTCACGTCACGTGATCAAATATACCTAAGGTCAAATGAAATTCTCGCGGGATCTCGCGACGCGCGGCCATTTTCTAATGGTTAGTTTACGACCTCCTGTGACTTGATTAAATGTGTAGGTTAGTAGAAAAATATCTGTTCTTTCCATTGATATTTAATTTACATGTGATCAAAATATTTAGCGGGTCAGAGAGTCAGAACCCTTCGGACTAAGGAACGAGATGTTACATGAAAGTGGTACATAGACAAGTCCAGACAACACAAGGATTTGAGAGATGCAGGTTAATCAGAACTATGGGCAAGTTTTATGGTCGCCATCTTTGTCTCATTGAAAAATATTCTGTGTCTTTAAGTGATATGAGGATGGACGTTTTTTGAATATGCTAATTATTGTGTTTACTTGTTGTGATTGGCAATGATGACTCGGTTATCATTTCGAGAACTTGATCTTTGCTTGGATATGACAAAGATTTACATGGCGGATTGTCGATGAAGCAGAAGACACTTACTCTTCCGAAACACCTGGTCATATTCTTGTACTTTTACAAGAGTCTCCATGTTAATCTTTTGTTCATATGTTGTCCCTGGTTTAATCGATTTTGTCAACATATATATATGTTTGTAATACTTATATACAATAAATGTGTGTGTCAGTGGGGGGGGGGGGGGGTGTACATTTTTCATTGAAAAATATTTTTAACCTGGGGAGCTTTGATTGGTGGTTTAGTTAAAAAAAATGTAAGGCAATATTATATTGACCTATATAATCGTTCAATGCCACCAACTGGTTATAAAAAACTTTCATTGAAAAATACATTATGTACATTTATTTGTACTTTTAAACCCCTTCCGTAACGATGTCCGTAGACTAGTAAAATTAATCCTTACATATTTTTGTTATAAATCGTGTCGTTGTTTGTGTTGCAAGCCCATTTATAATTAGTCTATAGAAAATTGAGTTATACTATGGACACTAGGCGAGTACCTGTTGGAGTCCATCGACGTAGATAATTAACACGTAATTATTGACGCCATATATATATTTATGTGTGATAAAACACTGCTCAATGAATATGTCTGCAATAACACGAATGTACAAATTGAAATTTTATTTATTTATAAGTAGGTGTGAGGCGGTTGGGGAATTCGGGGCCGATATCTTTATATTGATGCAACGATTGTGATTCAACAGGTAAGGTAATTTCAGACTCCGCCAACCAAGCACGACGGCAAGAGGAAACCTTCCTATTCGGAGGACTATTTAGGCTTTTACAAAATTTTACAAACAATATCTTTTGAAAAAATGAACATGATCAGCATCGATGAAATAGAAGGAAGAATGAAATATATATTAAATGAAAATTAATGGGAAAATGAGATGATGATTGGGAGCAAGAACATCGATTTCCCAATATTGTCGAATATTGAATATCATTAACACATACATTTATGTATAAATATGTATAAAGTGTATAATCTGTTACTCCGTGTGTAGTTTTAACTGGTGATTTGCTAATAAGATATTTAGATTTATTCAACAAATCATTCTGTATAACAGCGTATCTGCTGGAAAGAACTCGTAGCAAAACCTTACTCATGTCTTGACTTTTTTCAGCTAATTATTCTCATCATTTAATCTGACTAGTTGATACTCAATCGATACGCCATGACTGCTAATTACCTATAATTAACTTTTATTTAATTAATTTGATTTTAACAAATTTTTTCGCGATAACAATTACGCTTAGTCGGCGTATCTTAGTTTTTTTTGTTTTTGTTTTTTATCGGAACTTCAGATTTATTGTGCAGATGTATTAAGGAAATTATTCGCAATTCAAGCAAAATTTGAACATGTGACGGAGTTCTATAAAAACAAACAACAGTATTAATTAAACAAAATAACCACTTTCTCCTTTCTTGTAATGCTGACTTGTTAGTGAAGATAAGTAAGTATATAACTCTTTCAGTGCTTGAATACTGGTACACATCACTGTGCTATATTCAATTTTGTAGACATGCCTTTCGCATAGGCTGTTAGGTTTCGAATATTCTATCTTGGGAGTTCACCTGCCCGTTCACGAGGGGTTTCTACGCCTCCAACCCTCCCCCACACCCCCATTCTGCGCCGATAGCCAGGCTAACAAAGGTGATTAATATAATTTTAAGTGAAGTAATATAATTTGTTTTGTGAATAACGATGGTTTATCTGGAACTAATCGTTGGTTAAATATGTCAAAATCATCAAACAACTTCTTCTGAGTTACCGAAAGGCCTAGTGCCATGCTATTCGGCTATGGCTGAGGTAGAAACGTATAGCCATCTTGATAATTACTGAACCTGAATTGTTGTTACTCCAGGTACCTCGGTGACCCAGACATGTGTATGCGGTGTCACGATTGTTGTCGATTTCAGAGTTACATCGGGGCCTTGCTGAACCCTCCTGTGTGTTCAGGAATCCGTTTCACTCATTATAGTTCATCTCTATACTATAGGGACAACAAACCAGACATTTAATTACAACATTGCTGTAATATGTTTCATTTAGGTTTAACTTCAATAAAATCGATTTGTATTTCAAGACGTTGTATGAAACGACCATCAAATGTCGAATTCCAAAATCTATTTATACCTAAAATCTAAACTTCAAGTTGCGTTTCAATCCATTCTTAAATTATTTGTTTTTGCCATAACGTAGAAACCGTTGGAGAGAAGAGTTTTATCGTGCCTGGAGAAGAAGTTTTGCGTATTGAGATTATGCTGAATTCGAGATGTATGTTATTTAAGCATACTGTGCAGTTAGATATCCAACCTATTTTTATCAAATAGTCCTCAAGCCCTTAGTGCGGGTTTCATTTGACGTCCAATTAAAAACAATTGACATTATGACATCACAAAAAAAAATGACGGCACATCTTGCGGTATTATATTACTTTGTGATAATATCACATATCTATTCATCGATTTGAATTGACCAAAACATTATTTTTGCGAAAACGTTTTCCTGTCGCACATTCGCATACAGATAATGTTCTATGACTTTACGTGTCACCATCAGATTTTAATAAACGACGGCACAGACTTCTAGCTATTGTATGACGTCACAATTGCAACACGGATATGAATTCAAGTTAGTAAATCATTTGATTGAAAGGAACCTTATTGTTGTTATCTCATATGAGATAAATGAAAAGCTCAAAATAAAATTCTTACGTCCTTAACTAAATCCAATAAAATTGTAACTTAAAATATATCAAATTTCTTTATTTTCTTATCGGCCACATTTGTACTATCGATGTTAAAGCGAGAATGAATATTTGCAAATATGCCGTTGCTTAAAAAAAAAAAGCACTTGAATAATCTCGTTTAAAAGTTGAAATCACAATGTATTTTTTTTAAATTGATAGATTACAGTATCAAGTTTGAAATGCAATTCCCTCGTACGTCATTATGTAATGGTGTTGTACATGGGGATAAGGACCTGCTCCATCCCATTGCTTTTTATGGTATTAGCCTTTGTTTAGACCTGATATGATAAGCGCAGCGCTTAATCTTTCGCCTGACTTGGGGAACATATATGTTGTCCATGCCAGCGCATATCATCCAACTACTTAAATATTCATAACAATTTGAACAAAGTTTTGATTTGGCATAAGACCAAATCTTAGATACCAAATTAACATGCCTAACATCGTCAACATCTACTTAAGAGCTGTCTTACATTCGAATAAAAATATAAAAACACAATAAAAATATTTAGAAACAACATGTAATATTTTTTATTTACATTTTCGAAGCTATATTTCATGTAATAATCAAAGTATGCTTTGTTTGAGAAGAAAAAAAAATGAAATTAAACACGTTTTCAGATACATTTAAGATGTCATATATAATGGCGTTATTTCAAACACCTGCCCGTATAAGAAATAGCAACATTTATTGGAGTAGTGTGTTCGTTTTAAAAAGAAAATTGCTCAGTGTAACACAACAGAGTAATCAAAACCATAAATTTTCTGGCAATAATTTTTATATTTCTCACTTCAATTTCACGGTTTTAAATCTCTTTCTTACAATTGTTACTCGTTTTACCCAATAAAGAATATAAGGTACGTTTTGAAATATGATTTACGACGATGAGACACTTCAAAGTTTAATGGATTTCGTCAAAGCGTATCGACCCCACCAGATGGAGAATGTCTCTACGGGGAAACGTTTCATTTGTTTGATAGACTAAGATGGCTATTATGTATGTGACGCGTTTTAGCAAACATCTTTTTGTATCTACCTAATCATCAAACTTTGCATCCGAGGTTTCACATTCGAGCGTACAGATAAGGCCCATTTATAAAATACCAAGAACGCCATTATCATAACTGTGGTCATAGATGCGCTTTAAAAGTCACGGCCAATAAACGCCTTAGAGTCACAGTCATCTGTGCGTTTTAAAACACTTCATTGTTATATCGAAATCCATTAAAACATTTAAAATGCGAAAAAAAGTCATTAAGAATATTTTAATTGCTGTTAATTTGATAATTAGTGAGCTCTATCGCGTAACGGTTGCAACTGAATCAAATATTCATTACAGCGAGGTCTTCTATATGAAATTCGAGGTTTTATCAGACGGGGAAGTTTCAAATTTTCGTTTTATCGCGTTTTCGTAATATAACAAACATTATTTGCACGATAACTGTAATTGTGAAAAAAAACCCATAGTAAATTGTTGAGCTTTAACATTATCACAATAATGTGTACAAAAATTGCATTCGTTAAGAAGCGTAACAATACCATATGACTCTCATGCGAGCTAAAATAAAGATTTTGTTTGAGATTAGATATGACCTTAAAATGACCTCTGGATTATATAAGGGTCTCAAATCACACCCTATCAGGGTTAGATTACTCCTAATGTTGCCATGACATGGCTATAACGACAATCTTAAACTACAAAACAAACTAAAAAAAGCCATGTGCACTGTGATGACGAATCATGGATAACAGACCACAACCTGCAATGAAGTCATAAGTTCCATGTGTCATGTGCCATCTCCCATTCGTAAATTTTAAAACCTGGATACGCCTTTCAAAGACATTTTGTTTATTAGGTTTACAATCATCTTTCATTTTTATTTGAAACAAAGTATTTTGTCGAAGGATTGAATGGTGTACAATCAAGGACGAATTTGGGGGAACTATTTCATCTAAAGCACTATGAAGATGACGGGGCCGCAGTGACAAAGTGCTTAAGATGTCTGACATTCTGTTACTACTAGCCCTCTATCACTGGGTCACGGTGACCAAGTGGTTAAGGTGCCTGATATTCTGTTACCACTAGTCCTCTACCACTGGGTCACGGTGACCAAGTGGTTAAGATGTCTGACATTCTGTTACTACTAGCCCTCTATCACTGGGTCACGGTGACCAAGTGATTAAGATGTCTGATATTCTGTTACCACTAGTCCTCTACCACTGGGTCACGGTGACCAAGTGCTTAAGATGTCTGATATTCTGTTACCACTAGCCCTCTACCACTTGGTCACGGTGACCAAGTGGTTAAGATGTCTGATATTCTGTTATCACTAGCCCTCTACCACTGGGTCACGGTGACCAAGTGGTTAAGATGTCTGACATTCTGTTACTACTAGTCCTCTACCACTGGGTCACGGTGACCAAGTGTTTAAGATGTCTGATATTCTGTTATCACTAGCCCTCTACCACTGGGTCACGATGACCAAGTGCTGAAGATGTCTGACATTCTGTTACCACTAGCCCTCTACCACTGGGTCACGGTGACCAAGTGTTTAAGATGTCTGATATTCTGTTACCACTAGCCCTCTACCACTGGGACGCGGTGACCAAGCGGTTAAGATGTCTGACATTCTGTTACCACTAGCCCCCTACCACTGGGTCAAGGTGACCAAGTGCTTAACATGTCTGATATTCTGTTACCACTAGCCCTCTACCACAGGGTCACGGTGACCAAGTGCTTAAGATGTCTGATATTTTGTTACCACTAGCCCTCTACCACTGGGTCAAGGTGACCAAGTGTTTAAGATGTCTGATATTCTGTTATCACTAGCCCTCTACCACTGGGACGCGGTGACCAAGTGGTTAAGATGTCTGACATTCTGTTACCACTAGCCCTCTACCACTGGGTCACGGTGACCAAGTGTTTAAGATGTCTGATATTCTGTTATCACTAGCCCTCTACCACTGGGTCACGATGACCAAGTGCTGAAGATGTCTGACATTCTGTTACTACTAGCCCTCTACCACTGGGACGCGGTGACCAAGTGGTTAATATGTCTGACATTCTGTTACCACTAGCCCTCTACCACTGGGTCACGGTGACCAAGTGTTTAAGATGTCTGATATTCTGTTATCACTAGCCCTCTACCACTGGGTCACGATGACCAAGTGCTGAAGATGTCTGACATTCTGTTACCACTAGCCCTCTACCACTGGGTCACGGTGACCAAGTGTTTAAGATGTCTGATATTCTGTTATCACTAGCCCTCTACCACTGGGTCACGGTGACCAAGTGTTTAAGATGTCTGACATTCTGTTACCACTAGCCCTCTACCACTGGGTCACGATGACCAAGTGCTGAAGATGTCTGACATTCTGTTACTACTAGCCCTCTACCACTGGGTCACGGTGACCAAGTGGTTATGGTGTCTGACATTCTGTTACTGCTAGCCCTCTACCACTGGGACGCGGTGACTAAGTGGTTAAGGTGTCTGATATTCTGTTACCACTACATGTAGCCCTCTACCACTGGGTCACGGTGACCAAGTGGTTAAGATGTCTGACATTCTGTTACCACTAGCCCTCTACCACTGAGACGCTGTGACCAAGTGGTTAAGGTGTCTGATATTCTGTTACTAGCCCTCTACCACTGGGACGCAGTGACCAAGTGGTTAAGGTGTCTGATATTCTGTTACCACTAGCCCTCTACCACTGGGTCACGGTGACCAAGTGGTTAAGATGTCTGACATTCTGTTATCACTAGCCCTCTACCACTGGGTCACGGTGACCAAGTGGTTAAGATGTCTGACATTCTGTTACTACTAGCCCTCTACCACTGGGTCACGGTGACCAAGTGGTTAAGATGTCTGACATTCTGTTACCACTAACCCTCTACCACTGAGACGCAGTGACCAAGTGGTTAAGATGTCTGACATTCTGTTACCATTAGCCCTTTTCCACTGGGTCACGGTGACCAAGTGGTTAAGGTGTCTGATATTTTGTTACTAGCCCTCTACCACTGGAACGCAGTGACCAAGTGCTTAAGATGTCTGATATTCTGTTTCCACTAGCCCTCTACCACTGAGACGCAGTGACCAAGTGGTTAAGGTGCCTGATATTCTGTTTCCACTAGCCCTCTACAACTGGGTCGCGGGTTGGAGGCCTACGTGGGACAGTCGCACGGTGCTGGCATTTGAGCGGATGGTTTTCTCCTGAAACCCCGGCTTTCCTCGCAATCAAAACCTGATAATCCTTCAGTGACCATACCTGTTTATGGAATGTAAACGCTAGCAAACCAAGTCAAACTAGAATGATTATTCGATCTGTTCTCCTGGTGATTTTGCTGGATTGTGTTGTTCAGGGATAAAACACACATGTCTGCTAATGGGTCGTTATGATTCCATGATCGTGGTGCAGGATGGATTTGTGTCAGAAAGGAAGGCGCGCATGTTTCATACCGAAATGTGAGGGCAAAAGTCTTATACTGATGTGAGGGCAACAGTCTTATACTGATGTGAGGGTAAGAGTCTTATACTGATGTGAGGGCAACAGTCTTATACTGATGTGAGGGTAAGAGTATTACATGTATACTGATGTGAGGGTAAGAGTCATATACTGATGTGAGGGTAAGAGTATTATACTGATGTGACGGTAAGAGTATTACATGTATACTGATGTGAGGGTAAGAGTATTACATGTATACTGATGTGAGGGTAAGAGTCTTATACTGATGTGAGGGTAAGAGTATTATACTGATGTGACGGTAAGAATATTATACTGATGTGAGGGTAAGAGTCTTATACTGATGTGACGGTAAGAGTATTATACTGATGTGAGGGTAAGAGTCTTACACTGATGTGAGAGTAAGAGTATTATACTGATGTGAGGGTAAGAGTCTTATACTGATGTGAGGGCAACAGTCTTATACTGATGTGAGGGCAACAGTCTTATACTGATGTGAGGGCAACAGTCTTATACTGATGTGAGGGTAAGAGTCTTATACTGATGTGAGGGCAATAGTCTTATACTGATGTGAGAGTATTACATGTATACTGATGTGAGGGTAAGAGTATTACATGTATACTGATGTGAGGGTAAGAGTCTTATACTGATGTGACGGTAAGAGTATTATACTGATGTGAGGGTAAGAGTCTTATACTGATGTGACGGTAAGAGTATTATACTGATGTGAGGGTAAAAGTCTTATACTGATGTGAGAGTAAGAGTATAATACTGATGTGAGGGTAAGAGTCTTATACTGATGTGAGGGTAAGAGTCTTATACTGATGTGCGGGTAAGAGTCTTATACTGATGTGAGGGTAAGAGTATTATGCTGATGTGAAGGTAAGAGTCTTATACTGATGTGAGGGTAAGAGTCTTATACTGATGTGAGGGTAAGAGTCTTATACTGATGTGAGGGTAAGAGTCTTATGCTGATGTGAGGGTAAGAGTCTTATACTGATTTGAGGGTAAGAGTCTTATACTGATGTGAGGGTAAGAGTCTTACACTGATGTGAGGGCATACATTTTATATTTATGCGAGACGACTTATACCGTCCGATGTGATGAAGGCATACTTTTATACCGATATAAGTACATACGTTTTATATCGATCTGAAGTCATTTTTGTGTAATCATATTGCAGTGTGGTGAAACAGCATAGAGACGACGACAGGGATTTTCAGCCTTAGTCCCAGGCTCACCTGATTCTAGTATAAACTAAAACTTTGTTATTCCGCAAACTTTGATGCATACACCATGACGTGTTAGCCTATAAGTTTTATTTTTAGGCTTTCGCGGAACTTTGCAAGTCTGGAGGACTTGGGCTTGGTATAATGTGGCGCAGTTTAGGTATATTGTGGCCCTGATTTGGTATATTGTGGCCCTGTTTCGGTATAGTGTGGCCCTTGTTTGGTATATTGTGGCCCTGATTTGGTATATTGTGGCCCTGTTTTGGTATATTGTGGCCCTGTTTCGGTATATTGTGGCCCTGATTTGGTATATTTTGGCCCTGTTTGAGTAATGGCTGTCGTTGAGCATTACACAAATCACAGTTTCAGGTATGGGAACAACTTTTTACCAATAGCATTAGTTACTGAATCTTAAGAGATAATTATCATGGGCACTATTTCAGATATTTTAACAAGAAGGACTTGCAAATGTATCTCTCAAAATGATAGGGCTTCTGAATTCGATGCCGTTTGTAAATTTAACGCTTCGTTGGATATAATTTGCATTAGTTGAGAAAAAAACCTGTCTAAATTGCACAAACATGTGGCTATTATTTGAAACTGAAACCTCATAAAAAAATCGAAATTGTTCTATCTCTATTGCCGGAAAATGCAAACTAAAGTTTCCTGCTTCCTGGTAGATAATTGTAAATGTCTTCTTTCTTTATTCACAGTTTCTGTATCTCAGTTAGATTTGTTTATACGCCCTGCGGAAGTAAAAGATGACAAAAAATGATACTGCGGAAGAAATAAAATGATTTATCAGCAGTAAATGTATCAAACTTTAAATTTTTCTTGGAGTAATTCTTAATGTTATTGTACAAGAACTGAGTTACACGTAATTTTAATTAAAAAGTTTAATATAAAACCCAATGGTTCTAAAACAGAACCATGTGCATACCTGTGTAAATTAAAAACTAGACATAGTCTGTTAATTAAAGATCGAGTTCAGCTCTGTGGAGGTAAATGGGGTATACACCTTAATGGGTCTCTAGACAAATTTATTAGCAAATCATTAAATTCGTCTCAAGACCCATTGAGGTTTTTTTCCCATAAACCTAAAGAAAAACAGGATTCAATCTTTATATTCAAATTCAGTTTGATTTTGATACTATTGAGAATTTTCTAAAATATTAGACTTGTGAAAGTCTATTCAGCGAAAAGAGCCATGCCTTTTGACGTCATCATTCACTGCGTGACGTCATCCCGATGAACTTGATTCATAGCTGTATTACATTTTTGTAGTACTGAAGTATTGATAAAATATTACAACACAAACTAAAAAAACAGGTTGTAAACAGTTTGAAAAAAAGAGACAAATCCCTTCAGTACTTTACTGATTTATTTATACGCTAACTGGAAAGGTCTTCGAAAAACAAACCACTTAAAACTCTTTGGTAGGTATATTGAGTCCAAGTTTACATGAAATGTAAAATAATAGGAAACAAATGGAAAATCTAACTGAAGAACAATTGACTCTTACGAAAATGTTTTTGATTACGGTTTCAAAACTAAACCAAATTTACTTCAACTTAGTGTGTTGTGAATACACAGGGACCCAAAACAGAACTCGGAGGAAATCAAACACTACTTAAATCGAAGGATGCAAGTGAAGAATGTCTTAGATATAGGAACTGAAAGTGTCGGAAACATAAAAGACAGAACTGGGCTGGTTTGGTTTGGTTTGATTGTCGTTACGTCCTTTTGACATTTAAGGACGGTGGATTCGATTTTGGTGTGTGTACTGAATGCGTGTGTATTTGGGAGATTGCGGTACAGATCAAAAGAAAAATGAGATGATTACATAGCGTAAGACAGTGTATTGAAAGAGAACGTGTCACAGTAATAAGTTACATGGCACCAACCTTGTAGCATTTCAGATAAGAAAACATGTAAACCGTTGCTCTTCTGGCTCCTACTTTTAATGTAAGAGACTCTCTATGTTGGAGAATCTGTTTATTTCAAGCAATAACTGTATGTTCCAAGTATTCACTAAAAATCTTTTCTCAGGTTTTACTTCAACATCAAATACAACGTGACTTCATGAAACACATTTCCTCGTCACCTGGGTTCAGATTGATAAATTTCTAGTGTGATACATGTAATTTGAAACATCGTATCACCTTTCACAAATAACCTAGCACTTTGTAATGCAATCAAGTCCTGCACATAAAATCGCAACTGATGGGGCTTAGATCGACATTATTTACGCACACCCCGAAAACCCACTCAATAATTAACGATAGAGAAACTCCTAATGGATACTGTTACTATTTATATCAATGAAATGTAACCATTCGTCCATTTCAATTTTTACACAATTGTCATTAAATGTTTTTGCTTGAAAGGCCTGATGTTGAACTCAGCATTATCAATTACTTATTTGCTTTAATGTAGTACCATGCTGGGGATAGCTCCTCAGCCACCGGAACATATGGACAATGAACCAATCTTATTAATTATGCACATATTGTGTTGACATCATAAAAGGGTCAATTAGATTATTATGATATTACGTTTCAATATGCTATATATGATGTATTATATTGCATCAATATATATAGACGGGGTCTGCTAAAGCAAATTGGTGGTTTAAAGTTGAAGAATGCTTCAGATTTTTATTTCATAAAAATAAAAATAAAAATATCTGCTAATAAGGTGTCTTCACGCTGTGTTGATAAATTCTCCATTAACCTTCCACCCAACCTTGACCATCAAAGTCAATCTTACCTATCACAAGTGCCCTGATAATGATACCATCCTCCAGAAAAGGGTAAAACCATTTAACAGAAACAGCCTCCTTTGACTTGTAAGGTCTAGGTAGACATCCTTCCAGTAATACACACCCTCTTGGTAGACATATTCTAAGGTAAGAATGTAAGAATTCTCTCTCCAAAAACATAGATGGTGTTGACCGACACAGATTCAAAACATTTTACATTACAATTTTAATTCCTAATAATATAAAGACACCCTCGAATAGCATGTATTCCCTTACAAACAAAATGAGATATGGTCAAGGCCTAGCGCACCTCCGACTCAACAAGGGTAGGCCTAGCGCACCTCCGACTCAACAAGGGTAGGCCTAGCGTACCTCCGACTCATCAAGGGTAGACCTAACGTACGTCCGACTCAACAAGGGTAGGTCTAGCGTACCTCCGTCTCAACAAGGGTAGACCTAGCGTACCTCCACTCAACAAGGTATACCTAGCGTACCTCCAAATCAACAAGGTAGGCCTAGCGAACCTCCGACTCAACAAGGGAAGGTCTAGCGTACCTCCACTCAACAAGGGTAGACCTAGCGTACCTCCGAATCAACAAGGGAAGGTCTAGCGTACCTCCACTCAACAAGGGTAGACCTAGCGTAACTCCGAATCAACAAGGGTAGGTCTAGCGTACCTCCACTCAACAAGGGTAGGTCTAGTGCACCTCCGACTCAACAAGGGTAGGTCTAGCGTACCATCAACTCAACAAGGGTAGGCCTAGCGTACATCCGACTCAACAAGGGTAGGTCTAGCGTACCTCCGACTCAACAAGGGTAGGTCTAGCGTACCTCCGACTCAACAAGGGTAGGCCTAGCGAACCTCCGACTCAACAATGGTAGGCCTAGCTTACCTCCGACACAACAAGGGTAGGCCTAACGTACCTCCGACTCAACAAGGGTAGGCCAAGCGTACCTCCGACTCAAACAGGGTAGGCCTAGCGTACCTCTGACTCAAACAGGGTAGACCTAGCGTACCTCCACTCAACAAGGGTAGACCTAGCGTACCTCCGACTCAACAAGGGTAGACCTAGCGTACCTCCGACTCAACAAGGGTAAGCCTAGCGTACCTCCGACTCAACAAGGGTAGGCCAAGCGTACCTCCGACTCAAACAGGGTAGGCCTAGCGTACCTCCGACTCAACAAGGGTAGACCTAGCGTACCTCCACTCAACAAGGGTAGACCTAGCGTACCTCCGACTCAACAAGGGTAGACCTAGCGTACCTCCGACTCAACAAGGGTAAGCCTAGCGTACCTCCGACTCAACAAGGGTAGACCTAGTTAATCTTCGACTAAACAAGGGTTGACCTAGTTAATCTTCGACTCAACAAGGGTAGGCCTAGCTCATATTCGACTCAACAATGGTAGGCCTGCTCATATTCGACTCAACAACGGTAGACCTAGCTCATATTCGACTCAACAACAGTCGGCATTGCTCATATTCGACTCAACAACGGTGGGCCTAGGGTATTTCTGACTCAACAACAGTCGGCTTAGCTCATACTTGATTCAACAACAGTCGGCCTAGCACATCTCCGACTCAACAACAGTTGGTCTCGCTCATATACGATTCAACAACTGTCAGTCTCGCTCATATACGACTCAGCAACTGTCGGTCTAGCTCATATACGACTCAACAACAGTCGGCCTAGCTCATATACGACTCAACAACTGTCGGTCTAGCTCATATACGACTCAACAACAGTCGGTCTAGCTCATATACGACTCAACAACAGTCGGTCTAGCTCATATACGACTCAACAACAGTCGGTCTAGCTCATATTCAACTCAACAAGAGCAGGGATAATTCATCTTCAACTCAACGGTATAGGCCTTATTTTTGGGAAGGAGAACTTTTAATTGTTATTCTGTAATTTAAGTTAATGAAACATAACGCACCTGTTCTGGTTGAGAAAACTGGACTTGTAATCAACGGCTTTGCGTATTTAATATTGAAAACAGTTATATTGTTTTATATAGGCAGTGAAAGTTAATTAATTGATAAGCTTTACGATTTAGTCTGATTGCTGAAATCAAAGTTAAATGACACTGATAAACTGCTATGTTAAAGCTAGTCATTTTGATTTAAACATATTTCTATTGGTATCTTTAGATCTTTAGTATACAATTGGATTGGACACAAGTTATCCAACTTATACAAATCCCTTTCCTGATAAAATTTTACAATTTGACATAACAACAAGATGACATATTAGTTACAAAATAACAAGTTGGTCTGAGAGAGGGAAAAAAGGTTGGGGGTGTGTGGGGGTACACATATTTTATACACACATAAATGTATTTAGATACACATATTTAATCCTTTCCGATACCGATAGCAGAAGTATACACTTTACACTTTATAAAGCTTTCAGCTGTGTCGCATGTTTCGAAGCTAGTCATTGTTCTATAGTGTCAAGCACAAACAAAATACAAATGATATGATGTTAGGTGCATCAAAAAAGTAATGGTATTAAAAAAACTTGATTATCAATCATAGACCTGTATTATTCAATATGACATTTTATATCATGACCGTTGGGTTGGAAAGGAAATAAATGCGTGTTTGGCAATTATCAAGTCAACATAAACAATATAAGCATACGTACAAGTTTGGTTAATGGATATACTATCTGCATCACATTGACATAATTACAAATGAAATTCCTTGTTATTCTATCATCAAAATGTATTGATCTAAAATTACTAAGAATAAATCTGTCCTATTGTTTTCTTTTTTTTCGTCCTCGGCAGTCAATCCCCAATAACTTTGATAAGATTTATCAGTAAAACTTAAATGTTTTTACTTGCTTCTAATTCCTACATGTAACTGCTGAACACATCAATGACTGTAATATTTACTTAAATTGAGCGAAATACCTTTGGCATAACGATATTTCTTTATTAATATTATTCTTTATATAGTATAGCTATAAGTTATAATGAAATACTCAAAGAACATTGCAGTACAAACACAAACTTAAATCCAAACTCATAATTACTTGAACTAGGGGCAACATATGAAACAAAGGGAATATTTTCACGGAAACCTTGAAACAGTACAAGAGAATGGACCAAGCTTTCCAGAACAGTAATTGTCTTCTGCAACATCGACAACACCTCCCTTATAAGAAATGTTATCCATGCAGTTATTTGTTCAAATTGCAATGATTTTGATATTGAGAAAACTGTTAATAAGTTGAGAACCATGATGACGGTTCATCGCTAACAGAGGCGTTCTGATAGTCTTAGATTTTTAAATGCTAGTTAACTAATTTTTAATTGGAATGATGGTGATTTAATATTTTTTCAATTGTATAAAATGGACACTTCCTATCCCATCAAGAGAGAAACAAAAGAATCTGAATTTATTAGTCTATTGAAACAAGCATGTCATAGCTCCATTCATCTGTGTGCCTTTATAAATTGTTGTTACAGTCGAACTCTCAAAGGTATGTTTCCGCATGGAACTCAGCTTTAATCTCCATCCACTGGTTACCC
Organism: Mimachlamys varia; assembly: GCA_947623455.1. Classification (NCBI taxonomy): domain Eukaryota; kingdom Metazoa; phylum Mollusca; class Bivalvia; order Pectinida; family Pectinidae; genus Mimachlamys; species Mimachlamys varia. The sequence goes on along the minus strand of OX392531.1, from coordinate 3,116,517 downwards.
TTGATTTGACATTATTGGGAAATGTCAGAAGCGATGATAAAAAATTACAAATCATGAATGCATGATCAGTTATACAGTTTATGTTTAATTACTTCAAAAATAGTTTTCAAAGCGGATATCGTGAAAACGACATTGGAATATACCTGAAATATGTATCTGTTTCATAGTATCGGTCAATTGTATGTACTTAATTGATAACGAATTGGAATCATCGGTATTGATACCTATATGGAGTGACTTTAAGCACGGATAATCCAATCGCAAGAAGACGTGTATGCCCAGGTTGTCTACCAATGTAACGAGGATACGTGAACTAGTACAGATAGTTTCCCTTACACCAGTCTACATTTCAGTCTCTCGCTGTGTATAAGACTAACCAAGTATAATATATGGGCTTCTCTACAACAATTTATTACGACCGCTCTGAGTTTTGATGGCCCTATTCCATGCATTTAATTTTAATGTTTTCCTTCTGCCCGTACCAAAAGGAGTGATAAATTGGAGCAGCCTGGCTTCGGTGACCTTTACCGATGAATTCTTTGGAAAGGTCGGCATAGCTAATTCCCCCAACACGCATATCGCTATTCATAAATACAGAGTATTTATCCCAGGCGAGGTGAGGCTAGGCCAAATTATGTTTTCTTCCGAGTATTATAGTGCTCTAGGATTGCCTGTAACACACAAGGTATTAATTTTATTGATGAGTTAATTCAATTATCTTGTTCTTAACTATCGGCGATGAATATTCATCATTGTTGTTTGTGTATTGAAATGTGATGCCCTATTAGTTAATGTATAACATATTGCTTCCAGAATAAGCAGTTTTACGGGAGAAAAAACAGTAGCATATATATAAGTTAATATTAATAGTATGTTAAAATATAAAATGTACTTGAATTATTTAAAAACGCTTCAAGCCGACTAGATAGAGGGTTCTCTACTGTATATATTAACGGATGTATGCAAACCTAAGACTGTAAGAGATACTATTATAATCTAGCATACGTTATTATATTTCTAGACTTTTCTTTCATGCATTAATTTCAAAACGACTTAGTTTTAAATTTGATATACCTGATTAAAGAAAAAACATGAAACTTCAGCTGTTTTGTATAATAGACTTTGAATTGATATACTCATTTGATGAAATTGCTTTAATGTAATTGAAAACCTTCCTATGAATCTTGATCGAAATGAATTGGTTTTTTTAATTCATAATATTTGCGACATATTTATTTTTGCTGTATGTAGCACAATCATGTATCAGAGAGTCATTTAAAATAAAAAGAAATGCACATTTCATGTTTAGGTTGAGTCATTATGAAAACATAACAATTAACATCAGTTAAGGTTTTACAAATAGTAATGGTATTCTAGGAATAAAATGATTAAGCAAATTGGTACTAGGCGTTTACACTATAATACTTGTTATTTCTATCAAGGAGCCGCTCACTCCTGAACGACACTCGATCTAAAATAACAAGATAAAACGCCTAAATGGATATTGACCTCAATTAAATAGTATCGTTATTTCAACTTCCCTCGAGTATTATAAACAGTTGGTCAATTAGTCGAGTAATTACGCGCACATGATATCTCTGGGCCATGATTATACCGTCACTGGTATGGTATCATATCGGATTTATTGCACTGTTGTCCATTTTGTTTTACCCGGTGCAGTTTTACTTCATTCTGTCTTCCAATTTCTTGATATCTTATTCAAAAAATTTTTTTTTCCAAATAAAATATTCACATTATGAAGATAAAATTCTGTCTAGCCTTATAGTTTGTGGTTTTGGCTGATTTAAGTAAATTGGACTGCGTATACTTATAATTGTTTAAAATAATTATTTGCTATTTGTCTGAATCCGAGATTTGAGTGTATTCTTTTGTATTAAGGCCTTCGTATTTTTTACCATTTCAACATTCATGATGTATTATATTTTACATGCGTATTAAATTTTGTTGGTAAACATGTACACGATTATGTTCAAAATTAGTCAGATGGCAGTATGTTTCAGAAAGTCGAGATACGACCTTATATAGGAGATAGTTCTTGCTTAACATGTCTAATTATTTATTCAATTAAATACATCAAAGATAAAGTGATTGCTTTAACTTGTAGATGTTTATTTGTGGTGAATACTTCATATACACTATAAAGTAAACCAACTACAATTTACTTCCATATCTAATAGTACCATTGTGTGACATAAGTTATCAGTTTTAATGAGTAGACAGCAAACTGACTGTAATTATGTTCATTCTTGTAATATATTGGTTGTGAATATATATATATATATATATATCTGTTCGAAGAAAAATGAAATCATAAATATTTTCTGCTTATCAATTCAAAATATTTTAATTCACTGCTTTTATAAGCTGCGTCCAAAAAGTGTATAGAAGGCAGGTACTTAAAAGGTGTTTTAACAAAACGATTTTAACAAATAATGTATTTTTCCAAATCTTATGATATGGACATTTGCATGATATACTGAGTATTCTTTATTGTATACACTAATAACCATTTACTTGATATAAAAATACAGTAAATAATAAAATTATAGAAAAACAAACTTCTAAACCGACGATTTTATTTAATTTATCAATTGAATCCTCACTTTTGCCTTAAGGTTGCACAAAGCATCGTCAAGTAATTGTTCAATATCTTTTTAAGTAATGCATTTGCAAAAATAAAAGACTCAACTTTACATGGTATGATTTACGTGGCCCTTGGATGTTTTGCCCAAGCTGATTAAAACCAATTTCATTAGAACTATATCATCGTAGGAGCATGATACTGAGTCGATCAAAGGGGCTACGCTATTGATAAATTTACCCAGCGAAATCTTCCGCAATTGAGCAAACGGCACGATCTCGGCGATAATGACATTGTATGAGCGACAGTTTCAAACGTCTTAACCGTAATCAGTTTATTGGGGACCTGATTAGATGTGACCAGTGACCCGTGTCGAATTATCATTCAAGTGTTTCATACAAGTTCCTCTGATATTCGTCACCCTCCCGTGTTTGTTCCGGGATTATATTATATGACTTGCCCATTATTATTGTCCTTGTAAAAATAATGCCAAGGCTACAAAGATTGATTTTTTCCGAAAACGTGAATTTATATAAAATATATTCAAAATTACACATGCAACAAACATTAATTTGTTCAAATCATGTGCAAATATTGGATTATTATTACTTCGGAGACACATGAAAAAAATATAAATATTAAGAATATACATATTTAACCGTTTGGGTAGCAACTGCAAACTCCTTTCATCAATAATGATAAAGGTAAATTGAAAATGCTTACTTGGCGAGCAATGGCATAGAATGAATAAGCTAACAACTGTTTAGTCGTAAGCAAAGCCTAAAATTTGTTAAATAATATTTTTAACACATTTTCTTACAAGTTATAAAACAAACATTTTTTTAGTCAACGTAAGGATTTCATAAATAGTAATTATCAATATATTGTTACATAGTGAAAAAGAAGAAAACAAAATCCAGGAAATATGTCAATCTTTCTTTAAATCATGAATATATTATACATATTTGAGAACCTGTGTAATATCGTATTTCATAATATATCGTGGTAACGTACCAGCACATCCGATCGAAGGTATTTATGCAATTAATAAACTATGTTCCTTAAAAAGCAAAAAAAAGAAATTATACCAGTATACACAGACTTATATACCTATATATGTGTTGAGCATTGAAGAAGCTCCCATGTTTTGACTGAGTATATCACTTGAACGATCAGTATATATTGCTGTTGATATCATCAATCGTGTAACGGTCTACTCGAGTCGTGAAATGAGCGTGCACTTGCAGTAGGAGTAGCCTGGTATCAGTTTCAACTTCTACTCAATCATACTAATTATAGATCAAGTAGGTTCGACATTTGACAGATTCTTGTACTTTGGGTCATAGCCTTGTTTTCACTACTTAGTGGTTATAAATGAGTCAATATAATAATAAACTGATCATCATTCATATCAGTAACATGTAAAATGTTTAGAATTATATGTAAATGTTCAATTAAAACACCGAAGCGTCAACAAAACTATAATCCAAATTAAAGTTGACAATAATTAGAATGTTGACATCGGGTGCAATCTATAAACCAACCCTTTATCTAAACGTTGATATTTACGAAAGCATTGTTAGCTTTACAAGCAATTATTGAAATATATTCCCTCTACATAATGTAAACTGATAAATATACAATCAGATATAAAGTGGTTAAATAATGAATCTGTTAATGCATTACATACGATTAGGAAAACAGTTAAGTTTGAATATGATATCACGATTATATGAGCTGTTTTACATTAACAAAATATACTCTTGCAGACAGAAAGACATATCGTGTCATTTGTATCTTGTTTCAATCATGTAAATAATTACATTATCTAGTGGCAGTATTCCTTCGAGAGTAATTCGATCACTGATAATAACCTAATCAGTTTATAAATCGAAGACGACCACCACGCTTTACTCTCCTCACTTACATTTCATCAATATACCCTACTGAAATTGTAGAGTTTCTTCTTTTAAGATTATATATGATGATGGGTTGCGATTATTAGTGAAGTCAATATTTACTGTGCTTTCTGCAGTGTGTGGACGCTCTTGTTTTGCTATTTAGAAGTGCTACGATCCAACTACTACGGGGTCTTAGGTATAGAAAGGATAGAAAAGGAAATATTTGACTTTCTTCCATGTACATATAACTCTTAGTGTACTTGGTTTACTTAGCTCTTATACCGGACCCTCCACATAAAAGGAATACTTATTTCAAATAAGAGTACATGTGAAAGTTCAAATGCTTAAAGAATGAGTACTACTTCAAATATACATGTATATATAGTCTAAGTGATATCATATAGTAGAATAGGGGCTACTCGATTGAAATATTCCAAAGTGCGAGTTTAAATGATAAAACAGGGGCTACACGATTGAAATATTCCAAAGTGGGAGTTTAAATGATAAATCAGGGGAAGCTCGATTGAAATATTCCAAAGTGGGAGTTTAAATGATAAATCAGGGGAAGCTCGATTGAAATATTCCAAAGTGGGAGTTTAAATGATAAATCAGGCGATGCTCGATTGAAATATTCCAAAGTGGGAGTTTAAATGATAAATCAGGCGATGCTCGACGTACGTGGTATATATGAACACTTATATCATGTGCATGGTTACTTAATTTGTGAAGGAAATCATTGTAGTCAAAATGATTCGTCTCAACATAGTTAAACTGAGTGTTGGAATAAACGAATGTGGGCTATAAAGAAAGAAAAAGAGTTATTTTCTTTAACACACTAAATGAGAAAGTTTAAAGGATAAAATGGAAGTTTCGTCATTTAACGAACTGCATAAAAAAGAGGATTTTCTAGTCAAATTAGGCTTAGTAAAATTCAGTAAAATTCAGACACTTAACCCAAATAAGATATTAAACTAGATGGAGGTTTCAACTGCAACATGACATGAGCTTGTCCAAGATTTATAACCATTTACGGATATCGTTTTCTTAGAGCAATTCACTCTGCACTTTTACAGATGTTTCGGAATTCAAAACGCAATTTAGATAAGGGGTGTCCTTTTAAATAAATTTTTATGAAAAATATTACGCATGAATGCTTAACTGAAGAGTAAAACTGTATTTAAAAATATTGATATATTTCATTGCAAACCTTGAGAGTAATAAACGTATACGGCTTTTAAAAATCAACGTTTGCCACTAGGGGGAAATGATGGATCAACGTTGTAGCCAAGGCTTTGTGGTCCGGTTTCGTTACAGCAACGCCCTGTTAGGTTTCAATACAATATCATTTTATCTTTGTCAATATTAAAGCATAGATATGTGAAAAAGAGGTTTCTATTTGTTATGATTTCTATGTACTACGAATGCAATTTTCAGCTTCGTCTTAATCTTAATGAGTTTTTCAGGAAGCTATTCATAACCTAGACGGGAGAAAAGTCATAAGGCTTAGTCGTCAGAAAAAGGAACCTCTTTTTTTCCTTTCAGAGTCTTCTGAATGGTACATCGTATGAATGTAAGGTAACAGGTATCGTGTTGATATGATCTATAAGTCAAAATCGTCTTGCTAAATCATCGCACAGGTTGGCATAACACTGAACAAATGAAATTAATTATGGGAACTACCCTACAGAAAGCAGTTTCACGGGTGCTGCACACCAGTTGTATGTTCTGGGCGGAACCCCCGCACCTGCTGTCTACACGGTCCATCGTCCTAACACATCTACATTGTCTGGGAAAACAAGAACTAGATGGCGGAAGGGAAGTATAATACACCTCTAAAGAGATTTCATCTCTAATCATGCAATCAAATTTCACGGTTAGGTCAGATCATTTGACAATTTGGTAAAGGACATCTATAACCTGAATGACGGACCATTTTTAATGAAGACCCTTAGACTTATCAAACTGTCAACATCCTATTTATAAGGAACTTTTCAATCTATTCTGCCTTCCCTCTGAGGATTCATCTGATAAAGTAAATCAGAAATGGTAAAAGTCATTTAAAGACATCACTAGCTCTAATTTAGTGTAGTTTAGCGAAAATATGCTTATCTTTTTGAAAACAGGCATAATTGGTTTCCAATTTCAAAATTACTGAGTAATAGTATAACTAAACTGTTATATCGAATATTCAAATATATTGGACGATCTGATAACATCATAATGATAAACAATTTAGATTCTGTCATGTCTCTTGTATTCAGCAAGGAAACATAATTTGGATTTCATTGTAGAGCTTTAACGTTTTTATCCTCTAAAGCAAGCTAATTAAACTATCCAAGTTTAATTCAAAGTAATTTTAGCATCTAATTAGCATATATTAGTGCATATGGATTATCATATATCTTAATAACGTGATATAAGCAGATTTTATCAACAGTCACAAACATCGAAATTCAAATATTTAGTTGTATAGGTTAATGCCAATTGAGAGAAATCAAAATTATCAAACTTGATTTTCTATCTTATATTAGCTATCGCAATAATTAAACTTGATTTTCTATCTTATGTTAGGTATCCCAATCATAAAAACTTGATTTTCTATCGTATGTTAGGTATCCCAATAATAAAAACTTGATTTTCTATGTTATGTTAGCTAACTTAATTATAAAACTTGATTTTCTATCTTATGTTAGCTAACATTATTATAATACTTGATTTCCTATCTTATGTTAGCTATCCAAATTATAAAAAAACTAGATTGTCTATTTTATGTTTGCTATCGCAATTATGAAACTTGATTTTCTATCTTATGTTTGCTATTCCAATTATAAAAACTTGATTTTCTATCTTATGTTAGCTAACATAATTATAAAACTTGATTTTTTTATCTTATGTTAGATATCCCAATTATAAAACTTGAATTTCGATCTTATGTTAGCTATCGCAATTATAAAACTTGATTTTCGATCTTATGTTAGCTATCCCAATTACAAAACTTGACTTTCGTTCTGATGTTAGCTACGTGTCTTGATCGCATCTTTCATTTTCTGCTAACCACTTGCGACTAGAGATAACCATTCGCATCACACACATATTATATCAAAATACTTTATTGAAGTTTAGCATTTAGTTCTTATATAGAGACAGAGATACATAAATCTACAGTCGAGTTCGTATGTAATGTCCAATTCGGTATAAAGATGGTGTTGTGATTATTCAGGTTATAAAGTAAATTGGTGCCGATATTTTTTCTGCACTACCAATGACGTCGATAGTACATTATTTTGATTTGAATGTGCCATAAGTTAAATGCTTGTACCAAAATTGTTTTTGATGTGCAGTGGTGAACAATAATAATGAAATATTTCAATAGGTATTCCTGATTATATGTTTTGCCAAATTAACTAATTCTTGGGACAATAATTTTATTTTTACTTGTCACAAAAGCAATCTAGCGTATTGTAAACCTGCATATTATTGTCGATTGTTTAAATGATTATATGAACATAATTATTTCGAGTATACATTATTCATATCATTTTATTTATATATGTATCGTGAACATCATTTTATCAACACAAACATCAAAAATGACTTTAACAGTTTAACTTACATGGTAATTATATTTAAAAATACATTATAAAACTATTTACTTGTGCACCTATTAATGTATACATGCATTGTATATATATAATATTTATTCATATTATTTCATTTATGTAACAATGTAGCGTATTTGTCGCTTCAAATAAATGTTCATCATATATGTACATATGTATAACCAATGTTTATATATTTCCATGTAAAAAAAACCGTGGTATACATACATATTTTTCATGTATACAAGACTTGTCGTTCTGTACATAAAATTGTTTCTAAACACGAGAGCGGAATTGAGGACAGAGAGCCACTGGTGCAGTGTATAGCGGGGATAATGTGACATGCCGGTACTTCTGGAGGCTACACAAAATGCACCACCATCACATCTAATGTTCAGAAAGACCAACGAATATGAAGGCCAGTAGAACACATTCCCCGATAAATGACTTTATCGACGAGGAGAAGAGTTTTTCCTGCAGTTTTTGAGAGTGTTTGTTGGAGCACAAAAGTGGCGGATTTAGAAAAGTTATTGGAAAACCCAGCTGTCAGAAGAAAGTCAGGGATATTTTCCTGGGCGAAGCTGATAAATGACACAAATTCTTTTGTTCGGTGAGTTCAATTGATAACGGCCACGTAGGGTTTGATGGATTGTCAGAAGGGATAAAATGGATATTTGATAGAAGCAATTTCCATGGCGGCTATTATTGCTATCCTGCCAGTGCAAAAATATCACAAGATGGAGGAGAAATTAGTTGTTTTCATACCTCCCGATGGCCCTACGTGTGTTTCAAACAACGTCTGAGGGTTGTTTCTCAAAAAGAAACAGACCTTTTTATTTTTCAGTAAATGCTGTCGCTGTTTAGTTCATTAGAACTCTGCACACAGGGTCATCAGTAATCGCCCCCCTGACTGCCAGTAATACATATCTGGCAGTGTTTCTAGGGTGGTAAATTACATTTTTGTATAAGCATTCAAGCGTGAAGTACTTAATTTGGAAATACTCGCCGCTCATATCGTCAAATTGTGCGGAAATATTAAACTGATATAGAATTGATAACCGACATTAGCTTCAACCAAGCAAAGGACTCTAGGATATTAAGGCTAATTGCTCTCATTAAGATAGCCACGTAGGCCAGTGATAGCGTCGATGAAATGGAAAGTTCAACATTTAGTCTATACTTTAAACGCTGTTTTAGACGAATCTGACATATATTCGATATATCTGTATGGTATAAACTGCCCTAACGCCGGGCCCGTCTGTGAAAACTTTTGACACACGTAAAGATCATCACCTCATTTGCATCCCGATGATATTTATGAATGGTCTCATGATTTGAAAAACGTGTATTTTTATTGAAGGAAATCCGTTGTAATATGTAATTACACACATATATATAACATTTTTTTAATTGTGTACGCTATATTTGTAAAATCCAAATACGTATGCATATTTTCTGCAAATTTTTATTCAGTTTTGAAAATGTTTTGGGTTTCTATTAAATAAATAAACTTGTAAATGTCTCTTTTTTATTTCAGCAATGTTTGAATTTTTTATTGGTTTTGATTTTTTGTTCGAAATTTTATGAATGTTTTATGAATTCGTCATTTCAAAGTTATACGTATATATATCAATAAGCAAAACATGTCATTCATTCTATTCTATTATTGATTCTTAATATCATGATGATTAAAGATAATATTTTGTTGATATTATTTTTCATATATAAAAGAAAAACTGTTTTTTTTGCTTTTCGTCATGATAATTCTTCGTGGGACTTAACACTTTTGTATTTAAAATCATGACAACTAAATGAAATTAATATGGACATAAATAAGAAACCATTTTACCAATCTCTTATTTTCTATATTATCATAATATTCATGTAAAAACACAGTCTTTGTTACAAATATGAATCACACTTAAATCAGTACGTACAACAATAAACAATTAATTATAATGTCAAAATTATTTTGAAATTTACATTCTTGGAATACATCAAAATCATCCAAATTTTAACTTTTGTTTAATATAAAATAAATGGGTAGCTGGACTGCCTGCTATGTGTTGAAATGATCCCGTTGTGGTAATGAAATGAGTCGGCACTGAAGTGTATTAGGGTATCGTGTGGCGTTTATCATCAGCGCACGTGAATGATATCATTTTATGGGTACTAAAGAAGTCATATAAACAAGGTAACACTATCCATAAAAAACAAATCTCACCAACTTCGGCATTGATTTAGGGGTATTGGAATACACAAGTGATAATTGTATCTCGACCACCCGGCACATATGTGATGTATGTATAAATACATTAAAACACGTTGTCATCCGGGTATTGTTATGTAGATTTGTTATATATTTTTATCACACGCACACACACATACATATGCACCTTGTAATATGCTGTATACTTATTTTGCTACTCGTGGTGGCAGTTTTAGTCTGTATTATATATCTACATCAGGCAATTTAAACATACACAACAATCATACATGTACTAGAAAATGACAAATATTCATAAGGGTAACGATAAAATATAGATGTACCGAATGATCCCGAGCATATCAACGTTCCATTCGAAATATTTTAATGGTTGAATCCCTTCATGAGATGATCCTTAAAAAAATCTTTGTTGAATCATAATAAAACTATCATCTCTTAAAAAGCATGCATCTTGTTCGATCCATGTCGCAAAAAACAATTGTTATTTCAAATTCAACCCAAAACATGAACTTGAATTGAAAGTTATAGCAAATACGGATGAAAAATAAAACAGATCTGATATTTTTGGGGTTTATACCGAATTCTGTGATTATCCAGGGCAGATTTAAGCTGACGTGTTCAGATTTTTATAAGTTTCTATTCTAACTGAAAGTTTCCAACGAGGATATGAAATTATTACTTTGCGTGCTTTTATAGGAAAACTAAAATATGCCTGTGATGACTTATTTAGGAATGTTGATAGACACCTACCTTCTACCCTGTTGTACTTCCAGTACTAGCTGTGCAGTATCGGAAACTCCAATCTACAATAATAAGGAAGTCCGTGTAAGTTTTATATATCCAGCTTTTCCTTTTCGTAAACTCCTGCTTTCTCCAGCCATTCTCCCTAAACCACCATCGGCAACGAATTGATTTGAAATACCAGCAAAGTAAGAGGAATACATGAATTTATTTGGAGGCGATTGACGGCTCAGATTACGAGAAGCAAGCGGTTAAAATTCAGCAGACAGCGATTAACAGGTTTTTCAGCCTTGTAAGTCCATTCCAATTTTCGGGCACGGACAATATGAATTGCTACTCTCATGAATAATATGAATGTCAGATTAGGACAACGGCACAAGAAATTGCTAAAAGGAAAATAATCGGCGGATTTTAAAACTGACCATAATCTAGTAGAGCCCTTCACTCCCGAGGAAAATTAAATTGGAATTTTCATGAGCTGCCGAAATGAATGCAAATACGCTACGCATACTAAGCGGTCTCCAGCAGTTTAGATCAATAATATTTATACGAAACCGGCCGTGATTTTGTGTTCCAGCAACTGACAATGTGTCTATAGTATAGAGAGTATAACGGTTTCTGAATCTGAAGTTTGTGTTATGTTTTCTATTTAAATTCAAATCATGTTCGTACAGCCCATTATATGTATGTCGGAGCGTACAATGGAAATATGTCTTTCTATTTGAATTTTAAATCATACGAATAATTACAATTCTATTCAGAATTGAATAATTACACGGGCTTTTCATATTGTAATTACGTTGTCAATATCCTTTATAACATCCAATCGAATGTTTACATTTAAATGACAAATACTCGATAATGACGTGACATTTATGTAGTAAGAGTAATTATATAATAACGACGCGTTCAATGTCGATTTTGTCCTTTAAAATATGAATGCATAGGTAATTATTAAAATATATTTTTATAACAAGATAATAACCTTGTTAACCTGGATAAGGCACACCATATAAACAGACAAAGTTTTCGTAGACATTTCCACTTGTGATTTTCAACATAAATAAAATTTATTGTTTTCTTCAGTACAACTTATTTACATATTCAAATTCCATGAGTATTAAAAGAGTAGTATATATTAATGTTAATATATGGATATGTATATTTATAGCCTTTAATGAATTAAAATATTCACAAATACGGACAGTGACTTCCACAACTAGTATATCGGGTTATACTATTTTATTTCTTAAGAACAAAAGGTAATTCATTTTCTAAATTATATTATTTGTGCCATGAAGATAATATATGATTTATGAAGTATTTATAATGAATTATATGTAATCAATTTTGTAATAAGAAAGATTGTAAAACAGTAATTGTAATTCTGTTACAAAACAAGTTCATAATAAACAAGAAAACTAAGTCATGCGATTTGAGAAATGGATATTTCGATAGTAGAAGAAGGACCTGCTTCGTTCTTACGATATCTGAACGTTTTCGTTAATATTTTCAACTTGAATTGGTTTCAGCTATGTGTGGTTGCATGGCCTTTTTCATGCCTGGACACTTGACTCTTTGTTATACCGAAAACAGTTCAAATAATATAGCCAGTCAGTATATACATTTCTTTAGTAAAACCCGATGATATACATTCAGCACTTATTAAGAATAATATGTTAAAATTCTAGAAATAACTAATTTAAGATATCAGAGTATAGTTAACAAAAAAGAGAACCAAAATCACCAAATAATGATTGTGACAAATATTTGAAAATGTAGGGTTATTCAAACTAATGAACATGCACCCAAATTCACACTAAGTAAAAATCTTAATACTCATATTTGCCATTGAGCTGAACTGGATTACTTTTAAACACATCTGTTTAGAAAAACTTTTTATTTCCATGAATATTTGTTAGAAACAAAAGAGTAGACAGTCAACATATTGCATTGTAAAATATATCTATCAGAAGGAACAAATCTGAAATGAAACAATATTTTTATCAATTTTCATACTTTTTATTTACGATTACTTTCAATCATATATTGAAACATATTTTCAAATTTTATTTTATATTGTAACTGGTTCAATTTGAACTCAATAAAGCTGATATAGTTATAGTTTTCCTCCAGAGCCAAGATCCTAACAGCCAGCATCAACAATAGAGATAATGTATGCTACCTGGCCACCGGATTGGTGTCAGGCATGAATAACCGAATGGGATGCTGCATACACCTGTAATTTTCCATGTATAGGGCACCATTAAACTGTTAATTTTTTATAACGCTTGGTACATTGGACACTCTCCCATAGGAATGACAAACTAACGGCGCATATCGCAATACGTCACATTAGCAGACAAACACAGTCGTAATATTAAGTTTAACAGTTGCAACATAAATAAAAATATATCTCTTTTGCTTGGTATTCATTTACGGTTGATATCAGGCGAGATAATATATAGCCTACACTTGAAACAGTCCCCACGCGTTACATACTTTCCTCCAGCTACTTTAAGCTCAGCATTATGCTTTTTTGATATCATCACAAGCGTCACACATGGTTACGCACTAAAACAGAGAAATCTGTTTTAAATGACAGACTTACCTCCCCTTTTATTACTCTTTCGTTACTTTACAACTCATTGCATTGGTATATACTGATAAATATCATAATAAATTTGAAATTAGAAATTGCTATAGCATTGTAAATCAATAACATTGATGGTAGCAATCTTGTCACAGGTTGTGGCGAACATCGCTCGAGCTATTAAAGGTTCTATAAACAGTTGTTTGGCAGTTGAGTAATACGTCAGTATTAGATTTCAGTTAAACCTTGATAACACAAAATGATCTGCAATCAACAGCCTACCGTTTGATGTTTAATTAAGCAAAGCGTAGTGGCTTACAACAGCTGTATATATCACTATATCATCTTTTTCTTTTCACAAATTTTGATATCTAATAGTGATAAAAAATATTCTACCGACACACACGCACCAAATCTGTCAAAGATACCGTGTTATGCACTAGCAACAATCCTTTAATCGCATACGGAAAGCTTATATTTCAAATTACTTTTTAATGTGATATTAATTTAAACTGTACCTCGTGTGATTATCCTCCATGTACAAAACATCCGTTAAATTCGAGCAAAACCTCAAACAGATTCTGCACATGTTTCATTTGTTAATATATTTTTGTTTCATACTCATATCGCAAATTTTAACATCCATTCATGAATAATATATAATACCTAAACAAATAAAATGCAATCCTTTTGTTAATATTCGTTTAAACCGATCCGATTTTTTTTTCATTGATTTATTGTTCATATTGACAGATTTGTATATTTTCTGTGTAAAATAGTTTCGCTATGGGCTATTGATTTGATAGCGCAAAGGGAAGAACAAGGTGATCGGTACAAGTGACTACTACAAAACAACTTGTTTTCTATAATGTGATGTGCCTACTACAAGAAGGCTTGTTGAATGTTTCTAGTCCAAGAGATACCTCAATCCATGTTTGGTATGATTGTGTATTACGTTCTTGTATCATCTGTGGTAATTTAAGAACCTACTGGGTTCTGACCAATGAACAGGTATTTTTTATAGCAAAATCATGATTGTGAATTATTTCAACTCTCAAACTTGAGCTCCAGAACTCGAGAACATTGCGATCAAAGAAAATCTATAATTTCAAAGAGGTAGTTATTTTAATGCTAGTCTGGAATTTTGTTACATAATTCTTAATCCGTACCTGTCTTTAAAATCATAACTCCAAAGTCTAAGTAATATCATGACACAAGTGTATAGACGTTTGACCCACAGTACTTAAAGAGCCATTGCGACCGTTCTGTATATTCCGTCGTTCTTGTTTATATAAATACATGAAGAAATTAAAGCATCAATCTCTATAAGTAAGATTTAAAAAACGAAAGATGCTTTAACAAATGTTGCATGACGTCGATAACTACTATTATGTAAAAAATGCAAACTGAATTGCTGATTTCATATTATAGAACAGCTAAATGTACAAGATAAGATCAAAAAAGGAAAGAAGAAAGGACAGCTTTAGTTGATGAAATATAAAAACGAACACAATTTCATACTCCTTCTTTATGTTGAAGGATGAAATATTATATAGTGTGCATTAAAAATACATCAAGTTATTTACAATAACCTATATATCACATATTTTTGTTTAAATATTCCCATGTTTCGGTTTTGTTTATTGAGAACTGTATATTTACCACACACATAGATGCAGTATAGCTAACGTGACGAGAAGTATCATGGGCTAAAACCCGACATCTATAATTATCCGTCGCCTTTAACTATCTACCCCAGCATTTAGTCCGTTAGTCACAAACCTGTGATTCTACACTGCAGCTACGTGTAACTGGAGGTTCTACTCTTACCCTGGTATATAATTACCCTTAATGTACTGTAAACCAGCTGATTACGAGATGAACTTATATCGATCACACGTGACGATGATGAGGCTGGAGGCAGTGATTCTGATTTCACAATATCGCGGCACCTGATCGTCTAACTATGTCACATATGGTCTTCAGATGTTTTTGGACAGAACCTCACGGCGTGTAATTGATCATGCTAAGTGTTGAAAAATAACATTCCAAATACCATCTGTACAAACGTCAATACACGTACGTTTTTAGTAGTACAATAATTATGCATTTAAATTCGTGTTATTTTTACAAAAGTTATAACACATGTACTGATTTCATCTCACAACAAAATCACGTGGGTGGTATAACTATACTGTGGAATCCCACACTACTGCAAATTTCGTGAAATCTGGAGGGTTTATGTCTTTTATAATAATTTAAAGAAAAGAATTGATTTTAAGCAAAATTTAACAAAAGTCAATGCAACTGCGAAATAATTTGGTACAGTATTTTGTAGAAAAACATTTCGAACATTAGGCCAAGCCACTCTCCAGAAATGTAAAAGCATTAACATGATTGCAGTATCATTACTGGGTACTCGTTAATGGACCGCTACAGGTGTAGAGAATTAATAAGTAAGTATAAGTATTAAGACAGACTGTTTTTCCTTTTTAATGTTACTGAAACTGACATATCGACTTATTTCCAAAATCAAGAACCTATTACACAAGGTCACTTTCAGCTAAATATAAAAAAAATAATAATGTATGACAAAATCGATCTGGACTGGCAGACTGGTTATGGCATTAGAATAAGTAATGTGTTTTAAATAGTGTAATAGCCTGACAACTCAGCATATTGTTTAGTGTGGTTATGTCCGCCGATAGCCTTATAATTACCACTTACAACAGACAGCGGATGGAAGCTCTTTCAGGAAGCAAATGACAAGTCGAAGGCAAGTTCGATTTTTTGAGGGGATGGCTATGTGTTCGATTCCCAATGGAACGTTTCTGACATGACAACACAATTCTGAAATCCAAGGGGTAGGCTCATTACAGAAATGCAAATGTATAGTGATGTTTGAAAATGACAACTCGCCTCCATAGTAAGAATATGATTCCAATTGTAGCGATCGGGATATAAAATAATACAGATTTTTTTAACCGTAAGAATTAATACGAGTTCTTATCAAATTCTTTTATCACATTTGTTAAACACAATCACTATCTAAAACGTAAGATGTAAACAATTTGTATTTCTATAATTGGACATTGCGAAAACACAGACATTTTATAATACTTTCATCACCGAAAAATATAAAATACTCTTTTAACCGACAATGATGTTTCCAGAATATTGCTGCAACTGCAAAAAAAAAAAAACAATAAAAATGTCAACGTAAAAAAAATATGTGGCGCTTTCAAGACAACTTTGCTTATGTTTATTTTTTCTTCATTTAAAATTTTTTTTTTTAGTGAATACCGATATGTCAAAAACGTAACCCTAAATCAGAAACTATATAACAAGGTACAAAATATCGAAAAAGTGAAGATTTGCACGTAGAAGACCTTTGAAAAGGTACAAGAGAATAAGACCATGGGTTTCGGAAGATTAAATATAAAACGCATAATATAAACGAAAACAATTTATTTTTGCGGTGTTGATACTTCTAATGAAATATTTGTTGCATATACAGTTGAAATCCTTCAGACGATAACTCCGATTCTGCTTATAAGAGTGTATCAACTTTAAACGTAAGTAATGTTTGAATAACATGCATCACAGTACGTATAAGTGGAAGGAAATCGTTTTTGATAAAATGACAGGCTTAAAATGCAAATTAATTATCATCAAATCATATCAAAATTTTTCTTCAACAGGAATGACTTAAATCAAACAATATGAGTAGGTGGGCTGTATGCGAATTTATGTGTTTGTTATTCATTAAAAAAAAACCTAAATACATATTTTAATCATAAGTAATACCCTTTATATGATATATGATTTCTGTATTCATTGATGAGAATAAAGGGGCAACCATATAACTGATTTCAATACGAAATAAAAAAAAAAGCAACAACATAACCGATTTCAATACGAAATAAAAAAGCAACCACATAACCGATTTCAATACGAAATAAAAAAGCAACCACATGACCGATTTCAAAATGAAATAAAAGCGCAACCACACAACCGATTTCAATATGAAATAAAACGGCAACCACATAACCGATTTCAAAATGAAATAAAACAGCAACCACATAACCGATTTCAAAATGAAATAAAACAGCAACCACATAACCGATTTCAATATGAAATACAACAGCAACCACATAACCGATTTCAATATGAAATAAAACGGCAACCACACATCCGATTTCAATATGAAAAAATTGGATTTCTTGTCCTGAGTATGATGGTGAACACCTACGGACAGGTTGACATAAAGAAATCGTGGAAAGACATGCATTTTGCAAATTAATATAAAGATGTTGACTTGGAAATGACAGTTTAATTAATTTGTTTTTGGCATACTGTATCTATGACACATTTTAAAGTTGCTGCACATGTGTGTTACGTCATCATCAAAGAATGAATTACATACTGCTGTAGTAGATTTCCCATCATTGTTGTCATAAAGAAACGTGTAACTCACACCGTCAATGAAGATGACGTAACACACACATATGCTGCACCTCTTAAAAGTAATCATACCCAACAAAGACCGCTATGTAGTTCTGGAACAAAGACAGGAAGACTAATTTTAAATAGCTGTCAAAGCCAGACTAAACAATACAAAGAATTCATTATGAGATATCAGATCGTACATCAAATGAAGCACATGTTATGTAACCTACGTTATGAAGAGGAGTTTGACAGGAACGCTTGATGTATACTGATGTATCAATGTCAGAACGACTCAAAGATAAGACCCAGGTGTGGGATTAGCTTAGGCTAACATCAGGAACATGTACAAATTAACATCAGGTTCTTCACTTAATGATTTTTTTAAGATCCCGAACAACTCAAGTATTTTGATAAATTACTTAACATGACTATTTCAATATTAAACATTATTATACAACTACAAAGAATTTAACTTATCCTGATTTTTGAAGTTATGACAACGAAGACAGGTTATTGTCGTATTTTTAACACATTTATGTTCAGTAAGGCAAACTTGATGGCGAGTTTGTTGTGCAATGACTCAAAATATATTTTATGTCTGAAATACATAATTAATTGGGATGGTGCGAGATTATAAATCTGTAGGTGTAACAGGTGGCGGGATAGATAGCGTTATTCATTAATATACTGTTTTCAGCATCAGAGATAATGATAACAGGCGCTCCTACACGTGATGTTTTAAGGACAAACGACATGTTGTACTAACTGTTCTATTTGTTGTTGTTTTGGTACTTTTTTTAGGTCATTGACATGTTGCACTCGATTTGAGAGAGAAATGACCTGGGTTTTTACCACATAATACTATTCGGAACAGTGGATTGGGTAACATGACATATAATTAAGTGAAATAAATGTTGCTTTTTCTGCGAAAAACATTGTAATCACTATTTGATGCGGAAAAGAGATGTAAAATCAATACAACATGAATGGCCTACAAACGTTTAGCCCTTAAATCACCAAAACGCGGACATTGCCCAAATAAAATGTCACAAAAAAACATATAAACATATAAACAAATCTTATTTCTTTACAAAAAACCCCCACAAATTAAGGATTCATTTATAAAAATAAATGCGTTTGCCAATGCAGGTATCAGTTTTACTTTGCCTTATTGCTTTAGGATGCATCATTTACATTAATGGTAAGAATATTGAAAACAGTACCACCATAAACAGAAATGCGCATTAGAAAATATTGACAAAAACACGAAACCCAAAGTTGTGCTGCAATTTTAAACTTGCGTTTCAAAGAAACAGGGCGAAAATAGGTTTAAACATTTTTGAGTGTGCTCATTAGTGTGTTTACTTGTTGTGATTGACAATGATACTTGGTTCTTATTCTGCGAATTTGATGTACACTTGGATGTGACAAAGATTTACATGACGTTTGTCGTCGATGAAGCAGAAGACGCTTACTCTTCCGGAACACTTGGTCTTATTCTCTTGTACTTTTACAAGAAACTCCATGTAAATATTTCCTTTATTCATATTTTGCCCCTCGTTTAATTGATTTTGAGTTCGGATTATCATTTGTTAATGCTTTGGTATTCTTTACCCAAAAAAGCAAAAGAAATTGATATAGATTCACCCCGAATATTAACAGTATGGCAAATACCATGAATACCATATGAAATCGTCACAGAACAATATTTATACTGAAACTCGAAGATAACATGCAGAGGTACATGTACCAACATAAACCGACCAAAAGGGAAAACAACAAAATTGTGATGGAGTTTGTAAGTATTGTCGTTCATCAGTTAAACTAATCCTTTTAACTGCAGGACACTAGCCAGAAACAGGACTGATTCCACATGTGATACTAGTAAGGAATAGCTCACGGCAAAAATGATAAAAACACATGACTGTTTAGATAACTAGTATCTAACCTCCCGTGTATACGCTTCACCAGATAATAAACATCGCCCCATTTAGCATACATTACGGCTGGGATCTATACAACAGTTAAAGTTATACCTGCAATACATACATCCCCAAACCGAACAAAAAGCAAAGTTCATTAGCAGTATGCAAGATTAGAGAGCTATCTTAAACGAAATCTCAATACCAGAATAACATATGAGTTCTCAATATGTGAACCACAGGGTCACAAAATTTAGCTTGAAGAAAACCATTGTAACAATCCTAAAGGCATATACCTTACCTATAGGTTACTTATATATCTTATTATCAACAAAACATATATCGCCGGATATCCGTTGTTTTAAGCACGAATTCAAATCAAAGCTCGTTGCTTTATCAAAGATGAAGCCCAACTTTAGGGACTTTTTTTCGTTTTTTTTTTTTTTTTTAATTTTTCGAGAAAAACACTGCATTTTATCAAAATATAATCTATTTGATCACGATATTTTGTCACAATATACCTGTAAATTATCTCTTTATAACATAAGCTGTAGCATACTGCATGCATCATTGTGTTAATTTCAACTGCATCTTAAATATGATAATTAAAACTTAACGTTATATAGATATCATATAAAAAAAATAACTTCACTTTTAATTTTCACAGGTTTTCTGTCGTAATGTTGTTCCGTAAGGTAAATTTCAAAATAGTGTTAAACTTTTTCACTGTTTTAGATAAACATCGGTTAACTTTCCTTGTCAAATGTTCCGTATACTTTTAACACCGAGCAACATAATTATGATAGAAGATCTGATAACAGCATTATCTTCATATTTAGATTCCATTTCCATGGGCAGTAGCACCAACATAAAATCGTTCAAAAATATATCTTTCTGAACGACTTGTAAAATATTTAAACATAGTATCGTCGTCGAAAGGGAAATATCAATATAAGATGTACAACTAAGGAAGGCATTTCTGGAACTGAAACTTGACAGCAATCAAACGTGCTGCTATATTCAGATAACTGTTTTTGTCAGTAATTATCTAAAACAGTACCAGAACTTATGACAAGGGTTCATACTTATAAATATATGTAGGTTGATGTATCTTTCAATAATTTATTTATATTTAGCAAAATAAACATTATTACTGAAATACCGGGTTTTTTTCAGAATCAATTCAAAGAGTGGCACCGATTATTGTAATTGAATTCTGCACGATTTTCTGTTTAATTGTAGTCGACATCTATGTTACTTCAGTAGTTAACGATACGAAAGTCAGCACCTTATCAAAACTGGGAGTGAGTTCTTGGTCGCAATATGAAAAGATGTGTAATCCTTATATTGCTGGTTGTGTATATTACATATCCAAATTACAATTTTAAGTTATGTCTATATAATGTGCTGTGAATCAAACAGACACATTTAAGAATCGTTCCTTTCACAAGTAGTGAACGAACCCATTAACAACTGGGGAGTTAAGGTGAATCAATTTTGATTGACGTATTGTTTGAATTCAAGGCCAATTTGAAAATTAATTGTATCATATTCTCTTCATGACAATGAGAATTTTGAAACCGATGACGCATATCACCCAGCGATGTATGCTAATACCGGTGGATCCTGCCAAAAGTTCCCATTAAATACAAGAAGATTGATACAACGTAAGTTAAATAATGAATTTTAAAGTATAGAAGCAGTTTGAGGTGGCAATCTATATGCATGATGAAACATTAACACATAAATTATGTCTATCGAAATACAAAAGAAAAAACTACAAAAGATTTGCATTAAGTTATTAGGATGAAATGTTAGAGGAATTCCTCAACAATCAAAGATGGGTTTTTTTTTAACTGTAGCTGCCTTAATTCTTTTTTTTTATTATCGCAATATCAAAAACTACATTAACGCAAATCATGTAAATTTCAAAAATGAAATACAATTGAATCGTAATAATATAGATTTGCTGTTGAATGAACCTCAGAAGTAATGCAATTCATGTGTAAGGAGATAATGGTAGATATTTTTAAGCATTTTTTTAAATATACAACCGACTTAACATCACTAAGTGACAGACTTGGCTTTTGTTTGTTCTGATGTCTAAGTCACTTCTATAGGCTAATTTGTTCAGCGAGCAAATAGAACAGAAACAATCCAATATCACATCGAAATGTCAAGGACTATTTTTTGAAATGTCGGAATTTCTTAACATGATCCTGGATCAAACGCCTGCCTCGACCTCTTGTTAGCTATGCTTTTCTCGTTTTCTATTGATCTGCGTTTAGTTAAAGATTAATTGTCAATAAAAAAACGAAATTGACATTTGAAGTTCTTACCGTATTATCGCATCATTAAATATGTGCCACGATTCCTGAACGACTTTTATTTGCTTAGTTAAGCAACACTTCATTACATCAGGGAAGAAAAGATTTAAAAGACCAGAGCAGCATCATCAACATAATTCCTGGTCGTTGTTTACTTTTATTAAAAGCAAATGAGAAATCAATGCTACTGTGACATCAAAACATTTGTGGAAAAAGTATGTTACGTCGGCTACAACCACGCAAGGACAAACTTTACCACAACATCAAAACACAAGCATTATAATAAAAAAATACCATTCCGGCTACAGTAACATACAAACAAAATGTACTTAAGTGGCGTACCACAATAACAAAATAACCAATGTGACTGAATCACGATTGTAAAATATACAACCGAGATATCACAAAACGGCAAAATATAACATACCATATACATCAAATAACAAATTATATAACAGTAGCACACAATATTGGAGCAAATAGTTGAAACAAAAAACAAAAGAACTTTACAGGTATATTGAAAAACAAGAAATGAAATACCACATGAAAACCAATATCTTACTGTAAACACTCAATGTTCAGCCATTTTCTGACACTTAGAAAACTAGGTCGGTTTGATTGATATAATCACTCTCTTTCTTTTTCTGATTTAAAGAAAAATATCAGAGAATATCAAAGCGTCAGCAAAAATATTCGAACTCAAAATCGATTAAACTAAACGGGGCAAATATTGACAAAGGAAATATTTACTTTAGTTCCCTTGTGAAAGTACAAGAAACATAAACCAGGTGTTTCGGAACAGTAAGCGTTTTCTACTTCATCGATGACACCCGTCATGTAAATCTTGCTCACATCCAGGTAAACTTCAGAGTGAGAATCGAGTTATCTTTCTCAATCAAAAGTTAGCATACTAATGAGCATACTCAAAAACGTCCATCTTCAAGGAAGGAACGAATCCAAATTTAAAAGTTGGATTGGTAATTTGATGGATGCATGCATGGATGGATGGATGGATGGACGAATGAATGGATAGACGGATGAATGGATGGACGGATAGATGAGAAAAGGAATTATGATTAACTGCAATAATTCATAACGGCCCATCAATTACAACAACACCACAAACCTTCAGCCAAATAATCGCCAAACATTTATGTTGTCATGGATATCATAAAACCTACACACCTACTTCTCATCTAAAGCACTATATCAGTTACCACACACCTCCAAACAGAGTGCGAACATTAGAATCATTTCAAGCCAAAAAACATGAAACGGAAATAGCCCCCAATTAGTGTGTTTTACTAAGCCTATTATCTTTAGATAATTTTGATGTCAATTACGATCCCACTAAAAATCGTCAATGTCAGAAATGGACACCGCCGAACACCATTTCCCCTATTCTATCATTCAGTACCACACACCTTCCAGATATACAAACACAGGGGCCCCACAGAACCTGACAAACTTCAATTAGGAACCAAAGAAAATAATCCTTTTCCACGCTTCTTGTATAATAGCTGCGAAATAAACGTCGCTATTTGGAGAGCTGTAACCAGCATATATTGGGGTCTGGGGAGGGATATTAAATATCCGATCAAAATAATACACAAAAAGAACGCTACACGTTATATTTTAAATGACCAATAAATCCAACACCAAATAGATCGGACCGGGGAAGGCGTGTAATTAGGACTACCCAATCAGGGGGCTCGTGGAGCTTGTCAAGTATTGTCAACTTCCAACCGTATCAATATGGTATACACAACTCAAATTTCCATATAGAAAATAATACTGACTGAAAGCTTTGTCAGCTTTATACAATGTATTTAAATTTTTGGTGATCTTATGATTTTAAAACAAAAGATATAAATGTATAATGTTCTTGATATATTTGCTTTCTAGACTCAATATAAATCCGTTTCGTATATACAGTATGCTTAATAAACACAAACTTTTATCATGGGATATCATTTTAATATGAGCCACAATATATCATTTTTTTTTTAAAAGGCATAGCAATTCAGTATTAACTGTAAATATATGTTTGTTAATATACACCATGCATGTAGTAATGATTTCAGGTTTTAAAAATATTACAATAACCAAAACATCGGAGATGAAAATATTAATCCAAGGTATTGATCATATTTTTTAACCACGGTAACACTGTATGACGTAATTGTTTAGTTACAAGACTCCGACTGAGCCACCACACATAATAACTAGCTCTCACCCTGTTCACGTAGCATCCCTGGTGCGATTTAATGGCAAATTTTAATTACCCAATGAACCAGTTAACTCGAACGTGTACCATACAATTGGAACCCTAATAAGCGGTTAATTAGACGTTAAGTATCCTAATTACACACAACCAGGGATACATTCATGTACAGCACCTGATAAGCGATTCAAACTTTATTATTAATTTTAATTGTTCCGGTTTAATATGTTTCAGAAACACTTTTGAATTAATGGAGTCAATGATGTGAAAATTTGCTGGCCTGCGGATAATCCCTTAACTACCGTGTTTCCTTCTGTCGGGTTAATGAAGGTCTCGTGTACCAATAAAAATGGTTACTGAAAGTGATGTGTATACAATATTATCACTGTGAAGAAGATATTCATAGCTTGTATTATGTAATATCTGGATACAATGGATACGTGGCGTTATAAAATAATTGAAAATACTAAGTATGCTTTTGTTTGCATATTCAATAGGTTATTTGACAACGGCTAGTTGTTGTCTATGATGTGTTTTACTGCTTAGCTACATTTTGTAGCACAATTGTTCTAAAAGAAGCTTTGCGTTTGCTTGATGAACAAACGAAAGTTGTATTTGCACGGTAATTAAAGACACCGGTGGTGGTCAGGTATTATGATGATATATTTGGCACTTCATCCTACTACGATTCCCCGCTCCTATAACACAATATTACTATGTGTAACACTTGAAAGAAAAATTAGAATCAATTGCTACCATGAAATTCTACTTTAAATATGCTTCTGTGATAAGAGGTCCTTAAATACTAAGTACCAAATATTTTGGGATGTTGAATACTTCTAAACTATTTAAGTAAGTTGTATATAAACCAACTAGGAAAGCCTCTAATGTGACTAGTTACCAGAAGCTAGTAGTACGTCCCACTGTAGTGCGCGTCTCTTGTCCCCCGACTAGCCACGTCCCAACTCGATCATACTAAAGCATTATATGGCCCGAGTGTGTCGGAATCAATCACACAGTTACAGCTATGCGGAGACGATTCATGAAAAATTATGGGATATTGGTTATGAATGATATCAATATAACGCATCCCATGATTGGTTGAACTCTTGGGGATATGTATAACTTGATCTGCCAGTCATAATTACTGTGACAAACTTCAGAGCCTACTAAAGGTGAAGGTCATCCAGGAAAGCTTTTGTATCAGGGATGTTTGTGTGGTGTCCTCGGTAAGCTGTACCATAGCTGTCTTCGTGCCATTCGTATTGCAGATAAATGTCATTTATGCTAAAGAGCTATGTATTTGTCATAAACACAATTTTGAAACTTGCCTTTACCAGAAATAATAGTGCAATAAGATGACTAACAGAAAGTTGAAGGATGCCACAGATAAAAAATAGTGATCTTCTTTATGTTATATTTGTAATCTATTATATTTTTTTGATTATTTTTACTTTTGATTCATGATAATTTTGCTTTGCTTAGCGATTCCCAATATTTTGAGTTGTTGATTTTTTAGGAAAAGGAAAGACTTGCATAACCAAATGTTTTGATCACCTCCAGAGAAAAAAAAACGTTAACTCGAAATGATAGTTCCTTATTTTATCAATTTTTTTTATAGTCTTTGTATTTGTGCGGGTTTTTATCAATGATTAAGTAAATACCACCTTGTGAAATGAAAGTTAAATTTATCGTTATAACCAACCGGATTTCCTCTTTCCAAAATATTGATTGTCAGTGGAAATTTCAAATAACAAATGTCAGTTGAAAAGTGAAGAAAGATGGTTTAGCTTTATGTCTGCTTGGATACGTTACTATTAATTCACATACAGTAAATACTGTTGCATTTAACTGAGTAAATGCGGTACTATTAATTCACATACAGTAAATACTGGTACATTTAACTTAGTAAATACGGTACTATTAACACTCATACAGTAAATACTGGTACATTTAACTTAGTAAATACGGTACTATTAATTCACATACAAAGCCGAGTTGACATTTAGCCGCGTCATTAGGTATCTCGTGTCGACTGTTAGTGTTTGTGAGCCAGGATATTTCAGCACCAGCAACACATAGGTATGTGGGCGGGACCAGTTTATGTTAACAAACAAATCCATTCTTATGTTAGTGTGACGTCATGCCAAAGAGCAATCTTACTAATTCAATGAGGTCAAGAAATGTATTTTCTTTCAAAAGTTCAGATCAGTATGCTTGTACTTAAATCTTCCTTTAATATTTTTTCTAAAGTTACACCATTGCTACTATTTAGAATTTTAGCGACCATCATACTTGAACCTGTGACAATATTGACCTGAAATCCAACGTTTGAAAGGCTGCAGAAATGTATGCCCCAAGATATGACAGATGTTTCGGTAGTTTAAGTAGATGTCGATTGCAGCGATATCTATATGAAGATTCTGCTTCTGACACAATGCAGGTTTGTGGTTGTTGCGTCTCGGGACATATAATAGACCAGTATAAACTGTTTAACATATAGCATGTTTTGTCAATGATAACATGCCTACTGTTGTCAAACGCACTGAAGCCTAATACAAGGTTCCAACAAAATATCTGTCACATGAACACAATCTCCAATGTAACATTGTATAGCTAAAACTGTTGTCTGAAACGTAACCTCATATTTTAATAAACAATATATTATGTTCAAAGTCAGTAATGTCATATTATTTTCTGTCTTTTGCTTAAAAGTTTCATGGCTTTGCTAACCATCCACACGTTATATATAACATTAATACATTTGTAAATCAAACATCGTTTAGGTTTAGCCGTGTATAACGTCATATGGCACATTTCGTAGCACAATGAAATTTAAAGAAATTATTTTCATTCTATATCTTTACACTTTCACTATACAACACATTTTTAATTGTATAAACTTTTTCTTCAATAACTAGTCTATTACATGAATTTGTATTTGCCTCGTCCTTTAAACGATATTGGCAGAACAGCCCTAAGTTGAATCAAATTGGCGCCAATTACTAACATTAGTCATTTGAACGTTTTACGCGGAGGCGTTCTCTGTGTCATTCGAACCGCAGCGACAAGTCCCTCATTGAATAAGGGTGATCTATGACGTCATAAGTAAACCACGTATTACGGCAAAGTATGTGTGCTGGTATTGTTCACATGGTATAAATATGAAGTTATATAAAACGTCACACACTTCGTGATGTATCACATTATATAAAACGTCACAAAATTAGTTTTGTATTACGAAAACAAAATATCCATTTAAATGAAAGATTGTTGAATTTGTCGAAAAAAACTATTTTGGGAATACTAAAGCTTCAACAAAACTATAATCCGAACTCAAAAAATGATTACGCTAGAGGCAAAATATAAACAAAGAAAAGATTTACAAGGAGACCCTCGTAAAAGTACAAGATAATAAGACCAGGTGTTCCGGAAGGGTAAACATCTTCTGCTTCATCGACAGCACCCGTCATGTAAAGTTATTCATGTATTAGGAATCCCTACAGATTACTTCTAATGATGCAGGCGACTTTGTGTTTGTTCTATAACAATGAACGCCCTGCCCTTTCTCCTAAATACAGTATTCCAAATATATCACTTTACAAATTCCAGTTATGTTCACTCCATGTCAAGGTACAAGTCGCTATTGTGTTGTCTAATATAACAACAGAAATATGAAACCAAACTGCCTACAATGTGCATTCGGTACCTAAACATTTGGTTTTAACAGTTTATAACCCCGGAGTATCTACATTAGCCACCCACCCAACACATTTCATTTAATGTTTAAATCAGGCTATCTATTATGTAGCATTGTCTATCACCTATCTTAAGAACGAACTATTTAGCCTTCATTTATTGCCTTCACATGCATAACAAGGTAATTAACACATATTTAACGTTGTGTATATCTGTAATTGATCTGACCAACAGTGAAAAAGCAAGAGGATTTAGAAATCGTTCAGAGATAAACCGTCTCTAGTGTAATACTATCGATCTGAACTTGTTCCCACAATGCCGAGTGGAAACAAAAAACCAAAATATCAATAAATGAAAAAAATTATCACTGCTTTTTTGCGTGTTTTGACATCGACATTTTCAGATAGAGAAAGATAGTGTCAGACAACTTGTGAAAATCTCTCCCTCTTTGGCCCCTTAGGACCACGATCACAGGGGAACACCGCCTCGTAATTTAATTATTTTATCTGGAGAACAATAACAGGAGATCAGTCACTTTGCCTGGGGCAAATTTGGCGTTAATTTGCCTGAATTGTCGTATTTGATAGCGAACACTTACAACACACCACGGATTGTAGGACAAAGTAGCAGTCTCGCTATGATCACCGGCAGCCATTTTGAATGGGGTAGGAGTTTTGATGACAGGACGGGTTCAAGCCTCCACAGGAAGTATGGACGGTCGTTCTGTAATGAAAACGGAAGGGCGATAAAGTTTAATAAACTATATGATTGTGTTCAGTTAGAAGTAGTTTGAATCAATATGAGACCCATTAATCGCGCTGTTTCTCGGTAGCGGTGTTTAAGCCTGTCATGTTCTATCTATATAGCATGCCCCCTACCTCCATCCTCCTACTCAGTACGGGTGAACCAAGTGACACTGGGATGTGGGAGAGACTCGGAAGATGATCGCTACCACTTAGCAGGAAAAGACGAGTAGGTGAGACGAGAGTGACAGCAGTAAGATAGATATAATATTAATGGTCATGGCGAGCTTGACTTTCTAATCACTTAAAGACATATTCAAGCAGAAAATGTAGGTAAAACTCAACATAGGGAAAAACGGACAAATGCAACAAACCGTACAATTTTACAAAGACTTTATCACACTATAATCTTCCAACACCCACCTACCCACCTACAATTAATACGATGCCTAATAAAAATCTCGTAACCAAGAATGTAACTGTTCAATCCACCTATCCTCTTATTCATGCTGGGAACAGCAATACATTATTTTACATATGAACATACGTCATTAGCAGAAAAAAGGAAAATGAAGCTGGACATTTGCAACTAATGTAAAAGCAGGAACAGAACCAGTAGTCGAAGTAGAAACGAAAGACATTGGGGCCGAGATGACACGAAAATAACAAGGAACAGCGATAAGTTAACCAGATCTCCTGCTGGCGCCAGGTGTGGTACCAATCAAGTTATGTATCCGGAAAAAATCATGGAAACTAACGCACATATCGCTTGATTTCAATATTTTGGTAGTGTAGATTTAGTTGATCCTTGTTTTGTTATTGACCAAGTTAGAAATATCTTTTATGAGTATATATAATTGAAATGCTTGAAGTGTACGTCAATTGTACATTCTCGAATGAAGCACACAATGCTGAAACAGATTTTTCCCTTAGTTCTAGTACGACAGTCGTCAATGGCATGCACAAATAAATTAAAGTATATCTGTTAATTATGATTGAATGAGACTTCTAACCAAAAAAGATACAATATTCGCTTAGTATCACACATATTTTTGTTTTCAGATCTCCAAACCAAAAGAGTTCTTCAGTATCTATCGATTAACCTTCACAATCATTATCAGACATGACAATATGATCCTTGTTTAATATTTTTTTTATTTATATCTAATAAATCAAAATCATGGTATTGAAAAAAATGTGACGATGCTGGCGTGAAGATTTTGAAATCGTACAAAGGTGTATAAGACTATTATCCCTGTAGTCATGTGGAATATCCAAGCGACCTGAAGACCGAGGAGGCAGCTTTCAAGAGTAACCGTGAACCAGACAAAGCGTTCATATAACCGTGAATGATAGATGGGAATAAAATATGATTAATGTCAGTAGAGCTATTTGCTCCCTCCGAGGGAAAAGATTTGAGAAAGGGCAGCGATGTAAAGATCAGATTTTCACACTTGTGATATTAGGATCATGCAGGTGTAAAGAAAAGCATCTATACGATATTGGCCATATATATAAATATATCTTGATAGAGCAAGCATTGTCCGCTTAACGGCAGCTCAACAGTGAGTTAACATTTCAGTCATGATAAATATCTCCTGAATTCCAGAATTTAAAGCCTAGAATTCAGGTATTCATAATGATAAAGTTTTTAATGGCGACACAAGTAAAATTCTTCGTTTGATGTTTCATGGAAGATAACGACCTATCTTTTAATCCGTCTTATTTCTTTCAAACTTTCATTACTTTCGATAGCGTAATTCAAAGGTGCGTTTTATAAAGCTTTACGTGGCAAAGTATACACCAATCTCAAATATTTTTTTAATGTTATAACGACCTCTTACTAATCTCCAGAATGATGTTAATCTTAATTTCAAAATATGTCGTTTTTGTTCCAATTTCAAGGTCAATAATAAAATCTTCTTTTTACACATTTTTTGTTCAATCTGAAGGAATGCATAGAGTAGCGCTTGTGTATTCTTAATTGTCATGGATTCTTACCATTTCTATAGAAAAGGATCATTTCATTTTTTTTAACTTCACAAGAATCTTATCACCGGCTTTTAATTGATTGATTTTTTTTTTTAAATCCAATTTAACTATCAATGTGTAATCACGAAAAATAAAGATCCATGTAGAATCCCTAGCCACCGTAATCCTGTCGCTGAAATATGCTCATAGTAGTTTGTAGTTGCGGTAGTGCACTTATGTAACAGACAAATCCAAAGAAACGGTCATACAATGTATATTTAAATTGAGGTTCCCGTAACGACGTGCCTTGCCCCCACCCCCACCCCCAACAGACTCAACCCATCATCCACATCCCCGCTTACCTCCTTTTTTATCAGAATAAAACAAAGCTACGCTATCAGCACATTCTCTATTAACAACAGTCAAATGATTTATAGGAAAGTGGTTTGGACACTGCATCACTTTTTGGTATTTTAGTGACCGGGATGTGAGCATATTATTATTTATTTTAAAACAAACAAACAAAATTGTCATCGTTTTGTTCATAAAATGATCAAGAAATGCTTAAAAATAATTAATTAATCTGGAAATCTGTTTTTTTTTCCAAAAATTAACAATATGCAACAAATATTCCTTTTAATAAACAAAAAAATATATATAAAAGAATATTTGGTCAGTATAAGAGCGTTGGTATTTGCGCTAATGTAGATGTCTTATGTGAAGAACTGCAGAACACTTCATACTTTGGAACCTTTAAAGGGCCCTTAGAAAACGGTTTATTTGTCGAATCTCTAAAATGCAGACCCAGTCTTAATCAACTGGATAATGACAGTATTTAGAAATCGAGCATTCTCCGGGACCTCTACTCGTCGAGCCCATTGGCGTCACTTTCAGAAAGTCAGATCTTGTTTCCTTTTACCATTTGGCATGATCCTCGTATACGACCTCGGCGTTGTAGGGTATGATTATTAATGAATGTAATGTATTTCAGCTGATATCTGTTTGTCGGTGTAACGACCCCTAATCTCATGCCTCCATCCCGATACCAAAGCTCTCTAAGAGATATCGGTGCACTGGGGATGGCAGGAATACTCAAAGACACTTTATGCTTCGTATACATCTAACACAAGTAACAAAACGACCAGTGCAATGCTGGCCAATTCTGGAATTAGGATTCCAGTCATGTACGCCGTCCCTCTCTCACTACAGAGGGGCGATGAAAGCAGACAGAGCCAGATCGTCATTCATCTGTGGGCTCATTCGACTCGGAAGCCCTTGGCAGCGGATGGCCCCATTCACGCGAATCTGGTCAATAAACGGAGTAATTTCTTCGGGAAGAATGCCAGACTCTAGTCGCGATACAATGCTTTAATTTTTTCACGTGTTTCTCGAAGATGTAACAACAATTGTAGGGACTGAAAGGCGAGGGATTACTCTACACTCCCATTGTAGTCTGTGCGTGTTCTCAACATGGCAAGGCTTGGGGCACACAAAGATGATCGGCTAGCGTGACCTTTCACCTGCTGCGTCCAAACATGGCCTCTCTCTCCTCATTCAATTCGCCTTAGAATAACGATTTGACATCAATCACACGGCTGTAATTGAAACATCTCGATATCTTTTAACATAGTACACACAAAATAAAAAGATTTAAATGACACGGAAAAAGAGCAAACTCTGATAGGGGAGACGACACGCAACTAGTCCGGCCATTCAGGGAGATACTGGGTATCGCCAGGGACTTATGAAATGCTTGCATGTTTCATATCGATACAGTGATCATTAACCTAACACATATATTGAAAACACGATCGCTGTACTGATGTTAACAAGTTGATGACAGCTGAATGAGACAAAATTAGACATCGCATTCGTTTTTGCTAAAATACCCTACGATAATTCGTAATATGCTGATCTTGTCAAATGATAAAGGCAATATTACGTCATTAAAAGCATACCCCGGAAAACACTTTTACAAACAGACATATTTAGAATAATACATTACTTGTTATGATGTTAAAAATTGATAGAAAGGTATGCAATAACTTACTTTAAAAGATAATGTTTTGAAAAGAAAAAAAGCTTTCACGATTTGTATATTACAACAGATAACATACCACAACAGCACTTATCATCTGATAGTTTTATCCATGCTGAATATTCATTTTTAAAAACAGAATAGCAACAAATGAAAGAGTATTATGTACATACCGTATCAGTGTTTCGTTTAAGCTGACTGAGGTATGTTAATATATGTATAAGTAGTCAGTAGTAGACAGGATTTGAAATGATTATCACCGCCAGGAAGTATAATAGCCTCAATAGATTCTGTTGCCACGAGGTCACACGAGCCGTATATACAAGCAATTCAATATTTTAATGAAGCCGAAAAGTGTTCTTTAAAACGTTAGTAATTCATCATAACACCTCTACCAGATTACCGATCATTGGAGGATGTTGAACAAATTATCGTATGTCGTGGCTCAAAGGGTGCACATGGAAATAGTGCCACGGCTCTTTATTTTGATGGTTCTCCTGTTCACTTTGCGTTTGATATGAAACATTGAAACAGAGAATTCTATGATTTAAATCGCTCAATGGGCATTAAAGTCTCCGGGAAGTGTTTTAGTCGCCGCAGTTGCCGTGATATTGCCCTGACAAGGTCTCCGATTACAGAGTCTTTGTCCAAGCTTGGCGGCCTGGTAGTACACCATTCTTAGTAGACACGCTAATGGCTAGAAGCAATTTAGGTGAACGAAAAGAGGTGTCTTGCTGCAATTCGAACCAATGTTCAGCAAAATGAACTGTCAAGTACGCTATGATTTCGCTGGGATGGTGGCGAGAAAATGATACGTTTGTTACGAGCTAACTTCTACATTGGCAAATGCGGGAGTTTAAAAGCCTGTATTTTGCAGCTGTTGGGAGAGCCAGCTCACGAAACATAGCTAAATCACCGGAGTTTTGTAGAGATCTTAAGGCGAGTGGGGAGAGTTTGTTGGCACACAACGTTAAGCATGGTGTCAGCAAAATAACTGGCGCCCTCCCAGTCCACTAGGTATCATCAATTTGGTCTACAGTCAGGTCTCAAAGTGTAAGCCCACCAAATTCAGATACGTAAATTTGTATGATAGGACTGGAATCATTTCAAATCTAAATAATATATACTCGGGAAGTCAGTACATGTCTTGGCGTTTTCACCACTCTGGGTACTTGCCAATGGTTAGCTCCGACAGCTTGGCTGTATAATGAAACACTATGTCATTTACACAAGTTCACTTTGCATATCATTTATCTAAAGAGTAATTTTGAAATGTAACTATGTTTTGGTGAATAATTTAGTAGCAACAAGTTTCATGTTATCATTGAATAACAGGTTCTTACTTGGGAGAAGTCCAAGTATGTGCCTTGTACTTCCCGTGACTTACATATACTCGATGTGTTAGTGCCACAAGCTATACAATATGTATGTGTTGCTGGTTTAGCTCGTAACACGTACATGTAAAACAGATATGAACATGTTAGATAGGTACTTTACTGTGTCAAGTGGCTGGAATTACCATATACTCTAGACATGATCAATGTTACAGGTTCAAAAAATATCCATAAATTATATTTGTTTCAAAATTGAGCCAATAAAGTTAAAAAAAAAAACAAAAAAAACTTAGTTTCCGTCGATATTTTCATTTTTTTATTCTTATCAAAATTCGCATCTTCAACTTAAATGTTATATTATGAAAATACATGTATTCTATTATTATTATCATTATTACTTTTCTCATCATTATTGTTATATTCTTTTCAATATTTTGGAAAGGTGTGCATGGTTTAATTCGAACTTTCATAATCAACAGCCTTGGTTGTATTTCGTATTATTTATCACCTGAAATGTATTGGCTTTGGTATTCTCTTATTTTTATTTCATACAAACAAATAAATATATTACCCAGTTTATATTTGATATTTCAAACAGACAGACATAAAGAGTATGGTAAAAAATTGCAAAACCCAATTTAGGAAAATTTACAGTCCGATCAGGACCAAGGTAATCAGTGCTGACAGCGGTGCGTTCGACCTGACACACTAATAATAACGGATACAGTATGATAATGAGTAGGCCCACCTCCGTACGATCAATATCGCCATTGTAAGCTTCACCATTACCTGGCCATTACCACGGGGACGTGCGGGCAGAGTGTCAGCTTCAGTGTTGGGGTAACCTACTTACAACTAGTCCGGGAGCTGTAAACTTGTTTATTGGGAAACAGTAAACTAAAGCCCTAACAAGGAAAAGAAATCACGACACCAGAGTATGGGAAACCGTGAACATCCACGATACTGTCCCATTGGAAGCATCAGGAATATCAACCAACAGGAAACTCCTTTGTTTAGATCAACTGGTTTTCAAAAAAGTACTACTTCCGGTTAAAACGTACTTCTTCTAGTAAAAAGTACTACTTCCGGAAAAAAGGACATGGAAAGTCACTGTAAATGAGAGCCATTGTTATTTATTGTTGTTTCAAAAGAAAATATATCAGCTGAATTGGAAAATATTTTCCACTTCTTTCCAATGAAAAAGGAGAGCTATGATTATATGTCCTTGTTCTGTGATAGCTTAATTTTACTAACTCTAGATTTGTATTATTTTTTCCTCGAAACTGTTTTTCAGCATTATTTTTTTGTACGAATGAATGAAAACTAGAAACCGTTTAAATCTATCCCAAAATCAATCAGGTTGACCTACATATGTACTGAGTCATTATAAAAACAAAGAAATCACAATTACAGTAAGTAATTACATAATTAATATAATGAAGTACTTCTCCCTGGTCAATTAGGCGGACTAATCGTTGTGTAATGTTATCATCAGTAATTACAGAACAAGCAATTCATAAAACGCTTGATTAAGCAAAATTAGATATAAAGACTGTGACCTTCAACTTTGAACCTTGACCTTAGTTTGTGTACGTCCTGTCTGCTTTTCAACAGAACACATTGTTAGCTACGAGAAAGCATCCAAGTAGTGAACGTTTGTCCAGTCACAGTGACCCTAAGCACAGCCTGAAAGCAAACGAAAAGCAAATCTCCGTTTTTGAGATTGATCAAAGTTTAATATCACTATTGTTAAAAGTTATAATTAACAATAATAATTACAATAGTTACGTGGTATTATAATTATTTATTAACATTATTATTGTTATTCTATCTATTGGCATTGCGTTTTTCTCACTTAAAAGCATCCTTAATACCAATGAAAATTTCTTTCGGATGGGATTCGAGTATCCATTTTCAATAGTGGAGTAAAGAAAAAGAATTGCTCGGTCAACTTGAATTTTAAGCAATTTGAATTTCTATATGCAATTCCAAAGTTTTTGTTAGATAATTCGTATATGTCTATGATTTGAAATAGATGCATTTGTCGACAGTAATCCATGTTGAGGTATCAGTGAAGGGCACGGTGATTCCGGGAATCCCAGTTAATGTGCAACAGGGTTACTAATTAGGAGGGGGCTACCTCTTCAGAAATCATGTATCAATAAATAGTATTGAGTATACTGAACAGTGTTACTAATTAGGGGGCTACCTCTTCAGAAATCATGTATCAATAAACAGTATTGAGTAGACTGAACAGGGTTACTAATTAGGAGGGGGCTACCTCTTCAGGATCATGTATCAATAAACAGTATTAAGTAGCCTGATCCTTATCCTGAATGTTAAAGTTTAGAGAAGAATCAGATACATATTGAAATTTTAGATAATAAACAATATTTATTTGGTTCATACATAATTACACTTATTTGTGTATATCAAATATCACATCCACCAAGCAAGGACTCTACCCATATGAACGTTTCATCGCATCAGCTTATAGATTATGTGTTTTGCTTTCTTTTTTTTCCAAAAATGTTAAAAGTTGACAGTTCATATCGCATATGAACGTTAGTTGGCGTTTTTTCTTTTATTTACACGACTTATTATCAATTTTCTTTTGCAGATATACTAGCTTTTAAGTGTAAATTTATATTTCCCCAATCTGAACAAAAATGTTTACCTTTAACATTGAATTTATCCTTACATTTTGTCACAAATAAGGTTTATGTGTAAAAAGTACCCTTTGAAATGTTATGATTTCCTTTTATGTATCTACCCTTAATTGCTTATATCATCTTTATCTTTGGACTGAAATTCTATAATCCAGCCTAAAATAAAATGGTGAGACAAATATTTAATGACCTTCATTGTTCAAATTCTATTAAAATATTAGTTTTGTTGATTTCGTATTTCTCAAAGACTTCAAGATGCTGTGTTATTAAGCTCCATTATAAGTGCAGGTTCTAACATAAAAGGCCGGTATAGAGATTCTACCTATTTCTCATACCTGTGTTGTTTATCATTTTGCCATTGTATAAATCAATAGAACATGATATAACAAAACTTTTCGACCTCCAGAGCCGACAGTAACATTCATTATGATATAGTGCACAAACTGGTACCTGTCAATGACCTATTCATAGGTAGTTTTTTCCTTTGACATATTTTATCACCCATTTAAAACCCAATCATATTTTGTTAAAGCTTGTAATCGCAAAAGTCCACATGGTGTTTCTTTATGAATAAAATGTACCTTTACTATCACAAAAAGTCCTATCATACATGATATATAAATCATTATTTATAGCAAAGAAAGTTTATCAGATAGGTATGACCTTACTTAAAGGTGATGAATAGTCGAAAAGTTTCTTCGTTTGCTAATAAAGCAGAACAGATGGAGTTTCTGTCTG
The DNA here is from genome assembly GCA_947623455.1 of Mimachlamys varia. Classification (NCBI taxonomy): domain Eukaryota; kingdom Metazoa; phylum Mollusca; class Bivalvia; order Pectinida; family Pectinidae; genus Mimachlamys; species Mimachlamys varia. The sequence continues at coordinate 3,078,740 of OX392531.1, read as the reverse complement.
TCGGCATTATACATATAGTAAAACCTACTGCTTTGTGACAGTACGGCCGTTTCATATATACGTTGATAAATAACTCAAAACTTTAAAAAAAAATGTATAAAATATTACCTACATCTTAAGTCTCATATTATTTTCAAAGAGGGTATTGTTGCACAGCTATAAATCATTGTGCACTGCTATAGAGAGGGATCTGTAAAGTTGGATGAGTTGTGTTACACACGGCTACATCCGAGCTGCATCATTGAATTCAACACACTTGGGTCTTTGTCAGGCAGTAATCGCATTTGTACAGACTTTATGTTATACACCAACGTATTACATATAACTTTAATTTCCGTATTCAGTTTTCGTAAAAATGAAACTTATAAATCAAATAACCATCTTTTTCAGTGTTTTTAAAAATGAAACTTATAAATGAAATATTTATCTTTTCAGTGTTTTTTAAAAATGAAACTTATAAATGAAATATTCATCTTTTTCTTACAGAATCAACAGTTATCTAAATATGTACTGATAATTGTATATTTCACATTTTTAGCAAATGAATCAATGCATAAATCACTTGTGTCTTATTCAATGTTTTTAAAAATGAAACTTATAAATCAAATATTCATCTTTTCAGTGTTTTTAAAAATGAAACTTATAAATCAAATATTCATCTTTTCAGTTTTTTTAAAAAATGAAACTTTTATAAATCAAATATTCATCTTGTTTAGTGTTTTTAAAAATGAAACTTTTTAATCAAATATTCATCTTTTTCTTATAGAACCAACAGATATCTAAGTATATACTGATGGTTGTATATTTCATATCTGAGTAGATGAATCAATGAATAAAATACTTGACTATAAACAATGGATTTTCGATAAGAATTGTCATTTTAACATTTTTTTTATCAAAGTAATGTCACGTCATTCAGTGGGATTCCTTTTGTGTAATTGTCAGGAAACAACTAAGTATCTAAGTAAGTCACGAAAGTATTAGGACGTTCTCAAAGGAGTCTAACCGGCTAACAAAAAGATATATACAGAGTAGGTATAAAGTCAGCAACACTAATGTGTGTCAACAAAGTCGTTAAAGTTTCGACAAACTAAACTGGAAATGTTTTAGATTGAATAGGACTCCAATGTTTCTTCTCCCCCACAGGACCTACGGTATATTTTAGGGGTGTTTTTGATACGTAGCTACTTTCTTCTGTGAAACGCTAAGTCAAAATAAAATAAGAGAATATTTTATATCACATATGCTTATCCAAAGAGTGGTTACATTTTCTATATAAAATCTCTATGTCCAAATCCATACAATTAATTACAAATTAAGTGTTCATGGAATTCATCCCGGGTCAAAACACGGGGAAACAAATAAAGTTAGATTGATAGCATTCGTTAGAATTTGTTTTCAATCATTTACAGCAAACTGCAATCTCCTACACAAAATACCATTTCTTTTTAAATTTTAACATATTTGCTTGCTAGTTAGGAATCAAATATAAGTTTAATACGGCAAGTTATGACGTAAGCATCATTCAAACGTTGGTGTACCTATAAGGAGGATTACACATTCTAAAACGGAAGAAATGTGTTATTTCCATTAAACAACAGAGTCTGTCTATCGATTGGGTAACAGCCTTGTATATATTGCTAAACTGGTTTGTTATTTGCACCTGTGTGGGGATAAAGATGAACCAGGACAATTAACCAGAACTAAGTGGTGTGTCTCTTGAGTAGTGTTTTAGTAAACATCTGCTTCATACGGGTCCCACCTGTACCCCGAAAACATGACGTCAGTACTTTTAGGCATTTTATAGCTTCTGGTTGCCCCGAAATAAAAGAAATTCTCCCTTAAGGTGCGAGGCTTTGACCTGTGTTTGGATGCTTTCATCTGATTGACACACAGCCCTGTAGCCTGGTCTTGTCATGCTAGTCACGGCCCATCTTTCCCCATCCGTTCACTGTAGCCTGACACCAATGTTCGGCCTCAACAAAAGTTAAAGGCCCCAAGTTACGACCGTAAAAAACATAACACCGTGGCGGTGTTCGTTAAATAATTGAGTGGTGTTCACTGACTGTAACCGCGAACATCGACATGCACTGCACGTGCCTGGACGTGCAATTATAGTATATGTTATTACGTCAGTACCTGCTCTGATCTGTATCAGTCTATATCTACACGTATGTATACCTGAGGTACCTATCTTGTATATATTTAGATCATGTATGTACCTGCCTAGATATGTACCTGCCTCGTAATAGTATGTACCTGTCTAGAAAAGTTTTTCGGCTATATAATTCAGTTGATTGTTTACCTGCACGACTGTTCCGATTCTGTATTGTGGGTCTTATCCAAATAATCACATGCTTGTTAAAACAATTTAGATATAAACAATGTTTTATGTCTTAAATACGTTTCTTTATCATTTAACTATTTTTATGAAACGCCTTGTTTGTTTGGTTAGCATAGTAATATATATCTGTGTATTTTTTGTAACTGTTAATAGTGATATTCAGTTGAGCTTGCCTCAAAACTGCAAATGGTTACATAATATATTTTGATCCAATCAGATGATAAGTTTTTTTAAGTGAAGCATATCCTCGTTATCAGGGCAATACCTTTAACATATTATATTCAATGTAATTTATTCGGGCACAATATACAAAGTCTACAGATTAATGTTCCTTCGGATATTTGATAAAGTCATTACAAAGCATTAAAATCGTTTATTATTTTTACTTCCTAAAAGTGTGCAAATTATTTTATGTATTTCAACAGAGAAAAATTTCTATTTATATAGCCAGGTTATATAACATAGCGACATACATCAGAGCCCGGTAGTTCAAATCATGATTAGCTTAATCAGTGATTAACATAAATTTGCCCTTTTCTTGTACTGTTAAAATACAACAACTGATTGATGTTAAACATTGCAGACAACAACAATGCAACTTAAGTAAACCAGATGCAAAATTACAATATTTTATCTGGTACATTGACTAAATCATTCAAAAAAGAAAACTGTTGATAAAAGGTGATTAAGCTAATCACCTTTTGAACAACTTGGCCCAGGTATAATATGTAATATGTACGGTTTAATGTTACCTATGAGTTGACGATAAGAATTATGAGCAATCTTTGTTTAATGGGAGTCTAGTTATATCTACTTATAACATTATCACTACACACTTTCTTATTCAGTTATATTCCAGTCATTTATGAACATATCCAGGTATACGTCCATGGAAAACATATTATCATTGATATTACATTGAGCCATTGATATAACATTGAGCCATAAATATTACATTGAGTCATTAATACACTTGGAGCCATAAATATTACATCGAGCCATTAATATTACATTGAGCCATTAATATTACATTGAGCCATAAGCATTACATTGAGCAATTAATATTACATTGAGCCATTCCACATGACATTATCACAAGAAAGCTGACTAAAATCTGAAATTAAGGACATATATCATTCAAGACGGTGGAATCAGACCCCTGTGACCTTGACAATGGGTCAAGGTTATTATGTATTTGAATGAACTTAGAAGCCATTCAACCCAAGGAAACTGCATTCTATTTGACAATTAATAAAACTTATCCCAAACAATACAAAATAGGGATATAATGTTGTGAAAGGTAAAGGATGATAAAATGTAGGCGCAGAAAGACAATAGGTTCATAATCATTTAAAGACATGTTCATTTGAAATGTCAGAGGAATGTTTAAAATGGCCCAAACCAATTGAAAGAACCATCAACGTTAATCGTCGTTGTTTTTGTATAAAATTGTTTAAGTTATAATTCAACAGGAACATCGGTTAAATAACTTTTAAGTCCAATACAGTGGAGAAATAGAGGACACTTGAAGCCTAAACGTACCTTTAGTATGTCAGAAAACTCGTTCTGGTGTGTGTAGCATTTTTTAATAATTGAGGACCAACCACCACACACCGTCGGCTAATAACATTTACTCTACATACAAAATGTTATTTTTATAATATTTCGGGAATTATTAATATGACTCCATTAACAATGTCAGGTTAATGACAATTTCTACGTGTTTTAAAAAAACTGGTATCACCAATATTGTGCTATATTGTCTAATATACCTGAGGCTTTAGCAAAGCATTTTCTCTCCCTTCCCCTCTGTATACTCAGATATATTAGCCAGAACACTCCCTGAGGGCACAAATGATAGGCGTAGTGCAACGTTTAACAAATATCATACCGCAGAGATGGGTTTTATGACAGGCGGTAGGACAAGGGGCGGATAGGGCTGTACAAGAGGAGATCTGTGACAGTAAATTAGCGAACTGATCGCCGCTGAGTGACGACAACAAAAATATCTACACCACACAAGTGTCTTAAGCACGTGTATAACAGGATAAACATCGAGGTAGCGTTAAAAACGTTATGTTAACCAGGGAAGTGTTATGTTTACAGATATGTAAGCATGTATGTAAACAACACATATACCTGTTTCCTAGTGATGTGTTATATAAACAACACACACATGTTAGGTAGTGGTGTGTTATATAAACAACAACACAGACTTGTTAGGTAGTGGTGTGTTATATAAACAACACAGACATGTTAGGTAGTGGTGTGTTATATAAACAACACTCACAGGTTAGGTAGTGATGTGTTATATAAACAACACAGACATGTTAGGTAGTGGTGTGTTATATAAACAACACAGACATGTTAGGTAGTGGTGTGTTATATAAACAACACATACATGTTAGGTAGTGGTGTTATATAAACAACACACACATGTTAGGTAGTGATGTGTTATATAAACAACACACACATGTTAGGTAGTGATGTGTTATATAAACAACACAGACATGTTAGGTAGTGATGTGTTTTATAAACAACACAGACATGTTAGGTAGTGGTGTTTTATAAACTACACAGACATGTTAGGTAGTGGTGTGTTATATAAACAACACACACATGTTAGGTAGTGATGTGTTATATAAACAACACACACAGGTTAGGTAGTGGTGTGTTATATAAACAACACACACATGTTAGGTAGTGGTGTGTTATATAAACAACACAGACTTGTTAGGTAGTGGTGTGTTATATAAACAACACACACATGTTAGGTAGTGGTGTGTTATATAAACAACACACACATGTTGGGTAGTGGTGTGTTATATAAACAACACACACATGTTAGGTAGTGGTGTGTTATATAAATAACACAGACATGTTAGGTAGTGATGTGTTATATAAACAACACAGACATGTTAGGTAGTAGTGTGTTATATAAACAACACAGACATGTTAGGTAGTGGTGTGTTATATAAACAACACAGACATGTTAGGTAGTGGTGTGTTATATAAACAACACACACAGGTTAGGTAGTGGTGTGTTATATAAACAACACACATAGGTTAGGTAGTGGTGTGTTATATAAACAACACACACAGGTTAGGTAGTGGTGTGTTATATAAACAACACACACATGTTAGGTAGTGGTGTGTTATATAAACAACACACACAGGTTAGGTAGTGGTGTGTTATATAAACAACACACACAGGTTAGGTAGTGGTGTGTTATATAAACAACACACACATGTTAGGTAGTGGTGTGTTATATAAACAACAACACAGACATGTTAGGTAGTAGTGTGTTATATAAACAACAACACAGACATGTTAGGTAGTGGTGTGTTATATAAACAACACAGAAATGTTAGGTAGTGGTGTGTTATATAAACAACATACACATGTTAGGTAGTGGTGTGTTATATAAACAACACACACATGTTAGGTAGTGGTGTGTTATATAAACGACACACACATGTTAGATAGTGGTGTGTTATATAAACAACAACACAGACTTGTTAGGTAGTGGTGTGTTATATAAACAACAACACAGACTTGTTAGGTAGTGGTGTGTTATATAAACAACAACACAGACATGTAAGGTAGTGATGCTATATAAACAACACAGACATGTAAGGTAGTGGTGTGTTATATAAACAACACAGACATGTTAGGTAGTGGTGTGTTATATAAACAACACAGACATGTTAGGTAGTGGTGTTATATAATCTACACAGACATGTTAGGTAGTGGTGTGTTATATAAACAAAACAGACATGTTAGATAGTGGTGTTATATAAACAACACACACATGTTAGGTAGTGGTGTGTTATATAAACAACACACACATGTTGGGTAGTGGTGTGTTATATAAACAACACACACAGGTTAGGTAGTGGTGTGTTATATACACAACACAGACATGTTAGGTAGAAGTGTGTGATATAAACAACACAGACATGTTAGGTAGTGGTGTGTTATATAAACACAAAGACATGTTAGGTAGTGGTGTGTTATATAAACAATACAGACATGTTAGGTAGTGGTGTGTTATATAAACAACACAGACATGTTAGGTAGTGGTGTGTTATATAAACAACACAGACATGTTGGGTAGTGGTGTGTTATATTAACAACACAGACATGTTAGGTAGTGGTGTTATATAATCTACACAGACATGTTAGGTAGTGGTGTGTTATATAAACAAAACAGACATGTTAGATAGTGGTGTTATATAAACAACACAGACATGTTAGGTAGTGGTGTGTTATATAAACAACACAGACATGTTAGGTAGTGGTGTGTTATATAAACAACACAGACATGTTAGGTAGTGGTGTGATATATAAACAACACAGACATGTTAGGTAGTGGTGTATAAAATGAACTTCATAGAGACATGTAAGTAATAAGCGGAAAAATCATGTAGTTGATGCTTTAAATAGAAGAGATATAGAATCTTTATAGGTAAGTATGCCCGAGGACGTTTGTTGTTTGTACTTTAAGAAACGTCTTGACAAGTGTGCCTGAGGTATGTGTACCCGTTGATCATGCAAATAAGTCGCCTAGTGGTCAGTCCTGGTCAGTTCAGGTCAGTCGGAAGATATAACGTCCTTAAATAACCCTGGTTGGCCAGAGGAAGAAAACCAAACAAAGCTTACCAGGTAGAAATATAGAACACTCATATGAAATGTTGTTGACAAGCTTTTGGAATACTTCTTTAGTGTTCATCAAAAAATGTATTGCTTTAAATAAATGTTAAACTCAGCTTGCATAGTGTTCACAAATACAATAGCGAAACTGACAACGCTAAACAAGGTAATTAAATCTGTATAAATAATAAAACATACAGAACTGCCATATAAAGAGAGGATATCCAAGATACAAAATTACATTATAAGAATAGACAACCCAATATGCAAAATAATATTACAAGGACAGACAACCCAAGATACAAAATTACATTACAAGGACAGACAACCCAAGATACAAAATTACATTACAAGGACAGACAACCCAAGATACAAAATTACATTACAAGGACAGACAACCCAAGATACAAAATTACATTACAAGGACAGACAACCCAAGATACATAATTACATTACAAGGACAGACAACCCAAGATACGAAATTACATTACAAGGACAGACAACCCAAGATACAAAATTACATTATAAGGACAGACAACCAAAGATACAAAATTACATTACAAGGACAGACAACCCAAGATACAAAATTACATTACAAGGACAGACAACCCAAGATACAAAATTACATTATAAGGACAGACAACCCAAGATACAAAATTACATTATAAGGACAGACAACCCAAGATACAAAATTACATTATAAGGACAGACAACCCAAGATACAAAATTACATTATAAGGACCGACAACCAGGGGTATACTGTTATATTGTAACGATTCAGAAGAAATTAACACGCCAACAAGGATTGACAAACAGCGACAAGTCATAATGACGCAAAGGAAAAAAAAACCGAAAACGAGAACGTTAATGAGTTAAATGTTGACATGATGACAAAACAGATCCAGCATGTCAACACAAAGAAAAAAACAAAAAAGACTTTCGTCAAGATACAACAAAACTAGGCCAAACAAATACGAAAAGATTGAAATGCAGATTTTTGGGACATAATTAGCTGATACAATGACAAAACAAATACACCAGGACAAACAAAACTGAAGAAGAAAATAATAAAGAAAAGCAATGTCATAACCAGAACGACCAAGATAATAACGACATTGAGGGACTTTACAGGGGTACGCGACACAAGATAATAACGACAGCGAGGGACTTTACAGGGGTACACAACACAAGATAATAACGACAGTGAGGGACTTTACAGGGGTACACAACACAAGATAATAACGACATTGAGGGACTTTACAGGGAAACACAACACAAGATAATAACGACATTGAGGGACTTTACAGGGGTACACAACACAAGATAACAATGACAGTGAGGGACTTTACAGGGGTACGCGACACAAGATAATAACGACATTGAGGGACTTTACAGAGGTACACAACACAAGATAACAATGACAGTTTGGGACTTTACAGGGGTACACAACACAAGATAATAACGACATTGAGGGACTTTACAGGGGTACACAACACAAGATAATAACGACATTGAGGGACTTTACAGGGGTACACAACACAAGATAACAATGACAGTGAGGGACTTTACAGGGGTACACAACACAAGATAATAACGACAGTGAGGGACTTTACAGGGGTACACAACATAAGATAATAACGACAGTGAGGGACTTTACAGGGGTACACAACACAAGATAATAACGACATTGAGGGACTTAACAGGGGTACACAACACAAGATAATAACGACAGTGAGGGACTTTACAGGGGTACACAACACAAGATAATAACGACAGTGAGGGACTTAACAGGGGTACACAACACAAGATAACAATGACAGTGAGGGACTTTACAGGGGTACACAACACAAGATAATAACGACAGTGAGGGACTTTACAGGGGTACACAACACAAGATAACAATGACAGTGAGGGACTTACAGGGGTACACAACACAAGATAACAATGACAGTGAGGGACTTTACAGGGGTACACAACACAATATAACAATGACAGTGAGGGACTTTACAGGGGTACACAACACAAGATAACAATGACAGTGAGGGACTTTACAGGGGTACACAACACAAGATAATAACGACAGTGAGGGACTTTACAGGGGTACACAACACAAGATAATAACGACATTGAGGGACTTTACAGGGGTACACAACATAAGATAATAACGACAGTGAGGGACTTTACAGGGGTACACAACACAAGATAATAACGACATTGAGGGACTTTACAGGGGTACACAACACAAGATAACAATGACAGTGAGGGACTTACAGGGGTACGCAACACAAGATAATAACGACTCTGGGGGATTTTACAGAGGTACACAACACAAGATAATAACGACATTGAGGGACTTTACAGGGGTACACAACACAAGATAACAATGACAGTGAGGGACTTTACAGAGGTACACAACACAATATAATAAGTAAAACTATCACCACATAGCGCTCCAGTTCAAGGCACCGCGTCCAGCCGACGTAAGTGACAGAAGTTGACCACAGAAATGTATTGATCTGTCCGGTGATTGATTTATTAGGTGATCGCCTTATTGAACTTGTGATCTATACGCGATGTGGCCACTCTATCAACGTATAACAGCGTACAGGTTGTAAAAGTCAACATTTTTTAGGCCGTCCGATTCATCCCCCACTTAGATCGTGGTCTAATAGAAAATATGTGTTTGTTACTGGTTATTGACTATAAATCTAATTGATAACATAATAAGAATTTTTTTCTAAATTGTTATTTTTAATTCCACTCGTTTTTAATACTTACCTGACGCCTGTTTCAATTATGTATCGTTAACAAGTACAATAATGATATGTCCACGATGGATGTTTGTGTTTTATTATTCTATCGTCTTTTGCAGGTTTCACAGATACGAAAAATATATGGTAGTTCAAAGTTAGCACGATCGATTGGGAAAGTCAAGAGCAAGAATAGTGGACACAATATAGCATCTCAAACATACTTACAAAATAGTGCTGGGAAATTCCATATGTATAAAAACCAAAGTAATAATTATTCATTGAGCCACAACATAGCAATACCCTTTTTCTGATTTTTTTGCAATGTTGATTTATGATATTTCTTTATTCTAGCAAGCTTCAAAACTGCAATCAGCAAGTCTTAGATGTCACAAACATTGTACTGAGTTTGATAGCATTTACCAAGTCTTAGATGTCACAAACATTGTACTGAGTTTGATAGCATTTACCAAGTCTTAGATGTCACAAACATTGTACTGAGTTTGATAGCATTTACCAAGTCTTAGATGTCACAAACAATGTACTGAGTTTGATAGCATTTACCAAGTCTTAGATGTCACAAACATTGTACTGAGTTTGATAGCATTTACCAAGTCTTAGCTGTGATAATCATTGTACTGAGATTAATAGCAACAATATACTGAGTTGTACCATCTTATTAACATTAACTTTAATAGTTTTTGCTAATTTTAAAAGGCATTCAGTGTCCTATTGGCCGATGAGATTATCAACAGCAGTTATCATAAATATAGATATCTTTGTTTCATATCTTATTTATGTGATGTAATGTGTGTGATATTTTGAGTCTTGATAAAGGAGCGGATAGCCTTGATAAATGAGAACTCATTTGTCCGTATGTCGCCATTATTTAAACGATGACTGAGTCTGAATAAGAAATCTATGGATAAATGTTTTATAAAATTTAACAAAATTTGATCGGTAAATGCACTATTGACTCGGGTTTCTATAATCAGAGGCAGCTTTGATCTCACATTCTGTCAATAAAGTATTAAATAACAACGTAAAACTATCCAAAGACATATTCATTGGCTCAATCATAATCACGAAAATATTAACGTCATGTGATATTGATTCGGTGAAACCTGTTTTTTTCTAGTAAGACAAGGGCAATATTTACTTTATGACGTCATAAAAAAGTAACGTGAAAAACATGTAACCAAAGTTACGTCACAATGATGATATTTTGAAAGAAGCACATCACAATGTCGTCACTACAAAAGAAATGTCACAATGACGTCACCACAAAAGAAACTTCACAGTGACGTCACTACAAAAATAATGTCATAATGCATGAGTTCTCTCAAAACGTTACGCTTGCGCTCGGCTTTGATAAACACTATGCAAATAACAATTTAATACCATATATATCAATTAAGTACACGTCTTTTTGGGAATCAGTGTGATAATGACCTGTAAAGTGATATTGACCTCGAATTCAGCTCGGTTAATATCGTTTTCATTAACCTGACCCGAAGTCGAACAATTGGCTTCTACTATAAGGAGAACATCAACTATGAAATGACTGACTGCAAGTAAATACTTGGTTATTCCGTCTTATATAATATATTCAGCTTCCTTAACAACGGTACTATTCTATGATAGTTCAAGCTTAGTGCAAAAGCTAAATGGCTAAATTAGTCATAAGCACACAAGACTAAAATATGGTAAAAGGCCAATAGGGATTAGGGGACTTTAAAATTTCGCGGTTCATAAAATATACTGACTCAAAAGTCTTTATAAACGAATAAAACGATGAAACTAGTACACAAATAGCAGTTTGTTATCAATAAGTCATAGAACGAAATACAGACTTAGATACGATCACCTTCAGCATAGCTTATCCTCATTAAAATGTAGTTAAAATACTAAATGAGGACCGTAAAATCATATATCAATGTTGTCTCTGACATAACAACTACCGGAGACACACCCTTACAGATTTAACCTCGTATCACCACAGGTCCCATTGCTTCCATAACCGCTATTGTTGTTATACAGTGGCATGGAAACAAACTCAGTTGTTAGGTTCCGGTGAAAACAATTGTTCGTTAACATTCTATTTCCTTTAGTACGCGATTCCTTCTTCCCTTTAGTGTTACTTTGAGAACTTTAAACTTTTGTTGCGGTGACTGACGTTAGAAGTAGAAGCATGGTGACTTGACAGATCGAATAACATAAGTAGCAGTCATGCATTTACGCTATCTTTCATGGTTTTCCTATGAGTCCAATTGCACGATCCCCTTTTAGGTTACAAAGACTTTTTTAAAGATTCATATTAAGGGTTTTTTGACGCTTGGTGGACAAAAACGATATATCTATGAATGATGTCTATTCATACACTGAAAGATATGAACGTATGTGCTAAATAATAGATGAATATTCTAAATATTCCTGATTATTCAATTTATCCGAAATGGACATCAATCGAACATATCGAACATATGCTGCTAGTACTCCATGAATACTTTGCTTCTTCTCCAAATTTAATATTAGCAAGAAGTTTAGACCCTTTCTGTTTTTTCCTGATTTATATAATGTAATTTATTACATTTTTTGATGTACCCGAAGACTAAGGCATGGGATGTAACACTTTACCAATACTGGTAACACACTCTGCAAATTATACAAATTGTCATAAAGGGCGGACACACGGGGAAAGAATTCTTCATGCTGAATGACCAATATGTCGTGACAAAGAATCAAGCCATACTACACAGCATTAAACGAAGAAAAACAAAACAAATGCCGTCAAGCGAAAGGGAAAAAATCTCTTAAAACTAGGTTCGAAGTGTAGTCAATACGTTTTAAAGGCTTTGTATGTCGTATTCAACAATACCATCAAACCGGTTCAGCAGCTAAGACAATGCAAATGATCTGGGATGCCTATATCATTAGTTTCTATCGGGCCTATAGAATCGGTCGCATTAATTGATGTCTGAACCTCGTCCCTAATACAATCTGACTCGAGTTGGTTGATGTTTCATATCAAATGCAGTATCTTGAAAGAAGGGTATTGATTAAGGTATAATCTGAACTCCATTCGGTCGCTGAGGAATACAACATCCTATTGATTCTCAATCTAGTCACTATCTTACGTAATACATAGATCTAGCTTTGTCGCGTACATATCGATTTTTGGCAAACAGATCAAGACCAAATTTCGAACTAATTCTTGATATATTTTTTTTATTATTATTTAACTCAAACGTTTTTACATAGTTTCTTAAGGCTGTATACATAAAGATGATAGACGTAAAAATAAAATGTTTTGGAGGTTATTAGCATAATATTATAGACGAATGAAACACAGCAAAGTATAAAAGAATAACCATGATACATCAATGTCTAGGTATATGCTTTCCTGCTAAATTTCTTGAGATTCTTTTCTTAGAAATTAAAGTGATTTCGTTCACAAAACAGCAAAATAAAAAAACAATAATAAACATGTTTGTGTACAACATATGTGCTACGTGGAAAAAACACTGACCGTATGATTTTTTCTGACTTTTTAATTGCTACCATATTTGAATTGCTGTTACATAATTTATCACATTGGTAGTGATGACTTATACTATCCAGTACCAAGCTTGGTGAGTAAGCTAACAACAAATCTGATATTTCCGCCATTCCTTACACAGGAATATCAGCAACAAATGTACAATCTGCAGGATTGCAAGCGCAAGAAAAATAAAAACGAAACATATCAGCGGGAGAAAGATTGATCAAATACCACGAAAGAGAAGCTTGCAACAGAAAGTAATGGGCCAGAAATGGATGTAGCTGTGAGCTGAGAAATCAGGTGCATATCCTAGAGGTAAGATTGAAACAGGATACCCTTTACTACGTGGTGGTCCAGGTAGCTTCGTTGTGACTAACGAAACGGTTTCGGCCTAACTGCACCTATAAGTTTATATCGTCATAGGTAGGGCACGTAATCAGCTGTGTAATACGAATACTCCTAGTATGAAACCTTCAAAGAAACGTTATAGTCATACATTTCTATTGATGATAAATCGTACATTAATGAAGTGTAAATTTCTGGCATTTTATCAAGCATTGGTATGATTTTAAATGAGGATGGGTAGTGCACCCTAGAATTGTACACAAAGTACGCCATATCACAGAAAGTTTGTTAAATTTATCTACATGTCTGGTCAGTATGAATATTGCAGGTCCTACTCATTGTGTCGTATACATAATGATTCTTTAAATCAGCCATGGTCTAACATTCAAACAGAGAAGCAATCTATCAACAATTGTTTCTCTTTATCAGAGCTTCATTTGGAGATGTTTCTGCATTAGGCATCGTTTCTTCCTTAGAAGATATTTAAGAACGTGTTTTGAATGTACAGCGAATTAACCAGGTTATACGATATCAGAAGAAATACTTTGTTATTAAACTATGTAAAAATATTAGCACACATGGATGATTTGGATAAATATAACTTTCAGTTCTGGTGGTCTCGCGTAAGACGGACCTAAAAACCGGTCCTAAATGTCCGGTTTAAGACCATATTTATCGCGAAATTAAATCACCGCGAACGAGTGGTTTCATTTAAAAACGCGAAATAAAGTCGCCGCGAAAAACAGTAAAGTAAAAATCATTTTGAAAAAAAAAAAAACAATCTAGAGACTAGATTTAATTTAGTTTATATCTTTTACATTTAAGACGATCATTTTCACTTGCCTTGAATAATGTATACGAAAAATTATATGTATTGTCATTATAAGATTTATTTCCTATAATGTTTTGGTTAATGATAAATCAGCAAGGTTTTTTTTTCCCCTTTTTTTCCGTTCTATAGAAAATACTCATTGTGTGCTATCGTGTTTTATTACTTTCTTATTATTTAAGATAGCGTTGGAAAAACATATGTATCTAAACAATAATAGTATACATGGTTTTTCATATATAAAACATTCCCCTGCCAAGATAAGGAGTTTTTAATTGTACGTATCTAATGGTTCTAGTGATTGATGCCCTTATGATAGGAGAAGATTTCTTTTCTATCTCGTGGAGATTTGTACAGGACATGGTCGTTGCTCTCCCATGGCCCACTTTTGTTTTCTCGATGGACACTCCACTCCTCTTCCAGAGAATGCATAAGTCATCTAAAGCGAAAAATAAATGACAGACCATTTATTACAGGGTGTTTTTTATATTTAATTATGTTTTACGCCTGTTGCGCCATGTTGTGGAAAAGGGAGGGGAGATGAGATGTAATCTTACATATGGGATATAAACCGTTCAGTTTATCAACCACAGGTGACAGACACTGAATACCTGATAAATGTACCTGGTCATAAACGCTTCCAAATCAAAAGCCTCGAGGCCGAAACTCGCGAACTCGCCAGACCATAGATCTGGATGTGTGTTTCGGGGTCACAGTCAAAGGTGGCGACACTGGATTGGTGTGGTACGGGTCATTTGGGGTGATGTCTTCTCAGCTGATCAGAAGCTATGATCGACGCACCGATTCATGACGAGTCGTGAGCGTTTCTACTGTGCTGTCCACTGGTCAGCATAAACATATCTTATCAAAGAGGATGGTGTCGAGGATGGTGGCGGGAAGTCGCCTGAAGAGCAGACGACACCTGTACGTGAGAGAGCAGACGACTGATAATGGGAGGGCTGGTGTAAACGTCTCTCGCACCTCACCACTGACCTCGCGTGACCCTGACTCTACCGGGACATGGTCCCGTCCTTGTGGATATTATCATTCTCCATCCTCAAGTAGTTTTAGCCACAAAAACAACATTTCTTTGTGAGCTATCTTCGTTCACATTAAGGAAAAAACACAGAAACAGTTATGAACTATCATCAAGCTTAAAGCCGAAATAAAATCACTCAATATTTTTTTTCTAAAGACTTTTCACATTGAACTCGTAGCTTCTCAACAAGATTAATAGGTCATTCTCAAAAATGTTTTTGAATTTCAAAATCGTAACTTTTTAAAATTTGTTTGCATCCTCATAAGATGAAAAAGAAAAAAATGTTAATAAGAAGAGGAACAACAACATAAACAAAAGCATTATCTAGTAGAGAATCACCGTAATAAACGAGGTATTCATCGTCCCAGCTACGAAACTAATTTCTCTTTTTTTCAGCTGAAATATTGGGTGAAAAAGAAGTTCGGCTGCAGTAACCACTAAATTAACTGTACGACCTGTGACTTCAGGAGAACAGAGGTAAGCTGTGGTTGTGTATTCGTTAAATGAGCCATAAAGTGGTGAATAAATAAATAACATACGGAAATTGATACTAGTGCAGTTAATGGGATTCACTGTACTTTGTCATAACAATTAATTACTAGATCTCATTTCAGCGTTACCATTGTGACGGAGGGAACATGGATTCCTATAATTATAGACAGAGAGTAGGAGTCCACACAACCTGAATGGAGGTGAAGTCATCGCCACATTGCTGAGGCTGAGGTTACAACTGTGGCGGTATGTGCCTGTCTATATGGTCACCGTATACTAGTTTACATTCCAAACACAATATTAGGACTTTATCAGAACAGACGTTTTACACTCTGAAGTAGAGAGCTTACCGGAGTTAACATTCGATTTTACCGCGGTATCAACCTGTCCATGGAATCATACATTAGTGTTTCTTTGAGGACGTTACATTTACTTGGATATGATTTACATGGCAGGTATCGTCGATGAAGCAAATGATGCTCATTCTTCCAGAACATATGGTCTTCTCTTGTGTTTTTTTTTTAAAATACGTAATGAGTTCGATCCGTGAAATTCGGTTTTACTCTTGTTTTTATTATTATTTTGTTTTTATTATCATTTCCGAAAAAAGAACCTCTAGATTTTTATTTTGAATAGGAAAAAATCTATAGAAAGCGATAACTAATACATATTTCCTGTTTATACCGAGGTTTTTTTTATTACTATCTTTACCTTTATAATATTTCACATTATTCATAAATTTTGAGTGTTCTCTACCCATTGTACGCTGATGTTTTTAGGTACACATTGTCCTTTTATAAGTCGTCAAGTCATAAATATAAACACCCTATTGTTGTAATTCCTTCCGTTACGTTGACTACCTCTCCAGAAAACATAGAGAAATGATGAATAGTTTGATATGTACTGGAAGACCTAACCACACAAACAACATGTAGTGTGACACAATTTGTCCTACGTCCGACCACAACACTGAGTGATGAAAAGGTACACACTACAGATAATTCAAACCTACCTCACAGATCTTCCACAGTACATAATAAACGACATTCTGCCCTTTAATTGACAAAGACAAATGTAGTACAATGCACTGACGAATTGATGTAACAACTCGCACTTGGCGAGACGCAACAACGTAGCCCTCGATATCTCGAAAGATCTTGACATAAAATAGATGAAAATAAAATACGGATGATCGTATTAGATATATTCAAAGAAAGGTATATATGGCATATAAAGATACAGAGATAAAATAAATCGAATAAGAATGCAGAATAATTATTATTAAATAAAAATATATTTGTTCTCGAGCATATATTTATAAAGCATTTTCATTCTCACGAGATACGGTATCAGACAGTATGATATCATCACAAGTTTGATAACTGACAAGTGATATGACACTTGCACAGGTGTATTAAAAATATCTAAGTAAGACGGTTTGTCGTAATGAATGTGTGACGTCACAAAATATTGTGACGTCAAACTTCGTGAAATTATTCCACACCGTGATCATATTAAAAACCAGTTTAAGCATAGCATTTATTAAATAAATCTGCATTTATAATTTCTTAAAAATGTCACAGGCCACGTAACAGATTTGGTTGTGTATGTACTTCCGCTAACCATGTTTTCGATAATGATATGAGTGCGTTTCACTTTCCATTGTTGTCAGTTTTGGTGTGTTAAGTCTCTCGTTGTATTAAATTAAATCAATAAAAGAAACAATCCGACGTATTCATCAGATGATTCTATTTATAATTAGGCAAATTAAATGAAAACATCATCAAAGTTGATACTACAAAGTTGAATCAAGCATCGATTATATTGCTTAATGGTGTATTATCATGCAATGCACGTGTGTTTGGCGCTGAAACCATTGCGCCCAACCTGACTGAAAGGCTGTGGTTCCCCTCCATAGGCATGTTGATATGGATTCTCAATATCAGCGTGTGTGTCTCGTGTAGGTAATGGGTGTAGTCATCAAACCAGAAAGGACTAGATACAAAAAAAACAACACAAATTTGACCACGTGCCTTCTGGCCGTCTGATTGGACGAGTTTAAAAGCAAGCAGATGCTCCGGACTATGTCTCCTCGTATGTTTAACTGGCAATTAAAGATGTAATAAGTAGCACTTACCATGGGGGTTTAAAAGCAATGTGATGAATCACATAATCAAATCCATCCAGTGGATATGATATAAAAAAAACCGTGGTAAAGTAGCACGCAGATGTGATGTTATGACAAAATTTAAAACATTTACATTTTTTAAAGATATACTTGCTTTCAGAGCTTCTTATCAGCAATATCAACAGCAGCAAACCCAATAACATCATTTTTGATGAAACTCTGGGTATTTGTAACAAATTAAAAACGATTATCGACGCTATAAATATTTAGAAATCCAATTTAGCAAGTGATGCTTACATAATATTTAGTTGTTTATTTTTGACCTGCTGATCTGATCTGAAAGCTTATTTAAAACGCGAATCACCACAGTCTTATACCGCAGACATCATTCTACTCCGATTCGGATTTCTTATTTCGTGTTTCATCAGGCAGAGACCAGTTAACACAGCCCTAAACATTAAACAGTTGATATAGAATCTCATATTACTGGTAATAGTGGGTCACGTTGCCAATGACGCAACTTGAGCATGTGACAGAAGATATTGAGCGTGCATGTGCAAAACAATCATAACACATCCAGCAATAATATACACACAATTGCTAGATACATGATCCAGACCGTAAGATGAGCTTCGGTTACTTCCGGATATAAGTATTATCACCATGCCTTTGTCACGTGACCTATAGCGCCTCACCTGTCTAATTAGTACCTGGCGGTTATCAATCACGTGTGCGGTATAGGCACGTTCTCCTTGGGTTTTTTTTTTTCTTAAATTTTAAAAGGCGATTTAATCAAGCGATTTTGATATACTCCGAGTTGGATTTGGGCGGGAACATATTACATTAGATAGACATACATTGAATTGAGAATATATTGTGAAACGGAATTATATTTATTTGAGATATTATCCATAGCATGTGTTTATTAACAGTATTAACATGAAATGTATCCTAATATCATACTTATTTAATCTATAAATATGAATAATAAAAACAATAATAATAGCATATTCTTTGAATCAATTGTATATGAATCTTCTTTTAACATTATCTAGAGTCATAAGCTGCTAATTTATTGATAAAAAATATGTAATTTCGACGTTTCACAAATAGAAAAAAGAATCAAACCAAAGTGCATTAGTACATATTATAATATTCGAAAATCGAAAAGTTAAAACGGTGTTTCAATATTGTATAACACGTAAATGAGTGGATAGTTTCAGTATTGTTTAGCATGAAATATTGGTGGGTATTTTCATCAGCGGTTTGAAGCCATTGAAATTGTTCATGGTACAAACTTTCACTAAATCAACTAAATCAAAATTCGTTTTGGGTCAAAAAAGTAGAATCGATATTTATTTTCTTGGTTTAACAGTTACCACGAAAATGACGAAAGTTTAATAAACAACGAGACAATTGATGTGAATGAGTACAGAGATAGAAAACAAAACAGGAAATCCAGATAAACACAAATACAACAACAAAAACCGAGGAGATACCGAAACAACACAAAACAAAATGTATCAACCGTCATCATCTCTAAACAGGAAGCGAAACAATCTCCATCATCCTCTAAATCTGTAAACAGGAAGAAAATCCTTGGGGGGGGGGGGGCGTCACCTGCCAGTTAGTATTACATCATGTTTTCTATTTAATATTGACTTACATACTAAGGTTTTTTAATCAAATTTAAAAAAACAAAATATTTCCGTGATATCATTTTATGTATCTGTGTCTGTCAAAACCATTGAAAACATCTTATACTACGTACACGGAAGATTTTATTTCACGTTTTCGTTACTTTCTAGTCGCTTCCTTACTTTATAACTTAGGCAATTATTGTGTTTATTTTTACATTTTGAATATCTTCAGAAAATGTTTTTTTAAAGATTGATACAGTACAGTAGCTGTGTATCAAACGATTAATATAACCAGCATATATGTAAGTCGTGATCATATTAAGCAAAGTAATATCAGATAAAAGTGTCTAAGGACTTCAACCAAAACATTCATGCATCGGATATGTGAAAATTGAAGTGATCATATTAACTAGAACATAATTTTATAACCAGATAAGATAATGTTTATCAAAATTTTCATTAAAAAGAGTTAAATATCAGGTTGAAATTGAAAAGGCATCAACATATTCAAATATAACTATTGAAACAAAACTCGTCGTTTTAACCTGCTAAGAGGTTTCTCTTGTACGTAAATTGTTGTATCTGTATACAGTTTGATTTTACACAATAAAACCTATAAATATACACTTGTGTGGGTAAGAGTCTGGTGGATCCTCTTAGTCCCTGGTGGAAGTTTCGATGCCTGGCCTCAATTTGTCACAAGGGTGTACGAATAGATACAACTGAGCTACAATTTCACACCGCCCATTGTCCTCAATTGTGGCTAGGCTTTCATTACCGCACCACAAACTACTATGCTGACAGGCCCTAGCTATCTTGCCCCAAGCCTTAGCATCACCATACCGGCCACCCGGCAGCTGTCTGAAAAACCAGTTCGGGTCGCTGATAGTCTGTCGTGACCCAAAAGGGGGTCATGCCCGGCCACGGATAAAGGAAAGGTGACAAAAGACCTTAATAAGGATAAATTAATAATAGACAACTTAAAATTTTATAAAAGCTGATGACCCATAATAAAACAAGATATTTGTAAAGGCCATTATTGATATGAAGAATTCCGGTGGTGTTCCCTTTTCAGTCGACTGGAGGAAGGTAGGCTGACCCTTGTCAGGTCAGGAGAAGGGGGTGATGTGATGTCATTTGATATTTTAACACCTTGCTAACACAATGGCAAAAAACTAGTCCATCCGGGATGCATTTATAAAGACATCTCAGCTTTGATGATCTCTCTTAAAGGCCCAATATGAGTAACTTTCGGTAAAACTTTAAGCGAAAATCAAGACTAATAACATACATATTTGTAGCTTTAGTTAAGATTAACTGAAATCAGCAATATTCAAGATGAATTTTTCCGCGGTTACCGATAAAGCACAATTGAAACTCGGTATTTGTAAACACACGTCCATTTTGAACGGTCTTCTAACTTTGGCTTGTTGTTGAAGTGGGTCCCACCTGCATTATTGTCAATTCTTTGGATTTTTCTGCCAAGAGTTTCTTGTTAGTTACCACACAAGTTTACTTCGTTTTTCAACTGATTTTTTTTCCAAAATTTTTCAGAATCCGGAAAAACTTCTTGAAGTTACGTATATTGGGCCTTTAAATCTCTCGAGTTAAAAGTGACACATCATAGCGAGGATCATTTTTACTTGAAAGTTTCATTTGAAGGAATTTGAAATACTTGTCAAAAGTATTATCAATTTTATAAGTAAAAACTATCTTAAAATGTGTCAAAAAAATCTATGTTTGTTGTTTGTAGAGCATTATTTATAAGATTTTAACGACACATTTATCGCTTTCAGTTATTTTTCACTTGTGTTTAACTTTTCGTATGTTAAGAACGTATCTATCGGGACTTGTTAAGTACTTTAACGTACTGACAATAGATACATCGTAATTACGTTTAGTAGGTGATGCGCATTGTGTCACACGTATAGTATAAGGTATTTTAAAATATCTATTTCCCCTTGCAGGTGTATGAATAAATAAATAGATATACTACTAAACAAGAAATTCTAGAAATATAAAACGACGTTACGCCCCAGGATCGGATAGTACATATATATAACTTTTTTGTATCGAATGCAACCAGTAAACTTTCTTGAGGCGGTTTTTGCGTAAATTTTATTAAGCCTTCCGTAACATAAGCGAGCCCGTTGCCTACGAGACCGAATACCCTTTTCAGCTATTTCGATTTTATAACTTTTTAATGTCCCCTTACTCGTAAAAGAGGGGTGAGTGTATGCCGGTATATTCTCTGCTTGGTTGCGCCCGTTCTCTCAGGACACAATACAGCCAATTGAGGAAAGTTATTTGTGGGTGAGGTGTCTAACGATATCATTGATCAGTCCGGCCATTAGATCCCGTAAAACTTCTACTTCGGACTGTCAGGTTATTTCAGCTTTGTCCCAGCATGGTGTGTCAGATAAATTAGATCGGAATAGCTCTTCCTATCTTTTTAAATGGACTCCATGTTGTACTTTTCGTCCTTTCGGGTAAGAAAGGACTTGTTCGATACACATCACATAGTACACGTCGGTACTCCCGAAGCGTGTTCGATACGATAGATCCCGTGAGCGTGCGTGTTTGACTGCAAGTCCTCCATCGCATGTTTTCTATCGCTACAAACATATCTACATTGGGTCATGATGCATATCACTTCACTGACAGCCTTTATCTTGTAGATCTTAATTGAAATAAAACTGACAGCCTTTCATAAAAATATGTTCAAAGATTGTAATTTAAGAAAAAAAAATCAAATATTTAATTTACCTTTTCAGGGAATCAGGTGCAAGATGTAATGATATGAACTCAGAAAATTATAAAGCTTGTCAAATAGACCACTTTTGAAAAGGAAGCAATTGTTATATTATAGTAAATGACTACAATGAAAGCACAGTTTACGATGTTATTGAACCGCAGAGTACTCTTCATCATATTATGAACAATGTTGATATGGCAAATGACAAAATTAGCTTATGAGACACGATGTAGAACTGTTCATTATAAAACCAAAAACATTCCATATTCGTTATTAAAACGGTGGCGTAATAAAGCATTACTCACTGTTAAAAAAGTAACGGTTTTTTTTTCTTTATTTTAAGGCTTTAGACAAGTTAATGCTTTTTATAAAGAGTATCAACTACAGACTATTCTGTAAAAGTGAACACCAGAGCATTCAACAGTCTTGATAAAGGTAAACTATTCTAATATATGAAATTATTTATATCAACCATATTTTTTGTATATATTTATTAAATAATTAGGAGTAATTACTTTTAAAACACTTTATATGAAAACTTGAGTATTCTCCTCTGATCTATTAAAGAAGAGTTTTAAAAAATTCAAGAATAACAAAACGACAACAAAACCATAACTCAAACTCGATTAAACTAGGTGCAAAATATGAACAAAGGGAGAATTACATATACATGGAGATCCTTGGGAAACAACAAGACACTAAGACCAGGTGTTCCCGGAGAGTAAGCGTCTTTTGCTTCTTTGACCACACCGGCCATGTAAATCGTAGTCATATCCTAGTAAATGTTAAGTTGTCAAAGTGAGAACCGAGTTCCAATCACTACATGTAAGTACACAAATGAGCGGTATTAATCGCAATGTTGAACAACAAATTATTATAACGTATGAGTCATACGGTTTTTGACTATGACCAAGTATTGTTGTCGCCTGCTTAGTATCAAGAAGAAATATTTTGTACCCTCGTATGATATGAAGGTGGGCGTTTTTTTTCTTTGATAAAGTCACTAGTGTGCTTACTTCCTGTGATTGTGAATGATTACTTGGTCCTCACTTAGAGGACTTGACGGTTACTTTGATGTGACGCGTAAGTATTCAATATTATTAAATAGAACATACGAAAGCTTCAACAAACCAAAAACCCAAACTCAAAATCGATCAAAATAGGGGTAATATATGAACAAGGGAAAGATTTACAAAGAATTACCCTTGTAAAAGTACAAGAGAATAAGACCAGGTGTTCCGGAAGAGTAAGCGTCTTCTGCTTCGTCGACGACACCGGCCATATACTTCCTAGTAAGTGTTGAAGCATTCCTGGTGGCTGTCATGTAGTACATATAAGATTGCTTTATATACGACTTAAAAATGAGGTAAGTAAATCATATTACTGTTCATTTGTACTTGTCATATGACAAACGGGCTAAAATATTGTTTGAACCAAAAGTAACTAATGCAATGGCATCATGTGATAAACGAAAGGGAATGAAAGAGACAAAGATAGGTATGCTGTTCATTTTCATAGTATAGTATTCCACAATGCTTACAGAACAGAGAAGATGTATGTTGTGATGAGAATGATGCCTCAGCTCTCACTTTAAGAACTTGACATTTCCTTGTATGTGACCTAGATTTATCATTTTGTAGATTTTCATGGTTCACGATTTAAATGTATCCTTTGTTCATATTTTGCCCCCAGTTCAATTGATTTTAAATTGGAATTATTATTTTTACGTTTCGGATATGTAGTAGCAATTTTGTAACGTTTCAGAGAATGCTCGTCCTGCTGAGGAATCAGACGGTACTTGTACTATTTTCATCATTGATATTGATAATGGTGAATATGTTAATATATTGTTCTGATTCCAATCTTGTGGTTTGGGTAAGAATGCGTGAGCATTATCAAATGAATAGGAATAAAAAGAGCCTGGCTTGAACGTTAACTTTCAACGACAAAGCTGTATTACTTTACCTGTTAGGAAAAGAAGCAAAACACCTAAACTTAAGCACTTAAATGTATATTACAGTGTCTCAGCACACGAAGATAAATACTCCATAGAGCGCAATGAACCAGCAACAAAAATACAAAGTAAAAATATACCACGGGGCCTAAATATATGACAATCTCCATCACACAAAGGCATCGGGCGGGTTAAACGTTGTTCGAGTGTTTTACTCTCTTGCCGTACATACAGGCGACCGGGGTTCGATCCCTGAAGTCGTCGTAAACATGGAATGTTCAGTGTTTACCCAGGTGAAGTATACAATGGGCTGGATGACTATTGCATTATTTGTAAGAAATATTCAATAATAAAATGCAATTGATTTTTTATGAGATGAAAACATTCTGAAAATTTGAAAATATAAGTATTGAAATGCATTCATATTGTCTATAAATGCCAACTGGGCAAAGCTAGATCCAACATGAACCGCCAGCAAGCTTCAGTGACTCGCTTTTGGCAAACGTGGCTTTCATATTGCCTATGAATACCTACTGAAAGCAGTTCAATTTTTAAATGCCGTGTTACCAGAATAACGTTTTCATCTTTGTCACACTTTGCATCAGCCATTGATGATGGCGCGATGAACTGGTTTCATCACTTCAGGGGAAAGTGTGGAAGAAAAGCAGTAATTTTTTCCTGTATAATGAAGACAGACAAATACCAACCCTTAGCAAAGCCTCGGACCAAACTCATAACTCATATCCTCGAATTGGGATTTCTCAGTCTACATCACGTAGGGATTATAAATTCAATAAGTCGACTCACAACGGCAAAGTTTTCCACGTCGACGAAAAAACACGGCCAAAATATTAGAAGAAAAAATTCGAGACAAATAAACTTCAAAGAAAAAGACAACTAATCAAAAGGTAAACATTAAGTACCAAACAAAGTTATGACGAAACCAACAGATCGGAAAGGTTAATGCTCCAGTGCCGTATTGGAAACACTCGAAAGGTTTGTGCAAGCCTTTTATTGTATAAGCACCGTAAAGCTTGAACATGTTCGGCTGTTAGCCAGTCATACTTGTCCCTACCTCAACCTAATGTACTACAAAGTTTTTACTCATATTTATCCATATGGTCTTGTTCCCCAAATTCGTGTCTGTGCAAGCCAGGAATACACCTACTGGTGTCCATTATGTTAAGATATAATCAAACTGGCCCAGCAGGAAGATTCAGATCGTTGTACATTAGCCTGGGTGCATTAAGATTTCGATCAGAAGTTGGGTGCCGGGCACTTGTACAGGTACTGATTATACCAGGAACCAGCGATCTACAAGCACCTCTGTCACTTTCAACACTATCACCAGCACATCTGCAGCGTCCTCAAAAATTATGGTTGTTATGAATACGTTTATAAAAACATAACTATTATTTTGCATATATGTTGCCCAAAGCTTCGTTAAAAGCAGCCGTACCAAGACATACTTTTCATGAGTAAACGCTTTTAAAATAATAATAAAAATGCAGTTTATTTCAAAGATTCTTTATATATATTTCTTTCGTTGCAAGAAACCGGATCCGTGGTACCTATTAAGCAGACGTGCTTGGGCGGGTAGTTTTGGCGCCTTTCCGATCTCAACCGCATGGGGTAAGAACTCTTGGCACATCTTGGTGTGATTCATTGTCTTTTTCAGAGAGATGTTTCATCCTGTTAAAAGAACCAGGATTACATCGACAGCTTGTCAGTCTTTCTGACATCTAAAGCTACCCCCTCTACACCATGTTCATATATTCACCACGACAATAAAAGTGCGATGGTCTATCTCCCTACATTTAACGGTAAAACATGTCATTATCATATGTAAATTTTTCTCTTCATTAACCGACAAGTACTAAACTTTAATTATGCGCTGTGTTACAGGTCCCGTCTTGATCTTTAACTGGTCTGATAAAGACGTAACGCAATCTTTTTAACAGAAATAATGCTAATTTCCTCCTGTCATATCATGTTTGGTAATATTACCTGTAAATGTCATTGAACCATTTTGTTCTTTTGCGTCTTCTAATCATGGCATGCGGTATGTAAAATTCATTTATTACAGTTTAATTTACGTTTTAACCGAATTCATAATATGAATGCTAGGGACAAGTTAATGCAGTTTCGATAATACTTTTTTCACCAATACTGCACAGCTATTCAACCAGTAAATTCCTGTTAATATAACAACTGTATACTTTAAAGGTAATAAAAAGCCAATCATAACACATATTTAAATCTGATATTGAATTATCATCGTTTAGTAAAAATAGAGATATACTTATTTATAGTCATATAAACATATTGCATGATCCGAAAGCCTACCTCTCGATGTATATATACTTGTCTGCGGTAGCCTAGGCGATTTGAAATATTTCCGGAATGTTTTGTTTCAAGTAAAAACAGTATTTATTTTATTTTTTTTTTTCATTTTATTTATTGATTTGTTTATTTATTTTATCGCTGTTGTTGTTGTTGTTGTTGTTGTTGTTGTTGTATTCGTCATTAAATAAGATAATGTCTTGGTATTCTTCACGAAGAACTTACTCCAGTTCAATAGGTAATTTGAAATTACGTTGGGTAATTAACAAACCTGATTGCATTCTTTGATTAAATAAATGCACAATGTGGTAATTTTATAATTGAAGTCAAATTAAATGAATGTTTTGAACTAGCGTTGACGTCTTCGAATCTAATCCTCAGGAATCATTTCAGATATAAGAAAATGTCATGAATGTAAACTGAATGGCTATATTCCGGAGGGATAGACATAATATTTTACATAATTGTTAGTTATATACTAAAATCTACCAGGATTCGTGACTACCAGCCTTATTTCAAATTAAGAATTGTCTCTTGAGGTTCAAACTCTTAGTTTGAATAATCCCAGCGTTGGAAATAATGGTACAACCATAAGTTTTCATTAAAACCAAAGCAAAACTTAATTATGGGAACCAAAAACCCCGCAACAGTAAACTCATTAGGAACGTAAGAGGAAATCACACGGCAAAATCCAGAATCTGTTATGTTCAACAAAGTAATTGTGGGGTATGAGGGTGATTTATCTGACTTTACTACGCAGGATTTAACGGGAGAGGTTCTACGCCCATATCCATTCTATTTGAGGCCCGACTATATTTGTAATGAGTGTTTACGAGAATTATCGTAAACCGAATATTGAGGAATGCTGTAACTTGTACAGAAATTCGTTAACAAGTAACCAACTAAACAAGTACTATCCTTATAACAAACCTCACATCAATCCAAATGAATTCTGAGAAAATTCAGAAAGCAAAAGTTTTGCATCAACAAAACATGTTATTTAGTTGTTTGAACGTTTGTTATTCTTTGACTTATAAGTTATGCGCAATTCGGTATTAAATGAAAAAGTTGGGATTCTTCCCTAATTTTCTGGTAACTTTTTTTCTGTTTTGACCAAAGCGTATCGTTAGCGAGATCTGCATGTATATTGCCTTCCAGATGAAGTCCATGTCATATTTTGCAGCATCGGTGTCCAATAATATTTTGCGTTTTACTGGTTGTCTTTTTCGTAGCGGTAACAGAGTAACAGGCAATACAACTGCTACGTACATAGTCACTATTCATGCCAGCTACAACTAGTTCTGTATAGCACGAAGTATGTAGTGAAATATTCGATGACTGTTCCACCTACCCCGACTCCTTTACCTCAATTTTTTTATTGTTATTATTATATTTTTCTTTTTCGTTTTAAATATCCAGTGTGTTACATTATGTTAATGCGATTAACGAATTGAAAAAAAAAGTATTAACTTGGTCCATACCTATAACGAAATATTGCTTTCTTAAGAAACTTGTAATACATATTACTAAATACCTTTGTACAAGCTAATCCAAACATTGATTCAAAATGTCGGGATATTGCATTTAGATAAGTTGGAAATTGGAACGGTATTGTTACCAAATGCCATGAAAGCGTGTTAATTGTGTTAATCGTTTTGTCCAGTCAACATTCGTCCCCGATCATGGTTTGTTTGTGTCATTGGTTCGGTGCTGTTTTCATATGTCAAATCCAGAGTCTGCGATATCCGTCCCTAAACAATCAAAAGACATTTCCATATAATTCAGGACTAGGAATATTATATTAAATATTGATTTTTGGCATTTTATAACTTTTAGATTGACTTCTGTTAGACTTTAATACAAGCAATTGGTAGAACATCGTTTGGTTCAATTATAAAATGGACCATATTCAAATTTTGTTTTTCAGCAAGACCAATTATAAGAATAATAAAAACACTTTAGAATCTCAAAAATGCTTTACAGTAAGAGTCGAATATTAACATAGTCTACGGATATATAATATTGTCTTGACATCTATGTGAATGTAAATTAATTACTTAATGTTTATAGAGTATATAACATTTTAATAACAAAATTGACTGAATTTATCATTATCTTTTCTGTATATACCGCTATGTAGCGCTTGATCTTTATACCATAATGCTATTTATTACATGTATATCGCTATTGAATCATTACACACAAAGAACTTCAATATCAAATTGTAATAGTTTATATCATTTTACTGGTTCTTTAGAAATATGATAGCTATTGACTTGATTCATGTGACAAAACGAATATCTATAGAATTTAAAATAGGCAGTTGATCAAAGTCTACTTTTCTCGTCATGCAATAGATATCTGTTATTGGCGGAACAAGCTAGGATCAATAGTAAAGAGATACAGCGGATCTGCTACTTAAGGGTCCTTCACAGTGATGTTACAGGATTCGCACCTCGGGCAGTCAATCATAGAATAGTTGGAAATGTGACATGTGCGCAGCTTCCGGTTTGTAACACATCTAGTGGAATAAAAACTCAATAGAACCATAGTAGTGACAGCTGTACCGTTCAAAGCATTTCATTGAAAGAGATTCAGTAATGAGAGGTCGTGCCCATTTTCACGCTTTATTAAAGAAGAAATTGTAATTGTGTTTTGTGGCCATTACGCGTTATTCGTTTTCCAGTCTAGAGCTTGCGACGTTTTCGGATGAGATATATATATTTGTAAAGTCGATAGGGCATTGCAAATGAACTCGCCATTTTATGAGATTATTTCACGGTTTTAAACAGGATAAGAGTACACTATTTATTGACGTCTCGCCCCAGTAAAACTTTCTTCCAACGATTATAAAAACATTTCATATACCTTGTACAGTTTGATACATTTCTCAAATTTATCGTAGCTACCGACGGGTGAATAATTTACATACGACTGTAAGTGATGTTTATCCGGAAATTAGTTCCTTTATCCAAACCCACATAATGATATACGGTCGTTGGTCTAGCATGCTTTTCTTTTTGCTATGATATGATGCAATCACTTTCTGTTCAAGAATAATTTAGACATATTTTTATTTTCTAAATTGGTTTGCCACTTGTTTCACCGATGAGACCTAGAAGGACAAAACATTAATTTTACAAACAATAAATCAGAGAATATCGAAGCGTCAACAAAACCATAAACCGCAAAATCGATTTAATTAACTACAAAATATGAATGAAGGCAATATCTACATGGAAACCTCTGAAAAAAGGACAAGATGATAAGACCAGGTGTCCCATTCTGCTTCATCGGACGACATTCAAAATGTAGATATAGGTCATATGCAAGTACATTTAAATGTTAAGTCCTCAAAGTGAGAAATGAGGCATCATTCTCAATCATACAAGTAGGCAAATTATCCAACATATTCAAAAACGTTCACCTTAACATCATACAGAACATTTCTGGCTGATTGGATTATTAAATGAAGAGATGAAAATAGTGATCTAGAGTGTAGATATAATTTCACTGAAGAATTTGATAAAACTATATTGCATGATCCCAGTGAATCTATCTAATGACCGAGTTTCTGGTTTATAAAATAATTGTTGTGTTGACATTCCTGTTCCACAAAGTGTGTCCTACTCTCTTGTTTTCATACGAGGCTGAATTTGTCGAGGAGCTACCAAAAACACACCAAATCTTAAAGATTCATTTCAGGTTTCAGGTTTATCCACGATGAATGGTCTATAAACAACAAGACCGTTGCCTATTCAGTCGATCGTATAAGGCCGTTTAAGTAGCATCTCCTGTCCACAACCCCCTCCCCCTCATCTCATTTGTTCCCCTCAGACCCATCATCAGTGTCCCAGTAAAATTAAGAGGATAGTAACATCGCCTGCCCACTCCACACCTGATCCCAACTTGTTCCCCTCCGACCCCTTACTAGTATCCCAGTACATTAAGAGGAATAGAAATATATCCTGCCCACCCCACACCTGGTATCCACTTTTCCCCTCCGACCCCTCACTAGTATCCCAGTACATTAAGAGGAATAGAAATACATCCTGCCCACCCCATACCTGGTAGGTATCCACTTTTCCCCTCCGACCCCTCACCTGTGTCCCAGTAAGAGGATAGTAACATCCCCTGCCCACCCCACACCTGGTATCCACTTGTTCCCCTCCGAACCCTCACCTGTGTCCCAGTAAGAGGATAGTAACATCCCCTGCCCACCCCACACCTAGTATCCACTTGTTCCCCTCCGCCCTATCACCAGTGTCCCAGTGAGAGGATAGTAACATCCCCTGCCCACCCCACACCTGGTATCCACTTGTTCCCCTACGACCCCTCACCTGTGTCCCAGTAAGAGGATAGTAACATCCCCTGCCCACCCCACACCTGGTATCCACTTGTTCCCCTCCGACCCCTCACTAGTGTCCCACTAAGAGGATAGTAACATCCCCTGCCCACCCCACACCTAGTATCCACTTGTTCCCCTCCGCCCTATCACCAGTGTCCCAGTGAGAGGATAGTAACATCCCCTGCCCACCCCACACCTAGTATCCACTTGTTCCCCTCCGACCCCTCACTAGTGTCCCACTAAGAGGATAGTAACATCCCCTGCCCACCCCACACCTAGTATCCACTTGTTCCCCTCCGCCCTATCACCAGTGTCCCAGTGAGAGGATAGTAACATCCCCTGCCCACCCCACACCTGGTATCCACTTGTTCCCCTACGACCCCTCACCTGTGTCCCAGTAAGAGGATAGTAACATCCCCTGCCCACCCCACACCTAGTATCCACTTGTTCCCCTCCGACCCCTCACCAGTGTCCCAGTAAGAGGATAGTAACATCCCCTGCCCACCCCACACCTGGTATCCACTTGTTCCCCTCCGAACCCTCACCATTGTCCCGGTAAGAGGATAGTAACATCCCCCTGCCCACCCCACACCTGGTATCCACTTGTTCCCCTCCGCCCTATCACCAGTGTCCCGGTACACTAAGTACGTAACAAAGACATTTTTAAACGTAAAATTTGATATTTTTTTCCAAACTTTTCTGGAGCTAATGCAAGATGCTATCATTTATCGCGCTGTTGCATTTTGTAGCTTCCATTTAGTACATTAAAGGTGTTTTTGTGCATCATGTTTTAACTAAAATACTAGCTGAAATGGCCTGAAGATCCCGTACTGATTATCCCCATCACGTAACCGGTATCAGATGATACTCGTAACATCACCAAACATTATTTTCATTATCAACACTACCTCCTATCTGACATAACTTCATATCTCACAATTTTACAGGCCATTTTGACGAAGATGATAACAAGACGACCTGTCATAAGTTTAGACTTACTTTTGAAGATATCAATTTTGAAATATTAATTTTTACTAAATTATATCTCTCACAGCTGAAATTCTTTTATTTCAATTCAAAAAGTAGTGATATCCTTTTACGAGTAACACATAATTCTGCTTAATATTATAGCTTATGGTTATGAATTTTATTTCTCTATCATCATAATTGATTGAACGTATATAATGTTATTATATGAAAATAAAGCCATGTATAGAAACAGATTTTGAAGATATGTTTTTTAATGAGTAATTAAAAGCTTGATTATTCCATATGATGTTTTAACGAAAAGCATATACAGAAAATTGTCCTTAGTGACGAAATTTGACAATTTGGTCATTTGGTCTTATAAGATATTGTATCGCTTAATTCAAGATGACGTAGCACACACATGTGTTAGAGAAAGAAACCACAAAAATTATATCCGATATATATCAAATATTTATGAAGCCGGGTATAAGTACTAATATCTACAAATCAAATCTGTTTTTATAGCTATATTATCTTTAATGCATCAATCCTTTAATTTTAATATGAGAATCTTGTCACTTTTCATATATAAATCATTTCTACTTAAGTTTAGGATTTATATTACTTGATTTACATGTGTAGTTTATATACAAATTGTGTCACTGTTCATCAAGTCGTTTAATGTAGTAATAACTATGTCATATATAAATCATGTTACATTGAGGATATAGATTAGGCGAGATATGGAGTTCTTAATTACAGCATAGTTGTGTTAACCTGACAAACAAAGGACATCTCGCTCAGTCAGGGTAAGTTGCGACACATTTAGTACATTTCCTTAAATTAAGGGAAAGCATTAATTTGTTTTAATTAAATTATGAGAATTGTCTCAATCAACAAAATAACTAGCAAAATATTTCAGATATTCAAATATTAGCCATACAAGCATCATGCTGAGTTATTTTATAAACCTTTGAAATTGTTATGTACCATATCTTTTAAGAAAACAATGCGTCTATTTAGCGGTAGTTCCGGTAATATAACACTGGGAACGACAATTAATTTTACTTAGTCTATTAACATTCAATTAAATTTAAACCAGTAAATACCAGCAATTTAGATTTTTGTGTACTCTTTATAGAAGTTAAAACCTTGACTTGAACATAAGTAAATTTATTAGAATACCAACACAATAGTTTGATATAAGAAGAAATTTGACTAAGACGCATAACATTTAATTTAACCTCGATCAGCAATACCAACATTATAAAGTTTGATACAATACTAATTTGAATAAGATCAGTAGCAGTAAATTCAACCTTAATCAGTAACAGTAAATTCAACCTTGATCAGTAACAGTAAATTCAACCTTGATCAGTAAAAGCAAATTTAACCTTGATCTGTAACAGTACATTTAACCTAGATCAGTAACAGTACATATAACCTTATCAGTAACAGTAAATTTAACCTTGATCAGTAACATTAAATTAACCTTGATCAGTAACAGTAAATTTTACTTAATCAGTTACAGTAAATTTAACCCTGATCAGTAGCAGTAAATTTAACATTGATCAGTAACAGTAAATTTAACCTTGATCAGTAGCAGTTAATTTAACTTTGATCAGTTGCCATAAATTTAACCTTGATCAGTAACAGTAAATTTAACCTTGATCAGTTACAATAAATTTAACCTTGATCAGTTACAATTAATTTAGCCTTGATCAGTTTGTAGCCGTAAATTTTACCTTGATCAGTAACAGTTAATTCAACCTAGATCACTAACAGTAAATCTGACCTGGATCAGTAACAGTAAATTTAACCTTGATCAGTTAAAATAAATTTAACATTGATCAGTTGCCGTAAATCTAACCTTGATCAGTAACAGAGAATTTAACCTAGATCAGTAGCTGTAAATTAAATCTAAACTATCAATGCATACGGTTGATGTACTATAACATAATTATAATGAAACATGAAATAGCCTGTTAAAGTATGTTTCTGTGTGGCTGGTTTGTCCATACCCTATCCCACATATTCATCCAACACACCTGGACTATTTCGGACTGATGGACATATCAGCTCCTATGGGATCGACTGGACTGGATGTGCAGGAATCTCCCGTGCGTTTCCACAATCTGATCAGGACCAAATACACATGTAATGTGTCTAACACTGGCCGCTGAGGTGTACTTTCAGCCTATATATTTATCAGTTAGCTTGTGTCCTTTTATATGTTTGTTTAAGCACTCTCTCTCTCTCTCTCTTACAATGTATTTTTTGGATCAATTATCTGTGTTTGTCATCCGGTTCCGCAGGGAATACGCTGCTTGTTAGCCTGCCACCCCGAGGACAACCCTTAACACTGCTGTACACCACAGAAAAGTGTCAAACCAACATCGGAATTTCATTACAAGAAATCCATCTAACACTTGACATCAATCAATCAACTACATGCTTAAAGAAACGTTTTTAGCTGTTAGAATCAGGAAAGACGGAGGACTGGAGTTGGGCCAGACAACAAAACTTCCCATCACAAACAGCCTGACCCGAACACAAACGCTTCTATCATGGAAACAAGAGAAGCAAGTAGGCTCATCAATTTGGATTCAATGCACTCGCTTTGGTTGTATTCTAGTATCATCTCAGATGGCATTAGCTTGCGTTCCAAACTGTTAATGGATTTGACACAAGTTGCAATCTTTTCGCTGAGTAGCATTTATTTCCTGGGGCCAAACTTCCAGTTCGCATTGAGATGTTGACAGAGCAATAGGACCCCCGGTCCGGGTGACACAGAGTGATTGAAATTGCGATTTCTTGTTTTCATTCGCACAGCTTGTGTCTTCGGGGTTTCTTTAGACTGGATTAAGGAGGAAGTAAGGGCATCGAAGCAATGTTCGGCAATGAGTTCATGTTCAACAAACAGTTAAGATGATGTGATTCGCTATTGTGGTACGAACGGACATTGAAGAGCGCCGACGGTTAGCTTTATGAATTAAATCTTTGTTCTTTTGATAGTGAACACTTGTGTGTTCGAACGTTAAACATCTTGTAGATAAGCATCCATCACGGCTGCGGTGTTTTTACTTCGACAATTTACGTGCAATATACAACATTATATATTACAATTAAGTGTTTCAATATAACAAGAATTAAGTATTTTGATGGTTTCAGCGGTTGCCATATGATTTTAAGCAGTATTTTCCTCTGATCTTAATTTGTTAATCTATGATTCTTAATCTATTTTTGAATGGTTTAGACACTATTTACCATGGGTTCTACACGCAAAGTATGCCGTTTGTTCCAATGGTTCTAAATCTTGCTTTTAAGATTGTTCTTAGTACACATATCTTTTGGATCATTGTCCAATAATAGTTTGCTCTATAACTTTGATATCTTCCTTACTTCGTAACAATAGGTGGTTCTTGGCATTATAATTCAACGAAACTTGGTTCTCAAAGTCTTTTTTGTGGCTCTGATCTTCCTTTCCAGGTGGGAATCTAATGCTTGTCTTAAGATCGGCTGTAAACTTTGTCCTATAATCAGCTGTAAGCCTTGTACTACAATCGGCTGTAAGCCTTGTCCTACAATCGGTTGTAAGCCTTGTCCTACAATCAGCTGTAAGCCCTGTTCTACAATCGGCTGTAAGCCTTGTACTACAATCGACTGTAAGCCTTGTCCTACAATCAGCTGTAAGCCTTGTCCTACAATCGGCTGTAAGCCTTGTCCTACAATCAGCTGTAAGCCTTGTACTACAATCCGCTGAAGACTTGTACTACAATTGGCTGTTGGTCTTGTACTACAATCGGCTGTAAGCCTTGTACTACAATCCGCTGTAAGCCGCCTTGTACTACAATTGGATGTAAGCCTTGTACTACAATTGGCTGTAAGCCTTGTAATACAATTGGCTTTTAGTCTTGTACTACAATTGGTTTTTAGTCTTTTCCTACAATCCGATGTGGCCTCGTCTACAATCGGTTGTTAGTCTTGTACTGCACTTGGCTGTTAGTCTTGTACTACAATTGGCTGTTAGTCTTATACTACAATTGACTGTAAGTCTTTTCCTACAATCCGCTGTGGCCTCGTCTACAATCGGCTATAAGGCCTGATCTTCGGTGGATTTCCTTGCTAGTTAGCTAGGTTTGATACAAACGTGAACATTTTTTTATCGATAGCTGTTACATCGTTTAACGATTTGTTATTGACGTTTGATTAAAATGATGTGCAACAGACTAGAACAACATTTCTTTCAATCCATTTAAATAATAACATAAAAATTGAATCGAATATGTGCACAACTTGCGCAGAAAACGGATATAGTGAAGCATTTAGCCATGGTTATCTGGCATAGAAGGACATTCATGAGTCAACAAAAAAAATTTATAAAGTCGACGTGAAATCTCTGCTGCACCTAGTCTGGTGTAGACGTGCCTTGATGTGAACATATTTGAAACCTTATCATATTTCTCGGCTGGTTACGATCAGGGTCCTAGTCTGTCAGTGTTAGACATTGGAGTACTGCTACCAGACTCGTCCCCGCACAACAAGCTTGACATTCTATAACCTGCATTTTGTAAAAATAAACAAATTAAGAAAAAAAAACTATTTCCTGACATTTTGTATTTATACGCTCAATTAATATAACGTATTTGCATTTCGAGTAGAAATATTTAAATGGAATACGTATATATATATTGTAAGGTGAGGATACAATATGTAAGTTGACATGTCAGATATATATACACTGTCCTTGCGGTATACACTAGAGGCTGCCTGATACCTATATCACAGAACAGGTAATAAGTACTATAGAGATCTCATTGTCAATCCATACAATTTTTATTACGACGATAGAAGTAAACATTTTAGATAGCAATATTGAATGGTCTACTGATTTTGTAATTGTACGCCTCAGTGATTTTTTTAATGTTGAAGTCATCCTTGCCCTAGATTGTTCTCACGTCGTCTGCCCGAAGCTGATAACTCTCCACTGTGGTATAAGATGTTATCAAAAGTCCCCATCGAATAAAATGCAGAAAATGTACAAAAACGAAGCACCCCAGGATTATCTGGTTCACTTAAGATGTACCTAGGCACACACCTCGAAGATAGTATCCCTGAAACGGGGACATTAATGTTAGCTGAGCACTAGGGTGGACTGGTACCGGTGTGGTAGGCCATGCAACAGATCTCATAATGTAGGTCAGAGTTTGAAGGGGAGTATATCTACACCATTAGATAACAATCCTGATATTTTCAAAAAAAACATATAAAATACAGAAATAGGTAGCTATTTAAGAAACATGAAAACATATTAAATATTTCAATGCATGTTGCGAAAAGCCTCCACCAAATGCTCAAGGCAAACGTGTACAGATGATTATGTAATAGCTGTATATAAATCCCATTAATATGTGTACATATACCTCAGTAATATGTGTACAAATACTCCAGTAATAGGTGTACAGATACTACAGTTATAGGTGTACAGATACTACAGTAATAAGTGTACAGATACTCCAGAAATAGGTGTACAGATACTCCAGTAATAGGTGTACAGATACTCCAGTAATAGGTGTACAGATACTCCAGAAATAGGTGTACAGATACTCCATTAATAGGTGTACAGATACTCCAGTAATAGGTGTACAGATACTCCAGTAATAGGCGTACAGATACAACAGTAATAGGTGTACAGATACTACAGTAATAGGTGTACAAATACTACAGTAATAGGTGTACAGATACTCCAGTAATAGGTGTACAGATACCCCAGTAATATGTGTACAGATACTCCAGTAATAGGTGTACAGATACTACAGTAATAGATGTACAGATACTACAGTTATAGGTGTACAGATACACCAGTAATAGGTGTACATATACTCCAGTAATAGGTGTACATATACTCCAGTAACAGGTGTACATATACTCCAGTAACAGGTGTACAGATACTCCAGTAATAGGTGTACAGATACTACAGTAATAGGTGTACATATACTCCAGTAATAGGTGTACATATACCCCAGTAATAGGTGTACAGATACAACAGTAATAAGTGTATAGATACTCCAGTAATAGGTGTACAGATACTACAGTTATAGGTGTACAGATACACCAGTAATAGGTGTACATATACTCCAGTAATAGGTGTACATATACTCCAGTTACAGGTGTACAGATACTCCAGTAATAGGTGTACATATACCCCAGTAATAGGTGTACAGATACAACAGTAATAGGTGTACAGATACTACAGTAATAGGTGAACAAATACCACAGTAATAGGTGTACAGATACTCCAGTTATAGGTGTACAGACACTACAGTAATAGGTGTACAGATACCACAGTAATAGGTGTGTAGACACTCCAGTAATAGGTGTACAGATACTACAGTAATAGGCGTACAGATACAACAGTAATAGGTGTACAGATACTACAGCAATAGGTGTACGAATACTCCAGTAATAAGTGTACAGATACTCCAGTAATAGGTGTACAGATACTCCAGTAATAAGTGTACAGATGCTACAGTAATAGGTGTACAGATACTACAGTAATAGGTGTACAGATACCCCAGTAATAGGTGTACAGATACTACAGTAATAGGTGTACAGATATTCCAGTAATAGGTGTACAGATACTCCAGTAATAGGTGTACAGATACTCCAGTAATAGGCGTACAGATACTCCAGTAATAGGTGTACAGATACTACAGTAATAGGTGTACAGATACTCCAGTAATAGGTGTACAGATACTCTAGTAATAGGTCTACAGATACTACAGTAATAGGTGTACAGTTACTCCAGTAATAGGTGTACAGATACAACAGTAATAAGTGTATATATACTCCAGTAATAGGTGTACAGATACTACAGTTATAGGTGTACAGATACACCAGTAATAGGTGTACATATACTCCAGTAATAGGTGTACATATACTCCAGTTACAGGTGTACAGATACTCCAGTAATAGGTGTACATATACCCCAGTAATAGGTGTACAGATACAACAGTAATAGGTGTACAGATACTACAGTAATAGGTGTACAAATACCACAGTAATAGGTGTACAGATACTCCAGTTATAGGTGTACAGACACTACAGTAATAGGTGTACAGATACCACAGTAATAGGTGTGTAGACACTCCAGTAATAGGTGTACAGATACTACAGTAATAGGCGTACAGATACAACAGTAATAGGTGTACAGATACTACAGCAATAGGTGTACGAATACTCCAGTAATAAGTGTACAGATACTCCAGTAATAGGTGTACAGATACTCCAGTAATAAGTGTACAGATGCTACAGTAATAGGTGTACAGATACTACAGTAATAGGTGTACAGATACCCCAGTAATAGGTGTACAGATACTACAGTAATAGGTGTACAGATATTCCAGTAATAGGTGTACAGATACTCCAGTAATAGGTGTACAGATACTCCAGTAATAGGCGTACAGATACTCCAGTAATAGGTGTACAGATACTACAGTAATAGGTGTACAGATACTCCAGTAATAGGTGTACAGATACTCTAGTAATAGGTCTACAGATACTACAGTAATAGGTGTACAGTTACTCCAGTAATAGGTGTACAGTTACTCCAGTTATAGGTGTACAGATACTCCAGTAATAGGTGTACAGATACTCCAGTAATAGGTGTACAAATACTCCAGTAATATGTGTACAGATACCCCAATAATAGGTATACAGATACTCCAGTAATAGGTGTACAGATACCCCAGTAACAGGTGTACAAATACTACAGTAATAGGTGTAAAGATACTTCAGTAACATGTGTACAAATACTACAGTAATAGGTGTACAGATACTACAGTAATAGGTGTACAGATACTCCAGTAATAGGTGTACAGATACCCCAGTAATAGGTGTACAGATACTCCAGTAATAGGTGTACAGATACTACAGTATAGGTGTACAGATACTCCAGTAATAGGTGTACAGATACTCCAGTAATATGTATACAGAAACCCCAGTAATAGGTGTACAGATACTCCAGTAATATGTATACAGAAACCCCAGTAATAGGTGTACAGATACTCCAGTAATAGGTGTACATATACTCCAGTAATAGGTGTACATATACTCAAGGAATATGTGTACAGATACCCCAGTAATAGGTGTACAGATACTACAGTAATAATTGTAAAGATACCCCAGACATAAATTTATAGGAATGCTAGTGATAGTTGTACATATTAAATCTAATTAAATCCATAATATATGATTATTTTTACCAAAACTGTTCATTACCAGATATAGCTTTAGATTCATTGCTTAGATTTTGACAAACGATCATCAATTATTGAAGAACTGGGCAGAATATGTTGTGTCCCTCACAAGGCAAGAAATAATCTATTTTAATATGTGGACGCACGACGATAGGGTAGGTTTCTCAGGTAAGCAAATGTATGAAATACAAATTGTTTCATAGGAAGAAATATAATTGAAAAGTCATTGGAAACGTTTTCAATTATAGATAATTACACTCCGATTATTGATATAATGGCTTTTGAAATTCAGGTTATCTCAG
The DNA here is from genome assembly GCA_947623455.1 of Mimachlamys varia. NCBI lineage: Eukaryota > Metazoa > Mollusca > Bivalvia > Pectinida > Pectinidae > Mimachlamys > Mimachlamys varia. The sequence goes on along the minus strand of OX392531.1, from coordinate 3,038,049 downwards.
TATCTTTATTTCACCTTTCACTTTTTCAAGATCAAAAATATCGATATTTTCATATACAGGATTGCCATCTCGGTGTCAACTATCGATTGGGTTTCTTACACATTTAATTCTTTACATTATCAAAGATAGCAATATTAAAATGGTGTCAAAATTGACAATTTAATTATCATTCTTTTAATTGTTCCCTCAGTCACTCTTGGAATCTATTCATTCTTCCAGTGCTGGAATAGATGCAATGATAGTAAGAACAATATATTTTATCAATTCATTTGCATCCCTTTCTAACCCTGCTTCTATCAATTTGGACTTTTCCTATTCAAGCGACTGAACACCAGCATTTTTTCCCTCAGTTTCTACCTGTGCTCCATTGTCGCCCAGATGCATTGATAAATTTGCCTGACATACTGAGCATATTTCACGTCCATCAGCTTGACGGATGTTTTGTATAATTCAAATATTCTCGTTTTACATTTTTAGATATGAAACTACAATGAAATTATATCATTGTCCTTTGGTTTAGATATCAATAAAAAATATGGGAAAAGATTCCTTGGTTTTAAGACATTTAAATCATTATAAGCCGTGATGACAACTATTTGATTTGATACAATTCAAAATAAAAAGCTAACAATGCTTAACAACGTTGTCTGTAATAATGTTTGTTCAACAACTTTATTTCATCAGCAACCGGCGTGATTATGTACAGGTGAGTTAAGATCAGCTATCTTAAAATCATCTACCACGCAAACACTGTGCAGACTTCTCCATCAGAACCTAACACTTAATGAAAGAACATTAACGTTCCACAATACAACAAATACATTAGCTTCAGCTATATCACTCATCTTATTGGTTGCGAGTTGTGTAAAAAAGTTACAAATAAATATCTCTAAAACCTAGTCTCTATTTCCTTGCAAAAACACACACAGTCTAACACCCATTCAGACAGACAAACATAGAGAGTCATAGTTAAGGTTGGCTTGTTTTGAACGATATAAATATTTCAGAGTGCAGGGTAGAAAGTCTTATTTTATTATTCCCCTGCGATCTGTGTTTACAAGTTTGTCAATGATTGATAGCGATCAGGTGATAACAAAACAAATGGACTTTTCTATCTTTGTGACACCTAGCATACTGTTGTCTAGTCCAGGTACTGTACTGGCTCAGTGATTACAAGGTCTCAACAACATAGTCCAGGTACTGTACTGGCTCAGTGACTACAAGGTCTCAACAACATAGTCCAGGTACTGTACTGGCTCAGTGACTACAAGGTCTCAACAACATAGTCCTGGTACTGTACTGGCTCAGTGATTACAAGGTCTCAACAACATAGTCCAGGTACTGTACTGGCTCAGTGATTACAAGGTCTCAACAAAATAGTCCAGAATAAAACTTTAATTACAGCATCAAAAAGGTAACTATAGGTACTAGGTGTTCTCTTCAACATCTAAAACATTACTATAGGAACGAAGTGTTCTCTTCAATATCTAAAACATTACTATAGGAACGAGGTGTTCACTTCAACATCTAAAACATTACTATAGGAATGATGTGTTCATTTAAACAACATCTAAAACATTACTATAGGAACGAGGTGTTCGCTTCAACATCTAAAACATTACTAAAGAAACAGGGTGTTCCTCCATATACATAAATTTTTATTATAGCAATGAAGTGTTCTTTTGTATCTATAAACCTTTATTATAGGAATGAGGTGTTCCCTTAAATATATATATCAACCTTTATTGGAGGCATTAGGTGTTCCCTTATATATATATATATTAACCTTTATAATAGGAATGAGGTGTTCCCTTACAAAAATTAACCTTTATTATAGGAATGAGGTATTCCCTTACATAAATTAACCTTTATTATAGGAATGAGGTGTTCCCTTATATATATAAACCTTTATTATAGGAATGAGGTGTTCCCTTATATATATATATATTAACCTTTGTTATAGGAATGAGGTGTTCCCTTATATATATATATATATTAACCTTTATTATAGGAATGAGGCATTCCCTTACAAAAATTAACCTTTATTATAGGAATGAGGTATTCCCTTACATAAATTAACCTTTATTATAGGAATGAGGTGTTCCCTTATATATATAAACCTTTATTATAGGAATGAGGTGTTCCCTTATATATATATATATTAACCTTTATTATAGGAATGAGGTGTTCCCTTATATATATATATATTAACCTTTATTATAGGAATGAGGTGTTCCCTTACAAAAATTAACCTTTATTATAGGAATGAGGTATTCCCTTACATAAATTAACCTTTATTATAGGAATGAGGTGTTCCCTTATATATATAAACCTTTATTATAGGAATGAGGTGTTCCCTTATATATATATATATATATTAACCTTTATTATAGGAATGAGGTATTCCCTTACAAAAATTAACCTTTATTATAGGAATGAGGTATTCCCTTACATAAATTAACCTTTATTATAGGAATGAGGTGTTCCCTTATATATATAAACCTTTATTATAGGAATGAGGTGTTCCCTTATATATATATATATTAACCTTTGTTATAGGAATGAGGTGTTCCCTTATATATATATATATATTAACCTTTATTATAGGAATGAGGTGTTCCCTTATATATATATATATTAACCTTTATTATAGGAATTAGGTGTTCCCTTATATATATATATATTAACCTTTGTTATAGGAATGAGGTGTTCCCTTATATATATATATATATTAACCTTTATTATAGGAATGAGGTATTCCCTTACAAAAATTAACCTTTATTATAGGAATGAGGTATTCCCTTACATAAATTAACCTTTATTATAGGAATGAGGTTTTCCCTTATATATATATATATTAACCTTTATTATAGGAATGAGGTGTTCCCTTATATATATATATATTAACCTTTATTATAGGAATGAGGTGTTCCCTTATATATATATATATATTAACCTTTGTTATAGGAATGAGATGTTCTCTTATATATATTAACCTTTATTAGAGGAATAAGGTGTTCACTTATATATATAAACCTTTACTATAGGAACGAGATTTGCTTCATGATTATGTACCAACGTTTATTTTACTTGTATAAAGTTATAAATCAACCATTTTTGCTTCAATAAATCAATTCGTTAGCCAAATTTAGCACTTGTTATTAAACATATTTTATTTTAAAACCGAATTGCAAATAAAGTGATAAATAAGTATTTATTGAATACACGTATATAATTAAGTTTACAATAAAGTAACGTATGGTGCTTCTTTTTCGTGTATTTTGGTTCCAACCACAAAAAGGCGCGATGCTTATCCTTGTCAATTCATTGACCTTCTTACAGAAAAGAAGCAATCGATACCGCGTGAAATTTGAATCCTATACAATGTTTAATCTCGCGAAAATTCAGTGTCAATAAGAAATTTAGTTTTTCGTAACAACTGCTCTATATAGCAAATCTAAATATTCCAAGAACCTTTTATTAGGCAAAGCTGAACAAATGAAACACTTTTACTTGCTGTGGTTGGATTAGCCAATAGTTATCCATTCAGTTGGCATTCTAAGGTAAAGCCAACAGACATTGTTCACATGGAAATAATCTGAAAGTTAGAAACACATCACAAAAAAACCGTTTAAGTGCATGACGACCAAGGTACATGACGTAAACCAGATTTAAAGTACATGACGTACAGAATTGTCAAAGTACATGACGTACAGAATTGTCAAAGTACATGACGTACAGTATTGTTAAAGAACGTGACGTACAGTATTGTTAAAGTACATGACGTACAGTATTGTTAAAGTACATGACGTACAGTATTGTTAAAGTACATGACGAACAGTATTGTTAAAATACATGACGTACAGTATTGTTAAAGTACATGACGAACAGTATTGTTAAAATACATGACGTACAGTATTGTTAAAGTACATGACGAACAGTATTGTTAAAATACATGACGTACAGTATTGTTAAAGTACATGACGTGCAGTTCTGTTAAAGTACATGACGCACATTATTGTTAAAGTACATGACGTACAGTATTGTTAAAGTACATGACGTATAGTTCTGTTAAAGTAAATGACGTACAGTATTGTTAAAGTAGATAACGTACAGTATTGTTAAAGTACATGACGTTCAGTTCTGTAAAAGTAAATGACGTACAATATTATTAAAGTACATGACGTACAGTTCTGTTAAAGTACATGACGTACATTATTGTTAAAGTACATGACGTACATTATTGTTAAAGTACATGACGTACAGTATTGTTAAAGTACATGAAGTACAGTTCTGTGTAAGTACATGACGTACAGTATTGTTAAAGTAAAGGACGTACAGTATTGTTAAAGTACATGACGTACAGAATGGTTAAAGTACATAACGTACAGAATTGTTAAAGTACATGACGTACAGAATGGTTAAAGTACATAACGTACAGAATTGTTAAAGTAAAGGACGTACAGAATGGTTAAAGTACATGACGTACAGTTCTGTTAAAGTACATGCATACAGAATTGTTAAAGTAAATGACGTACAGTATTGTTAAAGTAAATGACGTACAGTATTGTTAAAATAAATGACGTACAGTTCTGTTAAAGTACATGACGTACATTATTGTTTAAGTAGATGACGTCCAGTTCTGTTAAAGTACATAACGTACAGTAATGTTAAAGTACATGACGTACAGTTCTGTTAAAGTACATGACGTACAGTATTGTTTAAGTACATGACGTTCAGTTCTGTAAAGTACATGACGTACAGTATTGTTCAAGTACATGACGTACATTATTGTTAAAGTAAAGGACATACAGTTCTGTTAAAGTACATGACGTTTACCAATGTTTAAGTGCATGAAGTTTACCACGCTTAAAAAATTATGGACATATGAAATCGATAAGATTTCTGTTTAAAAACATGACGTACAGTTCTGTTTTGAACATAAAAAACAGTGTTGTTAACGAACATTAAATATAATTGTTTAAAAACATGATATACAGTACAGTTAATACATGACTCATAGCACATTCAGTGTAGATGACTGACATAGTCTTTATAGCGTGCAATTCTCTCTGATTAATTACTCTATATTACAGACCATGTTAGGTACCCTCTTATATTACTACGACATACATGTGTTATAATATTTCGATATACAACTTCAGATGATATATCAATTAAAATGATAACAACAGTCATATTTGCTAGTGATACGATTTATAGCCAATATAATTATTTTACTGCTACAAGTAAAGGATCAGAAATTGATAAAAAAAATAGTTATCAATACATAATCAAATTCCATACAAACTACAAAATGTTTATAAATTTTCCTAAATATGATATCCATATAAATACCTGTATAAAACCCGAACATCAATCAGACACACATGTCTGGGCTAAATTTATATCAAGAAAATGTCAACTTGATTTTTGAAGTTATTTTCTTGATAAGGATATGAAAACAAAACAACTTTTACATAGCAATGTTTTCGTATATTTCTTAAATCAGGATTCGAATTTCACAAAATATAAGACTTGCCCTAATAATATCACCATTCAACTTATAAAGAAAACATTTTCCGGTGGTAAAATATTGTAAGTTGACAAGGCTTTTGAAAACTGCTCTCAGGTAAATCAGGTAAATTACTTTTACAAACTTTGAATGATCTGTGCGCATGCGCACTGTGAATTTAAGAGCAAATTTTAATTTAACTACGAGTATGTTTCGACATGTACTGTGCAGTGTTGTGACAGAAACAGCGTGCCTTTTAGCTCGTTTCAGCAATGAAAGTTACGCATGATGAATATATTTCACGAACATAGCCTCATAAATTACGAAGCTAGGAGGATGATCCGGGCCGAGATGTATACTCACCGTATCGGTATAATTCGCCGTGACTTGGGTACCAGCATGGCCATCCCTTGTGACAGTGACCAGCAACAAAGTCCAGTCTCACTTGACCATCTTATCCTCTGTGATAAATCTCCAAATACGTGAATCGCTTGGTCGATCATGTTAGTCAAGACGTGAACACACATACTGAATGAGAGGGTCGCCATCATATCCGATCTCTAAGTGTGTCAGATACACTCCTAAAGACGAGGGGTATTAAACAGTTTTAAAAACACCTGTTCTGTTTTAGGTCTATCTGGACACTCACAATAAGAAATGACCAGGATTGCTTCGCTCAATCTCCATCCCCGTCGCCATCAACAATGAAAATGTGTCTTTTCCGGTTAGCATTCTGTGTTATGCAAAATTTGTGAGTGCAATTCAGATTTCATTCGCATTAGCAATTGAAATGAAGCTGGTGGGCCAACTAGACTCGTCAGGCGAGAGTATTAATATTTTATACTGTATAAACTGATCAATGCCTATTTTCCTGTGAGGAACAACCACCAATGAATGAAAAAGATGCAACTTCGTGACTTGGGTATACTTTTATTTCTAACGCTGATTCAATGCTACCGCCGTATTATGGGCGGCCTTCAGCCATTTGCAATCCTGATCGCGCCGCCCGAGATTCTAGCGTAAATCCGCCGGCACTTTTTCCCCGACCTATAGTCATGTATATATACTGGTTCAGGGCGAATCCTGAAATTAGATACAGCAGACGGGCCTTGATTTGGACATATATAACTAGATTCGATACCACATTTACATAACACCACGGGAGTCCGTTCCATCTAATAAACTGTAGAATAAGTCGATTTTCATTGACGGAAACCAACGTGTAAAATGTAAACATACAACGGCCTCGATCGCAGCCGAGCTACATTGAATTAAACTGTATAATCATTCCCGGAAGGGGATAAGCTTGCGGTAAAGACAATATCCAAACCGAACACTGATCCGGGGAATTCTTTGCAAACATCGCGTTAATGACATGAAGGGCGAAAATTCCCGACAATTAACCGTGATCAGTGATGTTTACACGCTCGTGTGCTTTCTCCGCGCGTGCGTGTCCCCAATGGACGACTCGATTGAAGAGACATATGTTGTGACTGCATGTTTGTAAACAGTTCCAAAGGAACGCGACGCCGACATTACACTGACCAGGTGCTCAATTGGTGAAGGTGACCTGATTAAATATGTCAAAAAATGATGAATCGAAGAATTTTAATTAATCGAATAAAAATTTATAAGCAAACCCGATATTGTACTTTGCGTTGTTCAACTCAATGTTATCACTGTATATCATTTTTCTGTTAAGTTCAATTTCTTAAAAAGTTTTCCCATCACAAAAAGCTGGAATTTAAAGAGTTTTTGCTTTTAGTCCGGTGGGATCTCCAGGCATGCGCTTCCTGTTTACTACTTCCGGTATATGTCAGTATTACGTCACGTCCGCTCACTAGAATAATAAAAACATAGCACGATATAGGTTGTATGGAACTGTCTAAATGTGTGAACCAATCGAAACACTGTTATCATATCCATCTTAGTTGTAATAGGGTATTGAGAATTAAAGCATTGACGTTTATTCAAGGGCAATCACTCTCACTAAGAATGACAACTGGAACGTATAAGTTCCCTTAAGTTTATTAGCGCATCATATTACCTTTTGATTTGTCAAGTTTTCATTTTTGCTAAGCATGCACACTAATATAATTTGTTGCGTATATATGTAACAAATACGAAATATTTCAATCACATTAAATTGTTTATTTGTCGAAATTCAGTTTTAAACCCAAATAGGATTATGTTTTAATTAATAGGAAACCAATATCTTAAGAAAGATTAGGAGTTTGCAATATATCAAATTAAAACGACCTGATAATAATGACGTCAGTCATAAGACGTTCATGTTGATATGAATGCCATCAATTGGTAGTGCTTTATGCATACACATGTATGCTGAAAATGCAATCCATAGGTTTGATCACATGAATAATCTACAGGTTCTGTTTAGATATTTAACAGATAACTATCGATGTTGTATCATTGTAATATGTTCATTCCCCTTATGAGTTAAGTTTAACCATACCATTAAGAAATAACATATTTGTTTTCCATGCTTCAACGAATCAAAAATGAAAAACTTGATGGAAAATGTCAAAATCGACGCTAAAAGAAAACAGACAATACCATACAATTTGGTTGGCCCTTTTCACAAATAATCGCTGATCGCTTGAAAATAATGGATCATATACAGGAACAGTATAGTGAAGGGTACAATAAAAACAAGACTTTATCGACAAAAACTCATCAGTATTTGTATTATCAATTCAGTCAGGCGTGATATGAATCTCCGGGAACAATATTTTATATTTTGTAATGTGTTGAATATTTAATGACCAAATACAGATGGTTTTCCTGGAGTATCAATGGGGCTGTTTTAAATGATATTGTTTGGGACGGAATTACGCGTGTTCGATTTCATATATAAACATGTCTCAGGCTAGAACGTAAATAGAGAAATACAGACTAAAACCATAACTGAAATAGTCAATATTAATTGGTCTTCAATGTGTTCAAGAATTAATAAATTGCCAGGACACTGGAGTTGTTTTCAGTGGGGTACCTGATTCGTTAAGTCTACTATGTCTCGTGTCATAAGCGACGACCTAGGCGGGACTTCTGGCCACTCATAGAAAATGGATGCCATTTCAGGACTGTGAAAACGAAAAGGAGTGTGTCTTTAATTATTGAAATAGATAGAGGGATGTGAAAGACAGTATCACAACCGCGAAATGTATACAAGACAGACGAACATATACAAGTCATACTGACAGACAGACGGCAGATGGACAAACGGAAAAACAGACAGACGGAGAAACAGACAGACGGGGAGACAGACTTGGGGAAGATTTACTAACAGAAAGAAAGACAGACCAACAGAGCTTAGACATAGAAGCATCAAGCAAGATCGAACAGAGACGGGAATGCAGAGTAAAAAATGAAAGAAAGACAGATTGTCACAAACTAACGGAGACGGCTAACTGACGGACACGCGGACAGAGATAAGTTAAAACGAAAGTAATGCTTGGTGCTGGTGTGATAAAAATAATTTCTGTATTGTAAAATTTGAAGATAAAAAAACCAGACAGACGAACGGACGGACGGAAATTACATTGATATTTTTATATCACGGTATCATAACAAAGAAGATTGGCGGTAACGGGGACATTTCAGTGCCTCCATATATATATATATAGCTCAATTATATAATGTATACAGCTGGTCAGAAAGGTCACACTTATCATGTTTAAATGTAAGCAAACTCCAAGTGCTGTGATTTATTTCATAAGCACCTCGGGGCTGGTCCTGTTAAGGAGGGGGTTGGATCTAACGCGTGTTACAACTAACTAAAGGTTAAACAATACCTCTAGCCAAACGGCAAAAATTATCACCAGTACAAATATAGAGTTTGTAAATTATCAAAATATATCTGCTGGCATTAGTCTGTAACACATCGCCAGGGTGTTGTGTTTGTCTGAGGGCTGAAATGTCACCCACTGCCTGTTGTAATACACAGTTGTACTAACAATCTTTGTCGAAACATCAACCAGACGGTAAGACAAAAATAGATATTAAAAATGTGACAACAGCGCAGTTTAGGAGAAAAGTTAATCATTTTCGGTTGCTGTTTTTTTTTTTGGTAAATTCCATCGTCTGTAAATGGGTTAATTTTTTACATCGTTCAAGTGCGAAAAGACGTCGATTGTCACCGTGTCGTATAACATAAGCGCGTCTGACCCAGTCTGTCTTGAAATTAATGCTCTATTGGTTTGAAAATGCGTATATTTCACGTTTAAGGGTAACTGCCTCACATGTTGAATTATTAAGGATACGTCTTTCATACAGTATGATCCTGCTATTGTTGTATTAAAAGGTCTTCAAATGTCTATATCACTCACTTCCTGTTTAATAAAAGATGGCCGACGAAACATTTTCGAGGGCAAGTTCAAAGGGTTAGGTTTTATGACCATTGAAGGGGGCATTTTATCGAAAATTTATCACCCCCCACCCCACCCCCAGTGTACAATTGCTCCGAAGGTAAAACAATTGCTGTAACAAAGTCCAGGTCCCTGTGAAATATCTGACTTGAATTAAGAAAATTCTTAAACAATCTAATCCCACAATCAACAATGTAACATGCATAGAATTTATTTTTAAGTATAATTCATTGAAATTTATAACAGATTGTAATATAGTGTCTTGTGTCCTGAATTGACTTCAACTGAAGAGAGGGGCCTGTAGCGCGGTATGACCTTGAGACCTTCGATTAAAAGTAATGACCACCATGACATCCGGGGTAATTAAACGCTTTAATGACGATCACTTAGACGCTTGAATATTTAATGCCTAATAGTGCGAATACTAATGATACCCCCGAGAAACAGATTTCTCTATCGTCTGTCTCTGTCTAATGACGTGTTTAGACATTTTTCGTCACGCATGCGCTACAATCTTCATTTCCGGTATAGACGGGACTGGTAACGTCAAATTGATCTTTGGCCGAAGTGTAAGGGGCAAAACCACTGGCTACTCTTGAGGAATCTCCGTAATTTTTAAACCTTATATTTCAATATGACACTGTCTTCATATTTGAGCCACAAGCCCTGATGTGAAGATAACACTATGACGTTAATAGTGTGATATTTCAGTCAGATAGCACTATAATGACTGTACCATGATATTTCATTGAGATAGCACTTTAAAGTAAGTGATGCAGCATTTTGTGTTATAATTCTATCAAGTTTGTCGTGTTGCGTCACTTCAACGTCAATGATGAAAAAAAAATAACAAATCTTCCATTTAAAGACTATGACGGCTAATTTCAATGAGATAGCATTTTACTGCATGTGATGCAACTGCCATTTATCTATTATGACCCTGTTGAGGCAACACTATGAAGCAATAGTACCCTTTCAACAGGACCATAATGGGTTTAATATCTCACCCTTCCCTTTAAATACATATGTATACATCAAAACTCGTTTTATTGTGCTAGACCATGGCCAGCTTTGGATCGTTTCCAGAGTCAGCCATTTTCTAGCAAACAGTAGCACGATGTAATAGTGACGTAACTTAATAGTGACGTCATAATAGATTCACGTTGAACATCGCGCCCAATCTGTTAATGCCCGGGCGAGCGAGCACTATCGCTTCATAGTACTCATGTGTATAGCCAATGGGAAGGCAACATTCAGTCACGTGGTGTACTAATGGGATAGAATTTTTCAGACGACGAGGTCACGTTTTAACTAGTCTTTGGCTTCACGTAAATGTGAGGTATCTGTTACCAGTCTGTGACGTCATGTTTTCGTGAGGTAACTAGCATTTACCGTCTGTGACGTCATGTTTCAGTGACATTATAAAGTATGTGATAACCAATCTCGATGTGATTACACCTCACAATTTGCGAAAGAACATGTCAGCAATAAACATGAAAATTAACAGACTTCGACGTCACATTTCAGCGGGAAATCTATGATCTGTAAGAATACGCAAAGTGACTTTGCCGTGGAATAAATTACGGAGTCTGTGGCTTTACACAGAAAGACGGAGAAATAAAACAAAAACATATAACACAAATTATGTACACAAACTGCATCTGTACATGGTAGATTATGATTGATTGTTTTCTCCGGTACTTTCCTAACGTGAAATAAGTTTAATGTCAACTCAGTGCATCGCGCCATCATCAAAGACATATACAATGTGTGACGAAATTGATGACGTTTCTCTGGTAACACGGCTTAAAGTGATGACGCGATAGTGACGTTTTATAATAATAGCGTTTGTGACCTATCTTTTCCCTACCACGGTAAAAGACCGGTTTATTTTTCCCTAGCAAAAACGTGGATGAACCTGTGAAATGTTGGAGAAATCAGCGAGTATAAACAGAAGCTGTTAAATGGTTCCCTGATAAGTGTGTATATGACACACGGTTCTAGTGACTCCCTAGGGAGTTCCCATCTCATTTGTACGACCCGGGTAAGCTAACTAAATCTCCTATCCGTATACACGAGTCTGTCACATTCATCCCCAGTGACTCGTTTTAATGTGGAATATCGATTTTATCATTAGTGCTAAAAGAATTAGCCGTCCCACCAGACACAGACTGACATAAATGAATTCCAAAACTGTTTAGACGAGTTAGTGACAACACCATAACACCTGGTAGCTACAACTAATCACAGGTGCGAACAGGTCGTTAGGCGATCGTCTCAGCCAATTAACACTAAATACGACTTTCCTATTTAAGACCACTTCCGGTCTTCACTCTTTCTTTAGGTTTCCGGACTGCACTCTCTCCTATTGTCGTTGTTTCGATATTGCGAATCATCGATTTAAGCGAAACGATTTTTATAGATGTGATGTTTCCATTTGTTTCAAAATCAATACCTGCGTTTTTTTCTCTGATAAATATTTAACGGATATCATGTTCGTTGGTATGAGTACATCCACTTTAATTCTGCCTTTGATTCCCATTAGAGCGAGGCTGTATTCAACATCGATATTCTGCAATAGTGTCTGCGTTCATTGTTTAAATGAAAATCTCACATCATATGTTACAATGAACGCCCTTTATTCTGGAAGACATTTCAATTAACGGAGCAAACTCAAGTTTCGAGGTCGTTCTATTTGCGTTTTCAAAAAAACGTTTTGGCCTCGAAATCACTATGTTTACCTGTAATGTCAACGTTCCAGGAACACTTTTTAAAATGACCTCGTTGATGTCAAAAACCGGAAACTGATTTCATGTGAACAATTTATATAAAACATGGCCATTATTGCCTCTTTCCTCGAAGTATCTTATTATTATTTTTAATTGCATAAACAGTATATTACAAAATAGCATTGTCACATTATCGCAAGCTCTACACTTCTGAATAAAATATTTGTTCATGAATTTTAAAACGAAAGTGATCAAATATTTTTAAAGGTCTACATTCTCCTTTATCTTTTTCCATGATATATTTGAACATTGGTAATCCATATAAGACTATTTACCTAACTTTAATCGAGTAAAAACCACCATACGATAATACTATATACTTTTCTTTGACATTGGCGTAAGGGTTTGTGTAAATAACGACTTTCCGTTGACGCCCAGAAATGGCTGCTTACACTGTTGTGTAACGATTCCATAACAAATATTAATTAACGTTAGGTCTCGCGATATGTACTATTAAACGGGGTCATCGTTAGCTGGAGTAGGCAGCTTAAACATATTTATAAATGATATCATATTTCCTCATGGTTTGATAACTCACTTGTGTGTTTTTTAATCACTGCTCTTCCAAGGATTCCTTATGGGGTTTTTTTCCATTGCTATATGTATTTTAAAAACAATATTGATACACGCGTTCATGGTTTTAGCTTAATTAATCATGGACATTGATCAGTCTGTTTATGTTTTCCTTAATTAACCCGTTTGCACCTGATATCAGTTAAACGAAACGAATCAACAACATAGTCACTCCCTAACAACACCCAATAACTGCAGTGTATACGTGTTGTTCCTATCTGTTCAATACGGACCAGGTTTTTCGATGTGTGCTCAATCTGATTTATTTTGTCCATGGGTGTTCAAGATATATCCTATTTTTTCATGTGTATATTTAAATTGTGGTTAATATATTCACGCTGTGTTATATTTTGTCCGGTTGTATTCACGCTGTGTTATATTTTGTCTTTTTGTATTCACGCTGTGTTATATTTTGTCTTTTTGTATTCACGCTGTATTACATTTTGTCCGTTTGTATTCACGCTATGATATATTTTGTCCGTTTGTATTCACGCTGTGTTATATTCTGTCCGTTTGTATTCACGCTGTGTTATAATTTGTCTTTTTGTATTCACGCTGTGTTATATTTTTTTTTCACGCGGTGTTATAGTTTGGCTTTTTGTATTCACGCTGTGTTATATTTTTTTTTCACGCTGTATTATATTTTGTCCCTGTGTATTCAAGCTTTGTGACATTGTATCCCTATGTCTTCAAGATGTGTTATATTTTGTCTTTGAGCGTATAAACGGTTGTTCTATTTTGTTGCTTTCTACTCTAGCTTGTATTATTATTACGATAAGTCTAAAATTCTTATAATGCTCCTTTGTATCAAGGTATAATACGTGTTGTGCTTTCGGAAAGGTTTCGTTATCATAGTAAAGATTTTTTCCTAACATTAAAATGTTCATTTTTTAAATCAAAGACTATCAACAAAACACTACTTGGGAAAGCAAATCTATCAATTTCAAGAGTTTTGAAAAATGTGAAAGAAACAGCTGGTACCAGGTAAGTATACCGTACCATCAGGGGCTTTCTGTGTTACCGTGTCATAAAAAATGGCGGCTAATATAGAAACCAAGGTGTTAAACAATTCTTTATCTTTGATTGCTATACAGGTCGAGAGGTCAATATTTCCATAACTGAAGCTTGGTTCACGCATGCGTAGATGTATCCAAGTGTTGTTTTTTAACCTTATCTGCCAAGTCTTCACTCAAAACAATTGTATGGCCGATGTGACCTTTTATTTAAATTAAGAGTTTTGGGGCATATCGGGTCAAGCGCAAACACAAACACAGGGCTGTAATGTTTTATGGTGTTTAAGCTGGAGTGATTTAAACAGTGTTATCGTCCCTAGCTGTCAGATAGGGTACGTATGTTTCTCCACGGATCGCAGATTTCCGGTAACCTGCTTTTTTGAAAAGAAAAGCGAACATTGCTTTATTTGATGTTAGTAACAATTTCACCAAGTTTTGTAATTCCATTTTTTGGGGGGAAATGTTACATTATTTCAAAATCAAGATTTAAAAGCAAACAGTTTTGACAATAGAAACTGGCTCATTGTACTAATCTTCTTAGAAACTAAAATCATCGGGAAACGTGGATATCCTTTGCTGATTGTGTTAGCTTCTCTTGGTCTGTTTTGTACCCTCTTTACGTCCAACAGACAGCTATGGTCATTTTAAACTCATTTATCCTGGAAATTTCATAATGAAACTATTTCAACCTTTGATTTAATTGGAAGAGTTGAAATGTGCATACAAGGGTGAATGAGTTGAGGGCGGTCTAGATTTTGAAGGAGAAAATGAAAGTGTCCTGTAAAAACCCTCGACATGCGGTCGGTACCGAACCCGCGACCAAGTCGTGGAGGTGGAGATGGTGGGGATGGTCGGTGTGGAGGGGGTGGTGGGGCTGATGGAGGGGATGGTCGGTGAGGCGGGGGTGGTGGGGCCGATGGAGGGGATGGTCGGGGTGAAGGGGGTATGGGGGGGGGGCTAAACGCTCACACGCATTTACCTTTCTGCCCCATGTATTGTCTCATCCATTCCTCAATCATTGTATAACTGAGTTCTCATCTAATTTCCAATACTAAAACGAATTCCTTTGACCTAACATTACATTAAAGTCTACTTTGTCTTTCCATTGCTGTACATTGGTGAAGAAAACTGCAACAAAGCAATTGACCACAATTAAACAAACTTTTCTACGAGGATTTCAGCTTTCCTTAAGACCAAGTCTCGTGTTCAAAAAATGCTCAAGCATGGATTTTGAAAAGGCTCATATTGTAAAGCGTTAACATTCATGATATAAACGCAGCTTGAAATCTTTCAAAACTTCATCCAAAGTGCTAAAAGTTGTATGTGTTTTATAATTTAATCATCTGGGTATAGGAAATTCGGCTTACATTTAAGTGTACGCATGAAAACGGATTTGTGGATATCGGTGCTGGTGTTGACCTCAGAACCTCGGAATTTTAGAGGAGCTCTTTTTATGGGTAGTGAGACGACACATCACAGCTACATTGTACATGTGAATGTTTTATCTCGATACTAGATCAACACCTTAATATTAATGATTACTTCATTAAGTTGATTGATTTTATGAATAAATACACAGACTCGTATTTTAAAAAAAAAGCATGGTGTTTCTTTGTATCAATTACTCATTTAAGAGATAGAATCGAGCAAGGTACCTTAATATTATAGGGTTCAATATCGTTTCACGACCAATCGGGGAACTAAACCCCGGCCTGCCTAATGAAAGGCGGGAGCATTAACCACTAAGCATTTATTTTTTTTTTTGTCATGCTTGATGCAATAGACTGTTTCTCCATGCTTGCAGTAATACGTCTGATATGGTACCTAGGACTCCTTTTATCTGGTGTTTTATACAAAAGATATTGAGCTAACCGAGGAAATTGTCTTCTTGTGGGTTCGGAAGTTGCGTTTTATTTGTAACGATTAACCACAAAACAGGTGTCATGTTGTTTAAACAGAAGCACGGTAAGATTAGGAGGGTGTATTATAGAATGTCCATCGGACACCCTCGGCGGCTGAGGTGGACTTCGGGGAGGATATAACAGGTCAACAAAATGGACAGAAGTCCAATATCGGAACGTCTTGATGTAGGGACCGATTAGGGACACGCAATCAGGATATCGATCTCGCCGTGGTTTTGTTGTCGGGGAGCGGTCGTTATTTGTGATTGGGTTCTGGTGTAGGGACCAGTCGTTATCAACTCCAAGGTCATTAGCAACGCTACTTCGTACAAGGGTGAAAATTGTGGGATCTAATCCTAGCAAATGAAGCGACGCAGATGTGATGAGTGTAGCACGCGCTCCGAGATTCCTTTTCATGATATTAATTGAATTACGGACACGGGAAGCACAATGTGTGGCCGGGTCCAAATGGCTCTCAACCAACTCGAGAAATCGTTGATGATCCCACATACTCAATGAAAGAAAGAGGGTTCATAAAGCCAACCCTGGCAAAAGGGTCTACGAAGAAATCAAAAAGAGGCCTCATATAGGTATTACCGCCAATCGCGTAATGAGATTATAGGCCGCCTGGTTAGTTTGGCGGTACATGTCGTGTCCTTTCTATATAGATCATACACAATCTTAGCTTAGAGACAAGACATAGGAGTGTTTAAAGTTGTAAATACTTATAGAGAAGTTATTAAAATATTGAGCAAGTGTCACATTTGTAATATTTGCTGGAGTCAGAATCCACCTGCGGGGCAAACCGCGTGACGTAGATCCAGCTTTAAAAATCTTAAACTTGAGATTTGATTTTTTTGATGTGTAGACATGCAGCATGCACAGTGTTTGTACCTAGCGAAATATTACGACAATGTCAAAACGAGAAAAACACTTCGATAACAAAAGACGGCCTCTCACTCCAGATAAGTGTGTTACGTTCGTCACCGTTTCTCTCTCATGTTCGGGACACCTCCCATGACCACCACGTCTCCGCCATCTTGAGACATGTTGTAAAGCGTAATAGTAGTTTTAATTACTTTGTGATTTCAATCACCCTCAACATCAAACAACGTCACCCAAATTGCCTATTTTTATAGGAAGGGAGTTATGATGACCAAATGCACAAGGGAAGCGCTCTATGTAAACGGGTACCACCAAGTCAATGTTGACGGAACGCTTGAAGGGTCATTATACTAGATCTCAAGTGTTTTCCTTCTCCCAGCACAGAAAACCGTACCCCACACTCGGGCGGTCTTAATGGCTTGAATTTGTCGTCTAACGTCAGATTTTCTCCTAAACTGGAAGTACTTCTTTTTGCTCCCTTGAAGTATTTTAACAGTGAACAAAAGTATTAGTGCACCTATAATATAATGTACAGGTATGATATAATGTACAGGTATGATGTAGCACAGGTATGATATAATGTACAGGTATGATGTAGCACAGTTATGATATAATGTACAGGTATGATATTATGTACAGGTATAGTGTACCACAGGTATGATATAATGTACAGGTAGGATGTACCCCAGGTACGGTGTAATGTACAGGTATGATGTACCACAGGTATGATATAATGTACAGACAGGTATGATATGATATACAGGTGTGATGTAGCACAGGTATGATATTATGTGCAGACAGGTATGATATGATATACAGGTATGATGTACCTCAGGTAAGGTGTAATGTACAGATTTGATATACCAAATCAGCTTATGTGATCTGATATACAAAGTATGTTGTGACAAAAATAACAAGGGGATTTTAGAAAATATGTACAAGATGTTTCTAATATTTTATTCCATTTTCGCAGTTTCTATCGAGCATAGACTCAAAAGAACGATGTATTTCCGTAATAAAGTTACCTTTTGATATTTAAAAAGATGCAACATCGACGTTCTGATTTATAATATAATAATACTGGACCCAGGCTAATGCCTGTTTATCCATAGATCATGTTTCGTCAGACTCAAGTCTGACACTTAGAAAATCAGGGGTAATCCGGAGCATAGATTAAAACCTGGTAATAGAGCCTCTCACAGAATAAACAAGATTTGGCAGTACACAGTATAAGCGTGTGTGCCATCCCGGATAGTATAGATAGATGTTATATTTTATACATTTGAAACGTTTTCAATTAAGAATCGTTTTGCAGAAGTCATGCATTGTATAAAATCAAACATTTGATTAAAAATTGTTCAAGTTGGAACTTAATGACCAAATAAGCTATGTATGATTATACCAAAGGAAAGCTGGACACGTATGTATTCGTGAATGGTTTGGCATTAAAAGATGAGCACCAGAGTTCTCATCCTATACGGTATTGTCCGCCGCATGTCAGAATGTTTGTTTGTTTATTTGTTTGTTTTCTCAATTTTTGTTTGTTTGTTTGTGTGTGTGTTGTTGTGACGTCTTGCAATACGTTTTGGAAATCTGACATCACATTGGTGTAGATAAACTAGATAGACCCAATAAATAACAGTGTTTACGCAACAATATTATTTGTTTTTTTCTCCTTCTTATATATAACCAAAATGCCAAAATTACAAAACAAAAAAAAAAACAAAAATTTAATCTATAAGTATGTTTTTCACTTTGACAAATATGTTGACGAAAATTTGTTGTTGAATACTTTTGTCCAAAAAAGTCTTTAATAACCCTCGTTAGCATGCACTGATTACATGTTAATTGTCATAGAAGGCCAATATACATAGACGACATCTTCTGAAAACTCACACCATGAAATCTGGGAGAAGATCTCACAGTCGGTCTGCGTCGATTATGAACAAAAAATAACAGTACTAAGCACGTTTACGGCTCTGAGTAGCACACAAAGATAACAAACCCTTTAATTAGTTATTTCTGTAAACAATCTTACCTTTCTATTCAATTTCTGTTTAAAAGATTGTCAATGTGGCGATTATATTTACAAAAATAAAAAGCATGGCGCCTGATGTGTATCCCTGCGCCATGCATGATCTTTTCGTGCGTTGGATGCAGGATTACAGCTTTTGTAAATGTTACCGAGTATGTATATGCCTGAAAACCTCTCGCAATCACACTGACCTGATAATAAACACGTGGCTATTCGGTAAATGTTGATTCCTAAATATAACCTATATGGAAATTCCCCGGAATCTGTCATAGCGCATGCGCAGTTAGAATGCAGCGCCATCTGTCGGACGAAGACAGGGGGTTGCTGCTGGCGAACATTTAGCTTCCAAAATCATCTGAAAATTTCCAAAAAATGCTCGAAGATAAAAATGATGTTACTACAAAAAGGCCAGTGGACATAAAGTATGTCTTCTTTAAACTTTGACCTCATATTGACCACGATATATGTCACATGACCTATCAGCCCCGCAAACATTGTTATACGTGTGAAGTCTCGATAAGGAAAAGGACAATGCGATACATACTCAAGTTTACATTTGTAAGAATAGTTAACCATCATTTAACTGATTTGCAAATTTTGAAAAATGATACACGCTAAACTCCGTGCGCTAAACCTCATATGTTATAACCCATACACAAAACCCCATAACCAAACCCCATACACTAAACCCCATACACTAAACCCCATACACTAAACCCCATAACCAAACCCCATACACAAAACCCCATAACCAAACCCCATACACAAAACCCCATAACCAAACCCCATACACAAAACCCCATAACCAAACCCCATACACAAAACCCCATAACCAAACCCCATACACAAAACCCCATAACCAAACCCCATACACTAAACCCCATACACTAAACCCCATACCCTAAACCCCATAACCAAACCCCATACAATAAACCCCATACACTAAACAGCATACAATAAACCCATACACTAAACCCCACACAATAAACCCCATACACTAAACCCCATAACCATACCCCATACAATAAACCCCATACACTAAACAGCATACAATAAACCCATACACTAAACCCCATACATTAAACCCATACACTAAACCCCATACACTAAACCCCATAACCAAACCCCATACCCTAAACCCCATACACTAAACCCCATACACTAAACCCCATACACTAAACCCCAAACACTAAACCCCATAACCAAACCCCATACACTAAACCCCATACACTAAACCCCATAACCAAACCCCATACACTAAACCCCATACACTAAACCCCAAACACTAAACCCATACACTAAACCCCATACACTAAACAGCATACAATAAACACCATACACTAAACAGCATACAATAAACCCCATACACTAAACAGCATACAATAAACACCATACACTAAACCCAATACACTTAACCCATACACTAAACCCCAAACACTAAACCCCATACACTAAACCCAATACACTAAACCCCAAACACTAAACCCCATACACTAAACCCCATACACTAAACCCCATACACTAAACCCCAAACACTAAACCCCATACACTAAACCCCATACACTAAACCCCATACACTAAACCCCATACACTAAACAGCATACAATAAACCCCATACACTAAACAGCATACAATAAACCCCAAACACTAAACCCAATACACTAAACCCTTGGCGTTAAATCTCGTATGAGTTTCTGGTACAGCACATGATGATATGTATAGTCATTATAAAGATGAAATATTGATATCGTCTATCAATAAGTTTGATTCTGTAGCTGATTTTCTGATAACTCTGTTTCTTGTAGCGAAGTTTTGCCACTATCTATCTCGTAGTGAAGTTTTGCCACTATCTATCTCGTAGTGAAGTTTTGCCACTATCTATCTTGTGGTGAAGTTTTGCCACTCTCTATCTCGTAGTGAAGTTTTGCCACTATCTATCTCGTAGTGAAGTTTTGCCACTATCTATCTCGTAGTGAAGTTTTGTCACTATCTATCTCGTAGTGAAGTTTTGCCACTATCTATCTCGTAGTGAAGTTTTGCCACTATCTATCTCGTAGACAGTCTGGAATCCAAGAGACTAACAAGTTTGTACAGAGAGAGGTATATGTTTGACCAAACTTGACCGCATGACGTCAAAAGTTCCGAACCTCAGTACGTAGTTGGCCGTGTAGGCTCTCTGAGCACTCTTGTCCACACAAAAACAGTTAGCACTGCGTAAAGCAAAGTTTGTTCTGTGGATCGCTGGGATCTATATAGGTAAACCGGCTTGTACATATAGACAAGACAATCTTCTCATACAATGTGTTACGCATGCCGCGTCTTATGGAACTACATTCGTGCCAAACGCGTCCTGGCTTTTTGACGCTTGAAAGATTAAGATAACAAGTGAAAAAGATTGCGATTATTTGGATTGTTCTTATTTTGTTAAATGTTCTATTTATAGCTATAGTTCTTTGAGGATTTGGCTCCATGTGAGTAATGCATGAGTGGCAATGAGTTTGTCTGTTGGAGGAGGGGTATGCTGGTGTGTCTTTCTCCTAGAGATAGTACAGAAATCAAATTATGTGTAAAAATAGGTAATGAACGTTTTAGGAACTATTGTTACAGTCCTATAACACACATTGCTATTGCTGACAAACTTACTTACATAAATCTATACCATGCTTTATTAAGTTTGTCATCAATTACAATGTTTGTTTTAGGACTGTAACAATATTTGCTAAAACATCCATTGTTTAATTAAGTTGTTAAGTTTTTGTCTATTACAAGCAGTGTATGTTGGTGTATCTGTTTGCTATAGATAGCACAGATCTAAGGCGCCATAGTGCTATCTCACTGAAATAGCAAGTCGAACGCACCCAGCTTAACATCCTTCACGGACACGTAATGAAGGACATAACAACTAGTATCTTTAAGGACTTTAGAATGTTTCGGCTTGGGGACGGGACCTATAGTCTACCTAGCTGTAGCGAAAGATCATATTAAGGCCAAGCATTAGGCTTGAAGTGAGATAAATGTAAACGACAGTAAATAACTATGCAAACAATCGAAGCAGAAGACTGCAATGACAAAATACGGTCATCAAAGATGCCATGATTGATGTACGACACAGAACTGATAATGAGATGCAGAAATGTGAAAATACAATGACAAAAACGACCGAAGACAAGAAAATGCAACTTTGAGAATTACATAAAACGCTTTTCGCTTAAAATTTCTTTGTTTTTGTCCCTTTATTACAGTCAAGGTTAATATAGACTTCCGATGGATTCCATTCGAGGTATACACGAAGAGTCAACTCGCCCCCTTTCTAAATAGAGCCACACAAAATGTCTTCACAAACCTTTTCAACACCAAATTGGATTATAAACAAGGCGGAACACCGAAACTTGGGAAGGGGGCGAACCGTGGCGTTATTGATGGAGTATTGTCAGCTTAATACTTAACAAATGAAAACAAGATGACACGATTTATCCTCAGTTTTGTTTATTTTTATATCGAACCAGCAATTTGTGTAGATTTGTTTACGGCAGCGAAGTATACGTTTTGTTGAAAATTCTCGTTTATGGGTCTAGAAAATCAGCTGAGATAATTTCCAAACAAACATAAGTTGACCGTTATTCAAAGGAGTTCGATATTTAGTTTCGGCAGGTGGGCAGAAAAGCTGCGATTGTCCCCAGCATGAACAGCTTAATATTATTGGGGGGAAAACTTCATCGCCAAATTATAAAATGAAACATGCTATATGAATACTATTTTCAGAGTTTGTCTACATAAGATATTACCGCATATCATTATTAGGAATGTTTGATATTAACTATAATATTTTCAACAATTTGTACAAATAGCGTTTTGCAATTGCGAAGCTGACCAGACATCGGTTACCAAGACCCGGACTTAATCTTCTACGCGGATGTGTTTGATCGTTATGAAAGTAGTAATCTGTCTCTGACACGACGATCCCGCTCTACGCTGTATAAATATGTACACCTTTAGGCGCGCAAAGATAGGTCTGTAAACAAACCAAGTGTCTATACCGAAAACATCCTTCGATTCCAGTACTTCGAGTTTTCTGTTTTCTTTTATATCGTGAAAGTTCATATCTCTCGACATTTCTCAACATGTTCAATATCGCCTAATTTCAGGACGCCTTATATGGTTACTGATTGGCGAAGCGGAGGGCACGGAATCGTCTATCCATTAGAACCGTCGTACCTAAATTGTAAATTCGAACATCCATTTGACCCAATTTGACCCCATTTGACCTAAGAAAGATTGATGTTTATATCAAACTGCGGTCATTAAAGCTTTGACTGCAGTTTCGTTTATGATAAACCTACTATGATATATGCTGACATTGCTTTGACATTTCGCGATACTACCGTTAATCCGGACATCGAATGTGTTGTATATACAAAATATATCTAATTACAATATAATATCTTCTAGTACAGATCTCAGAAAGTTGTTCAACCCTTAAAAAGTAAAGGTTCGCTTATCGGACACCACATTTAGCATATGTACAAATCCTCTATTACGGACCATGCCCATAAAAAATAAAAGTTGTTCATCCCCGACTAGTTGAGAATTCGCTAATCCGGACCTTCTAGAACTAAAACTTTTGTTTTCCGGAAGTTTATCTTTCAAATACTTAATTTGAAAAATGCCATTCCCCGTTTCATATAAATAGACTTCCGGAATAACAGATTTCATCTACAGGAATCCTGAAACTCCAGTCCATGAGCTTCGCTGATTGTTTGATAAATCTACCACTACCTACATTAAGCGTCACCACCCCGAATCCGTCCACAACTTCATCTGTGAGGTTGTTAAAAATACATTCTAAAGATAATTTTGTTACAGACCGTAAATTAAATATACTTATGACAATCTCCACAGTGGGTGTTCTCCTGAGGTTGGTTGTACATGTCACAGAAGATCTAAAAATAACGGTTTCTGTTCATACGTTTTGGGTAGGTGTCTACCCCACACAAGCTGACGCCGGCTAAAACAAGGAGTGGCAACCCAGTGATATTTAAAACTTCATATCTCAAAAAAATAATGTGCACAGTTGCCAAAATGTCGTTCCTTCTTCTCGAAATTGCTGTAAGTCTAAGCGATATGAAGCAATTGAAAGGTCATAAATGAATAAACAAACAAAAACAAGGAAATGCTAATGATTAAATCACGTATCTTTTACAAACTTTCCATTAAGTAAATAAAATTAATAAGACTGAACTCCTCGCCTTGGGCCCAATGGAATATCTCCTATTTTCAGTTTTAGAAAGTTTTTTTTCTGGTTTCCTCTGTCCTCGCCAGATGGCGTGTTCTGCTGTTGACGACGAGTGGCGGGAACTGGTAGGTGATGCTGGTACGGATGCTGAAGGGCTAGCGGGGCTATCATTAAATGAATATAAATATGCTACTATTGTTTTCACCGACTGAAACATATACCTGTTCAGCAGAATCGTGTCCGGGTCTGTTTAATTGGTATTGTGACTATATAAGCGATGATAATCTCTCTTTATAGTTATGAATATCTGATAATGTCTCCGCATCAGAAAAAAACTTTCCCAAAATATGTACAAACACATTTTAAGAGCTACATTTTCTTATTGATAGAGTGTCAATTGGAAGAGTGCAAGTAGAAGGGGAATTTCAATCTAACAATGCTTTTCAAAAGGCTGGTTTATGAAACAGCTTGCACGTCTCCGTCTGTGTTGTCCTGCACAGGTAGATACAGGTAGGTTATTGAATACGTGTAGCTGCAGGTGTGCCAAGCTATCAATTACCAGAGATTAAAAGAGAACCCGTTAAATATAGTAATGATGGTATGATACGTATTAGGGCACACGAACCAACAATGGCTGATCAAAACAAAAGGGGTTTCTCATTTTACCCCAATCCCACACCCTACCCGCCCTCTGTCCATTCGTCACATTAGTTTGATTAAGAGGGGTGTGACAGTGATATACTTAGCACGTATTGTCTTAATCGTAGAACTAATGAAATGATAAAAACTCGATCGTTTACTTTCAGTATCGCAGAAGTTTTACTAATAGTACAAACGAGACAGAATATTATAAAAATCAAACCAGATCAGTCACGAGACAACTAACGTTCCACTGAAATGGGAACCATGGGCTGTAACTATATGTAAGAAACTCTCAATTGTAATAATTAGTACACACAAACAACCCGACATGGTTAAGAATCAATATTTACGAGAAAGAGAAGAAATGAAACAAGGTGAGACTAAGTGGGTCGCGAACCCGACCCTCTAGGTTTTTGAAAAAGGTCCGGACCACTTATAATGGTTCTTAACTTCCTAATATTGGTCAAGGTCAAGGTCGTCTCTCCAAGTAACACTTAATATATTCTTATTTTACCTCCACGTCATCATCTACCAATAATTTAATTACGAAAACGAAATAGACCAAAGCATATTTTTGAAACGTACTCTTAAAATAAATTAACAAACAAAATAAATTTTATCGCTTCAAACAAAACTCATTTCCAAATTTTAGATGTCGAGCCAAACGTTGACTTTCGAAGAATTCGAAAACTATTAAAGTTTCGTTGTTAGAGAAATCTCAGCTTTAATTAATTGAGTGATTAATTGAGTGAGTCTTATATTTGTCGATATGTTATAAAACAACCACTTAAGAATGATATGATATTAAAATTGTAAAAAAGAAAAAATGTGTATGGAAATTTCACATTCACATGGGAGAGGTCAGGATGGAAAATGGACGAACTGATAGAAAAAGAGTAAACGATTTGGTTCTGGTCAGTACGCATGCATATACAAAGAAATGACAACACAGTTTACAAATTCGTATCAAGTTGCAAACGAATATAAAAGTTTAAGGTGTACAAAAGAAAACTATTACTGACATTCAACCATTTCTTTATATAAATTCGGAATTACTTCCCTTGTTGGATGACTTCCGGTCGGATTGCTTTCGTGAGATGCACACACTTCAAAGATAGCGGACACTTGGGTGGGCCAATAAATAAAATCTAATAGGTAGGACCGCTACAGCCTTAAACAGCTGTGTCGCAGGATTGTAAAAATTATTAGCATAATCAAGTATGGTATTTGTGTTAATTAGAATATGTAGAAAATTAATTTCATTTAATTTGATTTTTATTTTTGAATATAGCTTACGAAAAGCTTAAGAAATTGATGTGTTTTAAATGATCGTAAAACGAATTCAATTATGTTGAAAGTTGTCAGAAATGTTGACTTCACATGATAATAACATTTTTTCAACTAAATATATGAAATCGTCTGTATTCTGTATTTCCCCTTTCCGACTTTTTCTACTATTATTAATAAGATCGTTCGACTATAAATACTTTATTAGTATGATTTAACATAAGTTCAACAAAAAATAAAATTACATTATTATTCCAATTGCTTTGAGAACTTGCTTTTAATTTTGGCAGAATTATCTATTTATTTATTCTTCGCGTTTGATTTCAAATTTTGATTAAAGTAACATGGGATTTTTATCAAAAATTGTCATAAATTCCAATATAATTTGGTAGTATTTACATCAATACAAATATAATTTGGATTGAAGTTAACTTGAAGTAAGTTTACTGTGTAAATGTTACGTAACCATAAATTAACATGACGTAGATGTAATCATATTGTAAACAAACGCACATCCTTGCAGATGCTTCCCCGGGTAGCTGCAAATCACAGGGATATCGAATTTCGCGGGGGTTAATGACGGGAATCTGTATCGTAAGAATAAACTGTATTATCTTATTCATACACGTCTTTAATGCTGTTTAATTTTCGACGTTGTGTCGATAGAAATATGAGATAGTGGGCATAATAATGAGATCTAAGTAGTTATAATGAATTGCTCCTTTACGCTGTTTGTGTAATGAATCGTTCCCCTAGGATTCTTAAATCTCATAACCCCGTGTGGCTGTAGTATACGACACCTTTTAAAGGTGTACCGTGTTCCGGTGGCGGTTTAGTTTCAATCAGGTGTCCACTATAGATGTTAGAAATTTAAGAAAGAATCTAAGAATCACCGTCATTGTTACGGTAGATTTTCTTCGTTTTTTGGTGACAATGTCTACTGCTCGTTAAAGGTCGAGTTTCTGTCCCAAGCTAGTTAGAGCAGATATGACAAATCGCACGTGCAAACAAGCTCGTGCCTAACAGCTGTCGAAAATGGGGTCTAAAAAGTGAATTCTGCGTGTTTTAACTTGAAAATTTAGATGCGCAATTTTAATTTTTACGTTCGGAATACCAAGATCCAGGTTTAAGATAAACTATGGATATTTCCAATCATATTTGTATATTTTATAACCATAAATCAATGCCTCATAAAACAAAGTAATTGTAATGTCTTAACTTCATTCAATATAAATATTATTAAATATATATTGGTAAAACTTGAATTATTAAATACCGTCAGATGGCACATAAATAATTTGTTATATTTAAATGTGATGTATTTATATTTGTATGCGTGTTATTGGCATCAATTAATATTTTGTGCTTACTTTTTCTGACAGTTTGTCTTTCAAACTTCTATTTTGTAAGTCTATTAAAGTGCCGAGACCAATAGGACGATGCATAGCGACCTATGGCGTACTTACTGTACTGTAAGATACTGCATTTGTAGTACCTTGAAAATGGAAAATGGTATCTGTAATCAGTATTAGAGTTTAATTTGATTAGTTTGTATTTACCATGGTAATTTAAGGACGTGTCAGGTTTTGCTGATGGAGGAAAGCCGGAGTTCCTGGAGAAAAACCACCTGTCCAGGTTTAGTAGCTGGCGATGGTCCCAGTAAGGGATTGAATGCCTTTCGATACTTTGGTATATTTACAAAAGAACTGGCATGTATTTCTTTATTGCTCAATCGTGGCTCCACTGAGCCAAACTATTGAGGTGAAAAGCTTTTTAGTGTCTGTAAACATTACATAATCAATCATTCAAACTTCTGGTTTTGTTATACAAGTCTTCGAAGGTAACTCAAACACACTGACATATTTAAACAGAACAACATGATGTACTCTACAAGTGACTGAAAGCAATAACCGGAAGTATCGTGACGATCTACTTCCGGTTCCTGTCGACGAGGCCTTCGGGAAGTCGAAGACGATTGTTTTTGTCGGATGCAGCGTAACACATTATATAGATTCCTGTCAATGCCTACAATCTGGAAGCTGAGAATGGCGTCCTTCGCCCACCATTAGCCGCCTGTCGCAGCGGGAGAGCCCCATATTGGCCTGAATCGAATCCATGAAAGGATTGTGTTCTCTTTCCAACAATACAAACGGGACAGTCAGCGTCTACGAAGGACACAGCATACTGTATATGCGAAGAGTTGTCATTTATAACAAACACTTTTTTTGTCACGTGTCCTTTTAATTGGAAAATGTGTGTTTATATTGATTTTAATGGTTACTGATAATGTTAACGACATATTTAGAATATAAAGCTAGTTCCTCCTCCAAGCATTGTATTTTATAATGCGAGATTTTCATTAATACTACGATAAATCGGTGATTTTGTTTGGTTTATTTTGTTTAACGTCCTATTTACAGCCTGGGTCATTTACGAACGTACTAGGTTTTGGAGTTGGAGGAAAGCCGGAGTACCCGGGGGAAAAACAACAACCTACGGTCAGTGCCTGGCAACTGCCCCACGTGGGTTTCGAACTCGGGACACCTTAATCACTCGGCCACTGCGGCCCGATAAATCGGTGATATACCGTTAAATACCCGTAACATAACATTGGTGAAATAACAGGTAAAATAGCCCTAATTCCGTGTCAACGTTAAATTCGTTTTCCGATTCTGTCGCAAGTTACAACCCCTAAAACTATTGAAACATCCATCCATAACATTTGTATACCAGCTGTAAATAAAGAACATCCGGGTCGCTGTCATCAACATTCCTTGTACCAAGGTGATTTAGTCCGGTAAAACTATGACGCCATAAAAACAACGACGGTGTAACGTCATGATTAAACTGATATGGAAATCATATGTTGTATGCTAAAATAAAATCTCATCTGTTCAATTAATAAGATAGTCTATTATATTCAAGGTAGCATACATGTATTTTCGCAATAATGGGACCTCGGTGCCCAAATGCTTGAGGTTGTCCGGTCATATACGACCACTATCCCTTCCAAGTCTGGGTCTCTTGTTCGATGCCTGCTTGACGAAGTCGCAGTGAACTGGTCGCAGGTCTTTTTTCGGGTACTTCGGCTTTCCTTCTTCCCCACAAATCGATTTTGTATTCAGAGTATGACTGTGCTTCGTGGTACATATATATATATATATGTATTTTTTTAAACGTTGTGCAGTCACCACATATGTTTTATTAACAAATATCTATGAATAGACTTACCTGAGGTATCTAAGGATAGACTTACCTGAGGTATCTAAGGATAGACTTATCTGAGATATCTAAGGATAGACTTACCGGAGATATCTACGGATAGATTTGCCTGGGGTATCTAAGTATAGGCTTACCTGAGGTGTATATATTTAGACTTACCTGAGATATCTAAGGATAGACTTACCTGAGGTATCTAAGTATAGACTTACCTGATATATCTTAGGATAGACTTACCTGAGGCTCCTGACAAGGGTATCCCTTATGATATCTGTTATCTAGTCTTTGATGTATTTGTTGCCAACCTCGCTCTTATTGACGCTACCCTCCTTTTAGTTAACATCAGATTTAGTTATCGCTAGCCTAAGTTAACCTTGCAATAACCTAACTATTTCTAGTTAACGCTAGTATCACTTAACCCTGAACTAACCTAACTATTTCTATTTAACGCTAGCATCAATTAACCCTGAACTAACCTAACTATTTCTAGTTAACGCTAGTATCACTTAACCCTGAACTAACCTAACTATTTCTAGTTAACGCTAGCATCACTTAACCTTGTACTAACCTAACTCATTCTAGTTAACGCTAATATCACTTTACCTTGTACTAACCTAACTATTTCTAGTTAACGCTAGCATCACTTAACCTTGTACTAACCTAACTCATTCTAGTTAACGCTAATATCACTTAACCTTGTACTAACCTTACTATTTCTAGTTAACGCTAGCATCACTTAACCTTGTACTAACCTAACTCATTCTAGTTAACGCAAGCATCACTTAACCTTGTACTAACCTAACTCATTCTAGTTAACGCTAGCATCAATTAACCCTACACTAACCTAACTCAGTCTAGTTAACGCTAGCATCAATTAACCCTACACTAACCTTACTCATTCTAGTTAACGCTAGCCACAATTAACCTTGTACTAACCTAAATCATTCTAGTTAACGCTAGCATCAATTAACCCTACACTAACCTTACTCATTCTAGTTAACGCTAGCCACAATTAACCTTGTACTAACCTAACTCATTCTAGTTAACGCTAGCATCAATTAACCCTACACTAACCTTACTCATTCTAGTTAACGCTAGCCACAATTAACCTTGTACTAACCTAAATCATTCTAGTTAACGCTAGCATCAATTAACCCTACACTAACCTTACTCATTCTAGTTAACGCTATCCCCAATTAACTTTGCACTAACCTAACTCATTCTAGTTAACATTAGTGTCCTTTCGACTTACTTCTTTCATTATCATTAGCTCTACTTAACAGCCTCATTCTAGTAACACTAGCCTCGCTTACGTTAACACCAGTCTCACGTTCGTGACTGTCAGCCTCTTCTAGATATCGACAGTCTTGCTCTAGTTAACGTTAGTTCCGATTTTTGCTAACGTCCGTCTCGTTCTAGTTAACGTCAGTCTCGTTCTAGTTAACGTCAGTCTCGTTCTAGTTAACGCAAGTCTCGTTCTAGTTAACGCAAGTCTCGTTCTAGTTAACGCCAGTCTCATTCTTGTTAACGCAAGTCTCGTTCTAGTGAACTTTATCCTCATTCTCATCAATGCAAGCCTCATTCTCATCAACTCCAGCCTCACTCTAGGTTATGCTGCCTCAGTCTAATTAACATCAGCCTCGTTCTAGTTAACACCAGCCGCACTATCCGGAGATCAATTCTTTATACACTGTTGAATATCGTTATAACGATCCGGCAAAACGCATTTATACGTGCATGTTTACGCCATCAAACTCTAGATCGGCGTTAGATCGGCGGATTGTCAATGGAGACAGACTACGCACCAAACTAAAGCAGTGACCGAGACTGCATGCCTTTACAATAAAAGTACGGAGACAGACTTTTTCCAAACATTTAATTAGCTAATGACAAAACGAAATTCTACCAATTACTTTTAATTCCGGCTTCGCTTCACAGGTGTGAAAAAACAGCGACTGTTTACCACGATTCGCTGAACAAAGTTATAAAACTGGAGTAACCAACTGTTTGCAGAAGCTGGTTTTATGAACCCGTGTGAAATCAGCTGTACGATATAAACGTATATTTTGTGCCATTATAAACATAATCTATGGTTTCGATCAAAAATTGCAGAATGGAGCCGTAAATTTCACCATTATAGTCTGATTATACGCATGTCAAGGTATGCTCCCCGGGGGAGCTGTGAGGTCAATTTGTGACGTCACGATTCGTTGATCACAAACATCGTTCCCGCTTTGTTCCAATCCGTGTTATTTTCCTTAGGTAAACGTTTGTTTTTTCAGCCAATTTTATTAATTAAATATATTTTTATAACGACAATTGCTAATAACATTGCAGCACATGAAACTATAGGGTTTCACTCACTGTTGTGTGAATGAGATAGAAAACGGGTTCTTTTGAAATCGAAATTGAAAACTAAAAAAAGTAAATGATAAAAAATCCGGAAGAGAGAATTCCTTTGAAAGAAACCAATTTAATATTTTCAGACAATAAATCACACATAATAATGGAGGATCCTAACAGGTTTCCTTAAAATGGAGTCGATGAACATATTTTTGAACAAAATAATACGTTGTGTTAGCGATGTAGTTGCCTTTAGAATTGAAAGGCTTACCTTAAATCAAATTTGTAAAGATCCAAATTAATAGGTAAATTAGTTAATAATTAATTGCATGATTGTGAAATAACTTTGAAGATCCCCCCTTTGTGAGCCTCAGATACCATGCACACGAAATGTAACATTTTCAAAAGAGTAAATAGAGACAATTTACCTTTGAATCATAATTGACCATTCGTGCACACCTGAGAACAGGTCGTTAATTGGACAAGTGATGAATTTTACGACCTCCGTAGGAGGTATATCAGGTTTCAATTACAAAATGCAGCAACTCCTTGGAACTGCTGATGGTGTCCCTTTAAGAATGTGACCTTCGTTTGTCCGAGGTGATTTACCTCTTCTATGTCGCCAACACCACAACCACTTGATACAGACAGCAATTTGTTATGTCCGAATCAGGAACGACTTACAGTGAAGAAAGTATGGTCCATTACATGAAATAACAGTTTATATGTAATAGACAACTGCGCACCTAGGGAATAGCAATTACCAATTATGACGAAGTCGATCCTTTTTTTTTACGTGACTATGAATATCTCGAATTCGAGTAGAAACTATAATTAATAACACAGAACAGAGATAATTCAAACTATTTCAGTAAACAAGTACTGGGATCAGGGATACGCCAAAACAAAAGGAAATGCATCCTTGCACCAGGTGTTTCGGAAGGAGTAGCGGCCACTGCTCATTAGGCGGACACACCTGTTCAGAACCTAGGAAGAAGTCTAAATGGTGCAACACACGTGCATCTGTTAGGTTCATCATTGAAGCATGACATTGGTTCTTCCTTTATGTGCAAAAATGTAAATAACGTTTTTTATCAAACGAGTATTGAAGTGTTAGTACGCTGTTTTCTAACATGGTGGTTTATTGAAAACATATGCCATAATCATGATATTTCGTTATTTTTCATAAGTATTTAACAAAAGTTACATTTGTGTGAATTGATTACAATTGAAAAAATAATGGCCTGCAAAATGAGTGACGTAATATGGTGCCACATTCTATCCCGAAAACGTATCCTGTATATAGGCTGAATCGAATTTGACGTAGTAGGTTATATTTCTGTGATCTCTACTATGGAGATGTGTGATTCCGCGAGTTTGACCAATAGTAACAAACTTCCATGATAGTGAACATGCTTTTTGGGGTTAATTAAGCAATAACCACATTTCATTTGGCATTTATTTAAACAACAACGAAGATACGTTTTTCCCTGATCGTATTGTAAACCTCACAAAGCTTAAGAACTTTTCATATATTTTTTGAAAGAGATGGCGATTGATTGATAATATTATATATATATATATTTTTCTTTTTTATCAATATAGTTAATTGATTTGTAACAAAAATTCGGTTAATATTTAAGACACGATAATAACAATGCGGTTCTTATCGCATGCATATCTGAATACTTAATTATTTATTATGATTATCGATAATTCATCAATTTATTAGATAATCGACAGTTTCTATGTTCAGCATTGCGTATGATGCGGGTTTTTTTAAAGAATCTTTTGATGTGTATCAATGCTAATGACGTGTAATGTCGGTGTTGGTGAACGACATACCACATGTGGCACATGTGGTACCGGAAACGCTTACCCTTCCAACCCATGTGGTTTCAGGCATAGGTTTCTGTCTTTCCTTTTCCATTCTCGATATTTCCTGTTGATGATGCATTCGTTGTTGTTGTGGCTGCTGTTACTGCTGTTCTGTTGTTGTTGTTGTCGTCGTCGTCGTTGTTGTTGTTGTCTCTCTAATATTGCTGTAAATGTTTTCTCTTGTCGTCGTTGTTGTTTATGCTGTCATCGTTGTTGATGTTGTTTTTTCTTTTGTTTTCTTCTTTTTTTTGATGTGGCGCTGTTGCTGTTTTGCTGTTGTTGTTGGTGTTATTAATTTGGTTGTTGGTGATGGTGGTGGTTTTGTTGTTGTTTAGTTTTGTTGGTAGTTATTATGTTGATATTTATTTCAGCCGTAAGATCTGATACATATGTAGCACCATCCTCTACGTTTTTAAACAATTATATACAAAATACATTGTTTATTTTTGTTCCAGCTGTTACTCAAAGGACCAAGTGTCCATTTCATTAAAGTATGTCGCACGTTTAACTATAAAATAAAATAAAGTGGAAATATAGATATCGCCAGAAAAAATATAAATATATACTATTTCTGTCAGCATAGCTTTAAAACGTGAGCCGGTATCATGACCTCATAGGCAAAGCGAAAGAGAGGGGATTGTCTGATTTACTTTAGATTCTTCCAGTTTTGATATAAAGCTGATATCCTCATTTGAAATAGAAAACTACACAACAAATAATTAAAGCCATTTAATAAGTAAAAAAAAATACCTTTTTCATGAGTAATAAATTCTCATAAATAGTCCGGAAACTCGAAACGTTTTTTTCGTAAAGACTGATTAAAACCACTTAAAGAACATACATCGCCACCAAGATTTTCCGTTATCTAAAAACATAAATTCAACGTCGTGACATATCTTGTGCAAATAAAAAAGTACTAAAATTACCGTTGAAGAAATCTTCCAATTAAGCATGCTAATTTTTATCCTTATATCGCAGACTTGGAGAAACATATAAATCATGCTTATTTTTTTTTCAATTAGTCACTATACAAGTAATTACACACCAGTGTAACTCCTTGTTCTTGTTTCATATTTCAGTTTATTGGTTAGAGGAGTGTTTATGCCCCCTCCCCCGATCCCCATGTTTACATACTATTCTCCATATTTTTTATTTATATTTCGTATTTTGTTATTTTTTTAAGTAGATAAATAATATATATATATTGACATCATAATGAAACACGTTATGCAGAGCTACATGAATTTATGTTGCTGGTCCGGAGGATGAAAGCGATCAAAGGATCTTTTGGTACAGGGAACTGGAGTACTCGAAGAAAACCAACATAAAAAGATGAGCTCATACAGTTCCAATGCCGTTCGAAGAATCGAACCTGGACCGTTTTGGTGACCGACGAGAAAGCACCCGACCAAGTTGTTAATAATACGTAGATTGGTATTGAAACGTTTGAAGGTTGAATATGTATGTATGTTTAGCTTGGCGCATTACCCAGATAGATATTCATCTACTGTATAAATATCGGTGATATAATATACTCCACACCTAGCTAGGTATATTATAATAAACTTATCATATTTAATACGAGTATTGATTGCAATGTAAACACCGAGAGTGTTACGTACACCGGTATATTTCCCTCAGTAACAGTTCAATGATTGACACAGAAATCTGATTCTGACGTGCAACATATTGCTCATTTATTCAAAACCTGTAGGAAATGTAATACGGTTCATGTTTCAAAGATCATTACGTAGACCTTGCATAAATTTATTTTTCGTGGTTCAGTTTCTCAAAATCAGAAACATATTTTACCATACAAATGTGTATATATATGTCCAGTACCATACTGATGCAAACTAGTAACAAGTTTAAAAGAACTTATGTTTTAGCTATCCGAAGTCATTTGGCGTTTACTCTTTGACGGATTGCGTGTTCCAGCATTAAAATTATAATGTTATTTAATTTTATATTTTTATGCTAAGCTTTACTTACAGTTTCCGGGAAATTATCATCCAGATTTTCCCCGGGTACTCTGGTTTCACCCCACAATATTTCGCCCGAGTTCTTACATCCGGGCCAACAAGGGTGATGGATTTAAATTGAAATAACATGTTTCGTAATTGTTGTAAAAAAATGAGATTTTTAAAAATCTTGTTTTTCTCATTTAAATCAATATTTGAATTTGATTTTCACTGGTGTTCAATATAAGAATTTTCGAATAAAATAATGTTGACTGTTTGTTTGTGTTAAATCCACCACATTATTACAAAAAAATAATTTATGCAATTTCTTTCTAATAAAACAATATGTGTTCCTTGTTTAATCTGCAACTTCTACCTACCATATTAATATGAATTGTCATTTGAGGGAAATGAAGATCACAGACTAATTGGGGTTTTATTATAATTATTATCTAACTCATTAACCCCTGAAATTTCACATTGGACTATTCCAATTTCTGTTCTGTGAGAGTTTATATGTGTCATCAGGGGTGAATGAGTTAATTAATTCATTGTCATATAACAATTAACGATAAAATAGGAATATTTTTTTAAAGATGTTTTACTGCTGTGTTAGTTCGGGTAAAGAAAACATTGTTTCCGGATACTTTCTGATTTCCGTGACGGTTTTTATCTGGTTCATTTTTGCTTCATATTTTCTGTTAATTGAGCTTGAACAGTATTTATTTTAATTCTCTAACTTGTCGATTTCTCAGTCTTATGAAGTCAGAATCCACAGGTGTTAGAAGTGGTCGGTTTAAAGAAATATTTCACGGAACACTGTACCATTGGCTCCAAAGAGACACCGCTAAACAAGGGGGAAGAGGAATGGTAGTACTCGAAAGTTTTATTTATTTATTTATTTATTTTGAGAATTTTACGTCCTCACATGGCCTTACGACCTTCGGTGGACGAGAAAAGATAGGAACTAGAGTAGAAGGGATAAAGTATATAGGAGGAAAGGCAAAGGTAATGGATTGAAAGTTTAATGCGTTGTCCACCTGATGAGGACTTACAAAATTAGCATAGAATAGTAACGATCCAATTATGTGTACATTATAACAAAACACATTTTGTTATAAACCGATTTTGATCAAGAAAACTACACAGAGTATTATTTGTTTGGATTTTAGAGTTGTAAGTGTTTGGATATGTTTCAGTTGTATATGTGTGAGCTTTGATAAATAATCATTTATCTTTATATATTGTTTTATCAGTTTGCATTGAAATATTGACTGTGGCAGAATGTGTTTATTACAGCTAGGTCATATGACAACAGACACTTTATTGATGAATGGTGTCGTACAATACATTACATTTTGTATAATGATATATCTTTTCGAACTTTCTTTTGGTTTTTACCCTAGATTCCATTTATAAAGAATTAAAATCGCATCTTATGATTAATCAACAATGCATACATATCAGGCTATAAAACCGATACGTACAGAGATCGAAAAAGAATAAGAATTATTAAAAAAATTAATGAATGTATCTTTTTATTAAGGTCCCTAATTTTACTCGTGTTCTCTTT
This sequence comes from Mimachlamys varia, assembly GCA_947623455.1. Lineage (NCBI taxonomy): Eukaryota > Metazoa > Mollusca > Bivalvia > Pectinida > Pectinidae > Mimachlamys > Mimachlamys varia. The sequence continues at coordinate 3,000,817 of OX392531.1, read as the reverse complement.
ATTGTCTCGTCCCGAAAGGTACGTAACTCTCGTTGTGATTAAATAGTAATTTGAACTCTCTCATTTTCCACTTTTCAGTCTTTTCGTCACTTTAAATTTTTAATATTCAAAAGCACAAGAACGAAGGGAAATTACAGAGAAACAAAATGACGAACTAATACCGATGAAGAAGACAAGTTTTAATTGATTCTCGTCCTAACGAGAATTAGAATATTATCTCGTCCTTACGAAAATCAGAACATTTATATTGTCCTCATTTATCTTGTCCTTACGAGAATTAGAATACTATCTCGTCCTTACGAGAATTAGAATATTTATCTTGTCCTTACGAGAATTCGAATATTATCTCGTCCTTACGAAAATCAGAACATTTATATTGTCCTCATTTATCTTGTCCTTACGAGATTTAGAATATTTATCTCGTCCTTACGAGATTTAGAATATTTATCTCGTCCTTTCGAGAATTATGACATTTTCCCGTCTTTACGAGAATTAGAACATTTATATTGTCCTCATTTATCTCGTCATTCGAGAATTGGAATTTTTATCTCGTCCTTGAGAGAATTAGAATATTTACCTCGTCCTTGCGAGAATTAGAATATGTATCTCGTCATTGCGAGAATAAGAATATTTATCACGTCCTTGACAAAAGGGCGATATTTGAAAATTGCGGTATATTTCTGGTCATTTGGGGCGTGTAGCTGTAAGAGAATATACTTTAGTACACATGGACCCACCCTTCCCCACAGCGGCCAACTGAATCAATATAACTAGCTACACTCTATGTCCGACCCGCCTTCTAGTTATGAGTTTAACATCTATACTTATTTCCAGGTATATCTACGTTCTCTCCTCTGGCTATCCCTCCCCAACAATACCACAGGAACCTGCTCATTGAGACTAATGTGGGATTAATTTTGTTTCTTTGTCGAGAAATCAAGTATAAACCTATTTTAGACTGCTGGCATTAGACATCTGCTGGTGAGACCTACATCTGGTGCAAAGCTAATGTCGTTACTTTACAGATATATTATTGATAATACGTCTTGTAGAGGCCTTAGGATACCTGGGGAAGGTTCAATAGCCCTGGGGAAGGTTCAATAGCCCTGGGGAAGGTTCAATAGCCCCAGGGGTATTAAATTAACAACTGTAGCCACACCAGGGCTAGGATACCGCCGGGAACGCCTACTTTCCTTATGATATGAAAATCATTCAAAAATATGCCTTTGAAAATTACACACACAAATGCTAACAAACTGAAATCTTGTAATGCGATTTTGGTTAATAACTTAATACTAACATAGAGAGTTTTTGATGTAATTCAGTTTTGGTGTTCATTACTGTATTGTATAATATTCTCTCTTGAAAATGGCATTAACCTTAAAATGCGTTTTCATACATGTGTTAGTTTTGTACGTAAAAGAAACAAAATCCACGGAATTACAAGTATAATTCGAGCATTAAATCATTGTTGATATAACATTGCTGTCAGAAGGTCTCTTGAATCAGTTCTCTTTTTAACATTCCAAAATTCAACGCTTGGATTTGTCAGAGTTTTCATGTATATAAAGCGTGTTCCGTCCCTCAAAACTCTGGAGGAAAATCACCACTTCCGGACAAAACTTGACACTGATTTTTTACTTCAAATTTTAACCGGATTATACGGTTATCTGAAGATATACAAATGTGTCAGGGACAGAGAAGTTCTGCTTGGTGGCGAATTCTCTTTGGATTGTTTTACTTGCAATGTTTTAACCCCAGGAAAGTTCTCAAACCATGATAAAGATTAGCATACCTTTATGGATTTATGAATTATGAAATGTGCAGTCATCGAAACAATATTGTTGTGAAGCTTGTCGATGCTATTTTAGTCTATATGTAAAGATAATTTAAATAATCTTAAGTGAAGAAAATTAGTTCTTACAGTAACATCATTCAGGTTTTTTTAAGATTTGTGCCTTTCGGAACACATCCCACTTTAGCATAGCATCCATTTGGATCGAATTGAAGGTTCGAAATTTTACAAAACTGTCCTTGTTGACCGCTAATGCCATTTCAGAGTGTAGACCCTAAATTACCTTACCGTCGTTAAGTTATAAACAAACAAAATCACTTTACTTTTCAGTATTCAAACAGTTATCAACAAATTACAATTCATCAACTAATGAGACGAAATGATATAATGAAATAGTCTGAGACTCACAACACCCCAATATGATCCAGGTTTAAAAGAAAAATTAGCTTCTTATTAGTTTTTATTAATAAGTAGAATATTCTTGTAATAATATTTTAGTAACTTGTATAATCATTGGTTAAAATTGTCATCATATGTGTAATTCAAAACCGTCACATTTTTATGCGATCATTTTCAAACATTTTTTTACATCTTTCAAACTTTTACGGAAATAATTCGTCAAGTTTAGATGATATTACTTTGTAATCACCATCAAGCTAGTGAACAGGGGCTTGCGGATCAGTACAAATGTTGTTATAACTTTCCAGTTGTGTATTTACACTTTTCACTTACGAATTTTACCTATCTAGCAATCTGGTTAAAATACAGATCTTCATTCTCACTCAGTTACATAAGGATGTGTCTATGCATGTTGAAAGTAATTGAGACACAGTTATATCAGGATTAAATCAGATTTTACCTTTCCAATTATGAATTTTACTTTTCCAAGAGAAAACGTTACCTTTCCAAGAGAAAATCTAACCTTTCCAGGTGTAAATTTAACTTCCAGGGGTAAATGTTTAATTCCATGTGTAAATTCTACCTTTCCAGGTGTAAATCTTACCTTTCCGGGTGTAAATTTTATCTTCCAGGGGTAAATTTTACCTTCCCATGAGTAAATTTTACCTTTCCAGGTGTAAATCTTACCTTTCCGGGTGTAAATTTTAACTTCCAGGGGTAAAATTTACCTTCCCATGAGTAAATTTTACCTTTCCATTTTAGAGGTTTTCAGTGGATATCGTGGTAAGTCACACCGTAAAAGTATGCTGAAACTAAACTAAACCATAAAACAAACACGATTAGTATTAATATCCTCGTGCCCCTGTGTCCGATTCCGCTGAATGGCCGCCGTTATGCACGACCGTTTCCTCGTTAGATTCCAGCTTTCTATTTTTGTACCTTTTAAAAGGATTATTTTTAAGAAGATCGTTAGATAATAATCCGCACGCTAAAACATAAATGTGGGCACATTTCTGTGTGCATGATTATCGGAACAGTTTTATATGTTATGACCGGATGTAAGTAAGTACATTTTCATCAAAATAGAAATAGTTTTTCACATTTTGCCATACATCTATCCGTTTCAGACATTCCGTTTCCCATTTTTTTTAATTCATTAAGGTGTTGGTGGGGATCGGGGTGGGTAGTTTGTAGGATTTATTAAATGAAATCTAATTGGTTCTTTTCCTTTTCATTTTGATTACAATACAAAAGATTTGCATTAATTACGGATAAGGAAAATTAATACTTGGTAAAATCCCTTTTTTTCGGTGCATGACACTTATATCAAATATCAATGATTATAGAAATAGTTTTTTGCATTTTAATTTACATATTATTTGACATGTTTTAAAGACGATGTACCTGTTGACGTTATTTCCTATCAAATGGGCAAGTCTGAATCCGTGCTCACAAGAATTCGGATGTCAGTTACATAACGGCTCTTCAGTATTCTCTCCGCCCCAGCGTGTCGAAGCTGTCACGGTCTGGAGTACACCTGAATACACGGCGATGAGTCCCGGAAACACCCGAATACACAGCAATGTCACAATAGGTAAGGAGGACACCCGAATACACGGCGATGAGTTCCGGAAACACCCGAATACACAGCAATGTCAACATAGGTAAGGAGGACACCCGAATACACGGGGATGATATCCGGAAACACCCGAATACACAACACTGTCACCATTGGTCAGGTATACGGCGATGATATCCGGAAACACCCGAATGCAAAGCACTGTCACAATGCGTGTCATTCTTATCATACACGAGCGCACACACAAATCAAGTAACAGTGGAATGTATCTCTGATTTCCACTTGTTTGCACTGTATTTCTTGGTCTAAGTTTTAAGTTACATTACATCAAAATAATAGGGAAAATTTATGAGAATATTTGAAACATCAAAAATCGAAAATTCTGAAAGATATTATATTGGACTCGATTTTTAAAAATGAGCTCCAGTGGTAACAGTTAGGTTAGTGAATAAAACGAACTTTGTTCAGTAATTAAATTTAAACTTGAACAGTACCCCGTTTTCTTTGATCACTTTATCGTAAAAATAAAACATAAATGTCAACACATCAAGTTTCCGGAAATAACAATCACATTCTAATTCACAACTAACTATTAAATCCGTTTTTATATACGGATATTGAAATATAATTTATTTTCCTTTTTACAACTTAAAGAGAGAGCGATTATTTTGAACAAAATACTTTCTGGTTCAACTGTAAACCTAACGATAATGTATATCGTAGATGAATTAGGACAGTTAGCATGATTTATGAAGCCTGGAAGTATATGACATTATATAGGGACCCTTCGCTGGTTTGTATACTACTGTAGTAATAAAAGAACGAAACTACAATCTGCAGTGTCAAGTGTGTGTTTTGTTACTCGTGTATTCACGAAGGATGTTAATTGCGATGCAGATTTCTCTAGGTGAAACGGATATATGCAACGGAATATATTTCACGGTCTTGTTAAATCTCGTCCTGAATTGCAAGGGTATGTAGAAACTAAAGCATTAATAAGATTTAAAGCAAAAATCACTTAAAATATTTTTGATATGTAGGCCCTATTTGTTAGCTACCCCCTCAACCCCCCCCCCCCCCCTAGTTTCGTTTGTGTCTCCAAGATGAATACATCTTTTCAAGTATTTGCAGATATACTTTAAACACTTCTCAATTTCGTCTGTATTTTACCTTTTGTCTTAAAAATAAAATATGTGCCATCTTGCTGAGCCTATTAGTAAACTGTCGTATTCAGCAATAAGGATAATATTGAGGTCAGCGGATTACTACAACTTCAAAATAAAATATCTCTTCATAATACACAATTGATCCAACTTATCGACATAGTTTAATCTTAGCGGAAAGTTAGTTTTATCTTAGCTGAAGGTTATATAGATCGAATTCGCCTACAAATTGAGCAATGGAACATGGATCAGGTTTAGAATTCAGAACCAACTGAATGAGTATTTGTTTTATTCTCAAAAAATTGATTTGAAGAAAATATCTTCATGGACAATGAATTTGTATTTTATACAGCAAGACAGAGCGATTCACATACTGTATTTGAATCTCTTGAAAATGAATATTTTCAGTTTCCTTGCTTGAGTAAATTGCAGATCAAAATATCTTTGATTCAATATTTACATCAATGGAATAATACACACAATAAAAATTATCAATATTCATCTGTTCTTGCTTTGCTTTTATGTTTGTTTTAATTAACATACATTTAGAACGTTGTACAATCAATTCAAATTATTTGACAACTCTAAGTGCCCAAGACCAAGGGAAGCAGCATGTATTGCCAAAGAGTCATTCTGTTTGGCCGTCATAAATAAAGCCTTATGAATAGTTTCGATTTTCTAAACTAACTATTGGATTTGAAAGATTACAAGTTTTTTTCAATAATCCTAAAGTGCTGTAATGAAGGGATTGGACACCGTTTGTATAAGTAGTATAGAACAAGAACAGAATCTTAAATTTTTGATATCAGCCAAGGGATAAGATATCTTCAGCACACACGCAGACATACACACATAGCGAGATATTAGCCAGGTGACTTAGGACCAGCTGTTAGCTCCTGCGAATTCCTCATAAATTACTTTGATAATATAAGTGGCTAATTGTATTAATTTAAAATTGTAAACACTGAAAGAGTTTGAATTGCGTTATTTTTAGCTGCATCCGATATGTATAACTACATTGTATATTTCTATTTATCGAAATATCTGCAGAAAATATAATAGGTTATCTATGTAAACATAATGAAATTGGAGATCAAATACACTTGTCTAAATCCAAATAATATGGGTATCAAAGTATAATAATTTGAAAAATGAAATGTATATCAAGATATTATATTGAAAATACTTTAGTATGTAAAGCTTTATTCAGCTCACAATAAATTGTAACTGGCAGTAATGTCACTTGCCAATTTCGTCAGCATCACAGGAAAGAGATGAACATTTTTACTTGTTAGGAATGTGAGCAGAATATTTTGATGAAATTTAAAAATATCTTAGCAGTGGAATAAACTCGCGAATATATCAACATATCTGTTATTGTTATTGAAGGTTTGTACATATATGGAGTTAAAAACATGGATAAAGGACGTTTGTTGGACGAGTTAACTTTGGTACGGAATTAGTTCGCATGTATCGGTGTAGTTACAGGTTCGCCCTGATACTGATCTGCCTGCGTGCTCCTTTATAGTACCACTTCTTTTATTCTGTTTTATTTAATTTAGCATATTAAATTAATTATGAAAAATAAAGGATGCACGTAAGTTGCATCCGAGTCAAACGTATAGAAAATTAAAGTAATTGAATTTGCAGTTAGACGATAAGTGCAACGATAAGGAAAACGACAACCAGTGGATACGCGTGTCACTCCCGCCTTTGATAATGTCAATTTCATCAGGTAAAGTGCGAAACTACTGATTCAGTATAAAGCTAGCTCAGAGAGTGTGTGTGTGGTACCAGCTCCGGAGGCTGGAAGGGGACACATGTTGGAATGATCCCCCGAAGGAAGGAGGGGCTCATCGCAATGTTTAATCCTCCTTGAGTATTTTGTTGGTTTATTTGAAGAGCATATTGACTATGTCATCCTTTATTGGTTTAGACAAATCAAAATTTGGAGATAAATGATGCGGCATAATTCGTTATATATATACATTTTATTTCTACTATTTCAATTAAAAGGAAAGGTCAATTATCTAAGTATTTCAATATAGCTTGGGCCTACTTTACATGAACTCTAATCAAAATCTACAATTGAAGCATAATTACTGTTCATGAAAGGGGTAAAATTGATATTTCTAAGGTCAAAACTCTACAATTCTCTCTTTACCTCAGTATATCCAAAATTCACCGATATTATCATTTTACGTCCATTGTAGACCAGCATCTTCATTATTTGTTAATTTAGTTGAAGAATATTAAATAAGTACAAAATGTCTGTTGTACTATCCTCGTTCCCTAACCTGTTTACACCGCTGTTACGGAGAGTGATAGTGGGCCAGGTATCGAGGTTCGCACAGATGTATTACATAACATAAACCATTAAAAGTTATTTCTAAGCAAAGACAACAACCTAGTCAGATTGTAGTGACAGAGTGACGTTTTACAGAAGTCTGTCATATTGAATTGTTGGGCTAATCTCAACTGAAAAATTGTGAAGCTAATTATTTTATTTTTCCAAGGGATGTGCAAAAATAATGTTCACTGCGTAAACAGTTTTTTGTTGTTGTAAATATATATAATTTATCTAACTCTAACTTGACATTTTAATTATTATCGTACCATCGCAAAGGTATTCCGAACACAGATGAAAAATACTCGGATTCTCCGGGGGAGGAAACGGTAGCTAAGGAATGGCCGATGTATACGTGGAACAGATTCAAATGAAAATGGGGTTTAAAAAACCAAACCTGTTTTATTTTCATTTTTATAGGATTTAAATGGGCAGTAAACCTCACAATCGCTAAGTTGAGACTAGCTATAAAAAATATATAGTTTTTCAGACTAGGGGTGAAAGCAACTTCGAACTTCTCGTGATCAAATAAAATACAAATTTTGTTGTGTCTGTCTCTCCGACGTCGTTTATATAAAACAGCATTCCGCCGTGCGTTGCTCGAGTTTAAAGATATCGCTTTATGGGAGTTTTTATTCAATATTTACGGTACGGAATTTAATGAGATTTGCTCTCCAAAGAGGAAAAATACACAACCTAGAAATGTAAACAACAAAACGAACAAATAACATATTTATATCTTATACTTATTAACTGGGTAGAAATCTAAGTTTACCTATAAGCTTGGTAGATTGGAGACGTTTACCGGACACATGGTAAACTGTACACGGTTTACACAAGAAGTTAATATACAGAAAAGAATACCACCGAGGCTTTAACAAAAATACCAAATCAGATTTCTACCTAACAAGATGGCCTCAATATATCCAGGAAACTTTAAATACGATTACCGAGGGAAAATAAAAGTAAAGAAGTTTAACGCAGAAATATCAGCTTTAGTAATTTTAACAGATTAAACGCGATGAATTTATGAAAAGACCTTGGGATGCTCTACAAAAAGATGGTTTAAAAAGTCAAAGTACACATAAATACACAGCGAAGAGTTTGGTATAGGTAGATTACGTGTAGGTATACGATACGGGCAGGTAGTGGAGGTGTTAGACCGGTATGGTGTGTGGGACATCAAATCTCACTCGAGTAGGACAACTTTGTAAAAGGCAGCCAGCCATGTTATTAGATTTACCTATGAGAAGCCCTACCATACCATCATAATACTGGGACCAGACGACTTAAAGTAGGCTTCATTCATCATCGTAAGGTGTGATCGGTGTTGATATGCCTTCTACAAAAATGTCAGGGATTTAAAACTATATTTAGACTGTAACTCATTGCTAGAGACATCTTTTAAAATCTTCCTGGATGTATATTATCCAATTTTTAACGTTTGTTTTATAAATCAGTATTACTAGAAAGTGATTATGTATGTAACTTGTTTGTTGATTAGATTGTCAGTTTTTTGTGTGTTTCTAAAAGATTGTAAGTTTCTTGTAACTAAAAGATTGTCAGTTTCTTGTGTGTAACTTAACTTGTCCGTAGATTGTCAGTTTCAATCCTAGATTGGAAACGTGAAATATATTTGGTGAATGAAATAGATCCGACCGATGACGATACAAAATAGGGGTCACAAAAGTTCCCCTATTAGTTGACCTTACTTCAAATCAAATTAACTACAATCAACAGAATCTCGTGGAAATTGTAATCAACAGATTCCCCGATCATACGATAGAAAAGAAAATGTTTTGTAGCGTCTGACATGTGTGCAGGATTAGCTTTAATCACTTTTGAATTATGTCTTTCACGAAGAAGTTAGCCGAGATTTAAGTTTATCGCGCAAAAGGGTGTGTATATGTGTATGTAAAACCCGACACACATTCCAATGCCACAGGTATAGGTACCCCGGGGAAGTGAAATAGATGTGATCGTCACCATCAAATACACACATTCAATATACCCAACGGCTAACGTAAGTATATACATATATACAGAGTTCATTCAACGCTACTCGGTGGAGATTTAGCTGACAGCTATAGGTCTTTCCGAGCAAAACAAATATATGTAGGTCTACACACTGTACATAAAAAAACTGTGTCATTTTCACCAGGATATTGTCGGAGATATCATATCAAGTAACGCGAGGATTTCATCAAAAATTAAACAAAACACTGAAAAAGAACATGCTGACATCAATTTCATTGGCATTTAGGCCCAACCATTAATGCCAAGTACCCGAGCATCATCGTCCCGTGTTTCCCTGGCAGACGGTTCGTATTGTTGGACCCAATTCATCAACCATGCTTCCCTGACTTTGCGAAACCAGGCTATAAAACGGCAGTTATGAAATATACACTACATAGAAGTGGCCTCTCTCCTACACGTGTTAAAGTGTGTATGTGTATGTGTATTGTCTGCACTTACGTTACACAGTACTGTAAACATTTGGAGGTTTCAAAACGACAACAAGCATATTTAAATTCAGCTGAAAATTAATAAGCTGAAATGAACATATTGCTTGATACTGGTCATTTGAAACCGACATCTTACTTCAAATCAATATATATCATTAGATTTTAAGTTATTTTTCTTCAATATTCTGGAGGGTTTTTTAATTCGGGACGCCAAGTATATTGAGTGTTTTCATAACAGCCGTTTTGAAATTTGCAAACCAATAAAGAATTAATGCTTTGAATTTTCTTACAAATATAATTTCTGAGATCTGATGTGCACTTGTAAAAATATTTATTTACTGGCAAAAAATGACGGTATCATTTAAAATTCCAAGATACATCATTTGAATAAGATTAAACGACAAAATCATCTCAGTCATTCCATTCAAACATTCAACAAAAACACACAATCTTCACACCTATTCCAAAGGGTGAAACGAACATTGATAAAAAACAAAAGGAATATTTTTTAAAAGCTATACCGTAATATAATATTATATAACTTAAAATGGAATTATTATACTATTAATCACACCGTTATATTTCAAATTTCTCAAAATTCGAACACTATACACCAAATTTATCAACCACAGTATCTAATACACCTGGAGAAAAATTAGAAATGCTGAAAATTGATGCAAGATGTTCATAACACTTGTATAATTAGGTCATTCAGATAACCGGAATGTGGTAAGTTTGATCTGAATGATTAAGGAATGAAATTAAATTAGCTGATAATTTTAAATTCATTAAGGAATTTATGGAATAAAAAATGTATTTAAAATACAAATAAATATAGTTTTCCTTAATGAATTTAAACAAATTGGAATGCAACAATGCATTTAATGGTTTATCGTTTTAAAAACGGACAAATCTGGAATATTTCAATAACTTACTAATATGACAATGGGGTTGAATTTATAAAGAGAATTGTTATCTGCAAAATCATAGCACTATAGCATTTAAAATTCCGAGACTAATATCAAAATGGTAGATACAAAGAAAATTATTTCAGCGTTCAAACATTAAAGACAATTATCCTTGTTAATCTTAACTCCTATCTGTAATGGTTTGTGTTGAAAATTAAATTTCCAGAGAAATAAAAATCAATTTGCAAGAGCAAATAGGAGCTATTAAGATGGGGTTTTTGAAACCCGTTTCGAGGTTTGTTTTAAATAAAACATTATAAACAAACAAAAAATTGTACAACACAATTCTTATGGCCTTGTATGTCAAAAAGATTGGTTCATAAAAAGTAGTATTTGTTAGCTGTGGTAATCTTTGAGGTTCGTGATTCTTGTAGAAATTGATACCCCTCTTAGACACTAAGTCAACTTTGCACAGCTATTTATACAAAGAGATCACACTTATGAGAGTGTCGCGACCACGACTAGTATTGGAAATTGAGCTAACAGCGAGCCAATCTTTTCCCCCCTTGTATATAAACAGTATGGATCCGGTAGAATTGAAAATTAATCGGCTGGTCGAATCACACTTTCTCAAACATGGCGGATTTAGCACGTTCCGACCATGAGAAGAGCAAACAGTTAGCGCACACACACATTATCACCCTAATTGAAAAATTCCTGAATACTGCACCGAACATGTATAGCACAGATTTCTTCATTTGAAACCAATATAACAAAACAAAAACTGTCCACAGATTATCTGAGATGAATTTCAAAATTGTATTTTTTTTGTTTACCTCACAGTATTTTTCTAAGACCTTTCATCAAAGAAAATGTCCATTCATCAAACCTATTGTCTTGTCCTGATTAAAAGAGCAAAATGTCCCCATCGGCGAGGAATATTAGAGTATTTGAAACTCCCAATGGTATCCATAATTCAATGATGGTCCATTATCATATTACAGGTCTTGAGCTACACAAAATTTTCAATTGCCCCTAAATTCCCACAAAATCAACGCTGTTCCATACCTGACTTTGGAAGGAGGTCATTTCTCTGACCTTTAGTATTCCTGTCCGAAGCAATTGTTCCGTTCTAGGTGACCAGTCTGTTGATCTGATAGACACTACTGTAGTGGACACTGGACAGTGTCCAGCTCAACCTAGTACATCCATCAATTCGATACAAATCACTGCTCTAAAGTGACATGAGCGCAGAATCAACCTGTCACTTGTCTAAAGAGTCCGGAGTTGTGGTCAGCTGCCGTCAGTTCTTACACCCCTTGGTTATTCGGCGATGACCAGGCCATATCTACAACACACACAGGTATAGCCCCTTGTCCGTTTTATGACTGTCCGTACACTCTCGGCACAATATCTGTGTGACAATAAAGATGGACCGATACGCGTTCGAGTTGTGAAAACATTTTTTTCGGTAACCACATATTTTGTTTGTCGTATATTATATATTTTACCTGTTGGTCTGTCCGATAGAGACTGGTCAGCACGTGACAATGGCCGAATTGTCCTTGGGGGGTTATCCTTGTCCTAAAACGGAACGTCCTCTAGTCAATGGGTAGGCGAGTGATTCTGTGGGTTATAGTGGTGATGAGGTGGGGGCTGATGGTGCCCACTCATTAACTGACTAACTATGTGTCCAGTTTGAGAAAGTCCGTGAGAGGAAGGTAAGGAGGGTGAGCTCACGGGCATGTTCATGCCCATTCCCGAGTTGCCCCCCATTTGTCCATTCGACCCATTAGACAGGGGACTTCCGGGCCCATTGGGGCTCTCCGGAGATCCCTGTTCCGGCATCAAAATTTCGCCGTTCGGACCGAGGGGTCCGGGTGGAGTCATACGCTTCTCCTTTTGTCTCCGGTTACAGAACCAGACCCGGACAACTTCTTTTTCCAGTTGTAACTGGTCTGCTAAATGTGATATTTCCGGTGCGGAAGGTTTCGGTTGTTTCATGAAGTGATTTTCAAGAGCACCTTTCACTGTTACTTCTATACTCGTGCGCTTCTTTCGCTTACGACCTTGAGCGGCGATTTTGTCTATGTTAGTAGGAGACCCCGTCGTGGAATCAGCCTCTTCTAACCATTTTTGAAGTAAAGGTTTCAATTTACACATATTCTTAAAACTCAATTGCAATGCTTCAAATCTACAAATAGTTGTTTGACTAAACACGTTACCGTACAGTGTTCCGAGAGCTAGTCCGACATCCGCTTGTGTAAATCCGAGTTTTATCCGCCTCTGTTTGAATTGTTTTGCAAAAGCTTCCAAATCGTCCGAGGACGGGGCATCGTCGTCGGACCCCGGGGCATGTTGGTCCATGTCATGTTCCGGGTCTCGCATTGCTGGGTGGAGTTGATGGGGTGACAACATCCCGTTCATAGGAACCCCATACCCCATTTGCTGTAGCTGGCCACCCCCGTTGGAGAGGTTGAGGTGGGGGGAGGATAGCTGAGAATGCCATGTGTGGGGGGAGTGAAGTTGTTGTGGTCTGTGATGGAGGGTGGCGTGGTGCCCGTCCGTTGTCACCTGGGGGTTAGGTTTGATATCCCGCATATCTCGCATATCCTGGAGCTGGGGCATGGCGGACGTACCCCAGGAATCCCCACAAGGTAGCCCCCACTGGTTGTGAAGCTGACCCAAATGATGTCCATTTTGATGCTGTGGCGGCATGTATTTAATTTCCTGTAAATCCGTGTTCCGGTGATGATACTGCGTTTGTTGTGACACAAGTCCCTGCATCCCGTGGGTCGGGTCGAGATGAGAGTTGTTGAGCGACGGGGGTGTACTGGAAGCCAGATACAGACTAGCACTCGTAGCCATTATCATGCGGAGTTGTTAATACTTCACATTTACATGTATCAGGTATATAGTTCACATAAGGCAACACACGCTCGTCGCAAGAGCACCTTATCTGACTTGCAAAACCGCCCTGACTCCACGCACTATCTTATGGGTTATGCATAACACGACAGAGACCAAGCATTACTTTACCTTAGCCGGCCAGCGTATTATCATTGCCGATGATTGATGCCGCCTTAACGAGACGACGATTGGCTAACGTCCCCGTGATTGACAATGAATGGACCATTAAATTTACAACGAGTAGCTGTCTCCGTGCTCTGATTGGCTGATGGGTGTTAAGCCCGGCCCGTTCGATATCACACAACTAGAAGCCATGTGCTCGCCGTGTAATGACACGGCTCCAAAACAAACAGAGACTCGCAGCTTGCTGTCGATTTCCACACAAATAATTTTCCGCTTTTGGACGAGAATTTAGGCTCCCATATTAGTGTACATGTATATTATACGGATAAGAATTTTTACCAAGTGAAAGTAGAAATACTTCCCCGACAGACTATTAATGCGCCTTCGCTTTCCTCACATACCTTGTACAGTAAAGCCACCACATTTTCATCGTTTCAATGTATAGAGTTTTGCTTCAATGGTCATAAAAAGGGTTTAAAATAATATTTTTTAGAAATTCTCCGAAAGATATTGCGTTTCCACGTCTTATAATTCTATAACGTCCGGTATTGGAACCAGCGAACAACTTTATAGGGAGAGAGCTGAGAAGTGGGGAAATTTTAATTAAAGTCACCTTGTTGGTACGCTCTCATCCAGGGTGTTCAGCGACGCGGAAGAGAACAACAAAGAGAGGCTATTCTATACCATCTCACTGCGTATACATCTCGGCTTTCTAAGGTGAGAAAAATTACACAGGAGAAAAAAAAAACACGTCGCGATTTTGTTATCTGTTTCGTCTTGGCTATGGGCTAGAAGATGTTTTGTGTTTTATTTCTTGAAAAGTGATCTGGAGGGAAACTGTAGGTATTTTCTCTCGTTCGGTGCCCGCTAGCCAGGTGTGATATATACAGACGGACAGGTAGATATGTATACCTGTTTAATCAGCACTTACCTGTGATTTGGAGAGCGACAATGGACGGTGATGATATCCCATTATGACTTGTGGTCATTGACAGATAGCTTATATGCCCCCCTATCTACTAATAAAAAAAATATGGTTTGTTTGATGTGTGTTGGAAGTATATACTGATACGGGATTTATATCATATTACTTTTTTTCGTTAATTTAACTCAATATGCTATATATTTACTCATTTATTTACAAAAAATTGTGACATAAAATTATGGCTAAAAACGGCATCAAAAACATGTATACATGAAAACATACACGTGGATATTGCATCCATAATTGTCTCTCTGTATATCACATAACCAGGTTATCACATTATCATATTATCAAAAATATCAACTTGAATCTTAGAATATCACCGAAAAATATCTATCATAATTTTGGGATGACATCTTTACGATGGAGTTCAAAATTCGTTAAATTCGCTTTTTCTTATAACATACATGTCAATGTTTTTATCTTTTTCAGTAATACAGAAAATGAAAGAATATGATTCAGACTTGTAGCAAAAGAGGAAAAAATGGTTTTAGATTTAGCTACAAATAGCATCCGGCCATTTGTTGGTGTCATATTATTTCTACTATTCTGTATCCATGGAAACAGCGATGTCCCCACAGAGGAACCACGTATAGCTCTATTCCGGTGTTGAGTCGGCCTCGTACATTTCACCACAGGAAGAAAATTACCCCCTCAATCCCCTACAGACCACAGAATGGGTGTCGAGGACTTCTACCCGGGGTAGATCCCATTACTAAGGCTACTTGTTCCGATTGTTTGAAACAGGATCAAATTCCACCCTTTTTATAAACGTGTGAAGTCATGGAAAACTCAATTGTAGAAAAAAATAAGCAAATTATTTATCCCTTCGGGATTTAAACTGGAGTAAATAGATACCCGGGGTTCTAGCTATCAACGGATATCTGGCCCTTTTTAACCATCCCTTAGGACTGTACGTGTTAATTATAGCACTACAACCGCATCGCTCAGCCAGCAGGGGGTCGCGGGGGGTCGGGGCAGTGTGGTGTTGATGAAAACTCGATTATATAATTATGCTCGTCCTCAGGTAGTTTTTTTTTGTATTCGTGTATTTTCGAATCGTTGGTTTTATTTTTTTTTGGCTGTTTTCTGAAGCAAAGATATCAATGATTTAATTAACCTTAATTTTATGTCTCATTTGAATGAAATACTGGAATATATGTTACTTAAATGATACCAATTATCTTGAGGTGGTTTTAGATAATCATATATATATATATTATAATTTTTGTTTTGTATTTTTGTTTGTTACTAATAATCCAAAAATATTATCAATATTTATCATTATTATGTTGATCACGATATATAAATCAGACTTAAGAAAATAAATTCAGAAAATAATCAGCTCAATTTGTTCTGCTTGACCTTAGCTAAAAGTACATTTGTAAAATTCAAATTTATACAATCGTATATATTTGCCAGTATTGATTTCCATAGCTAAACAACCATCCATACAAACGTCGGTCGTTGTCCACTTTCCTCGTGTAATTCCAATTCCTGCTTTATTTTTCTGTTTTTATTTATTTACGTTTGTCCGGAGCCGTGTACTGGTCAGTTTGTGTGGTTTGTCTTGTTGATACTTCTGTTTACAACCCCGCCGTTAAAGTGAGGAGGACCGGGCTGAAGGTCCGCAGTCTTCACGCTAAAGCTCATTGATTATTCATTAGATCGCGAGGCGGTTAATTTATAGCTTGTTCGGTCGGGGAAAAGTCCCGCCCACTTTGCATCTAATTAACAAAACGATTTTCAGCAACGAAGACGGAATACAAGAAATACTACTCGTTCACTTTGTTAAAATACAAAACAATTATAGATTAAAGATTTTTGTTTTCTTTTTGGGACTTGTATTAAAATCTGTAAGTCAGATTAACCTCCAAGAGTGACCATATAGATTAACAAAGATTCCCCGAGAAAGAATAAATTATAAAAATGATAAATATAAAATACAGCGATGAGAAAAAACACTGCTATTCGAAATACATATATATGAATTTTTACCAGTTTTTTTCACTATTTAAAAGCTTTTCATTGTTAATTACTCTATCTGAATAACTTCAAGCACAAGTCTTTAACTTTAAAATCCTTAATTCAAATAAATTCAATTTGTAATTATTAAATCATTTTTACTATTTGTATGTTTTTTTTCACAAATTGCCCAATGTTCCTCAATTTGTGTTTATATAAAGACAAAAAAAAATTCAGGTGAAATATTATAAGCTTTCTGCTTGATTTTCAAATCAAAATATTTCTTCTTTATTTGTTGTCAAACCTTTTGAAAAAAAACTGTATTCATTATATCAACAAATTAAGATTTTCAAAAAATAAGGTTACTTTCTACCTTTATCAACTTTAAAGTATACTACCTAACAGTACCGTATACTACCTAACAGTACCCAACAGTACCGTATACTACCTAACAGTACCGTATACTACCTAACAGTACCGTATACTACCTAACAGTACCGTATACTACCTAACAGTACCGTATACTACCTAACAGTACCGTATACTACCTAACAGTACCGTATACTACCTAACAGTACCGTATACTACCTAACAGTACCGTATACTACCTAACAGTACCGTATACTACCTAACAGTACCGTATACTACCTTACAGTACCGTATACTACCTAACAGTACCGTATACTACCTAACAGTACCGTATACTACCTAACAGTACCGTATACTACCTAACAGTACCCATCAGTACCGTATACTACCTTACAGTACCGTATACTACCTAACAGTACCGTATACTACCTAACAGTACCGTATACTACCTAACAGTACCGTATATTACCTAACAGTACCGTATACTACCTTACAGTACCGTATACTACCTAACAGTACCGTATACTACCTAACAGTACCGTATACTACCTAACAGTACCGTATACTACCTAACAGTACCGTATACTACCTAACAGTACCGTATACTACCTTACAGTACCGTATACTACCTAACAGTACCGTATACTACCTAACAGTACCGTATACTACCTAACAGTACCGTATACTACCTAACAGTAATGTATACTACCTAACAGTAATGTATACTACCTAACAGTACCGTATACTACCTAACAGTACCGTATACTACCTAACAGTACCCATCAGTACCGTATACTACCTAACAGTACCGTATACTACCTAACAGTACCGTATACTACCTAACAGTACCCATCAGTACCGTATACTACCTAACAGTACCGTATACTACCTAACAGTACCGTATACTACCTAACAGTACCGTATACTACCTAACAGTACCCATCAGTACCGTATACTACCTAACAGTACCGTATACTACCTAACAGTACCGTATACTACCTAACAGTACCCATCAGTACCGTATACTACCTAACAGTACCGTATACTACCTAACAGTACCGTATACTACCTAACAGTACCCATCAGTACCGTATACTACCTAACAGTACCGTATACTACCTAACAGTACCGTATACTACCTAACAGTACCCATCAGTACCGTATACTACCTAACAGTACCGTATACTACCTAACAGTACCGTATACTACCTAACAGTACCCATCAGTACCGTATACTACCTAACAGTACCGTATACTACCTAACAGTACCGTATACTACCTAACAGTACTTTCTAACAGGTAAATTGACCTGTAATATGTAATTTCACCTGCGATATGAACAGGGTTCGCAAAATCAACAGTTTATTGTGTTTGTGATCTAATCTATTATGACCTAATTGCCGGTTAACCCCTAATTTAAAAGAAAAATGTTAAACAAATCCATGATTTAAATTAAAAAAAAAAAATCTTGTTCAAATTGTTTTTTTGACACTAACCAAATGGATTCAAGTTTTTTTAATGAAAAATTACAATTTCATGTTTAGAAATCAAATGCAGTCTGGGTTTTTTTCTTTTGCTTTAATGTTGTGTTTAATTTGAAATAATTGACCGTTTAAGGAAAAAAACACCGACCCGAGTCGATGAGGGGACATTAGCTCCGCCCTGTATTGGTTTCTGCTCGTTGACACCCGTCATCTGTGTTCGGACCAACAGATCTGTTACCTAAATAACATCCTCCCTCCCCACCGGACAGCTGACCACCCTATTGTCCTGCAACGTTGGCGCTGACCATTGTCCTCTCGCCACAGGAGGCAAGATTAACCGATAAAGAAGGAATTAGTGTCTTAACCGGATGTTGATTACAGGCTGACTGAGACATGTGTAGTTATGGGTTTTTTTTTTACTTGTTTATTGTTTATACTTTAATTCCACGTTAAGAAATTCTGACATTGATTGCTGAATATTTGTAATAAAAGATGATTAAGTCGTAATGTTTTAACAGCTTTATTAAGTTTTAGTTTAAATATATTTTATTGTAAATAATTATTAACAAAAGATTTGGACACACATTTTTATCAATTTTATCAGGGACGTATATGTGATATATACGTATACACGCGATATTACCGTGGATATTTCTTACTAGACCCTAATGATATATACGTATATATATATACGTCCCTGACCTTATGTAGCGTATGACTTAGACGCAAACTCAAATAGTTGAAAATCAGATATCAATATAAAACCCAATACAATTGATCATTTATGAGTTACCGTTTAATGAAGATATTTACAAACAAAAACAATCATAATAAAAAAAGAACAGATACAATAACTGAAAATGTTAAAATAATCAAGAAATATAATGTAATGCGTGAGTATATGTTATCATTCAGATTTTCACCATTTAAAAAATTGGTCAATCTCAGCACGGAATTAAGTTAGAATTATTCCCATCTTAACAGTAAACTTTGATCACAAACCAAATACCTAACTCATTATGGCTACTAGATAGCACACCTATGTGAATTTCACTGTCGTTTTTCGGACGTCGAGCAAGGAGAGGTGGATTAAGGAGAGGTGGATTAAGGAGAAGTGGATTAAGGAGAGGTGGATTAAGGACAGGTGGATTAAGAAGAGGTGGATTAAGGACAGGTGGATTAAGGACAGGTGGATTAAGGAAAGGTGGATTAAGGAAAGGTGGATTAAGGACAGGTGGATTAAGGACAGGTGGATTAAGGACAGTCGGAGTAAGGAGAGGTGGATTAGGAGAGGTGGATTTAGGAGAGGTGGATTAAGGACAGGTGGATTAAGGAGAGGTAGATTAAGGAGAGGTGGATTAAGGACAGGTGGATTAAGGAGAGGTGGATTAAGGAAAGGTGGATTAAGGACAGGTGGATTAAGGACAGGTGGATTAAGGACAGGTGGAGTAAGGAGAGGTGGATTTAGGAGAAGTGGATTAAAGAGAGGTGGATTAAGGAGAGGTAGATTAAGGAGAGGTGGATTAAGGACAGGTGGATTAAGGACAGGTGGATTAAGGACAGGTGGAATAAGGAGAGGTGGATTAAGGAAAGGTGGATTAAGGACAGGTGGATTAAGGACAGGTGGAATAAGGGCAGGTGGATTAAGGACAGGTGGATTAAGGACAGGTGGATTAAGGACAGGTGGATTAAGGACAGGTGGATTAAGGGCAGTTGGATTAAGGACAGGTGGATTAAGGACAGGTGGATTAAGGACAGGTGGATTTAGGCGAGGTGGATTTAGGAGAGGTGGATTAAGGAGAGCTGGATTTAGGAGAGGTGGATTTAGGAGAGGTGGATTAAGGAGAGGTGGATTAAGGAGAGGTAGATTAAGGAGAGGTGAATTAAGAAGGCAGGAGAAAATATCTAGTAAGACAAATCTAAAAGAAAAAAAAATAATCGAATACACTTGAGATGCAGATCCGGGTGAATTTGTGATATTTACTGTGAACGAGTTTGTTTTGTTTTTAATCTGTAAAAAAATTGGGGGAGGGAGGGGGAACAGGATGCAGACTTGTTAGTTATCTATATCAATTAAAGATACGGCCAGATTTATGTGTGTGTTTTTTTTTAATTGAAACATTCACGTGTTATGGTCTGTACATAAATTATGTAAGTGACGCAAAAGATTTTATAATACGTAAAGGGTAAAGGGGACGCAACCCTGAAAAATCAGTGGATTTCTTTTCTTTTTCTTTTCAATTCCAAAGTATTGTTTGAAAAAATGACAAAAACAAAATAGGGTTTATCATATTGTCTTTCCATACTGTTTTTCATTTGTAAATTGTAGCCAGGAAAGTTTTTTTTTACCTGAACACTGTCAGTGCTAGGCCACCACAGGTGTGTATTTTACCGTTTTCACATCTCATTAACTGTCTTCAATACTCGAGACTCGAATGAATTGGGGTACTGGCCATATATCTCCTAAAACCTCTATGAAATTGTAACAAATTGTTTGTAAGAAAGCAGGTCGGGACGAGTCCGGATCTGTTACCCCGTTCAGGGCGTTATTACGGCACGTTCCGTATCCGGTGACACCCTAGGGGCCCCGCCTTTTGTTCTCTCTGGGTGGTTATCCCCCCATAACTACCGTATATTTGTGTCTGCCATTATCTCCCCACACTATTAACTATTGTATTACCAATACAGGCTTGAGCGCACATCATTCAAATACCATTGAAAGATATTAGTTTATCTCTTAACATAAAGAAAACCCGATACGAAATAATTATCATGTGTAATTTCAGAGTATTACAAAACATTTCCTTGATGTAAGCTGAAGCCGAAACTGTGACAATCGGTTTTTTTTTCAGAGTTGTAAACGTCCTGAAGGGGAGATAACAAAGTAGCGGATACCTAATCACCAGCTCGGGACGAGTTGTCTTGTATTACATAATGAAGTAGCTGACGTACATCTATTGACATCTCATACAGGTATCGCCCCCTGTTTAGGAAATCTAGCGAAGGCGTAAACAGGTACATAAATATTGCCACTTAACTCATCATCATGTAATTCTAACAACGATTTTTACAAAATCTTTCATTCACGTTTTAATTCAACTGCGTTATACTGTTTATTTTTCACCATGAGTAGAAGCTATATATTATTATAAAAAATGCAGAAAGGTATGCTGGAATAACATCCGATCGACGTCAAGGTTCCGTTTTGTTCCTCTATTCTTCATTCATATTTTGTTATGTTTCTGATTTATCTAAGTTGTTATTAACTCATCTGTACTAAAAGGATACGTCAAGGCTTTGTTGTTTTGTTTCTCTATTACCTATCATAATTTTATACTTTCTTAAGTTTCTATTTCATATTACATATTCATTTTTTTGTATATTGTTATATATTCCATTTCATATTACATTTTTATATTTCGTGATATTTCTACGCCAAGGGTGGGCTGTGGTTCCAATGCTGTTTTTTTAGCTACACTATAAGTCTATGCCAAGGATCCGAATTCCTTTACAAACAAGGACAATGTCAAGGGTTTGCTTTGTCCCTCGTGTATTGTTTAATATGGCCATTGCTAGATCTACGTCAGTGAAAAAATGTGTTCCCTTTACCAATTGACTGTGATACATCTCTCTGTAATAGGTTACCTTTGTTCTTCCCCTTTCACAATCTCGTTTGTGAGAATATTGTTTTTATTTTCTTTAAGGGGCCGCGGTGGCCGAGCAGTTAAGGTGTCCCTACATTCTACCGCTAGCCCTCCAACTCTGGGCTGCGAATCCCGCGTAGGGCAGTTGCCAGTTACTGACCGTAGGTCGGTGTTTTTTCTCCGGGTACTCCGACTTTCCACCACCTCGAAAACCTGACACGTCCTTAAATGACCCTGGCTGTTAATAGGACGTAAAACAAAATACAATTGTATGCCAAATCGAAGTTTATTTTCTGAACTCTTTCTCGTTTGTATAATATCTGTAAAGCTTTACCAGTATTTGTTTATTGATATTAATTGTTGATAATGTTAAGATATTTTCAACTCTGACAATCTTGTAGTCTTACAATTCAGATCCAATAAATGTATTGATTTTATTTAGCCTACCAACTGTCGTTATATATAGAGGCTTGATCACTATATCGCCCGTATTACATACCGAATAGACTAGGCGTCTGTCTTACCTTTGTATCCGATATCGCACAAATTAATGCTATTTGATATCATTTTAAATCAACGAAATAAAAAGAAAGGAAAGGCATTGAAATTAGATTTGTAACCTCACTGAGACAAAAGTATGTTTGTACTTAAAAACCCTCCTTAGAGCTGTCAACTGTGGTCCATCGTCCAATTCTTAACCGTATTTGTAAACAATTTACCAGAACGCCAAACACATAGTTTTTGTAACCCTTGTTACACCTATACTTCACAACTCACCTACCTATTATTGTAATTTATAATCCACCTCAGTCAAGCCGGACTCAATACCACCTATATTTATCAGGCGGAAGCGAGGACCCAGGCCTGCGTCGGCGAGATCAAAGAGTGGCTTATCGTTGAATGGTCTTGTCCCAATTCACGCCAAATCTATTAATTTTCTGCTGGTCGAATCCGACATTGTAATAGTAATGAATTCAATTAACGTCATTTCTCACGCCTGGCGCGAGATGTTGGAAGTATTAATACGAAGTTAGCGGGTTAATTAGATGTAAACGGTATCGGGTTTAGGTGACGGCATCATCACGGACCGCGGGAAAAACTGGCCGAGCGGACTCACTTCATAAATCAAATCACTTACAAAGTTTAAACAACAAAAGATGTACTTCATATTTAAGTTAATGGTTGAAGTAGACGACAAGAATTGTCATTGATCGAAGCTTCTATTTTTACAAAAAAAGATACATAATTTATTAAAAACTGTCTAACAAACATTTAAAATCGCTTGCAGGTGAATTTCATTATCGTATGTATAAGTATAATAAAATTCAATCTTGTTTTTGTTTGTGTTTTTACGTCCTATAAACAGCTATGGTCATTCAATGAAAGACCCAATATACGTAACTTTCGACAAAACGGGAAGCGAAAATCAAGCCTAATAACTATTTATATTTATAGATTTTGTTAAGATTATATACTGATATCAGCAATATCCAAGATGAATTTTACGCAGTTACCGGTACAGCAGCAGTTGAAACTCGGTATTTGTAAACAGGCGTCCATATTGAACTAACTTCGTCTTGTTGTTGAAGTGGGTCCCACCTAAATAATTTTCAATTCTTTGGATTTTTCTGTCAAAAATTTCTTGTTAGTTACCGCTCAGGATTAATCCGTTTTAGGTTTTTTTTTATTGGTTATCGACTGGATTTTTTTTCCGGTATTTTCAGAATCAGGAAAAATTTCCCTGAAGTTACGTATATTGGGCCTTTAAGATGCAAGGTTTTACAGGCGAGGGAAGCCGGAGAACCGGGATATGCACGACCTACGGTCAGTACCCGAACTAAGATAGTTTTAATACGCCTGAAACGTTTATCATTATCTAATAAACACGTTATGCTTTGTTTTTTGTTGTTTTATATATACTTTTTTAATTACGGTTCGAAAATTGAAGGCTTTCGTACGTTATTTACTCAATTCTCTATTTCAAACAACAATGATCCCCTTCCCAAAAATGTAACAAAAGCGTAGTCCTCGTTAGTTAGTTCAAAATAACGAATCAAACATTTATTAAAAATTGTCCTAATTGTTTAGTTTGTTGTCTACTATCTTCAGCCCAAATCTACATCGAACAGCTCAGAGACTTGATATAACATCTCTGCACGGCTTAATTCCCGCCTAACGAAGTCATGGTTGAGTGTTAATGTACCGCCCTCGCTCCAGGTGTTAGATCATGCCGTTGGTCGCGTCACTGCTGAGTGTAACCCACAGTTTTCGCACGAGTGAGCATTCACGTGTAATGAGGGTTCGATATGACTATTAGACCAATATAAGTCTCGATGCTGCTCGACCTTTGAACTACCGGAAACGTCGTCGTCATCATCATCATCATCATCATCATCATCATCATCATCATCATCAAATTTAAACATGACATGTTCGACTAATGATGAAAACGTGAAAACTGAATGTTCTACTAACGGAAATACACAGATCAAAGCGGACCAAAGCGGAGCGTACCGTGTTGTCAATTTCACTTGATGCAAGGTGTCCGAAATAATGTGGTTTCATTGTAAAGAACAAATTACATGTCCAAACTTAACAGGTTTCTATATATACAAAGACCAAAGTGTCCAAACTTATGAGGTTTCTATATAATATATAAGACAAAAGTGTCCGAACTTATGAGGTTTCTATAAGGATTGAAAGTCATTTGTTTAACTTTCATAGTGCTATGAAAAGTCAGCCGTTACATCCATATTACATGAACACCGTTAGGGCTTCATACTAAATATGGATGTAACGGCTGACCTTTCATTAAACTATGACAGTTTTAAAAAAATGACTTGCAATCCATATATTTACATTTTTACTATATAACGATTGCTTAACTTCATTTATATTTTTTCCAATTAATAGGTTAATAACCTGCGTTTGCATATGTGTCGTCATTTAAACGACATGTGCGGAACAGCCCAGCTTGAATAAAATTGGCGCCAATGATACTAATTAGTCATTTGAGCGTTTGACGCAAGGGCATTCTCCATGTTATTCCAAGCGGCGCGACAAGACTCTCATTGAACAAACTTGATCTGTGACGTCATAATTAAACCACGTGTTACGTCTCGAGAACCATTGCTTTCATACTTTTATGAAAGGCATTTTTGCTTGTAATCTTCATATAGTGGGTTGCAGCGCAAATGTAAATATACTTTTATGAAAGGCATTTTTGCTGGTAATGTTCATATAGTGGGTTGCAGCGCAAATGTAAATATATGTATATAAAGAATAAAGTGTCCGAACTTATGAGGTTTATATATATGTATACAAACATCAAACTGTCCTAACTTATACGGTTAACGTTACTGTGGATTCAGATACCAGTTGTCTGAACTAATGAACTTTCTATGCATACAAACGCCAAAGTTTCCAAACTTGTGAGGTTATATCAGGGACGTATATGTGTCACATATACGTCCCTGGTTATATGTATGCAAAAATTGAGGTGTCCAAACTAAGGACATTTTTCTGTATACTGACCCCGTCCCCAGTATAGCATACAAATACGAAATTATTCAGGGAAAAAACACTCTCATAACTTTGATCATTTGGATTTTCTAAATTAAGGGGAGATAAGCTAGTAGTCAATTCAGGTGAGACATTTTTCATAAAAAAAACTTACAGTCTACTATGTAAGCAAAACGCTATAAAACTTCTTTTTTAATAATTTTATTTTCAGTGTGCTAGATATGATCCTGACTTGCAATATGAGCATGTCATTGTGGACAAAAAAATATGTACCACTTTTTTTTTTATTAAATCCTAAATGGAGAAAACCATGGGAGTTATTTGAGGTCATAGAAAAGTTACAGTAGCACATTTCGTTTTTCATTCCAGGTAATTTTACATAGATAACGCTGATGTGAATTTCAACCGCTAGATACCATTTCAAACACAAGCCAAATTTGCATATGGACTTTTATCTCCAACCTGCTACCAGCAACGGGACACTGGAAATGACGGCACATATCACGTGATGGACGTGTCCTCCGTAAAAACTACCACATGTTGCATGTATCGGGTGGCGGAGTTTCAAACGAGTCGGGTACAAAGATCATTAAGCTTGATTTAAAAAAAAACCATCATAGTATAAAACTGTTTTTATTTATCTGATGTATTTTTAAACGGCTTTCATTGATGTTGATTGAGAAAGAATGAAACAGGTTGGGATATTTTTTCGAATTAATTTTCCTCTTTTTTTGTTCGAAAAAAATCTACACGTTTTAATTTTTTAATTTTTTTTTTTTTATTTTGCTTTAAGCTTAATATGCGTTTTAAAAAGACTCAGCCCATAATTTCCTTCAACACAATCCAACTAATATGTAGCGATCGTATCATACTAGAGTAACACGTGGTCATAACACAAAATCAGATTGCATTCGAGGTTTTTTTAGGCCAATATAACCAGTGATCATATTCACTCCGTAACATATCAGACATTTGCATATTTCTGCATACTAATTAATGACCTTTTGCACTTTCCCTCTTGCTATAATTACCTGCCGTGCCACCTTGAAAGCGATGACAGTCATTAGGTAGTGGTCACAGTCTATGGGTACAATTACTGGTTACTTAGGAAACCAAATACCAAGTATACAGTCAATTAAAACGGAAGCGGATGCTGTAAAGATCAAATCACTTTATTATCCGGAAACAGCTGAGAGGGAGAGAGAGAAACAGGGGAGAAACAACGCGTCGCCCTCTTAATGTGCTGACCGATAGCGGCTATTATATGTCCGAATAGCACAGGTGTAGAGATGGACTCGGCAACATATGTGTTTAATGGAAAACAAGCTTTTGTTCTCCCATTTCTCGTTTTTGATATCAATGATATTAATTATATTGTGATACGTATCTTTCTGTATATTCCCATGGTAGAATAGGAAACGAGACACACATTGAACCTAATTCTTTTGTTAGTAAAACAGTGGTTTTTTTTTTTTTTAAATAATTTGCAATTTATTTTGCTGATCTGTTGATGTCGAACTACAGAACACTTTCTACATGGCTTGATTAATAAGTGATATCGGTTATAAATTGAATTCAAGAATGTATGGTTTTATTTAGAGTCGTATTTTAAGGAGATATAAAATCGTACTCTAGTGACTGTTAAATTGATTGATTGATTGATTAGTGATTGATTATCGAGCTACTTGATAGGTAATATCAGTCAAGGTAACATTGTGGCGAGTCTGTTTCTATAGAAAACATGAGTTTAGAATGAAAAGAAATCCGTAAAATCTTTAACTTGGACAGTTCATTTAACCAACTACAAGATTTGAAATATTGATCAGTTACAAGTTTTAGAATATTAAACTTGATCGGTAGCAAGTTTTAAGAACTTAAACTTGATAGTTAAATTTTTAAAATCTTACACTTGATAGGTAACACGTTTTGAAGTCTTAAACTTGATAGTTCCAAGTTTCAAGTTTAAAAACAAGTATACTTTGTTTGCATTATGCGTCACAATATTAAAACAAAGTAAACAAAATGAGCCAGTCACAGCTCCCTTGGTTGTTAATAAACGTGCATAAACATTTAAAGGAGATTTTTTTTTTTTAATTTCTCCAGTACTCCAGTTTCCTCTCACTATACATTAAGGCCCTTTGCGCACTAACATCAGGCCACCAAGAGTGATTAATATAAGTTGGATAACGGATACTGTTGTAAAATAAATTCAGTTTATTTATTTGTTTATCAAAAAGTTTGCTTTATATTTAAAGTGTCCCTACAACCCTGTACATAACTTTCTAAACACTGGAACTGTTTTGTTTTCGGAAAGGGACGATTCCATTTGAAAACTAATTTTGGAGACGTTGCCGTATATTACAGTACACAGGTTTTACGAATTTCGGAATTATTTCTTTCAATGATAATAATAAGTCTTCATGTATATTTTTTCAACTTAGACTATGGCAGTTATTATGAAAGCACATTTTAATTTTGACCACCATATATAAATGTCTGTTGTTGACACATAAACATTTTTTATGGTTTTCTGTCCACTTAGTACAAACTTTATTTTATTTCTTTTTCAATTCAATACATAGTGAAGAGCGAATACACAAATTTTGAAATTGGATTTGGAAACAAGTTGTACAACTTATATTAATCCATCTCTGTCCGCTTCATTCCCGAGAAGTTCTGTAAACAACAGACAAAGACTATATTGGAAATAAGACTAACAGGAGAGGAAGTCGAAGTACGCGGGAAATCCCACGTGATCGAGCAAATGACCATTTCCACGTCCGACTGGGAAATCGAACCCCGACCGTTAAACATTGCGTTGCTATAATCACCCATACTATAATTGATATATTGTAATTTGTCAAATTCCTGCACACATACGGGAAAATAAATTATATTTGGAAAGTGAAAACAAAGCCCAGACTTAGATGCATTGTTCACACACCACAAACAAATATTAACCATACTTAAACACAAACACACAACAAAAGCACCGGTATTTATCAACACTGCGTGTCACTGCATGTACCGCAGATGACACGTTTTGGTTACGTCATGGATTTCAGGGGTCAGTTTCTATTGCGTCACAGCGCGTGATCCGTAGTCATGACACTGACGTTGTGTAGGTAATCCTGTTTCACGTATGTTTGAGTATGAATACACAGAGTGACATCCTTTGTTTCGAATTGTTAGATCAGACCCTGGGTTTATGTCAGTGGTAGCGTCTAATAAATTGGAAATTCTCGTGAGCATCCGACTCCAACAGGATGTCACAATTTCGGAAGCTGCTTGTGGTGTCAAAAAGGCTTTGTCGCGCTTAAACATGGACACTCAAAAATTCGCACTCAACTTTGCCCTAACACAAAGAAATATTACAACACCTATACGAGGTCATATTAAAGGCCCAATATACGTAACTTTCGGCAAAACGTGAAGCGAAAATCAAGCCTAATAACTTATTATATTTATAGATTTAGTTAAGATTAGCTGATATCAGCAATATTTAAGATGAATTCTTACGCGGTTACCGGAACAGCAGCAGATGAAACACAGTATTTGTAAACACGCGTCCATTTTTAACTGTCTTCTACCTTCGGTTTGTTGTTGAAGTGGGCCCCACCTGACGTATTTTCATTTTTTTTAGATTTTTTTGTCAAGAGCTTCTTGTTAGTTACCGCTCAGGTTTACTTCGTTTTAGGCTTATATTTGCATGGTTATCAACTGGATTTTTTTTCAGAATTTTTCAGAATCACGAAAACTTTCCTAAAGTTACGTATATTGGGCCTTTAACCATTCGATAGTTTTTTGTCATTAGAAACTGATACAGTGAATTTCATTCCTTACATAGAAACAATTATGCAAATTAAATAGGTGTAAATCCATCTAAGTTCCGTTTTGATTTACTTACAAATCGTTTGCATACATACCTGAAATATCAGAATTTATGATTTATACAATACAGATCCCATTAAACAGGACAACATGTTTTCAACCCAAGAGTATCATAAGAAACACTCCGGGTTTGAAAAATTTACATAATTATGTGCAAAGCTTACTTATTTTACCAAATTCGCTTTAATTGAAATATATTAAGAACAAGGACTTTTTTTAAAACATTATGTTAATTCCGGATACGTTTCCTCTCCATTTGTTTTCCGAACCTGATGGAACGAATTATACTTTAATATTAATCTACAAGATGTAATACTTTCCTGTAAAGTTTTTTCAACACTAAATTAACTTTAAAGTTAGATTTTGTTTTAAATAGATATCTAAATCATATTTTTGTAATATTCCGTGTTCAATTTGATGGTCCGGACCCGTTTTCCGAGATAGAGTTTCTTTAATTCACTTTTTACATTTCATCTCACTTCACGGTTTCTAAGTAACCGACAAATGAGGGCTGTCATCCACAAAAAAGGCAAAATGGCAGATTTGATAAAGTTTTCCACTTTTCTCCGTGTTTAGGGACATTGAGAATATATACTCCATCTGCTGCCCAATGCACTACTCGGGACCTTTATAATTTTTGATTCGTGTTACCCATTTTTATAAGTGACGAGTTGTCGCGGTGGATAGTGCCTTCACCCTTCAAGACGACCGGAGTTCGATTCTCCGATCGGACTCTAAAACGTTGTGGTCATCTGCCCATGTATTTTATGCGGATTCTGTCCTTGTATTTAATCCGAATTCTGCCCTTATATTTTACCCGGATTCTGTGCTTGTATTTTATCCGGATTCTGATCGTGTATTTTATCCGGATTCTGTCCTTATATT
This sequence comes from Mimachlamys varia, assembly GCA_947623455.1. Classification (NCBI taxonomy): domain Eukaryota; kingdom Metazoa; phylum Mollusca; class Bivalvia; order Pectinida; family Pectinidae; genus Mimachlamys; species Mimachlamys varia. The sequence goes on along the minus strand of OX392531.1, from coordinate 2,970,383 downwards.
TTATCCGGATTCTGCCCATGTATTTTATCCGGATTCTGCCCTTATATTTTATCTGGATTCTGTCCTTATATTTTATCCGGATTCTGCCCATGTATTTATCCGGATTCTGCTCTTATCTTTTATCCGGATTCCGGTTTCCTCCCAAATGAATACGAGCACGCCTCAATCGTTGTTAAATACATTGAGTTGAGGGCGTATACAGTAGTAGTATGGACTTTTTTGGTGACGAGCATATTCTAATGGTTCGCGTTACTATTTGTGTTTATTCATTACGGTCGTTTTGTACTATACAATGACAGTTGACCTGGCGGTTACGCAACAAAACGTTATAAAATGCAACCGGTTTGGCCGAACGTAAATATATTTCTCTTTTTCTATCACTCTATCTCTTTTCTCTGACTATCCGTTTTACTTTTATCTTTTTTTATATCTCTCTCCGTCTTTTCGCCTTCCCGATTGTCTATTCCAAAGGAAAGTTTAATTGTATTGTATTGCGTAAATTGCCTCATAAATCAATCGTTTGTATACATGTTTTTGATAAAAAGGATGTAAATATATATTTGCAAAAACGTCATCAAATAAGGACGCCATTATTTACTTTACCGTCACAGAAATTTGAATGTGCTTCCATATAGAGTGAGAGATTGTTCAGCATCCCTTTTATTTATAATCAGAAAAAAATGAATCGTGTATAATATTTTTATTAGTATGTTTCATGATCCTAGATATTAAAGGAACCAAACAATGGCTGCCATCGAATAGTTATCGCGCAGAAGCGTGAACGGCACCATATTTGAAATACGTATTAGTCAGCTGCCGAGCCATTTATCATTGCGCATACACTAAACATAAACTGAGTCAGAGAAAACAACCTAAAACAAGGAAAGATGTTGATATAATTCTAATTGTTTTCTCTTTAAAACTTTTCTTCGAAGAATATTGGGCTACATTTCGACAGCGTATTAATGTACACCAACCTTGATCTTTGCCCAGATCAGCCGCGACCGAAAACTGTGCATAACGACATACACATAATTTGGAAACCATCTTTCTAAGATGTCACAAAATCAGAACTAGGAAACCATCTTTCTAAGATGTCACAAAATCAGAACTAGGAAATCATCTTTCTAAGATGTCACGAAATTAGAACTAGGAATTCAACGATTTTCAGTTGAGTAAGCATTCCATTGGTAGGATATTTGAAAATAAAATCATTAGTGCAAGCGCACTCATGGAAAAATACAGAAAAAATGGCGTACTTATTACTTTTGTTTGATATTCAACAGAAAAATGTCCACTAGATATATCATTACATATTGATCAAAAGTCAAACCTCTCATCATAAACCACAGATTATAGCTAACACATTGTGCTTCTCCACACAATGCTAGCTTAGCATAGATTCCACGATCTTTGATCTAAATGAACAGCTCTTAATTTGACCCTAAGTTCCTAACTAATACCGATTGGTCGGGATTCCTGGACACAAAGTCTCCAGACATTGATAACGAGGCATTCATGAGGCAGTCTCACGCGTCTTCCTCTAACGGCCGTCCGTTGTCATGTATGTTGAGATAAATAGCGGTTTTGTTCCAATGCAATGCCATTATTTTACCCGGTAAAGACCTCTAATCCTGAAAAAAAACACATTGAATTTCTTCAAATAGATTTATCTTTTTTCCTTAATAAGTAGCAAGCTGCCATTCAATTTTTTAAAGAAAAAAACGTCCGAAGAGATGTCCATGTACTGTAGGAGGATTGTGACCTGGGCAATTCTGATTGGTTTGCAAGCTTTTGATCCTGGTCTAACACCAGCTATCTAGCCGTAATGACGTTTATGATTCTGGCACAGAACAATCCTCCGGATCAATCCACAACGTCCCACATCGATCTCTGGCTGTTCCTTTGAAGCCCCAATCCCCATTGTCCCAGACGATAACAAAGAGACGGGACGAATACGGAAGCCCGCACGACTGGACTTCCCATGTTTGCAATGCAACAGGCGATTCATCCTCTCAGACAAAGCCATTATTTCTATTCGTATACTCGACCGAAGTCTTCGTCTTCTCGTTCGTATGGAAACCTGGCTAATTGCATAGTAAACAAGCATGTACCACGTGGACAATAAACAAAGTCAGCGAGAAATTCAAAATCGATAAAACACAAGAGGAGATGACCTGAAGCAGAATGAAAGACTATTGGTAGGTAACGGTGACGGAAGTAGGACCAGACGGCCCAGAAGGGCAAGCGACCCAGTCTTTCGTTCCACTCCGAACAATTTTAAATTCTATTTTGTGTATAATGCTGCTGAAACTTTTATTCAGCGTAGAATTGGGAATCTGTGGAAGAAATCTTGACGGAATGTGTTTATTACTAAGAAGACGCAACTCATCAGAAATTTCGGATTCTTGAATTGGCGATGGAATTCCATAATTGAGGGTAGAATTTATGCTACTTTTGAACACACACCATGTCACAACCGTATCACTCATGGCGTGGTTAATTAGGAGGTAATACATGATTTAGTGTAGGTAAAGACTATATTGATATCATGGAACTAGAGTCGTTGTTATATATTTTAACGCTCAAAATTTGTATTGCTCAATGACGAATTCATTTTCATAGTGTATTATAGTTCAGTTGTCAAGGGGAACGGTGCCTTCTCGACTATGTTTGGTTTAGATGGGTTGTCAAGGGGAACAGTGCCTTCCCGACAATGTGTTGTTAAGATGGGTTGTCAAAGGGAATGCTGCCTTCCTAAGTGTATTATAGTTCAGTTGTCAAGGGGAACGGTGCCTTCATAAGTATGGTATAGTTTAGTTGTCAAGGGGAACGGTGCCTTCCCGACTATGTGTTGTTTTGATCGGTTGTCAAAGGGAACGGTGCATTTCTGGTTGTGTGTTGTAGATGCGTTTTCAAGGGGAACGGTGCCTTCCTGACTAAGTGTGATATAGGTCAGTTGTAAATGAGAACATTTCCATTTGTATAATTATGACTTTGAACATATCCTTATATCAAAATATGAATTTAACGTTCCGCTCAGCTTGGTATTCTAGTTACATATGTATCATCTCGAACTGACAATAGACCTTGCGATAATTTAAAAAATAACATGAATAAATGTTTTATTCATGTGTTGAATTATAATTATGATACAATTATGAGGGCGACGATAAGTATTTAAAATTTACGTCGGAGTTTAATGAATATTCAAATGAGTAGTGACCACCATGCCTTGTCTCTGTAATGTCTAAATACGGTGTCTCAGATCATGAATATCCTCGGATACCGAGACAGGGAGTGACACCTTTCCCCAAACTGACATCTTCACAAAACATGTGTCAAGGAGATCATTATTTGGAGAGAAAATGGATGCGAAATGTCACCAAAGGTGCCAAGGCTTTCTTCGCTTCTGTAGGTTTGTTGTTTTACCTAGAACAAGCTCAAAAGTAGTCTTCAATTATGCAAATTAGGCTAGTTTGAATGCGTGGTAGTAGTAAGGTACCTTACGTGCTAAACTCCTACTCGTTATTACAGAAGACTAAGGTCTATGGATTAAAGTTAAAGCATCTTAATTAGACACACGCTTTTGGCTGAAAACAAGAAATCGAGTAAAAGGGACTTTTCATCAAAGGACACCACAAACTCAGCGGGAAAAAACCTAGTCCAAAGTTATGGTTCTCACTTATACATTCAACAAGAAAAAATAGCATGACATATCAACATTTGTAATCAAACAAAACTCCTAAACGTATGTATGTGTTTGAATATGTACATCCATGCGCTTACTTGAGATTGAGAATGATGACTCGGTTCCCACTTTGAGGACTTGATGTTTACTTGGATGTGATCAAGATTTACATGGCGGATGTCGTCGATGAAGCAGAAAATGCTTACTCTTTCGTTTGTAAATCTTTCCTTTGTTCATATTTTGCCTCTAGTTAAATCGGTTTTGAGTTCGGACTATTTATTGACGCTTCGGTATTCTCTAATTTAAGATTTGATATTACCGCATGTGAAAGAACGAAAGAATCATCTTAAATCAGAATGTGATTTGAACAGGTTTGAAGACAGAAAGTTTATCTCTTTTCCATGAATTCATACATTTTTATCTTAAATATTTAAAACGCAAGGAGCGTCCTTAATTGTGATTGTTAACTATCTGAATCTTTCTTCGCAATGGATTAGATTTTGCGTACTGTTTTGTTATCGAGATACAACTGTATGCGGGAAAATACACCACTAAAGAACAATTATAATTTTGTGTGGCATAATTATGTCTTACTTTCTATTTTTTTTCCTATCTCGAGCTTTCCTTTTCTTGATAGGAGCATTCCAACCTATGGTGTTTACATGTCGCAGTTGATTCGATATTCTAGGACTTGCTGTTAATATCGAAATTTTCGTGATCGATGTCGATTTATAACACAGGGATTATAGAGATGCAGGTTGATCAGAACTATGAACAAGTTTGATGGTCGCCATTGTGAGAAATATTTGTATCTTTGTGTGATATGAAGGTGAACATTTTTGAGTATGCTCATTAGTGTGATTACTTGTTGTGATTGACAATGATACTCGGTTCTCATTTCGAGGACTTGATGTTTTCTTGGATGTGACAAAGATTTACATGGCGGTGTCGTCCGGAACGCCTGGTCTTATTCTTTTCTTCTTTTTTTTTTTTTTACTTTTGCGGGGGTCTTCATGTAAATCTTTGTTTTTCGTTCATTTTTCGCCCCTACTTAAATCGATTTTGAGTCCGGATTACGGTTTTGTTGATGGTTTGATATTCTCTATTTATTTTCATTCTTAATCTTTGTCGATATTTAAACAATAACACAACACTTCATGCTCTTCATGATGAAATACAGATGCATGAAACCGGACCTAGATATTTTTGGACAGCTTGATGTCTGCTGTTGGCCAGATATGGTGTCGGAACCAGAGGAAACTCGGACTAAATGCATGTTTGAGCATGAGAACAGTTTCATGAACACTTGCCCTGGGCTATGTAAGTGATATTTGTCCTTCTTTATGCCTACATTCTTTTAAATAAATCAGTCGTGTTTCGTTTCTTAATTTAGTACTTCCTTTCTGTCGGGACTCTACCATTTGAATATAAAATAGGTTAAAGATAGGTTGATCGAAAAGGAAAATCAATTTCCGTAACACGACTTTAAAAAGAAATACTTGTGAAAATAAATCCGCTGACGTTTGTTTTTTGTTTGTTTTTATTTTGTTTAATTCAATGAATTTACCCACATTGTTCTTGTACGAGATCACTATGACATCACGAGGAGGAAATATCTGTTTGAACTTACATTGAGAACAAAACGTATCTCCACTACATATTCGTATTAAACACGTATAACTATTTGTTTAAACCCACCACATACTTAAACAACCTTCTGTTTTTGTTGATACCCTATCATCTGCTTCTCTTGTTTCCTAACGTGTATACCGATTGCAGCGCAGTCTTTGCAGCTCTTTCACCTACGCACTTCCGTACTGGAAAATTGTATACCTTTTTTTTTACCTCATTCCTACAAGACCTGACAAACTTATATCCGGTATATATGTACTGGAGGGTGTGGTTGCAGGGTCTTAAGAATGCGGTAGAACGAGCAGCAAAAGAGAAACCCGGATGCATAAGAGCTTAGAATTCCACAAGATAACGCTGGCAATGAAATCGAACAGATTACGTGTATGTCGTTTTGTCAAACCGTGAATGCCGACTGTCGATGTCAAACAAAAAGGTATTAATCTTCAAAGAAATTGGAAAATTTTTAACAAAGTTTTTTTTCTTGGTGAAAATAAGAACAAACGAAAATCATTAAAAACAATTGCGTATCTGTCAATAAATCTTTGAGTGGGAAAAAAAGAGCGCAATCAACTGCCCAGAGTGAAAAGCGACCATTCTGATTGTGGGACTTTAAGTCTTCAAGGAATCTTTTTTTTTTTTTGCTGCATACAAATATATATTTACTGTGAATGTCGTGTTTTTCGTGGAGTTTTATTTTTCGCGGGTTTCCACGACTTTGCATCTTTCCGTGAAGATTCTACTTGCAAAATAAAAATATAATTAACCCATCCTTATCGTCGCAATCTGTCAGTACCACTACACATAAAACTCACCTATAACACATCCCACAACGTAACCATCCTCAAACATGGGGGCCGCCGAAAATGTCTTACAGTATTAACAAAGGAGAGAAAGAACAGGCTATTGGATATATTAATTTACCTCCAACATAATCACTGAATAGCCAACAGTTCTGACCTGGAAAGGAATATTTAGATGAATGCATAAAAGTCGGGTTTTTCTAACCTTTATGACATCCTCGATAGCCAAGAGTTACGATCACCTACGCTCTCTACGCCCCTGGAATAATTCATGGAAAAGCTGAAGGCACGATCAAGTAAAAGAAAACCTGACAAATCGTTAGGCTGCATGCCTGTCTTTTGAAGATTACAAAGGAGTCGCAACTAACTTCAAAGCCTGTTATTTTTTACCGTTATTTGACCCCGAGATTCTTTTGATGTACATCAAAGGGTCGAGCCATTCTCTTTGTCTCATCAACAAGGTGGCGCACACGGAGCCTTTAGTTTTGCCATGATATATTCCAGGGGTGTAGAGAGCGTAAATGATCGTAACCGCTGGATAACGAGGATGGTACCAGGGGTGTAGAGAGCGTAGGTGATCGTAATCGCTGGATATTGATGATGGTACCAGGGGTGTAGAGAGCGTAGGTGATCGTAATCCCTGGGTATTGAGGAATGTACCAGGGGTGTAGAGAGAGAATAGGTGATCGTAACCCTGGATATTGAGGATGGTACCAGGGGTGTAGAGAGCGTAGGTGATCGTAACCCCTGAATGTTAATGATAACTGTTTGATACATGTAAAGCATACCAACACATTTCTTTTAGACTGTTTTACAAACAGCTCCACAAATAGCAGCTACACAATCCGGTCATAGATCACACAAGGCTTTCTGATCGGGCCACAGCAGCAATTCGCCTGTTTCTGAAAGCTTTGAAAAATGATAGGAGCAAAATGATAAGATGCCCCAACGATGCACAAATATGACAATCATGTAATGTTTACCCGATGCAATGTATTAATTTACCTGATATATTGTATTGTTTTGCCTGACAACATGTATAGTTTTACCTGAGATAATGTATCGTTTTACCTGATACCATGTATTGTATTGCCTGACACCATGTATTGTTTAACCTGAGATAATGTATTGTTTTACCTGATACAATGTATTGTTTTACCTGATACAATGTATTGTTTTACCTGATACAATGTATTGTTTTACCTGATACAATGTATTGTTTTACCTGACACCATGTATTGTTTTACCTGATACAATGTATTGTTTTACCTGATACAATGTTTTGTTTTACCTGACACCATGTATTGTTTTACCTGATACAATGTTTTGTTTTACCTGATACAATGTATTGTTTTACCTGATACAATGTATTGTTTTACCTGATACAATGTATTGTTTTACCTGATACAATGTATTGTTTTACCTGATACAATGTATTGTTTTACCTGACACCATGTATTGTTTTACCTGATACAATGTATTGTTTTACCTGATACAATGTATCGTTTTACCTGATACAATGTATTGTTTTACCTGATACAATGTATTGTTTTACCTGATACAATTTATTGTTTTACCTGATACAATGTATTGTTTTACCTGACACAATGTATCGTTTTACCTGATACAATTTATTGTTTTACCTGATACAATGTATTGTTTTACCTGACACAATGTATCGTTTTACCTGATACAATGTATCGTTTTACCTGATACAATGTATTGTATTGCCTGACACCATGTATTGTTTTATCTGAGATAATGTATTGTTTTACCTGATACAATGTATTGTTTTACCTGAGATAATGTATTGTTTTACCTGATACAATGTATTGTTTTACCTGATACAATGTATTGTATTGCCTGACACCATGTATTGTTTTACCTGAGATAATGTATCGTTTTACCTGATACAATGTATTGTTTTACCTGAAACCATTTAATATTTTACCACAGTTACTGGGATAATTTACCCTAAAGAAACACCCGTTCTATATTAGTGATAATTGTAACAAAAGAACAATATATCTGTTTGAATTGACCCTGAAACAGAAAAGTATGTTTCTTAACTATGTTTCATTACTCTTCCGATATGGTGACGTAACCAAGGGTCTATATGATTGGTCACGTTATACCTAAATACGTAACCAAGGGTCTATATGATTGGTCACGTTATACCTAAATACGTAACCCAGGGTCTATATGATTGGTCACGTGGTACCTAAATACGTTACCCAGGGTCTATATGATTGGTCACGTTATACCTAAATACGTAACCCAGGGTCTATATGATTGGTCACGTGGTACCTAAATACGTTACCCAGGGTCTATATGATTGGTCACGTTATACCTAAATACGTAACCCAGGGTCTATATGATTGGTCACGTGGTACCTAAATACGTTACCCAGGGTCTATATGATTGGTCACGTTATACCTAAATACGTAACCCAGGGTCTATATGATTGGTCACGTTATACCTAACTACGTAACACGGGTCTATATGATTGGTCACGTTATACCTAAATACGTAACCCAGGGTCTATATGATTGGTCACGTTATACCTAAATACGTAACCAAGGGTCTATATGATTGGTCACGTTATACCTAAATACGTAACCCAGGGTCTATATGATTGGTCACGTTATACCTAAATACGTAACCAAGGGTCTATATGATTGGTCACGTTATACCTAAATACGTAACCAGGGTCTATATGATTGGTCACGTTATACCTAAATACGTAACCCAGGGTCTATATGATTGGTCACGTTATACCTAAATACGTAACCAAGGGTCTATATGATTGGTCACGTTATACCTAGATACGTAATCAAGGGTCTACATGATTGGTCACGTGGTACCTAAATACGTAACCCAGTGTCTATATGATTGGTCACGTTATACATAAATACGTAACCCAGGGCCTATATGATTGGTCACGTTCACAGGGACCTGAAAATTTGGTACAGCTAGTTTTGGACCTAAAATAGGGTGTTTAGCGTAATTTTACACATTTAGGGGGTTAAGATCAATTTTCGATAAGAATGCCCCCTCAGTAGATAAGATTGGTCACGTTATACCTATATACGTAATCCAGGGTCTATATGATTGGTCACGTTATACCTAAATACGTAACACGGGTCTATATGATTGGTCACGTTATACCTAAATACGTAACCCAGGGTCTATATGACTGGTCACGTTATACCTAAATACGGAACCAAGGGTCTATATGATTGGTCACGTTATACCTAAATACGTTACCGAAGGTCTATATGATTGGTCACGTCATACCTAAATACGTAACCCAGGGCCTATATGATTGGTCACGTTCACAGGGACCTGAAAATTTGTTACAGCTAGTTTTGGACCTAAAATAGGGTGCTTAGCGTAATTTTACACATTTAGGGGGTTAAGATCAATTTTCGATAAAAATGCCCCCTCAGTAGATATGATTGGTCACGTTATACCTAAATACGTAACCAGGGTCTATATGATTGGTCACGTTATACCTATATACGTAACCAGGGTCTATTTGATTGGTCACGTTATACCTAAATACGGAACCAAGGGTCTATATGATTGATCACGTTATACCTTATTACGTAACTCATTGTCTATATGATTGGTCACGTTATACCTAAATACGTAACAAGGATCTATATGATTGGTCACGTGGTACCTAAATACGTAACCCAGGGTCTATATGATTGGTCACGTGGTACCTAAATACGTAACCCAGGGTCTATATGATTGGTCACGTTATACCTAAATACGTAACCCAGGGCCTATATGATTGGTCACGTGGTACCTAAATACGTAACCCAGGGTCTATATGATTGGTCACGTTATACCTAAATACGTAACCCAGGGTCTATATGATTGGTCACGTTATACCTAAATACGTAACCCAGGGCCTATATGATTGGTCACGTTATACCTAAATACGTAACCAAGGGTCTATATGATTGGTCACGTTATACCTAAATACGCAACACGGGTCTATATCATTGGTCACGTTATACCTAAATACGTAGCCCAGGGTCTATATGATTGATCACGTTATACCTAAATACGTAACACGGGTCTATATGATTGGTCACGTTATACCTTAATACGTAACCCAGGGTCTATATAATTGGTCTCGTTATACCTAAATACGTAACCAAGGGTCTATATCATTGGTCACGTTATACCTAAATACGTAACCAGGGTCTATATGATTGGTCACGTTATACCTAAATACGTAACCCAGGGTCTATATGATTGGTCACGTTATACCTAAATACGTAATCAAGGGTCTCCATGATTGGTCACGTTATACCTAAATACGTTACCCAGGGTCTATATGATTGGTCACGTTATACCTAAATACGTAATCAAGGGTCAACATGATTGGTCACGTTATACCTAAATACGTAACCCAGGGTCTATATGATTGGTCACATTATACCTAAATACGTAACCCAGGGTCTATATGATTGGTCACGTTATACCTAAATACGTAACACGGGTCTATATGATTGGTCACATTATACCTAAATACGTAACCAAGGGTCTATATGATTGGTCACGTTAAACCTAAATACGCAACACGGGTCTATATGATTGGTCACATTATACCTAAATACGTAACCAAGGGTCTATATGATTGGTCACGTTAAACCTAAATACGCAATACGGGTCTATATGATTGGTCACGTTATACCTAAATACGTAACCAAGGGTCTATATGATTGGTCACGTTATACCTAAATACGTAACACGGGTCTATATGATTGGTCACGTTATACCTAAATACGTAACACGGGTCTATATGATTGGTCACGTTATAACTAAATACGTAACACGGGTCTATATGATTGGTCACGTTATACCTAAATACGTAACCAGGGTCTATATGATTGGTCACATTATACCTAAATACGTAACCAAGGGTCTATATGATTGGTCACATTATACCTAAATACGTAACCAAGGGTCTATATGATTGGTCACATTATACCTAAATACGTAACCAAGGGTCTATATGATTGGTCACGTTATACCTAAATACGTAACACGGGTCTATATGATTGGTCACGTTATACCTAAATACGTAATCAAGGGTCTACATGATTGGTCACGTGGTACCTAAATACGTAACCAAGGGTCTATATGATTGGTCACGTTATACCTAAATACGTAACCCAGGGTCTATATGATTGGTCACGTTATACCTAAATACGCAACACGGGTCTATATCATTGGTCTCGTCATACCTAGGATGGTCGGGTGGTGCAGTGGACATCACACCTGCCTTTCATCAAGGCGGCCGAGGTTCGGTTTTCCAACCGGACATGAAAAGGTATGGGGTCACCTGCCCGACCATGTGGGTTTTCTCCGGGTTCTCCGGTTTCCTCCCTGATTAAGACCCCTTGCGCGCTAACATCCGGACCAAAAAGCGTTATTAATATACGTTGGATAAATAGTTTCTTATTGTTGTAAAATAAACAAAGTTTATATATATATACCTTAAGACGTACATAATGATTGTAACCCGGGTCGGTCCCGTTTTACCTCAGATGACCGACACTATCTTGCTGCCAGCTCCAGAGAGTGAAGCCTGTTGGACAATTCTATTGCTCTGGTACCATTATCGCTGGCTATGTACGCCTGACGGGGTTTCTTCTATGTGGAGGAGGATAACTCAAAATGACTGCCCCAAACCTTTCTGAGGTAATTAGGTTTTATCTGCTATCAAGTTTATCTAGCGAAAATGTCATAACATTGATTGAAAGACCTTTCTCTGTTAAACCTTAATTTGCCTTGCCCATATGGTTAGAGCGAAGTATAATTTACTGTCCTGTTTTCAGTGTCTAACTTAATCCCACCCATTTCCATATATCGACAAATTTGCCTGCCTTCTCCACTAGTGCTATTACTCGACTGGCCGATGCGCGGCACCGCGTACATTTGTCTGTGAAATCGAGCAAGGATTTCTAATAGTCGAACTCGCTCACAACGCCGGGTAGGATTTAAAATCTCCATATCTTAATCCAAGTTTAATGGCACACAGGGCCAACTCTTGTCATTTGCGATTTGAGAATTACGTCGTAACTGTGATTCTAGAGCCCTATTATTTGGAAGTCAGGCAACGTAACAGTGATTAGTGCCTTTTTCTGGGAGAGCCTCGGTTTGGTTTTCGTTGGGATTTTTGAAAAGATTTTGCTTTAAGAATCTTGTGTCATTTTACTTAAGCATAAAAAAATGTAAATTGCATATATTAAAATTGCAGCTCGTATGGGATTTGTTATAATTTATTTGAGATTTTCTTAGTGTTTGAGTTTTACTATCAGTTAATATCTTTCAGGTTGTTCATTTTTTTCACTAGATCTACAGTTTCCCTACTGATTTAGAAAAGACGACAAATAAAAAGTGTTCAAATATATTATGCAAATAAATTCAGTAATTTTTGTGATCTGAACAAATTAAGAAATTTGGTTTGGTGCCAATCTAATTACATACATGCACATACACACGGCTGAGTAAAGCCTTTTGCATCATGGTGTTCGAAGCTAATTACTTGGGACCTTATCTTTCATTTTGTTGCTGTAAATTAATTTGGTATACAACTTTTCTTCACGAGTCTTTTAATTCCTTCTCAGATCACGCTTATCATGGGAATCATTTAACTACAATTTGATACTGCAAGATAATCTACATGGCTGTCGCAATATATAAAATCGTAGCGAATCTATGATATGAAAATGACTGGTTAACAATACATAAAAGACGTCTTGATATAGTTTTTTTTATAATAATACTACAGTAAAACAACACAGCGCCAAAGCTTCCAAGTCTTACTGTAAATGTACATGTTTTAGCGGTTATCTTATTTTAGCGATTTCTACGCTGAAAACCTACCGCTAAATTATAATTATGCTAATTACAGTTTCCGTATAAAGCTTTCTACACAGAAAGTATTTTAAATGCGACAATTATAATTGCGTGTGTCTGTTTAAATTTTGGAATGCTCTAAAATTTGGTTGCGCCAAAATATGTACGTTTATAGTTCTGTAAACGTCTTTATCTCGGCGAGCAGTATTTGAAAACGTTAAAGAGATGACAGTATGTATACTGTAAGATAAATATCCGACAACAAATTATGGGGAACTTATTTCCGCCATTAACATGGACTAATTTCACAGCTCTGGAAGCAGAACTGCATTATATTCAAATTACGGTAGTAGCTCTTACAATGACAGTTTTTAAGTTTAGTAGTCGAAAGTCATACACAGCTATATTATTCTTCATGTATCGTTATATGTGTCTCCATTCGATACTTTTTTCATATTTCCTCTTTTTTGTCGCTTAGTCACATATTTTGATTTTTCAAGATCGTGTTTTAGCTCGTAGTTAGTTCATGTCTAAATAGATATGAAGAATTGTGAAGATTCTGCGTTCGCGTAACATTAATTGGACAAATAAGACCATACGTCAGCTATGTTCGTTATGTCATTAAGACTTGTTAGTACTGTCTTGTGATAAACATTTCAAAAACATTTGAGAGGGCCGTTTTATCAATTTCATACATTATCTTAAATTAAGTATAGTTCTGACAAATGGAAAATATACAAAACAAGAAAAAACTATTCTATTATTTTGGAAGGGTCACCGTCTTTTACTTCAAACACGGCATCCAGTTGAATAACGACACATGTTTTTATTTCAGATATGTTTGTTTATAAATTCTTATTACCAAGTCTTAATATCGTCATCTTAATCAGAAGGGAAAATTGTGTCGGTCCTTACAATGATACGAAGGTTTGTATACTATGGTATCATGGTTATTAGTTTGTCATGGTGTTTCGATATCATTACCCCGATTCTCGCTTTGAGGGCTTTTCATTACTTCAATGTGACCTGGAAACAAACGACGCTCACCATTCCGGATCACCTGGCTTACGTTGCTTGTATATTTGTAGGGTCTCCATCTTAGTGTTTCCCTTCCGCATGTTTTGCCTATTTCAATATCGAATTGAAACTTTGTCGACACTTTGATATTTTCGCGTTGTTCTGTTTAGATCAATTGAAAGTAATGTCGTGTTTTCATTAACTAAGCTTGTGCAAATTGATGAGAAAAACCACAAGATACAATTACAGTGAATTATCTGTTAAGCTGTGTATCCGAGAACTATCAAAGCCTACAGCCACGCTAACCGTCTTTACTTTAGCTACTATCAGAGTTTGAGAGAGCTGAATTTTAGCAGCCGCGAGATAGATCGCATTCCTGCACTGAACGCGTGTAACTTCATATTACTGCACACGCGTAAACATATAGATACGGTACATTTGCATTATTTTGTAGAAAATGTTTTGAAATCTGACCAGATCTGGAGTTAGATGAATAATTCATAAATGATTATTGATATTTTCAAATTTTATTTATCTTTTAACTTATCTCGATATTTATAGTGTAGATGAAACAGTTTATCGTCCTTTTTCTCGTGTGTTGCCTTCGAAATAAAAGTTGAAATGTAATCGGTGATCAAAAAATGGAACAGCCTGTAAATTTTGCGTGTTCGAACAGGGTTTTCCATATAAGTAAACTTATAAATAGGCCTGACGTCACAGCTCACGTGGTTGGTCTTGGTTCCTGGTTTATTTTTATATTACTTCTTCCATGGTGCCAATGTTTTACATAATAACATAATTTACCAACTTGGAACATGTTTGACATTCCTATTATTAAAAACGCTAAACTTGATGTCCTAGTGATAAAACATCCGTATTAGTTTTTTAAAATTTGTAGATCTTTTCCCAGCAGAAAGAAAATATGATTAATGTCTTTTTCTGTTCCAGATAGATGCTTTACTTTGAATCTATGCTATGGATCACAACCAGGTCTGTATGAATGGGTGGAAATTCTCTAATCCCGTGATAAAGCATGAGAGGGAACGTGAACGCCCCCTATCCTTGGTCCCGCTCGTTTCAAAAGCATTAGGACTGATTTAGAAAATACAATTCGGTCAGATTTCCGTAAGAAATAAATAAAATGTACACGATTTAGACATTAAGATCAATCGCGCACTGCCACGGAGGCGTGTATGTGCCTCGGACAAGTCTTTTTAGGGTTGGACAGGTGCGCGACCACCCAGGAAACCACAGGTAACCCAGACATAACGCACCTGTGCACGTGGGATTTCTAAGATCTGGGCTGGTCGTTATTACCGTACATGTGCCCTTACTTATTCAACAATATTTTCTAATATCGATGACGTTTTTGTCAGACGGCTCAGGTAAACTAATGCGATATGCACTTTTCTGGTGGAGTGAAAGCCTCAAGATTGGCCACAGGTACAACATTGCATTGAAACACTCCTATTGGAATTGGGAAGATAAATCAATGCTAATTTGAAAGATTGATAATATGATTTACGTTTGCATCGCATTTGCAAGATTTATAAAATGATCACCGATTATATTTTAACTTTCATTTCGGAGGCAACACACGAGAAAAAGGACGATAAACTGTTTCATCTACATTGCGTAATATGCATTACGTTTTGGATTATTTGATAACTGGGTTATGTTTAATTTTATCCATACTTATTATTACAATCGGAATAAACTGAAAATTGAAAATGACTTTTTGTATGATATTGGATGTTCATTAGGAAATGAATCGCTATTGTAATTATGATGGTAATATAATGCCTTAATATGATAATGCCCTACATACATGAACTAACATAATATCATGATTTACCAGAATTAGGAAAATGCTGCTGAACGCTGTGCTTGAAACAATTGCCTTTCCAGAGCCTGGTTTCGTCTCGTTGGAATTCCTGATATTCCCTTCGCCTTTCCGTATCACTTGTTCCATTTATTGCCAGTTCATGGCTTGTCATGTTATGATGTGCATTTTGTTCTTTCCATTGAAATAAACATTTCCATTGGGACGATTCTTTATTGGAATATACATTTTGTTGGTACAGCAGTCAGTTGGTATATCCGTGTTGCATTTCTTTTTTATTCTGATCCAGCCTTCTCACCTACATGGTTCTCATGCTAGGTGTGGTATTTTCCCCTCTTGGCCAGTGGCATTTCTTAATGCTACACTTCATCACGATTCTCTTTGGACAAACATCCGTTCGACCAACTGGCTACGAAGTAAAGGTTTCCTACAAGATAGCCTTTTAACAATTTTTATTTTTGATACTTACTTCTCAGGATTTAAAGTCATGATGTGATCGAATGTGAAGCAGGAAAGAGGGGCATTGTTGTATTGTTGCCCCCACCCCCACGCCCCATATTCTATGCCTCTTGCTGAATTCGTGTTTTGATTTGTCACTGCGTCATTAAGATTCAATTTCTCCTTCAGTTTGACGTTGTTTTAGAACAGAAGATACTAACTCTTCCCGAACACATGGTCTTATTCCCTTGTACTTTTACGAGGGTCTCCATGTAAATCTTTAATCGATTTTGAGTTCGGATTATGGTTTTGTTGACGCTTTGGTATTCTCTTTTTTCTTTTTACATACGTTTTATATGTGAATATTAACTTGTTTTGGTAATTATTTAAAAATAATTATTCTTTACTGTAAATAATAGCACAGACACTATTATCATGTTTTTTGTCAGTGATATCTTTTATTTGTCCTTATTCTCATAGTACATACCAAATAAAATGATTATGTTCGTATAGCTATATATATATATAGGTGTATTGATTTGAACCGGGTTACATGTGATTTATTTAATATTTCTTTAAACAATGACATTGTAATATTTGTATTGTAGGCTATATTAGTTAAAAACCCCATTAGCTATGCAAATAAATAAATACTCTACAATAGGTTTTGTGTGTGACCTTAATTATTACTTATCATTAGTTTTAATGTTCTTTTTCTGATTATTAAAATTGTTTACCAACAAAAGAAAGCAATACACAAGCTTACAAGCGTGTATGTTCTTTTCTAGGCAAGGTACTTTTCAAAATATTTTTTTGTTTGAACTCAATATCATATAAGTATTGAATACTTGGATATTTCTTGGAATTAACTTGAAATACGGTTCCCTTAATCTCATTTCAAGATATATTTATAGAACAAAGTATGTATATATTTAAACACAGGAAAAACAATTCACATGGTAAGTAAGATAATGTTGAAAGGTAGTATACATTGTGGAAATACATTATTGTTTACTGTAGTTGACCCGCATCGTTTGATTAATATTGAGATAATATCTAATTTATCAGCGTAATTTACCTTTCGATAACCTGACGGGAATATTTTGTCACTTCCGTGATGAAATGATTTAATATCCCCTAACTACAATGCGTAATACAATGTTGAAACATGAAAAAAGTGTGATCACACGATCGCCATACTCAATCATTATAATTCAATTGATATAATCTCTTTTTAAAAAGAAAAACTTGTTCACAGCTGTGTAACTCCGATTTACAGCTGGGAACAATGACAGACTTAAAAGGTAAATGTTATGACTCAATGGATATACAATTTAAATTCCATATTATCAATTACAATATACCGACATTTGATCGGCACGAACGAGAATTGCGGTTCTAAACAGCGAATACGACGTAAATAAGACAGTTAATATCCTCTGTAGATCCGAGTTTGACTTAAGACGGCCGTGGGGGTCGTCAAGGGTGGACACAAGCTACAGACAACACTGAGACTACTAATATATTGGTCCAACACAGCTCCATAAAATGTTCTCTTTCTTACCAAACGTGGTAAATATTCAGTCGTTGATTTTTCATACCACATTGTTGTTCCATAAGAAAAAACACGAACAGTAATTGCATTTGATATGAAAAAATCGATAACAGGAACAACGAAAAAGGAATTAAAAGAAAGAAAACCTTACCCGTCAAAATGGAAGAATCTATGTATCAATACTATTTGTTTAAATTAAGAACCAACATGTCTTGGATAAGAATGTGTGAGGTGTGAGGTGTTGGGACACAGTTAGAAGGATTTTACAAAAGACTTAAACGTGAAGCATCAAGTACTTTTACCATGCTGTTTATGACTACAGTATGGGTCTTCCCTGAACTCCCTACATATCTGATCTCACAGCATAGCGATCTGATAAAGCAACAATCATACACGAAATCAATAAGGAAAAGAGGACACCTCCTTCTATCTACAACGAGCTATCTGTACATACAAACGTGCAGCAGCGATGCGCCAGAGCATTGAGATTCACATTGATAGATTAAAAACAAAATTCAAACTTGTGAAATTATTGCGAGATAAACTCTCAGGAAACCAATTATATTTCTCATTAAATAGAAGGTATCTCTGAGACCGATTATTTCATATAACATCAAGTTTTCCTTCAAAAAATGTTTATGATCCAATTTGAGAACTATGTTATTGAAAAACTGATCATTACGATCGCACAGTTGGCTGGTTTAAGCATTTGAGATATGAACAAGTGATTTCCAACGAGATTTACAGGTAGATTAGCTTACTTTTATTTTGTAAAGAGAACTTGTTATCGTAAACTCGCAGTCAGCAGATTAAGTTTTACGATGAAGGATTGAAGTATTTAACAACACAGAACATTATACCTGTTTATTCTGAAATAACATTAGTAACTTAATGCTACAATACTACTCGTAAAATTTTATGGCAAAAATTATCTTGAACTTTAATAATCACACCAATTAAACGTGGACAGTTTTTTCTATATATTTCCCGATTTATTTTTCATAAACATTTATACATTTACATGTTTTTTTCATCGCAATAAATATCATTAAAGGAAAAAAGATTATATACTGTCATTTATTCACTTTTGTACCAAATTTTTTGATTGCATATATTTCGTTTTCCATTGTATTATATTCAATAAACCAATAATTGATATAACAGTATAAGCAGTGATTCGATATTGTTATGTGTATACAAGTGACTTGACATGAAATCAGTTTCATTTGAATTTCTCTTCCATAAACATCCACAGTAACAATGAAATATAACACACAAAAGAGAATACATTTTTCCAATACATTTGTTTAAGTCATTTATGATATAGCTTAGTTTGTTTACAATTTATATGTTGTATATTTCATTATATGATTTTATTCCCGATAGATACAAGTTCTTAATTTATGATGGTAACTCCAAAACATATTTTCATTTCAAATAAACATGTAGTTTTAAATTATGTGTTGATATCCTCAATATAACATATTGATTAAAAATATAATTTGTATATTCAAATATATATTCAGTTTATTTACAATAAACATTGCTTATTTACAATGTTTATCAATTAATTTCTGTGTAGAAAATCAGGACGCTTTTGCATAGATACATATTAATTATTAAATAAATATATATATCAGATACATATTTCAAATATTTACTAATGTGACGACATGAAATATTTATCGGAAAGCAACTTGCTAGACATTGGATAAACCTCTATCTCTAATAGTCTAAAAATAGTTTCGAATATAATTTCTGGGCGAATGTTTAATCCTATTTAAAACAAGAATTATAAACCTATCATACACAAAATAATCCTCATATCAGGTCCACCATGCAATATTATGATATCAATTAGTTTTGCGGTCTTTAGTGGTGGTATTATAACAATTCAGATTTGAATGATGCAAGCGGTCAATGTTCAGCTTTATTTGAAATTATTCAATATTTGAAAATAACGAAATTTATTGAACCATGGGGCTAGTGCATCTCCCGAAATGGAATTGAACATATCTTTCGGCCGGTTTTTCTTTCCTCAGTTTCTTCCCAGGTTTCATTTCGTAGATCCAAGCTTAGGAATACTGGTGAGTCTTAGAAGGACTTAACAGCTAATGAATTATTTTGTTCAGCCGCATTTTATTCTGATATAATTCAGCTTGTGTGTCTTTTGTACAATACTATAAAGCCATTAGTAAAAATATAATAAAGAACTGCATAATATATATTTAGAATATTTCACCTGGAGATGGATTAATATAAGTTGCAAAACTTGTTTCCAAATCTAATTTCAAAATGTGTGTATTCACTCTTCACTATGTATTGAATTGAAAAAGAAATAGAATAAAATTTATACTAAAACTATTCTTATATTTGGATTGAAGAAATAAAATTCTATATATTGTAATCATTTTCTATTTAGACCACATGATGAAATCATAATAACTTTGTTATGTATGTGATAGTTTTCATCTAAGTGAACCTGTAGGTCAAACTATTTGATTAATATATGTTGTGCACAATTTCAAAATTGTTTTTAATATGATCAGAATGTTATTTTTATTATTTGCATTATATAATGATATTCGTATTTTATTATGTATTATCATTTTGAATAACTTTGTGATACATGACACAAATAAATAACACTGTATTATGTTATTTACTATTTTTCCATGTTTGCTATAGAGTATCTCATGCTGGATACCTAGTTTTTTCAATGCCATCTCCCACCCCACCCCCAACGAAATGAAAAAAAAACGAAATTATCGTTATCTCAGTTAATGATAAAACAGGCGTTTGCGTAATTTGTTTATTTTGAATGCTGAAACGAACGAGAGACAAACTTAAATATTACTGATGTAGAGCGAATATTTGGGAAAAGTGTGCGCTATTAACTACATGTATTTATTCCATTATAAATGTTATTCTTGTTAAACAATAAATTAACAGTAAAAACAATGTCTTAACGTTATTTTAAACAAAAGAAAAAAACGTTTTATGTAGTATGTTTACTAATTCAAATCGTTGGAAGACTGAAGCATAAAAAAGACCATATTTACGAATCTCATCAAACTTCTAGTCATTTTCGTTGAACACACGAATGTGTTTCTGCAAAAGCTAAGAAAAAGGTTTTCATTTCTGAAGGTATAAGCGTTAAAATTAAGATACAAATTAAAAGAGATAAAACAAAAGTACCAAAACAACAAAAAGTAGTTTCAAAGGTGATGAGTATAAATCATAACAAAAATTAAAAGAAAAACGGGAAGAAAACGAGAAACTGACATGAAAAGTGTTATATATGGCCACTTCGGTGTTCTCTTTGGGTATCGGCTTACAGATATGTTCATTTTACCATCTTCCCAATCCCAGATCTTCATCAACTAATAGCAATAATGAACTTTAAGTTCTTCAACAATGCACAGAGTCACGCCCTCATTTGAAATTCTTTGTGACACGGTTAAATTGGACAGCATTAAGCTTCGCTGAATAGGAAATAACACCAATATGCCTTTTTCTGTCATACATGCACATGCTTCGGACACCGGTCAGAGGGCGACTGGACAGGCGATTTCCCGTCCTGTCGGCCAGGACATGTCCAGCCATTGTAACCAAAGACAAAGGGGGATATCTTATCAAGTACTCGCATTCTATCTCACGTCCAGAACGAGATGAGTGTCCGCAAATGACCGGGGGTCAATTCAAAACCACTCGGGCGTGACAAAGCAACCTTTGTGACTGTTTATAATCAAATGACAATGGCACGTGAACACACCTGTCAACTCAAGTGATATACAGGTAAGTCTGTCTACCTGAGTGTTAAATGATTGATCAACAATTGATGACGACGACAATAGTGTTCCTCCTATAATGTATTTGTTAGAGTTCCGTTATCAAAACAAAATCATTGGATATAAACCCGAAATTGATTTCAGAGACATGTTTTGAAGATATTTTTATACTTAGATATTAGACACTTACAACATAATAAATCTCAAATGTATGCAACAGATATTCATTTGATTTTTTTTATACAATTAAATTTTATTTTAATATCAAAAACTGTATTAGTTGAAGTTATGTCTGAAATGATTCATCACATATGATAAACACAAATATGATTTTAAATATCGAGGTATCAACAATTTTATTATATATCATAAAATCAAATTCTGTGATATAATTGATTTGACAAAATCACATTTTCAAATAAATATCAATATTACAAAAGAGTGCATGTATATGTACACATATTGAAACTTAAGCCTTTAGAATATTTCCAGATTTTTACCACGTGGAAGGAGAGCGAAAATTACCTTACTTCATCCTCCTGCTTAAATCCCGACGGGTTAGTGCCGATAACTCCCTATTGAGATGTATCCTTCCTTTAATAGTCATTACAGACAATAACAGGTTAACACATTCATATTTTGAAAAAAAATATTATTTTACTCCATAGCAGTAAAATTTTGAAAAAATATCCATGAATCCTTAAATGAACTGCCGTCAATATATGAACCCTCATCGTCGCAAACTATTCTGTTACAACGAAGAGGTAAAAATACATACTGTTGGAAATAAATTCATTTATTCATGTATTAAAATTCAACACCGTCCGCGGTCGGGAATCACGACCGACAAGTTAGCATGTTTGCCCTTTCTCCATTCAGCTGTGATGATATCGGTATAATCGATTCGATTATTCGCTAATGTTAAACAGTGTTATGAAAAACAACATGATGTTTTTATTTTCATAAATATTTATTTATGTTTATTTGATACTATTTACTACTGACTAAACGTAGCAAAGATGCTATTTAATCAAATGTTATATAATCATTTATGTTTTTTTTCATTATATACTATGAGTTATTAATGGATATACTACTTATATTTAGATTCCAGTTTGCAGAAAGTAATCGGTCTAATACGCAAATATGATGACAAACGATTGAAAATCTACTATTAACCCAGAGGATATGGCTTTCCTGCACCATATGGTGTCAATTCATTACTCACCTGGTGTGAAAATGTTGAGCAGTTCTCTACTGGAGGCACGCTAGTGAACAACTAGATAAATCTACATTAACCAACCTTTACCACAAAATACAAGTTGGTGAATAACAAGATAAGTCTACATTTACCAACTCTTACCACGAAATAGAAGTTAGTGAACAACTAGATAAGTCTACATTAACAAACCTTTACCACGAAATAGTAGTTGGTGAATAACAAGATAAATCTACATTTACCAACTCTTACCACGAAATAGAAGTTAGTGAACAACAAGATAAGTCTACATTAACAAACCTTTACCACGAAATAGTAGTTGGTGAATAACAAGATAAATCTACATTTACCAACCTTTTCCATGAAATAGAAGTTAGTGAACAACTAGATAAATCTACATTTACCAACTCTTACCACGAAATAGAAGTGAAACAATAGCATACGTGAAGAGAATGAAAACATTTTCACAAAGTCTTTTTTATTTTGCAGCAATATAAGTAAAATTTAAATGGCATCCACTGAATTAAAATAATCAAAACGCTTATTCTTATTTAGCGATCTACTAATCTACTTTTTACTAAGTTTTCGTATTTTTTTTACCCCGTGCTTATCCAATCTTTCCTTAGTGCTAATTTTTTTATAGTTTTTTTTTTGTTCCTTATTTTCTGGTACTACGTGGGTGTTTGTCTAGACGTTTTCTGTTGTTCTGGTTGTTGTTACCTGCTGGTTCAGCGGGGCGTATCTGACCATTTCTTATTTAATATGAACTGTTTCCCCCATGGTTTTACCAAATGTTATCCTGGTGAATATCTACTGTTTCCCTTGTAAATATCTACTGTTTCCCTGGTGAATATCTACTGTTTCCCTTGTAAATATCTACTGTTTCCCTGGTGAATATCTACTGTTTCCCTTGTAAATATCTACTGTTTCCCTGGTGAATATCCACTGTTTCCCTTGTAAATATCTACTGTGTCCCTTGTAAATATCTACTGTGTCCCTTGTAAATATCTACTGTTTCCCTGGTGAATATCTACTGTGTCCCTTGTAAATATCTACTGTTTCCCTTGTAAATATCTACTGTTTCCCTTGTAAATATCTACTGTTTCCCTGGTGAATATCTACTGTGTCCCTTGTAAATATCTACTGTGTCCCTTGTAAATATCTACTGTGTCCCTTGTAAATATCTACTGTTTCTCTTGTAAATATCTACTGTTTCCCTGGTGAATATCTACTGTGTCCCTTGTAAATATCTACTGTGTCCCTTGTAAATATCTACTGTTTCCCTTGTAAATATCTACTGTGTCCCTTGTAAATATCTACTGTTTCCCTGGTGAATATCTACTGTTTCCCTTGTAAATATCTACTGTTTCCCTGGTGAATATCTACTGTTTCCCTTGTAAATATCTACTGTTTCCCTGGTGAATATCTACTGTTTCCCTTGTAAATATCTACTGTGTCCCTTGTAAATATCTACTGTTTCCCTTGTAAATATCTACTGTTTCCCTGGTGAATATCTACTGTTTCCCTTGTAAATATCTACTGTTTCCCTGGTGAATATCTACTGTTTCCCTGGTGAATATCTACTGTTTCCCTTGTAAATATCTACTGTGTCCCTTGTAAATGTCTACTGTTTCCCTTGTAAATATCTACTGTGTCCCTTGTAAATATCTACTGTTTCCCTTGTAAGTATCTACTGTTTCCCTTGTAAATATCTACTGTTTCCCTGGTGAATATCTACTGTTTCCCTTGTAAATATCTACTGTTTCCCTGGTGAATATCTACTGTTTCCCTTGTAAATACAGTTGTGGTATCGCACAACGCACCAAAAACTGCGTGCGTTCATCGTGCATACATCGTGCACACATCGTTCGCCCATGGTGCGCACAACTGGGCGATCTAAAGATCGTGCGTTTATGTGTGCGATAGAATCGCACACACGCACCATTTGGTACAATTGGTCGATACATATTACGGAATGAAAAACATATGGAACCCTCTTGTCCAAAAACTATTTAAATTCGCATCATATTTATTGGGATTATGTCAATTTAACAATATACAGTAAACAGTATTACAGTGACCATGAGACAGCCAAGTGCGGGTTTAGCTAACAGGTAACAGAATAGGTAAATAACATGCCAGAGTTTTACCTGTCCCGTGTGCGGCGATCCGCTCCGACAGCCATTACCGAGCGACCGTTATGAAAACAAATTGGACTCTTATAATTAGTTATTTGAAAACCCCCTCCCCAACAATTTACCTGTGTTTTCACACCTAGGCGAGTGTTGTAAGTGCCCCGGGCCAGAGACATCTACATATATTGTCCATGTACAGGTGCAGTGTTTAACTTGGTAAAAACTGGCAATATTTACTTGAATGAGAACTTGTCAATATGTGTTGAAAGTTTACATGTGTCTATTTGGTTTGTTTCAAAAACTACGTAAAGACTATTACAGCTGTACTAATTTTATGAAATATAAAGATAGAACTATCAGCTCATGTAAATAGTTACAATATAGAAACATGTTTAAAAATCAAGCGCGAAACCGTATATATTGTTCAACCATTTCTAAATTTATATTAACCACGATTGTCATCGCACAATGCAAGTTTATCGTGCGCCCACATGTGCGTTAGAAATTATCGCCCAGGATCGCATCGTTCGCACATCGTGCATACACCGTTCGCCCATCGTGCGCCCACCGCACATCGTGTAACGTTGTGCGATCCCACAACTGTATCTACTGTGTCCCTTGTAAATATCTACTGTTTCCCTTGTAAGTATCTACTGTTTCCCTGGTGAATATCTACTGTGTCCCTTGTAAATATCTACTGTGTCCCTTGTAAATATCTACTGTGTCCCTTGTAAATATCTACTGTTTCCCTTGTGAATATCTACTGTTTCCCTTGTAAATATCTACTGTGTCCCTTGTAAATATCTACTGTGTCCCTTGTAAATATCTACTGTTTCCCTTGTAAATATCTACTGTTTCCCGGTTGCCTTTCTACTGTTTCCCTTGTAAATATCTACTGTTTCCCGGTTGCCTTTTTACTGTTTTCCTTGTAAATATCTACTGTTTCCCGGTTGCCTGTCTACTGTTTCCCGGTTGCCTGTCTACTGTTTCCCGGTTGCCTGTCTACTGTTTCCCGGTTGCCTTTCTACTGTTTCCCCGTTGCCTGTCTACTGTTTCTCGGTTGCCTTTCTACTGTTTCCCGGTTGCCTATCTACTGTTTCCCGGTTGCCTATCTACTAGTTCCCGGTTGCCTATCTACTAGTTCCGGTTGCCTGTCTACTGTTTCCCGGTCGCCTGTCTACTGTTTCCCGGTTGCCTATCTACTGTTTCCCGGTCGCCTATCTACTGTTTCCCGGTTGCCTTCCTACTGTTTCCCGGTTGCCTATATATTGGTCCTTGATGCCTATCTATTGTTTTCGAATGTGTCGTGACACGGTTGTCTATTTGTTGGTCGTCGAAGGGCTTGTGAGTCACGGTTCTGTATTGTATCTTTGAGCAGGATGCGTACTGCCCTTGTTTAAGTCTACACAGCTGCACATGAGTACTGTTATAGATTGTACAATTCTAGCTGTGAGTACCGGTTGTATGCTACCCCTTGCGCTAACACCTGGGCCAACAAGAGTGATTAATATAAGTTGGATAACTTGTACAGAATTTTTGTAAAATTAATAAAGTTTATAATTTTACCCTGGAGTTGAGAACAATATTGGCTGATTGGTATAACAACAAATGAACATTTGTGGACCGCTTTGAGACGACATATCATATGTTGTGATAAATCGGTGAATAAGAACCTTGAATTATTGATATATATTATCATTTTTATATCTTCAGTGTTTTTGTTTACTTTGTTTTCACTCTGCATCCTTCAGCTGTATAGAATTAAAAATTAATTAAATGTACCATAATCAAACCTTCTGTTTTTGTTGGTGATCATGTGTTGTTCCTTTATGACTTTTACTTGTTGTTATCTTGCTGACATTTACCTTCTAAAACGTTTTGGTGCCTCGGTCACTATTGCCTTTTGATTCCTTAGCGACGATTACCTTGGTAGTTATTGGCTTCCGGAGCTTTTCATGAAAGGTCCTAAGTATCGATAGAATCCATCTATCAATTGGAATGTGAATTTCAAGATTCTTATAGACTCGATGGAAGGTTACGCCAGACAATGGACTAAACGTGGACATGCTGAAATGGATTCATTTTCAGAGTGGGTAAAGTCTACCAGGCAGGTCCGCTATTCAGAAAAGAATAAGCAATCTGCGTCACGTACAAAATAAAAACTAAACACAAGTCAATATTTTTTTACCCAAATGTTCGAACAAAACTCAACGATCTACATGATAGGTTACTGGTTTTGTCTGCAGACAAAGCATCTAACAACTTGATCATTGTTTGCAATCGCTATTACATTTATTGCTTGCAAAAAGAACAAGGTCTGCATGATAACCTAGGTAACCCTACTTACACAATGACCGGTCTTTCGAATACTGTCTAACCATGCTTCTATATTACAATCTTTCAAAGTACCGGTTAATGAGCAAGACGCTGACCTACCTCGTCTATATTGGATACCAAAACTACAAAAGGATCTTTATAAGCAACGTTTTGTCGCTGGCCCTGATTTTTGCTCGACCAACCCATTATCAAAACTTTTTACTACCATTCTTAGTACCATAAAATCAGGGCTTCAGTCTTATTGTGACACTCTATACTCCAGAAGTGGAATTAATTGGATGTAAGTTTTGAAAAACGCGAAAGATCTTTTGATCAATATTGAACACCCCCTCCTAAAAATGTCTTTTCGGTCAAAACATTTGATTTTTCCACCCTGTACACCACCATACTTCATACAAAATTGAAGGAACGTCTCCGAGCTGACTTGTTTTTGTTTTCATACATAGCTGAATTTTTGGAAGAGCTTATCAGGACAGGTAAGAAAAACCTTGCCAAATCTTTTAAGTTCACTTTCAGATATATCGACGATGTTTGCCGACCACGTCGATCGTATATACCCTACTGAACATGGAATGAAGTTCACAGCAGACTCTTCTATATCAGTTGCTTACCTCGATCTCTACTTAAACTACGACCAACATGGACAGTTTACTACTAAGCTATACGATAAACGACAAACAAATTAACAACACAAAGATACGAGAGATACAGGTTGATCAGAACAACCGGCAATTTTAATGTCGCCATCTTTGTCTCATTGAGGAATATTCTGTATCTTTTAGTGATATGAAGATGGACGTTTTTGAGTATGCTCATTAGTGTGTTTACTCTTTGTGATTGACAATGATACTCGGTCCTCATTTTGAGAACTTGATGTTTACTTGGAACTGACAAAGATTTACACGGGGGCCGCGGTGGCCGAGTGGTTAAGACGAACCGACATTCTACCACTAGCCCTCCATCTCTGGTTAGCGAGTTCGAAATCCCCGTGGGGCAGTTGCCAAGTCGGTGGTTTTCTTCAGGTACTCCGCCTTTCCTCTACATCAAAAAACCTGGCACGTCCTTAAATGAACTTGGCTGTTAATAGGTCACAGAATAAATTATACCATCAACCCTTTTGGGTACCTTGCCTATTACCTGCTGTGTCCTTGGCAGATATTGACTCTTGTTTCCTTTGCTTATAAATTTTTAATTTTTATTGGTTATTATTTTATTATTTAGTAATATCTTACGCTTATGTGATGTGTATCTTCTCAGACTGAACATTGAGCAAGCTAACACGTGATGTAACACGATAACTGACATTTCAACATCTTAAAATAAATATATATTGATAAGCGGCTATGATAAGATGTTCATTGTGTACATGTTGATACACCTGCTATAATAAGTAACAGTTGGCGTTTTTTTCACTTCATTTATCAACGTTCCAGTGGTAATAAAAAATCACCTTTAATTTGATTGTCACCTCGTAAGTAGGTGATTGATAGTAGAGGACGCGCACGGCTGATGGCGGCTGGCAGCTAGGGTTGTCGTTTTTAGGAGGATTGACTTCTTACTTGGTAATGATAGGAGGACAATTAATGTTACAACGGAACAAGGGCAGCATCAACAAAGCTAACTGGACCGTGCTAAAATGGACACGAATTTTACATGACTGACATTTATAGCAATGGTTGATATAGAGACAAGAGAAATATGTTACCAAGCTTGATAGTTTCTTCAGTCCTGTCAAAAGAACGCAATAAAATTTGCTGTGGGTCCAGGCACAAGCAGGCCATTATTTTTAACAGTTGTTCTTTTTTAAATGAAAAGTTTGTATGAGAATTGTATTGTGTCTTTTAAAAGAAAAATCCATGCTGAAAGTTTAAGATACTATACGGATGAAGGATTTTTTGCAAAGCTTGGAAAACTTGGAACAATCATTCAATTTGTTCCTTCTTCTTAAATATGATTTATTTGAATATTGTATGATTATTTGTTTGAAAAATGACAAAACAAACCTCACGCCAACATACAGTCATCAAAGTATCAGTTAAAAAGCTACGGACGAACAACAAACAAAACACCAGTGACAATAGTAAGAGTGAACAACAAACAAAACACCAGTGACAATAGTAAGAGTTAGAAACAAACAAAACACCAGTGACAATAGTAAGAGTGAGTAACAAACAAAACACCAGTGACAATAGTAAGAGTGAGTAACAAACAAAACACCAGTGACAATAGTAAGAGTGAACAACAAATAAAACACCAGTGACAATAGTAAGAGTGAGTAACAAACAAAACACCAGTGACAATAGTAAGTGTGAGTAACAAACAAAACACCAGTGACAATAGTAAGAGTGAGTAACAAACAAAACACCAGTGACAATAGTAAGAGAGAGTAACAAACAAAACACCAGTGACAATAGTAAAAGTGAGTAACAAACAAAACACCAGTGACAATAGTAAGAGTGAGTAACAAACAAAACACCAGTGACAATAGTAAGAGTGAGTAACAAACAAAACACCAGTGACAATAGTAAGAGTGAGTAACAAATAAAACACCAGTGACAATAGTAAGAGTGAGTAACAAACAAAACACCAGTGACAATAGTAAGAGTGAGTAACAAACAAAACACCAGTGACATTAGTAAGAGTGAGTAACAAACAAAACACCAGTGACAATAGTAAGAGAGAGTAACAAACAAAACACCAGTGACAATAGTAAGAGTGAGTAACAAATAAAACACCAGTGACAATAGTAAGATTGAGTAACAAACAAAACACCAGTGACAATAGTAAGAGTGAACAACAAACAAAACACCAGTGACAATAGTAAGAGTGAGTAACAAATAAAACACCAGTGACAAGAGTAAGAGTGAACAACAAATAAAACACCAGTGACAATAGTAAGAGTGAGTAACAAACAAAACACCAGTTACAATAGTAAGAGTGAGTAACAAACAAAACACCAGTGACAATAGTAAGAGAGAGTAACAAACAAAACACCAGTGACAATAGTAAGAGTGAACAACAAATAAAACACCAGTGACAATAGTAAGAGTGAGTAACTAACAAAACACCAGTGACAATAGTAAGAGTGAGTAACAAACAAAACACCAGTGACAATAGTAAGAGAGAGTAACAAACAAAACACCAGTGACAATAGTAAGAGTGAGTAACAAACAAAACACCAGTGACAATAGTAAGAGTGAACAACAAACAAAGCACCAGTGACAATAGTTAGAGTGAGTAACAAACAAAACACCAGTGACAATAGTAAGAGTGAGTAACAAACAAAACACCAGTGACAATAGTAAGAGTGAGTAACAAACAAAACACCAGTGACAATAGTAAGAGAGAGTAACAAACAAAACACCAGTGACAATAGTAAGAGAGAGTAACAAACAAAACACCAGTGACAATAGTAAGAGAGAGTAACAAACAAAACACCAGTGACAATAGTAAGAGAGAGTAACAAACAAAACACCAGTGACAATAGTAAGAGTGAGTAACAAACAAAACACCAGTGACAATAGTAAGAGTGAGTAACAAACAAAACACCAGTGACAATAGTAAGAGTGAGTAACAAACAAAACACCAGTGACAATAGTAAGAGTGAGTAACAAACAAAACACCAGTGACAATAGTAAGAGAGAGTAACAAACAAAACACCAGTGACAATAGTAAGAGAAAGTAACAAACAAAACACCAGTGACAATAGTAAGAGTGAACAACAAAAAAAACACCAGTGACAATAGTAAGAGTGAGTAACAAACAAAACACCAGTGACAATAGTAAGAGTGAGTAACAAACAAAACACCAGTGACAATAGTAAGAGTGAGTAACAAACAAAACACCAGTGACAATAGTAAGAGTGAGTAACAAACAAAACACCAGTGACAATAGTAAGAGTGAGTAACAAACAAAACACCAGTGACAATAGTAAGAGTGAGTAACAAACAAAACACCAGTGACAATAGTAAGAGTGAGTAACAAACAAAACACCAGTGACAATAGTACGAGTGAGTAACTAACAAAACACCAGTGACAATATTAAGAGTGAGTAACAAACAAAACACCAGTGACAATAGTAAGAGTGAGTAACAAACAAAACACCAGCGACAATAGTAAGAGTGAGTAACAAACAAAACACCAGTGACAATAGTAAGAGTGAGTAACAAACAAAACACCAGTGACAATAGTAAGAGTGAGTAACAAACAAAACACCAGTGACAATAGTAAGAGTGAGTAACAAACAAAACACCAGTGACAATAGTAAGAGTGAGTAACAAACAAAACACCAGTGACAATAGTAAGAGTGAGTAACAAACAAAGCACCAGTGACAATAGTAAGAGAGAGTAACAAACAAAACACCAGTGACAATAGTAAGAGAGAGTAACAAACAAAACACCAGTGACTATAGTAAGAGAAAGTAACAAACAAAACACCAGTGACAATAGTAAGAGTGAACAACAAACAAAACACCAGTGACAATAGTAAGAGTGAGTAACAAACAAAACACCAGTGACAATAGTAAGAGTGAGTAACAAACAAAACACCAGTGACAATAGTAAGAGTGAGTAACAAACAAAACACCAGTGACAATAGTAAGAGAGAGTAACAAACAAAACACCAGTGACAATAGTAAGAGAAAGTAACAAACAAAACACCAGTGACAATAGTAAGAGTGAGTAACAAACAAAACACCAATGACAAGAGTAGGAGTGAGTAACAAACAAAACACCAGTGACAATAGTAAGAGTGAACAACAAACAAAACACCAGTGACAATAGTAAGAGTGAGTAACAAACAAAACACCAGTGACAATAGTAAGAGTGAGTAACAAACAAAACACCAGTGACAATAGTAAGAGTGAGTAACAAACAAAACACCAGTGACAATAGTAAGAGTGAGTAACAAACAAAACACCAGTGACAATAGTAAGAGTGAGTAACAAACAAAACACCAGTGACAATAGTAAGAGTGAGTAACAAACAAAACACCAGTGACAATAGTAAGAGTGAGTAACAAACAAAACACCAGTGACAATAGTAAGAGTGAGTAACAAACAAAACACCAGTGACAATAGTAAGAGTGAGTAACAAACAAAACACCAGTGACAATAGTAAGAGTGAGTAACAAACAAAACACCAGTGACAATAGTAAGAGTGAGTAACAAACAAAACACCAGTGACAATAGTAAGAGTGAGTAACAAACAAAACACCAGTGACAATAGTAAGAGTGAGTAACAAACAAAACACCAGTGACAATAGTAAGAGTGAGTAACAAACAAAACACCAGTGACAATAGTAAGAGTGAGTAACAAACAAAACACCAGTGACAATAGTAAGAGTGAGTAACAAACAAAACACCAGTGACAATAGTAAGAGTGAGTAACAAACAAAACACCAGTGACAATAGTAAGAGTGAGTAACAAACAAAACACCAGTGACAATAGTAAGAGTGAGTAACAAACAAAACACCAGTGACAATAGTAAGAGAGAGTAACAAATAAAACACCAGTGACAATAGTAAGAGAGAGTAACAAACAAAACACCAGTGACAATAGTAAGAGAGAGTAACAAACAAAACACCAGTGACTATAGTAAGAGAAAGTAACAAACAAAACACCAGTGACAATAGTAAGAGTGAACAACAAACAAAACACCAGTGACAATAGTAAGAGTGAGTAACAAACAAAACACCAGTGACAATAGTAAGAGTGAACAACAAACAAAACACCAGTGACAATAGTAAGAGTGAGTAACAAACAAAACACCAGTGACAATAGTAAGAGAGAGTAACAAACAAAACACCAGTGACAATAGTAAGAGAAAGTAACAAACAAAACACCAGTGACAATAGTAAGAGTGAGCAACAAACAAAACACCAGTGACAATAGTAAGAGTGAGTAACAAACAAAACACCAGTGACAATAGTAAGAGTGAGGAACAAACAAAACACCAGTGACAATAGTAAGAAAGAGAAACAAACAAAACACCAGTGACAATAGTAAGAGTGAGTAACAAACAAAACACCAGTGACAATAGTAAGAGTGAGTAACAAACAAAACACCAGTGACAATAGTAAGAAAGAGAAACAAACAAAACACCAGTGACAATAGTAAGAAAGAGAAACAAACAAAACACCAGTGACAATAGTAAGAGTGAGAACAACAAACAAAACACCAGTGACAATAGTAAGAGTGAGTAACAAACAAAACACCAGTGACAATAGTAAGAGTGAGTAACAAACAAAACACCAGTGACAATAGTAAGAGTGAGTTACAAACAAAACACCAGTGACAATAGTAAGAGTGAGTTACAAACAAAACACCAGTGACAATAGTAAGAGTGAGTAACAAACAAAACACAAGTGACAATAGTAAGAGTGAGTAACAAACAAAACACCAGTGACAATAGTAAGAGTGCGTTACAAACAAAACACCAGTGACAATAGTAAGAGTGAGTAACAAACAAAACACCAGTGACAATAGTAAGAGTGAGTAACAAACAAAACACCAGTGACAATAGTAAGAGAGATTAACAAACAAAACACCAGTGACAATAGTTAGAGTGAACAACAAACAAAACACCAGTGACAATAGTAAGAGTGAACAACAAACAAAACACCAGTGAGAATAGTAAGAGTGATCAACAAACAAAACACCAGTGACAATAGTAAGAGTGAGTAACAAGCAAAACACCAGTGACAATAGTAAGAGTGAACTACAAACAAAACAC
Source organism: Mimachlamys varia (assembly GCA_947623455.1). Lineage (NCBI taxonomy): Eukaryota > Metazoa > Mollusca > Bivalvia > Pectinida > Pectinidae > Mimachlamys > Mimachlamys varia. The sequence goes on along the minus strand of OX392531.1, from coordinate 2,936,310 downwards.
CAGTGACAATAGTAAGAGTGAGTAACAAACAAAACACCAGTGACAATAGTAGGAGTGAGTAGCAAACAAAACACCAGTGACAATAGTAAGAGTGAGTAACAAACAAAACACCAGTGACAATAGTAAGAGTGAGTAACAAACAAAACACCAGTGACAATAGTAAGAGTGAGTAACAAACAAAACACCAGTGACAATAGTAAGAGTGAGTAACAAACAAAACACCAGTGACAATAGTAAGAGTGAGTAACAAACAAAACACCAGTGACAATAGTAAGAGTGAGTAACAAACAAAACACCAGTGACAATAGTAAGAGTGAGTAACAAACAAAACACCAGTGACAATAGTAAGAGTGAGTAACAAACAAAACACCAGTGACAATAGTAAGAGAGAGTAACAAATAAAACACCAGTGACAATAGTAAGAGAGAGTAACAAACAAAACACCAGTGACAATAGTAAGAGAGAGTAACAAACAAAACACCAGTGACTATAGTAAGAGAAAGTAACAAACAAAACACCAGTGACAATAGTAAGAGTGAACAACAAACAAAACACCAGTGACAATAGTAAGAGTGAGTAACAAACAAAACACCAGTGACAATAGTAAGAGTGAACAACAAACAAAACACCAGTGACAATAGTAAGAGTGAGTAACAAACAAAACACCAGTGACAATAGTAAGAGAGAGTAACAAACAAAACACCAGTGACAATAGTAAGAGAAAGTAACAAACAAAACACCAGTGACAATAGTAAGAGTGAACAACAAACAAAACACCAGTGACAATAGTAAGAGTGAGTAACAAACAAAACACCAGTGACAATAGTAAGAGTGAGGAACAAACAAAACACCAGTGACAATAGTAAGAAAGAGAAACAAACAAAACACCAGTGACAATAGTAAGAGTGAGTAACAAACAAAACACCAGTGACAATAGTAAGAGTGAGTAACAAACAAAACACCAGTGACAATAGTAAGAAAGAGAAACAAACAAAACACCAGTGACAATAGTAAGAAAGAGAAACAAACAAAACACCAGTGACAATAGTAAGAGTGAGAACAACAAACAAAACACCAGTGACAATAGTAAGAGTGAGTAACAAACAAAACACCAGTGACAATAGTAAGAGTGAGTAACAAACAAAACACCAGTGACAATAGTAAGAGTGAGTTACAAACAAAACACCAGTGACAATAGTAAGAGTGAGTTACAAACAAAACACCAGTGACAATAGTAAGAGTGAGTAACAAACAAAACACAAGTGACAATAGTAAGAGTGAGTAACAAACAAAACACCAGTGACAATAGTAAGAGTGAGTTACAAACAAAACACCAGTGACAATAGTAAGAGTGAGTAACAAACAAAACACCAGTGACAATAGTAAGAGTGAGTAACAAACAAAACACCAGTGACAATAGTAAGAGTGAGTAACAAACAAAACACCAGTGACTATAGTAAGAGTGAGTAACAAACAAAACACCAGTGACAATAGTAAGAGTGAGTAACAAACAAAACACAAGTGACAATAGTAAGAGTGAGTAACAAACAAAACACCAGTGACAATAGTAAGAGTGAGTAACAAACAAAACACCAGTGACAATAGTAAGAGAGAACAACAAACAAAACACCAGTGACTATAGTAAGAGTGAGTAGCAAACAAAACACCAGAGACAATAGTAAGACTGAGTAACAAACAAAACACCAGTGACAATAGTAAGAGTGAGTAACAAACAAAACACCAGTGACAATAGTAAGAGTGAGTAACAAACAAAACACCAGTGACAATAGTAAGAGTGAGAACAACAAACAAAACACCAGTGACAATAGTAAGAGTGAGTAACAAACAAAACACCAGTGACAATAGTAAGAGAGAGTAACAAACAAAACACCAGTGACAATAGTAAGAGTGAGTAACAAACAAAACACCAGTGACAATAGTAAGAGTGAGTAACAAACAAAACACCAGTGACATTAGTAAGAGTGAGTAACAAACAAAACACCAGTGACAATAGTAAGAGTGAGTAACAAACAAAACACCAGTGACAATAGTAAGTGTGAGTAACAAACAAAACACCAGTGACAAGAATAAGAGTGAGTAACAAACAAAACACCAGTTACAATAGTAAGAGTGAGTAACAAACAAAACACCAGTGACAATAGTAAGAGAGAACAACAAACAAAACACCAGTGACTATAGTAAGAGTGAGTAACAAACAAAACACAAGTGACAATAGTAAGAGTGAACAACAAACAAAACACCAGTGACAATAGTAAGAGAGAACAACAAACAAAACACCAGTGACTATAGTAAGAGTGAGTAACAAACAAAACACCAGTGACAATAGTAAGAGAGAACAACAAACAAAACACCAGTGACAATAGAAAGAGAGAGTAACAAACAAAACACCAGTGACAATAGTAAGAGTGAGTAACAAACAAAACACCAGTGACAATAGTAAGAGAGAACAACAAACAAAACACCAGTGACAATAGTAAGAGAGAGTAACAAACAAAACACCAGTGACAATAGTAAGAGTGAGTAACAAACAAAACACCAGTGACAATAGTAAGAGAGAGTAACAAACAAAACACCAGTGACAATAGTAAGAGTGAGTAACAAACAAAACACCAGTGACAATAGTAAGAGTGAGTAACAAACAAAACACCAGTGACAATAGTAAGAGTGAGTAACAAACAAAACACCAGTGACAATAGTAAGTGTGAGTAACAAACAAAACACCAGTTACAATAGTAAGAGAGAGTAACAAACAAAACACCAGTGACAATAGTAAGAGTGAGTAACAAACAAAACACCAGTGACAATAGTAAGATTGAGTAACAAACAAAACACCAGTGACAATAGTAAGAGTGAACAACAAACAAAACACCAGTTACAATAGTAAGAGTGAGTAACAAACAAAACACCAGTGACAATAGTAAGAGTGAGGAACAAACAAAACACCAGTGACAATAGTAAGAGTGAACAACAAACAAAACACCAGTGACAATAGTAAGAGTGAGGAACAAACAAAACACCACTGACAATAGTAAGAGAGAGTAACAAACAAAACACCAGTGACAATAGTAAGAGTGAACAACAAACAAAACACCAGTGACAAGAGTAAGAGTGAGTAACAAACAAAACACCAGTGACAATAGTAAGAGTGAGTAACAAACAAAACACCAGTGACATTAGTAAGAGTGAGTAACAAACAAAACACCAGTGACAATAGTAAAAGTGAGTAACAAACAAAACACCAGTGACAATAGTAAGAGTGAGGAACAAACAAAACACCAGTGACAATAGTAAGAGTGAGTAACAAACAAAACACCAGTGACAATAGTAAGAGTGAGTAACAAACAAAACACCAGTGACAATAGTAAGAGTGAGTAACAAACAAAACACCAGTGACAATAGTAAGAGTGAGTAACAAACAAAACACAAGTGACAATAGTAAGAGTGAACAACAAACAAAACACCAGTGACAATAGTAAGAGAGAACAACAAACAAAACACCAGTGACTATAGTAAGAGTGAGTAACAAACAAAACACCAGTGACAATAGTAAGAGAGAACAACAAACAAAACACCAGTGACAATAGAAAGAGAGAGTAACAAACAAAACACCAGTGACAATAGTAAGAGTGAGTAACAAACAAAACACCAGTGACAATAGTAAGAGAGAACAACAAACAAAACACCAGTGACAATAGTAAGAGTGAGTAACAAACAAAACACCAGTGACAATAGTAAGAGTGAGTAACAAACAAAACACCAGTGACAATAGTAAGAGAGAGTAACAAACAAAACACCAGTGACAATAGTAAGAGTGAGTAACAAACAAAACACCAGTGACAATAGTAAGAGTGAGTAACAAACAAAACACCAGTGACAATAGTAAGAGTGAGTAACAAACAAAACACAAGTGACAATAGTAAGAGTGAACAACAAACAAAACACCAGTGACAATAGTAAGAGAGAACAACAAACAAAACACCAGTGACTACAGTAAGAGTGAGTAACAAACAAAACACCAGTGACAATAGTAAGAGAGAACAACAAACAAAACACCAGTGACAATAGTAAGAGAGAGTAACAAACAAAACACCAGTGACAATAGTAAGAGTGAGTAACAAACAAAACACCAGTGACAATAGTAAGAGTGAGTAACAAACAAAACACCAGTGACATTAGTAAGAGTGAGTAACAAACAAAACACCAGTGACAATAGTAAAAGTGAGTAACAAACAAAACACCAGTGACAATAGTAAGAGTGAGTAACAAACAAAACACCAGTGACAATAGTAAGAGTGAACAACAAACAAAACACCAGTTACATTAGTAAGAGTGAGTAACAAACAAAACACCAGTGACAATAGTAAGAGAGAACAACAAACAAAACACCAGTGACTATAGTAAGAGTGAGTAACAAACAAAACACCAGTGACAATAGTAAGAGTGAGTAACAAACAAAACACAAGTGACAATAGTAAGAGTGAACAACAAACAAAACACCAGTGACAATAGTAAGATAGAACAACAAACAAAACACCAGTGACTATAGTAAGAGTGAGTAACAAACAAAACACCAGTGACAATAGTAAGAGAGAACAACAAACAAAACACCAGTGACAATAGAAAGAGAGAGTAACAAACAAAACACCAGTGACAATAGTAAGAGTGAGTAACAAACAAAACACCAGTGACAATAGTAAGAGAGAACAACAAACAAAACACCAGTGACAATAGTAAGAGTGAGTAACAAACAAAACACCAGTGACAATAGTAAGAGTGAGTAACAAACAAAACACCAGTGACAATAGTAAGAGAGAGTAACAAACAAAACACCAGTGACAATAGTAAGAGTGAGTAACAAACAAAACACCAGTGACAATAGTAAGAGTGAGTAACAAACAAAACACCAGTGACAATAGTAAGAGTGAGTAACAAACAAAACACAAGTGACAATAGTAAGAGTGAACAACAAACAAAACACCAGTGACAATAGTAAGAGAGAACAACAAACAAAACACCAGTGACTATAGTAAGAGTGAGTAACAAACAAAACACCAGTGACAATAGTAAGAGAGAACAACAAACAAAACACCAGTGACAATAGTAAGAGAGAGTAACAAACAAAACACCAGTGACAATAGTAAGAGTGAGTAACAAACAAAACACCAGTGACAATAGTAAGAGTGAGTAACAAACAAAACACCAGTGACATTAGTAAGAGTGAGTAACAAACAAAACACCAGTGACAATAGTAAAAGTGAGTAACAAACAAAACACCAGTGACAATAGTAAGAGTGAGTAACAAACAAAACACCAGTGACAATAGTAAGAGTGAGTAACAAACAAAACACCAGTGACAATAGTAAGAGTGAGTAACAAACAAAACACCAGTGACAATAGTAAGAGTGAGTAACAAACAAAACACCAGTGACAATAGTAAGAGTGAACAACAAACAAAACACCAGTTACAATAGTAAGAGTGAGTAACAAACAAAACACCAGTGACAATAGTAAGAGAGAACAACAAACAAAACACCAGTGACTATAGTAAGAGTGAGTAACAAACAAAACACCAGTGACAATAGTAAGAGTGAGTAACAAACAAAACACAAGTGACAATAGTAAGAGTGAACAACAAACAAAACACCAGTGACAATAGTAAGAGAGAACAACAAACAAAACACCAGTGACTATAGTAAGAGTGAGTAACAAACAAAACACCAGTGACAATAGTAAGAGAGAACAACAAACAAAACACCAGTGACAATAGTAAGAGAGAGTAACAAACAAAACACCAGTGACAATAGTAAGAGTGAGTAACAAACAAAACACCAGTGACAATAGTAAGAGTGAGTAACAAACAAAACACCAGTGACATTAGTAAGAGTGAGTAACAAACAAAACACCAGTGACAATAGTAAAAGTGAGTAACAAACAAAACACCAGTGACAATAGTAAGAGTGAGTAACAAACAAAACACCAGTGACAATAGTAAGAGTGAACAACAAACAAAACACCAGTTACAATAGTAAGAGTGAGTAACAAACAAAACACCAGTGACAATAGTAAGAGTGAGTAACAAACAAAACACCAGTGACAATAGTAAGAGTGAACAACAAACAAAACACCAATGACAATAGTAAGAGTGAACAACAAACAAAACACCAGTGACAATAGTAAGAGTGAGTAACAAACAAAACACCAGTGACAATAGTAAGAGTGAACTACAAGCAAAACACCAGTGACAATAGTAAGAGTGAGTAACAAACAAAACACCAGTGACAATAGTAAGAGTGAGTAACAAACAAAACACCAGTGACAATAGTAAGAGAGAGAACAACAAACAAAACACCAGTGACAATAGTAAGAGTGAGTAACAAACAAAACACCAGTGACAATAGTAAGAGAGAGTAACAAACAAAACACCAGTGACAATAGTAAGAGTGAGTAACAAACAAAACACCAGTGACAATAGTAAGAGTGAGTAACAAACAAAACACCAGTGACATTAGTAAGAGTGAGTAACAAACAAAACACCAGTGACAATAGTAAGAGTGATTAACAAACAAAACACCAGTGACAATAGTAAGTGTGAGTAACAAACAAAACACCAGTGACAAGAATAAGAGTGAGTAACAAACAAAACACCAGTTACAATAGTAAGAGTGAGTAACAAACAAAACACCAGTGACAATAGTAAGAGAGAACAACAAACAAAACACCAGTGACTATAGTAAGAGTGAGTAACAAACAAAACACCAGTGACAATAGTAAGAGTGAGTAACAAACAAAACACAAGTGACAATAGTAAGAGTGAACAACAAACAAAACACCAGTGACAATAGTAAGAGAGAACAACAAACAAAACACCAGTGACTATAGTAAGAGTGAGTAACAAACAAAACACCAGTGACAATAGTAAGAGAGAACAACAAACAAAACACCAGTGACAATAGAAAGAGAGAGTAACAAACAAAACACCAGTGACAATAGTAAGAGTGAGTAACAAACAAAACACCAGTGACAATAGTAAGAGAGAACAACAAACAAAACACCAGTGACAATAGTAAGAGAGAGTAACAAACAAAACACCAGTGACAATAGTAAGAGTGAGTAACAAACAAAACACCAGTGACAATAGTAAGAGAGAGTAACAAACAAAACACCAGTGACAATAGTAAGAGTGAGTAACAAACAAAACACCAGTGACAATAGTAAGAGTGAGTAACAAACAAAACACCAGTGACAATAGTAAGAGAGAGTAACAAACAAAACACCAGTGACAATAGTAAGTGTGAGTAACAAACAAAACACCAGTTACAATAGTAAGAGAGAGTAACAAACAAAACACCAGTGACAATAGTAAGAGTGAGTAACAAACAAAACACCAGTGACAATAGTAAGATTGAGTAACAAACAAAACACCAGTGACAATAGTAAGAGTGAACAACAAACAAAACACCAGTTACAATAGTAAGAGTGAGTAACAAACAAAACACCAGTGACAATAGTAAGAGTGAGGAACAAACAAAACACCAGTGACAATAGTAAGAGTGAACAACAAACAAAACACCAGTGACAATAGTAAGAGTGAGGAACAAACAAAACACCACTGACAATAGTAAGAGAGAGTAACAAACAAAACACCAGTGACAATAGTAAGAGTGAACAACAAACAAAACACCAGTGACAAGAGTAAGAGTGAGTAACAAACAAAACACCAGTGACAATAGTAAGATTGAGTAACAAACAAAACACCAGTGACAATAGTAAGAGTGAGGAACAAACAAAACACCAGTGACAATAGTAAGAGTGAGTAACAAACAAAACACCAGTGACAATAGTAAGAGTGAGTAACAAACAAAACACCAGTGACAATAGTAAGAGTGAGTAACAAACAAAACACCAGTGACAATAGTAAGAGTGAGTAACAAACAAAACACAAGTGACAATAGTAAGAGTGAACAACAAACAAAACACCAGTGACAATAGTAAGAGAGAACAACAAACAAAACACCAGTGACTATAGTAAGAGTGAGTAACAAACAAAACACCAGTGACAATAGTAAGAGTGAACAACAAACAAAACACCAGTGACAATAGTAAGAGTGAGGAACAAACAAAACACCACTGACAATAGTAAGAGAGAGTAACAAACAAAACACCAGTGACAATAGTAAGAGTGAACAACAAACAAAACACCAGTGACATTAGTAAGAGTGAGTAACAAACAAAACACCAGTGACAATAGTAAAAGTGAGTAACAAACAAAACACCAGTGACAATAGTAAGAGTGAGGAACAAACAAAACACCAGTGACAATAGTAAGAGTGAGTAACAAACAAAACACCAGTGACAATAGTAAGAGTGAGTAACAAACAAAACACCAGTGACAATAGTAAGAGTGAGTAACAAACAAAACACCAGTGACAATAGTAAGAGTGAGTAACAAACAAAACACAAGTGACAATAGTAAGAGTGAACAACAAACAAAACACCAGTGACAATAGTAAGAGAGAACAACAAACAAAACACCAGTGACTATAGTAAGAGTGAGTAACAAACAAAACACCAGTGACAATAGTAAGAGTGAACAACAAACAAAACACCAGTGACAATAGTAAGAGTGAGGAACAAACAAAACACCACTGACAATAGTAAGAGAGAGTAACAAACAAAACACCAGTGACAATAGTAAGAGTGAACAACAAACAAAACACCAGTGACATTAGTAAGAGTGAGTAACAAACAAAACACCAGTGACAATAGTAAAAGTGAGTAACAAACAAAACACCAGTGACAATAGTAAGAGTGAGGAACAAACAAAACACCAGTGACAATAGTAAGAGTGAGTAACAAACAAAACACCAGTGACAATAGTAAGAGTGAGTAACAAACAAAACACCAGTGACAATAGTAAGAGTGAGTAACAAACAAAACACCAGTGACAATAGTAAGAGTGAGTAACAAACAAAACACAAGTGACAATAGTAAGAGTGAACAACAAACAAAACACCAGTGACAATAGTAAGAGAGAACAACAAACAAAACACCAGTGACAATAGTAAGAGTGAGTAACAAACAAAACACCAGTGACAATAGTAAGAGAGAACAACAAACAAAACACCAGTGACAATAGAAAGAGAGAGTAACAAACAAAACACCAGTGACAATAGTAAGAGTGAGTAACAAACAAAACACCAGTGACAATAGTAAGAGAGAACAACAAACAAAACACCAGTGACAATAGTAAGAGTGAGTAACAAACAAAACACAAGTGACAATAGTAAGAGTGAACAACAAACAAAACACCAGTGACAATAGTAAGAGAGAACAACAAACAAAACACCAGTGACTATAGTAAGAGTGAGTAACAAACAAAACACTAGTGACAATAGTAAGAGAGAACAACAAACAAAACACCAGTGACAATAGTAAGAGAGAGTAACAAACAAAACACCAGTGACAATAGTAAGAGTGAGTAACAAACAAAACACCAGTGACAATAGTAAGAGTGAGTAACAAACAAAACACCAGTGACATTAGTAAGAGTGAGTAACAAACAAAACACCAGTGACAATAGTAAAAGTGAGTAACAAACAAAACACCAGTGACAATAGTAAGAGTGAGCAACAAACAAAACACCAGTGACAATAGTAAGAGTGAACTACAAACAAAACACCAGTGACAATAGTAAGAGTGAGTAACAAAGAAAACACCAGTGACATTAGTAAGAGTGAGTAACAAACAAAACACCAGTGACAACAGTAAGAGTGAGTAACAAACAAAACACCAGTGACAATAGTAAGAGTGAGTAACAAACAAAACACCAGTGACAATAGTTAGAGTGAGTAACAAACAAAACACCAGTGACATTAGTAAGAGAGAGAACAACAAACAAAACACCAGTGACAATAGTTAGAGTGAGTAACAAACAAAACACCAGTGACAATAGTAAGAGTGAGTAACAAACAAAACATCAGTGACAAGAGTAAGAGTGAGTAACAAACAAAACACCAGTGACAAGAGTAAGAGTGAGTAAAAAACAAAACACCAGTGACAATAGTAAGAGTGAGTAACAAACAAAACACCAGTGACAATAGTAAGAGAGAACAACAAACAAAACACCAGTGACTATAGTAAGAGTGAGTAACAAACAAAACACCAGTGACAATAGTAAGAGTGAGTAACAAACAAAACACAAGTGACAATAGTAAGAGTGAACAACAAACAAAACACCAGTGACAATAGTAAGAGAGAACAACAAACAAAACACCAGTGACTATAGTAAGAGTGAGTAACAAACAAAACACCAGTGACAATAGTAAGAGAGAACAACAAACAAAACACCAGTGACAATAGTAAGAGAGAGTAACAAACAAAACACCAGTGACAATAGTAAGAGTGAGTAACAAACAAAACACCAGTGACAATAGTAAGAGTGAGTAACAAACAAAACACCAGTGACATTAGAAAGAGTGAGTAACAAACAAAACACCAGTGACAATAGTAAAAGTGAGTAACAAACAAAACACCAGTGACAATAGTAAGAGTGAGCAACAAACAAAACACCAGTGACAATAGTAAGAGTGAACTACAAACAAAACACCAGTGACAATAGTAAGAGTGACTAACAAACAAAACACCAGTGACATTAGTAAGAGTGAGTAACAAACAAAACACCAGTGACAACAGTAAGAGTGAGTAACAAACAAAACACCAGTGACAATAGAAAGAGTGAGTAACAAACAAAACACCAGTGACAATAGTTAGAGTGAGTAACAAACAAAACACCAGTGACATTAGTAAGAGAGAGAACAACAAACAAAACACCAGTGACAATAGTTAGAGTGAGTAACAAACAAAACACCAGTGACAATAGTAAGAGTGAGTAACAAACAAAACATCAGTGACAAGAGTAAGAGTGAGTAACAAACAAAACACCAGTGACAAGAGTAAGAGTGAGTAACAAACAAAACACCAGTGACAATAGTAAGAGAGAGTAACAAACAAAACACCAGTGACAATAGTAAGAGTGAGGAACAAACAAAACACCAGTGACAATAGTAAGAGTGAGTAACAAACAAAACACCAGTGACAATAGTAAGAGAGAACAACAAACAAAACACCAGTGACAATAGTAAGAGTGAGTAACAAACAAAACACCAGTGACATTAGTAAGAGTGAGTAACAAACAAAACACCAGTGACAATAGTAAGAGTGAGTAACAAACAAAACACCAGTGACAATAGTAAGAGTGAGTAACAAACAAAACACCAGTGACAATAGTAAGAGTGAGAACAACAAACAAAACACCAGTGACAATAGTAAGAGTGAGTAACAAACAAAACACCAGTGACAATAGTAAGAGAGATTAACAAACAAAACACCAGTGACAATAGTTAGAGTGAACAACAAACAAAACACCAGTGACAATAGTAAGAGTGAACAACAAACAAAACACCAGTGAGAATAGTAAGAGTGATCAACAAACAAAACACCAGTAACAATAGTAAGTGTGAGTAACAAGCAAAACACCAGTGACAATAGTAAGAGTGAACTACAAACAAAACACCAGTGACAATAGTAAGAGTGAGTAACAAACAAAACACCAGTGACAATAGTAGGAGTGAGTAGCAAACAAAACACCAGTGACAATAGTAAGAGTGAGTAACAAACAAAACACCAGTGACAATAGTAAGAGTGAACAACAAACAAAACACCAATGACAATAGTAAGAGTGAGTAACAAACAAAACACCAGTGACATTAGTAAGAGTGAACAACAAACAAAACACCAGTGACAAGAGTAAGAGTGAGTAACAAACAAAACACCAGTGACAAGAGTAAGAGTGAGTAACAAACAAACACCAGTGACAAGAGTAAGAGTGAGTAACAAACAAAACACCAGTGACAATAGTAAGAGTGAGTAACAAACAAAACACCAGTGACAATAGTAAGAGAGAACAACAAACAAAACACCAGTGACTATAGTAAGAGTGAGTAACAAACAAAACACCAGTGACAATAGTAAGAGTGAGTAACAAACAAAACACAAGTGACAATAGTAAGAGTGAACAACAAACAAAACACTAGTGACAATAGTAAGAGAGAACAACAAACAAAACACCAGTGACTATAGTAAGAGTGAGTAACAAACAAAACACCAGTGACAATAGTAAGAGAGAACAACAAACAAAACACCAGTGACAATAGTAAGAGAGAGTAACAAACAAAACACCAGTGACAATAGTAAGAGTGAGTAACAAACAAAACACCAGTGACAATAGTAAGAGTGAGTAACAAACAAAACACCAGTGACATTAGTAAGAGTGAGTAACAAACAAAACACCAGTGACAATAGTAAAAGTGAGTAACAAACAAAACACCAGTGACAATAGTAAGAGTGAGTAACAAACAAAAGACCAGTGACAATAGTAAGAGTGAGTAACAAACAAAACACCAGTGACAATAGTAAGAGTGAGTAACAAACAAAACACCAGTGACAATAGTAAGAGTGAACAACAAACAAAACACCAGTGACAATAGTAAGAGTGAGTAACAAGCAAAACACCAGTGACAATAGTAAGAGTGAGTAACAAACAAAACACCAGTGACAATAGTAAGAGTGAGTAACAAACAAAACACCGGTGACAATAGTAGGAGTGAGTAGCAAACAAAACACCAGTGACAATAGTAAGAGTGAGTAACAAACAAAACACCAGTGACAATAGTAAGAGTGAACAACAAACAAAACACCAGTGACAAGAGTAAGAGTGAGTAACAAACAAAACACCAGTGACAAGAGTAAGAGTGAGGAACAAACAAAACACCAGTGACAAGAGTAAGAGTGAGTAACAAACAAAACACCAGTGACAATAGTAAGAGTGAGTAACAAACAAAACACCAGTGACAATAGTAAGAGAGAACAACAAACAAAACACCAGTGACATTAGTAAGAGTGAGTAACAAACAAAACACCAGTGACAATAGTAAGAGTGAGTAACAAACAAAACACAAGTGACAATAGTAAGAGTGAACAACAAACAAAACACCAGTGACAATAGTAAGAGAGAACAACAAACAAAACACCAGTGACTATAGTAAGAGTGAGTAACAAACAAAACACCAGTGACAATAGTAAGAGAGAACAACAAACAAAACACCAGTGACAATAGTAAGAGAGAGTAACAAACAAAACACCAGTGACAATAGTAAGAGTGAGTAACAAACAAAACACCAGTGACAATAGTAAGAGTGAGTAACAAACAAAACACCAGTGACATTAGTAAGAGTGAGTAACAAACAAAACACCAGTGACAATAGTAAGAGTGACCAACAAACAAAACACCAGTGACAATAGTAAGAGTGAACTACAAACAAAACACCAGTGACAATAGTAAGAGTGAGTAACAAACAAAACACCAGTGACATTAGTAAGAGTGAGTAACAAACAAAACACCAGTGACAACAGTAAGAGTGAGTAACAAACAAAACACCAGTGACAATAGTAAGAGAGAGAACAACAAACAAAACACCAGTGACAATAGTTAGAGTGAGTAACAAACAAAACACCAGTGACAATAGTAAGAGTGAGTAACAAACAAAACATCAGTGACAAGAGTAAGAGTGAGTAACAAACAAAACACCAGTGACAAGAGTAAGAGTGAGTAACAAACAAAACACCAGTGACAATAGTAAGAGTGAACAACAAACAAAACACCAGTGACAATAGTAAGAGTGAGGAACAAACAAAACACCAGTGACAATAGTAAGAGTGAGGAACAAACAAAACACCAGTGACAATAGTAAGAGTGAGTAACAAACAAAACACCAGTGACAATAGTAAGAGAGAACAACAAACAAAACACCAGTGACAATAGTAAGAGTGAGTAACAAACAAAACACCAGTGACATTAGTAAGAGTGAGTAACAAACAAAACACCAGTGACAATAGTAAGAGTGAGTAACAAACAAAACACCAGTGACAATAGTAAGAGTGAGTAACAAACAAAACACCAGTGACAATAGTAAGAGTGAGTAACAAACAAAACACCAGTGACAATAGTAAGAGTGAACAACAAACAAAACACCAGTTACAATAGTAAGAGTGAGTAACAAACAAAACACCAGTGACAATAGTAAGAGTGAGTAACAAACAAAACACCAGTGACAATAGTAAGAGTGAACAACAAACAAAACACCAGTGACAATAGTAAGAGTGAACAACAAACAAAACACCAGTGACAATAGTAAGAGTGAGTAACAAGCAAAACACCAGTGACAATAGTAAGAGTGAGTAACAAACAAAACACCAGTGACAATAGTAAGAGTGAGTAACAAACAAAACACCGGTGACAATAGTAGGAGTGAGTAGCAAACAAAACACCAGTGACAATAGTAAGAGTGAGTAACAAACAAAACACCAGTGACAATAGTAAGAGTGAACAACAAACAAAACACCAATGACAAGAGTAAGAGTGAGTAACAAACAAAACACCAGTGACAAGAGTAAGAGTGAGTAACAAACAAAACACCAGTGACAAGAGTAAGAGTGAGTAACAAACAAAACACCAGTGACAATAGTAAAAGTGAGTAACAAACAAAACACAAGTGACAATAGTAAGAGTGAACAACAAACAAAACACCAGTGACAATAGTAAGAGAGAACAACAAACAAAACACCAGTGACTATAGTAAGAGTGAGTAACAAACAAAACACCAGTGACAATAGTAAGAGAGAACAACAAACAAAACACCAGTGACAATAGTAAGAGAGAGTAACAAACAAAACACCAGTGACAATAGTAAGAGTGAGTAACAAACAAAACACCAGTGACAATAGTAAGAGTGAGTAATAAACAAAACACCAGTGACATTAGTAAGAGTGAGTAACAAACAAAACACCAGTGACAATAGTAAAAGTGAGTAACAAACAAAACACCAGTGACAATAGTAAGAGTGAGCAACAAACAAAACACCAGTGACAATAGTAAGAGTGAACTACAAACAAAACACCAGTGACAATAGTAAGAGTGACTAACAAACAAAACACCAGTGACATTAGTAAGAGTGAGTAACAAACAAAACACCAGTGACAACAGTAAGAGTGACTAACAAACAAAACACCAGTGACAATAGTAAGAGTGAGTAACAAACAAAACACCAGTGACAATAGTTAGAGTGAGTAACAAACAAAACACCAGTGACATTAGTAAGAGAGAGAACAACAAACAAAACACCAGTGACAATAGTTAGAGTGAGTAACAAACAAAACACCAGTGACAATAGTAAGAGTGAGTAACAAACAAAACATCAGTGACAAGAGTAAGAGTGAGTAACAAACAAAACACCAGTGACAAGAGTAAGAGTGAGTAACAAACAAAACACCAGTGACAATAGTTAGAGTGAACAACAAACAAAACACCAGTGACAATAGTAAGAGTGAACAACAAACAAAACACCAGTGAGAATAGTAAGAGTGATCAACAAACAAAACACCAGTAACAATAGTAAGTGTGAGTAACAAGCAAAACACCAGTGACAATAGTAAGAGTGAACTACAAACAAAACACCAGTGACAATAGTAAGAGTGAGTAACAAACAAAACACCAGTGACAATAGTAGGAGTGAGTAGCAAACAAAACACCAGTGACAATAGTAAGAGTGAGTAACAAACAAAACACCAGTGACAATAGTAAGAGTGAACAACAAACAAAACACCAATGACAATAGTAAGAGTGAGTAACAAACAAAACACCAGTGACAATAGTAGGAGTGAGTAGCAAACAAAACACCAGTGACAATAGTAAGAGAGAACAACAAACAAAACACCAGTGACTATAGTAAGAGTGAGTAACAAACAAAACACCAGTGACAATAGTAAGAGAGAACAACAAACAAAACACCAGTGACAATAGTAAGAGAGAGTAACAAACAAAACACCAGTGACAATAGTAAGAGTGAGTAACAAACAAAACACCAGTGACAATAGTAAGAGTGAGTAACAAACAAAACACCAGTGACATTAGTAAGAGTGAGTAACAAACAAAACACCAGTGACAATAGTAAAAGTGAGTAACAAACAAAACACCAGTGACAATAGTAAGAGTGAGCAACAAACAAAACACAAGTGACAATAGTAAGAGTGAACTACAAACAAAACACCAGTGACAATAGTAAGAGTGAGCAACAAACAAAACACCAGTGACATTAGTAAGAGTGAGTAACAAACAAAACACCAGTGACAACAGTAAGAGTGACTAACAAACAAAACACCAGTGACAATAGTAAGAGTGAGTAACAAACAAAACACCAGTGACAATAGTTAGAGTGAGTAACAAACAAAACACCAGTGACATTAGTAAGAGAGAGAACAACAAACAAAACACCAGTGACAATAGTTAGAGTGAGTAACAAACAAAACACCAGTGACAATAGTAAGAGTGAGTAACAAACAAAACATCAGTGACAAGAGTAAGAGTGAGTAACAAACAAAACACCAGTGACAAGAGTAAGAGTGAGTAACAAACAAAACACCAGTGACAATAGTTAGAGTGAACAACAAACAAAACACCAGTGACAATAGTAAGAGTGAACAACAAACAAAACACCAGTGAGAATAGTAAGAGTGATCAACAAACAAAACACCAGTAACAATAGTAAGTGTGAGTAACAAGCAAAACACCAGTGACAATAGTAAGAGTGAACTACAAACAAAACACCAGTGACAATAGTAAGAGTGAGTAACAAACAAAACACCAGTGACATTAGTAAGAGTGAACAACAAACAAAACACCAGTGACAAGAGTAAGAGTGAGTAACAAACAAAACACCAGTGACAAGAGTAAGAGTGAGTAACAAACAAACACCAGTGACAAGAGTAAGAGTGAGTAACAAACAAAACACCAGTGACAATAGTAAGAGTGAGTAACAAACAAAACACCAGTGACAATAGTTAGAGTGAACAACAAACAAAACACCAGTGACAATAGTAAGAGTGAACAACAAACAAAACACCAGTGAGAATAGTAAGAGTGATCAACAAACAAAACACCAGTAACAATAGTAAGTGTGAGTAACAAGCAAAACACCAGTGACAATAGTAAGAGTGAACTACAAACAAAACACCAGTGACAATAGTAAGAGTGAGTAACAAACAAAACACCAGTGACATTAGTAAGAGTGAACAACAAACAAAACACCAGTGACAAGAGTAAGAGTGAGTAACAAACAAAACACCAGTGACAAGAGTAAGAGTGAGTAACAAACAAACACCAGTGACAAGAGTAAGAGTGAGTAACAAACAAAACACCAGTGACAATAGTAAGAGTGAGTAACAAACAAAACACCAGTGACAATAGTTAGAGTGAACAACAAACAAAACACCAGTGACAATAGTAAGAGTGAGTAACAAACAAAACACCAGTGACAATAGTAAGAGAGAACAACAAACAAAACACCAGTGACTATAGTAAGAGTGAGTAACAAACAAAACACCAGTGACAATTTTAAGAGTGAGTAACAAACAAAACACAAGTGACAATAGTAAGAGTGAACAACAAACAAAACACTAGTGACAATAGTAAGAGAGAACAACAAACAAAACACCAGTGACTATAGTAAGAGTGAGTAACAAACAAAACACCAGTGACAATAGTAAGAGAGAACAACAAACAAAACACCAGTGACAATAGTAAGAGAGAGTAACAAACAAAACACCAGTGACAATAGTAAAAGTGAGTAACAAACAAAAGACCAGTGACAATAGTAAGAGTGAGTAACAAACAAAACACCAGTGACAATAGTAAGAGTGAGTAACAAACAAAACACCAGTGACAATAGTAAAAGTGAGTAACAAACAAAACATCAGTGACAAGAGTAAGAGTGAGTAACAAACAAAACACCAGTGACAATAGTAAGAGTGAGTAACAAACAAAACACCAGTGACAATAGTAAGAGTGAGTAACAAACAAAACACCAGTGACAATAGTAAGAGTGAGTAACAAACAAAACACCAGTGACAATAGTAAGAGTGAACAACAAACAAAACACCAGTGACAATAGTAAGAGAGAACAACAAACAAAACACCAGTGACTATAGTAAGAGTGAGTAACAAACAAAACACCAGTGACAATAGTAAGAGAGAACAACAAACAAAACACCAGTGACAATAGTAAGAGAGAATAACAAACAAAACACCAGTGACAATAGTAAGAGTGAGTAACAAACAAAACACCAGTGACAATAGTAAGAGTGAGTAACAAACAAAACACCAGTGACATTAATAAGAGTGAGTAACAAACAAAACACCAGTGACAATAGTAAAAGTGAGTAACAAACAAAACACCAGTGACAATAGTAAGAGTGAGCAACAAACAAAACACAAGTGACAATAGTAAGAGTGAACTACAAACAAAACACCAGTGACAATAGTAAGAGTGAGCAACAAACAAAACACCAGTGACAATAGTAAGAGTGAACTACAAACAAAACACCAGTGACAATAGTAAGAGTGACTAACAAACAAAACACCAGTGACATTAGTAAGAGTGAGTAACAAACAAAACACCAGTGACAACAGTAAGAGTGACTAACAAACAAAACACCAGTGACAATAGTAAGAGTGAGTAACAAACAAAACACCAGTGACAATAGTTAGAGTGAGTAACAAACAAAACACCAGTGACATTAGTAAGAGAGAGAACAACAAACAAAACACCAGTGACAATAGTAAGAGTGAACTACAAACAAAACACCAGTGACAATAGTAAGAGTGACTAACAAACAAAACACCAGTGACATTAGTAAGAGTGAGTAACAAACAAAACACCAGTGACAACAGTAAGAGTGACTAACAAACAAAACACCAGTGACAATAGTAAGAGTGAGTAACAAACAAAACACCAGTGACAATAGTTAGAGTGAGTAACAAACAAAACACCAGTGACATTAGTAAGAGAGAGAACAACAAACAAAACACCAGTGACAATAGTTAGAGTGAGTAACAAACAAAACACCAGTGACAATAGTAAGAGTGAGTAACAAACAAAACATCAGTGACAAGAGTAAGAGTGAGTAACAAACAAAACACCAGTGACAAGAGTAAGAGTGAGTAACAAACAAAACACCAGTGACAATAGTTAGAGTGAACAACAAACAAAACACCAGTGACAATAGTAAGAGTGAACAACAAACAAAACACCAGTGAGAATAGTAAGAGTGATCAACAAACAAAACACCAGTAACAATAGTAAGTGTGAGTAACAAGCAAAACACCAGTGACAATAGTAAGAGTGAACTACAAACAAAACACCAGTGACAATAGTAAGAGTGAGTAACAAACAAAACACCAGTGACAATAGTAGGAGTGAGTAGCAAACAAAACACCAGTGACAATAGTAAGAGTGAGTAACAAACAAAACACCAGTGACAATAGTAAGAGTGAACAACAAACAAAACACCAATGACAATAGTAAGAGTGAGTAACAAACAAAACACCAGTGACATTAGTAAGAGTGAACAACAAACAAAACACCAGTGACAAGAGTAAGAGTGAGTAACAAACAAAACACCAGTGACAAGAGTAAGAGTGAGTAACAAACAAACACCAGTGACAAGAGTAAGAGTGAGTAACAAACAAAACACCAGTGACAATAGTAAGAGTGAGTAACAAACAAAACACCAGTGACAATAGTTAGAGTGAACAACAAACAAAACACCAGTGACAATAGTAAGAGTGAGTAACAAACAAAACACCAGTGACAATAGTAAGAGAGAACAACAAACAAAACACCAGTGACTATAGTAAGAGTGAGTAACAAACAAAACACCAGTGACAATAGTAAGAGTGAGTAACAAACAAAACACAAGTGACAATAGTAAGAGTGAACAACAAACAAAACACTAGTGACAATAGTAAGAGAGAACAACAAACAAAACACCAGTGACTATAGTAAGAGTGAGTAACAAACAAAACACCAGTGACAATAGTAAGAGAGAACAACAAACAAAACACCAGTGACAATAGTAAGAGAGAGTAACAAACAAAACACCAGTGACAATAGTAAGAGTGAATAACAAACAAAACACCAGTGACAATAGTAAGAGTGAGTAACAAACAAAACACCAGTGACAATAGTAAGAGTGAGTAACAAACAAAACACCAGTGACAATAGTAAAAGTGAGTAACAAACAAAAGACCAGTGACAATAGTAAGAGTGAGTAACAAACAAAACACCAGTGACAATAGTAAGAGTGAGTAACAAACAAAACACCAGTGACAATAGTAAGAGTGAGTAACAAACAAAACACCAGTGACAATAGTAAGAGTGAGTAACAAACAAAACACCAGTGACAATAGTAAGAGTGAACAACAAACAAAACACCAGTGACAATAGTAAGAGAGAACAACAAACAAAACACCAGTGACTATAGTAAGAGTGAGTAACAAACAAAACACCAGTGACAATAGTAAGAGAGAACAACAAACAAAACACCAGTGACAATAGTAAGAGAGAGTAACAAACAAAACACCAGTGACAATAGTAAGAGTGAGTAACAAACAAAACACCAGTGACAATAGTAAGAGTGAGTAACAAACAAAACACCAGTGACATTAGTAAGAGTGAGTAACAAACAAAACACCAGTGACAATAGTAAAAGTGAGTAACAAACAAAACACCAGTGACAATAGTAAGAGTGAGCAACAAACAAAACACCAGTGACAATAGTAAGAGTGAACTACAAACAAAACACCAGTGACAATAGTAAGAGTGAGCAACAAACAAAACACCAGTGACAATAGTAAGAGTGAACTACAAACAAAACACCAGTGACAATAGTAAGAGTGACTAACAAACAAAACACCAGTGACATTAGTAAGAGTAAGTAACAAACAAAACACCAGTGACAACAGTAAGAGTGACTAACAAACAAAACACCAGTGACAATAGTAAGAGTGAGTAACAAACAAAACACCAGTGACAATAGTTAGAGTGAGTAACAAACAAAACACCAGTGACATTAGTAAGAGAGAGAACAACAAACAAAACACCAGTGACAATAGTTAGAGTGAGTAACAAACAAAACACCAGTGACAATAGTAAGAGTGAGTAACAAACAAAACATCAGTGACAAGAGTAAGAGTGAGTAACAAACAAAACACCAGTGACAAGAGTAAGAGTGAGTAACAAACAAAACACCAGTGACAATAGTTAGAGTGAACAACAAACAAAACACCATTGACAATAGTAAGAGTGAACAACAAACAAAACACCAGTGAGAATAGTAAGAGTGATCAACAAACAAAACACCAGTAACAATAGTAAGTGTGAGTAACAAGCAAAACACCAGTGACAATAGTAAGAGTGAACTACAAACAAAACACCAGTGACAATAGTAAGAGTGAGTAACAAACAAAACACCAGTGACAATAGTAGGAGTGAGTAGCAAACAAAACACCAGTGACAATAGTAAGAGTGAGTAACAAACAAAACACCAGTGACAATAGTAAGAGTGAACAACAAACAAAACACCAATGACAATAGTAAGAGTGAGTAACAAACAAAACACCAGTGACATTAGTAAGAGTGAACAACAAACAAAACACCAGTGACAAGAGTAAGAGTGAGTAACAAACAAAACACCAGTGACAAGAGTAAGAGTGAGTAACAAACAAACACCAGTGACAAGAGTAAGAGTGAGTAACAAACAAAACACCAGTGACAATAGTAAGAGTGAGTAACAAACAAAACACCAGTGACAATAGTTAGAGTGAACAACAAACAAAACACCAGTGACAATAGTAAGAGTGAGTAACAAACAAAACACCAGTGACAATAGTAAGAGAGAACAACAAACAAAACACCAGTGACTATAGTAAGAGTGAGTAACAAACAAAACACCAGTGACAATAGTAAGAGTGAGTAACAAACAAAACACTAGTGACAATAGTAAGAGAGAACAACAAACAAAACACCAGTGACTATAGTAAGAGTGAGTAACAAACAAAACACCAGTGACAATAGTAAGAGAGAACAACAAACAAAACACCAGTGACAATAGTAAGAGAGAGTAACAAACAAAACACCAGTGACAATAGTAAGAGTGAATAACAAACAAAACACCAGTGACAATAGTAAGAGTGAGTAACAAACAAAACACCAGTGACATTAGTAAGAGTGAGTAACAAACAAAACACCAGTGACAATAGTAAAAGTGAGTAACAAACAAAAGACCAGTGACAATAGTAAGAGTGAGTAACAAACAAAACACCAATGACAATAGTAAGAGTGAGTAACAAACAAAACACCAGTGACAATAGTAAGAGTGAGTAACAAACAAAACACCAGTGACAATAGTAAGAGTGAACAACAAACAAAACACCAGTGACAATAGTAAGAGTGAGTAACAAGCAAAACACCAGTGACAATAGTAAGAGTGAGTAACAAACAAAACACCAGTGACAATAGTAAGAGTGAGTAACAAACAAAACACCGGTGACAATAGTAGGAGTGAGTAGCAAACAAAACACCAGTGACAATAGTAAGAGTGAGTAACAAACAAAACACCAGTGACAATAGTAAGAGTGAACAACAAACAAAACACCAATGACAAGAGTAAGAGTGAGTAACAAACAAAACACCAGTGACAAGAGTAAGAGTGAGTAACAAACAAAACACCAGTGACAAGAGTAAGAGTGAGTAACAAACAAAACACCAGTGACAATAATAAGAGAGAACAACAAACAAAACACTAGTGACTATAGTAAGAGTGAGTAACAAACAAAACACCAGTGACAATAGTAAGAGTGAGTAACAAACAAAACACAAGTGACAATAGTAAGAGTGAACAACAAACAAAACACCAGTGACAATAGTAAGAGAGAACAACAAACAAAACACCAGTGACTATAGTAAGAGTGAGTAACAAACAAAACACCAGTGACAATAGTAAGAGTGAACAACAAACAAAACACCAGTGACAATAGTAAGAGAGAACAACAAACAAAACACCAGTGACAATAGTAAGAGAGAGTAACAAACAAAACACCAGTGACAATAGTAAGAGTGAGAACAACAAACAAAACACCAGTGACATTAGTAAGAGTGAGTAACAAACAAAACACCAGTGACAACAGTAAGAGTGAGTAACAAACAAAACACCAGTGACAATAGTAAGAGTGAGTAACAAACAAAACACCAGTGACAATAGTAAGAGTGAACAACAAACAAAACACCAGTGACATTAGTAAGAGTGAGTAACAAACAAAACACCAGTGACAATAGTAAGAGTGAGTAACAAACAAAACACTAGTGACAATAGTAAGAGAGAGTAACAAACAAAACACCAGTGACAATAGTAAGAGTGAGTAACAAGCAAAACACCAGTGACAATAGTAAGAGTGAGTAACAAACAAAACACCAGTGACAATAGTAAGAGTGAGTAACAAACAAAACACCGGTGACAATAGTAGGAGTGAGTAGCAAACAAAACACCAGTGACAATAGTAAGAGTGAGTAACAAACAAAACACCAGTGACAATAGTAAGAGTGAACAACAAACAAAACACCAATGACAAGAGTAAGAGTGAGTAACAAACAAAACACCAGTGACAAGAGTAAGAGTGAGTAACAAACAAAACACCAGTGACAAGAGTAAGAGTGAGTAACAAACAAAACACCAGTGACAATAATAAGAGAGAACAACAAACAAAACACTAGTGACTATAGTAAGAGTGAGTAACAAACAAAACACCAGTGACAATAGTAAGAGTGAGTAACAAACAAAACACAAGTGACAATAGTAAGAGTGAACAACAAACAAAACACCAGTGACAATAGTAAGAGAGAACAACAAACAAAACACCAGTGACTATAGTAAGAGTGAGTAACAAACAAAACACCAGTGACAATAGTAAGAGTGAACAACAAACAAAACACCAGTGACAATAGTAAGAGAGAACAACAAACAAAACACCAGTGACAATAGTAAGAGAGAGTAACAAACAAAACACCAGTGACAATAGTAAGAGTGAGAACAACAAACAAAACACCAGTGACATTAGTAAGAGTGAGTAACAAACAAAACACCAGTGACAACAGTAAGAGTGAGTAACAAACAAAACACCAGTGACAATAGTAAGAGTGAGTAACAAACAAAACACCAGTGACAATAGTAAGAGTGAACAACAAACAAAACACCAGTGACATTAGTAAGAGTGAGTAACAAACAAAACACCAGTGACAATAGTAAGAGTGAGTAACAAACAAAACACTAGTGACAATAGTAAGAGAGAGTAACAAACAAAACACCAGTGACAATAGTAAGTGTGAGTAACAAACAAAACACCAGTGACAATAGTAAGAGTGAGTAACAAACAAAACACCAGTGACAATAGTAAGTGTGAGTAACAAACAAAACACCAGTGACATTAGTAAGAGTGAACAACAAACAAAACACCAGTGACAATAGTAAGAGTGAACAACAAACAAAACACCAGTGACAATAGTAAGAGTGAGTAACAAACAAAACACCAGTGACAATAGTAAGAGTGAACAACAAACAAAAAACCAGTGACAATAATAAGAGTGAGTAACAAACAAAACACCAGTGACAATAGTAAGAGAGAGAACAACAAACAAAACACCAGTGACAATAGTAAGAGTGAGTAACAAACAAAACACCAGTGACAATAGTAAGAGTGAACAACAAACAAAAAACCAGTGACAATAGTAAGAGAGAACAACAAACAAAACACCAGTGACAATAGTAAGAGTGAGTAACAAACAAAACACCAGTGACATTAGTAAGAGTGAGTAACAAACAAAACACCAGTGACATTAGTAAGTGTGAGTAACAAACAAAACACCAGTGACAATAGTAAGAGTGAGTAACAAACAAAACACCAGTGACATTAGTAAGTGTGAGTAACAAACAAAACACCAGTGACAATAGTAAGAGTGAGTAACAAACAAAACACCAGTGACATTAGCAAGAGTGAGTAACAAACAAAACACCAGTGACATTAGTAAGAGTGAGTAACAAACAAAACACCAGTGACAACAGTAAGAGTGAGTAACAAACAAAACACCAGTGACAATAGTAAGAGAAAGTAACAAACAAAACACCAGTGACATTAGTAAGAGTGAACAACAAACAAAACACCAGTGACAATAGTAAGAGAGAACAACAAACAAAACACCAGTGACAATAGTAAGAGTGAGTAACAAACAAAACACCAGTGACAATAGTAAGAGTGAGTAACAAACAAAACACCAGTGACAATAGTAAGAGTGAGTAACAAACAAAACACCAGTGACAATAGTAAGAGTGAGTAACAAACAAAACACCAGTGACAATAGTAAGAGTGAGTAACAAACAAAACACCAGTGACAATAGTAAGAGTGAACAACAAACAAAACACCGGTGACAATAGTAAGAGTGAGTAACAAACAAAACACTAGTGACAATAGTAAGAGAGAACAACAAACAAAACACCAGTGACAATAGTAAGAATGATTACCAAACAAAACACCAGTGACAATAGTAAGAGAGAGAACAACAAACAAAACACCAGTGACAATAGTAAGAGTGAGTAACAAACAAAACACCAGTGACAATAGTAAGAGTGAGTAACAAACAAAACACCAGTGACAATAGTAAGAGAGAACAACAAACAAAACACCAGTGACAATAGTAAGAGTGAGTAACAAACAAAACACCAGTGACATTAGTAAGAGTGAGTAACAAACAAAACACCAGTGACAATAGTAAGAGTGAGTAACAAACAAAACACAAGTGACAATAGTAAGAGTGAACAACAAACAAAACACTAGTGACAATAGTAAGAGAGAACAACAAACAAAACACCAGTGACTATAGTAAGAGTGAGTAACAAACAAAACACCAGTGACAATAGTAAGAGAGAACAACAAACAAAACACCAGTGACAATAGTAAGAGAGAGTAACAAACAAAACACCAGTGACAATAGTAAGAGTGAATAACAAACAAAACACCAGTGACAATAGTAAGAGTGAGTAACAAACAAAACACCAGTGACATTAGTAAGAGTGAGTAACAAACAAAACACCAGTGACAATAGTAAAAGTGAGTAACAAACAAAAGACCAGTGACAATAGTAAGAGTGAGTAACAAACAAAACACCAATGACAATAGTAAGAGTGAGTAACAAACAAAACACCAGTGACAATAGTAAGAGTGAGTAACAAACAAAACACCAGTGACAATTGTAAGAGTGAACAACAAACAAAACACCAGTGACAATAGTAAGAGTGAGTAACAAGCAAAACACCAGTGACAATAGTAAGAGTGAGTAACAAACAAAACACCAGTGACAATAGTAAGAGTGAGTAACAAACAAAACACCGGTGACAATAGTAGGAGTGAGTAGCAAACAAAACACCAGTGACAATAGTAAGAGTGAGTAACAAACAAAACACCAGTGACAATAGTAAGAGTGAACAACAAACAAAACACCAATGACAAGAGTAAGAGTGAGTAACAAACAAAACACCAGTGACAAGAGTAAGAGTGAGTAACAAACAAAACACCAGTGACAAGAGTAAGAGTGAGTAACAAACAAAACACCAGTGACAATAATAAGAGAGAACAACAAACAAAACACCAGTGACTATAGTAAGAGTGAGTAACAAACAAAACACCAGTGACAATAGTAAGAGTGAGTAACAAACAAAACACAAGTGACAATAGTAAGAGTGAACAACAAACAAAACACCAGTGACAATAGTAAGAGAGAACAACAAACAAAACACCAGTGACTATAGTAAGAGTGAGTAACAAACAAAACACCAGTGACAATAGTAAGAGTGAACAACAAACAAAACACCAGTGACAATAGTAAGAGAGAACAACAAACAAAACACCAGTGACAATAGTAAGAGAGAGTAACAAACAAAACACCAGTGACAATAGTAAGAGTGAGAACAACAAACAAAACACCAGTGACATTAGTAAGAGTGAGTAACAAACAAAACACCAGTGACAACAGTAAGAGTGAGTAACAAACAAAACACCAGTGACAATAGTAAGAGTGAGTAACAAACAAAACACCAGTGACAATAGTAAGAGTGAACAACAAACAAAACACCAGTGACATTAGTAAGAGTGAGTAACAAACAAAACACCAGTGACAATAGTAAGAGTGAGTAACAAACAAAACACTAGTGACAATAGTAAGAGAGAGTAACAAACAAAACACCAGTGACAATAGTAAGTGTGAGTAACAAACAAAACACCAGTGACAATAGTAAGAGTGAGTAACAAACAAAACACCAGTGACAATAGTAAGTGTGAGTAACAAACAAAACACCAGTGACATTAGTAAGAGTGAACAACAAACAAAACACCAGTGACAATAGTAAGAGTGAACAACAAACAAAACACCAGTGACAATAGTAAGAGTGAGTAACAAACAAAACACCAGTGACAATAGTAAGAGTGAACAACAAACAAAACACCAGTGACAATAATAAGAGTGAGTAACAAACAAAACACCAGTGACAATAGTAAGAGAGAGAACAACAAACAAAACACCAGTGACAATAGTAAGAGTGAGTAACAAACAAAACACCAGTGACAATAGTAAGAGTGAACAACAAACAAAAAACCAGTGACAATAGTAAGAGAGAACAACAAACAAAACACCAGTGACAATAGTAAGAGTGAGTAACAAACAAAACACCAGTGACATTAGTAAGAGTGAGTAACAAACAAAACACCAGTGACATTAGTAAGTGTGAGTAACAAACAAAACACCAGTGACAATAGTAAGAGTGAGTAACAAACAAAACACCAGTGACATTAGTAAGTGTGAGTAACAAACAAAACACCAGTGACAATAGTAAGAGTGAGTAACAAACAAAACACCAGTGACATTAGCAAGAGTGAGTAACAAACAAAACACCAGTGACATTAGTAAGAGTGAGTAACAAACAAAACACCAGTGACAACAGTAAGAGTGAGTAACAAACAAAACACCAGTGACAATAGTAAGAGAAAGTAACAAATAAAACACCAGTGACATTAGTAAGAGTGAACAACAAACAAAACACCAGTGACAATAGTAAGAGAGAACAACAAACAAAACACCAGTGACAATAGTAAGAGTGAGTAGCAAACAAAACACCAGTGACAATAGTAAGAGTGAGTAACAAACAAAACACCAGTGACAATAGTAAGAGTGAACAACAAACAAAACACCAATGACAAGAGTAAGAGTGAGTAACAAACAAAACACCAGTGACAAGAGTAAGAGTGAGTAACAAACAAAACACCAGTGACAAGAGTAAGAGTGAGTAACAAACAAAACACCAGTGACAATAATAAGAGAGAACAACAAACAAAACACCAGTGACTATAGTAAGAGTGAGTAACAAACAAAACACCAGTGACAATAGTAAGAGTGAGTAACAAACAAAACACAAGTGACAATAGTAAGAGTGAACAACAAACAAAACACCAGTGACAATAGTAAGAGAGAACAACAAACAAAACACCAGTGACTATAGTAAGAGTGAGTAACAAACAAAACACCAGTGACAATAGTAAGAGTGAACAACAAACAAAACACCAGTGACAATAGTAAGAGAGAACAACAAACAAAACACCAGTGACAATAGTAAGAGAGAGTAACAAACAAAACACCAGTGACAATAGTAAGAGTGAGAACAACAAACAAAACACCAGTGACATTAGTAAGAGTGAGTAACAAACAAAACACCAGTGACAACAGTAAGAGTGAGTAACAAACAAAACACCAGTGACAATAGTAAGAGTGAGTAACAAACAAAACACCAGTGACAATAGTAAGAGTGAACAACAAACAAAACACCAGTGACATTAGTAAGAGTGAGTAACAAACAAAACACCAGTGACAATAGTAAGAGTGAGTAACAAAGAAAACACTAGTGACAATAGTAAGAGAGAGTAACAAACAAAACACCAGTGACAATAGTAAGTGTGAGTAACAAACAAAACACCAGTGACAATAGTAAGAGTGAGTAACAAACAAAACACCAGTGACAATAGTAAGTGTGAGTAACAAACAAAACACCAGTGACATTAGTAAGAGTGAACAACAAACAAAACACCAGTGACAATAGTAAGAGTGAACAACAAACAAAACACCAGTGACAATAGTAAGAGTGAGTAACAAACAAAACACCAGTGACAATAGTAAGAGTGAACAACAAACAAAACACCAGTGACAATAATAAGAGTGAGTAACAAACAAAACACCAGTGACAATAGTAAGAGAGAGAACAACAAACAAAACACCAGTGACAATAGTAAGAGTGAGTAACAAACAAAACACCAGTGACAATAGTAAGAGTGAACAACAAACAAAAAACCAGTGACAATAGTAAGAGAGAACAACAAACAAAACACCAGTGACAATAGTAAGAGTGAGTAACAAACAAAACACCAGTGACATTAGTAAGAGTGAGTAACAAACAAAACACCAGTGACATTAGTAAGTGTGAGTAACAAACAAAACACCAGTGACAATAGTAAGAGTGAGTAACAAACAAAACACCAGTGACATTAGTAAGTGTGAGTAACAAACAAAACACCAGTGACAATAGTAAGAGTGAGTAACAAACAAAACACCAGTGACATTAGCAAGAGTGAGTAACAAACAAAACACCAGTGACATTAGTAAGAGTGAGTAACAAACAAAACACCAGTGACAACAGTAAGAGTGAGTAACAAACAAAACACCAGTGACAATAGTAAGAGAAAGTAACAAATAAAACACCAGTGACATTAGTAAGAGTGAACAACAAACAAAACACCAGTGACAATAGTAAGAGAGAACAACAAACAAAACACCAGTGACAATAGTAAGAGTGAGTAACAAACAAAACACCAGTGACAATAGTAAGAGTGAGTAACAAACAAAACACCAGTGACAATAGTAAGAGTGAGTAACAAACAAAACACCAGTGACAATAGTAAGAGTGAGTAACAAACAAAACACCAGTGACAATAGTAAGAGTGAGTAACAAACAAAACACCAGTGACAATAGTAAGAGTGAACAACAAACAAAACACCGGTGACAATAGTAAGAGTGAGTAACAAACAAAACACCAGTGACAATAGTAAGAGAGAACAACAAACAAAACACCAGTGACAATAGTAAGAATGATTACCAAACAAAACACCAGTGACAATAGTAAGAGAGAGAACAACAAACAAAACACCAGTGACAATAGTAAGAGTGAGTAACAAACAAAACACCAGTGACAATAGTAAGAGTGAGTAACAAACAAAACACCAGTGACAATAGTAAGAGAGAACAACAAACAAAACACCAGTGACAATAGTAAGAGTGAGTAACAAACAAAACACCAGTGACATTAGTAAGAGTGAGTAACAAACAAAACACCAGTGACAATAGTAAGAGTGAGTAACAAACAAAACACCAGTGACAATAGTAAGAGTGAGAACAACAAACAAAACACCAGTGACAATAGTAAGAGTGAGTAACAAACAAAACACCAGTGACAATAGTAAGAGTGAACAACAAACAAAACACCGGTGACAATAGTAAGAGTGAGTAACAAACAAAACACCAGTGACAATAGTAAGAGAGAACAACAAACAAAACACCAGTGACAATAGTAAGAATGATTACCAAACAAAACACCAGTGACAATAGTAAGAGAGAGAACAACAAACAAAACACCAGTGACAATAGTAAGAGTGAGTAACAAACAAAACACCAGTGACAATAGTAAGAGTGAGTAACAAACAAAACACCAGTGACAATAGTAAGAGAGAACAACAAACAAAACACCAGTGACAATAGTAAGAGTGAGTAACAAACAAAACACCAGTGACATTAGTAAGAGTGAGTAACAAACAAAACACCAGTGACAATAGTAAGAGTGAGTAACAAACAAAACACCAGTGACAATAGTAAGAGTGAGAACAACAAACAAAACACCAGTGACAATAGTAAGAGTGAGTAACAAACAAAACACCAGTGACAATAGTAAGAGAGATTAACAAACAAAACACCAGTGACAATAGTTAGAGTGAACAACAAACAAAACACCAGTGACAATAGTAAGAGTGAACAACAAACAAAACACCAGTGACAATAGTAAGAGTGAGTAACAAACAAAACACCAGTGACAATAGTAAGAGAGATTAACAAACAAAACACCAGTGACAATAGTTAGAGTGAACAACAAACAAAACACCAGTGACAAGAGTAAGAGTGAACAACAAACAAAACACCAGTGACAATAGTAAGAGTGAACAACAAACAAAACACCGGTGACAATAGTAAGAGTGAGTAACAAACAAAACACCAGTGACAATAGTAAGAGAGAACAACAAACAAAACACCAGTGACAATAGTAAGAATGATTACCAAACAAAACACCAGTGACAATAGTAAGAGAGAGAACAACAAACAAAACACCAGTGACAATAGTAAGAGTGAGTAACAAACAAAACACCAGTGACAATAGTAAGAGTGAGTAACAAACAAAACACCAGTGACAATAGTAAGAGAGAACAACAAACAAAACACCAGTGACAATAGTAAGAGTGAGTAACAAACAAAACACCAGTGACATTAGTAAGAGTGAGTAACAAACAAAACACCAGTGACAATAGTAAGAGTGAGTAACAAACAAAACACCAGTGACAATAGTAAGAGTGAGAACAACAAACAAAACACCAGTGACAATAGTAAGAGTGAGTAACAAACAAAACACCAGTGACAATAGTAAGAGAGATTAACAAACAAAACACCAGTGACAATAGTTAGAGTGAACAACAAACAAAACACCAGTGACAATAGTAAGAGTGAACAACAAACAAAACACCAGTGACAATAGTAAGAGTGAGTAACAAACAAAACACCAGTGACAATAGTAAGAGAGATTAACAAACAAAACACCAGTGACAATAGTTAGAGTGAACAACAAACAAAACAACAGTGACAAGAGTAAGAGTGAACAACAAACAAAACACCAGTGACAATAGTAAGAGTGAACAACAAACAAAACACCAGTGAGAATAGTAAGAGTGATCAACAAACAAAACACCAGTGACAATAGTAAGAGTGAACAACAAACAAAACACCGGTGACAATAGTAAGAGTGAGTAACAAACAAAACACCAGTGACAATAGTAAGAGAGAACAACAAACAAAACACCAGTGACAATAGTAAGAATGATTACCAAACAAAACACCAGTGACAATAGTAAGAGAGAGAACAACAAACAAAACACCAGTGACAATAGTAAGAGTGAGTAACAAACAAAACACCAGTGACAATAGTAAGAGTGAGTAACAAACAAAACACCAGTGACAATAGTAAGAGAGAACAACAAACAAAACACCAGTGACAATAGTAAGAGTGAGTAACAAACAAAACACCAGTGACATTAGTAAGAGTGAGTAACAAACAAAACACCAGTGACAATAGTAAGAGTGAGTAACAAACAAAACACCAGTGACAATAGTAAGAGTGAGAACAACAAACAAAACACCAGTGACAATAGTAAGAGTGAGTAACAAACAAAACACCAGTGACAATAGTAAGAGAGATTAACAAACAAAACACCAGTGACAATAGTTAGAGTGAACAACAAACAAAACACCAGTGACAATAGTAAGAGTGAACAACAAACAAAACACCAGTGACAATAGTAAGAGTGAGTAACAAACAAAACACCAGTGACAATAGTAAGAGAGATTAACAAACAAAACACCAGTGACAATAGTTAGAGTGAACAACAAACAAAACACCAGTGACAAGAGTAAGAGTGAACAACAAACAAAACACCAGTGACAATAGTAAGAGTGAACAACAAACAAAACACCAGTGAGAATAGTAAGAGTGATCAACAAACAAAACACCAGTGACAATAGTAAGAGTGAGTAACAAACAAAACACCAGTGACAATAGTAAGAGAGATTAACAAACAAAACACCAGTGACAATAGTAAGAGTGAACAACAAACAAAACACGCGTGAGAATAGTAAGAGTGATCAACAAACAAAACACCAGTGACAATAGTAAGAGTGAGTAACAAACAAAACACCAGTGACAATAGTAAGAGTGAACAACAAACAAAACACCGGTGACAATAGTAAGAGTGAACAACAAACAAAACACCGGTGACAATAGTAAGAGTGAGTAACAAACAAAACACCAGTGACAATAGTAAGAGTGAACAACAAACAAAACACCGGTGACAATAGTAAGAGTGAACAACAAACAAAACACCGGTGACAATAGTAAGAGTGAGTAACAAACAAAACACCAATGACAATAGTAAGAGTGAGTAACAAACAAAACACCAATGACAATAGTAAGAGTGAACAACAAACAAAACACCGGTGACAATAGTAAGAGTGAACAACAAACAAAACACCAGTGACAATAGTAAGAGTGAGTAACAAACAAAACACCAATGACAATAGTAAGAGTGAACAACAAACAAAACACCGGTGACAATAGTAAGAGTGAACAACAAACAAAACACCAGTGACAATAGTAAGAGTGAGTAACAAACAAAACACCAGTGACAATAGTAAGAGTGAACAACAAACAAAACACCAGTGAGAATAGTAAGAGAGAGTAACAAACAAAACACCAGTGACAATAGTAAGAGAGAACAACAAACAAAACACCAGTGACAATAGTAAGAGTGAGTAACAAACAAAACACCAGTGACAATAGTAAGAGAGAGTAACAAACAAAACACCAGTGACAATAGTAAGAGTGAGTAACAAACAAAACACCAGTGACAATAGTAAGAGTGAGTAACAAACAAAACACCAGTGACATTAGTAAGAGTGAGTAACAAACAAAACACCAGTGACAATAGTAAAAGTGAGTAACAAACAAAACACCAGTGACAATAGTAAGAGTGAGCAACAAACAAAACACCAGTGACAATAGTAAGAGTGAACTACAAACAAAACACCAGTGACAATAGTAAGAGTGACTAACAAACAAAACACCAGTGACAATAGTAAGAGTGAGTAACAAACAAAACACCAGTGACAATAGTAAGAGTGAGTAACAAACAAAACACCAGTGACAATAGTAAGAGTGAACAACAAACAAAACACCAGTGACAATAGTAAGAGTGAGTAACAAACAAAACACCAGTGACAATAGTTAGAGTGAGTAACAAACAAAACACCAGTGACAATAGTAAGAGTGAGTAACAAACAAAACACCAGTGACAATAGTAAGAGTGAGTAACAAACAAAACACCAGTGACAATAGTAAGAGTGAGAAGAAACAAAACACCAGTGACAATAGTAAGAGAGAGTAACAAACAAAACACCAGTGACAATAGTAAGAGTGAGTAACAAACAAAACACCAGTGACAATAGTAAGAGTGAGAAGAAACAAAACACCAGTGACAATAGTAAGAGAGAGTAACAAACAAAACACCAGTGACAATAGTAAGAGTGAGAAGAAACAAAACACCAGTGACAATAGTAAGAGTGAGTAACAAACAAAACACCAGTGACAATGGTAAGAGTGAGTAACAAACAAAACACCAGTGACAATAGTAAGAGAGAGTAACAAACAAAACACCAGTGACATTAGTAAGAGAGAGTAACAAACAAAACACCAGTGACAATAGTAAGAGTGAGTAACAAACAAAACACCAGTGACAATAGTAAGAGTGAGTAACAAACAAAACACCAGTGACAATAGTAAGAGTGAGTAACAAACAAAACACCAGTGACAATAGTAAGAGAGAGTAACAAACAAAACACCAGTGACATTAGTAAGAGAGAGTAACAAACAAAACACCAGTGACAATAGTAAGAGTGAGTAACAAACAAAACACCAGTGACAATAGTAAGAGAGAGTAACAAACAAAACACCAGTGACATTAGTAAGAGTGAGTAACAAACAAAACACCAGTGACAATAGTAAGAGTGAGAACAACAAACAAAACACCAGTGACAATAGTAAGAGTGAGTAACAAACAAAACACCAGTGACAATGGTAAGAGTGAGAACAACAAACAAAACGCCAGTGACATTAGTAAGAGTGAGTAACAAACAACACACCAGTGACAATAGTAATATGGAGTAACAAACAAAACACCAGTGACAATAGTAAGAGTGAGTAACAAACAAAACATCAGTGACAATAGTAAGAGTGAGTAACAAGCAAAACACCAGTTACAATAGTAAAAGTGAGTAACAAACAAAACACCAGTGACAATAGTAAGAGTGAGTAACAAACAAAACACCAGTGACAACAGTAAGAGTGAGTAACAAACAAAACACCAGTGACATTAGTAAGAGTGAGTAACAAACAAAACATCAGTGACAAGAGTAAGAGTGAGTAACAAACAAAACACCAGTGACAATAGTAAGAGTGAGTAACAAACAAAACACCAATGACAATAGTAAGAGTGAGTAACAAACAAAACACCAGTGACAATAGTTAGAGTGAGGACAACAAACAAAACACCAGTGACAATAGTAAGAGAGAGTAACAACAAAACACCAGTGACAATAGTAAGAGAGAGTCACAAACAAAACACCAGTGACAATAGTAAGAGTGAGTAACAAACAAAACACCAGTGACAATAGTAAGTGTGAGTAACAAACAAAACACCAGTGACAATAGTAAGAGTGAGAAACAAACAAAACACCAGTGACAATAGTAAGAGTGAGAAACAAACAAAACACCAGTGACAATAGTAAGAGTGAGTAACAAACGAAACACCAGTGACAATAGTAAGAGTGAGTAACAAACAAAACACCAGTGACAATAGTAAGAGTGAGTAACAAACAAAACACCAGTGACAATAGTAAGAGTGAGTAACAAACAAAACACCAGTGACAATAGTAAGAGTGAGTAACAAACAAAACACCAGTGACAATAGTAAGAGTGAGTAACAAACAAAACACCAGTGACAATAGTAAGAGTGAGAAGAAACAAAACACCAGTGACAATAGTAAGAGAGAGTAACAAACAAAACACCAGTGACAATAGTAAGAGTGAGTAACAAACAAAACACCAGTGACAATAGAAAGAGAGAGTAACAAACAAAACACCAGTGACAATAGTAAGAGAGAGTAACAAACAAAACACCAGTGACATTAGTAAGAGTGAGTAACAAACAAAACACCAGTGACAATAGTAAGAGTGAGAACAACAAACAAAACACCAGTGACAATAGTAAGAGTGAGTAACAAACAAAACACCAGTGACAATGGTAAGAGTGAGAACAACAAACAAAACACCAGTGACATTAGTAAGAGTGAGTAACAAACAAAACACCAGTGACAATAGTAATATGAAGTAACAAACAAAACACCAGTGACAATAGTAAGAGTGAGTAACAAACAAAACATCAGTGACAATAGTAAGAGTGAGTAACAAGCAAAACACCAGTTACAATAGTAAAAGTGAGTAACAAACAAAACACCAGTGAAAATAGTAAGAGTGAGTAACAAACAAAACACCAGTGACAACAGTAAGAGTGAGTAACAAACAAAACACCAGTGACATTAGTAAGAGTGAGTAACAAACAAAACATCAGTGACAAGAGTAAGAGTGAGTAACAAACAAAACACCAGTGACAATAGTAAGAGTGAGTAACAAACAAAACACCAATGACAATAGTAAGAGTGAGTAACAAACAAAACACCAGTGACAATAGTTAGAGTGAGGACAACAAACAAAACACCAGTGACAATAGTAAGAGAGAGTAACAACAAAACACCAGTGACAATAGTAAGAGAGAGTCACAAACAAAACACCAGTGACAATAGTAAGAGTGAGTAACAAACAAAACACCAGTGACAATAGTAAGTGTGAGTAACAAACAAAACACCAGTGACAATAGTAAGAGTGAGAAACAAACAAAACACCAGTGACAATAGTAAGAGTGAGAAACAAACAAAACACCAGTGACAATAGTAAGAGTGAGTAACAAACGAAACACCAGTGACAATAGTAAGTGTGAGTAACAAACAAAACATCAGTGACAATAGTAAGAGTGAGTAACAAACAAAACACCAGTGACAATGGTAAAAGTGAGTAACAAACAAAACACCAGTGACAATAGTAAGAGTGAATAACAAACAAAACACCAGTGCCAATAGTAAGAGTGAGTAAAAAACAAAACACCAGTGACAATAGTAAGAGTGAGTCACAAACAAAACACCAGTGACAATAGTAAGAGAGAGTAACAAACAAAACACCAGTGACAATAGTAAGTGTGAGTAACAAACAAAACACCAGTGACAATAGTAAGAGTGAGTAACAAACAAAACACCAGTGACAATAGTAAGAGTGAACAACAAACAAAACACCATTGACAATAATAAGAGTGAGTAACAAACAAAACACCAGTGACAATAGTAAGAGTGAACAACAAACAAAACACCAGTGACAATAGTAAGAGAGAGTAACAAACAAAACACCAGTGACAATAGTAAGAGTGAGTAACAAACAAAACACCAGTGACAATAGTAAGAGTGAGTAACAAACAAAACACCAGTGACAATAGTAAGAGTGAGTAACAAACAAAACACCAGTGACAATAGTAAGAGTGAGTAACAAACAAAACACCAGTGACAATAGTAAGAGTGAGTAACAAACAAAACACCAGTGACAATAGTAAGAGTGAGTAATAAACAAAACACCAGTGACAATAGTAAGAGTGAGTAACAAACAAAACACCAGTGACAATAGTTAGAGTGAGTAACAAACAAAACACCAGTGACAATAGTAAGTGTGAGTAACAAACAAAACACCAGTGACAATAGTAAGAGTGAGTAACAAACAAAACACCAGTGACAATAGTAAGAGTGAGTAACAAACAAAAGACCAGTGACAATAGTAAGAGTGAGAAACAAACAAAACACCAGTGACAATAGTTAGAGTGAACAACAAACAAAACACCAGTGACAATAGTAAGGGTGAGTAACAAACAAAACACCAGTGACAATAGTTAGAGTGAACAACAAACAAAACACCAGTGACAATAGTAAGAGTGAGTAACAAACAAAAGACCAGTGACAATAGTAAGAGTGAGTAACAAACAAAACACCAATGACAATAGTAAGAGTGAGTAACAAACAAAACACCAGTGACAATAGTTAGAGTGAGGACAACAAACAAAACACCAGTGACAATAGTAAGAGAGAGTAACAACAAAACACCAGTGACAATAGTAAGAGAGAGTCACAAACAAAACACCAGTGACAATAGTAAGAGTGAGTAACAAACAAAACACCAGTGACAATAGTAAGTGTGAGTAATAAACAAAACACCAGTGACAATAGTAAGAGTGAGAAACAAACAAAACACCAGTGACAATAGTAAGAGTGAGAAACAAACAAAACACCAGTGACAATAGTAAGAGTGAGTAACAAACGAAACACCAGTGACAATAGTAAGAGTGAGTAACAAACAAAACACCAGTGACAATAGTAAGAGTGAGTAACAAACAAAACACCAGTGACAATAGTAAGAGTGAGTAACAAACAAAACACCAGTGACAATAGTAAGAGTGAGTAACAAACAAAATACCAGTGACAATAGTTAGAGTGAGTAACAAACAAAACACCAGTGACAATAGTAAGTGTGAGTAACAAACAAAACATCAGTGACAATAGTAAGAGTGAGTAACAAACAAAACACCAGTGACAATAGTAAGAGTGAGTAACAAACAAAACACCAGTGACAATAGTAAGAGTGAGAACAAACAAAACACCAGTGACAATGGTAAAAGTGAGTAATAAACAAAACACCAGTGACAATAGTAAGAGTGAATAACAAACAAAACACCAGTGACAATAGTAAGAGTGAGTAACAAACAAAACACCAGTGACAATAGTAAGAGTGAGTAACAAACAAAATACCAGTGACAATAGTAAGAGAGAGTAACAAACAAAACACCAGTGACAATAGTAAGAGTGAGTAACAAACAAAAGACCAGTGACAATAGTAAGAGTGAGTAACAAACAAAACACCAATGACAATAGTAAGAGTGAGTAACAAACAAAACACCAGTGACAATAGTAAGAGTGAACAACAAACAAAACACCATTGACAATAATAAGAGTGAGTAACAAACAAAACACCAGTGACAATAGTAAGAGTGAGTAACAAACAAAACACCAGTGACAATAGTAAGAGTGAACAACAAACAAAACACCATTGACAATAATAAGAGTGAGTAACAAACAAAACACCAGTGACAATAGTAAGAGTGAACAACAAACAAAACACCAGTGACAATAGTAAGAGAGAGTAACAAACAAAACACCAGTGACAATAGTAAGAGTGAGTAACAAACAAAACACCAGTGACAATAGTAAGAGTGAGTAACAAACAAAACACCAGTGACAATAGTAAGAGTGAGTAACAAACAAAACACCAGTGACAATAGTAAGAGTGAGTAACAAACAAAACACCAGTGACAATAGTAAGAGTGAGTAACAAACAAAACACCAGTGACAATAGTAAGAGTGAGTAATAAACAAAACACCAGTGACAATAGTAAGAGTGAGTAACAAACAAAACACCAGTGACAATAGTTAGAGTGAGTAACAAACAAAACACCAGTGACAATAGTAAGTGTGAGTAACAAACAAAACACCAGTGACAATAGTAAGAGTGAGTAACAAACAAAACACCAGTGACAATAGTAAGAGTGAGTAACAAACAAAACACCAGTGACAATAGTAAGAGTGAGAAACAAACAAAACACCAGTGACAATAGTTAGAGTGAACAACAAACAAAACACCAGTGACAATAGTAAGAGTGAGTAACAAACAAAACACCAGTGACAATAGTTAGAGTGAACAACAAACAAAACACCAATGACAATAGTAAGAGTGAGTAACAAACAAAAGACCAGTGACAATAGTAAGAGTGAGTAACAAACAAAACACCAATGACAATAGTAAGAGTGAGTAACAAACAAAACACCAGTGACAATAGTTAGAGTGAGGACAACAAACAAAACACCAGTGACAATAGTAAGAGAGAGTAACAACAAAACACCAGTGACAATAGTAAGAGAGAGTCACAAACAAAACACCAGTGACAATAGTAAGAGTGAGTAACAAACAAAACACCAGTGACAATAGTAAGTGTGAGTAATAAACAAAACACCAGTGACAATAGTAAGAGTGAGAAACAAACAAAACACCAGTGACAATAGTAAGAGTGAGTAACAAACAAAACACCAGTGACAATAGTAAGAGTGAGTAACAAACGAAACACCAGTGACAATAGTAAGAGTGAGTGACAAACAAAACACCAGTGACAATAGTAAGAGTGAGTAACAAACAAAACACCAGTGACAATAGTAAGAGTGAGTAACAAACAAAACACCAGTGACAATAGTTAGAGTGAGTAACAAACAAAACACCAGTGACAATAGTAAGTGTGAGTAACAAACAAAACATCAGTGACAATAGTAAGAGTGAGAAACAAACAAAACACCAGTGACAATAGTAAGAGTGAGAAACAAACAAAACACCAGTGACAATAGTAAGAGTGAGTAACAAACGAAACACCAGTGACAATAGTAAGAGTGAGTGACAAACAAAACACCAGTGACAATAGTAAGAGTGAGTAACAAACAAAACACCAGTGACAATAGTAAGAGTGAGTAACAAACAAAATACCAGTGACAATAGTTAGAGTGAGTAACAAACAAAACACCAGTGACAATAGTAAGTGTGAGTAACAAACAAAACATCAGTGACAATAGTAAGAGTGAATAACAAACAAAACACCAGTGACAATAGTAAGAGTGAGTAACAAACAAAACACCAGTGACAATAGTAAGAGTGAGAACAAACAAAACACCAGTGACAATGGTAAAAGTGAGTAATAAACAAAACACCAGTGACAATAGTAAGAGTGAATAACAAACAAAACACCAGTGACAATAGTAAGAGTGAGTAACAAACAAAACACCAGTGACAATAGTAAGAGTGAGTAACAAACAAAACACCAGTGACAATAGTAAGAGAGAGTAACAAACAAAACACCAGTGACAATAGTAAGAGTGAGTAACAAACAAAAGACCAGTGACAATAGTAAGAGTGAGTAACAAACAAAACACCAATGACAATAGTAAGAGTGAGTAACAAACAAAACACCAGTGACAATAGTTAGAGTGAGGACAACAAACAAAACACCAGTGACAATAGTAAGAGAGAGTAACAACAAAACACCAGTGATAATAGTAAGAGAGAGTCACAAACAAAACACCAGTGACAATAGTAAGAGTGAGTAACAAACAAAACACCAGTGACAATAGTAAGTGTGAGTAACAAACAAAACACCAGTGACAATAGTAAGAGTGAGAAACAAACAAAACACCAGTGACAATAGTAAGAGTGAGAAACAAACAAAACACCAGTGACAATAGTAAGAGTGAGTAACAAACGAAACACCAGTGACAATAGTAAGAGTGAGTAACAAACAAAACACCAGTGACAATAGTAAGAGTGAGTAACAAACAAAACACCAGTGACAATAGTAAGAGTGAGTAACAAACAAAACACCAGTGACAATAGTAAGAGTGAGTAACAAACAAAATACCAGTGACAATAGTTAGAGTGAGTAACAAACAAAACACCAGTGACAATAGTAAGTGTGAGTAACAAACAAAACATCAGTGACAATAGTAAGAGTGAGTAACAAACAAAACACCAGTGACAATGGTAAAAGTGAGTAACAAACAAAACACCAGTGACAATAGTAAGAGTGAATAACAAACAAAACACCAGTGACAATAGTAAGAGTGAGTAACAAACAAAACACCAGTGACAATAGTAAGAGTGAACAACAAAACAAAACACCAGTGACAATAGTAAGAGTGAGTAACAAACAAAACACCGTTGACAATAGTAAGAGAGAACAACAAACAAAACACCAGTGACAATAGTAAGAGTGAGTAACAAACAAAACACCAGTGACAATAGTAAGAGAGAGTAACAAACAAAACACCAGTGACAATAGTAAGAGTGAGTAACAAACAAAAGACCAGTGACAATAGTAAGAGTGAGTAACAAACAAAACACCAATGACAATAGTAAGAGTGAGTAACAAACAAAACACCAGTGACAATAGTTAGAGTGAGGACAACAAACAAAACACCAGTGACAATAGTAAGAGAGAGTAACAACAAAACACCAGTGATAATAGTAAGAGAGAGTCACAAACAAAACACCAGTGACAATAGTAAGAGTGAGTAACAAACAAAACACCAGTGACAATAGTAAGTGTGAGTAACAAACAAAACACCAGTGACAATAGTAAGAGTGAGAAACAAACAAAACACCAGTGACAATAGTAAGAGTGAGAAACAAACAAAACACCAGTGACAATAGTAAGAGTGAGTAACAAACGAAACACCAGTGACAATAGTAAGAGTGAGTAACAAACAAAACACCAGTGACAATAGTAAGAGTGAGTAACAAACAAAACACCAGTGACAATAGTAAGAGTGAGTAACAAACAAAACACCAGTGACAATAGTAAGAGTGAGTAACAAACAAAATACCAGTGACAATAGTTAGAGTGAGTAACAAACAAAACACCAGTGACAATAGTAAGTGTGAGTAACAAACAAAACATCAGTGACAATAGTAAGAGTGAGTAACAAACAAAACACCAGTGACAATGGTAAAAGTGAGTAACAAACAAAACACCAGTGACAATAGTAAGAGTGAATAACAAACAAAACACCAGTGACAATAGTAAGAGTGAGTAACAAACAAAACACCAGTGACAATAGTAAGAGTGAACAACAAAACAAAACACCAGTGACAATAGTAAGAGTGAGTAACAAACAAAACACCGTTGACAATAATAAGAGAGAACAACAAACAAAACACCA
The DNA here is from genome assembly GCA_947623455.1 of Mimachlamys varia. NCBI lineage: Eukaryota > Metazoa > Mollusca > Bivalvia > Pectinida > Pectinidae > Mimachlamys > Mimachlamys varia. The sequence goes on along the minus strand of OX392531.1, from coordinate 2,893,364 downwards.
GTGACAATAGTAAGAGTGAGTAACAAACAAAACACCAGTGACAATAGTAAGAGTGAGTAACAAACAAAACACCAGTGAGAATAGTAAGAGTGAGTAACAAACAAAATACCAGTGACAATAGTTAGAGTGAGTAACAAACAAAACACCAGTGACAATAGTAAGTGTGAGTAACAAACAAAACATCAGTGACAATAGTAAGAGTGAGTAACAAACAAAACACCAGTGACAATGGTAAAAGTGAGTAACAAACAAAACACCAGTGACAATAGTAAGAGTGAATAACAAACAAAACACCAGTGACAATAGTAAGAGTGAGTAACAAACAAAACACCAGTGACAATAGTAAGAGTGAGTAACAAACAAAACACCAGTGACAATAGTAAGAGAGAGTAACAAACAAAACACCAGTGACAATAGTAAGAGTGAGTAACAAACAAAACACCAGTGACAATAGTAAGAGTGAGTAACAAACAAAAGACCAGTGACAATAGTAAGAGTGAGTAACAAACAAAACACCAGTGACAATAGTAAGAGAGAGTAACAAACAAAACACCAGTGACAATAGTAAGAGTGAGTTACAAACAAAACACCAGTGACAATAGTAAGAGAGAGTCACAAACAAAACACCAGTGACAATAGTAAGTGTGAGTAACAAACAAAACACCAGTGACAATAGTAAGAGTGAGTAACAAACAAAACACCAGTGACAATAGTAAGAGTGAGAAACAAACAAAACACCAGTGACAATAGTAAGAGTGAGAAACAAACAAAACACCAGTGACAATAGTAAGAGTGAGTAACAAACGAAACACCAGTGACAATAGTAAGAGTGAGTAACAAACAAAACACCAGTGACAATAGTAAGAGAGAACAACAAACAAAACACCAGTGACAATAGTAAGAGTGAGTAACAAATAAAACACCAGTGACAATAGTAAGAGTGAGTAACAAACAAAACACCAGTGACAATAGTAAGAGTGAGTAACAAACAAAACACCAGTGACAATAGTAAGAGTGAGTAACAAACAAAACACCAGTGACAATAGTAAGAGTGAGTAACAAACAAAACACCAGTGACAATAGTAAGAGTGAGTAACAAACAAAACACCAGTGACAATAGTAAGAGTGAACAACAAACAAAACACCAGTGACAATAGTAAGAGTGAACAACAAACAAAACACCAATGACAATAGTAAGAGTGAACAACAAACAAAACACCAGTGACAATAGTAAGAGTGAACAACAAACAAAACACCAGTGACAATAGTAAGAGAGAACAACAAACAAAACACCGTTGACAATAGTAAGAGTGAACAACAAACAAAACACCAGTGACAATAGTAAGAGTGAACAACAAACAAAACACCGTTGACAATAGTAAGAGAGAACAACAAACAAAACACCAGTGACAATAGTAAGAGTGAACAACAAACAAAACACCAATGACAATAGTAAGAGTGAACAACAAACAAAACACCAGTGACAATAGTAAGAGTGAGTAACAAACAAAACACCAGTGACAATAGTAAGAGAGAGCAACAAACAAAACACCAGTGACAATAGTAAGAGTGAACAACAAACAAAACACCAGTGACAATAGTAAGAGTGAACAACAAACAAAACACCAGTGACAATAGTAAGAGTGAACAACAAACAAAACACCAATGACAATAGTAAGAGTGAGTAACAAACAAAACACCAGTGACAATAGTAAGAGTGAGTAACAAACAAAACACAAGTGACAATAGTAAGAGTGAACAACAAACAAAACACCAGTGACAATAGTAAGAGTGAACAACAAACAAAACACCAGTGACAATAGTAAGAGAGAGTAACAAACAAAACACCAGTGACAATAGTAAGAGTGAGGAACAAACAAAAGACCAGTGACAATAGTAAGAGAGAGTCACAAACAAAACACCAGTGACAATAGTAAGAGTGAGTAACAAACAAAACACCAGTGACAATAGTAAGAGTGAGTTACAAACAAAACACCAGTGACAATAGTAAGAGTGAGGAACAAACAAAACACCAGTGACAATAGTAAGAGAGAGTCACAAACAAAACACCAGTGACAATAGTAAGAGTGAGTAACAAACAAAACACCAGTGACAATAGTAAGAGTGAACAACAAACAAAACACCAGTGACAATAGTAAGAGTGAACAACAAACAAAACACCAGTGACAATAGTAAGAGAGAGTAACAAACAAAACACCAGTGACAATAGTAAGAGTGAAAAACAAACAAAACACCAGTGACAATAGTAAGAGAGAGTAACAAACAAAACACCAGTGACAATAGTAAGAGTGAGTAACAAACAAAACACCAGTGACAATAGTAAGAGTGAACAACAAACAAAACACCAGTGACAATAGTAAGAGTGAACAACAAACAAAACACCAGTGACAATAGTAAGAGTGAACAACAAACAAAACACCAGTGACAATAGTAAGAGTGAACAACAAACAAAACACCAGTGACAATAGTAAGAGTGAGTAACAAACAAAACACCAGTGACAATAGTAAGAGTGAACAACAAACAAAACACCAGTGACAATAGTAAGAGTGAACAACAAACAAAACACCAGTGACAATAGTAAGAGTGAACAACAAACAAAACACCAGTGACAATAGTAAGAGTGAGTAACAAACAAAACACCAGTGACAATAGTAAGAGTGAGTAACAAACAAAACACCAGTGACAATAGTAAGAGTGAGTAACAAACAAAACACCAGTGACATTAGTAAGAGTGAGTAACAAACAAAACACCAGTGACAATAGTAAGAGTGAGTAACAAACAAAACACCAGTGACAATAGTAACAAAATGTAACAATGGATACATTTCAATGTTTACTTAAATCAAGGATTAGCAGATATCGATTGTGTGGAATCTTTTAACCGAGAGTCGCATGTGGTGAAGGAAACGCTAACCTGTATGGTTGGGCATATACGTTTGTAAAGAATGTTTGATATCTTTATTTTTATCTTTGTATCGTCATTAACTGATGGCGTTATTTTTCATTGTCTTGATCTCATCGATTGTATCACTGTGCGTCAATATGATATGATATGATACACTTATTGAAATAAGTGTATCATATTATATCAATTTATCGTTTGATATGATGTTTGGTCGCATCAAACATGCGACCAATATCGTAAGGCAAACAGGTTAATATTCTCTCAGCGATCTTATCACTGTGCATCAATATGATACGATATGATCCACTTATCGAAATATATTTAACTGATATTGAAAAAAAAATGGATTTATGATACAGAATATTGGCCGTCATTGATGGTGACATGTTTTCATATGTTCTGGAGAATGCCCGCATAATATTATAATTTAACTCAATATGTTGTGTCAATATACAAATTCAAAATTAGCATTACATTTAAATACAATATTGGTTGCAATGACACAGATATTATGCAGCTGAGTACTGAAATGTTAAGTACTGCAAGCATCATGCTTATTTAGAATAACTGTATAATGACTCAAGTTATTTTACATACTTGAAATATATCAGGTCATACATAGTTTTTGCATTACTGTAAACTTATTTTCGCGTCGTCTTAATTTCGCGATTTCTTATGAAACGACTATTTCGCGGCGATTTAATTTCGCGATTTATACGGTTATAAAGCCTATGTACAGTACAGTACTCCTAGAGTTGATACACCTCTGATTGAAACTATTCCGCTGCGATTAATTTTTGCGAATTTTAATCAACCGCGAAATATGCGAAAAATAAGTGCAATCATTATTTAGCGGAATGCTTCAAACGCGAACATCGCTAAAATAATGTGACCACTAAAATATGTACGTCTACAGCACTATGCTACAATTCAAAACTGTGACATGACTACAAAACTGCCAAAAAGTTATTTGATAACATTTCTTATTTACCTATTTTAGTAATTGGACTTGTTGTTAAATTGATGTCATGATTTGTCATAAAAATTCAGAGAATACTGAAGCATCAACAAAACAATAATCAATACTCAAAACCTACTAAACGAGGGGCAAAACATGGACTAAGAGACAGTTACACCGATACCCTTGAAGAAGTACAAGAAAATAAGAGCAGAACAGTAAGGGTCTTCTGGTTCCGACGACACTCGTTATGTAAAGATGACATAACACACATATATGCTGCACCTCTTAAATTAAGTAATAGATACAGTTTGTCAAACAATGAATTAAACTGCATCATACAGGTGTTTCCTTCTCCTTGGACTCTTCAGTGATGCTTGGGGCAAAAAGTTGTGAATCCAAAATCCTCAACTTATGTAGAAGCAGAAGGGTCAGGTGCGTATACCTGATTTAATTTATGAATTTAGAAGTGAAATTAAACTAGTTGTGTAAATAAATAAGAGAATACCGAAGCGTTAACATAATCATAATCCAAACTCAAAATCGATTAAACCAGGGGCAAAATAGGAACAAAGGAAATATTCACATGGAGATCCTTGCAAAAGTACAAGAGAATAAGACCAGGTGTTCCGGAAGAGTAAGCGTCCTCTGCTTCATCGACGACACCCGCCATGTAAATTTCTGTATAATTTCAAATAGTGTACAATAAAAATATGTATATCTAAGTCACATCCAAGCGAATGCCACTTCATCAAAGAGAGAACTGACGCATCATTTTCAAGCCCAACAAATATGCATACTAATAATCATATTAAAAAATATCTTTATATCATACATGGCTACAGAATATTTCTCAACGAGACCAAGCAACTAGGAACTGTATGGATCAATGAAGCACTGGTAATTGTAATGTTTAGATAAGCATAATTGTCCTGGGGAGATACACTTTGAGTGCATTCTCCTAGATAAGATAATACCACTTCGAATATTATTCATGTTTTAAGAAGATTTTCATTTAGGATCACATTTCTACTTCAAAGTCATCATTTTTCAATTATTAAATCACTACTCAAAGAAACATTTCTATGTACAAACATCAATAATGCTTAATCGATTGAAGTTCGGATTATGATTTGGTTGATGTCAACAACACGGTAATCCGAACACAAATGCAATTAAACTAGAGGGCAAAATATGAATAAAAGAAATATTATCATGGATACCCTTACAAAGTACACGCAGATGGACCAGGTGTTCCGGAAGAGTAAGCGTCTTCTGCTTCATCAACTACACCCGCCATGTAAATCTCATCCAAGTAAATGTCACGTTCTCATGCTCACGAGTGATAACTGAGGCATCATTCTCAATCACAAAATAAGTACATACTAATGAGCATATTAAAAAAGACGTCATCTTTTGGACATTTATTAAAAGCATCCCATGCACAATTTAGATCCATTTTGATAATATGTATATATTTTAAATGCGGATTTTTGACAATAACACTTCAGCACTTGTCTCTTGTTTATATAATGTAGGTCACGGTATAAAGCAATTAGCAAAAATACAGAAAATTAAGAAATATTTCTTTCTCTTATTTTACCATTATACTATATGTATAAGGATTCATATGTTATTAAATTCTTATTTCAGTGAACAGATATACCTTAGATATTACACAATCAGTTAGAATACGTTAGCTAGTTAGAACGTCTTTAACCATATACAAAACACACACCACTAACATGATATATATTTGAAACATAAATCATTCTTCTAAAATTAAAAGTATTATTAGTGAAATTTATAACGCCAAATATTTAAAATTAGACTAAGCCACCAAACAACTACAAGACCCAACAAACAATATGGTAATAATGGCCATAAACAATATTAATATTCATTTCAAGGTTTATATTACGACCGCTCCGTTTTGTGTGTATCTGATAGCCCACAATGTTACAATAGACAACGACAGAACCCATATCTAAGGCATCATCGTTTTCATCGACGTAACAGCTTGGAAATGTATATATTCCATGGCGGAGTATGAATCAGATTTAGATATCAAGCTATGTTATATGTGTCATGTACTATACATAAAACTATGATTTACGACAATTTCGTTAAATTACACAAATGAAAATATTTCGAAATATGAAATATTCATTAATTGTCACCTTTGGAACAAAGATGTCAAAAAGTGTATTGACCATGTGTTACATTAAGTACGGCTTTACTGATACAGTGTGGGCAGAATATGTTTCTAATTTACATTCATAAATGCTGTTTTTGTTTCAATTTACATATTTGTTATTTGTACATCTTGCTTATCGTGTGATCGCATTGTCACCTAAACATCTATCAACATCGTGGAGGACCCGCTGATTGTATGGCCTAATTTACATACACAATGTGTAGCACAGTTTTATTACCACTAGTTCATATACTTCATAAAAGTAGACCTGTAATGACGTTGTTTTATACCCATTATACTTATGTATGATAGTGAAATGTTTCAATGACTGTATTTCAAATATTTCATTTTCTATTTTTTCCATTGCACTTGTGTGTACTTGTTCACAAATGTTTTTAGCAAATTTCATTCTTTTGATTGAATAACGGCATTATGTTATTTTGCATCTATTTATCTAAACTGTGGAGGGAAACACTTGTGTTGTTTTAAGGATTAAGCCAGCAGTTAATATATTTTCCCTGTTTTACTAGCTTTCCCCTCAGTTCCAGTTTCGACGATTAGACTGTTCTTTCCCGTTTGCTAGTTTCCACCTCAATTCCAGTTTAGCCGATTAGACTGTTTTCTCATTGCCATCTCTCCTCCTCAGTTCCAGTCTAGACGTTTTGACTATTTTTTTCCTTTCTGAACAATACAGACAAACGTTGATTATAAACTTGTTAATTTCATTTTTGGTTATAGGATAATTCAGGACATACTGACCGAACATTTTCAAACGTGTAAACAATGTAATATGTCAAAATATCTACTAGTTTTGTCTCCCAAATTGACCATTTTGTTAAAAAGAAGTAGCTCATCAAAACATTTTTTTTTTACATTCGAGTTTTACCTATTAACTTTTGCGTTCGTGAAGCTCCATATATGTTTTGAAATAGTTAGTTAATATCCGTTTTAAATGAATGTTTATTTATTATTCTATTTGTCCTTAAACGAAACATTGCTGTGTATTTATGATTGACATATTTGCACTACGAAATTTATCCAGGTGAGTTTAACTTTCAATTACTCATCGCTTATTATATGCTTTTGTGCGTTTCCTTTTTTTATTAAAAGATATGCCAAGAAATGTATTATTTAATTGCAATATTTAAGTATGAGGATTAGATAAAACACTTATCGATTCACAAGGAAAAGGTTTATAGTGCAATTAGCTAGTCAACCAGGTGTAAAATTAAGGCATTATGAAATGTGGCAGACCTCAGCTAATTCCTTCCTTTGATCTGTTTAGCGAGTACGATGAAATGCTTACCCTGCCAGAATGAGTCTTTAGTACTGAAGTCTTGTCTGAAAAACAGATTTATTTTCTTGGAAAAAATGTTAAAATATCGCTGTTTCAGAATGTCTGCCATATGTATGTTGCAAACGATCACCAATTAAAATTACTTGGTTTTACCTATCTTTGATTGGATCATACTGATTATCGTTACATGTATGTTTTATTCCCTATCTTGTCCTTAAGTGTTGACACAGTTGTAAAGTTGTGTATGATAGAATTGCCAACATTTTCGATATATTATTTATTACGATAAATGCTGGACGAAGGCTTCCAACCTAATTGTCCATACCAGTATACCATTTATTGCATTTGATTACCCCAGGTGCAATATTCCACCTAATTCAGCGTCCCACATAAATGTTATTGTTACGGTACTGATTTTCTCCAAAATTAAGCTTTTAAAATTTCAAATTCTTTCACAATTTTGATGCACTGCTAACATTTTTGGCTTAAATTATATTTATGGATTTACCGCTCGAAAAAGAAGACATCATTTCTTGGACTTTTTGGGAGAATCCTAATAAGTGTTCATTAAATTAAGTAATGAAAAAAAGAAAGAATCACACAGCGACCCTCCAAGTGTAATAAAATAAGGAAATGTGTTCCGGAAGAGTAGGCGTCTTCCGCATTATCGACGACACCCGCCAAAGAAATCTTGGTCACATCCAAGTAAGTCTAGTTCTCAAAGTGAGAACCAAGTCATCATTATTAAACATAGGAAGCACACTTATAAGCATATTCAAAAACGTCCATCTGTATATCACACAGGGGTGAACAAATATTCCTCAATGTGACCAATTCATGATTGATTAATTTACTTGTTGTAAAAATGCAAATCAATTATTAGAGTCCCTTGATTACTTTCAAGCAAAAATGTCAGCATTTTTTACAAGTAACAAACATTTTGTTTGATGGTTTTCTTTTTAAGGAATTATCTAAATTATGAAAATAGCTGAAGCGAGAGGAAGTGTCACGTGATATAAAAGGGTGTGGGTTACTATAAGAAGACATTTTAGGTGGTGGAATATCGAGGGTACGTCCTTGCTCATTGGCTACCTTACATTATAACCCTCAGGTATGCATGTTTAAACGTATCTTACCTTTATACGTAATGAAATTATATTGACAGTAAAGCACCATGCATTAACAAACATTTTTATAAAAAGGATTTCTTCTGTAATCCGAAACCCGAAACATATCTCATGAATAAGAAGGACCAAGATTCTCTTTATTGACATTTTCATGAACAGGTGATAGTTGATGGATCATTTAAATTCAAACACCATATAAGTCAGGTCTATTAAAGTTAACTGGGATTCAATGTCGAGTATAATCGGATCAAAAACTTGTTTTCAAAATATGCATAAACTTAAAGTGACTGATCGTAAAATCAGACTGATATAATTGTTTGATTTTATCCTAGCTTTTTAAGATTGAGCATCAACATAGATATTTAACTTTTTGCAAATAAAGGCGGTTATATGTATATAAACATCTTAATGTATGTATTTGGCCTTCACTAATAATCGTTATATTCTATCTCGTATCAGTAATGAATATATTTGAATAAATATGTAAAGAAATATAATAGTCGGGAATAACTCTATCAAGATATACCAAAAACAGTAACAACCAATGAACTTTATACGATCGGAGGTTGTCATTTATACGTTGTAATATTGGCAGTATCACACTGGAACATATTTTATTTACTAGTTTTCATTTTCTATTTACACATCGCGAAAAAAGAAGACCATAACAATTTTTTTTAAATATGTTTTTACTCTGTATCATGTCTGCTCAGTTCCGAAAGCTGTTTCACCACTGCCATCTTATGCCATTTACCGAAACATTTATTCAAGATCAATAGATTGAAAAAACCACATATTTACTGACAGGGCTAACATTTGAACTTAAGTCGAATTCCTTAACTTGATAATCTGCATAGGAAAACATTACAGAAGTTAAAAGGAAAATATTATATGAAAGAACTGACCTCAACTTTTGTGATTATTTACTTAAGAATTCCTTGAGTATATGAACGTTTAGGGAACCGGAGACAATTGCTTCTATAAGTATTGTGACGATGGATGATACTGTCCCAAACCACCCAAGTTAAAAAAAATTAGATGCTTTAGGAAGACAAATATTATCGCATTATCTACAGCCACCGGATTGTAAATAACTACTGCCTTTTTCACCTTGGAACTATCTTTAAGCTTGTCTCTCATTCAAATTGCTAGCAGTTCTATAGAGGTTTTAGAAGCAAATCTCTTCAAAATTACGTTACATTTGCTGACAGAAAACGTATAACTTATAATATTTTGGTACATGAACCTTATTCATGAACCTATGAACCTCACGAGTGTAGTTGTTTTAAAGGCCTAATATACGTAACTTTCGACAAAACTTGAAGCGAAAATCAAGCCTAATAGTTTTTTTATATTTATATATTTAGTTAAGATTAACTGAAAACAGCAATATTCAAGATGAATTCTGAGGCGGTAACCGGTACAGCAGCAGTTGAAACGCGGTATTTGTAAACATGCGTCCATTTTCAGCTGTCTTCTAACTTCGGCTTGTTGCTGAAGTGGGCCCCATCTGATTTATTTTCAATTCTTTGGATTTTTCTGTCAAGAGTTTCTTGTCAGTTACCGCTCAGGTTTACTTCGTTTTAGACTTATTTTTGCATGGTAATCAACCGAATTTTTTTCAGAATTTTTCAGAATCACGAAAAAATTCCTGAAGTCCTTTTAATGCATTTGCTACATAGCGCTTTTCAGAATTATATTTAATATATTATTTTTGTATACAAATCGCTAAGCGGCTATATAGATAATGCACATTATGTTTATTATCTTTATCACGTGGTTTTTTAATCGTTGAATGAAGATACAAGTAACATTATTTCTATTGATTCTCATAGATATTGTTTCTTGGACAATAAAAAAAAATATGTAAGAATATTGATAGAAAAGTCAGGAAGTTTCCATTTAAACTTGGAAAAACCACAACAAATCGAAAACTTCCGTGTTTATTTCAGGGCTTTCTTCAAACATAAAGACTTATTTTTAAATTCAGCATAAATTAATCCATTTCATAAAATTGTATTTACTTCTTTTAAAAAATTCGATTTTTATAAGAGGGAAGATTATGTTCTGAAAGTTATGTGATCTTGACAACAGCACACTTGTTTTGACGGCTGAACATAAATACAGGAACATGGCCATGGAACAATGACCTCTCTCTTTCCACATTAAGTCTTCATCAATCTACCATCAGCCGGGAGAAGGTTCAGGAATGTCAAAATGTCAAACCTTACCAGATATATGGTTTTAATATGACAATAATAATCCTATCTACGTAGGCTTATGCTTCTGACAAGTTGATAGATTTTTTTATCAAAGGGAACACTGCGTCAAGATGGATATGTATTTAGTTTTTTGCAATCAGTCGGAACACAGATAATGACACTACCAACTGATGTAATGTTAAACAATAAAATCTATGATACTTTTCGCGAGTTAATTAATCTAGTTTTTTGAGCGGATTAGCTCACAGTATTGGAGACTATGATAAAGAACGTATCAAGTGAATAAGTACGAAACACTTTTAACCATCGAGGTTTTCTTCTGAAACATGAAAACATGATCGAAAATTGTCGTAAAGTGTTATATGTTAAAACAGACCATGTCTATATGTATCACATATCATTACAAAAGTGGAGTTGCCGTTAGAAGAAAAAGGAAGAAATGCCTTATCATTTTTTTTCAATGACAATTAATTGACGAAAAATTCCATCTACATTAACAAATAAACTTCGCAATTTAATTTTCCATCTAAATCATTGAAAATGTTTCCCAGCTTTGTATTTTGTTTTGTATTAGGTTTTCCCTTTGTGAAAAAGTGAGCATCTAAACAATATCATATACATATTTAGAGACCTTTTCTTCTTCATAATATTGGGTTCGTAAATTCAATCCATCTGCTTTTGCTTATTATCATTATCGAAATTTGAAGAGGAAAAAATATTTAAAAATAAAAACGAATAATATCAATTAAAGCGTGATAATTATTTTTAATAGTTCATTCCTATCAATATTTGATGAGAAAATGTGTTCAGAATGTTGCACCAGTTCCCAAGTAATTAAAAACCAGGAAATGACAACCAAGATTCAAATGCGATAAAACGTGGTGCAGGTGCGTAATTTGGTTTGATGAGCAAACTAATTGTATAATGGAGGTACGTGGAGGTGTAGATGCTCACCTAGGTGACAGGAACAATGTTTTACCTAACATAAATGGTTTGATGGATATATATGTATATCTGTGTTACATCTGTATTGCTTACCACTAGTAAATGACGATAAACATATTTAACAAATAATTTATGCAAAATATTATTCAGACGAGGTGTAAAGATGTCATTCGAGATGACAGACTCAATTCTTCATCGACTTGAATAATGATAACTATGTCACTGGGACCACTCGAGTGACGGGATGCCTAACCGTTTTATTTTCCTCCTTGTCTCTAGGTGTTCTAAGTAAGTAGACTCCTCCATCGCCTCGACTTCAATCCAATCTTGTTCGACTCTCTCTTCAACAATAACCTTCCACGTGTGTCGCTCAGTGTCCAATATGTATTTGAAATTCATATAGATGATGTTTTTTTCTCGTAATTCCATTCCCTTTCAGCAATACTTTAGAACAAGTTGAATTCCGTCCCTTTTCGGTCACTAACATCTCCGATGCACCCTCAAAGGACACGACAGAATGTATCACCTCTTTTTGTACTATATATATTGCTAAAGTATATTGTTACATTCGCCCATGCGCGTGTATATGAGTCTGATAAAAAAACACCAATAAAGTATATAAAAAAACGTAAACCATTTAACCGAAATTTCTACATTCGTAAATGCAATCTATTTCACCAACATGTATTCAAGATTTCTCTGTCAATCCAGAGGGTATGACAGATAGTACGAGCTGACAACACTCGTACAAATGTTACGTCTAGCATATTTATTTTATATAATAAGCAAATAACTCGAGGTCATAAATTTAATTTGTACAAACAACAATGCAATACAGAACTGAGAAAAAACTAGTTCAGCTTTAAGGAATTAGATGCCTGGAACAAGCTAACAGATTATGTCGTAAATGCGGAAAATACTAGAGATTTTGAGATATTGCTAGATGATAACATAAAGGGCAATATCTATAATGATAACTGATGAATAATTGTATGAGTTTATATATTTCATGTATGGGAATGCCAGTATCATTTTATTTTGTATACTTTATATCGTGATATGGACTTTGAGGCTTTTACGCTGCGTCCATTATTTTCCATTAAATCTATTAAATTGAATTAATTAAACACAATGAAAAGACGTCACGACAACAAAATGATGACGTCTGCACAACAAAATGATGACGTTAGCACAACAATTTTATGACGTCATGATAACAATACCATCACGCCACGTCAATCACGTCACGTCAGCATTGTGTTGCATTAATATGTAAAAAAGACTAAATTAATAAGAGTTAACAAAATCACAATTCAAACTCAAAATCGATTAAACCAGGGGGAAAATATGAACAAAGGAAATATTTACATGGAGACTCTTGTAAAAGTACAAGAGAATAAGACCAGGTGTTCCGGAAAAGTAAGCATCTTCTGCTTCATCGACGCCATCCGCCATGTAAATCTTGGTCATATCCAAGTAAACATCAAGCTCTCAAAATGAGAACCGAGTATCATTGTCAATCACAACAAGAAAACACACTGATGAGCATACTCAAAAACGTCCATCTTCATATCACTTAAAGAAACAGAATATTTCTCAATGAGAAAAATAATCTTCCCGTACCTTAAAGTTGTGACAGTGTAATCTCCAACCTTCGGGGTGATATTCTTGTTTGTCTAGGTTAAACAACCAAGAATATCACCCCTTGGGTTGGATATGTCTCTTGTCACACCACCAATGAAGGGGATTATTATATCAGTCCGAATGTGAGTGTTAGGCTAGTCAGCACTCAAGCCTTGTGTTTACAAACAAAACTCTCATACTCAGATTGAGATTAAAATAATTTGTCATCCCCTTAGGTGTGAGACAGGGGAATCTGAACCCGAGGGGTAAGGTTCTTAAGCTTAATAATCTTACCCCGAGGGTTGAGATCTCCTGTTTCACTACCAATGGGGTGGATGATCATTTTTCTCTCATCCTTTTAAACCTCATATATATTTGTTACAACCATGTAAGACAAAGTTTGTGATGCGATTGTGTTGTCGAAATGATGTCATTGTATTGTTGCTATGTCATGCAATTGTTTAGAACATGCAAAAAGCACGTGTACTTTGTCTCAAACCTAGGGTGAAATAAGAATGGTTGAAAGGGTAGACAAATCTGTAAATGACAACAAACGTTGTATAAATGTAGTGAAGTCTGATGTATCGACGATAAACCAAACTGCAAATAAATTAAGATTTTCAACAAAACAGCGGAATGTTAAATATAAAAACACAGCGTGATTAAAAAAACGTCGCTATCCAGGCTTCACAAGGAACGATTATCAGCACGCATCTCTAAAAACAGCACTTCTAAGTTTGTTCGACATCTATCAGAGGTTTTAGGTGCAAGCCTGTGAAAATCAAATTTACAAGTAACAATGAAGTTGGGGATCAGGAATGATACTATCAAGAAAGGAAAAGTTTAGGATTGGAAAAATGAAAATCCTTTAAGATGAAAGATTAATTCAATTATCTTTTGTTTTGTATTAACGTAAAACTCAGAGTTGGCCGAAGCGTTGACAAAATCATAATCGATGAAACAAACAAAATATAAACGATTTTAAGATTTACACGCAGACACTTGAAAAAGTACAAGAGAACAAGACCATGTGTTGCAAAGGAGTAAGCGTCTTCTGCTTCATTGACGACATCCGCCTTGCAAATCTATGTCACATCCCAGTAAACATCAAGCCCTCAGTTTGAGAACTGACGCATCAATGCCGATCACAAGTAAGCATAATAATGAGTTTATTGTAAAACGCCCACCTTCATATAAAACGATAGATACAGAATATCTCTCAATAAGACCAGGAAAGCGACCATAAAACTTCATTGACCTGCATTTCTCATAAAATTCATATTCAAATCATTTAGTTGTTTTGTTGTTAGTTTTTTATTTTTGTTTGTTTGTTTGTTATATTTTGGGGTTTGGTTTTATATATATGTAATCAATAGTTAAATTTAAAACTTGACTAGGATTTGCTACGTTGAACACATATCAATATACGTATGGTACATGCATTTTGATAAACACACGCTTTTATCAACTTGAAAAAAGGTCAATGTTCGTTTTGGTTGAATACTCCTATCGATTGCATCAAGCGGCTTAACTCGTAAATTGGCAAGTTGTATTTTATCCTTGAGGGATAAGGAAGTCCAAAAAGGTATTACACTGCAATAAAACTTACTCAAGATTTTATGATAAACCAATCAGGTAGTGCCGCCTTCTTCTAACGAATGGCTTCTCTTTGTATCTATGATTGATCTGCATGTAAGCTTGATTGAAACATGGCGAGAAACCATTGAGGTTATTTTTAATTGAAGAAGTGAAGTTTGATTGGCTTCGTTTACGTGACGTCATCCTGCTCTAAGCAATGTTAAAAGAAGACCAGTGCATAATTTCTGGTTCTGTATTTAGTAACGTACCCTATTCCAAATTTTTATTATTTCAATTTCAAGCGTTTTCATATAATTTCCTTTGTAATAAGATAAATTATTCTTATGTTGTTAACTCGAAACTCTCCATCTCAGCACAGAATCTACTTGTGTTGGAGAGATAATCTCTAAACTTAATCTTTACGTAGATCGGTGATTTATGTTGTAATATTCAAATCTCAACGTAATACATTTACCAGGACTGTATTACAAAAGTGTGTTGATTATTATGGCAATTAAATATTGAATAAATCTTATTCAGAAGCGTTTCTAAAGCACTGTTGATAAAACTGTTGCACAAAGCTAAAATGTTTAATGACATTTATATCATGAAATAAACCTCGTTTTCATTCTGGCATAATAACGAAATCTTACTGACAACTTTTATCCCCTTTATTGGTCACCTTACGTCAGATAGTTTTATTATGATGTCACTATCAACACATATCATGTCTGACAAATCAGAATACGATCCGTTGTTATTACACACGTAACGGATAGAATATAATGAAATCGTCGCGTAGGAGTTAAATAAATATTAATGAGGTTTTAACAATTATCTGTATAACGTTAAGAAATAGAAAATTTGTATCCAACAGATAACGTTATCTCACCGTCTATGACGTCATTGTATATCTGGTTTAACCGTGTAATATTTTGAATGCGGAATCGACTATGAATTAAATGCATCAGGTCATATCAAATGCGTATAGATTACACGGGTCATTGAAGAACATTTAGCAAATACAGCATGACATATCTATCTACATTTCTTATATCTTAGAATACCGGAATCGTATTAATAATGTGTGTTTATTTGCCGGTATCTATTAGATAACAACAGACGTTTCAAATCACTCGGGAGTTTGAATTAATTTGTCTGATTTAGTGAAAGTAGACACAACATGTTTATATATTCAGTCAGTGATATGATCGACGTGCCTGATTTGTATTCTTTAAGTGCTAGTTAGTATTTGGATCAGAAAAACTATACATCTATCTTTATCTCAAGCTCTGTTAAACAGCCGTGCAGATCGACGGAGTCTGCGACAGATAGTTCCGAACACATTCATCATAGTCCTTACAACATCAATGCGAACTACATGAATTTCAAACATCTTAAATTGATTTTTATTGTTTTAAAGTGAGGGAAAGTTTATGTTATTCAAATGTGTTTGTATAAATTTCTAAGGGAAAAACCAATTCGCCGCCAGCTAAGATACTAATTATGTTGTATAAAATAATCATAAAAAGTAGAAAAGGATCAGCTCATTATACAAACATTTATAATAAATTAAAATAAATTGTACCTGACAGAATATTTTGCTCGGTTATGTTGATATTTGTGATCTACCGACCGTATCCTATAAAGGCTGTATTTATGCGGTAGCTGTATGGTGTTTTATCCCGACCAGTAGCCTAGAGTGGATGTATTCATGATGTAATGAATGACATTGCATTCCATCCCGTAGCCCAGAGTGGATGTATTCATGATGTGATTTATAACATTGTATCCCATCCCGTAGCCTAGAGTGGATGTATTCATGATGTAATGAATGACATTGCATTCCATCCCGTAGCCCAGAGTGGATGTATTCATGATGTAATGAATGACATTGCATTCCATCCCGTAGCCTAGAGTGGATGTATTCATGATGTAATGAATGACATTGCATTCCATACCGTAGCCTAGAGTGGATGTATTCATGATGTAATGAATGACATTGCATTCCATCCCGTAGCCTAGAGTGGATGTATTCATGATGTGATTTATAACATTGTATCCCATCCCGTAGCCTAGAGTGAATGTATTCATGATGTGATTTATAACATTGTATCCCATCCCGTAGCCTAGAGTGGATGTATTGATAATGTGAATTATAACATTGTATCCCATCCTGTAGCCTAGAGTGAATGTATTGATAATGTGAATTATAACATTGTATCCCATCCCGTAGCCTAGAGTGAATGTATTGATAATGTAATGCATGACATAAGACAACAACCAGGAGCATAGATTGGATGTATTAATGTGGTAATGCATGACATACGATACCGTCCAGTAGCCTAGAGTGGATGCATTTATGTGGTAATGTATGATATAAGATACCAACCAGTAGTATAGAGTGGATGTATTCATGTGGTAATGTATGACATAAGATACCAACCAATAGCATAGATTTGGTGTATTTATGTGGTTGTGAGTGACATCACATTCCGACCAGTGTACGTTAATGTTCTAATTTACTTAGTGCTCACACTCAAATTGAGATAATATGATTTTTGGACTTTTATATTAAGACGAGTCTGACCAATTAGAACCGAAAGTGCCTCGTTACGTTTCCTACAAAGTTTGCATTAAAGTGCATGAGAAATGAAAACATTAAATGTACTAATAAGTTAAGTTTAATAAAGTAAAAGAACAGAAAAAAGATTTTATGCAGATTTCTCTCTCAAATATCTACAAGTAAATTAATCTTGTCGGCAGCGTAAATCTCTCCTCGTCATTAACGACAATTAGGAGAACGTTTTGGAAACATAACATGATATCTTAAATGCATGATGAACATATGATGAATAATGTCTTCAAAACTTGATTACAATTAATTGTAAGGACAAAAGGACATGATGATGTATTAAAATAATTAGCTGTTTTAGGACTGGTTTCTCAAATTGCAATAAGCGGACATTATCGTTGTTAATGTATTGTGTAATGAAGTTTGTTTCTTTGTTGTTTGCACGTGACTATGTGTGACGTGTCAAACGTCAAGATGCGAAAGTGTCAGTTCTATTATAAGGCGTCATCGTGACTACGTCTAAAGTGCAAGAAGTGTGACTTAATTTTAGTGTCAGTTGTCTGTGTTTTGATAATATGCAGGGTGAAAAACTGACTGTGACTTGGTATATCTCTAGTATTATGTTATAAAATAAAATAAGAGAATACCGAAGCGTCAACATAATCATAATCCAAACTCAAAATCGATTAAACCAGGGGCAAAATTTGAACAAAGGAAAGACTTACATGGAGACCCTTGCAAAAGTACAAGAGACTAAGACCAGGTGTTCCGGAAGAGTAAGCGTCTTCTGCTTCATCGACGACACCCGCCATGTAAATCTTTTGTCACATCCAAGTAAACATCAAGTTCTCAAAATGAGAACCGAGTATCATTGTCAATCACAACAAGTAAACACACTAATGAGCATACTCAAAAACGTCCATCTTCATATCACTTAAAGATACAGAATATTTCTCAATGAGACAAAGATGGCGACCATAAAACTTGCCCATAGTACTGATCAACCTGCATCTCTCGAATCCTTGTGTTGTTAGTTTGTTTGTCAGCAGTCGACATCGATCACGAAAATCCCGATATTTAGAACAAGCCCTGGAATACCGAATCAACTGCGACTACCGAATCAAATGTGACTATGACTCTATATAAGTATGAGTATGACTCTATATAAGTGTGACTTTGACTCTATATAATTGTGACTTTGACTATATGTAAGTGTGACTCTGACTCTATACAAGTGTGACTTTGACTCTATGTACGTGTGACTTTGACTCTATATGTGTGACTTTAACTTTATGTAAGTGTGACTTTGACTATTTGTTAGTGTGACTTTGACTCTATATAAGTGTGACTTTGACTATATGTAAGTGTGACTTTGACTCTATATAAGTGTGACTTTGACTCTGTGTAAGTGTGACTTTGACTCTATAATTATAAGTGTGACTTTGACTCTATGTAAGTGTGACTTTGACTATATGTAAGTGTGACTTTGATTCTATATAAGTGTGACTTTGACTCTATATAAGTGTGACTTTGACTCTGTGTAAGTGTGACTTTGACTCTATGTAAGTGTGACTTTGATTCTATATAAGTGTGACTTTGACTCTATATAAGTGTGACTTTGACTCTGTGTAAGTGTGACTTTGATTCTATATAAGTGTGACTTTGACTCTGTGTAAGTGTGACTTTGACTCTTTAATTATAAGTGTGACTTTGACTATATGTAAGTGTGACTTTGACTATATGTAAGTGTGACTTTGACTCTATATAAGTGTGACTTTGACTCTATATAAGTGTGACTTTGTCTATATGTAAGTGTGACTTTCACTCTATATAAAGGTGACTTTGACTCTATATAAGTGTGACTATGCCTCTACGTTAGTATGACTATGACTTTATTAGTGTGTCCATGACTCCAAGTAAGTTTGACTATGGTTCTAACTAAGTGACTTTGACTCGGAGGAAAGAATCAGAGAATACCAAAACGTCAAAAACACATAATTCGAACGGGCAAAATATGAACAAAGGAAAGATTTACATGGAGACCCTCGTATAAGTACAAGAGAAAAAGACCGGGTGTTCCGGAAGAGTAAGCCTCATTTGCTTTATTAACGACACCCGCCATGTAAATCTTGTCCACGTCAAGTTAACCTATAGTTCTGAAATTGAGAAATTATACATTATTCTCAGTCACAACCAATAAATACACTAATGTGCACACTCAGAAACATTCACATTGATACCATTCAAGAATAAAGAATATATCTAAATGATACCAAGATGGCGACCATAAAACATGTTCATAGCCTTCATCAATCTGCATCTCTCGAATCATCTGTGTGCCATCAGTTATAAAGATCACGTAACACACACATATGCTGCACCTCTTAAATTTAGTAATAGATACAGTATGCTAAAAATTGAATTAAACTGCATCATACAGCTGTTTCGTCCTCCTAGGACTCTTCAGTTATGCTAGGGGCCAAATGGTAGGAATCCAAAATTTCTAAACTAATGTAGAAGCAGAAGGGTCAGGTGCGTAAAACCCCTTTAATTTATTAATTGAGAAGTAAAATTAAACTAGTTCTGTATAATTTCAAATCGTGTACTACGAAAATGTGTATAAATGGGGAATAAAAAATCCACCAGCAGAGTCTGCAACCCCCTATCACAAAGATCACGTAACACAATAATAATAATGAGATATTTACAATCAAGAAGAGACTTTGATCAAAAATGTATATTCAGCGTTGCTCCAAATCTTTGGGGGAGAGCCTATTACCACTGGTAAATGACGTTTATATCCTATCATGTAAATTTTATTTTATAAACATTGAAACACCATTTAGGCTAGAATGAACCCACAAATATGTGTTTCGTAGGTGTTAAGATGGTCCCGCTCCCGTAAATGACGAAGCACTCGTATTTTTGGAATTCCTGTTGGAGATGACAGATAGGCTCGGATGATACGTGATAAATGGACGTCTTCAATAACACAGGAATCTGGCGGGACAGCCCCGGAGAAGGATCATATAATATCCGTCATTATTCTTCAGCTTTAATTGAAAGGTTTAGTATTTAACGTTCGTCCTTTAAAGATTGATACAGCCAGGATAACACGAGGTGAGAATTTCTCGGTGCAATTCAGAAGATATCTTTTTAACGGTGATGAAACGCATCGTCCGAAGGACCCGTTCCGCTTTGAACTTTGTCGTGGTGGCACTTCGCAGTTGGTTTGTTTTGTGTATGCTACAGCTCCTGTCGATATATTGTCATATTTCAGCAATTGTTGATTCTGATAATACTTTGGTATATTCTCCTTCTTTTCTATTATTCTAATCCTTTAACATTTAGACAGATGGTTTTATGAATAAGCAAGTCAGGATGAAGACAAAAAATTTAGCCAAGTCGAAAAACGAATGATATTATGAGCATAACCCGTAAATGCATTCGCAACATACATTTTATTTTGGTATATGTACCATGGTATGGCAATGCCACTATATATAATGCCTCCTATTTCAGGTGACAATTCGTAGCGCTATGAATGCAATCTCCCGATTGTATTATAACTATTATTACTTCGCAATGTTAACGTTGGATAACACTGAACTTCCCTGGAAGATTGGTGTTCTAACCGTTGAACAATTACATACGATACATACACTAATTTAAACTATGTCGTGATCTTATATTGTTATGAGCAATTGTTAAATGAGCTTGAAATATACCCAGAAATAGTCAATATCAGTATTGAACTGATTTCCATAGTCATCCATAGCCAAAATGAATATCAAATGTAAATGTCATACTCAACAAGAAGCGACAGCGCCCTAAATGGATTTTGTCAATTTCAGTCGGCATTCTTCAAACTTGTGATGAACGCCAGACTAAAATCTGTTCGATGTTGGTATATTGACACGGGAAATGAACATGCAATATAACATGTTATATATTATAGTAATGTAATAACTGAAATACAAAACAAAAACAAAAACAAACGAAGAAAACAATAGCATACCTTTCAAGTAATAAAGATTGATCTTAATGATATCATTAAACAAAGAGAAAGTCAGGCTGTACCTCCTTGAAAATGTAATTGTAATCGTTCAAGAGTTTTCATTTCACAAACAATACATAACAGCTGAACGAGCGGCTTGTGAACATGATGGATATGCGTACTTTAATGTTTAAAAGGAACACAATTTTTTCTTTAGATTTTTTTTAGATTTTCCTTTCACATTTCATGTAATGGAAAGTGAATAGGCCTAAAAGACATTTCATGTAAACTGGTAAAAGTTTAAATAATGAACATGTCTTAACATGTATATTTTCATTATAACATTACAAAAAGTTCTAAAAAGGTATATAAAAAAATTAGTGGAATGGCAATTTTTATGATATGAAATATTTACCTAATTAGGGACTTGTGAGTGACACGAGATCACCTGACCTAGATATAAAATGGAGGTAGCCGCGCCGAGGACGGCCCAACATACGCCTAAGATGTCACAACGTCGACGTCATCACTAAGATGAACGTGTCAGCGGGACATAACGTACATCTATTCCACGTTTAATTCATTATCAGCCTGTGTCAGTACTTGTTAGGGTAATTATTTGTATAACACAGACACCCACTTGTTAAAACAATACAAATGAGCTGTAATCGAAACAGTCGTTTGACAAATCCATTAAGCCATATAATATATGTAGATGAGCTACATCAGCTTAAGCTATTGTGGAAACGGAAATACTTGCTCGAGTCCTAAGTATTATCATCGATTAATCCATAATGTCGTCTTATAATAGTTTTCGCTTTTTTTTTTTTTTTGTTTTTTTTTCTGTTTTGTTTTCGTCTTTTATTTTCATTTTTGGTTAATAACTAGACTTGTTCAAAACAGATTATTCATATAGCTTGCCGAAACAAAACAAAGCGCAAAAACAGGAACAAAGGACACGGCAAAATTCCAAACGGAAAATATCACAGTGACTGAAAAGAGAGCGAAAGTAACAATAGGTAGCATGTCTGTATATGCTTTAAAGTGCTTGCTATAAATATCGACATTTTCGTGATAGATATCAGCTCTTGACGAACAAACTTACGGTACAGGGGTTCGGAGTTTTATGATCGCCATCTTGGTCTGATGGGGAAATATTCTGTACACTTGAATGATATGAAGGTTGACGTTTTTGAATATGCTCACACGTATGTCTGTTTGCTGTGATTGAGATTGATGCCTCAGTTTCGACTTTGAGAACGTGCCATTTACTTTGATACATCCTAGATTTGCTGCTTAAGTCAGAAAATACCAAAGCGTCAAAAAACCTTTAAACCGAAGTCAATAATCGATTTAACAACGGAACACGTATTATCAAAGGAAAAATCTTGTAAACATAGAAGAGAATAGCACCAGATGTTTCGGAAGAGAAAGCGTTTTTAGCTTCATCGACGACACCCGACTTACAAAGCAGGTGTCATCTATGAAGCAGAGGACGCGTACTCTTCCAGAATGTCTGGCTCTACAACCATGTATTTTTCAAAGAATTCCATATTTATCTTTCTTAGTTTTTTGTTGTTGATTTAATCGATTCTGTGTTGTTTCGAGGAAAGGTACTCTCTATTTGTATAGAATGCCAAGTGCAGCTATGATATTCTTAACATTGTATAATATTTTTGCGCAAATAGTAGAATAGCGTCCATTTATAAATTTAGCAATGCTTTGTCTTAATAGACAGGCTTCACATTTTTGTATTTCCACTTTATCGACTTTTATCGGAAATATTTTTGACTCCAGTGTATACCAGAGTTATTTTTCTTATTAAACTATTGAACGCCGAATGTGTGAAATGAGAAATGCTAACCATGGAACTATCAGAATAAAATTGGTAAAATTACAACAGATGAACAGGTCATTAAGAAAACAGACGGAAAGAAAAGCCCCAAAATCACACCAACATATATATCCATGGTCATTTACTGTAGTTATAATTAGGCGACTTTTCACCTAGCCTCAGTAGCCTAACATGTCAGTCAGTACTTATACATTAATGCTATTGGGGCCTAAGTTCGCTGACCTTCCTGGTCAGGCTAGAGGTTAAAGGTCAGAACTATAATAGGCTATTATTCTTAATTGTACTTGACGAACTCACGATAAATGATGGACCTTCATTAGGTAAGCTTTGCCTTATATTATTTTTCTACATCATTCAATATTACAAACAACCAAACATGAGTGGAAAATACTAGGTGTTTGTCTGAATAATAAAATGGCTTTCTCCAATGCTTTCACACAGTATTTCAAATCAGTTTGTATATTCCATTTTTGTTGTCCTAGAATTATCAATAAATCTCTGGGAAATGAAACAGTTGTATTGTGCAGTGTGATTCATTTTTGACAAACTGTCTATTAAATTGGATTTAAATCAGTGCATTAATTTGTTTGTGCATGCGAAATATTTCATTTTTCATACGATACAGAGACAAAAATAAACTAAATCTTAACTAATGAGGTTATTGTCAATTGAATCCTGAATAAGACGAAACAAAATGTTTAAGTGGTAAAATGCAATAACGAAAAATCACCAATCGCAGTCCAAAACAAAAATCTGAATCAAGATCATACTAAAAGGAGTCCCACTATAAGAACTTATGAAGAAGTATGTTTCAGTATGACCTGAAGGAGTGTTCCTTATATACAATATCAAAAACGGCGTAAACTGTCAAAAACAGAGGACGAAAAAAATATGCGTTAAGCATTTATGACCCAATGGTTGCAAAAGGGATTATAATAAATGAAAACCGAATGTAAGGGTAGACTTTTCATGTATAACATTCCACATCTGTCATCACATATCCTAGTTCATTCAGGAAAAGACGCCGGGTACCTCAAGACTGAAAAATAATAATAGAAGCAACAGTATTCCTAAGTTGAAACTGCAACGACCTTAAACTTCAGCGTTCGGAACTCAGAACAGTTTACATTAGGTGTTTAACCCTGTGAACATCTATCATAAAATGTAAGAAATGAAGGAATGAAAGCCTCATTTTGATATATTTCCCTTAATGCGACAGGAAATAGAAAGCCGTGACTAGCCACAGTCAGGTTGCCTAATAAATTACGTGAGGTTAGCCTCGGAAGAAAGATTCCGCCTTTTTCACGCTCTGTAACTTACCACCAGCATTAATTGTTAGCAGCGAAATCATCAGTCATTTTCCAGACCGCATAGGGTTATGAGACTTGCGTTGACATATTATTTTTCCACCCATAGTTTATATGTCGTAACCAGCATGATAACACGCAGAATTTTAAAACAACCACGTTCTGAGGTTTTCCTTGAAAAAAGAAGTTTCGGTCTGTGACCTTCAGCAAACCAAACATGAAAATAATGCTAGTCGCCGTCATAAACAGGAAAAGTAAAAAAGTCAGAAAGACACGCTAACTTTCACTATAAAGGCTTAATTAATCAACACACATTATTAACATCACCACCGGCTGGCTTTATTTGCACCTTAACTCACAAAGTGCTCCAATTGTTCTTCAAGGTGTACACCTTTTGGATGCTTTATACAAACAACGAATATGTTCGACAAAAAAATTAATGTATAATTTGATATAAGTTATAATTCGACAAAATAGTGAGGTGTGCAATGTTCACCTTGGTAAACTTTCAGTGTTTCAATTTCAATTTCAACAAATTTTATTGACTTTAAACATGTCTATTGGATTGGACATCAGGCTATGCCTATTTAAGTCCTTTCAGTGTTTCATTGTTTATCTTCTTGACATACTTCTTATTTGTTAAGGTGTATTCTATAATATCGCTGCTGGTAGTATCACGGTACATCCATGTGAAAGCAAGAAGTAAAGGAATGGTATGAGAAGAATCAAGTGACACTCTGTACGGTATCTTTTGTTGTTGTTTGTTTGGGTTTTTTTTTTTTTTTTTTTAATTATTTGAGATGTAAATTAACTTTTTTTTACTTTTCTTACATTTTCTATATTGTTGTCACTGTCCCTGTTTTAAGGTCGTGACATTTCTGTTTTCCTCCTAGTTTGTATGACAAGTGCTGTAAATACAGCAGACGACATTTCTTTTTTTAGAATTTTGCTTACCTTTAAACATATGACGTTTTATTCCACGACGTTTACTGTGACTGGGCAAGTACAAACATAAGACAATTTTAAAGTGCAATTGTTTTTCAGAGAATACCGAAGTGTCAACATAACCATAATCCGAACTCGAAATCGATTAAACTATGGGCAAAATATGAACAAAGGAAAAATTTATATGGAGACCCTTGTAAAGGTAAAGATCATTTTATGATCTCGGACCCTGACGGCATTTGGTTAGCCAATCACATCTGAAGTCTCATTACAGTTCGGTATCTGGCCAAACATAAGACAATTTAAGACTTCAGATAGTTTTATGATCTCTGAGCAAGGTATTATTTCTCTGAAATTTAATATGTTGTATGCTTCACCTTATCTTTCCTCCTTTGTTGATATGGTGTCCCTAGCTTAATCCATTTTGAGTTCGGATTATGGTTTCGGTGACGCTTCGATATTATATGCTTTTCTTTCCCGACTTTCAGTTAACAGTTTAATGGCACTTTTAAAGCACTACGATTTCAATATTTTCATTTATAGTTCGAATCACTATCAATCAACATTCAAACGTCCTATCCATGTGAAACAGTGGGTATGTCGTTATAAACTGAATATATTGTAATAGCATAACGTATCACAATAGTACTTGATAGTACACAAAATAAAAATGTAGCTGATACTTATAGTATATGTGTTTCATTAGTCAATACTGTACTGTTCTCATTCTCTTCCAAATTACCTTTTAAATAATAAGAGCATACCAAAACGACAACAAAACCATCATCCAAACCCAAAATTGACTGAAGTAGGGACAAACTATCAACAAAAGGGGAAAAGGTACATGGAGACCCCAGCAAAAGTATAAGAGAATAGGACCAGGTGTTCCGGAAGAGGAGTGATCGATGGATGTCGATGAGTGTTCACATAGACGGTTCATTGATGATTAAGTGGTGTAAATGGAAATAACCTACTGTCTTTCCAAACCTGACAAACCTTACTTTTTTTTCTGAATTATTCTTTTCTCCTTCAAGTCCTAACGTAGAAATATAAAGGGCCTGATATCAGATATATGATCATATTGCAATATGTATTCAAATGGTTTTCTGAGCCGCACACAAAGCATCTAGAAAGGTGATAATTTTGAGTGAAAATGTCCTTTATTAAGTACACCAAGAATAGTATTCATTATTTTTTTATCTGTTAATGGTCAAATATTTACTACTTAAGCTACACAATTGAAGCCCAAGTTTCTTCGATATTGTATAACGATCCTTTTAGCCTTTTATTTTGTCGACATCTAATTTCACTAATGTATCGTATGTCTCAGACGTGTTGGCTATGTGAAAACAATAACACATGAATGAAGGTTTTGTTAATAGAAAGTGCATGAACTCCAGACCAAGCCTGCGTTAAGACTTATGTGTAGTCAGGGCTCAGAAAACCTTAGACACAGGTACAATTGTTTTCACCTGACAAAATATGACGTAAGAAAGGGGAAATACGTTCAAAGTAAACTAGCTGGGGATCTAGATGGCAGTACAGCGAACTCGGCCTCCCAAACAACACAAATTAACATCACAATGACGTATCTAACTCCTGTGAAGGTTCGCACGTGTAAAATCGCCTCTATTGATTGTGAATAATCGGAACGGGTATGACATCAAAAAGTGCTAAGAACCAGTACTACACGATCTTTTAATTACATCGGATTCGCATTAGGACTACCCGGCCGTGTATGTTCCGTTTTCTGCCTCGAGAAATCTGTACACTGTTTCTTTCTATACCTGTCATTTGCGCCCTGTACAAAAGTAGGGTATAACACGTTTCAGCAATTCCGCCAATTTCTGACCGTTTTGATCCAGTCATCCCATCTCTCATGGCTGGTTAGGCCCTTCCTTCCACACTTTTACCCATCTAAAGCGACTTCCTTCGGCCACCAGCTCCGGCGTGTTGACGTTCTAGGTCGCCTTCCGTTCCAACCAATGGAGTCCCTTCCCAGTATGGGGAGGGTCAGGGTATTATACCGGCTTGATATGTATGCTCAGCTTTA
Organism: Mimachlamys varia; assembly: GCA_947623455.1. Lineage (NCBI taxonomy): Eukaryota > Metazoa > Mollusca > Bivalvia > Pectinida > Pectinidae > Mimachlamys > Mimachlamys varia. The sequence continues at coordinate 2,865,758 of OX392531.1, read as the reverse complement.
TAGCAAAGATTGCGAGCACTCTGTTTAACTCAATACATCAGTATAAAGTATGAATTGCAATATTTAAGTAAAAGAAAATGTACAATTAAAATTGCTTTTGTTCGAAAGCTTTGATTAATAGGTAGAGTATTTATATCATTATCAATACAGTTTTGTAATAATTTGATAAAGGCGGTGAAGCTCGTGCCTGTTCACAGGTGTCCGATCGTGTATTATACATCAACAAGATCGGGCTACACAATGTGTCGATGATGATTTAATAAATGACATGAGTATGCTCGTGTTTGATATGGAAATCCTTTTCTAATCACTATAACTGTATCGTGTTGACTATTATTATATTGTCAATTATGTTAATGCTGGTAATGTCAAAAACAATTTCATATTAAATATTTCTTGGGAAAAAATCCAAGGACAAATGAATTCTTACAACACCATTTAAAATAAACATCACACAGACGATATGAAGCCGATTCCATTTAAAAAAATGTCGAGGTAGAAAGTCAGATGTTACCATTAGCAAAGTACAAAAAGTTTGTCCAGTCAGAATTATTCATCGCACCGAGCACCAAACAAACTGACATATATAAAAGATATAAGAAAGATGCCTATAAAATTACAAATTGAAGAGTTTTATCTTGAATAATAATGTGAAATTCAAACATATTGTGGACGTAATTATTTTTATTCAGATTTTACTGCATAACCGCATTTTAACAGATAAATGCAATGATAAAGTAACATACAGAAATTGTAATTAGCACAATCGTAGTTTTGCAAGAAATTCGCTAAAATGAAATAAGATTGCAGCTTCATTGTCAAAACGTTTCTTTTCTTGTAGACCTGCCTTGCTAAAGTTCGTCTGTGGATAATGGCCGAAAACCTGGGGGAATGAAGAAGCAACAAAGCAAACGTGAAATGTTTATTTCGATAACTTTTTAATAGTTAATAATCAGTCAGAATATAAAAAAAACTTGAAATGCTAGCATTAGATACAATAAAACGTTATTATGTGCTAGTTAAAAAAATCTGATCCAGAAACAAAACTCCTCATTCGGTTACAACTCGAAGGGTAAAAGCTCAGCCGACCTCTCTAAGTCGGTTTATATGGTGTAATACCGACATGGTAGAATCTAAAATATTGACCTCGGGTTTCTCCCTTGGTAAATACTTGATTCTACCAGGTTTGTATAACACCATATTGACCTCATCAAAGGTCCGTAATTTATAAATGCATAGATGATATCTAACAGTGTCTTCAGTAATACCAAATATATTTCACGAGTGGGGCTAATATTTTGATATTTTTCACGAGTGTGCAGCACGAGTGAAAAATTTCAAAATATTAGCCACACGAGTGAAATATGTTGGTATTACTGAGGATACTGTAAGATATTCTGTTTATTACATTTTTATAGCTAAATCTACAGTGGCAGCTTTTGATTTTTCCGAACGTTATTTGTAAGCAGCGTTCTGATTGGTCAAATAAGAAAAAGTGATATTTTTCACTAGTGAAAAACATCACTTTTATAGAATGAATGATTTTCGATATTTCATTGATAAAAATGTAATAAAGTTTATTCTCTACTTACCTTTTTTTTATTTCTATTCTATCATAGTTTTTTTTTACTGGAAAGTTTGTTTGTTTGTTTGAGTTTGGATTATGATTTTGTTAACGCTTCGGTATTCTCTTATTTATTTTGATCCCAAACCGGTTAGAATATGGCAGTAAACGCCGGTTACCTGTTATTGTCTAACATAAGATTTTCTCAACATATCGATTCCATTTTGTTGTTCAATCAATATTGACATCATCGTTTATGAAAACGTTTCATTATGATTTCTTCTGTCGCTATATTTAGATGATACTTTTCACCCACGGTATTACCAGCAGGAAAATTTTGGGGTTCTTGATTTCAAATGTTCTATGACGTTTTAATAGAAACAACAAGTTATGAATATCATATCAATTAATATGTTATAACATAATAATTTATTTCCGTTTTATTACCTTCGTGACACAGAAGGAAACAAAATCAACAGGTTGTTGTGGCATTTTAATCACTCGAACTTTCAAGAACATTAATATCTACAATAAATTGCATGGTTTTATGTCTATGTAAATATATGCGTATACTAATATACTTTCTAATGTGTATTTTATGTTGGAGACAGCATATGTGAAATATTTGACCAGTGCGTTGTAATTATATGTATCTGTGTAACAAGTGCTTATATGAGACATCCATACCCACCCATTAAAGCAAATTTCTGAATTGCTAAAATAAGAATTAGTTTTTAAGAGAAAAAAAAAAGAATAAAAATATAATGCTAATAAATACAGTATTTTTTCTTTTTGTGTTTATTGTGAAATAATTTACATGACAATAGTAACATGTATTGATATTGGATGAAGCTTGCGCTATGTGCACCTGGTCACCGGTGACCTGCCCACCACAAGCAAGCCTGGTTTTGATACGGAAACACGTACTTTAGTACAGGGACTATTCCCATGACAGTCATGTGACACGTTCATCAGTAGTAAAATATACATAACAATGTTGTAAGCTAATTTGATTAATCACTTATAATAATTTATTTCATAATTAAGATGTATCGCTGTAAGTTTATATGTTATAGGAGTGATGCTATAGGCTCAAATTAAAAGCCACTTACATTATTTTTATGATGCGGTAACAACTTAGAACAAGAAAAAGGTGTTTAAAATTTGTAAAAAAAAAAAAAAACTAGGCAGTTGTATAACATGCAATTTCAATATTGTTTAATTGATTCATATTGCAAACAAGGAAAAGAAATCGGACACATTGTTGGTATACTTTGTAAGCATATGTTTTTGTACTTAAATGTGTTAGTCAACTCTAAGACCATTGTGTATATGTTATATACCACAGGTGGTTTATGACTTTCCGAACTTTACATTTGTTTAGAAGTTGAAATTTAATGTGGTTCAATGTCACGTGCGGATTGTTAACGTCGTCATCACTTAGGGGGAATATATACGAGATGATACGTTTTGCGCATTTCATTGTTTGCGAAATATCCAACCACCACTCGTTGGGTAACCTCTATATAGACATTTTTTTCAATATCAATTCTTTTTAAAGACTTTGATTTTTAGGCTATATTTATGACAATATTGTGCAATTTGATCGAGGGATTATTTTTCATACTGTTAAATGTCAATATGACGCCCCCTTTATTTAATTAAACACATGACTGTATTTAACATAGGATAGCAATACTTTCCAAAACCAATTCTTCATAAGACTACCACGCTGTTATCAAATGGTAGTTCTATTACAAATGTTTCTTCTATACACGAAAAATAATAATCTTCCTTGCTCTTACGTTATGGTGTTCTTTTATATACATATATTTATAATAAATATATCAAACACGGTACAATTACGACAGGAAATTCACATTTTAACCTTCGGATCAACAACACTAAGTGTATATGATACATATTGTTAAATATATTTATGAATAACACGGAAATGACGAAGGAAGATAAGTCATTTTCAATTGTCCTTGTCTGTTTTTGTCAATCTCAGTTCGTCGATTGACAATTCTGAGAACACCGCAGTAATTGATTACAGTTTTAACGTTACGCCGAAAAGCAATTGTTCAACAAACACACAATAAACAATATATTTTATTTGTTTTGGTACCTCCTAGATGTGTGCTGTTTTGTTTTTTGTGAGAGTTTTTTTATTATTTCTTTGTGATGATACCGTTTAATTATATTTTCAAAAAAAAATGTTTTTAGTGGATACAGGAAATGCACTTTTTAACTTTTTCGGTTGTGACAATATGAACATTGAAAATGAAATAGCGGTTTTGATTTTAATGATGAGATCCGTCTAAATCGAAAGGGTAGGACCCAGTATGGCCGAGTGCATTATGATATACGTTCCATCTTCGGCACGCCATACTTTTACAGCGTACGGATGTGTGGGCGTTGTAAGTCTAAGACTGACAGGCTGATACAGTAAAATAATCACGCCAAAGACGTATTAATACACACTACCAAAAAACAGCCCAAGTGATCTCGTCAACCTTTGTAGCAGATCACTGCTTGTCTGTCTGTGGTAAGGTGCTAACCACGTGTTATTTCCCTGTATTTTACACTCCATCAGTATCTGTCTCTTGACAATTAACAATCAGACCCTCTTTACCGCGACTATACCGGTTAAATGTCGGACCCTCTGCTATGCCAACGTTGTCAAACATTCCAAAAACCAAACTCGATACAAACACTAGACAAAGTGCTATTGGAAATGAGAAAAATCCAGATGCCACCTCAAAACCCTCAAAGCTATATTCGCAGTCCCAAAATATACCTTCATACCAAACATCAAAATCGACTTATATGTAATTTCGACCAATCAGATGCTTTGGCGGCCATCTTAGTTGACCTATTGAAAAAAAGAAATGTCATTTGCACACCCCTTTATCATGTTTGACGCTCCAGTCAAGTTTCATCTATTTTCATTCAAATGTGGAAATCGATGATGATGATGAGGAGGAGGAGGAGGAGACTTATCGCCCGCTTGGGGGACGTTGATACAACCACTACCACATTATCAGTACGAGGATACCTAAAAAGATAGAAATGACAAAATGAACATAAACCAATAACGCAAGTCCCGGCATGTTTTTTTCATGCTTATCGAAATAAGGTGTTGATATACAGTTAAAACGTTATTTCTTATCGAGTCAAACGCCCTTGCGAGCAATGAGATATTGAATTATCTTGTGTGTATGGCTGATTGTTTGTTTGTTTGTTTGTTTGTTGTTGATGATGTTGTTTTGGATTTTGTCGTTGTTGGTGTTCAATTAGGACAAAATGTCAAGGAATTTGTGAGATTATATTTGTACGATATTAACATAATATTTGTGAGAAATTGTGATTTTAACACATGGGAGTTACATAAAACTCAAAATGTCTTCAATGAACACAATTCCTTGAAATATGACATGTTTAAAACGCGGATAAAGTACAAATATACACAGTTCTAATACAAATATATGAGGACATCACATCTTTGTCAAGTTTATGTATCTTTATTTTGAGGACAATGTCTGAATGTGTTTTTATATTGTATTACCTCATGCGTGTTATTGTATAAAAACATTCAAAACCATACCTCCATATTTCTCACGATAAAATTGATGTTTTATTTATATATAGATCATAGAACGGTAACGAAACATTGTGGCCTTCCTCATCAAATATACCACTTTAATCGCCGCATCAAGGGGGTACGTCACATTGTGACTTTAGAACTTGCATGAGTTACCTCTCCTTTGATATATGTTTTACTGAAGTAGTCTAATCACCAATCGTATTACCCATCAAGACGTTTCGTTGTGACCTAGACTTTATTGAACGAAGAAACCAGAAAGATTTGACACGACTTTATAATTGTATTATCGTATATCATCCATTCACATGCTTGTATTCTATATACGTTTGTTTTATGTAAGCGGATCCACTGTATAACAAAAACGGCCTAGAAACAGCAAAGAAAATGATTCCCTCATCGAATTCCGGGCTCACATACATTTACATTTACGGTGTTAATTTTGACGGATATTAAGAACTGTTCTGGTTTACGGAGCTTTTAAGGGTCATCGGCTAGAATGCCAACACTAGTGAAAAAAGACTGAAGGAGATTGCGCAAGTCACTTAGCCCTGATGGGTATTCACAAGCGGAGCGTAGCTGTGATTAATTTGACCGCCATCTAAACCTATAAAAACAAAGAGATCTCCTTACCTCGAACTGAAAATGTGCTTTTGTTTTTTCTCGCCCGAAAGAAACCAAAATATGACGGATTCGGGACAGTTAATCAGCTCTGAGCATGCGCAAATTAGAGTTTGTGGTCGGTCATGACAAGAGTTGGATGATCCAGCTGTAGAGCGACATTTGTTTAAATCAGCTGTATACCTGGTGTTCGGAGTCCGCTGATTTATGGGACAAGGTAGTGATTTATTCGCCTATAAAGTGATACGGTGAAAAGCATGCTTGATAACTTCATTCGTTTCCTGAGACAAGAGTTATGTAATCATCTGCAAAAATAAATGATAGTTTTATATTTTTCTAGTGACACAATGCAGCTGCGATATTTCCTAGAGTTATGATATATTGAAAACTGGCAGTTATATTTTCGCCTGTAATACGAAACGTAACATCAAAGTTAACCAATGACAATGATTTATTAGCAAAGGTTCATCATTTCGTCAAATTGCGCATGAAACCAAACCTTTGACAACATAGTCCGTTATTACAATTCACTATTAAACTTATCATAATGCAGGGACAGTGTTTAACATGTAGAATTCGGCGCGTCACAGTAGAGCGACATCTATCAGTAACGGCTTACGGTGTCACCTTCTCACTGGATATTGAGAATGCTGACATATCTCTCAACCTGCCCTTACTGGATACGTAAGTGAGGGCTATAATTGATTCTCAGAGAACGATGCATTATTGACATCAGCAACAATAAACACAAATGTAAATAAACCAAGTATATCTTAATCATAACACAAACACATTGTGTAAGCTCGAGTTCAAGGAGAAAAAAAAACATTTAAATATAATGTAGCACTGACAAAAAAAAAATAAACCGGAATGAATAACAATAGGGTTAATATTTTGTAAACATGTTATATACATAAGGTATTTAGCATAATTCAATAGTAAATAAATCAGCCACTTGTATATTGAAGGTTATGCATTATTAATGGGAAAAACTACAACACAAAATACATACTGACTGAATCACTTTCGAATAAGGAATTCCTATTTGTTATCATAATGTATGAATAACAAATGTTTGCCCCAATAATGTTATTTATGTGGAACCATTTTACTGTACATGGACTAGACTTTTTATTAACAAGAAATGTATCGTATCAATCTACTAGTATATGAATCGATCTGGTTTTATAAATAACAGATAAATGAAAATTTAACTGATAAGGGGTCTAGATAAATCAAATTTTATTTAGGATTGCAGACAATATATTATGATAGGGAGCAAGCAAAAAAAAAACACAATTATAAACACACTAATTTATGCAAACAAACATCACAACATTGAATTTCTTTATTTTTAGTATATTCATCTGCAAAACAATATACAATAAAACAGAATTTTGCATAACACTCTGCTCGATGATATAATAATAAGCATGCTAAAAAAATATCATGATTACGGTTATTAATTATTTACATTTTGTAATTTTCCCAATGATTTTCTATACTATATTGTGTGTATAGGTGTTTTCATAAACCCCTATAGTAAGTAGTTGGAGGCCTTCGTGGAAAGTATGATCTAGTAAGTTGTGGGAATAAATAGATTACTAACTTAACTTTGTGTAAAATTAATGATAATGTTTTCCTTGGCTATGGGCAACGTTTTATGGTCCAATTCTTTGTCTTATTGAGAACTATTCTGTATCTTTAATTAAGTCATATGAAGATGGACGTTTTTGAGTAAGCGCACTAGTGTGTTTACTTGTTGTGATTGGCGGGTGTCGTCGATGAAGCAGACGACGCTTACTCTTCCGGAACATTTGGTCTTGTTATCTTGTACTTTTACAAGGGTCTCTATGTAAATCTTTCCTTTGTTCATATTTTGCCCCTGGTTTAATCTATTTTGAGTTCGGATTATGATTTTGTTAACGCTTCGGTATTCACTAATTTATTTTCCTTCAAAGTCAAAATATTATAAAAGTGACAGTTTTGTATAACAAAATGTTTTAATAATTGTTAATTTAGTTAAGATAAAATTTAAAGTAGCATACGTTTCTTGTTTTAAACGGATGGTGTAACAGTCATATAACACAATGGTCAGGGTTTCCCCTACATATGTCACCGCAGTGGACTGGGTGTTAAAACTCCGTCACATGCCAAAGATAAATGTGGAAATACCACAGATATAACACTTCTGCTGCATCTCCTTATTACAGTCTTGATTATATGTATGCATGTCTTTATAAAGCAAACCAATTATAGACTAACCACTTTGATCCCGAGCGAATAAAATCCATAACGAATGCGATTTGGTGTATTTGATGACATGATCCATGTCCGTATCCCTTCGTGCTAGTCTTAGACTGTTGCAATTAATTATTTTGAACATCATGGATGCTGTTTTATGATCATTTTATGGCTTGACCTAAAATATTGTTAAAACCCTGTCACGGGCGAATTATGATTGATAGGGATTAAGAAATGGTATTTTTTTTTTCTTATCCAGGTGTGAACTTCATTGGAATTATTTAAATTACTAGAATTTTTATAAGAATCAAAGGTTTATCAAAGTGTATGAGTTGAGCTAAGAAACTAAAACAAACATATGAACAAAACAACAAGAAAAAACAGTTAAATCCATTAACAGAAATTAAATTGATCAAATATAACACAAATAAAATTAAATTTAAAAAAAGAAGAGAAAAACACCCTTCTACACACGTACACAACAAGAAAAAAATGCCAAAGAGTCATTATATGAAAACGAAGTGAACTGACAAAAGGTAAGCAAACATACTGCAATCTTTCAAATGGACACGCTCTCAACATACACACTCACATCCCATACACCGAGAGGTCGTCCTTAAATGACCATGGTTGTTTATAGGACGTATATCAAACAACCCAAACCTAAAATATTTGGCGAATCTGTTTAGAAAATCCTGATACATAAGACTTTTGATTAGTTTAAATGTAATCCAGTATCGCTTTATTTATGGCAAGTAAATCAATTTTGAACGCTCATACCCAGGCATAGCGACAATCAAGTGAAAAGAAAAAAAATCAAGATCATCATCAGGTTAAATGTAACAATCTACTTTTTAAAGGAAGACTACAAACATTTTGTAACCAGATAGGATATCCTAATCATCGATTTTTAGGTAAAGTCTTAAGTAATAAAGACAATATTGACTGTGGAATAAAAACTGGAATAAAAAGGATCAAAAGATCATGAAGCGGTCTAGATTACGACAATAACGTTGATATATCGGCACGATTTACGTCGTTTCGATATTGTAATGACTTAAAATTCTATTAAAATTGAAATGCAAATTTTTATGTTGAAATATTGTTTGATTGATCTTGATCTCACTGAGCAACCTAAATGCTCCATCACATTACAATGCTCGGTAATCAATTACATATCCATCACCATCTCGTTACCTTTGAAATCTACAAGCTTGGTAAATGAGTCAGTGCTTCACAAGAGACGCTTACGGTGACCTTGTAACAACCTGCACGTGTAAAGCATACCGAAGTTCATTAACCTACTTATATGTCAGATATTCTAGTTTTTTTATTTATTTACATTCTTTTTTATTTCTGTTTTTAGTCATTTTTTTAGCAAAGGATATTTCAATTATATATCTGTATATCCAATGTTTTTCCATCTGTGATGCCGCAGTTCCTCATTCCACCGAAGTTGATTCACGGTTTTTGATGGAAAAAACTAAATATGAAGCAAATCGTCATTGCAAATGACCGCGTTACGTTGGAATCTGGAACAAATAGCTTTGTTTTCCACTTTATTTCTATAATTAGTTATCCCAATTAGCTGACCAAAATTCTGGGACTTTTTTTATAAATATGTTCATCGTTCATTTAATATAAGTTATCAACAATTCGACAGTTTCCTATCAAAACAAATATCCTTCATTTTCGTAACGTTTGTTAAGAAAATATGCTGATTTACAAATCATAAACCATACAAAAATAATCAGAGAATACCGAAACGTCAAACAGCCATACTCCGCCTCACAATCGATTGAACTAGAGGCAAAATATAATTAAAGGAAACATTTACTTTGACACTTAAAGTACAAGAGAATAAGACTAGGTGTTCGATAATTTCGGAAAATGTCTATTTTAGGAAATATGCTGTCAGTTAAATATTTTTCACGACATCGACAGCAATTAGACTGTTGTATAGAGGAAGGGATGTAACTCGTCCGATGAACAGTCTAATGGAAATTCTATAGCAATGCACGTTTTCAAAAAATATGAATGCCAGCCTAACATACATGTCAAAGCATGGTAAAGAAAAGACTCATTTTTTGATAGGAGTAAAGACGAGAATTCAGTAAATACATTTGATTGTTTACATTGTCTTTTTGGGATATTTAAAAAAAAAACCCACTAAACAGAACTCACAAGAAAAAAACATAGCATCGGTTCATTCCTTAATACAAAATACTACCTCAAGGTCACGTTGTAACAACCGCTTTTACAAGAAACCATTACTTACCTATATTTTTACATTTACTAAGAAGACAATGGTATTGGTCTAAGGTAAAAATAATACCTTCTATTGCGTTCAACTGACCATGAAATTAACGACACTTCACTTTTTTTGTTTTACACATAATATGATTTTCACCTATTCGTAGCCATACACAAAAACAAACATTTATGTTTTCATTTGATTCATTCTCAGATTTTTGTTTTGTGTGTTAAGTTTTTTTTCTTTTTTTGTTGTTGTTGTTGTTGATTCTTATCTGTTCTTTGGGGGGGGGGGGGGGGGTTAAGTTTTTTTTTTTTTTTTTATTATGAACAATAATGATTATACGAAATTTTAACATCGATCAACTATTAAGAACTTTATTTGAGAAAGATACCAACTTCTAGTTTATTGTAAATTCATGCAATTTTCTTCATTCATTTTGATTATTATCTTTCCTTGTTATTGTGTAACTTTCATTTAGGACTAAAAAGCATATCTTTGAATGTTCAGTTTAATTATATTATTATTTTCATCATTATACATGTGTATTACGCATACATATTTTATCCCAATTACATTACATAATATTGTAAATGTTGGACAACATTCATTCCATATATTGAAATTCCAATCTTGCGGTTGCTCACGTCTTCATTATTCATTTAACCAAATGTTTGAGAGAACATGGCCGGGTTTTCAATGTATGCGATGTTTGTAAAGCCGTTCAATTTTAACACATGAAAATCAGAGTTTATCTTTTCCAAAATAACGTTTTAATATTATTTATTTAGAATCTGTGCAACCGGAATCAAAACTTATGCAAGTTTTGCCAAAACCCTTTACGATTGTCAAATTGTTTGAAAAGCTAATGCTAATAATCCTTATTTCTATTACCTTCATTTTTCGACATTAATACTTTCGTTTGTTTTATTTTGTTTTACGTCTTATTAACAGCGAGGTTCATTTAGGGACGTGCCAGTTTCTGGGGGTGGAGGAAAGCCGGAGTACTCGGTGAAAAACCACCGACCTACGGTCAGTACCTGGCAACTGTCCCACGTGGGTTTCGAACTTGCAACCCAGAGGTGGAGATCTAGTGTTAGAATGTCGGGACACCTTGACATATTTGTGTAATTGCATAAAGGAAAACAAAGATTTTGTTTCGGAGATAATAAACATATAAAAATGTACTGATTAACACATTCAAATGCACCAAAGACGTTTTTCATTATCAGCTATGTAACCGGACAATTTAAATAACACTTTTACACAAGGTTGTTTCACGAACTGGAACATGAATACTAATGCAGCGTCGGTATGAGGAAGAATCTGTCCAGTCGTTAGCTTGAATTACATAATTGGCAAACGTTCAACAAAAATATGAATTAATTCAAATTAATTATAATTCATCATCTTCCTAAACACTTGGTTATCGTCCATTCATGATAATAAAACCAGAAAGCAAGTGCAAGAGAGACTGTTAAGCTTAGAAATATATGGCGTTAAGGCCAGTGATAAATTCGTTAGACTACGGGGTATGTCCGTCCATGTTGTCATGGGACGAGTAAATGGACATGATATACTACAACTTGTGTTCGAGTCACACGTCATCAGACCTTTCGGGTTACTTGTCTTCATAGCCGTGTCGCTTTTAATATGTTCAGTTGTTTTCTATTAACATTGCACCATTCTGCACTAGTTCCTGGTGGATCTGTCTCCCTATGTGATGGTCTAGGTGTTATTTTATGCTTCTTGGGTCAAATGTGATGATCTATTACACAATTATTTGACGGATTAGACGAACATTAAACATCATCACATGAAGACAAGGCTGTCATATACCTACAAATCGTGCCAGTCCTGTCAGCACGAATGTCGTCTCCGTAACGATTTACTAAGCTAAACAACAAGCCTTATCATAACTTGTCAACTCGACATTCATACCAGAACTGTGGTCAAGCTAGTGTAATCATGGAAAACTTTAAAAGTGTAGATAAATTAAGACCAGGTTTTTTTTACCTCGCAATTATATCTAGCCTCCTAAATGAACGGGAAATGTCTATCATACACAGCAGTCGTTCACAGTAGATAGGAACGTATTTCAGCATTGTGCATATGACCTTCAAAGATACAAAGCAATTAAATTATTTTTGTTTTAACATAATGACAATTTTGCTATGGGATATCACAAAAAAAAACATTTTTCTGTACAAAGCAGTGTTTGTTGTTTAAATCTGTCGAGAGCAAAGTGGACATGAGTCTGATATTTTACCACGGTCATGTCAAGCACGTTGCCCTGTTTGAGGTGTGTTTGTTCCCTAAGGTTGATACATGGGAAATGACTCGTCATAAAGTTACAACGTCACAACAACCCTGCATTGGCGTTTCGTCACTGGACTAACAGTTCGAAGATGTTTAGTTGCCAAACACGAGGTACGCTACTCACTTCAGTTTAGATATCAAAGTCCAGCTCAGAATTGATTCTCGCATCTTTCACCAAAGGAAGCAAGATTTGGTTGTTTTGTTACCTCGGCAGGTTAAACGCACACTTTTCCCGTTGCAAACTTCGCTTGTAGGTTCGAATAACTTGGTGACCCAATTATATATAGTTTATATCAGATATTGCATTACTGTTCATGTTTATATTATTATCATTATTTTTGCAAAAGTGCATTATTTTGGCAACAATCACCATTGCGAGAGTTTGTATTACCGGTAGTACTATATGGCCAAGACAATTTCCAATCTTAACATAACCTTTTTTTATTTCATAACCTAGTTCTATATCTTGACATGTGATGCAAAAATGTGTATCCTGTATCGTAATTGTTGAATCAATACAGATTCGCTACCGATACTTTGGAAAGATTTGTTTTTATTTGGATTATTTTTTAGTTCAAGAATAATAGAATCTATCACCACTGTGAATTTTTGGACGATACTTTTACGAGTGTTATATTAAATAAATCTTATCCCGAGGATTGAGATTTCTCTGTGTTCATTATACAGGAGTAATTGAACTCGAAAAAGAAACTGGTACTGTGAAAGCAATTCATCATTAATGGCAGATGCAAAGTTTGAGGAAGTTGATGACGTACCTCTGGTTACGGCAATGACGAAATATTGACGTTTTAGAATAACAGAGCGTGTAAGCTGTCTTGTCCCTGGGTAGATCAAAACAGTTTATCATTTCCCTACCAAAAAGTGTGGAAGAATGAAGGATATGCTGTAGCAAATAAACAGAAACGGGTAACTATATAAATTGTTTCATATAACACTTTCGCTGTTCGCAACAACATTTCAAATGTCTAGCTTTCTCGTGGTCCGTTTTGACTGCAATCTTATAGTAAACAATTTGTATTTCATTTTGTTTTGATTTGGCACTGATTTTGAAGATTTGTTTCTAATGTGTTGTTGGATACAACCTCATATCATTCCAATAGGTTTAATCCATTTATATAATAAAGAGGAAAATGAGTCGTTGAATCTTATAATGAACAGACAGAAATATTCAAATGCAAAATATTCTAAAAAAAATCAGAGAATACCAAAGCGTCAACACAACCATAATCCGAACTCAAAATCGATTAAACTAGAGGCAAAATAGGAACAAAGAAATATTTACACGGAGACTCTCGTAAAAGCACAAGAGAATAAGACCAGGTGTTCTGGAAGAGTAAGGGTCATCTGCTTCATCGACGACACACGCCATGTCAATCTTTGTCACATCCAAGTTCTCAAAACGAGAACCGAGTATCATTGTCAATCAGTTAATGATGGTGTGTGTGGAAGGGGGTTGTAGGTAAATGATGGTGGGTTTGAGAATGTCATGTTCATTCTATTGAGTCTTCTGATCAGTTACCCTCTAAAGCTGCAGAGGTCAACGGAAAGGAGGAAACATTGAGAAAATAAAAAAATGATTTAATAATTGGTATTGCATACTGTAAGATCCTCTAAAGAGGTGTATTATATATATTGTCTGTGGCCTTTTAAAACATACTTTTAATTCTGACATAGTTTAAAGGGCACTGGAAAGTATTATTAAAAATTGCAGTTATTAAAAATGAATATAATTAACATTACATTATACTAACTTGGACATTTATTGTTTTTATGCATATTAGCTGCAGTGTATTAATAGAATCAGCCCATGATTGTTATTTATGAGGTTCAGAAATGCTTCTGTTTATTTTAACAACCTTCTCAAGCAAGGTATAAATGTAAAACAAATAAGTGGCTTTTCTGTCTGTGATTTGTCAACCCTGTCACCATCAGGTGCATTCCTAGAATTAATCAGCCTTAAATCAACTAAATATTCAATGTTTCGTCCAAATTACATGCATAAGTATGGTAATTAAATTATAAGCTAGTTTTTTTCGAAAGATTCTGATTTTTTTAAAGAAATGTTTCTTTACTTAAATAAGAGATTGATATATGGTTCTATATATATATGCATCGGATTTGAAAATAAAAAATAAACTCCAAAGTGAGATCTAAAAAGCTGATCTCCGTGATCAAAACTAACTACAATTTTAATATTTTATAGTGATTCCCAACCAATGTAAATGAAAACAAACATTTGGATTGAACCATTGACACTGAAATGACTATGAAACCATCTTGTTATGCATATGATCCTTATAGAAATATGCAAAAAAAAACAATGATGATTTTCTCATACACAGTGCAAAGTTTTATCTTCAAATAACTTCAAAACGAACATATTTTAGAGATAATATAATTCTAGTGGTTTTGTGATGAAAAAAACAATCCGCTAAATTTGTATTGCGACAATCACAGTTTCAGTATATTGTTGTTGAAAGCAATTTGTGTTGGTGCGTTAATTCATCATTACTTAAATTTGATTATGCGCAATATTTAGTTTGTTTACAATGTTACTTACGTTGTGATGTAGGATTTTTTTTTATTGTTACAATGGATTAGTATATGCTATACTAATTAGTCTGTTGATGATTAAGTGTACACATTGCAACTACACGTCATAACCTGACGTCATACTAGTACTTGGTCAAATGAGACCAGCGTCTGAGGTGACAGTCGAAATGAAAAGGAAAAACATCCGTATACACCACTAGATTATTGAAGTTGTATAACGTCATCAAACGCCGTACCAGGTAAAGTTAGTCAAGGTAAAGGCTGGCCGTGGCTAATGAATGTTGTTACAGGCTTATATGATGAAAGGTGCCTGCTAAAGGACTCGCACAACTACCGAAAATTTGTTCCGGCTAAGTACAGTGATTCTGAATAATCTAAATAGGTAATTGTTGACATATTCTGCATTGAATGAAATCTGTAGATATTTAACTTTACAAAAATGTATACTTTTGGTAGATTTTAATATGTGATGGCGGATTGATATGGGGTCAAAAGTCAGAGGGTGTTCCCGTCCCATTTCACTGGTTTGATATGTAAATTTCCAGTTGTCCGACGCAGTCGCCCGTAGCGAGCTAAAATACCACGAAACTTCTGATAAAATGTCATTTGAAGTCTTTGCCATGTATGTTTCTGTGAATCCAGGCAGTTGTCACTAGTGTTGAACTTCAAATATTAAAGTTATTACTTCTAAACCTTAGTAATAACATATAGTAAATTATTTAGTTGTGTGAGTCCTAAAGGGTGCACGAAGATTCAACGGTACTCAGATGTCATAAACTACAATCAGGCAATCAGAAAATGTCATCGCTGTATATTGAATATCATCTAGTAGAGCATATATTCTACACACATTATAACACTGATATGTCAAGAAAGTTTTCATACTTCAGAAACTATTTCTGATTGCGGTATGTTTATTATATATTTACTATTAAATACAAGGAAATTGTATACCTGATCAATTCCCATGTTTTTAGTACATATCAGCTCACCGGGCCAATATGGACAAGTCTTCGCTAAGTGGGCCGAATACACTGTATCAGCCCGCTTCCGAAATTACCGTGTCTTCATATGACATTTCATGACGTTACAACAATCGTAAATGGGATAGGAGAACAGATGTTGAAGTTGAAATTGCCGAGAAAGTTATGGAGTTTATCGTATCAAAAATGCTAGAGCTTAATGAATTAATAGAAGAAAAAGAGACATAAACGACGACGTCGATGTAGAGGAACGGGTCAATAATTCCGAACCCATTGCTAATGGTATAAATTAGTATCTTAATCAACGTCCAGACGATGACAACACAAGGATAAAAAAGAGACATCATCAAAATTAGATCTTCATGAACCGTCACAAAATTCAAAGTATATAATAAATAGAATATGACATGGTCATTTCAATATGAGGCCTTGTATTAACCCTCGACCCAATATCTACCCTTGGGCCTTCGGCCTTCGGGCCGATATTGAAAACTCTGGTTGATATCAGGCCTGGTATGGAAATGGCCATGTAATATTCTCTATTTATACACTGGAAAGACAAGAATATTTGAAAAACAAACTAGTTTACTGATTGAAAGGATTATAACTGCAGGTTCCATGTAATGTTTTGAATTGAAGCGCTGCCTTTGAGTTTTTTTTAATCCGCGTCTACGCTAATTATGACGTGTAATTTGATGCACCATACATTTCTGCTTCACATAAGGTTTACACATATGGGTTAACGTCACGAACAAGATATAGGTAATGTATCATATAAATCATACTTGTTACAGCAACGGCATTCTAGTGTGTCCTTTATTGTGTGTAAATATAACGGGCAGTCAGAGTAGTTAACTTGATTCCATCCTCGTTAATGCAGTAATAATGAATGACAATGCTAGTTTTATAACAGTACTGCGGTCACATGATAACTAGTACCTTCTATGTATAGGGCTTCAGACGACACCCAGCTACACCTATACCAGCGCAAGGTCATACCGACCGACTCCTCCTTGACAAGGACTGTTGCCAAGACCTCCATCTTTCTTACATATGTGACAAAACACTATTTAAAAATTCCTTAAAACATCATTTCCTTCCGAACCGTCATCTTTGATTAACGATCTGGGCGTCATAACGGAATGGTCTTATGCTAATAAGACACATTATCTTCTTCGTCTCTCGTTGTTATGAAGTGAGAACTATTGACCTTGGATCTCACTTTAGTCGTGAGACTAACTCCCTTTCACTTTAAACGTAAACCACCGCTCAGAACCGCTCGACTCTTTACTCGATTAAACCTATTTAATTTTTTACTGTATAACATTACATATTCGTGGTGGTTAAACATCCGTGGTTTACTATATAACATTTGATATTCGTGGCGTATAATATTCGTGGTTAACTGTATAATATTTAATATCCATGGTGTATAAACATTCGTGGTTAACTATATAATATTTAGTATCCATGGTGTATAAACATTCGTGGTAAACTGTATGACATTAAATATCCATGGTGCATAACATTCGTGGTTAACTGTATGACATTAAATATCCATGGTGTATAACACTCGTGGTTAACTGTATGACATTAAATATCCATGGTAAATAACATTCGTGGTTATCTGTATAACATTAAATATCCATGGTGTATAACATTCGTGTTTAACTGTATGACATTAAATATCCATGGTGTATAACACTCGTGGTTAACTGTATGACATTAAATATCCATGGTGTATAACATTCGTGGTTAACTTTATAACATTAAATATTTATTGTGTATATAATTCGTGGTTAACTGTACAACATTAAATATCCATGGTGTATAAACATTCGTGGTTAACTGTATAACATTAAATATCCATGGTGTATAACATTCGTGGTTAACTGTATGACATTAAATATCCATGGTGTTTAACATTCGTGGTTAACTTTAAAACATTAAATATTTATTGTGTATAACATTCGTGGTTAACTGTACAACATTAAATATCCATGGTGTATAAACATTCGTGGTTAAATGTATGACATTAAATATCCATGGTGTATAAACATTCATGGTTAACTGTATGACATTAAATATCCATGGTGTTTAACATTCGTGATTAACTGTATGACATTAAATATCCATGGTGAATAAATATTCGTGGTTGACTGTATAACATTAAATATCCATGGTGTATAAACATTCGTGGTTAACTGTATGACATTAAATATCCATGGTGTATAAACATTCGTGGTTAACTGTATGATATTAAATATCCATGGTGTATAAATATTCGTGGTTAACTGTATAACATTAAATATCCATGGTGTATAACATTCGTGGTTAACTATATAACATTAAATATCCATGGTGTATAAACATTCGTGGTTAATTGTATAATATTTAATATCCATGGTGTATAACATTCGTGGTTAACTTTATAATATCTAATATCCATGGTGTATAAATATTCGTGGTTAACTGTATAACATTAAATATCCATGGTGTATAACATTCGTGGTTAACTATATAACATGAAATATCCATGGTGTATAAACATTCGTGGTTAACTATATAATATTTAATATCCATGGTGTATAAATATTCGTGGTTAACTGTATAACATTAAATATCCATGGTGTATAACATTCGTGGTTAACTATATAACATTAAATATCCATGTTGTATAAACATTCGTGGTTAACTATATATTATTTAATATCCATGGTGTATAAACATTCGTGGTTAACTGTATAACATTAAATATCACTGGTGTATAAACATTCGTGGTTAACTATATAATATTTAATATCCATGGTGTATAAATATTCGTGGTTAACTGTATAACATTATATATCCATGGTGTATAACATTTGTGGTTAACTTTTCAACATTAAATATCCATGGTGTATAAACATTCGTAGTTAACTATATAATATTTAATATCCATGGTGTATAAACATTCGTGGTTAACTGTCTGACATTTAATATCCATGGTGTATAACATTCGTGGTTAACTATATAACAATAAATATCCATGGTATAAACATTCGTGGTTAACTGTATGACATTAAATATCCATGGTGTATAAACATTCGTGGTTAAATATATAATATTTAATATCCATGGTGTATAACATTCGTGGTTAACTGTATAACATTAAATATCCATGGTGTATAACATTCGTGGTTAACTGTATGATATTTAATATCCATGGTGAATAACACTCATGGTTAACTGTATGACATTAAATATCCATGGTGTTTAACACTCGTGGTTAACTTTATAACATTAAATATTTATTGTGTATAACATTCGTGGTTAACGGTATAACATTAAATATCCATGGTGTATTACATTTGAGGTTAACTGTATAACATTAAATATCCATGGTGTATAAACATTCGTGGTTAACTGTATTACATTAAATATCCATGGTGTATAACATTCGTGGTTAACTGTATGACATTTAATATCCATGTTGTATTAACATTCGTGGTTAACTGTATGACATTTAATATACATGGTGTATAAACATTCGTGGTTAACTATATATTATTTAATATCCATGGTGTATAAACATTCGTGGTTAACTGTATAACATTAAATATCACTGGTGTATAAACATTCGTGGTTAACTATATAATATTTAATATCCATGGTGTATAAATATTCGTGGTTAACTGTATAACATTAAATATCCATGGTGTATAACATTCGTGGTTAACTTTATAACATTAAATATCCATGGTGTATAAACATTCGTAGTTAACTATATAATATTTAATATCCATGGTGTATAAACATTCGTGGTTAACTGTATGACATTTAATATCCATGGTGTATAACATTCGTGGTTAACTATATAACATTAAATATCCATGGTATAAACATTCGTGGTTAACTGTATGACATTAAATATCCATGGTGTATAAACATTCGTGGTTAAATATATAATATTTAATATCCATGGTGTATAACATTCGTGGTTAACTGTATAACATTAAATATCCATGGTGTATAACATTCGTGGTTAACTGTATGATATTTAATATCCATGGTGAATAACACTCATGGTTAACTGTATGACATTAAATATCCATGGTGTTTAACACTCGTGGTTAACTTTATAACATTAAATATTTATTGTGTATAACATTCGTGGTTAACGGTATGACATTAAATATCCATGGTGTATAACATTTGAGGTTAACTGTATAACATTAAATATCCATGGTGTATAAACATTCGTGGTTAACTGTATAACAATAATAATCCATGGTGTATAACATTCGTGGTTAACTGTATGACATTTAATATCCATGTTGTATTAACATTCGTGGTTAACTGTATGACATTTGATATACATGGTGTATAACATTCGTGGTTAACTGTATAACATTAAATATCCATAGTGTATAACATTCGTGGTTAACTGTATGATATTTAATATCCATGGTGTATAACATTCGTGGTTAACTGTATAACATTAAATATCCATGGTGTATAACATTCGTGGTTAACTGTATGACATTATATATCCATGGTGTATAACATTCGTGGTTAGCTGTATGACATTAAATATCCATGGTGTTTAACACTCGTGGTTAACTGTATAACATTAAATATCCATGGTGTATAAACATTCGTGGTTAACTGTATGACATTAAATATCCATGGTGTATTACATTTGAGGTTAACTGTATAACATTAAATATCCATGGTGTATAAACATTCGTGGTTAACTGTATAACATTAAATATCCATGGTGTATAACATTCGTGGTTAACTGTATGACATTTAATATCCATGTTGTATTAACATTCGTGGTTAACTGTATGACATTTAATATACATGGTGTATAAACATTCGTGGTTAACTATATATTATTTAATATCCATGGTGTATAAACATTCGTGGTTAACTGTATAACATTAAATATCACTGGTGTATAAACATTCGTGGTTAACTATATAATATTTAATATCCATGGTGTATAAATATTCGTGGTTAACTGTATAACATTAAATATCCATGGTATATAACATTCGTGGTTAACTTTATAACATTAAATATCCATGGTGTATAAACATTCGTAGTTAACTATATAATATTTAATATCCATGGTGTATAAACATTCGTGGTTAACTGTATGACATTTAATATCCATGGTGTATAACATTCGTGGTTAACTATATAACATTAAATATCCATGGTATAAACATTCGTGGTTAACTGTATGACATTAAATATCCATGGTGTATAAACATTCGTGGTTAAATATATAATATTTAATATCCATGGTGTATAACATTCGTGGTTAACTGTATAACATTAAATATCCATGGTGTATAACATTCGTGGTTAACTGTATGATATTTAATATCCATGGTGAATAACACTCATGGTTAACTGTATGACATTAAATATCCATGGTGTTTAACACTCGTGGTTAACTTTATAACATTAAATATTTATTGTGTATAACATTCGTGGTTAACGGTATGACATTAAATATCCATGGTGTATAACATTTGAGGTTAACTGTATAACATTAAATATCCATGGTGTATAAACATTCGTGGTTAACTGTATAACATTAAATATCCATGGTGTATAACATTCGTTGTTAACTGTATGACATTTAATATCCATGTTGTATTAACATTCGTGGTTAACTGTATGACATTTGATATACATGGTGTATAACATTCGTGGTTAACTGTATAACATTAAATATCCATAGTGTATAACATTCGTGGTTAACTGTATGATATTTAATATCCATGGTGTATAACATTCGTGGTTAACTGTATAACATTAAATATCCATGGTGTATAACATTCGTGGTTAACTGTATGACATTAAATATCCATGGTGTATAACATTCGTGGTTAGCTGTATGACATTAAATATCCATGGTGTTTAACACTCGTGGTTAACTGTATGACATTAAATATCCATGGTGTATAACATTCGTGGTTAACTGTATAACATTAAATATCCATGGTGTATAACATTCGTGGTTAGCTGTATGACATTAAATATCCATGGTGTATAAACATTCGTGGTTAACTGTATAACATTAAATATCCATGGTGTATAAACATTCGTGGTTAACTGTATAACATTAAATATCCATGGTGTATAACATTCGTGGTTAACTGTATGATATTTAATATCCATGGTGAAAAACACTCATGGTTTACTGTATGACATTAAATATCCATGGTGTATAACATTCGTGGTTAACTGTATGACATTAAATATCCATGGTGTATAACATTCGTGGTTAATTTTATAACATTAAATATCCATGGTGTATAACATTCGTGTTTAACTGTATAACATTAAATATCCATGGTGTATAAACATTCGTGTTTAACTATAAAACATGAAATATCCATGGTGTATAAACATTCGTGGTTAACTGTATGACATTTAATATCCATGGTGTATAACATTCGTGGTTAACTGTATAACATTAAATATCCATAATGTATAACATTCTTTGGTATAAGGATTGAAAGTAATTTTGTTTAACTTTCATAGTGCTATGAAAGGTCAGCCGTTACATCCATATTGAAAGAAACTACTTATTATGAATATTATAATATATGCGCCTTTGGTGAATTGTTTTATAATAAAATCAATATTGTACAGATATTTTCATCGAAATTGGATATTCTATTTTATCTGTGCTCATTGCTAAGTGGTAAATTGTAAAAATAAAACTAGTATACTTTAGTATCAGGGCTTGATTCCGGTACCTAAACTCATTCACCAATAAAGACGCCTTAGAACTCTTCCACTTCAAAGGTTGGAACAGTCGTTATAAAACTGCAGGGGTCAATAAGTATTTAAAAAATAAAACAATTGTATACTTACACGAATGTTAAATAGTGTAATAAAGATCTTAGCAAATACATTCCAAATATTATAAAAAAAAACTGATATTTAAAACCAATTAGTTGAAATGTTACATTGTGTTGGTCATTTTAATGAAAAGTATCAAAGAGAAGAAAAAAAAACAAGAATTCCACAGAAAGACTTGTAAACAAATGGCGGAGTGATAACCTTTGGACCTTTTATATTTGTAGTAAACACCTTTCCTCTCCAGAGTCTTAAATAAGACGAATGCCCTCTCGTGTCTTTGGGTCACGTGATAATCATCAATGATGGAGGTCTCCGCCATCATGGGCGGAGCACTGCGCGAGGTTGTTCCGTAGCCTCGTTCTGGACACTTAATTTTATTGGCTGACAAGGTTTTGAAATAGTGCCGACGTTAATGGCCGTAATGATTAAGCTATGTACTTACAATGGCCATTTGATAAATACGCTTACGTGGGTTTTAGAGCTTCTTGTTCAGAACCATGGTGGTTGATGGAAGTTTGAAGTTTGATGTCGTCGTTTATTTCAGTGAGGAAAACTACGACAAACGTAAATATTGAAGCGATGTTTTTTATTACCCAATAAAAAAACTCTACTTGTGTGTCAAGATGACCATTCAACCAATTTTATACGTTTAGAAATAAAAGTTCACGTGTACGAAATTCTCTTGTTAATTGACACTTCTAGTTATAAAGGAAAGACGTCTTAGTTTTTGTATAAATGTATAACACTGTCATTTCTGCTTTATTTCCTTTCAGGAAGGTACATTTATCAGCCAGTCAACAGTGAGAGTACCTCAATCTTAACAGATTGCGTTCGCTGTAATGTTTGACAAAGAGCACAGCACCTTGATAAATATCCAAGCCTTATTTTACAGAATCAGCATTTTGACCTGAGCTAATAATAGATAAATTTGAAGCAAAATTGTTGATAGAAGTACCCGCAAAATTATAAATGTTTTGCAATGCTTCTTGCAAGCTATAACCTGTTTATAATAACTTATGCTTTGATGTCGGTATGAAAAGAAATCAAACTTCCAACACCTAGTTTTCGTAGATACAATTTGATGAAGCATGTGTTCGCAATTATTGACTTATAATGAAATCTGGTATTTTCTTTTTTTATCATTTTAATTTTTGATTAAAAAATAATTATCACACTCGCTTAGTCATTCTTGCAACACAGTGTATTGCGTAAACTGTTTAATATAGAGTCGAACATTTCTATTTACTCTTTTTATATGTGAGCATTTCCTCGGAAGGCGTGTCATTCATTTTTTTGCTTTCGATATGCATGACAGCTGCTGTTCGTACAAGAGAAACGCTTATCAATGTACACCTTAAGCGGAAGGAACCTTTCTGACACCACAAGCAGAGGACACTTAGTTGTCTGGTACCACAAACAGAAGACACTTAGCCTTCTAGCACCACAAACAGAAGACACTTAGCCTTCTGGTACCACAAGCAGAAGACACTTAGCCTTCTAGCGCCACAAACAGAACACACTAAGCCTTCGGGCACCACAAACAGAAGACACTTAGCCTTCTGGCACCATCAACAGAGACACTTAGCCTTCGGGAACCACAAACAGAAGACACTTAGCCTTCGGGCACCACAAGCAGAAGACACTTAGGCTGCGGGCACCACAAGCAGAAGACAGTAAGCCTTCGGGCACCACAAACAGAAGACACTTTGCCTGTGGGCACCACAACCAGAAGACACTTAGCCTTCTAGCACCACGAACAGAGGACACTAAGCCTTCGGGCACAACAAACAGGAGACACTAAGCCTTCGGGCACCACACACAGAAGACACTTAGCCTTCTAGCACCACAGCCAGAAGACACTTAGCCTTCTGGCACCACAAACAGAGGACACTTAGCCTTCGGGCACCACAAGCAGAAGACACTAAGCCTTCGGGCACCACAAGCAGTAGACACTTAGCCTTCTGGCACCACAAGCAGAAGACACGTCGCCTTCTGGCACCACCAGCAGAAGACACTTAGCCTTCTGGCACCACAAGCAGAAGACACTTAGCCTTCTGGCACCACCAGCAGAAGACACTTAGCCTTCTGGCACCACAAGCAGAAAACACTTAGCCTTCTGGCACCACAAGCAGAAGAGACACTAAGCGTTCTGGCACCACAAGCAGAAGACACTTAGCCTTCTGGCACCACCAGCAGGAGACACTTAACCTTCGGGCACCACAAGCACAAGACGCTTACCTTATACCGGTCTCCGAAAAAAAATACACTTCCCCTTCTGTTGCCTGATGCAGAAGACACTGCCGACAATTTTGTTTTATAAAAAACATATTTTCTTCTTTCAGGTTCCAAAAATATTCTATAGATTACTTCGTTTGCTATAGTTTTATTTTGATTGTTTTATTTTTGTACAATCGGGCATATTATTTATTTATTTTCATTTTTAGTTGTCTTTACGGGACCTCAATATGACATTTTGTTTTGACAGATCAAAACAAAAAATACAAGCAAGTGCGATTCCGTAGAATGGTGACGCCCACTCCACACAAACCAAATCGAACCCTTAGATGCCAGGAAACCGTTAATCCTGTGGCACAGATATGGGTGTTACCATGTTTGGTTTAGTAGCGATAGAGTGACGGCCTCACTGTCAAATTACAGCTGATCGAGTTGAACTCCCTCACCGATAAATCCGTGACGGCATCAAAGTGTCATGCCCGTCAAGGGTTGGGCGAGCTGCCATTTTTCCATTAAAATCATAAATCGCAGAAAATCGAGGAAAATATTAGATCCCTTTTGATAGCCAGTGATCAACCCACTTAAAACAGGAACGTAAATATGGAGAAATTGACAACTGAAATGGATTCTTGCCGACAGGATGTTGCGGTGTGGTTCATTCCCCCGGTGTTCCAGTACCAATACATAACATTTGATTCTGTCATTTATGCTTCCAAAACATATGTGTTCGCTGTTTGTGGAACAGTCTAACGGGTTCATTTCAAATCGGGCATTCGGGGTGAAATCTCAACTACCAGTAAGTCAAGCAAATGACACAGCGTCTCAGAAAGACAAAACACAACAAGGCCATTTCGCCCTGTGAAGATTGGGCTGAGAAGGATTCTGTATTACAAATGGTCTTGTTATATTGCATTTACGTTGTATTGAAATATCCGTACAGGGATTTTGATGTGTCAAGGAGACAGGGAGGGGGTCACAAAACATTTGTATCTTAGCATCTTAGTTATCAACTTTATTTATTTTACAACAATTATGAAACAAATTATCTAACTTATATTAATCACTCTTGTTGGCCCGGATATTAGCGCGCGAGCGGTCTTATTTACATTTTGATATATTTATTTTTCAATTTTATTTTGTAACATATTCATATTTGTCGAAAGTTAAGACTTAATCTGGCAATTTTTATGTTTTGAAAGCACAAAGAATGGCTTCGAAACGATGTTGAATCCAATATATATTACAAAAACGAATGGTTTTTTTTTGGGGGGGGGGGGGTTAACGCTTCAAATACAGTGTTGTTTTGTTGGTTTTTTTTTATAATTCTCGGTTTTTGTGTATTACACAATTTGTATAAAGTAATTCTGACCTTTAGCAAACATCTAAGTTGTTTGGAACGGGAGCAATACTTTCCATAGAGACATCAGACTAGTATAATATGTAACATTTTCATAAAATGACTGGATACTCAAAAGTGAAAACGAGGTCATTGCTGATTATTTGATGACGTCATTCATGCAAGAAAAAAATGTTATTTTTTTATTGCAACTTAATTCTTTTGGACAATGAACTCTTCATTATCAGAGAAGCCGAATAATGAATAATGTATTTTTCCTTTTTATGCCTTTGACAAGATTTAGATAGTTCAAAAATTTCAATTATTTGAATCAAATTGAGAATAAAAGAGTGTATTGAAAGAATTTTGACAATTTATTGTGTTTTGATATAAGCCTGAATCACGTGACTTAAATCTACAGGAAGCAATTTTACGAAGTGACCCAAGAAATGTTTACAATGAACTATTCGAAACCACAAAGTGGGAAGTCTCTTCCGCAATTCCGATCGATTTTCAGCACCCTTGCCGGTGTTTAGTTAACCACTGGTCGTTAGATCCTCTCGATGTTTGTAGAGAATGTATCAATACCCATATTCAGATCATCAGCGTTAGTGGGTTTGTCACACTATACGAAAGCCGCAGACTGACGGCGGTCGACTGTTAGATTTGTCTGTAGAAATGTTGTCTTACCCTTCGTCTGTAGCCACTAAAAGTCTTTGGAAGTAACAACACAGACTAGATATTGCATTTACGTGTTTCGGCAAATCAGTCGCGCCCCTAACGACTCTAATGGATAATTAATGGCCGTCGATTTCTTTCTTGCAGACGGAAGGCGTCATAGAAGCAATCAGGCGCGCGCAACCTCTTCCCGTCCACCATCAACCATCGTGTCCTCTCATCAATTTCGTCTGCTTGACCTCCGACCTTGCATTTTGATTGGCACTTGAAGAGCTTCCTCGCTGACAACGTTATATGGCTATTTATCAATGATAACTAAGAAGTGGTGGATACAAACGATATGGAACAAATCCAAGGGCATAAAAGACGTTGATCAAAATCATAAAAATGCATTATTTTCCTCAGAGACAAGTCTCTTTTATAGTCTCGACGAAAATGAACCCTGTTTTGGGCATCACATCAGCGGTCAAAATCGCATTAATTTGCAAATATAACATTAAATAATTACTTTTTATTTCATCAAATTTGATGTGACTCTATCAAGAAGAAATGCCATTAATTTAACGTATTTGGTAAAAGCAGTACTTTTAGCGTACGTTTGTGGGATATTCATTGAAAACCATGTTCTTTGCATATTCGCGATATATACTATAGGTTTGGCGCAATCAGGGATGAGCCTTGAGGGACACGTGGTTTCTCAAAACAGATAGTTAGCGCTCATAATTTCTCTTTTTTATTTTATTCTACATTTGATTATCACTCAAAGTGTTTACATTGAATGAAAATTGCTAAAAACTGTCAGTTTTTCTTAGTTTCCAAGATGTTCCCACTACGTTAAGATATTATTGTTCAAGGAATGTTAAGTAACGGTTCAGACTGATTGTTACAGTTAATTCATGTTTATTCAAAATTGTTGTGGAAGGAATAATTATTAGAACAACGTCATTAATGTCAGTACCATTATCAGGGTCAAGCTAACTAACATTACCACGCATGGACTTTTAAATTACTATTAAAACACGAATCTTCATCAGGCTTCTCGATGTTTTTTGTTTAATCTAAAAAAAAAAGCCTTTTTCAAGAAATTGGAATCAATAAGTTGATTAAACAGGTAACATTCGGAATACTGAAAGATTTTTTTCATAAAAGAAATATAGGAGGAATGACTTTTCGGTGAAATTGCAGTTTGAGTATTAGAAAAAAAAGCATATAAATTTATGCATACCCAGCCTCATATGGATAATTTCATGTTTTGACACACATGCCATTAAGCCAGTAATCTTCCTCCTTTCATGACAAATATCGACAGCAAAGCGAGTTCTAATTGTCCCATGATTTACGAGAAACCATTGGTCATTAATAACCAATCATAAATCGTGTTCCATCTGAAAGCATCTTGTACTTCCGGTTTTTTCCGGAAATGGAAGTATTAGATTAAAGCAGAAGTCTCCATGGGACCGAAATCATATTCCAATTAAAACCGACTGTATATTTGAAATATTGCGAACATAACTGCCATCGGTATTGGATTAGGAGCTAGAGAGAGTTGATAAACAGACGCTCAGGCTCGCTGGAAGGTCTGTTACAAACCTAAGCGTCTCGCTAAATTTGAGTTTGGGGCGAGGGCATGTCAGATTTTGAGTAGTAAATTACATCATAATGGCGAATATGCAAACGATTGACTATGGAGGGTTTTAAACTTCATTAAAGCTGAGGAGGTGGATCGAAAAATATCTTTAATAGAAATTTACATTTCTTCTTAGAGAAATTATGCGGTTGAATGGTTGAGTTTCTGTAACATTAGTTTTTGTTATTTACTCGATTCCTAGCGTCAGTGTTAAGAAATAAAACTGCCAAGAACACGTGGGATAAATTAAATTTCAATTTCGTTTCATAAAATTACAATCGCTATAGCAAGGAAAATGGGTGCAGGCATAAATTATTGTACCACTGCAAGGAAATTTAGTTTAATTGTTGAAATAAATCAGCCATATTATTCTTTAACATGATAACCTTTAAATTGAAAGTAACTTTTTTGAAACGTCAAATGGCCTAAATAAATGAGAATTTTTCAAAACACCGGTTATTATTTTCATTTTAACTCGGAAAACTTAACAGCTTCTAGAAATATGACGGTAATATGTTTTGAATTGAAGCCTTTGATCATTAACAAGCTTTTCAAAGATAAAATCAAATCATTTTATGTAAAAGAAAAAAAATTACACTTATTTCTTTGAACGCATTGGGTTTTTTTATTTGTCTTCTTATCATTATTTTTACTACAAACCGGAACCATTCGGAAGCATTGCTGAGTGATAGTCGATTTCCCTTCCGAACCATTCGGAAGCCTCTGCTGATTAGTAATTGTGTTCTCTTCCAAAACAGATGCTTTAATAATGATGAAGCTGAATAGTTTTTAAGAAAAACATAAAACTTAACGATATGTTATGACCTTAAGCGGTATATACATGTACCTGATTCGGATAAGCTGTTGTACAGATAATTTTTACATACATGAATAGCTTAAAGAACAGCAAATTAGTTGTGATCATGACGTTTGTATAATTAGTAAATAATGTATTAAATAAACCATGATGCCATCTGAAATTAAGGACACACTTAACACGGAAGCAAGCAACGGGCAAAACAATATACCCGCTCGAAAGGGGGGGGGGACATAAATACAAATTTGACCTTTAATCTGATGACTTTGGTCAGTTATTTGTATATGTAATGAGGAACATTGAGAGACCGATGGCATCACCTTGGCGTACACATTTGTTGCGCAGAAATTACTAGTCATTGCATCCTCCTTGAAAATTATTATGCTACTTAAGACCAACTCACATATGAAATATTCTAACAAGCAAGTAAAGGGGGTTTAAGATATTGATCAGACAAGGCTCTCAGACGGAGCTCAATTTATAATCGCCCACAAACGCTTTTCGCGAAGAATAACTAGTTTGGTCATATAATGTAAAGCCCCTGTCACACTTGACATGATTGGGCCTCAGAACGCGAAACGATTTTTTGTATATCCGGTGATGTTCGTCAATATTTTTATTTTATGTTTGGAACATTCGTTTTATTTCAGGTGATGTGCCTGCATCCGTTAGAAAGTTTTTTTGCACACAATTCGAAACGGACTTTAACGAACAAGAATATCCGGCAGTTGTTCTGTGCCGCTCCTGTCATTTTTCTCAATTCTTTCTTCGTTTATATGCTGTAGGTGTACGGCGATGGGGATGTGTGTGTGTGGGGGGGGGGGGGAGGGGAGGGGGTCATTTGTTGTTGTCAAGTCTGTAGATGAATCTTTAACGCATTTACCGGACCTTTAACAAACACCTTACGGACAAACATACAAGTGAAGGATGCCTGCAGGATTTTCACCGGACATGACGAAAATACAAACGACCTGGTCATCTTCGTGCATATAAAAAGGGTCCTTGGAAGCTTCCAAATCTGATTCGCAGACAGTTGTTTTTCAGCATCACCATGTATTGTCAGGGTTGAGTTTTTATGCAGTGTAAGGCTTCCCTACTGCAGGCAGAAAAGTATATGAAGATTTTAGATAAACCTTCAGCAGTATCTTTCCCACAGGCGAAGAAGTTGCCGCAGGAGACAGCGAATACGATGTTGGCGGAAGTCATGGTTGAGAGACGAAGGCAGTTGGGTCTCTATGGTCAACTCGTGGTAGAATTGGGGTGGAAATATCCTGCCGCGTTTTGCAATTGCATGTGCACACCTTCGGGTATGTTTGATAAAATCTTGACACGCGTTGAGCAACGGGCCACCTAAAAGTAGCCCTGGATGACGGTACCGCTGGAACCAGGATTGAAGTTGGCTATCGCACTTCGGTATTTAGCATCAGAGTAACGGACACGGATATGAGTTATGGCTGGAGAGTGCCACACAACACCACCACCCTTGCTGGCAGAGAAGTAATTATCTCCCTTGCTGTTAGAGAAGCAATTATAATTTGTATCATATTGTCTCATTTTTTTAATAACCCCAATGATTTTTTGTCCATTTTATGAAAGGAGACATAATTTATTAGTACAGGTTCTGGTTCTTGTTCTGGTTCTTTTAATAATTTTTGTTCGGACCATAACTTCTAAACCGTTGAAGTTATCTTTTCGAAACTTGCAGTATACAAGCATCACTTAAAGCATTTGTGCAATGCACTGTTATTATGTCAATGTGACCTTGATCTCAAGGTCAGAGGTCAAATAAGTGTAATTCTTTCAATATTTCTTGTCCGGGCGATAACTTTTAAACCGTTAAAGATATATTGCTAACATTTTTAGTATACCTGCATCACCAAAAGACAATGTACAGTGCACTGTCATTATGTCACTGTGGTATTGACCTCAAAGTCAGAGGTCAAATAAGTGTGACTTTTTCAAACATCCAAAGGTGTACGCTAAGGTGATGCACTCTCACTCTCACTGTCTAATAATATACATGTTACAATAATTGACCAAACCTCGATGCGGATGCCCTATAGTAATTAGCTTATGCGTTCGTTTGTCTGTCCTTCTGTTTGTCTGTCTGTCTGTCCATTTTTTTACTGATTGATATTTTGTTATGACACTATGACGGAAAGTTGGTTAGAATAAAAAAAGATGTCCACTGACCAAACTTCAAGGTCACAGGGTGAAAGGTCAAAGTCATAGCTTAAGGTTAACTTTTACATTATTAAGGGCTCAACATTGTGTTATGACATGAAGGTAAGAAAAAAAGATATTAAGGGAAGACATATGTTTTTGTTCACTAAAACAAATCTCTAGTTATTAATAAAATGTTTTGTAATCATGTCATTGTAGGTAAGCCAGGCTATTGTAGACGAGTACCGGTACTTGAATGAGGTGATGCCCCTGCCAACTGATGCCAGGACAGGTAGGAGTTACTGGACGGTCTGAAGAGGATAAAGAACTACCCAAACACTAGATGGCATACGCAACAGCTACAAAACAAACACCAGGCTCGGGATCAACTTACTTCAATTACAAGTTCTTCTCTGCACTGTTCCTTGGTTTGGCCGACGCAGACTACAAATTTGTTTGTGGCTTTTGATGGACATGGCACGGCAGGTGATGTGCTTGGTTGGAATGAGTTGGACCAAAAGGTGACAACTGATAATGGAGAAATGCCAATCCCTCAGTCTGAACCCCTGCCGGAAGACAGCGTGGATGTTCCATACTTCTTCATTGGTGAGTATATAATACTACTGTGATATTTCTGTCCAGAGTTTATAGTAAAGGATTGTCCTTCATCCAATCTAGCACCAGGGCCTCCTCTCCTCCTCCTCCTCTCTTCCTCCTCCTCCTCCTCCTCTCTTCCTCCTTTTGCAGATGGTAACTTCCCTTGGTCCACTTCTTGGTAGTCTTTATCACACTTGGCCTAGACTCTTTAAAACTGTCGACGTCAACGTATCATCGCCTTCCTCTTCGCCGCCTTCAGCTGTAACAGCCACGTCATCACCACCTTCATAATGCTGAATTTGTTTTTCCTAGGTTTATTGTGCAAAACCATGCGTTTCAGCATCAACAGCCACTTCTTCAGTGGCTTTTTCTTTTACAGGCACATTCTTCTTGCTATGTTTTGCTCTTCTCCCACGAGGCGTTGTGGAGATCGAGGCAGTCAGCAGTGCAACTTTTAACCTGACAACAATGTTACTATGACATATTCTAAGGATGTAGATAGCGTAAGAGACCGTAACCCCGAGAACATCGAGAATACAGGAAAAAACAAATGAGTGTTCCCTTTTGAAATTAGGTTGTAACTAAATGTGAAACAAAGAACATATATGTGTCAAGGTATAAATAACAGTTCTTACCAATATTTGTTTTAAATGAAAATAAATACATCTTTTGCTATGACTTTTTCAAAAATGCGACACGGATTTGTTTTCGCATTTTCAAATAAAAAATCCATGTAACAAATATTTCCGTTTATTCGTTTTTTAAATTTTATAAGTGAAAGAAAAGCATTAGAAACGTTCAAACCGTGAAAATGTTAACTATTTACGGTATATAATAGAAGGTTATTGAAAATACTGAAATTAACCCTACACTTGTGTATAAGGGGGCAGAGAAAGGTTCGCGTGATAGTTGTGTTTGTGACTGGCACAGTCCCTCGTGAAATGATACATAATTAACGCGCACATCAATAGCTAGCCATCAGTTATTGTGTAGCTATAGATACCGGTATATCAGTCGCGCCCAATGTTTTTGAGCAGATAGCATTTACGCGTGTGTTACCTGCCGGAAGGGATCCCAGGTATGTTTTAATAATATCGTCTATGGTATCTTTGTATATCTTAAATAGGCTATACATATTTTAAGCTCCGTAACCCGTCTTCGTGTCCTTAATTAGAACACATTACAGTGTGGTACAGCAGACAGTTGTTCAGAGTTTGGTTAGCCGACTCCAGTGTGGTACAGAGTTTGGTTAGCCGACTCCAGTGTGGTACAGAGTTTGGTTAGCCGACTCCAGTGTGGTACAGAGTTTGGTTAGCCCACTCCGGTGTGGTACAGAGTTTGGTTAGCCCACTCCAGTGTGGTACATAGTTTGGTTAGCCCACTCAAGTATGGTACAGGGCTTGGTTAGCCCGCTCCAGTGTGGTACAGAGTTTGGTTAGCCCACTCCAGTGTGGTACAGAGCTTGGTTAGCCCGCTCCAGTGTGGTACAGAGTTTGGTTAGCCAACTCCAGTGTGGAACAGAGTTTGGTTAGTCCACTCCAGTGTGGTACAGAGTTTGGTTAGCCAACTCCAGTGTGGTACAGAGTTTGGTTAGCCCGCTCCAGTGTGGTACAGGGTTTGGTTAGCCCACTCCAGTGAGGTACAGAGTTTGGTTAGCCCACTCCAGTGAGGTACAGAGTTTGGTTAGTCCACTCCAGTGTGGTACAGAGTTTGGTTAGCCCACTCCAGTGTGGTACAGAGCTTGGTTAGCCCACTCCAGTGTGGTACAGAGTTTGGTTAGCCAACTCCAGTGTGGTACAGAGTTTCGTTAGCCCACTCCAGTGTGTAACAGAGTTTGGTTAGCCTACTCCAGTGTGATACAGAGTTTGGTTAGCCTACTCCAGTGTGGTACAGAGTTTGGTAAGCCCACTCCAGTGTGGTACAGAGTTTGGTTAGCCAACTCCAGTGTGGAACAGAGTTTGGTTAGTCCACTCCAGTGTGGTACAGAGTTTGGTTAG
Organism: Mimachlamys varia; assembly: GCA_947623455.1. Taxonomy (NCBI): domain Eukaryota; kingdom Metazoa; phylum Mollusca; class Bivalvia; order Pectinida; family Pectinidae; genus Mimachlamys; species Mimachlamys varia. The sequence continues at coordinate 2,831,278 of OX392531.1, read as the reverse complement.
TCCACTCCTGTGTGGTACAGAGTTTGGTTAATCCACTCCAGTGTGGTACAGAGTTTGGTTAATCCACTCCAGTGTGGTACAGAGTTTGGTTAGTCCAATCCAGTGTGGTACAGAGCTTGGTAGCCCACTCCAGTGTGGTACAGAGCTTTGTTAGTCCACTCCAGTGTGGAACAGAGTTTGGTTAGTCCACTCCAGTGTGGAACAGAGTTTGGTAAGCCCACTCCAGTGTGGTACAGAGTTTGGTTAGTCCACTCCAGTGTGGTACAGAGTTTGGTAAGCCAACTCCAGTGTGGTACAGAGTTTGGTTAGTACACTCCAGTGTGGTACAGAGTTTGGTAAGCCCACTCCAGTGTGGTACAGAATTTGGTTAGCCCACTCCAGTGTGGTACAGAGTTTGGTTTGCCCACTCCAGTGTGGTACAGAGTTTGGTTAGCCCACTCCAGTGTGGTACAGAGCTTGGTTTGCCTACCCCAGTGTGATACAGAGTTTGGTTAGCCCACTCCAGTATGGTACAGAGTTTGGTTAGTCCACTCCAGTGTGGTACATAGTTTGGTTAGTCCAATCCAGTGTGGTACAGAGCTTGGTTTGCCTACCCCAGTGTGATACAGAGTTTGGTTAGCCCACTCCAGTATGGTACAGAGTTTGGTTAGTCCACTCCAGTGTGGTACAGAGTTTGGTTAGCCAACTCCAGTGTGATACAGAGTTTGGTAAGCCCACTCCAGTGTAGTACAGAGTTTTGTTAGCTCACTCCAGTGTGGTACAGAGTTTGGTTAGCCCACTCCAGTGTGGTACAGAGTTTGGTTAGTCCACTCCAGTGTGGTACAGAGTTTGGTTAGTCCACTCCAGTGTGGTACAGAGTTTGGTAAGCCCACTCCAGTGTGGTACAGAGTTTGGTTAGCCCACTCCAGTGTGATACAGAGTTTGGTAAGCCCACTCCAGTGTAGTACAGAGTTTTGTTAGCTCACTCCAGTGTGGTAAAGAGTTTCGTTAGCCCACTCCAGTGTGGTACAGAGCTTGGTTTGCCCACCCCAGTGTGGTAAAGAGTTTGGTTAACCCACTCCAGTGTGGTACAGAGTTTGGTTAGCCCACTCCAGTGTGGTACAGAGTTTGGTTAGTCCAATCCAGTGTGGTGCAGAGTTTGGTTAGCCCACTCCAGTGTGGTACATAGTTTGGTTAGCCCACTCCAGTGTGATACAAAGCTTGGTTAGTCCACTTCGTTTTCAAACAGTACTGTCTTTGTTATTGTGTCCTTGGTCATTTTGTTTGATGTCCTATTAACAGCCAGGGTCATTTAAGGACTTGTCAGGTGGAGGAGGAGGCGAGCCGGAGTATCCGGAGAAAAAACACCGACAGGATCCATACCTAACAATTGCCCCACGTGGTTTCGAACTCGCAAACCTTAGGTGGAGGCTAGTGGTAGAATGAGACACATTTTACCACTCGGTCATCGCGGCCCCTGCACACCCTTATTGCCTCGTTTTGAGGCTGTACCGTTCGGCATGATACAGAAGGGGATTAATGGCGGGACAGTTTCTAGAAAAGTGAATGGGAGTTTTCCATCGCACCTGTTTTAGCAACCAGTAGCTTAGAAATGAAGGAAAAATTCGGAGGAGTGGAGTGGGGCGGTATACGTAACCTGGGAAATTGAGGAAACCGTAGCTCTAGGTCCAATCGACGTTCTTTATACGTAGATTTTTTTATTCAGTTTGTTTATTCTACACGATCGGATGGTTTCTAGTTTAGGGCATACTAAGTATTTCAAAGTACTTATTTTAAATGTAATTTTAAACAAAATTTTATCAATTATCGGTATCAAGAACAGATATATAAGTTGGTGTATTATTCTGTGTATTGATTTGTTTAAAGCTAACTATTATACACCAGCTTCATTAAAGATTGGCCAGTCATTTATCTTCGAGTATAGAAGTGAGGATAGGTTATACAGATTTCAGTAAACTATGATAAGGATGGAGTAATACGTTCGCGGTTGAGTACTGGCGCTGATTCCTTGCCCGATACAGCGAACAGCTGATAAACCTATACATGTCATCAATGTATTATCAACCATCATCGGCCGTGCCTCTAAAAGTTGTTCTTTCAATTCATTCATTTCAAGTTGTTGTCGAGATCTTGGCTACACACACATATAATTGCAAAGAGTGTAATTGTGAAAACGAACTAACCATATATATATAAGCAAGGTTCGGTTTAATTAAAGCCGTTTTGTACCATCCCCCCCCCCCTAATATTCGCTTCTAAATCACAACATTAGGAAACTGCTATTTTTTCGCCTTCAAAACCTGAGAGGAAATATTCTGCTTTGAACTATTTCGTTTGTACTTTTGGGGGGGAAATCATACCAAGAAAAATACGAGATTCGCACGCAGATAGCCCGGTAATTAATTAAATGGTGTACTTTGTTTCGTCAAGTATCGGGTGTAATTTGTTGGACTTACTTAACTTATAAGTATACCTAACCGCGCGTGGTGTACAGGACCAGTTTCATTTACCCCCAATGCATTATGGGAGAGTATTTTCGATAAGACAGGGATTTCGGACCTTTTGGTTGGTTTGTGACGTTCCGGGAATATAATCATCTTCTCTGTATCTCGACCAGGTCTCCACTCCTTAAACATTGGCGAATTTCTTGATGCATTAATAATTTCTATAGCTTGGATTATGTCGACTTAAGTGTCCAAAAGCGACTTGTGTTTGGAATTGCGATATGTCAGCGTTCTCCTTCGACAATGTTGTGGACAGTACCTCAGAACAAACAGTACCCCGTGTGTCGAAGCTTGCCGTTAATTTACGTGGTAATCCGGGTCTGTTGACGTCCTGGCAACATGTGACCCGACTTAGGTTGGGCTTACTGCTGCTAATGACAAGTGTCAACGACGGCCAGAGAAACGTTCCTAGGATTCCGTCCTAATACTCGACAATTTTCTAAAGCGATCGGGAGACGTGATTATGGAGAAACATACAGGAATTAGGGCCATGGAACTGTACATGGTTTCGTATCCGTGTTTGTCACGTGTCAGACACGTTGTAGCCCACCCCTAATCCCTAAAATACGTACATTTGAAGCGTAAATGTTGAAAGCGAATTTACGGTTTATTTTAATTCACGATTGTTTTTCAATTCTCAACAGATTCCGAAAGTTGGTTCAGTGTTTGTGACATTCCATATTTCTTTCTGAAATAGCATTTTTGATTACGACGAACTACATTCTTTGCATATAACATGACGTTCATTTTCATTGTATTGGTAAATTATTGTGTTCATTGATCAATCACAAATAAACCTTGCTGTCTGCGTGAATCTCATTATTTTCAATGATGAATAACAAAGTAATCATTGTTTTCTCTATGAATCTCGTTGCGTTCATTGAAAAATAACTTGACATACTATTATCAATGCTGTTTCCGTGAATTTATGATTGCAGTCGTTGATAATTAAGAAGCTATTTATTACCGTTTCCGTGAATCTCACTGCGTCCATTGATACACTGGGAACTACATTCAAATTATGGGATCATTAATCCACCAAAATTTAGCTGTTTTTAATGCACTACGACCTAAAGTATCCCATATGGTAATGTGATATTGACTTGTCATAGCGTTCATTAAAAATGATATCATCAACTACTACATTTGATCAACTAGAATCAACACCACTTTCACTGATCGCTATGGGGTTCATTGGTACATGATGACAGCGTACGGTTTATTGCGTTCACTCAGTTTTGCTACAAAGTTGTTGCATTCCTTTCTGCGCTTTATGGAATGTTGTCACTGGGTTCATTCTCATTAGCACAGCATTAATTAAAAAGTGTACTGTATATGTATACGTTTTTGAGTATAACGAACACTTGTTTTAATTACATACTTCCGACAGACATGTATCTTTTACAGGTAAAGCATGATAATAAATAGAATTCGTCACTTTATGTCAAAACTTTCGGGGTCAGCCCTCGTGAAGGAATTGATTGGTTTTCATCCTGCTGCTAAATCAATATTTGAATTTAGAAATTCATGCTTGAAAATGATGTTTTCTTCATTGCTTTTTTTACATTTAGTCCCTTTTATAGGCATAGATCAGGTTTGAACTGAAATTGAAGAAGTGGATATTTAGAAAAGCAATAATGAATCCTCTTACACTGAAAATAAAAATTCAGCTCGGTTAATAAAAGTCAAATACGAAAACGAATTTCTAATATTTATCTCGCATTCTTAGTGTGTACTTTTGAACATTAATTTTCCGGAAAAGGGATTGTGGGTATTTTAACTAAGAAGGATCACACCTGCTGATTATTTAGTTAAAACGCTCGCCTAATGGTTAAACTTAGGATGTTGACCTTAAGAAAGGACACATTTCATCCTTAATGATCTCGTATCTTTATTTTATACCGGTCGGATTACTTTCGTCAGATGAAGTTAAATTGAACAAGCTGGTTTTCTTATCAGAACAAGTATCGGGACAGGTCTCGGATAGCGCGAGTCTAGTTTCACACATCTCATCACAGAGACGAGTATTGGGTCTTTATGTTCCTCTGAAAGGGGCGTAGGGTAAAATCGGTATTTACCTGGCCTCCTGGACACGGAAAGAAAATCCGACTTGGTCCGGTATCAAACCAGGGAGGGATTTGATATTTCTTTTCAGACACGAAATCAAATGTCCCTCCCTTTAAGAAGACTGATTTATTCTAATCCTCTACAACAGGTTTATAAACAAGTGATATTCACCAAAACAGCATCATGACGTAAATAAGTAACGAATAATACAAATCTGTATTTTTCACTCTGTTACATAAGAAGCTGATAACATACCATAAAAGGTCTTGTTCCTGTGACCTTTGAACTCTCTGTACTTGTCCGATGGACGCTGTGATCTGAAGCAAGTCATTTCGTCACAACGTGCACTTTAGCTTGTTTAGACGAAATGTCTTAACGCACAATTAGAAGTGAATGTTGGTTGGTGTGCGAAAAAGCTTGTATTATCATTCTAAGATACTGGAAGCGGTCATTTGATTGACCAGTCCAAACGTTCATCAGACCATGACCTCTTATTGGAAGTTGCCAGATCATGTTTACATGTATGCCTATTAACCACTATGTGTTGAAAGATGTTGTCTTAGAACTGCAAATAACCGTTTGAAAATTTTCGACTTTGTAGCCCTCGATTTGATATCAGCCCTCGAGTATAGTTACTACACTGACTACAGATATTTAGCCCTATTATACTGTGCAAACAAGTTTACGTTGCATCGAGAAACATTATGTAGAACAGAAAAGTGTTAAGAAATAAAAAGCAAACTGATCATTGTAATATAAAATGCCCCCTCCCACCCAATGATATGGAGAGGAGATTCAAAAAGCTGAACGATTCTTTTTCTTCAAGCTCACAATGAAAATACCAGAGTTGTACGTCTTTCTGAGCCACAAACAAACCATTTCCGATTTGTGACGTAATACCCAGATTGATTATTAAAGAAGTTCATTTAAACTTCGTGCTTTTTAAAAATGTATGATATTGGAATCGAAAACCCAATGCATTTTATTGTTTTACTTAGGCAAGAAGAGAAAATATTGACAATTAATTTTATTTTCAAAAAAAGTCCATATTTTAGCTAGAGCCTTCCGTATCCAATATGATATCATAAGGAAGGATATTTTTATGAGGCTATTTACGAGATATTTTAATCAGATTTCACACCCCTTTGTTATGTTTCTGTTCTATCAAACCCAGAAGAGTTTTCCCAATGATCTCTGAAATTCGCATTAACACTTGACATGCTGGCGGTGTATGGGTGATGATCCTGTGGAGGTCTGATCGGGGAATCCCGAGCAGAGATCGGATTACATGGCCCTAAAATCAAACTATCGCCTAGGAAATCTACATCGTTTAAAGATAAATTACGGTTCCTCCATTCAAGTTGAATCAGTTTGTGTAATGTGACGCTAGTCATTCCACCATAAACAGCTGGGCGGGACAAAGTTGTCGGCTGTCGACGGGTCATCGCCAAAACTGGTAGCGACAAACAATTACAACATGTTAGCGATATACATCTGTACATCTCGAAGTTCGGTGAAGCGAGACGAGGGGGGGGGGGTAAAACGGGTAGGGGTTACACGAGGATGACATGTACTATATAGTAGTAAGGATTTAATCACTTATAATTTGACTTCATATGTTCGGCAAATTTGCGAAATTAATTTCCGAATAAGTTCCAGTTTCTGAGCTCCATGTTGAAGCTCCAATATCATCATCTTGTGTTCAAAAATATTGTTCCCTTGCAATTATTTCGTATAAGTCAATAACAATTTTGGACACGTAGAACAGATCTGCTACTGTAACATAGTAATGAACATTCTCAAGTTGTTGAGGTTTTTATTATCCTGTACTGAGTAATTTGTATAAAATATGTCTGAGAAGACACCGTCGCTTACGTCTTTGACTCTAAAATATTGATTTATTCAAAAGAAGCTGGACTAGTAATTATGTTCTCGTGGATATCTGATTCTAATTCTCGAATTTCAAACTAGTGGGAGACAAGTTAGTACTATAGCACATGCAACTTGAAAACTCTTCAAATAAAATAAAAACTGGCTAGTTTCAACTCTCAATAGCTGATCCATTGATGCTGAAACTCTCCGTTTCCAGTAGTTCTATGTAGAACGGAAGTACCATATCCAGTTAAGAAAACCTTGTTCTGCATTTTTTTCATATTACAATGATATCTATAAATTTAAGAACTATCTTTATCACATAACTGACCCATTCAGCCATGTCATAAATATGGCATTACAAACGTGTAATAACACTATCGTGATTGTCTCGGTAGTGAAAATCATACCGTGAATGTAGAAATTTTCCTTTCTAACAGAGATTGCATTAGAGAGTTTCGGTGTATTTTCTCTTAAATATGAGTTATGTGATAAATATAATCTTACACTTTAGGTAAACGACGACTTTTCAAGTCCATTTTTGTCAAATTAAAACGCTTCTCTTATTTACACACACACACACACACACACAAATCGCTGCATTCAGCTGAGTATTTGTCGAAAGAGAAAATCTTAAGTTTGTACAAAGATATTCCTTGTTGCTCAACATCCACAAAAAGACCTTGCCACCATTTTATACAAATACCTCATTCGGGTATAATTAGATAATATATATAACTTCATAGGAAGAAATGGGCACCCTATAGATAAAGCCTGATAGCAGCCTAGAACCAGAAAAAGTTTCAAGAAACAACACTCGAACTATCCAAGAATAGCCAGACAACATCATAGAAAGAAATAGGCAACACTTTAGAAAACAAGAATAAAATTCTTGAAATACCGTGACAACTTTCAAGAAATATTCTAGAAATGACCGCACAGCTACAATGTATCGAAAGAAATAACCAGACAATATTTATTAATAGCGGGACAACATTTTTGAAATAACCATGTATTTGTCTCCTACTGTGACAGTAATTTCATAGATTAGCCGTGATTTTTATCAAGTTTCTGTTTGTTTGTAGAAAGAGGGTCTAATATTTTACGTTCCGCGTTTGCTGCGCGCGTTTTCCATGACAACACATTATGCTGTCAAGAGTGTCATGGCCGCCATTAATGGCAATTTTCGAGTTACATAATAACGAAATAAAATGCCTGTTTTGTTCCGATTTGGAGTCGATGAAGGATATCTAAGGTCTCTTTAACTTTTTACACACTTTCCTTTTCATTTCAGCGAAGGTGACTCTTCTTACACAATTTTATGTTAGTTTTCATTACCTTCCTCCAAGTTGTAAACATGGCAGAAAATGATTTATGACAATAATTTGTAAAAGCATGACGTGAAACCTGAACCTAAGGCTAATTAATGTTCTCAAAAAGCATGAGGGTGGTATCGAAAAAAAAGACAACAACGAAAATACAGAGGTACATGTTCGTTGGCTGAACATTCAAGTATTTCCCACAGGTGCTTGGGGACATGAAAGTGGTTTTTTTTATCAATTTATAGTAGTTTAAAGACAAAAACAATATTTTATAACAATATAATGCTCGATTTCAAAAGTTCATAATAGCAAACCAATTTAGGTGGTTAAAGAAATTCCACGTGGAAGCGATATAAAGTCACGGGAAAATACTTCTGTGGAATACTCGGAATGCAGAATCGGAAGGTTTCTCGTTTCTTCTGTGTAATGGATAAAGAACTAACCATACGCATGTTACAACACCATGGGGACCCTAACTTTCACGTACTCCGTTTGTCAGTGATTGTCGACGGTATGTCTATTTTTGCAGGTATGAGATGACCAGGTAGATTGTTAGTTACGTAACCATCTCGAGATTATGATATTTTAGCGAAATGCCTTTCAACAAGACGGTCGGGATTTAATATCCCAACATGATGTGAATTGGTATGGGACCTTGGTCGCTTACCTGGCTACGGGGGATTTCTTCAGGTACTCCGGTTTCCTCCTATTTTAAAATCTCTGCACGATAACAAAAGTTCTTACTTCTTTCATAATTGTGAATAAATGTTAAATTGTATTTATCTGGGGAAATATCACTTTTACAGTTTCGTCCTCTTTGAAGTAGGGCCACCACTTTCCAGAATAAATGTAAAATCCCTATGACAGATTTAGGTGAAGATTTCCAATACTATTATTAGGTTGGTGGAAATGTGCGAAATAAGTTTGGTTTGGCTTATTTTGTTTTACGTCCTATTAACAGTTAGGGTCATTTAATGACGTGCCAGGTTTTGGAGGTGGAGGAAAGCCAGAGTACCCGGAGAAAAAACACCGACCTACGGTCAGTACCCGGCAACTGCCCCACGTCGGTGTTGAACTTGCAACCCAGAGGTGGAGGACTAGAGGTAGAATGTCGGAACACCTTAACGAAGAACCATCAAAAGTCGACATAGGTACCATCATAAGTCGACATAAGTACCACCATAGGTCGACATAACTATTGTATATACTTGACTTATTGTGATAACTTTCTCCAGATAATCAGTCCAACAAAAAATATGAGATGGCAAAATTATTCAGCCATAGATACAAGAGCAGAAATCAGATTATTTTCTATCCCTCCAACAATCGCTAGCCGTTTCCCCTCCAATAACCTTCGCTAGCAATTTTCCCTCCAACTACAATCGATAGCAATTTCCCCTCAAACCACCTTCGCTATAGCCATTCCTTTTCCAACCACCTTCGCTAGCCATTCCTTTTCCAACCACCTTCGCTAGCCATTTCCCCCCATAACCACCTTCGCTAGCAAGTTTTCCTCCAACTACAAAATGCATAATCGCTAGCCATTCCCCTCCAACCACCTTCGCTAGCCATTCCCCTCCAACCACCTTCGCTAGCCATTCCCCCTCCAACCACCTTCGCTAGCCATTTCCCCCCATAACCACTTTCGCTAGCAATTATCCCTCCAACTATAATCACTAGTCATTCCCCCTCCAACCACCTTCGCTAGCCATTCCCCCTCCAACCACATTCGCTAGCCATTTCCCCTCCAACCACCTTCGCTAGCCATTTCCCCTCTAACCACTTTCGCAAACCACTTTCCCTCAAACTGAATTACTGAACTATTTGATAGCGAAGCGAATATAAAGTAACTGAAACATTTTACTTTCAGAAGTCAATTCCTACATGTAATGTTCACTTTTCGTTAGTGTTTGAAGGGAAATAACTCCCGTTGGTTTGAATCGATATCAACAGAGACTTATATGTTGTCATTGAATGTCCTACGTCTCTTGTAGGTCGTCTGTTGTCATTGAAGGTCCTACGTCTCTTGTAGGTCGTCTGTTGTCATTGAAGGTCCTAGGTCGAGCCCCCTTCTGGCGGTCCAGTTTGTAATTTAATTTAAAAGAAAGTTTTTTAAGTGCTAAGTTCCAATTTAAGTATATTGTGCTAATTAGAAGCAGATTGCACTTTTCAACAGATTCAAACTTTTCACGAACGGTTTCAGATGAAACACCAGTCCCTATAGCTATAACATAAAGACAAACGACGTGAGTTTGAATTTGGGTTAAATCTGCACTCTTAAAATACTGTACTCTAACTGATATGAAGTTTTTGTAAAAATAGTTTAAGGAAATCGGACTGGATTTCGATGAAATTTTCAATATTTACAACATCAGCAAATCTGCCAAAAATGAATGAGCACTTCGCAGGGGCGTAGCTGCCTTGTAAGCACATAAGCCCGTGCTTGCACATCATTTTCCAAAGTATGCGTATTAAAGTCGAGAAATTTCATAATTCAACTTATATTCTTAAAAGTCCAGTGATATTGTTACTCCCTTTTTTCGACTCGTCAGGTTAGCATATTAGGCTGCAGAAAATTTGTTAGCTATAAATACTTCAAATTCAATTTTTTCCGAATGCAATACACATACATAATTATATAATCATATATAATTGTGCAAGATGTCGGAGACCGCAGCCAACACAATTCAAATAATATTTATAACACAGCTCACTACGACAATATAGGTAATGGCTTTATCGTGAGAAAATTCGTATACAAATGAATACCAAACAACATCAAAACAATAGCATCAGTTTGAAACTACATGTACCTTCACTCAGGCCGATTTTTTTAATAAAATCATGTCATATTAGGTTTAAGTGATAGATATTAGCAGCTGACGAACAAACGTATGGCACAGGGAAAGGAGAGATGCAGGTTGATGAAGACTATGGGCAAGTTGTATGGTCCCCATCTTGGTTTAATGGGACAGGTTTTGTATCTTTAAGTGATATGAAGATGGACGTTTTTGAGTATGCTCATTAGTGTTCTCCCTTGTTTTTATTGACAATGAGGACTCGTTTTTCATTTTGAGAACCTGATGTTTCCTTGGTTGTGACCAATATTTACATGGCAGTTGTCGTCGATGAGGTAGAAGACGCTTACTCTTCCGGAATACCTGGTCTTATTCCCTTGTGCTTTTACAAGGGTCTCCATGTTCATCTTTACTTTTGACAGTGACAGTAGTGTTATTACACATGTGTTATACCATGTCTATGCCGTGACAGTAGTGTTATTACACATGTGTTATGCCATGTCTATGCCGTGACAGCAGTGTTATTACACACGTGTAATACCATGTCTATGCCGTGACAGTAGTGTTATTACACATGTGTTATGCCATGTCTATGCCGTGACAGTAGTGTTATTACACATGTGTTATACCATGTTTATGCCGTGACAGCAGCGTTATTACACATGTGTTATACCATGTCTATGCCGTGACAGTAGTGTTATTACACATGTGTAATACCATGTCTATGCCATGACAGTAGTGTTATTACACATGTGTAATACCATGTCTATGCCGTGACAGTAGTGTTATTACACATGTGTTATACCATGTCTATGCCGTGACAGTAGTGTTATTACACATTTGTAGTACCATGTTTATGCCGTGACAGTAGTGTTATTACACATGTGTTATACCATGTCTATGCCGTGACAGTAGTGTTATTACACATGTGCAATACTATGTTTATGCCGTGATAGTAGTGTTATTACACATGTGCAATACTACATGTATGTTTATGCCGTGAGAGTAGTGTTATTACACGTGTGTAATACCATGTCTATGCCGTGACAGTAGTGTTATTACACGTGTGTAATACCATGTCTATGCCGTGACAGCAGTGTTATTACACATATGTAATACCATGTCTATGTCGTGACAGTAGTGTTATTACACGTGTGTAATACCATATCTATACCGTGACAGTAGTGTTATTACACATGTGTAATACCATGTTTATGCCATAACAGTAGTGTTATTACACATGTGTAGTACCATGTCTATGCCATGACAGTAGTGTTATTACACATGTGTAGTACCATGTTTATGCCATGACAGTAGTGTTATTACACATGTGTAATACCATATCTATGCTGTGACAGTAGTGTTATTACACACGTGTTATACCATGTCTATGCCGTGACAGTAGTGTTATTACACATGTGTAGTACCATGTCTATGCCATGACAGTAGTGTTATTACACATGTGTAATGCCATGTCTATGCCGTGACAGTAGTGTTATTACACATGTGTAGTACCATGTCTATGCCGTGACAGTAGTGTTATTACAAATGTGTTATACCATGTCTATGCCGTGACAGTAGTGTTATTACACATGTGTAATACCATGTCTATGCCGTGACAGTAGTGTTATTACACGTGTGTAAAACCATGTCTATGCCATGACAGTAGTGTTATTACACGTGTGTAAAACCATGTCTATGCCGTGACAGTAGTGTTATTACACGTGTGTAATACCATGTCTATGCCGTGACAGAAGTGTTATTACACATGTGTTATACCATGTCTATGTCGTGACAGTAGTGTTATTACACATGTGTTATACCATGTCTATGCTGTGACAGTAGTGTTATTACACATGTGTTATACCATGTCTATGTCGTGACAGTAGTGTTATTACACATGTGTAATACCATGTCTATGCCGTGACAGTAGTGTTATTACACATGTGTAATACAATGTCTATGTCGTGACAGAAGTGTTATTACACATGTGTAATACCATGTCTATGTCGTGACAGAAGTGTTATTACACATGTGTTATACCATGTCTATGTCGTGACAGAAATGTTATTACACATGTGTTATGCCATGTCTATGCTGTGACAGAAGTGTTATTACACATGTGTAATACCATGTCTATGCCGTGACAGAAGTGTTATTACACATGTGTTATACCATGTCTATGTCGTGACAGTAGTGTTATTACACATGTGTTATACCATGTCTATGTCGTGACAGAAGTGTTATTACACATGTGTTATACCATGTCTATGCCGTGACAGTAGTGTTATTACACAGGTGTAGTATCATGTCTATGCCGTGACAGTAGTGTTATTACACATGTGTAATACCATGTCTATGTCGTGACAGAAGTGTTATACCATGTCTATGCCGTGACTGTAGTGTTATTACACATGTGTTATGCCATGTCTATGCTGTGACAGAAGTGTTATTACACATGTGTAATACCATGTCTATGCCGTGACAGAAGTGTTATTACACATGTGTTATACCATGTCTATGTCGTGACAGTAGTGTTATTACACATGTGTAATACTATGTTTATGCCATAACAGTAGTGTTATTACACATGTGTAGTACCATGTCTATGCCATGACAGTAGTGTTATTACACATGTGTAGTACCATGTTTATGCCATGACAGTAGTGTTATTACACATGTGTAATACCATATCTATGCTGTGACAGTAGTGTTATTACACACGTGTTATACCATGTCTATGCCGTGACAGTAGTGTTATTACACATGTGTAGTACCATGTCTATGCCGTGACAGTAGTGTTATTACACATGTGTAGTACCATGTCTATGCCGTGACAGTAGTGTTATTACACATGTGTAATACCATGTCTATGCCGTGACAGTAGTGTTATTACACGTGTGTAAAACCATGTCTATGCCATGACAGTAGTGTTATTACACGTGTGTAAAACCATGTCTATGCCGTGACAGTAGTGTTATTACACGTGTGTAATACCATGTCTATGCCGTGACAGAAGTGTTATTACACATGTGTTATACCATGTCTATGTCGTGACAGTAGTGTTATTACACATGTGTTATACCATGTCTATGCTGTGACAGTAGTGTTATTACACATGTGTTATACCATGTCTATGTCGTGACAGTAGTGTTATTACACATGTGTAATACCATGTCTATGCCGTGACAGTAGTGTTATTACACATGTGTAATACAATGTCTATGTCGTGACAGAAGTGTTATTACACATGTGTAATACCATGTCTATGTCGTGACAGAAGTGTTATTACACATGTGTTATACCATGTCTATGTCGTGACAGAAGTGTTATTACACATGTGTTATGCCATGTCTATGCTGTGACAGAAGTGTTATTACACATGTGTAATACCATGTCTATGCCGTGACAGAAGTGTTATTACACATGTGTTATACCATGTCTATGTCGTGACAGTAGTGTTATTACACATGTGTTATACCATGTCTATGTCGTGACAGAAGTGTTATTACACATGTGTTATACCATGTCTATGCCGTGACAGTAGTGTTATTACACAGGTGTAGTATCATGTCTATGCCGTGACAGTAGTGTTATTACACATGTGTAATACCATGTCTATGTCGTGACAGAAGTGTTATACCATGTCTATGTCGTGACAGAAGTGTTATTACACATGTGTTATGCCATGTCTATGCTGTGACAGAAGTGTTATTACACATGTGTAATACCATGTCTATGCCGTGACAGAAGTGTTATTACACATGTGTTATACCATGTCTATGTCGTGACAGTAGTGTTATTACACATGTGTTATACCATGTCTATGTCGTGACAGAAGTGTTATTACACATGTGTTATACCATGTCTATGCCGTGACAGTAGTGTTATTACACAGGTGTAGTATCATGTCTATGCCGTGACAGTAGTGTTATTACACATGTGTAATACCATGTCTATGTCGTGACAGAAGTGTTATACCATGTCTATGCCGTGACAGTAGTGTTATTACACAGGTGTAGTACCATGTCTATGCCGTGACAGTAGTGTTATTACACATGTGTAATACCATGTCTATGCCGTGACAGTAGTGTTATTACACATGTGTTATACCATGTCTATGCCGTGACAGAAGTGTTATTACACATGTGTTATACCATGTCTATGCCGTGACAGTAGTGTTATTACACATGTGTAATACCATGTTTATGCCGTGACAGAAGTGTTATTACACATGTGTTATACCATGTCTATGTCGTGGCAGAAGTGTTATTACACATGTGTAATACCATGTCTATGCCATGACAGTAGTGTTATAACACAAGTGTTATACCATGTTTATGCCGTGACAGTAGTGTTATTACACATGTGTTATACCATGTCTATGCCGTGACAGTAGTGTTATTACATATGTGTTATACCATGTTTATGCCATGACAGTAGTGTTATTACACAGGTGTTATACCATGTCTATGCCGTGACAGTAGTGTTATTACACATGTGTAGTACCATATCTATGCTGTGACAGTAGTGTTATTACACATGTGTAGTACCATGTCTATGCCGTGACAGTAGTGTTATTACACACGTGTTATACCATGTCTATGCCGTGACAGTAGTGTTATTACACATGTGTAGTACCATGTCTATGCCATGACAGTAGTGTTATTACACATGTGTAATGCCATGTCTATGCCGTGACAGTAGTGTTATTACACATGTGTAGTACCATGTCTATGCCGTGACAGTAGTGTTATTACAAATGTGTTATACCATGTCTATGTCGTGACAGTAGTGTTATTACACATGTGTTATACCATGTCTATGCTGTGACAGTAGTGTTATTACACATGTGTTATACCATGTCTATGTCGTGACAGTAGTGTTATTACACATGTGTAATACCATGTCTATGCCGTGACAGTAGTGTTATTACACATGTGTAATACAATGTCTATGTCGTGACAGAAGTGTTATTACACATGTGTAATACCATGTCTATGTCGTGACAGAAGTGTTATTACACATGTGTTATACCATGTCTATGTCGTGACAGAAGTGTTATTACACATGTGTTATGCCATGTCTATGCTGTGACAGAAGTGTTATTACACATGTGTAATACCATGTCTATGCCGTGACAGAAGTGTTATTACACATGTGTTATACCATGTCTATGTCGTGACAGTAGTGTTATTACACATGTGTTATACCATGTCTATGTCGTGACAGAAGTGTTATTACACATGTGTTATACCATGTCTATGCCGTGACAGTAGTGTTATTACACAGGTGTAGTATCATGTCTATGCCGTGACAGTAGTGTTATTACACATGTGTAATACCATGTCTATGTCGTGACAGAAGTGTTATACCATGTCTATGCCGTGACAGTAGTGTTATTACACATGTGTTATGCCATGTCTATGCTGTGACAGAAGTGTTATTACACATGTGTAATACCATGTCTATGCCGTGACAGAAGTGTTATTACACATGTGTTATACCATGTCTATGTCGTGACAGTAGTGTTATTACACATGTGTAATACTATGTTTATGCCATAACAGTAGTGTTATTACACATGTGTAGTACCATGTCTATGCCATGACAGTAGTGTTATTACACATGTGTAGTACCATGTTTATGCCATGACAGTAGTGTTATTACACATGTGTAATACCATATCTATGCTGTGACAGTAGTGTTATTACACACGTGTTATACCATGTCTATGCCGTGACAGTAGTGTTATTACACATGTGTAGTACCATGTCTATGCCGTGACAGTAGTGTTATTACACATGTGTAGTACCATGTCTATGCCGTGACAGTAGTGTTATTACACATGTGTAATACCATGTCTATGCCGTGACAGTAGTGTTATTACACGTGTGTAAAACCATGTCTATGCCGTGACAGTATTGTTATTACACGTGTGTAAAACCATGTCTATGCCGTGACAGTAGTGTTATTACACGTGTGTAATACCATGTCTATGCCGTGACAGAAGTGTTATTACACATGTGTTATACCATGTCTATGTCGTGATAGTAGTGTTATTACACATGTGTTATACCATGTCTATGCTGTGACAGTAGTGTTATTACACATGTGTTATACCATGTCTATGTCGTGACAGTAGTGTTATTACACATGTGTAATACCATGTCTATGCCGTGACAGTAGTGTTATTACACATGTGTAATACAATGTCTATGTCGTGACAGAAGTGTTATTACACATGTGTAATACCATGTCTATGTCGTGACAGAAGTGTTATTACACATGTGTTATACCATGTCTATGTCGTGACAGAAGTGTTATTACACATGTGTTATGCCATGTCTATGCTGTGACAGAAGTGTTATTACACATGTGTAATACCATGTCTATGCCGTGACAGAAGTGTTATTACACATGTGTTATACCATGTCTATGTCGTGACAGTAGTGTTATTACACATGTGTTATACCATGTCTATGTCGTGACAGAAGTGTTATTACACATGTGTTATACCATGTCTATGCCGTGACAGTAGTGTTATTACACAGGTGTAGTATCATGTCTATGCCGTGACAGTAGTGTTATTACACATGTGTAATACCATGTCTATGTCGTGACAGAAGTGTTATACCATGTCTATGTCGTGACAGAAGTGTTATTACACATGTGTTATGCCATGTCTATGCTGTGACAGAAGTGTTATTACACATGTGTAATACCATGTCTATGCCGTGACAGAAGTGTTATTACACATGTGTTATACCATGTCTATGTCGTGACAGTAGTGTTATTACACATGTGTTATACCATGTCTATGTCGTGACAGAAGTGTTATTACACATGTGTTATACCATGTCTATGCCGTGACAGTAGTGTTATTACACAGGTGTAGTATCATGTCTATGCCGTGACAGTAGTGTTATTACACATGTGTAATACCATGTCTATGTCGTGACAGAAGTGTTATACCATGTCTATGCCGTGACAGTAGTGTTATTACACAGGTGTAGTACCATGTCTATGCCGTGACAGTAGTGTTATTACACATGTGTAATACCATGTCTATGTCGTGACAGAAGTGTTATTACACATGTGTTATACCATGTCTATGTCGTGACAGAAGTGTTATTACACATGTGTTATACCATGTCTATGTCGTGACAGAAGTGTTATTACACATGTGTTATACCATGTCTATGTCGTGGCAGAAGTGTTATTACACATGTGTAATACCATGTCTATGCCATGACAGTAGTGTTATAACACAAGTGTTATACCATGTTTATGCCGTGACAGTAGTGTTATTACACATGTGTTATACCATGTCTATGCCGTGACAGTAGTGTTATTACATATGTGTTATACCATGTTGATGCCATGACAGTAGTGTTATTACACAGGTGTTATACCATGTCTATGCCGTGACAGTAGTGTTATTACACATGTGTAGTACCATATCTATGCTGTGACAGTAGTGTTATTACACATGTGTAGTACCATGTCTATGCCGTGACAGTAGTGTTATTACACAGGTGTAGTACCATATCTATGCTGTGACAGTAGTGTTATTACACATATGTAATACCATGTCTATGCCGTGACAGTAGTGTTATTACACAGGTGTAGTACCATGTCTATGCCGTGACAGCATCATGGGTCAGTTATATGATAAAGAAGAATCCAACACAAGCGTAATATTTCCTTGAGTATTTTTAATGAACATGATCACAGCTGGTTACCACCAGACAAAATTGTTTGATCTTGTCTGTGTGTATTCTATATTGACTGCTCAGTTTCTTCATCACATGTACAACATATGCAGTCTTATTACAGGCATGTCCACTTTCGAACATTCTATGTCCATTTTTGTCCCATACCTAGTTGTGTCCACATTTGCCCCCTGTGTCCACATTTGCCCCCTGTGTCGACTTTTGACCACTCTCTGGCCCTGTTAGCTTTTCACTGCTTCAGCAAGTTGTACAATGTTCTTGGCTTGTAATACAAGGGGCATGTCTATCATAGCATCTCGGAATGTGAACGCACCCTACAACAGAAATATATAGAATGTGAATGCACCCTGCAACGGAAATATATAGGATTTGAATGCACCATGTTGAATATGTAGGTGCGTCAAAGTATGTTACACACCAATGAAAAAATGTGTTATATTTACATGTTTTGTTTACCAACACACAGTTGGTACAGATATATACATTAAATAATAGTCAAAGCATGTTTCAACATCAGTGTAGTCTCAACGCTTCCATGACATCATAAGCATGATGACGTCACATTGTCACAATGTATGTTATTGAAAAATAATATGCATTGGGCAAAGAAGCTTCATCTAGTCTCGCTCACCTATGCTCTCTAAACACTCCTGGAATATGTCATGGCAAAACTGAAGGCAAATTCAGGGGAAAAAAACCCTGACCAATCTCTAGGCTGATGCCCATCTTTTGAAGATTACAAAGGAGTTGCAACCAACTTCAAAGCCTGTCAAATTTTATGTGCCAACAAGATTCTTTTGATGTACTTTAAAGGATTGAACCAGTCTTCTTGCCTCATCAACAAGTAGCACAAACGACATATTCCAGCGGTGTAGAAAGCTTAGGTGTGTGCAATCTTTGAATGAAGAGGATAAGTCCAGGGGTGTAGAGAGCGTAGGTGAATGTAACCTCTGAATGTAGAGGATAATTCCAGGGGTGTAGAGAGCATAGGCGAGTGTAACCTCTGAATGTAGAGGATAATTCCAGGGGTGTAGAGAGCGTATGTGAGCTTATTTCTGAACGTAGAGGATAATTCCAGGGGTGTAGAGAGCATATGTGAGCGTAATCTCTGAATGTAGAGGATAATTCCAGAGGAGTAGAGAGTGTAGGTGAGTGTAACCTTTGAATGTAGAGGATAATTCCAGAGGAGTAAAGAGTGTAGGTGAGTGTAATCTCTGAATGTAGAGGATAATTCTAGGGGTGTAGAGAGCGTAGGTGAGTGTAACCTCTGAATGTAGAGGTTAATTCCAGAGGTGTAGAGAGCGTAGGTGAGTGTAACCTCTGAATGTAGAGGTTAATTCCAGAGGTGTAGAGAGAGTAGGTGAGTGTAACCTCTGAATGTAGAGGATAATTCCAGAGGAGTAGAGAGTGTAGGTGAGTGTAACCTCTGAATGTAGAGGATAATTCTAGAGGAGTAGAGAGCGTAGGTGAGTGTAACCTCTGAATGTAGAGGATAATTCCAGGGGTGTAGAGAGCGTAGGTGAGTGTAACCTCTGAATGTAGAGGATAATTCCAGGGGTGTAGAGAGCATAAGTGAGGATATGGAAGATGCATTGCTCTTACATTCTGATTACGATTACTTAAGTATAGAATATATGGTTACATTCTACTACAGCTCAAGACTTCTGTTTACAACCGCGAACAAAATTAATAAGAGTACAGCTCTCAGTCGGCTTTGGGGCCCGAGCAAAGTGCGTGAATAGTAACTCATACGTGTGTAAACAGTGTTGTTTCCCCTTGTTACTTCTCCTCGCCTTTGATGTAATCTGAAGGTGATGACTCCAACCTTCAGTTTCATTAATGTTCCTTAACTTACAAAAAAAGGTTTTGACAGTACATACCTTCCCTGTCTGAGTGTGCTGTTTGAAAGCCTGTATTAGTTCTGTGGCCCACTCCACACGGTCAGGACTTGGGGTGAAAGCCTTCTGGACCACTGGTATCTGTCCCGGATGAATTACTTGTTTCCCAGTAAAACCCATGTGTGCGCCATCAGTGGACTGTTTCTCCAGGCCAGACAAATCTGCAATAACAAGAAACATAATCTGAGTTTTACTTTGTTCGTGCTTGCAAAGGTAATTTGGCAAAAAAGAACAGAGTTTTATATGCGTTTTCTTATCTTATTCCATTACCAATATTTTTGCACTATACATTACCATAATTTCTATACAATGTGACAGATACCATGTATAAATAAGTATTCATGTGGTCAGGCAGGTGACCCTATACTTTTTCACATCCGATCGGGGAATAGAACCCTGGTCACCTTGGTGAAAGACAGGAATTGTTTTCACACTTTCACTTCACAGCATGTGAGAATATGTATACCTGCATCAAGAATCAACATCCTTGTATATTAGTGCTGTCACGATATACCGGTATATTGGTGTAGCATGGTATTTTGAATCATGGTGAAATGACCCCGGGTCAAAATACCATTATGGTGAAATGACCCCCCCCCCCCCCCCCTGGTAAAGTGACCCCCCCCCTTACAAATGTCACTATAATATGCTTTTTCATATACAATTTCACATATTTTTTTATAACTATGTTGAATCAATACAAACAGTGCAAATTTTGATGGGAAAGTTACATGTTAATTTTGAGTACTTACATCCAATCTTGCCTAATTTCCTTCAATATTTTGCATGAATTCCAAGAAAAACAGCAGAACGAAGTTATTTCCATGAAACCCTCATTCTGCTTTCTCTTTTCAATTGTCTGAATCAGCTAAATGTTTGAACTTTCTAGGCGTCTCTTCTACTTTTTCAAATACAACAGCAAGCATGGTTGATGATGGCTATGATTGTTTGCCGAATAAAAATGCAAAAAAGTGCCATATGGGGGCATTTTTGTCTAAGACAAAACAAACAAACGAATTCAATTGAAACGTGAGTGGCCGTTTGTCAAATCAATATATTTCGGTACATATCGTGATACAGTCACTCTGTATTGCAATGTATCGTGGTACAGTTTTCCCGTATCGTGACAGCACTATTGTATATATGCCACTTTTAAGTGAATAGTGAACCATTACAAAAGTTTAACCAAGACCTGACTAGATGGACACGACAGATGGTTATAAAATATACTAAATGGTCCTCCAAGATACATGGTAGGGGACAAAAAAATATCTAACAGGAAAGAGCTAGCATTGGCTTTATTTGACCTAACTACAAAACCTTAACCCAAACAATATAGATATTTCACTGTTACACTGTTTGGGTTCTGCATATTGCAAGCCCTGCAATTCTCATTTTGGAGTATATTTTGGTGGTAGAAACGATGTCACAAAACATGTAAAACTGCAACACTTGTCATGTTGTGATACAGTTGAGTGTAAGTTAACCTTTACACCTAGTGCAAAAAAAAATGTTAGTCTGTGTAGTTGTCAGCAGTTTTGGGAAAAATGTTCGGAAACGTAGACCAGTTCTTTGGGAAAGCCAGATTTCCATCCCTAGCAAAACTGTCAGAGATTGACTTATCTCAAACAGCAATAATGACTCTGAAATACCTGGGTAGCATTAACATGATCAGGAAGATACAAACAGACAAAAAAAAATAGAGCCAGTTTCATTTACTGTTCAATAGTTTCATTCACTGTAATTACTCAACTGTTTTCACTTGTTATTAAACTGCATATATTAACCATAATATGAACATGGGTTGATGTTTTTTTTTGTTGACGAATGCACCATGTTCAGAAAAATGTCGTCACACGTAATCTCCAGTTTGAGAAAAGTCAGCAAACTGGAGATCTCCAGTTTGCTAGCATTTGACCCTTGACAGGTATGACTGTTGGTTAACTAGAAATTCATTTTCTATTGAGTAAACCAAGAACTGATTCGAATTATAAAACCGTACCTTTGTAGTTGATGTAGACAAGGTCGAAAGCCTGTAGTCGGAACGCTTTAGCACACGTAACGACTTTCTGTCGGGCGTACATAAGTTCCGCTGCATCCGGGGTTCTTGTAGCTCCTTTAACAAACAACACCAAATCAACTGAATGTATCTGTGATTCAACTCAAAATTACTGCTATAAACACAGTGATCTATCTACGTGCGAGTCCCGTGTCCAGTACTCACACAATTATGAAAGGACTCGTAGAAATTATGGAAATACTTCAATTTAACATTGTGGGACCCATAGTTTTCTGCAATATTTACAAAAAGGACCCATGGAAATAAATTGTAAATTGATCACTGTAAACTCAACCTCTCATTCAGCCTATTTTCCCCCCATCATGTTTCAGAAGGAAGCCTTAAACAGACTAGGCACGATAATTTTACTGATATTTTTGCAGACTTAAACATACTGTAAATGAATTTAATTGCACATCCATTTTATCAGAAGCCAAAGATATTTTTATCCTTATCTTTAATATTATTATATATGTGAATGTATATATCATATCGCATATGTTTATTTTTGTGTTGTCTTAAAAGGTGACAAACCTCGTTAACTCAAACCATCAGGACCGGTGGAAATTTTAGAATATTTAATATCCAATTATTCAAGTTACGCAAGTTCAAATGCCAGTGTAAAGCTGGTCTGGGACCAACAAATTCAAATTAAATGGATCGATATCAAAACTCTGAGTAACCCAAGTTCGAGATAACGAGGTTCAACTGTATATCACACATATTTTACTTTGTGTCGTCTGAAAAGATGACATGTATGTGTACATTGAAGATAATATCACTTTGTCTGTGTCGTCTGAATAACAATTTCTGTACGATATTTAATCGGCAGGTCAAACTTTGTACAGTGCTTCCTTCGTTATAATCTGTCTACCAATGGCCACACAGTTGACAAATCCAAGGACTTCCGTGGAATTCTTGTTTTTTACTGGATGAATCCCTTTGTTCCCCAAGGAATCAAGAGACATAAGTCGAAAGTCAATCACATGCAATTAAATAAACAGATTAAGTTAAAAACTAACAAAGAAAGCAATAACAAATTTACCAATATCTGCGCAAAAGTCGTCTGACCCAAAAACAACTCCCGCCAGCTGGAAGAGCCCCTCCGAGTTTGAGAGTTCTATGGTCTTTCTGAAGATTTCAGTAAGGTTGATCAAACCTATAGCACTCTCCACAAAGGTTATTAGCTGTAACTTCTGTTTCTGTGTCCGGCCCTTTAGGGATTCCTTCAAATGTTCTGTGAACTGAAACATGAGTCAAATACCATTTCTCTTTATCAGTGTATATGAGAGAATTAATGTAGATTTTAGCCTAAAGCACAATTCACATGATAATTTCAAATGCCCCTGTCTGTCCCTCATAATCATTACCTAAAGTTCCAAAAACCAACAAAATAGAACTGAGGTCCTATTCCATTATTCCATGCACCATTATTCAGGCGAATTGCCTGCTTTGAACACTCTAATTTTTTCAAAGTGAATGTTCCGGCCACCCGAGACACTCAATCAAGAGCACCAAGGGTAAAACCAGGAGGTAAGGCAATGAAGTCAGAGGGGAAGTAACTCTTGTAACCTTTCACAGTTTTATTACCCTATCAGCAATGTCAATATATGCATGCTCAGAGCTCAGAAAAAATTCTGTGGTGCCAATTGTTTTGGCTATGAAATGTAAGGTCTGATACTGAGCAGCAATTACTTAAATAATTTAATGAAAGCGAAATAATTAAAAATTTCCAAGCAGGAAACAGTTCCTCTCTTACAATTTATACACTCTTTGTTGGGAGGTGCAGAACAAACCACTCGAACTTTCCAGGACCAACCCAAGGTACATGTATTTCTGAAACTTGACCATTAAATTCATCATTTCGGAATTATCAGTTCAGAATACTGACTAACACAGAATACTGACCAACACATAATACTGACTAACACATGATACTAGAACTGAAGCTTTTGACCAGGAAAATGTTCAGAGTGACCGTTGGTCATTTCTGTATCCTTACCTGGTACATTTCTTGAGGTCTATTGACCTTGGGGAGCATGATGGTCTGAGGCGTTCGGTCTGCCCTGAATATGACCTTGAGGTCATCCTCCATCAGACCACTGTCCACAGAATTAACTCTGACTACACACTCGGTACGGCCAAAGTCCAGTTCATCCAGCATCTTCTTAATGGTGTTGCGAGCTTCACCCTGAAACACAAGTCCTGTATCACATCGTGTCAAGATAGCAAGTATATAATACCTTGAAATGAACAAATCATTTAACTGCAAAAGTGATAAATTAGTAAAGGAAATTGACCACAATTTTTTTTAAGGTATATATCGAAAAAAATGTGTGCACTTTGCATAAATCTGTGAAGTGGTTTATGCAAAAAGGTGCACACAGTTATTTCGGTATATACCGTATAACCCTAAAAAAATTGTGGTCATTCCTTATAATTTCATTTCTAAAGATCCATTTCTAAAACATAGGTCTTATACAATGACATGGTATTAATCATGACACAAATCAAATGGTTTTGCAAAAAGGCACAACCATGTGCATAACTTTCACCACTAAACAACTTCAACCAATCAGAGGTTTAATTACAAAATACAGCGCCAAACATGGCGGTATATCACTTTTTGCATTGTCTGATTTTTCAGGTTATATGATATCATATAACCTGAAAAAAATTAACATTGTCATCGTGTACCTATAATACTATTACACAATGTACAGTTTGAGTGGTATTAAATATGTTTGCGTGTAAATGTATTCGCGGAGATTTAATGGCAGCGAAATCATTCCACTTTTACAGCATAATGATTATAGTATAAATGTTTTTGCTTAAAAGAACCCTGAAGTAAATTTTAAAGGCCCAATATACATAACTTCAGGAAATTTTTCGGGATTCTGAAAAATTATGAAAAAAATCCAGTTGATAACCTTGCAAAAATAAGTCTAAAACGAAGTAAACCTGAACGATAACTAACAAGAAACTCCTGACAAAAAAATCCAAAGACTTGAAAATAATTCAGGTTGGGCCCACTTCAACAACAATCCAAAGACAGTTTGAAATGGATACATGTTTACAAATACCGAGTTTCAACTGCTGCTTGCCGGGAACCATGTAAGAGTTCGTCTTGGATAATGCTGATATCAGTTAATCTTAACTAAATGTTATAAGTTATCAGGCTTGATTTTTGCTTCAAGTTTTGCCGAAAGTTATGTTTATTGGGCCTTTAAGTTTACGAAAAAGACCAGAGGAAATTCTGAACTGCAGTAAAGATGCTGTAGCATTATGGTTAATCCTAACAAATTTATATTTTCAGCATTGTTTGAGTTCACTCGGCTTTAAATACATAATTATGTACCTGACAGGTTGTAAAGAATTTCTCTAACTCAAGAGATTTTGCCAGCTATTTTGGGACAGGGCCCCTGAGCAAATATTGGGAAAAATATCATCAACATAGTTCACAAACTGGGATTTTGAGCAAATAATATCAAAGTGGAAGAATATGAATAACCGAAAGATGTACGTGCTGTTTCTTTAAATAATATTTTAATTGATGTTCAGTTTCCAGTCTTTCAATAATATAATATTTTAATCAAAGTTCAGTCTCCTTGCAATTTTATGAAAGTTAAAATATTCTAACCCTAATTGGGAAAATACAGACTGAAAATTGGGAAAATATATAGGGTCAATTATCAATTTGGAATGGGTCCTTATACCAGACTATGGTGCTAGCAAGAACCCCGGAACTTTATTTGTTTGTCACGACCTTTAATAATGACCTTTTTGTTGACGGCCACACCATCCTCACAGTCCATCACAGCACAATCCACATCTAAACCAGCGATCTTTTGTAGCTTCCGTTCATCGTTTCCCGGAACATACAGCACCGCTCTCCGTGGGGTGTATGTATCACTGGGCAGTGTATCGGTACAGCTAGAGAGTTGTCTCCCCTGGACTGCGGTGTGTTCCTGCTGGTGCCAGCCATGCGTCTTAATTTGGCCGCAGGACAAGCAACGAGTGTAACATTTATGCAGACGTCTTGTCAATGTCAACGTCCCATTGAAATTGAGTGCACCCTTCATTATAAATGTCTGCAAGGTATACACTTGTTATATTGACCTGTAAACAAAAACAAACTTGACTATAGTAAATATTGGAGCTGACATGGACATATATCCTGTGTTTGGGAAGAATAAGAAGATAACAGAAACAGGAAAATGAAGAGCAAGATTAGGGAGAATACATTGTTTTAACCTTTGGTTTAGCATTACTTTTGGAGGGATCAGGATAACTGAGGAAGTCACAGGGGCTCACAAGACAGGTGATGGCATATAGCTACAGTTGAGTGTAAGCTAACCTTTACACCCTAGTGCACTAGGAGTGCACTACGTTTAAACTAGTAGTGCACTACATTTAAACTACAGGTAAACTAGTAGTGCACTACGTCCAGCCAGGTGTGACCACAAAAACCCCTACAGGTAATGGGAGGGTCCATACCTACCTGTGTCCTTACCTGTACAGATGTAATATGATTTACCTGTACTTTTATGTTTTACTATTGAAGTCATTAGTTGGTCAGTACTTCCTCATATAAGTACAAGAATGAACAATTCTGAGATTATGCAAGAAGATATTTATCATAATAACTTAAATAAATTAATTCACTACATGTCAAAATTTTAAATAAAATAATAATTTAAATATGCTAACTTATAATTCTTTTTAAAGAAGTAACAATGATTCTTTTCTATCTAAATATTTGTATTCTACAATTAAATTGAAAGGTATGTGTTCAAATAAAAAATTGTATTTAACACATGTTTTTAATTTGAAATTATTAAGTTAATCCTACTAAAAATATATGCAGAAAATAAAGTAAACAACAGCTTGTAATATAAAAAAATAGATATTAGAAGAACATATTTTGTACTTAGTATAGTTGTTTCAATAACAAATTACTTTAATATTTGACATTAAAGAGCTAGCTGTGCAATATCAGAGACGTACAAGGTTTTAGAAGTCTCTGGCAGTATTACCTACATGTACCAATATTGGTATTCTGTTTCACTATACACTCGGGTACAATGCATACAAATAAAAGGTTATATAAACATCAAGTACTAATATAAGAAAAGCTTACTTTCACCAGAACATTTAAAGCCTTTCCTTCTTCATATCAAAATACCAACATACATCTACATGTAATCCAATTGACTGTAATCAATGTTATCATCATTAATCAACTAACAGGCTAGGGCCCTCAGGCCTTTAATCAGACTTGGCCAGTGATGGCTGTGGGGGAGAGGGAGGTGAGAAATTCACACCTGGCTAACTACAGACACCCTAGGGGTGTCCCCTATATATCTTGACCTCTGTACATGAGGATGTGGCCCAGGCAGGTCAGGTACATGTACGTTATTATGCCTGGAGGGTAAAGGATTCTACCTGAAGATCTATATTTGTCCCTTTTAGTTAGATTTTATATATGTCATTAGGTTGATTTAAAAGTACAATAAATGTGACTGGCATAGGCTTAACTTTGTTCTAAGTTAGGTTAATATAACTGCATATTATTTATTTGTTGTATACATGTACTTAGTCTTACAATATAGAATTAATTAAAATGATTCCATTAAACCAGGGACGTATATACGTCCCTGATTAAACTGACCTTGTTTTTTTTAAAATCATTATTACATATATGCATAAACCTTCAAATCATCTTTAAAACAACCTCTAATTGCCTTCAATATGTAGGCCTTAATATTGGAAATGCATCATTTTAAAATACTTCTATACTGATAATTAGAATAAAATTAAGTATATTTAATGTTAGTATTTTATTATCAAACTATAATGAAGCGACTGAGCCAGAGAGTATATATTCTTAATTATTATTAATTTCAATGTTATTTTATGTACTATTAATTTATTATTGTATAATTAAATGTTTTGAATGAAACAAAAAATGGAATAAAGTTCTCTAAATATCCACTATTTAAAGGGAAATGTGTAAATATCTAGATATATTCTCAAAGATTTTTAATTTCAGATAAACTTGATAAACCTGAGTAAAAGTTAACATATGTATTATCATATTTATGATCCTGGTCATATCCAGCTTAGCCCTTTATTAATCAAATTGGTTTCAAATTTGACCAGTGATAGTCATATGAGAAATTCACACCTCAATTGTGTCACTGACAGGCTTATGTCAGCAGGTGTTCCTTCCTAGACAAGGTTGAGACAGGTCAGGTAATTGCCTGAGGGCTGAGGGTCAAATCAAAACATCTGTCCCATACTAACCAATCTGACTAAATTTTAATTAATTGTTGTATTACTTTTTTTCAACTTCAAATTCTTATATTTATATTAACACTGTTGTATGTGGTGATATATATACATACAGATCTTAATATAGAAAAAAAAATAAAAATAAAGATTATCAAAACTCTATAGAGCGTTCATAAATGTATAGATCTGAGGCATGAATGTATTTTATAAAATTGATATCTAATTTAATGAAGTAATAAAAGAATATTTATTTGTTATTTTCGCAATTAGTTTTTACAATATTCAAAAATATACTTCTAAACAAATAATAATCAATAGATATTCCTTCAATTTTTCAATATACTTGATTGTAAATTGGTAAATTAATAAAAATAAATAATGTTAATAGTGTATATTAAAAGAAATATAAGACATCAAAACTGCTAGATAAATATTAATTTTCTATTTTATTTATATGATGTATGCAAGAAATTTTTGGGGGAAATTGTAAGAGTAATTATCACGATTTCACAACTTCTAGTTTTGAAATGAAAGAAAAAAGGTTGTTTGAGAAAAATAACTACATAAGATGCATATATATACATTAAAGTTATAAATATTAACTAATGATAAGGCCAGCTTCAAAGTACTAGCAGATGACAAAGGTGAGGTACAGGTAAAAATCACTGGTAGATGGATGGGACTGCCCATTTACCTGTAGGGGTATTTGACCTATATGGGGTTCAGGGTGTAGTGCACTACTAGTTTACCTGTAGTTTAAATGTAGTGCACTACTAGTTTAAACGTAGTGCACTACTAGTGCACTAGGTGTAAAGGTTAGCTTACACTCAACTGTATAGGGGCTACAAGACTGGTAATATCATATAGGGGCTACAAGCTAGGGATGTCATAGGGGCGATTAGACTGGGGCTGGTATAGGGGCTTACAAGCTTGGGATGTCATAGGGACTTGTGACCTATTCAAAACTGTCTGGAATTACTGATTTTTACCAACATGTATCTGTTATACATGTAAAATAAATATTACTATGTATCCTCATCTCTCTGGTAAGTGATCATTGCAAGATGACGATACACAGATCCGTGTCTGTAGTCGTAGGTGAACGGTCTAGCTTACTTCAGATGACACATATATCCCACCTTGAAGATAAATAAACGTCATGTTGTTCAACTGTTGTTTGTTACCTATGTTTTTAACGTGGAGCTAAAAGACAGTTAACCGGAAGTAGAATTGGTAAGTGACAATACGTTTTGGGTATGACTAAAACTCCGAAAACTACCTTAACTGACATGGGTAAAAAAAGATTTTTTTAGCGTTAATATATTGGTGTAACGGATTGATCCAAATCTTACTAAAGGAAAGGAAAAGTGAACGGCTGGTGATAATTATGACGGGTTGACATGATGATGATGTCGTGACTACACTGTACTTTGATAATTTACTGTTTATGAGGTTTTGTCATGAGTATGATGAATATCACATTGATGTTTTGTGAATTTGTGATAATGTCATGATGAGGATGGTTATGATGACATGATGATGATAGTGATGTACATGTATTATATATATAAAGATGATGAAGATTATGGAACTGACGACGGCGTCGACGATGACGACGACGACGATGATGATGATGATGATGAGTATGTACCCATACTTTCTACACCCGTGGACTATGTCATAGAAAACCTGAAGGCACGCTCAAGTAAAAAACAAGAGGCCCAATGGGCCCGCATCGCTCACTTGGTATCAATCTCTGACTTATACTATAGTGTAACCCTAAAATCTTTTACTGTAAGACATTCAGAAAAACATGTTAAGACTTAAACATATTTACCCCTGTGACCTTGTAAGACAATTGCATTGTCATTTGCAAATTTTGTTTGGCTTCATTCAAGGAAGCTACCAGCCAAATATCATGTCTCTAGGCCTTTGAGATTATCAGAAGAAGTCGCGCAAGGGTTTTAACAGATTTGACCCCTGTAACCTTGAATATTGGTCAAGGTCAATTTTTTCGCAAAATTTGTCGGGCCTCATCCAAGGAACCTTTCAGCGAAACATAATGTCTCTTGGCCTTTTGGTTAATCAGAAGAAGCCATTTAAATGTTTTAACAGAACTGATCCCTGTGACCTTGAATATACATGTAGGTCAAGGTCATGTTTTTCGCAAACTTATTGGGCTTCATCCAAGGAACCTATCGGCCAAATATCATGCGTCTATGGGTTTTGGTTTATTAGAAGAAGTCGTTTAAATGTTATGATATATTTGACCCCTGTGAACTTGAATATGGGTCACGGTCGTTTTTTTCCCAATTTTTTTTCGGCTTCATCCAAGGAAGCTGCCAGCCAATTATGAGGTCTCTATCCCTGACGGTATTTCAGAAGAAATTGTTTGAAGGTTTCGACATTTTTGACCCCTGTGATCTTGAAAGTAGGTCAAAATGATTTTTTTCGCAAACTTTGTTCAGCTTCTCCCAAGAAAGGTAGCAGCCAAATTTCATGTCACTAGGCCTTTCGGTATTTAAGAAGAAATCATTTAAAGGAAAAAGTTGACGGACGCAGGACAGACGACAGACCACGGACGCAGAGCGATTAGAATTGCCACTGATGGTGGGCTAAAAAGTAAACAAACCTCACTAAATTGCCCCTTTAAGGAAAAATTATTGAAAAAGCATTATATTTCAATATATTTTCTCTCAAATAGCTACTTACCTACCCCCCCCCCCCCCCCCCAACCCCGGACACACTTCATTTATGTATCCCCCTATATCTATACTTAAGTATAGCGTTATTTTTCGGTTTGATCCGAAATCCAAGATGGCCATCACAGCCACCATCTTAAAATACACACTTTAAAACTTCTTCTCGTAAGATGACCGTTAGGGCCCAACCCCCCAGGATATTTTAAATGGTCACATATATGTATATGTATCCCCCTATATCTAAACTTAACCTCATCGAGGATACTTTTTTGATGGCCACATAAATGTATCTCCCCATCACTATACATGTATCTATACTTAATGAAAAAAAATGTATATGACTGTAAACGATTAAGATCCCCACCCAAAACTAAAATACAATTACTGAGCATAAAGAGATGATCACAAATATGATTTGCAGGCTTAACTCCTGAGTCCTAACTTTTAGATTATTGATTTCCCCTCCCAAAACTATATATATAATTGCTGGACATAAGGAAAAAATCTCAATCATGATTTAGATTTGATCCCAGGGTCTGCCATTCACTTGAAGGCTTAACTATTAAGTCATAACTTTTAAACGGTCAAGATGCCCACCCCAATACTATATTATACAATTGCTGAACATAAAGAGTCTATCAAACATATGAATTTATATTTGACCCCAGGGTCCACCATGCCCTTGCAGACTTAATTTATGAGTAATAACTTTTAATTGGTTAAGATCCCCACCCCATATCTATATATACAATTTCTGGGTATAAAGAGACAATCACAATAATGATATAATAGATTTCATCTCGGGATCTGCCACGCCTTTGCAGACTTGACTCCTGAGTCATAACTTTTAAACAATTGAAATCCCCAGCCCAAAACTATATAATATATATAAAAGGAGTGGTACTCAACATTCAAAAGCTTCACAAACTTGAGTAGATAATTAGACTTTTTATTGCTTGCCTATATAATTATACAATTGCTGGACATAGAGAAACAAACATAATGGTGATATTAGCGTTGATGTAAGGGTCTGGCACATCAATAGTTTCTCATCAGCTGAACTCGAAAACAGATGAGATACCAACCAGTTAACCAAACTTTTAATTTATTTACTGATATGCCTCAATGATTTGTCTTCAGGTCTGTTCTGTCCATTGGATCTTTTCGGAAATATTTTACCATGATTACCTAGATACCAATGCATCCAGGTGAGCGATTGTAACAAAGTTATGGCAAGCCAAAGTACATGTAGAAAAAAGTCCCCATTTATGGATATCTATAAATCGATTTATGGAATTCCATAATCATTTTCTGATTTCCATAACTCATTTATTATCGATTATATTTAGTAGTGTTTATACAATGTATGTTTAAATAAAAACTTCACAATGCCGTTACTCAAGGGTTTTGAGCCGCTACGAGGACCTATAATTCAGTGGCATCTACCAATTCTCACAAACGATCAACTCCTAGATCTATATCATGTATAGACTTTATAATTAAACTGACTTGCTTTTATTGTGTTCAAACACAGTTGCTTGAGTTTCTGTCAGTATATAAAAAATGTTTATATATATGGAGCCGCGGCCCATTACAGAATGGACTGTATCGAGGCTCATTTCACACATATATTTACGCATGGATGTTAATGCTGTACATTTTATTTTAAATTTGATGAATATGACAGTTTTTAATTAAATCAAAATTTTTAACTAGTAAACTGGCAGTTCTGCGTTTTCTTTACAATCTATCATGATATCTGGTTCTTATAGGTCCTTCTAGAGTGCAGAACGCAGTTATCGTTCCTTCCGACGAGTCACGTGACCTGAAATGTGAGAAGCATTAACACGACTCGAAAAATTGTCCCAGCGCATCCTTTTCCCACATACCAAACAACTTAAGTTGAATGTAGACGTGTTAAGAATCGAAAATCAATCATGACAGTATGTTGGAGCAGTTGTAATTTTTTTTAAATATTAATTTAAATCGGTAATTCGTCTCCTGCTTTCCCAATAAGGCACATGACCGGCAAACAATATTTCGATATCAACGCAGTATTTTTCAGACTGCTCCAATATGTACTTATTTTTTAATTTTATTATAGATTCCACTCAAGAGTCTGGTTTGGTTTCCTGTATATGGGAAAAGGGTGCGCTGGCCCACTTTACCGACATCGTGTTAATGCTGGATCACATTTTTGGAACTCTTCAGTGATTATCTTGAATCCATGGTAACAATAACAAATCAGAAACAATACAGTATGTCGTCATTTTTAATGGCAATTTTTAATTTTCTAATTGAAACTGTAAGGATGCAAAATATAATTTTGTAATAACGGTCTTTCAACAACATTGTTTTCAACTCTGTACAGGCTTCTTCACTGCATAATTGTCTATTTTCACACCAAGTTGAATTTGATTAATTTGTAAAGCGAAATTGAAAAATTTAATTGGAAGCTAGAAAACTACAAATAGATTGATTGTATGTATACATGCATCAAAGTTTCTGACTTGGTTGTTTCAGTAAAACAATACATAAGATATAGAAGAGTGAAAATCGGGACTTTAAATTTACTTCGTTGTTGCCGATCGCGACTTCGTTATTTTCGAAGTTGAATGTATTCATATAGAGCCAGAAATTCATTCTTTCATAGTCTCGGGTACATTGTTCATGTATTTGCTTTGAGAAAAATATTCCTGGTAGATTTTGACTTTTCTTCAGTAATAAATTTGTGAAAATTTTGAAATGATAGCTTTTTTCCAATGAAGTATTTTGTAGAACGACTGTGATGAATGTAAATAGAAGATATCTGTTATACAGTCTACTATATCTATATACAAGTGTACGGTTATAATTTTGAGTGAACACACCAGATTTATTCCAGGAACAAAATGTTATATTTTGGTACAAATAAACCATAAAAATTAAAAAAAAAAATAAAAAAAACATTGTTTTCAACAATATTTAGATAACAAATTAAATTGTGAACAAACAAAAAAAGAACAAGGGAGATAACTCTGTACAGTACAGTAAATAAACACAGGGCAACGATTCCACTTCCTCACTGACGCGGAAACTTTTGACGAAAAAAGACTCGGGAGTTTAAAAAAAATAATTGCCCTCTACCTTCGACAGAATTCCCCAAAGGAATCTGGAGATCGAGGTTCGATTTTTTTCTGTATGCCTCCCAGTAGGTTCAACACAAAGAATACTCCAAATGAATATGGAAGAGACAGGTTAAGTTAAAATGTTTTGCAGAGTTTTATGAGCTCATAAGGTGTGCAACTAATACTTTTTGAACCAGTAATGTGGTATTACAAGGGCGAACATTCCCATATTATAAGGAGCCCTGTGCACGTAGATCGATCCCAACTTTCCTCTTAAAATAATGTCTGTTGTACTGGCCCTCTCTATAGTGCAACAGATAAGTCAAAATGTTTTGCTAACTCAACTGCGTCTTTTCACAAATCATTTACAACGGATACAACAAACTTCAAATACTAAGGAAAAACCTGTAATGGGTGTAGTGTTTGAAGGATGTACATATTTCCTAATAGGAACCTGGTGATCGAGGTTCGATCCCGCTTGTAAACATATATAGTGTATGTGGCCCAGCCTGTGGTGAAACAGATAAGGCCGAGTCAAATGATTTTGCTAACTGCATCTTCTCACAAATCATTTACAATTGATACAACTAACTTTAAATACTAAGGACAAACATGGCATGGGTTATAGTGTTCGAAGGACGTATACCACCTAATAGACACGTTATGTGCAATTGTTTCGCTTATTAAGTACTATAGTTGATTACAACCAGGAACTTGGAGATCAAAGTTTGATGCGCATTACAATTCATAATGAAGCATACATGACATTTGTTAAAGGTTATCACAAAATGGCTATGACAATAGAGGACTTCCGCAAGAAAGTGTCTGCAATACAAAACATTCTGCGTGACAACAAATACTGGACAATTGGAAATAAATCAAGCGAGAAAAATCTGTATATTGAACACTTTAGTCTCGTAAATTGGTCAAAATGTCCGATCAGTGTGAAAAAAAAACCACACACTGATCGATTGTGAAGCATGCTACCAGTTTGATGGCGAGTTTGTAGACTTGCTTAAAACCAAGACAGGCTCTCCAACACTATTCACAGTGTGTCGAGAACTAACTGGCAAAATGTCTTCAAATTTCAATTCATCAAAGACAACACCAACCTCTTCAAGGTAAGTGGCATATGACACGGCAAGTTATGTTGTTGGAGTAATCAAGCCTGCATTTGAGAACAATTTCTCAATACCTTTAGCAACTGCTTTATGCAAAGTACCAGAACTTAATCTGTGAATAAAATCAACATCAGCTGATGAAAGAAAACAGCAAGAAAAAACTTTGGGTCAACACATGAGTGTTCTTGAACAAACCAAACAGGAAAATGGGAATGACAGCATCCACTTTCTTGCATCAAGTAAATCATACAATCAATATGAATGAGATCGTTTTTCGACTACACTCAAGCAAACAGAAAAAGCAAAAAAAAAGTGTCAAATCGTTTGGTCAAGGAGAAAAAAATCTTGTTCGCCAGCGGAATCCAGAAGGACATCTGAAAAACTTTGTTTTTGATGGGGACCTTGTTAAAAATCATTTAAGGTCTTTGCAGCCTGGGTCTGATGTGAACTGGTCCGAGTTGGCAAAAGAAACTGGAGTCCATCATAAAAATGGCACAATTCCGACAAATGCGGGGCAGATTGTTAAAAAATATGCTGCAGAACATCTTGACATAAGTGTCTATAATTCTTCCAAACGTGTGTCGGGTCGTGATTATGAAAGGCGTGTCCGACGTTCAGTCAAGAGACTTCATAAAACCAGAGTCCCGGTAAACCAACCTAGATCCGCCCGCAATATGAAGAAATGCATATTAAGCAAAATAGCTTCTGGGGAGCTGGAAATAGGTGAATTGATCACCCCCAAGTCCTTTTCAGCGCAGATGATTTCACCGAGTGGAAATTTTACTACAAAGACGGAGGTTGTTTTCGGTTGGCACATTCCCCTTTCCAAAATCCGCCAGGAGTCTCTCAAACACCAGGAACAGCTCGGCTTCCTGCGGACATTCAGCGACGACCATTATGAACAGCTGACCCGGGAACAATTGAGTGATCGTCTGTTGAGAATCCAGGAGAATTTGTCAAGTACAGTCACATTACCCAACATGAGAGACTATCTTAAACGGCTTGAGAGAACTCGGAGTTTTAAGGTATGGCACGATCACTCGGATGTTGCCAACCACAGTCCCATGATGTTCATGGTCTCCTGGCTGTATGACAAGGCCAACTTCTTTACTGATGCCGAGTATAAAGAACTTCATCCTGAAACAACAGAAGTCAATATTCAAAGTGCTGTTGAGAAACCCTACTTATCAATCTGATTAAAATCATATCTTGATCTCCACGCCATTCCGTAAACTTCTCTTTGCTGCATTAAGATCTGAGATAATCCCATAGGGGGTCATGTCCCGATGACCTTTTGCATTAGCCATCTTGACAGTGAAATTTTGAGGCGACAAAGCTTGCATAAAAGCATTTGTTCGTTTAGTCATTTCGTCACCAAAAAGTTCATGTTGAAAAATGTGACGAAATGGCTGGCTGCAAGATGACAGGTCGTTGGAAAATTATTTTAGTGTTAAGTAAAGAGGCGACAAAGGTCATTTGGACTTGACCTCTTAAGGGATGCTGTCAGATCCTTGTAAAACGGAGTGAGAACAAGGATCTGTATTTTAATCAGATTGACCAACTTGGCTTCATAATGTAATGCAAAATGATCAACAGTGAAAAGTTACAAAATTTGACCTTTGACCTGGTGACCTCGAGTTTTGGTCAGTTGACTCCCAGTTTAGTTCTGACCAAGTTAGCTTCATATGTTATTTTCCAACCATATCTTAGTTTGCCCTGAAAATTTAACGATACCTTCAAACACAAGAATTTGTATTGTTTTTGTTTTACAATTCTCTTTCTTTAAATAGTTTGCACAGATGACACAATTGAGAAATATCAGGACATCTATGTACTGCCAGCAGAATTGCCAGATATTTCAATGCCCCCTGCAAGACCAAACCCTGAGGAAACCACAGATGACCCCCAAAATGGTAAACAGTATACACTTATTTTTGGCCCTGGCACACAAGGTATAAGAACGCAAGGCAGTGTCAGTTTCCAAACACATATTAGTTTTGTTACCCTATTAAGTAACCATTTGGAACCATTTTCAGGCACCAATTACAGCAAACACAATACTTTCTGTCAAATTTTAAGTTATTTAAAAGCTTAAGCAAAAACTTTAAAATATCCAAGACATGAATGCCTCCTCTATAGAACTGCCTTTGTTTTTCTATAAACAGCAACTGTGACCTTGACTCTCAAATTCAAAGTGGCCCTGAAAATTTCAAGATACCTTCAAACACATGAATTTGAAATTGAATTTTTTTTAACTGTTCTCTTTATTTTAATTAGTTTGCACAGATGCCAACTTCAGGAAGACATCTATAAACAGGCAGCAGAGTTACCACATGTGCCAATGCCCTCTTCACGACAAAACCCGGAGGAAACC
This sequence comes from Mimachlamys varia, assembly GCA_947623455.1. Classification (NCBI taxonomy): domain Eukaryota; kingdom Metazoa; phylum Mollusca; class Bivalvia; order Pectinida; family Pectinidae; genus Mimachlamys; species Mimachlamys varia. The sequence goes on along the minus strand of OX392531.1, from coordinate 2,793,424 downwards.
ACAGATGACCCCAAAATAGTATGTATCAAGATTCTCAGCTATATCAATTTTGTATTTGTCATAGTAGCAGATTATTTGTGTCTGCTAGCCCTGGGCTTAGTACACAAAACAATTATTTTACACCATTCAGCATAGCATACCGACCTCTAGAGTTTAATTTTTCCTCTTCAACTTCCCATTAATCTGATTGCTTAAACTTTTCTGCAACTGTCTGTTTTCTTCTTGTATTCTGAAATAACATACAACATTTGAATAATAACGCCAATTCATAGAATTAATATTCCCCGCTTTTCTTCTTTTGTTTTCCCCTTCTTTAATTGCAAGGAAATAAATCTGCAAAATAAAAAGTCCACAATAAGAGGCGATCGAACTAGACCAAGCTCTTTAGGTAATTAACCTTATAACCAAGTTTCAAGAAAATTTGATGTATGTGTTGCCTTTAATGCATGGAAACGAAAGAAAATGACATTTTTTCGTTAATCAAAGGGCCATAACTCTGTCAAGTACCATCCATCAAAAGTGGCAATCGAACTTGGCAGAGCTCTTTAGGCATTTTACCTGAAAATCGGATAATTTTTGTTGCCGTTATTACATGGAAGCGAAGCGCGACAGACCGACGGATGGACAAACCCAAATAAATATCCATTGTTTCGGTGAAAATGGGTGATTAAAATTGAATTTCAGTGAATTCATGAAAATTTACATTTCCAGATGACAAATTGCAGCACAAACAACAACTTGTTGTGGAACATCAACTTAGCACAGTATCCCCATCATATCAACCTATAATGGACCACACCAGTGGTAATTTACCTTAAACCAATTATTGCATTTATAAACATCAATATCATAAATTTAAATAACCACAAAAACATTATGTACGTACTCATCCAAAGATTTTCAACATTAAGATTGCAATTCAAGCTCTCATGCAAGCGAAAGTTCGATCTGACTAAAATATTTGATAACAGAATATCGGACGAGACAGGTTTTGCTTTATAAGGTACAATTGTAAAACTAGATATGATACCCTTATCCTTGGGGACAATATTATTTTAATAATTACTCAAGATATCAAACTAAATTACAGGGCCTGTATTTATTTTCAAAGATAATTTCTTGTAACATTACCATAACAAAAATGCAACAATTTAAAAAAAATGAACTTGCAAAGTATTTAATTACACCATTAAGGTTCTGTTGTCATTTTTAAAACTTTAAAAGAGATATAAAACTTGCATTGTTCTGTTTTCAGATTTAAGCAAAGTTCCAATGAAAAAACCTACAAGAAGATCTCTATTTACTCAAGCTGCAAGCTCTTCAGGTTTATTCTTGGAATGTGACTGTCTTGACAAATTTTACCCACTAAAAGAGTATAAAATTATAGCGATTAGTAGTGTACGGGATAGAGCACAAACTTTCCCCGTGATGTACAGTACATTATGTAGGTTAAAGGTCAAAATGTAGGTCAGTAACCTACTTTTGATACATGACATACCGCGTCACCATTGTGAACCATACAGCAAGTATTAAGTTCCACTGACAAGAATGATATTAACAGGTTTGTGACATTAAGAGAAACATACTTTTCCACCAAATCTAGTGCATTTCCAATCACCATAACTAAAAGAAAGGTATTCAATGTACATTTTCATCGTGATGTTTATAAAGATGTTTCAATATATTTTTTTTAAAAAAGAAACCTTTTCTTTTCAAGTTGTGTCTGAAATCAATGGAGAGGACACCATGTTCTGAATATTTTTGTGATGGGTTCAAAAAACATGATATTAAGAGGGTTCAACACAAAATACAAGACATTGACCAAAATAAAATTATGTAAGATTATATGGATGGAAAATAGTGCTAAGGAAACGCATGATATAGAATGTGATACTAACTGGGGTGATATTAAATAGAATCCCCTGTAATAATCATCATTATTTGCTAAAGAGCAAGTCTTACAAAAGGATAACAAAAATGGTCAATGTTCACTCTAAAAAATAGCACTCTATATAATATACATTAAATCCATGAAAGTACTCGAGCGGAAAATGTAAAATAAAGAAATACCTGTATCTATATTGCAGCGACAGTCAAAGATGGGCTTGATGTCATCCTTGGGAAAGAAAATACAGTCCCATTCCGAAAATCGAAGAGATTGATGTTGGCAAACCCTTCCGATAGATTACTCGTAGAGTTGTATGAGCGAGAGAAAGCATTGATCCAGACCCAGTTACTAAAAAAACATACAGAATACAAAAAATAAATAAAAGCTGGGAACTGCAATAGATAGAAGATAACCAATGCTTACCAACAACTTCTGCATATGCAAAGGACACAAACATAAAAACATTATTCAAACATAAAAGAGCAACTGAAAATCTGCTAGACCATTGGGGAATTTACTTTTGGTAATGGCTTAGCTTGCTGAAGTTGACCGGTAACAAGCAAAGTTTTCCAGTGGTGGCCATGACATTACCATTAATATGTTTGTGTGTGTGTATGCTTCAGTTGGTCTAACCCATGTGCAAGTTCCTTTTAAAATGAGTCAAGAGAGTTCGAATCAGTATATACATTGCTTGCTATGATATTGGACAATCATACTGAAATGTTTTTAAGATGCATCTGGGAACATTTACATTTCTAGTGAGCTTTAACTCAATAAACCTACCAAAGTGTTGAAGGTGTTCTGTTCTCAAAACGGCGTTAATTGCCTATAGGGCTCAACGAAGTTCGATCGCCAAATATTATCCACTTTCAGTGTATAAGGCTGAAGCTTTTGTTCAATTTCCATGCAACACATCTTGTGGCAACAGCGTGAAAATTACAAAAGAATCTTACATACAAGTTCAGTATCCCCTTACGAAAGAGGAAAAAGCGAAATCAGCTTGAAATAATATTTTAAATGGATTTAAAGTTTATAAAGATAAAAATTAATGAGAATGCACTCAAAAATTATTTAACTAATTATATCTTCTAATTTAAACAAATTACAGGTAAATAAAATCACAGGAGAATGCATATGTTTAATTTCATGTTCTTTTTTCTCAAAGACTCTGAGAGCAACCACAAAAAGGCGTTAAAAGTCTACACCTTTGACCGTAACACCCGCAAAGGAATTGTTTCAAGTAACTACGAAGATTTCTTAAAAATGTGTAAGTATAACCAAGAACAATACTGTCAAATAAGAGTTAACCTTTAAAGGTAATTTTAATTGCTTTCTGTGTTTAGGTTAATGTTCTTTCACGATTCTGTACCACTATCAGATGTTTGTTATTTAGGCTAACCTCAAGAAGTTGTAAAAAATAAATGGCAGATTATTCATGTGCATTTTTGGTGTTTTGTATTTTGATATATGGAAAAACACAGGTTAGTTTGAAATAGTGTAATTGAGTTCTAATAATTAAGTTATACTTAAATATCACATTGAATGTGGCGGAAGCCAGCTCCACTAGCAACATTTGTTTGGTTTTGGTTTTATACATTTTGACATCCTATCAATAGTTGTGTCATTTAGGACAGCCTCCCCTGTTTGCGAGATACACATCTGTAGTGCATGTGTTTCGGAAGGCAGCATTACATTAATGTGTATCTCCTTATGATGGTGCGAAACTGATATTCGTCGGCTTGATAAGTTGCTTAGAAAATCAAAATCATGAAGTTTAAAACCAAAACAGTTCTGTTTGAAATCCTCGATTTTTCTTGCTAAAATAACTGTAATGGTTAATTGTATGTGTCATCTGCTGTTTCTTATTTTGTCAGTAGTTTGAGATAGGTATCCAACTATATTATATTAATGTAAAATATACTCTTTTGTAATTGATTTAGGCCTTATTTTTTATCTGCTGTTAATGGATATAGTTCTCAGCATTTTGTTAAATTTACTGGAATATTAAATTTTAATCATCTTTATGTCAATCTATTCATTCAGATTTGATTTTTTCAATTAACATTTTGCTTATGAAAAAGTTCAAATATTGTAACTTTAGTTTTTTCTACCAATTCCACTAAAAAGTTCTTACTTTCCCCATTAGTGAAGAAAAGGTATGGTTTCCCCTAAATCCTATCAGCTTCAAGTTTCAATATCTCGAATAAATGCATCAAGAACTGCCACATCAGAAAATTAACAACAATCAACAAACTCTGTCATGTTAATATACGATTTATTTTCTTTGTGAAGACTTAATATTATTTACTTCCAGAAAAGTTCAGTTTGGATTCACAGGATGTTAAATTTGTCCTAAATGAAGATGGCACCGAAGTTGATAGTCAGTATTGGAATTGCCTTGCCCCAGATACAATCGTAATGATTCTGGTTGATGAAGAAGTTTGGGAGGAGGCTCCAGGTAAGCATCACATATTCAGCTTATTGTTACTAAACCATATTAGATGATATACCTATATAATTAGACCACGGCAGATAATATTGGCAAGGGTCGAATTTTACTTCTTCAGCAACTAGCAATTTTTGGCGATTGGGTGAAATTTTAACTCATCAAATTTGAAACTGAAAAAGATGTTCTCAGTTGGAGTCAAATGCAACTGGAACTATTATAATGGGTTTATTTTAAAAAAGATTTTTTTAGTGTTTTGTTGTAAACAATGTATACCAGGCCCCGGGATCATGAAACAAACTTAGACTTCAGTTTGTGCTTAGCCAATCACGTATGACGTTACTTTTTGTAACGTTAATCGCGGTTGGCTAAGTCAAAACTTAAGGCAAATTTAGACTTAAGATTGTTTCATGATCCTGGGGCCAGTACTGCAAATTTTGGAAGATAGAGACTATCAGAATAGGAATATTATTTCATAGTTTTAAATCCACTTGTTTGCGACAATTAAAGTTTAGAAACACACCATTTACCAAATTATATTGTTCAGACAGTTGCATGTACATTGCACATGGAATAATAAAGTAAAAAAAAAATAACAATTAAATGAAAAATCAGATAAAAAATTCATTGTGTATACTCATGTTTAAAAAATATTGTCACAACAAAATAGGTGATTGTTTTGGAAAGTACTTAAACAAGGGTAAAAGATTATTTCTATAAAAAGAAATCTTCTAGATTAAGATTTTTTGTTTCGTTCCTGTATTCCGGTGCGGATTTCGTTGTCGAATATTAATTATGTTGCTGTAGTTCCTTCTTGATAAACAGATAAGTTTACACTGGGAATATCTGTTCTAATGTCTCAAAACAGATACAAAATCAAGCTTAAACAGTAAGTGACATTTTAATTAATACATTTTTTATACAATTCATATTCAATTTATAATATTATATCAATATACCCTGGTAAATATCGGAAATATTGTTTGAACTGACAGGTCGCCCATCTCTCTCATCTCTCCAAGGCCACCTTCCCATTCACACAAGGGAAAAACATAAAAACTATACCTTCACCTGTTATGTATTGCATTATTTGTTTTAGCATTATACTAATATATGTTACAGTCAATTCCTAAATTTATTTATTATCAATATACAAGTAGCGACAACACTAAAATATCGGCAGGAAAACTCTAGAGGGAAGCTCAACCAATTGAGCTATCTGGTCACCAACAATCGACCGGTCTAGATCCGCTACATATCGTACTGTAAGCCCACCAGGGCACTGGCCAAAAATGCAAGTACAATCAGTTTCTACTCGCAATTTTAGAAATCAGCTTGCATTTGGCGAGTGCTAAATTCAAAACCCTGATTGGACAGATGAAACCGTTAGTATTGATGAGTTATGTACATGCATGTAATATTGCTCATGATCAGTCAGTCAAAGCAATGTGGCCAAGTAATCTCACAGGGGTCAATCTAGCCCAATTTCTTTACCATTTATGGTTGAATTTTACCAGCAGCATGGAGATTTTATGTGGCCTGGTTTAGTCCCCTATAAATTACAAGTGTGAAGTTAATGTTATCTAAGTGATTGTCCCCCCCCCCCCCCCCCAAACACACACACCCTAACTCCACACATACACATTTTGTGTTCTATTATTTTGCCAATAATCTGCATTAATTAGGCCTGATCATAAACATGATTTACATCACTTAGTTTCATTGATCCTGATTGAATAAATACCAAATTATTAAATGTTAACATACATGGATGACCTTAATGTATGCTATGCTTAGCGAAATATGAGTAGAAGTAGAAAATAGCTTAAAAAACCTAAACATCATATTTAGCTTAGGTGGAGGAATATACCTCGGCCACTGGAAACTCATTCTTCCCTTCGATAGTGAAAAGGTTTATTCCTCTACAGGTGAAAACTTTAGGTCCACATGGTTTTATGCTCAGCCTTCTTGTGGTGGTTTTTTTTGTGTGTCTCTCGAAAAGACGAGAAATGGACCAGTCAGCAGCATGTTTACCCTTGTTTAAACATTGCTCTCAAATGGCATTCGATTGGCTTCCCATATTATAATGTTCAGTCAGAAAGAGAATGTCTTTAATACTTCACATTTTTATTGATTTTACAAAAACAAAAAACATGCCTTTATGACATATGTATATAATACTATATATACTTTAGAGAAATAGTTTAAACTTAATATAATAAATACTGGGTTGACTGTAAAATGAATATTTTCTACAAGCTTGTTCTACGCATATTCTGCATAAAATAAATACATTTTACAGGTCCATCAAGCACAGGTAACAGTAGTAGTAATGTTGCCGGTAAGTTACTGTTACTTGCAAATATGATGTTAGACAGTACATCTGTTATTTAACAATAACAAAGTGATCAAGAAAAGGAAATATTAACAAAATAGGCAAAGGACGATACACTCTAGAAAATAGACTGAGTGAAAAAGCAAAATATAATTTAAACATCATTGCTTCTTACATGCCCATGTTAAATCAAGTTTAAGGTCGTTAAACTTATAATTAAAATTTCCATGCATTTTCAACACATTTTGAAAAGGTGTGACAAGCAATTCTCTTTATTTCTAATGGTCATGCAATTTCATGACTACATGTATATATACCTATGTATTGAAGGACTTTTATGGGACGTAATTGAAAAGGAAGTTCCCCAAAACCCACAACAGAAACACCAGAAGCCAAACTCCAGGAAGGATGATGATGATGATGATGATGATGATGACCAAATTATTATGGTCACTGGTCCCCTAGCAGATGTGTCGGGCTTCCCTTCCCATGCCATTGAGGATGATGATGATGATGATGACCAAATCATTATGGTCACTGGTTCCCTAGCAGATGTGTCGGGCATCTCTGCCCATGCCATTGAGGATACTGATGCTGGCGAGGACAGACACTTCACAATTGAAACGTGACGGCTTGGGCATTGTTGAGGTAGCAGTACATGGGGTAAGTGATGACGATCATACTTCCTCAGCGGAGGAAGGGATTCCCCAACCTCAATCTGACCTGGAACCATCCCCGGTTGTTGAGGAGGATGGAGATGCAGCATCTGCTGCTTCCAATGCTGAAAGTACCAGGCAGGCATCTATACCCACACAGAGCGGACTGTCCCTAAGTGGTATAAAGACTATGTCTTGCGACAGGTACCGGTTCCTACTCCCGATTGGAGAGCGAGGGTGGAATACCTGCAATATTTAGTGGAGTCCGGAGTGGTCAACAAGATGGCAGAACAAGTGTTGACATCGTTACTTGCTGTTATTAGCAGTACTTAGTCATTATGTCTTGCTGTGAGCCCGTTTTATCTTTTATAGCGTTGATTATATAATAGTATTACATGTATTTTACAAATATTTCATTTAATGACTTTATATTGTTTTTTTTCTGATTGTAAATGATGAGGACATCATTTTCCCAACAGAGGGGAGTATGTGGCAGGTTGAATTAATCTGTTGTATTTATCATTATGTATAAATTATATATAGTTATATGTATTGGTTGTTTTTAAAATAAAACATTGATACCGTCGCTTTAAAGTAAATTCTGTTAAGGTGATGGAATGTGCTGCCTTAATGTTTATGAACTGTAACCTGTTTTTAATAATATGCATGTTTTGACATGTGACTGACTAGAACTTTTCTCATTGGACAAGACTAACCTGAGGCTCATGCTTTCTGCCTCTCTATAAATTCTTTATCTATAGTCACTTGTACACATGACCCTCTAAGGTGCAAGTCATTTTTCATCTTACTGATTAGACTTGGTCCGGCTGCATTTCATGGTAAGTTATACTATTTTATATTAGTTTTGGTAAATTATTGTATACTAAGTTTATAGCATAGGTGTAAGCTTGTTCTGTATAATGTTTAAATAATTGTTTAATTGTAAAATTTATATTTGTCTTAAATTATTATTTTTTATAAAACACATGGTTCCCGCCATGTTGGCTATGCTTTGTCTAGAAATAAAGATAAAGGCTAAATAGTTTATATATAATTTTAAGTGAACTTCCTGTATTTAATAAAAGGCGAATAGTTGGTCTAATAGTTAATGTCATATTGTTTTTAGAATTGTCCTTGTCCCGTGTCCTGGCAATGCATAGTACGCTACGTACATGGTTAAATCCCAATCTGATTAAAATCATATCTTGATCTCCGCGCCGTTCCGTAAACTTCTCTCTGCTGCGTTAAGATCTCCTTGTAACGGAGTGAGAACAAGGATATGTATTTTAATCAGATTGGCTGTATGGGTGTGTGAGTAATGTTTTATGTTTGTCTTGCAGGTTTTTTTTTTTTTGCTATTTTAATAAATCAACCCTACAACGTCTCTTCTCCTAATTTTGAGACTGTTGCATAAGCATCATTATACTGGTGTCTATTTCATTCATATACATGTACATGTACTTCTTTTAAAACCAGAAACTATTTGCTTCCTACTGTCTGACTTATATCACTGGTCCCCGTTATACCACAGTTTCTCGAGTGTCTGTCGGTGATTAATATTTATTTATATATATTAAACGGCTGTCAACCGCCCAATAACAGGATGTAATGGCCGACTCCATGTTTATACATGTGTACTGACAAGAGCCTAGAGTAACTGTGGACAAACCTAATATACTTCTTGTAATCCGAATTATGTATTATTAGAAATGTCTGCTTTACTGGTCCACACTAGATATTTACCTCTGTACTTATGTATATAGGTTATCAATGTTAATAACACATTTGAATCAATATTTAATCAATATGGAATTAAAAATGAAACATGTGTTAATCAAGTTAAAGTATGTTAGTGAATGGAAGATAAAGGAGAGGGTCTTTTGAATGTGGAACGGAAAATAGGTTAGCATCTTACTCCGAATTCATGCAAGTTTGCTACGAATTTGAAAATAATTGATGCAATCGTTACACAATTGTATGTCACGGCGGTTAGAGAGAAACGAGTTAAATAGTGCAAGGACAACAACATAAAACATTTAATACAACTTTTTTTTAATGTTTTCAATCACAAATCCACAGTTATTAATGTTCGAAAATCTAACCCTAACCATGTTGAAATATTTACCGAATTGAATTCGTTACAAAATTGCAAGCCATCAGGGTTAGATTAAAACATAGTAAAATAAATGGTTATCAACAAGAAATCATCTCTTTACATGCTTTTATTGTATTGATTAAATATCATCAGGAAATATATATTATATTTCACTCTAACCGCTAATTATTGCAATTATGTAACGAATTCAAACTTTCGTTACACAATTTCAAATAAATAGGGTTAGGGTTAAATGGTGTATAATTTACACGGATATGCAAAATTAAACAAGAAAAGCATTAAAAGATAATATTGCAACTATTAAAATTTAATGTGTGTTTAAACATTATTTTACCTAACCACCATGGTTTGCAATTATGTAACGAGTTCAATTTTATCTTTTTTTTTTTGAATTCGTTACATAATTGTATAATCTTGCGGTTAGAGATAACGAAATTAAATATTGCGAAAAAGATATTAGATAACATTTATTGCATAACTGCAACGCAACTTGGTTAGGTAAAAATCATACTCAATCAAAGGTGGTAACTGAGCCTTGCCATACTCCTCGTGATTAGGTAAAAACAATACTCAAGAAGGGTCGTAACAGAACCTTGCCATACTCCATTACCATTTCGGCATTTTTGAGGTCGCGAGCGCGTTCTGACGTCATCATTCCAGTCTTTGCTTTGTAAGAGGACAGTTGGTAGCAGAAAGAATTGTCGAAAGTATAAGAAATAAAATTAAAAAACAAAACAATTACCACTATGGCCAAAACCGAAAGGGAAGTAAGAGTGGGGAGGGTTGGAATGGGGGGGGGGGGGGGGAGGGAATTAAACTCAAGCTCTACTCACAAATTTAACTCAAGCCCTAAGAAAAGAAGGACAAGGGTCGCTGGTCCCCCATCACAGGTTGCGCGTACTCCTGTAGAAGGAGAAGTTAAGGCTAATACACAGTCTCCTATGCAGCATTGTCCCCTACAGTCCTCTCCTCAGCATTCCAGTGATAGTATACGCCCCTCATCACCAGCGCGGTTGTCGGTTAACTTTGGGCCTAGGGTGCGGTTGCCCCATTCCCTACGGAGCATTGGAAAGTTTGCCACTACCGCAAGCTTTCCAGGACCAACCGCAACCAGAACAGTGCAAACCCGCTCAAGGGGATACAAAATTACTCCCTGAAATGCTGAGGAGTCAGATAAAAATGTTACTAGAGAAGGCAAAGAAGAGGAGGAGGAGCCATCTTTTTGATGCCCCGTCGGACAATGACCAAGATGAGGACTATGTCCCGGAGAAAGCTCGTCCTACCTTCTCCTCTCCTTCCTTCTCCTCAAAACATGGCCGTCAAAAGTTTGACCCACCCTCCGAGGAGGAAGGCCAAGAAACAGACCCTCTCTCCTCCTCCGAAGGCCCCCTTCCTGATCTGCCGCCCGCAAGAACAGTCCCAAAAGGGGAACCAAAGTTAAAAGAGGGACTCAGTTTTTCGGCTGGAATCAGAAAACATTATGTAATGAGGGCCAACAGAGTGCAGCATAGTCAAACAAAAAGGGCAAAGCGGCCATGCCCAATTTGCCAAAGGGCAATTGTCAATGTTACACGTCATTTGAAAGAGGTACATGATCTGAATGCACCTTGCGCCAAATCCAAAGCCATCGCAGTCAAGCCAAATGTAAAAAGTTCCTATAAAGAGTGTCCCATGGCAGGCTGCTCCTCTATTGTGACACGAGTGGACATGCACATCGCCCGCATGCACTCCGATGTCACACCAGAGGAGCGGTCCAAGGCATCTGCTATTGCGAGGCATGTGGTAAAATCAGACTCCGGGTCGACTGAGGTCGTCTCTCACGACTACAGATTGCGAAGGATGTTGGACGACAAACCCCAACGAATGGCGCCCACGTTAACACCAACTCTTGCCACCTACACTGACATTCCACTCCTTGTCGAATTCAAGGAGTGGCTTGTCAGTTTAGAGAGAGGCAAGAGCCACACTGCTGCAATGCAGCATGTCAAACAAATTCTGTCTATTTGGAAGTGTACGGACATGAGTCCAACTCCAGACCTGGATTCCCTGTTGGATTCCAGCAAAGTCTCCACTTACTGGCTGGAACCCAACAGGGAAACGCTGCAGCCAGGGACACTTCGATCCCATCTGGGGTCGTTGAAAGAATTTCTAGATGGGATCGTTGAAAGAATTTCTATCTTTCTTGTGCGCAACAAAACCAGGGTGTGGCGATGTCGAAAAGTGTCGCGAGGGAACTGCTCGGGTGGATAGATGGGCCAATTCTCTAGGCCAGCTCTCTCGACGGAGAGCGGTCTAAAAGGCCGTGGAGGACACTTCGAAGCAGATCAGTCCAGCAGATCTCACCAGAGCCCTCCAGTCTGAGAAGGCAGCCGACTCGAAGGAATACCTCAGAATGGCTGCCTGCAGCGAGTTTCAAAAGCTTCACAGAAACAAATATGCGATGTGCTGAAATTACATTCTGCTATACATTTTAGCCGTAAACGCACAGCGCTCCGGGGCGATCGCGGCCATGACGCTCCGAGCAATTTCATATGCTCAGGAACGTGATGGGGGCAAAAGGGTTGTTGTCGTAGCCGATCATAAGACCAGCTACAGAACCCCCGCCACCCTAGTCTTCCCGAGCGAGCTATGGAAGTGCGTTATGCAATACAAAAAACTCAAGACAGCGTTACATGGAGAACATTGATCATGAACTCGCTAAGGGACATCTCAAAGTTCTTTCTGATCTTCGCAAAGCAGCCCATGAACAACAGCGAGGTGAATAATGCCATCAACTCCTTCTGGACCACTGCTTGTCCGGAAAGCCCATCCATTTCGGCGACCAAAATAAGAAAATGCACGGTGACTCATATGCGGGAGAAACACCCAGAAATGAGAAAGGCACTGGCGAGTCACATGACTCACCGAGCATCCACAGCGGATAACTATCATCTCTTGCACAGCAAGAAAACCGAGAGTGTGGCGGTCACCTCGGCAATACAGTCTGGGATGCTCGTTTAGTCAAGTGGTTCGCTAGCTCCGCAACAACCTCGCGACCAGGGATCTGGTGATAGTTCTGATGCGGGTAGTCAGATCGACGAGGCTAGTCAGGAGGACGAGGCTGCAGTCCCGCGGCAGCATGGAAGGAGGGTCTTCACCAGGCAGGAGTGCAACATTATATTGTCCTCCTGCAAAACCATCATCGATGGAGAATGCGCGATCACTCAGCCTCTGGTCAAAGAATTTATGACCAGGACTGGGATAGGCCAGAGTGTGTTGGTGCGGTTCTCCATCAAAAAGATTGCGGATCGGGTGAGGACCGCTCGCAGATTGTGGAAGAAGAATCGGGCATAAGAAAAAAAAGATGTGACCACGATTTAATTGACGGGTGTCGTCAATGAAGCAGAAGACGCTTATGTGACCACGATTTAATTGACGGGTGTCGTCAATGAAGCAGAAGACGCTTACTCTTCCGGAACACCTGGTCTTATTCTCTTGTGCTTTTACGAGAGTCTCCATGTAATTTTGTTCCTTTGTTCCTATTTTGCCCCTAGTTTAAACGATTTTGAGTTCGGATTATGGTTTTGTTGACGCTTTGGTATTCTGATTTTTATTTATTGAAATGCTGCATAAAGAGACTACATATGTATGAATGTGCTACATATTTTAGAGTATTGCCCATGATTATATTTCAAAAAATAATTACCAAGAACCTTATTAACTCTAATTACAATGAAAATCGTTTATAAATTTTAGCTGAATTTGCAATAAGAAAAGTAGAATGTCAGTGTAGGAGGCAAGAGTTGGTGTTGACGTTGGCGCCATTCTTTGGAACTTGTCGTCCCACATCCTTCGCAGCCTGTCATCGTGGGAGACGACCTCAACCGACCCCAGCGGTCAATTTACAATTTATTTTCATGGGTCCTTTTTGTACATATTGCCGAAAATGATGGGTCCCACAATGTTAAATTGAAGCATTTCCAGAATTTCTATGAGTCTTTTCGTCATTTTATGAGTATTGGACTCGGGACTCGAACGTAGATTGATCACTGCGACCCTGATGCCGATTTTACAACATGTCTGGCAATGGCAGATGCTTTGGAGCGCTCCTCTGATGTGACATCGAAGTGCATGTGGTCGATGTGCATTTCCACTCGTGTCACAAGAGAGGAGCAGCCTGCCATGGGGCACTCTCTATATGAACTTTTTACATTCGGCTTGACTGTGATAGCTTTAGATTTGGCGCTCTTGGCATCGAGGTCATGTACCTCTTTTATATGCCTCACAACATGTACGATTTCCCTGTTGCAAATTGGGCATGGCATTTGTGATTGAAAACATTAAAAATAATTTTATTAAATGTTTGTTGTACTTGTTTTTGCAATATTTAGCTCAATTCCCTCTAACCGCCGTTACATGCAACGTTGTTTTGTAAGCAATGATCAAGTAAAACAAGCAGTGATTAAAAGCTTATATTTAGTGTTAACATTAAAATTTGTATCCAATTCATATTGACTACGTTTAGTTAACCTTTTAAATCTGATTGCATATTTGAAAAGAAGTTTAGGTAATGGTTGTTGTAGAGATATCTCAATTTGAAAAAAAAAAGTTACTTAAATGTCCTTAAGTGTGTAAAGGTAAGGGAGACTATGTGGAGGGAAAGCATGTGAAGAAAGGTCATCTTCAGTTTTTTAAGTAAATTATTATGATATGTTATAAGAAACCAGGACACTGCGTTTGTCTTTAAAAAATTATCAAATAATATGATTAGTTTATAAAATAATAATGACAAAAATAATTGAGTCTTGAATCCCGTGGACGTACGTTTATAAAAAAGCCAGATAAAGAAATAGCACCATAATCACTTAAACAATGCCTTTCTTGTTGAATTTAACCCCCCCCCCCCCCCGTGTCAATTATACACAATTTTGACCTAACCCTATTGATTTGAAATTATGCATTGTCTCCCTTTCAAATATCGCAAGTGTCATGTGTTTTTTCAAATCCATTGAACGATATTGCTTAAGGTTTTGTTCTGCATTCAAAACCTTGAAATTGCACTCCGATGTTCGTGTTCTTTTGTCCTTATTGTGACACGAGCTTAAAAGCTTTACTCGTAGGTATTTATCAGATTTATTGTTGGTTTTTTTGTTCAATATCATGTTTTTTAAGCAATGAAGTATAAAAAGCAGTGATTAAAAGCTTATATTTAGTTTTTACATTAAATTAAAAGACTTTTATACAGTACCACACATTTCCAACCGTTTTACTTTCTTTGAATCACCATAACAGTTACTTTAAGTAACGGTTTTCTATTGGTTTTATCATTTTTCCGATTAGGTAGGATTGAAATTCATCAAAACTGCACAGGGTGTCTTATACGAAATCCGAGTACATTGTATATAAAGTAACGCGAGTCTTATTTCAGTCATACACAATAATCATGGAGGAGTTATCTGCCGCTACCTAAGGGAAGACGTGGATTTCAGCTCCGGATAATCCAGTGAAATATTTACGGTGTAACCGGGTAATGTTGGTAATTTTTTGAATAACTTGTTTTGTATACCGACGAGGTATTTAATTTGTGTGGTTATATAACATCATCATTGAGGATTTTTGGTAAAAATGGCCTCAAACTCTATTGACGTAAACAATATACTGTCTGCACTGAGCGACATTTTGACCAAAGCCGGCCACGCTCAGGTAGACGTGCAACCACCGGAGCGTGTCGTTAGCGAGCAAACGTGGGCGAATGTACTGAGTAACACTGACAGTGTAGTGAGGCCCGTAAGGGCAAACAATGAATTAACAGATCCCAATGAAAAACTATACCCAAGTGGATATGGTTCAACAAAACCAATTTTCCTGAAGGAAACAGATATATTTGGTAACAATAATGATAACAATCAGTGGTTAAATCACACAGAGATATACATGAGTTTGGGAAATGTTATAGTCCCTGAAAATCTAAGTGGGATTCAACGTACAGGGAGAGTATGGAGAATCTACCCGGACAACTCAGCAGACCGCGTAACACTTCTCAGCAGAGGTATAACTATTAGAGGTAAACACGTAGCTCTGGAACCAGAAAACCCTAAACGTCCAAAATATGACCCTACAAATACGACAAGGATAAAAGTGTCCAATGTCCCATTGTCCGTAGATGACGGAGTAGTCACTAAAGCACTAGAAGAAAAAGGCTGTGAAATAATTAACATATACCGAGAAAAACTGAGAATAAATAACAAATTGACAAACTGCGACACTGGGGATAGGATAATCCTTACCAAAAAACTGAAAAATGATTTACCGAAAACAATGCCCATGGGTAGGTACTACGGTACGCTCTGGTACTATGGTCAACCACGAGGGCAACAAAACGAGAGACAAAATGAAGAGCAGAGATGTAAGAAATGTTTGGAAGAGGGTCATGGTGCTTCACAATGCATAAATGAATGGAAATGCCTGTTCTGTAAGGAATCGGGCCATAAGAGAACAGAATGTAAAAAACTACAGAAAACGGAAGATCCAAATAGCAGTGATACAGAGGTTGTAGAGGAAACACATAGCGGAGAAGAATTACAACAAGATGAAATACAAACAGAGCAGAAAGAAGACCCTACAACACAAACGGCAAAACATAGGAGGGAGAGAAAAGAAAGAGAAAAGAGAGAAAGGGAAAAGAGAGAAAGAGAAAAGAGAGAAAACAGTAAAGACCAACAACAGATACAGACGCTAGACAAATTCATCAAACCATCGGGTTTTGGATGTGTCACCCCAAAAGCACGAGACAGGAGTCTGTCAAAATCACGTACACCACCGTCTCCGACGGGTAAAGAAACTAAAAAAGCAAAAAAATAAAAGGCACAAAAAATTAAAGTGAAAAACAAAAGTGATATCCATTTGCTTTCCTTAAATGCCCAAGGACTAAGGGATAAAGGAAAGAGGCTTCGTCTTTATCAATGGATGATACAACAACAATTTGATATATGCCTCTTATAGGAGACACATTTTACGCAAAACTTAAGTGATTTGTTAAAAGCTGAAACTAGTGAATTTGCTATTTGCTATCATAGCTTTGGTGAACAAAACAAGAAAGGTGTTAGTATTTTAGTAAGAAAACATCTTAATGCAAATTTGATCAATGTATACAGTAAAGAAAACGGCAGATTCATTTTAATTAACATTGAAGTATCAAATAAAATTCTGACCATTGCAAATATATATGCTCCAAATAATCAACACGAAAGGAATGCATTTCTAAAAACCTCTTTAAAAGATATAAAAGAAAGGGGTACTGGTTTGACAATTATCGGTGGCGATTTTAACGAAGTTCTGCAAAATTGTGATAGAAAAAGCAATTCACAACATAGAAATAGATATATAACATACGGACTAAAACATTTAAAACAATCTCTAAAACTGACAGATATTTGGAGAGAGAAAAACAAGCAAAAAACACAATATACATGGAGACGTAAAAAACAGGGAGAAGCCAGTAGAATAGATTATTTTCTAATTGAAAGCACAATGAGTAATTTAGTAAAATCTGCAGATATCAGGCCAGCGCAAATAAAGAGTACGGATCATCAGGGAGTGTCACTAAAACTATTTTCTTGTAAAGAAAATGGACCTGGAGTGTGGAAAATTAATAACAGTATTCTAAATGATATAAAATATCAGGAAATTATCGAAAAATGTATACTTGATTCCAAATTGTATGGTGAAGAAAATAAACTTAATAGACGCCAAACATGGGATTATTGTAAAATAATGATGAAACACGAATCTATCAAATATAGTATAGTAAAATCAAAACGACAAAAAACCGTTTTAGGATCACTCGAAAAACGACTACAGAAAATCAACAATAACGAAAATGATACAATAACGAATGAAGAAGAGGTCAAAAGTATTGAAAATAATATAGAATACTTATATGAACAAAAATCTAAAGGCGCGCAAGTACGATCACGTATTAAATGGACGGAAGAGGGAGAAAAAAACACTAAATTTTTCCTAGGGTTAGAAAAGAAAAAACAATCTAACAAAGTTATAAATGAACTTAAGGATGATACAGAGACGTTAATACGCGACCCCGAACAAATTTTACAGACCATTAAAAATTTCTATGAAAAATTATATACAACAGAAAATCCATCAGAATTAGATGTGAATGATTATATACAAAGCACAAAGGGTATAACCCAATTAACAGCTGAAGAAGCAAACTCATGCGAAGGAAAACTAACCGAAAAAGAATGCAAACATGCACTTGACAATATGAAAAAAAATAAAAGCCCCGGTACGGACGGATTATCGGTGGAATTTTATCAGAAATTTTGGAATAAATTAAAAACATTACTCATGAAATCATTACATGAAGCGCATGATCATGGCGAATTAAGCGAGACACAAAAATATGGATTGGTATCACTTATTTATAAAAAGGGTAATGCCGCACTATTAGAAAATTGGCGGCCGATAACATTGCTAAATATCGATTATAAAATTGCAGCATATTCTCTAGCCACAAGACTTAAAACAGTTATGCCAAAAATTATTCATACGGATCAAAACGGTTACATAAAAAATAGATTTATCGGTTATAATATTAGGCAGATACAAGATATAATAGATTATTCCGAAAAATTTGACATGGATAGCTGTATATTATTTTTGGATTTTAAAAAAGCCTTTGATACCATCGAATGGAAATTTATGTATGCAAGTTTAGAAAAGTTTGGTTTTGGTTGTTCATTTATTAATTGGATCAAAACATTTTATAGGAATATTAAAGGTTTTGTAAAAAATAATAACTGGATAACGGAAGAATATTCAATTACTAGAGGGATTAGGCAAGGTTGTCCGTTATCATGTTTAATTTTCGTAATTGCAGTAGAAATATTGGCAGCACGACTTAGAAATAATACTAATGTGAAGGGTTTTAAGATAGGTGGTAAAACTATGAAAATAGCACAACTAGCAGATGACACCACACTATTCCTAGAGAGAAAGGATATAAAATTTGCAATAAAAACAGTAGAAAAATTTGGAGAACTTTCGGGTTTGAAATTGAATAAAAACAAAACAGAAGGAATGTGGTTAGGTTGTAATAAGAGACGAAATCAAATGTATGACGGAATAGATTTCAAGACGGAGATAAAGTCTTTAGGGATATTTTTCGGCACAAATAAAAAAGTTTGTATGAATCTAAACTGGGAAAGCAAAAAGGTCACAATTGATGAAATGTTGAAAAACTGGAAGAAAAGAAAATTAACATTAATTGGCAAAAAAATAATTATACAAACTTTATTAATACCTAAAATAACGTATTTGGCAAACGTGCAAACGCTTGACAAGAAAAACTTGAAAGATTTGGAGAGATGTATATTTGACTTCTTCTGGGACGGCAAAAAAGACAAGGTTAAAAGGAAAACTGTAATAGGAAAGTACGAAAAGGGAGGGTTACAGTTGAGAGATTTAGAGTCACACATTGATATGCTCAGAATTGGGTGGGTGAAAAGATTAACAGACTCTTCCGAAGCAAACTGGAAGATAATTCCACGAGCATTATTTGACAACTTTGGAAATAATTGGTTAGTCTTTAAAATGAATATACAAAATATTGAAAATATACCGAATTTGAAATGTAATATGCCTGATTTTTACCTGCAAATTTTAAACTCTTGGATAAAACTAGGTGGGGGGATGAAAAAAGATTGCCAAAACTTCGGCGATGTAAGAAATGAAGTTATATGGGGAAATAGGCAGATGCAATTTAAAGGTAAATCTCTAATAAATAAGCACTGGGTAAAACAAAATATAATCAAAATACAAGATGTGATAAATAACCAAGGGAACATAGATGAAAATATTATATACAACAAATTAACGGATAAACGAAATTGGATAAGTGACGTAACCAAACTAAAGAAAGCCATCCCAAATAGATGGAAAATGTTATTAAAAAGGGAAGAATCAAAAAGAACATTGGTTAAGACTTTAGATAAGTATTTCTTATACGATCAAAATGACAACAAATATTTAATACTTGAAAGGCAAAATAACGAAAGTCTATATCAAAGAGCATTACAGAAAAAAATCATACCTGCACACAATATTGAATACTGGCGAAAGCAATTTGACATAAGAGGTTCACAGGTATTTGAAGACTGTTTCATTTTTATATTTAGAAATTTGAAACATAACAAACATAAGATATTTAAATGGAAATTGTTACATTGTATAATTCCTAGTAAATATCAACTCCACAAATGGAGAATAGAAGAAAACAATTTATGTAATATTTGCGGAGTAGTAGAAACTTATAATCATTATTTTGTCGAATGTGAATATTTTGACATATTTTGGAAGAAAATTATTACTATTTTTATACAACTTGGATTTAAAATTAATTTAAGGAAGCTGAAATATATTGTAATTGGCTACAAACTTGAGCAATGTATGTATAATGAAGTCAATTTAATTTTATGTGTGATTGGATTCACAATATTCAAAACTTTTCATTTAAGTGAACAAAAACGGAAAATTGTGAACCCATGTTTAGTACTTAAATATGAATTATTAAACATCTATGAAAACAAAAGAATGATAGGTTATTTCATTGAAAATTTATGAATGATTTAACAACTCTTTTGTTTAAAGTCAACTATGGGTATAGTTAACCTAATATGCAGCAATGAATGATTTTTATCTAAAAAAACTGAAATGTATTGATATATATGTAGAAAAAAGTTAATTTTAAAGGGAACTTAAATAATTGAAAATATCGTAATAAAATGAATGATTGAAAATAAAAAAAGACAAAACGAAACACTATGATGACACAAAACTTGAGTATAATCAGCAAAAATGGGAAAATGCGACAGGTATCATTTATAGGAAAATTTAAAATGAATAACACAAATATGTACAGGTATTTATACATCTAAAAAAAATTGCAAATATGGTATTTATATATATATATATATAGATAGATAGATAGATAGATAGATAGATGGATGGGTAGATAGATAGATAGATAGGTATACAAATGTACACCTGTCCGTCTGTCTCTTTCGTTATCTACCTCTCACTATCTCTGGCTGTCTCTTTATCTGTTTGCCCCCCCCCCTCTACCTTTCTGTCTTCGCCCTCTCTATATCTTTCTCTGTGTGTCTCTCCCTGTCTCTATCTCCCCGGCTCTAATGCTTTTTCTCTATATTTACTCTTTCTTAGTCTCTAGCTGTGTGGCTCTCTCTGTTTCTGTCGGTCTCTCTGACTCTCTGTCTGTTTGTCTCTATCTCTATGTTTCTCTATCGCTCTGTATGTCTCTCTCTGTCTATAGCTCACTCTCCGTCTCTCTCTCTCTGTTTATGTATGTGTCTGTCTGTCTCTCCATCTCTGTCTCTCCATCTCTGTGCGGCTCTGTCGGACTCTCTCGTTATCTCTCTCTCTCTCTGACTCTCTCTCAGTTTTGCCAGTGTCACTCTCGCTATCGGTCTCTCTATCTCTCCATGTCTCTCTCTGACGGTCACCCTTTCTGTCTCTGTCGCTGACTCTCTATTAGTCGTTGTCTTCAGTCTGTACACTGACTACTCTTAACTAGCACTCCCTCTCAGCCCCTGCCAGCTAAAATATATATGCATAAAATATCTATGCACATAAATGGGACTACTTATCGCACTTGTACCATAATACTGAGAATACCTATACCTTTGTCTGAGTGAAAAAGATAAAGAAAAAAAAAAAAAAAAATAATCATGGACCTTCTAGCAGCCATTGCCATGTATGTACTTGTTCATGACTCCGCTTTGGCCTCCAACTTTTGTTTCAATGCCGGCATGGATTATATGGAAGAGATGTTCTGTGGATATGCTGCCATCGTCCTTTATCACCCTAACGATGTACAGCAGCTGATGCCTTTTAGTCAGCATCATGGACTGCTGAGCATCGTTTACAGACCCATTCAGGCCGTCGTACAAGGAGTTGCCTAGAACATTTTACAAACCAAAACGGCCCTGATCAGGGCCACAAATTCTTTCAAAAAGCACTTACACCTCGAAATTACGCATTGTTATCACTTTGTGATTTGATTGGTGTTTTGTCGCATAACGTAACGCCTAGAAAAAGATCATAACTGTTTTAATAATTACACTGTATATATATAACTAATATTACTGTTTATATGGTATGCAGACAACAATGCCATGAAAAGAAATGAAGAATATATCAAGTAATTGATGAGTTATTTACATTACAAACAAGCATGTTTTGTTGTCTTGTAACAACAGTATCGCATACATAGAAAAAGGTCATAATTGCTTTATTAATTATGCTATAAACTTTTAAGTAGTATTATTCATTTCAGTTTTATCATAACATCTTAGCAATGGAGAGATATTAAGGATTTAACAATACAAACATGAGATATATATGTTTTTAAATCACATAATTACTGACATTTTATGACAATACGTGCAGATATAGTAACGCATAGGAAAATATAACAAGTGCTAATTGTAATGGGGTACCATTACAGATGTCCCCCAAACTACCCCTTTGGTCGGAACTGATGAGCCCAATGAACTCACAATGGAAATATAGCTGACACCCATATAGGAAATAGTGGCCATGTTGACGAATCACGAAACGGAGGTTACGACAATGTCCGTGGTGTCCTACTACAGTTGTATATAAAATTTCATTGAAATCGGACAATATATAAATTTCGACCAATCAGAAGCCAGGAAATAGCGGCCATGTTGACGAATCACGAAACGGAGGTTACGACAATGTTGTTGGTGTAATACTACACATATATATTAAATTTCATTGAAATCGGACAATATATAAATTTCGACCAATCAGAGGCCTCCATTTTCGTTTCGGTGGCAACCAAACTTTACGAAAATGTTACCATGTTATTCAGCATCCCTTAAAACACCCATGTACCAATTTTTACTGAAATCGGAGACTGAATTTTGAAAACCGGAAATTAGCTCTGGCGGCCATCTTGGACTTCCGGTCGCGAAAAAACAACCCGTTTTCACACACCCCGCCCCTAATGAGTATGTGTGTGAAGTTTCGTGAAGATCCGTCCAGTAGTTTTTGAGAAAACGGTCGGAATCCTCCGCGGCGGAAGAAAGTGGAAGAAACAAGAATAATAATAATAATAATAAGAAACCGAGCAAAAACAATATGTCCCCCCCACTTCGTTTGGGGGACATAATTAGTATTTGATAATTACAATTCTGATATATAATGAGTATTTCTTGTTTATATACAATGCAAACAACAATGCTATGAAAAGAAATGAAGAATGTATCAAGTAATTAATGAGAAATTAACATTACAAACAAACATGTTTTGTTGTCCTGTAACAACAGTATCACATACATAGGAAAAGGTCATAATTGCTTTATTGACTATGCTATATAATTATGATTAGTATTATTTTACTTTAGTTTTGTCATAGCATCTTAGGTATGGAAAAATATTTAGGATTAAGCAGTGCATACATGAGATATATGCTTGTAAATCACATAAATACTGACATTTTATGACAATACTTGCAGATAAATTAACGCCTAGAAAAATATTCTTTATTTCTAAAAAGAGGTAGGCTTAAACATGACGCATTGTCAAGAAATCATTATTTTGCGAAGCCTAAATACCTGACTCTAATAAGATAGACATAATCAAATATTACGCTTATTTATTGTGATAATTCTTCACAATCTGATTAAAATACAGCTCCTTGTTCTCACTCCGCTTTTCAAGGATCTGAAAACATCCCATAAGAGGTCACGTCCAGATAACTTTGTCGCCTCTTTACTTAACACTAAAATAATTTTTCCAACGACCTGTCATCTTGCAGCAAGCTATTTTGTCACATTATTCCACATGAACTTTTTGGTGAAGAAATGACTAAACGGACAAATGTGTTTATGCAGGCTTTGTCGCCTCAAAATTTCACTGTTAAGATTCTGCCAGTAGTAATTTGATTGGCCAATGCGAAAGGTCATCGGGACATGACCCTCTATTGGATTATCTCTGATCTTAACGCAGCAGAGAGAAGTTTTTACGGAACGGCGCGGAGATCAAGATATGATTTTAATCAGTTCGAGGCCTAACGTTACACACACATACGAATGTCAACACAAGCACGTGGCTACGTTACGTAAACACGACGGTCTGGCATGAAAATGGTCAAAATGCAAGGCTGAATAGACGTAGGAGGAAAACAAACAGGTTCTCAGTTCACATTAAATCCATGACTCCTCACTCCATCTATACGTAATCCTTGAGAATCCTGACGAAACAGAAGCATCCATGACACAAAATTCCGCGAGAAAGAAGTCAGCAGAACAGTCAGAATCACGTGTAATAGGCCTATTCCATGGTAAATAGACCAGCAATCATTGAATGAAGTCGTAGTTGAGTAAGATGTACGATGTCTTACGGAAAGGAAGAGTAAAAGAACAACAAGAACAGTAAATGCTGATGCCGAGACTGGTCTGACCTACTGACGATATTAAGGGGCTAACCCTCTAGCTAACTGACCGTTGGTCAAACAGGTCACGTGATATACTTACAGCCTTACAAAATATGGGAGCAGAATGTAGTGTGGTAATTTAAATGTTGTGTACAAACAATATTTAGGTAAACCCAAATAAACAACTGGTGTTACATTCGCCAATATTTGTACTCGTGATGGAAAAAAACTAACATTGCTAGGACTCCAAATAAAGGTTGTTGACATTTGCAATATTTTTTATGATTACTTTGTATTCCTTAAATTGATAATACTTGTTCTGATAAATTTTGCCCAATAAGAATAATGCAAAATTCCTAGTAGACCTGTATAACCTAATTGTGTCTATAAATCGTTTTGATAAGATTTCAGGCTTGACATACATCAAGTTACATCAAAATCAACTGGAAATTATATCTGCTAGAGCTAGGTATTTGAACAGCATAGAATTTTACACATAGAAATGGTCACTTGGACTTTTCATCTAGTGCTTTAGATTTCTTCAATGAATGAAATGAGACTTGTTAAAGAGACTACATGGTTTGATCAATATTTAATATGATGTACTGTGCTCAAATCTATTCCACCTTTGGTTTTTGACCAGTGGATATTATTATCAGGATAATTCCCCGGGTGGTTTTGAAATACTGTAAAACAAGAAATGTTCGCAATTATTTTACCCTGAATTTGAATCTGTCCGGTCTTGAAAGCAAACTGAATAAATTGGATGCCACAGCGATATAACTTGGATCCTCATTGCACATGTTATATGAGACGCTAGCCCGTATTTCGTAAAATATTAACCCTGTCTAAACTCACCTTTCTATTTATTGCAGGGCTTTTCTGAAAACGTTTCAATTTTTCTTTTGTTGAATTGAGTTTCTAATTAAGGCGTCATCAGCTCACACATGTAATACTTCGACTTATGCACTACTGGAGACACATTGGAAATTGGAATAGTCCGTCAGCATTTGAATATATATGGCTTGCTAAATTAAGACAATACACTAACAAGTAAACTCAGAAACGTGCATCTTCATATCACACAGAGATACAGACTATCTCTCAATGATATCAAGATTGCGACCATAAAGTTTGCCCATAGTCTTCATCAACCTGCATTTCTCGAATCCCTGTGCCGTAAGTTTGTTCGTCAGCAGTTGACATTTATTACGAAAATCAATGTTAGTGAAAAACGTACATGAAGGAGCTCGCAAGATTCTAGGTACTCATACCGTTAAAAAAGAGCCAGTGACAGCGGCAATCAATCTGATTAAAATACAGATCCTTGTTCTCACTCCGTTTTACAAGGATCTGACAACATCCCATAAGAGGTCAGGTCCAGATGACCTTTGTCGCCTCTTTACTTAAGGTCACTCGGTTCCTTTGTCAATATCCATAGGAATTTCATGAAATTTCACTCAAATGTTTACTAGTGTATAAAGAACAAGTATTTTTGTTGTAATTGGCCGAAAAACTGCAGAAATCTGTTTGGGGTGAAAAACTGATATTTGCAGGGAAAACACCAGGAAGAGCGAAATCAACAACTAACATATTTCTTTTTGATGTATTACAATGCTAACTTTATATATACATATAAAATAGAAAAGAAGGCAAATATTTTACGTTTCGTATAACTTTTATTCAACAAAACAAACAATTATATGTATGTTTTTCATCAACATTTTCAAATATCAAAACATTGTGTGGATGAAAAACTGATTTTTTAAAGTTATGTTGTGAAGAAACAATCCTTATTTAACAAAGCATGAAAAAATTGAACCAAAAAACATTATTTCACTTAAAATTTGGGGAAAATAATCAGAATTATTGGTTTTTTTTATTTCAATTGCCTCCCCTTTCACTGCAACTGGACTTAATTGTAGGAGGTATAGATTTTCCCATATCACATAATGCGTTGAAAGTAGTGAGATACTAGGTTTATCGATTGCTTTAGCCTGATTTGAATGTATCCGCTCGCCTGGTATCAGATTACACAGAATATAGTTTATAACTAGCATTTATGACATTAATTGAATAGTGATATCATCAGACCATGTTGCATTAAATATCGAATAAATATAAAGCAATGTGTTTATTTTAATGATGCAGTTGTAAAGAATTGAAGTGGCATATACATGTAAGTTGTCTTGGTGTTTACATTACTAAGCTTAGGCCTATATAGATGAATGAGGGCGAGTGGGGAACTCGCTTATAATGAAAATCAAATGATGACATCGTTGTAGATAAAAACACAAAAGCGTGTTACTAGTTCCACGTCCTTGCATTCACTCCAAAATGTATGTTTTACATAAACAGATTTCTGATAAATGGGAATAACTCAAATACATTGGAGTTACTGATTACCTCCCCTATACCATACTGTATTGTTAACACAACACGTTTACATTAGATCAGGTTGATATAGTCGATAATTACGCAACCAACTTAACCTTCTAGCGTTTACATTGATTCTAGCAGACGCTTGGGTCTTTGCCGGATTGCAAATTGCATGATCATCGGCGTATGTACGGTGAATTTCTTACCCACGATAGGTATGAAATTTGATATCCGTCAAAGCGGCCATGTTTTTGCCAAGAACGATAATCAACGGACCGAGAGACCTTAACACTGAAATAATTTTCCAACGACCTGTCATCTTGCAGCAAGCCATTTCGTCACATTATTCTGCTCGAACTTTTTGGTGACGAAACGACTAAACGGAAAAATGTGTTTATGCAAGCTTTGTCGTCTCAAAATTTCACTGTCAAGATTCTGCCAGTAGTAATTTGATTGGCTAATGTGAAAGGTCATCGGGACATGACCCTCTATGGGATTATCTCAGATCTTAACGCAACAGAGAGAAGTTTACGGAACGGCGCGGAGATCAAGATATGATTTTAATCAGATTGAGCGGCAATTTACGCACAGTTTGTATGCTTTATCTATACTAGGGCTAGAGAAATAGTTTATCACATCGTCTTCACAACAAATTGTGACTGGTGGTCCACAGGGATCCATATTGGGTCCTCTTCTTTTTATTATCTATATTAACGACCTTCCGTTATACACAAAACGTTCAAATATTGACATGTACGCCGATGACTCTACCAATCTGATTAAAATACACATCCTTATTCTCACTCCGTTTTACAAGGATCTGACCACATCCCATAAGAGATCATGTTCAGATGACCTTTGTCACCTCTTTACTTAAAGCTGACAATGCAAGTTAAAATCTTTCAATTAAGATTTGAAAAAAAATATTCAGATTGTGATTACTCCGAATAGTTCCGAGATAAGTGGCAGACATTTTTTATTTACCCTTGCTTGGTAACGTGTGTAGACAACCGTGGGTATAAAAGCACCGATAGTTGCAAAACCGGTTTTATTTCGACACTGCCCTCTCTCTGTAGCACGTCTTTTACACTAACAAATAGTCTGTACACATGACGTTACGGCTCGTTTTCGCGTTTTTTTTTACGAATATGGATATTGGAAAGATATATAATAAATATGAAATGAAATTGTAATAAAGACATCCATATCCCCATGAAACTTGCAACAAAATAACACAACACAACTTTATGTAATACATGTTGCAAGTGAAACAAACAAATGGCTATTTAACGCTTATGCCTACCTTTTTGATATCCAACTAGTACTAACATCCAGCGTAGAAACCATAATAAATCCAAATAAGTCCATGAGAATGGTTCAAATATATAATTCCACATTGTTGACTACACACCTGGGTGTACCGTGTTTTACACGTGTTTGCTTGTCAAGCGTCTACATGACCAAGACTAAGAGTTTGTACGTGGATGCGATTATATGCACGTGAAAGACCGGCGATATATATTGGATTTATGGAAGTATTTTCAGTGATATACCTTTTATTTCGGATACGCAATTTCAAGAATGTGTTATTAGTAACAACCAGCATGGCAGTATTGTGGTTCAAAGTCTAAAGGTGGGTGCGTTTGATTTTTGACAGCGGTTGCCGAGTGCGCGGAGCACTGAATGTTGTGACGGTCAGGAGTACTTTGAAAACCGGTTCTACAGGCTATGACCTTTATATACCCATCGGGGCCCATACTCATTACTAAGCAAAGGCAAAACTAAAATGTCGGCACTTCCTTAGAAACGATGGTCGGAACAAATAGGGGCGATCTCAAAACCAGAAAAAAAATCCAACTTTTTTTTAAAAATATTAATTGAAAGCTTTTTAAGTTGCATTGTCAGCTTTAACACTGAAATAAATAATTTTCCAATGACCTGTCATCTTGCAGCAAGCCATTTCGTCACATTATTCCACATGAACTTTTTGGTGACGAAATGATTAAACGGACAAATGCGATTTTGCAAGCTTTGTCGCCTCAAAATTTCACTGTCAAGATTCTGACAGTAGTAATTTGATTGGCTTATACAAAAGGTCATCGGGACATGACCCTCTATTGGGTTTTCTCAGATCTTAACGCAGCAGAGAGACGTTTACGGAGCGGCGCGGAGATCAAGCTATGATTTTAATCAGATTGTCTAACGACCTGCAGCAAGCCATTTCGTCACATTATTCCAAATGAACTTTTTGGTGACGAAATGACTAAACGGACAAATGCGATTAAGCAAGCTTTGTCGCCTCAAAATTTCAATGTCAAGATTCTGACAGTAGTAATTTGATTGGCTAATGCAAAAGGTCATCAGGACATGACCCCCTATGGGATGTTGTCAGATCTTAACGCAGCAGAGAAAAGTTTACGGAACGGCGCGGAGATCAAGATATGATTTTGATCAGATTGAAGAAAATACTATATGTGTATATTAGAATATAAGTCAATTAATGGAATGGCTCCCGATTATATATCAAACTTACTTACGCTGTTGTGTCCAGCTGTTGGTATCTCACGAGAAGCTTTCAAACTCCCCAAACCTCGTACAGAGTTATTGAAAAAAATCGTTTAGTTACTCAGCAGTTGTCATATGGAATTCTATACCAAGTGAAATTAAAGACTGCATACCATTAGTAATTTTTAAGAACAGTCTTAAAATTTATCTATTACAGTACTTGCATTCTTTTTAATTCTTATACTATACTGTCGGATTTATACGCAATGGTTAATGTTGTTTAAATTGTGTTATTAAATTGACATGTGTTAGTGCAAGATTCTGTCACGAGGAATATTATATGCGCATGTTTATAATGATTATTTTGTTTATAAGTATTAGAAAGATTCAACGTGTAAAAGTATCACGTAGAATGTAGGATTAAAGTCGTAGTCATGATTCTTGATTTCATAGAATTAATTTTAGTATAGTTATCTCAATATTGTTTGTCATATTATGTTTGTACAATGTGATGCATGTCGACCTCATGGGAGATAAGCCTCTGGCTCAATGGGTCATCGACGTTTAAATAAAGTTATTATTATTATTATTATTACAAGCTTTACCGAACATAATCTTACAGTGTACGAGAATGAAGAACGTAGACGTTTCAGTGTACGTTTTTCTTTTCCGAAAGCAACTGTCAACTCTGTTTTCGTCAGCCAATATTTGTCTACCGCGGCTATTGTGACATTTGCGATTCCGGTTCTATTTTTGTATGAACAATCACGTGATTTTTTTCGAATCATGTGACCACTGTCCTGCTTCCGGTTCCGTGCCGATACGCAAGAAAACATCAGAAATGTTTTTTTAACATAGAAATGATAATAAAAATATAACTATGGCACAGATGTGCTAAATAATAAATTTTAATATTAAATAAATATAGTATTATTTGATCATCTAAACTGTTAAGGTTAAAAAAATTATAGAAAATGTTTCATGTCGTACCATGTTGAGATTCCTATAATTAGTCGAATGGCGGCGGCGAAATTGAGCAGACGAGTACCAAATTTAGCGAAAAATGCCGTTTTAAGGTACTTTCCGGTTAATTGACACAACTGAAACCTTGATTTTCCTTCTTAGAATAACATTTGCCTTGTATTGGTTACACCATAGTTTACGAGTTCTTCAGGATATAACCCACAAGGCACGAAGTGCCGCGTGGGTTATACCTGAAGAACGAGTAAACTATTGTGTAACCTACTTGTATCATAGATGTGACATATTTCTTTCATCGAGAACAATGTTCATTTACCTACAATGTTAAAATGTACACTGAACTGGGGCAGGCGTGGGAATCACTGGACTGATTCTGTCAATCCTGGGTTGATGATGACTTCTTCTATTTGATTGGATATTGATTCTGTCAATCCAGAGTTGATAATACACATAGGCACGCCTTTTTAAATATGATTGGTTATTTCTAAATCATTCCTGGGAATATTTTGATTTTGGATTTCACTTTTATTTGTTTTTATTAATTAGACTAAACAATAGGCCACCCACGCTCACTTTATTGCCAAGCATGCTATTTCAAAGTGTCAGATTTTGTAAAGAACTTTGATTTTGACTTCCTGAAAAACATTGATGACTTGAATAATTCACTGTTCCACAAGTTCTGGACAAGTACGACATTTCAAAATATTTAGAGGACTCCGTTTCCCAAAGTTTCAACATGGAATTGCCCGAAGAAAGACCGGAACCCACGAAAAACACAAATCACGGTTCGGACCGCCTTTTAATTCGGAATATAGATCTACTTGAATATACAGGACTTCATGAATGTAAAGAAAAACACACGCCTTAATTGATACATGAAACCAAAGCTGAAACGCGAATCACAGGTACGTGTAAAACCAGAGAATTATACCTTAATAATTGTACAGTGACAATCAATTTCATTTCAAGTGATCTGTTTTATTTGCACTAAAATAGCAAAAACACTGACCAAAGGTACGTTTGTACAGTGTCGCTCAATTTGAAGACATTTGTTATATTTGTGCAAAGGTGAATTGTCTATTGAGTTGGAAAAACAGAAAATGTGTGTATATTTTTAAGTTAAGAAAATGTGTGTATTTTGTAAGGTTAATTAAATGTTGAGTTGGAAAAACTGAAAATGTGTGTATTGTTTTTCAAAAGTACATGACAACCTATTTTCGCTTGTTGTACAATGTATATATTTCAATGTACTTGGGGTCATTTTGCAACATTGTACAACTGCAACATTGGGGAAATAGGCCATGGTAAGAACCTATGTTCTTACTAGATAAGAACATGGGTTCTTACTGGGTGAGGTCAACCCTTCATAATATATTCCACGGACGAGATGAAAGAAATATGACACATCTATGATACAACAGAAAATGTATTTCATCTAGAAATTGGTCCAAACACGAGCTAATTATTATTATTATGTAAGATTATGTTTTAATTACAAGCTTTACCGAACATAATCTTACAGTGTACGTGAATGAAGAACGTATACGTATCAGCTGTACGTTTTTGTTTTCCGAAAGCACGGTCAACTCAACCATAATTCGTCCGTCAAACCATGCTCTTTGTCTTCTTTGATGGTGTCGTATTTCTTTTTGTTGATCAGTTGCATCTGTTTCAATCTTTCAATAGTCTCTTTCAGCTTCTTTCTTATCTAGTCTTGTGACTCTGTTTTCGTCAGCCAATATTTGTTTACCGCGGCTACCTGACATTTGCGCTTCTGGTTCTATTTTTATACGAGCAATCACGTGATTGTTTTTTTTTTCGAATCATGTGACCACTATCCTGCTCCTGGTTCCGTGCCGATTCGCAAGAAAACATGAGAAATGTTTTTTAAACATAGAAAACGATAATAAAAATATAACTATGGTACTGATGTGCTAAGTAATAAATCTTGATATTAAATAGATATGTTATTGTTTGATAATCTAAACTGTTAAGGTTAAAATAATTATGTTTCATGTCGTACCATGTTGAGATTCCTATAATTTGTCGAATGGCGGCGGCGAAATTGAGCAGACGAGCACCAAATTCAGCGAAAAATGCCGTATTAAGGTACGTCTGGTTAATCGACACATCTGAGACCTTGATTTTCCTTCTTAGAATAACATTTGCCTTCAGAAAATGTATTTCATTAAGAAATTGGTCAAAACACGAGCTAATTTTTTTATTATGTAAGATTATGTTTTAATTATTATCTTTCGAAAACTATTGGACCGTTGAAGGCCACGCCCATACATTGGTGTTGAGTTATATATGATAAATGTTGTATGTTCGTTTGGACAAAGTGAATAAGAATAAACATAACAAGCATACATGACTCAACACCAATGCATGGGCGTGGCCTTCAACGGTCCATTAGTTTTAATTTTTCAAATGTACATATTAAAACCACAAGCGTTAAAAACGCGAAACGGCAAGTATCCCTGACGTCTCTGTTTCGGTGTCGACGTCTCTCGTGCGCTTGAAGCGGTCAGATCCTGATATACTATGATCTGCAATAACAATATTCATTTTTACTATTTCATATATAATTATGAAAGAAAATTTGGTGTGTTCGCTTGGACCGTTAATACTCGAATGGCCACTACTATCATTTTACTCATCAACATACTGGACATCGGTACGTGACACCACAATGTTAACAAACATTGGAGTCACGTGACTAGGATAAATAAATTTCTCATTTTGTGTTTATTCCATCCTAGACGAAACACCCCAAGGTGGGAGTTCAATATTGGGAAAAATACTAAATGAAGGGTAAAGATATGCACTGGAGATTCAAAATCTAGTTGTCCTTGATCGTTCATGATGTAAAAGAACTGAACAAATGTATAACTTGTTTCTACACATCCTTCCAAAGACGTTCAATTCTCTGGTTATGGACAGAACGACCAGTTAGCAAACTGTTTGCCTCAGGTCCATACATCATATTCATAAACAGTCCAATATCTACATGCTTCGTCCATGGTCTGACCGCACTCAAGCAGGGAGTCCATATTTGGTACAGGCTGGCACAAAGAGACCCATCCAATTCATCTCAAGAAGTAGTGTTAACTTTCATTGTCAAAATCAAAGATGGCCTTCCATCAGACATTTTCTTTTTCTGATCAGTCTAACAAAATTACAAGTGCACAACTAGAGAACAAGAGAATCCTACATATGAAATTTGAGAAAGATTCGACTTGTACATCTGTAAAAATAGAAATAACAAACTTTCAATGTCAAAATCCAAGATGGCCACCAGTCAGCCAATAAATTGTGTTTGTGTTACCGATTAGTCCAAAAATCAAATGGGTACAACTAAGAACCAATAGATACCCACAAATAACATTTCAGAATGTCCTATCTAGTACTTAATTGTTGACAAGAAATGGAGATAAATAATGATCTGTCAAATTAAAGATGGCCACCTGTCGGCCATATTGTTTTACAGATCTGTCCCAAAATTAATCAGTGTGCCACTGGGGATCCAGGGAACTAAATAAAAACAGCACAGGATGGGCATATTTTGGTCTGATGAGCAAAAGAACTCAGAACAGTGGTTTTTTTCTCTTTACCTGATCAGTTTCATATGTCCATCCTCTTCATTAGTTTAGAAATTTTGGATTCCTACCTTTTGGCCCCTAGCATCACTGACGAGTCCTAGGAGGACGAAACAGCTGTATGATGCATTTGAATTCATTTTTTCGGCATACTGTATCTATTACCAAATTTAAGAGGTGCAGCATATGTGTGTGTTACGTGATCTCCATCAATATCCCTCCGTGAATTGGGACAAGGAACAGAGTACTGGCGTCGTCGAATACCCTGTCGAATTCTGCTGGCTTCGGGATCTACCGCATTCAATGTTGACCTCACCCGATGGCGCTGTACTTTGATGCCTTTTCCCTCTAGATATCCAGACATCATCTGTAAACGAAACATTAACAAAAGCATAAGTCGTGACCATTCGTCTGGGTTTATTACATGTACTTAACACTGCAGTAAGGCAATAGTTGGACCAAAGAAAAGTGATGTAACACGCACATAAGCTGCGCCGAAAAAAAATGAATTCAATTGCATCATACAGCTGTTTCGTCCTCCTACACAGTGTTAAAGCCAAGTTTAGGGGGAGGCAATTCATATAGTGGAATTGCCGTTTTGGAGGTTAAAAGGTAAGTTTTTGAAGGGATTCATAAGGCTTTTAAAACATTTGATATGTACACGGACTGCAATAAGACATGCACTTTTCATACCAATAGTTGTTTTGTACCTAACTATAACCGTTTTTTTCAAACACTTCAACACAGTCTTGCCAAATGCTTGGTGTTTGGTAAATGTGTTCACAAAAAGGGCATTTTTAGGTCATCTGACCCAAAGGGTCAAGATGACCTATAGTTACCGTGCTTCGTCCGTCGTCGTCCGCCGTGCGCCGTCCGCCGTCCGCCGTCCGTCAACTTTTCACATTTCAAACTTCTTCTCAAGTTCTACCAATGGGATTAAGCTGAAACTTGGCTGAAATGATCCTGAGATAGTCCTGACCAAGTGTTGTTATTTTTCGGGTCGGTCCGAAATCCAAGATGGCCGCCAGAGCCGCCATCTTGAAAAACACATTTTCAACTTCTTCTCAAGTTCTACCAGTGGGATTAAGATGAAACTTGGCTGAAATGATCCTGAGATGGTCCTGACCAAGTGTTGTTATTTTTCGGGTCGGTCCGAAATCCAAGATGGCCGCCATAGCCGACATCTTGAAAAACACATATTAAACTTCTTCTACAGTTCCACTGGTACCTGTGAGCTGAAAATTGGTAGGGATGTTCAGGAAGGGCAGCCCATAAAATGTTGTTATTTTTCGGGTCCGAAAAACTCGCGACATTTGTGCCATGGCGGCCATTTTGTGACATGATTGCGCAATCACTGTTTTCCTGAACAACACCTATTTTAAACTTCTTCTTAAGTTCTACCAATGGGATTAAGCTGAAACTTGGCTGAAATGATCCTGAGATAGTCCTGACCAAGTGTTGTTATTTTTCGGGTCGGTCCGAAATCCAAGATGGCCGCCAGAGCCGCCATCTTGAAAAACACATTTTCAACTTCTTCTCAAGTTTCACCTGTGGGATTAAGCTGAAACTTGGCTGAAATTATCCTGAGATGGTCCTGACCATGAGTTGTTACTTTTCGGTCGGTTCGAAATCCAAGATGGCCGCCATCTTACAAAACACATTTCAAACTTCTTCTCAAGTTCTACCTGTGGGATTAAGCTAAAACTTGGCTGAAGTGATTCTGAGATTGTCCTGACCAAGTGTTGTTATTTTTCAGGTTGGTCGGAAATCCAAGATGGCCTTCAGAGCCGCCATCTTGAAAAACACATTTCAAACTTCTTCTCAAGTTCTACCTGTGTGATTAAGCTGAAACTTGGCTGATATGATCCTGAGATGGTCCTGATCAAATCTTGTTACTTTTTGGGTCGGTCCGAAATCCAATGTGGCTGCCAGAGCCGCAATCTTGAAAAACACGTTTCCAACTTCTTATCAAGTTCTACGACTGGGATTAAGCTGAAAATTGGCTGAAATGATCCTGAGATGGTCCTGACCAAGTGTTGTTACATTTCGGGTTGGTCCAAAATCCAAGATGGCCGCCAGATTCGCCATCTTGAAAAACAAAATTGCCGTCCGTAAACTTTTCACATTTTAAACTTCTTCTCAAGTTCTATCCGTGGGATTGAGCTGAAACTTGCTAGAAATGATCCTTAGGTGGACCTGACCAAGTGTTATTATTTTTCAACTCCGTTGGAATTAAAAGATGGCCGCCATTTTGAAAACACATTTTAAACTTTTCATAGAAAAATAATCCCCAGATAGTCCCAACCAAATGTTGTTATTTCTCCAGTCCGTCAGAGATCCAAGATGGCTGCAACAGCCCCCATTTTGCATCCACATCTAACACTTTCCATGATCTGAAACTTGCCTAAAATGATTCTGACCAAATGTTATTTTTCGCACTGTTCCGAAGAAATCCATGATCATCACCATCTTGAAAACCACATTTGTGTGGCATATTGTTACATGATTGTATTACTAATTCCTAGAGGAGAGGAATTTATATAAGCTATTAGCTTGTTTTCCAATCCTCACTATTTGTATTATTTCTATATATGTAATATACATGTACACTGATGGAAATAAAATATTGTTTAAACTAATTCCATAATGGTATCACAATTGGTAGTCAGATGACCGTTAAGGCCCTTGGGCCTCTTGTTCTTTTTAAAATACGCAGTGTTCTATACATAACTAATTGAGTATTGCTACAATATGTTTGTGATGTGGACATGACAATAAAACACGCGTGCACACTGTTATTTTAGGATTGGAGATAGAAATCAATTGCGAACACGATATTTGCTTAGGTGGGGGGGGCAATGCAGATTCATTTTTTTTTTTTTAACTTTTTGTCCTTTAAATTTGTTTATGATTGCACAGATAACACAGTTGACTGACAGAGCAATCTGATTCAAATCATATTTTGATCTCCGCGCCGTTCCGTAAACTTCTCTCTGCTGCGTTAAGATCTGACAACATTCCATAGGAGGTCATGTCCTGATGACCTTTTTTATTAGCCAATAAAATTACTATCAGAATCTTGACAGCGAAATTTTGAGGCGACAAAGCTTGCATAATCGCATTTGTCCGTTTAGTCATTTCGTCACCAAAAAGTTCATTTGGAATAATGTGACGAAATGGCTTGCTGCAAGATGACAGGTCGTTAGAAAAATTATTTTAAGTGTTAAATAAAGAGGCGAGAAAGGTCATCTGAACGTGAACTCTTATGGGATGTCGTGAGATCCTTGTAAAACGGAGTGAGAACAAGGATATGTATTTTAATCAGATTGTTGACTGAGTTGGATATGAACATATATCTACATTCTACAATTGTAGTTTTGTGGCTGAAATATCGAAAGGCACTAATTATAATCATACCAGTGATCCTGCATTCCGATATTGATCATGCAGTTTTCTAATTTCTTGGACGATGTCTTCATCTGTGATGTTGCTGTATTAAGTTGATGGCTTCAAACCTTCTGCATTGTGCTTTTTATAAATCAATGATGCAGAACACGAATTGTTGTGCCATCTTGGATGCTGTATAACCCGATTTTATTTATTTGATTCAATTCAACAGACCCGAGGATCCAATTACAGAATTGATAACAATGATAACAAAAGTATAATAAACTATCACAGATAAGTACATGCAAGTCATTTATAAGATTGAAAATATTAAAGTATGGTATGCAGTACCTAAACATGGAATCATTTAAAACATTATGCCTCTTTCAAAGAAGACAAGAGTACATTCAAAAATAAAGACAAGAGCACTGGTATGTCGGTTGAAAGTTCTAATTACACGATTAAAAGTACTGAATTTTCTAACATTAAGCCTACTATGAGGACAACTAAATTGCAAATATACAGAAGATCGTAAACATTTTCTTGGAGCTAACACACCAATTCTTTCTATAAGATATGGACAGTCAAATAGACCATGAACACATTTGTAAAAGAAACAAAAGATCTAAATATTGGCGTCTGCTTTTTAGAGAAGGCAACTTAAAATATTTACAGACATCGGAATAAGAAAAACTATTAAAATCAAACTTTGTCTTGAAACACAATAATTTTAAAACATTTCTCTTGATAGTTTTAACTTAGTGTATAAGATAGATTGGTACGACGACCAGATCTCGCTACAATATTCCAGTTGACTTCTAACTAGATTGATGTACAAGGACCTAATAACAGATACATTTGTAAAAGATTTACAGGAACGTTTTAAGACCAAGCGTTTTCATACTCTTTGACACAACTTTTTTATTATGGTGAGAAAAATTAAAGTTTTCAGATAAGGATAAGTCCTTGACACATGCGACTTTGACTTAAAGCTCGCCACCCATATAATACGAAAACTGAATAAGTTTGCATTTCATGGAGAAGTTAATTGTATAACAATTTTTGACGTTGACCTGCATTACGGGTTTACAAAATTTACTGTCATCAGCGAACATAAAACAAGAAGAATAGTTTAAAACTGCAGGCAAGTCATTAATACAAATTAAAAATAGCTTTGGCCCAAGTATGGATCCCTGGGGTACACCGGACACCAGCCGGATGTCGCCCCATTAACAGTTACCCTTTGGTGCCTGTTACTAAGGTAACTGGTAAACCAGTTTAAAATGTTACCTCTAAGACCATGGGCATGCAGTTTAAATAATAATAACTTATGACTCGATTTGTCAAATGCCTTCTAAAACTCATTATATACATCATGAACATCGTTCTTTTTGTCGAAAGCTTCAGACACATAACCGGTAAAACACGCAGATTTGTTACAGTAGATATTTTAGGCATGAAACCATGTTGTTCCTTACAAATATAAGGATTTATAAAAGATGAAAATTCAATGTCAACAAGTTGTTCAAACATCTTTGACAATATGGGCAATAAAGACAGGTCTATAGTTTGTAACACTATTTCTTTGACCAGATTTAGAAATTGGTATCACGTTTGCCTCAATTAAGACAATCAGGGAAAACACCCTCGTGGATGGATTTATTAAATAAATTACAAATCGGAACACACAGTTCGTGTGCGCATTCTTTAAAAAACAATGCCAGATATATTGTCATACCCGCAAGCTTTTTTGGGATCAGTATCTTTTAAAACCTTCAGAACATTGGTACAAATTAATTTTATAGTTGTTAAAGGATTTTCAAAACAACGTTTGGCAAAAATATCAGGCATGTCATCAGGTGTAATATCACGGATCACGGGTTAACACACTTTAAAAAAAAGTTCTAAACATTTCTGCAGATTCGAGATTACATGTAGTTTTGTTACCAGAATTATGTATAGAGTCCGGAATTCGACCCTCTTTCCTTTTACCATTTACATAACCCCAATCATTGTATTTTGTAGTTTGCAAGGATTTTAAATTCTTTGCGTAGACTGCTAAAAGCCTTTTATTCTGGAGAGTCGTTCCGTTTTCCGCACCTGACATATTCTTTGTAGGCTGAATCCTTTTCTTTTAATGAAGGAATCAAGTCATTGTCGTACCACTGGGGAAAACGCCTTTTTTCTACTCGTATTTGAGGAACACAAGATTTGATCATAGAAATAATACAAATAATGTCTTGAAACATCTGAAAAGATAAATTTGTAGCAGGAGGAGGTGTGGCGAATGGGTGCGGCTTCCGGTATAGTGGAATTTGTACTTCGCGTTGTGTTTTTGAATGACATTTGTCTTCCACACCCATTCCTCACGCCTCTCAACTGCAAAGTTCTTTTCAGATTCCGGCGGGACTCATTGGAAAGACAACCAGAAGATTAAATTAAATTCAATAATTTATTAACATATGTAAAATATAACAAAATAGAATATCAAAAAGGACCCCTAAACTTAACAGAACATAAAAGAAAAATGAGCCTGGATAATAAAAGCCTAAACTGGAATTTGCAATAATTTCATAACATCTAAATAAACTAAATAACATATAAACCAAGATATAATAATGCCTAAAGGGAGGTAATTTCATCTAATTAAAATGTAAACAAAGGGGAAACAATCTCATAATCCAAGATGTCAACTGAATATAACAAGAACACTGATACATCAGAAAGGGCCCCGCAATATGTCTGATGCTCCAATGAATATTGGTATTTTAGAGTTGTAGTACAATGATGTTACATTTGTAAGTGTTAGAAAACAATTATGAATTAAAACAAAAAAAATCAGCAATAATTAAGAAAAGTTTTTGTATGTTTTTAATCATGTCAAAGTATTTTGTTTCCATTAGCGTTTAACTGTGTGGAATTGTCACATTCTTTTATCTAAGGAAAAAGAAAAAATCTGAAAAAAAATATCAAGACACAATGAACTGAATATTGTCCAATGATTCATAGTAAATATTCTTTCTTACCCATCACATAAGATCTACAAATATTTGTTTATGGTCGCTGTAGTATGTCCATAGTTGAATCACCTTGACCGTTGACCTTTGAACTAGTGACCTTGAACTATGAGTTTGATCATTGTCAGTTAACTCTTGGTTTATTTTTTCACTACTTTGCATAATCGATTAGTGAACAGTTAAAAACAGTAAAGATTCAGTATTTTCATGTTAATGTTAAAATCCAATATGGCCGCCTAACAGCCATTTTGAATCCGATTTGCATGAAATACTACACATGTGATCTAGGATGAATGAGGAATCATCAGTTCCAGTTTGATACAAATCCTTCATCTCCTGCAAACATTTTTGTGCAGAAGAAACAGCAAAGATTCAGTATTTTCATGTTAATGTTAAAATCCAATATGGCCGCCTAACAGCCATTTTGAATCCGATTCGCATGAAATAATACACATGTGATCTAGTTTGCATGAGGAATCATCAGTTCCAATTTGATACAAATCCTTCATCTCCTGCAAACATTTTTGTGCAGAAGACAAAAAACGGACAGACGGACGGACAGACAGACGGACAACCTGATTACTATAGGGCACCCGCATCTCTCGATGCGGGGCCCTAATAATAACAATAAAAAGTATAAAATATTCTGTACCAAAGTTAACATTTCCCCTAATTCCCCTTAGCAATTTAACAACCTATAAATAGTAATAATAAAATAAAGTATAAAACAGAACTATAATGATTAAATAACCTAACTATAAATGTAACAAGTAACAATTTAATCTATATTAACAAAACTATAAGGGCCAAAAACAACAAAGGAAGATAACCCTTAAACCCTAAAATATACAAAATTCCATTTTAAAATCCTAATTTGCTCATAATTAAATTAATAGCCTACACCTACATAACAATTATAAATGAACCTAAAAATAAACTGAGAATCAAATTTACCGTTAACAATTAATAATACCTATCTCATCAAAATTCCCTAACATAAAGATGTGTATAAAAAATTAAACTTCATCCCAAAATATATACAAAAATAAACATTTGTCATAAAATTATATCAAATACCTAAATTGATCCATTACAAATGGATCAATTTCCTACGTATGTGTGAGTTTAATAACCCCCCTTTCCCTAGTAACCTATACTAATATCCTGTAGTATATATATATCCACCCCCCTCCCTAGTAACACATAACCTCATCCTTACCCAACTCATATCCTAACTAGTAAATAGTATAGATCTGTACGTGCCATCAGACTGCAGGAAATATATTAGCTGTAACTTTGGTAATATTGTATAATAGATTGAATGAAGTATAATAGACAGGTAAATATGGGGTAAACCCAACGATATCTATAACGAACAGGGCCGACCTAAACCTACGTGCCACACCCTAGGACGTGATATCCCTTTTATAACAGGCGCTGTCAGCTCACCCACACACCCACTATTCCCTGTAATGACAATACACGTGAGACCGTGCACTCCATGGGACCACGTGGCATTCTACCACGAGCTTCCCGACGGTACCGGACTACGCTACCATCTCCCTGTTTATATTTATAACATTCCTGGTAAAC
The DNA here is from genome assembly GCA_947623455.1 of Mimachlamys varia. Lineage (NCBI taxonomy): Eukaryota > Metazoa > Mollusca > Bivalvia > Pectinida > Pectinidae > Mimachlamys > Mimachlamys varia. The sequence continues at coordinate 2,752,043 of OX392531.1, read as the reverse complement.
GGACGGTAAAAACTCGTCCTTTGGCAACTAATGTTAGACCAAAGTATCTAAATTCTCAATAAACTTGTCTTGTTACCGCTGTCAAGCAGCTGTCCCGATATGTAATACCTAACGACATGACTGAAATTGACTACGAACCCAGATTGCTGAGTACTAGTTTATAGTTGAAATCTACATCTATCTACGGGTACAGAATATATAACATTTTAGTATTTATTTCATTACGGAACTATCTGAAGTTGAAGGTGATACGGGGCATGGGGTACCAGGGTGCCCCCATTCCGGAGACTGCTGGTACTTACCAGGGGAAGTGGACTGGTTCAATCAGTCCTTCAATCTGACGAGTATACACCCCGCTTCTTAGAGACGATGGCTGTCGCGGCTTGTCTAGCTCTGGACCAATCACCGCGCTCGTTACAAGTTGACAAGCAGGTGTAAAACATGGCTGCGTATGGCTCCATTTTCGAACAACCGAAATGTAAATTCGCTTCATACACATTACCAAGGCTTTGATTTACCGTAACGTAATAACGATTCAAGTAAGTGAACTTTACTGACTTTGACCGTGCCAGCTATCAGTGCTACGGTTGTTGCATAGGGTTTATACTTAGCGAAAGCCGTACATGACTAACCGGCCTCCGTTACATACCTCCCCCGAGTCAATATTGAAAAATTTATATCAAGATTGCCTAAGAAACTCTCAACAGGTATAGGATGATATTAACTGTATTTTCCTAACTTAATTTTATCGAAAACTCTTTATAATTTTACTTAATATTACCCTACACTCTAATGAACACGCACAGATTTAATTGAACCTATGATAATAATAAAATCTTACCACATTAGCAACTCTACCCCCCACCCTACCACTGCCTGAAATATTATTGTTCTATAAAACCACCGTTGCCGCCCAGCATGACCGCCACCCGCTCTTTCAATTTGTCTTTCATTCCCTTTCTCCCTCCGTTTCACCCTTTACGGTAGCCCCGGATCTCCCCGGCTACTTCCTCACTCCCTACAATCACGTCTCGGCTGTTCAGGGCGGAGGGATCTCTGGGGGGAAACTAGACAGTCCACCTCCGACTATGCCTAAGGCGGGCGGACTCTTCTCTCCCCCTGAGGTTTATCCGACCTGAACAGCCGGGTTCCTCTTCCTCCCTCCTGGCATCTTCCTCCTTGTCTTTCCGTTCCTGCAGGGGCGTCCTTGCCGGTGGCAACGGCGGCTTGGTCGGTCCTGGATCCACAAAGCGTGAGTTCGGCAGGCTCCTCTTCATGATAAGCGAATCCAGGACCGGCCGGGTGTGCAATCGCAGGATGTGAGCCCTGCACTTGGTGCGGTGACTGAACTGCCGCCGACACCAAGTGCACTCCTTTAAGGTCACTAGACGGCTATGGAGCCGAGTCCAGTGCTCCATCAGCCTCTGTTGTCGTGTGAATATGCCCAGGTCCTTGCATCGCTGGACTGGGCAAAACATGCCCTGGGTGTCCCAAGGCTCCCTCCCCTCTCTGTTCTCTAGTGTTATAAAGTCCTGGGCCTCTGCTTCATCGTACATTAAAGGGGCATCCCGCGAAACTAAGTTTTTTTTCATCATTTTTTTCAAAATATTACATACATATATCGAGTGAGTATTCTTATGGACTATGACGAACGGATTTTGCTGATATGTATTCATAACATTAATAATTTCTAAATAACTAGTGGAATTTCTATCGGTCTAGCCAGACGCTTCAGCTTGGGATTTCCACTTACCAACGCATGCGCAGCCGAGCGCCGTTTCCATTGTGAGCACTCTACCTGTTATTACCGTTACACCTAGATAAGGCCTAATTACTAAGCGAAAAGTTGCCGAATGGTCAAAATATGACGCAAGAATGCGTTACAGAGTCATATTGAGAGATGGGAAGTACGAAAAGGAGAAACTAGCTGCTTTATTGTGTGTATGTTACATATTTCTTTTGTGTAGCGGTACTCTCACAAATAAAACGTTAATTTGGTTTTGGGGCTACCCAAGGGGAAACTGTTTCAGTGCTCTGTTGCATAAAATGCGTGTATAATTAAACTTAAGAGTGTGTTTTATAATATTCCCTTTATAATATCTCATGCTCCAGTAAAACGGCATGATTTAATTATATTGCTGGATAGAAAGACCTTTTCAAATACAATATATACCATAACAGAAAAAGTCGTTTGATTACGTTGTAAAACGGGACGTGCGACCGAGGTACATATGACTTCAATTTAAACAAAAGGAATGAAAACACGTCTTCACGCGTAAAAAAAGTGATATTCATACCTTATCTATTAATTAGTGAAGGTACAAATATCAATGGGTTGCGACCCCGGTATTGAATTTGATACGAAAATATATACATATAAACGGGAAAAAAAATAAAATAAAAAAAAAAAAACAAACAAACATATACAACAAATACCTATATGTATTTCCCCTGCCTGCAGTTTTTTTTAAAAGGTCAACGTCCCTTTACAAAAAGATTAAAAAAAACATGTAAAAAGAAAGTGGAATTATCATAACATAATCATAACTGATAGTTATATGTACCCGTATTTCAACAGTTCCAAATCTGATATGGATGTAGTCATGTTTTCAATGAACACGTATCTCGCATAAATGTCCCGGTACATACCTTTTATGAAATCATCTGAAAAGTTGGATTCGTGAATATTACCTTTTACATAAATCAAGGTTTGTACCATGGCCGTTTTCCGTACCCATGTGTACCGGTCTCGGTAAATATAGATAATTCCTGGTGTCGAAAAATGGTGCCGATATGCCGACATTTATTCTTCATTTGAATATGGGTATGTGTGAAATTGATGTCTGATTTTAATGTGAATGTGATTCAATAAGTTTATACACGGATTTTGTCTCTGTTTCATCAGCCATATACATTATACACGTCCCCTCCCTTACGGCCTCTCTTCCGTCAAACCGATCAGGGCACTTACAGCACACCTGTCACGTTGCGTCATCACCGCTATTTTTATCGGGGCTTTCCCGAGGAATGCGATTTTGCAAATGGTCAATTAAGACATTTTGAGCGAACTTTGAATATTGGGATAGCAGGGAAATAAGTAGTGCAGACGCCATGTATATTCAAGAACAGGCATTTAGGCTTTCGCGGGATGCCCCTTTAATAGTTCTGCCATCTGTAACATCATCCCGATAACTCTTCACCTTTACCCCTCTAATACATATATACGTACATATTTCTGTGGGCTTTTTTTTTCTTTTTTTTTCCAATCAGTTACTTTATAGAACTTTTTCAGTTCCTTCTCCCTTTAATTTATAGCCCATGATATATATGTCAGTTATCTGCTTGTGTATTAATATAATATTTATAAGTGTACCCATTAACATTAATATTTCCAATAAAATACATATCCCTCTAAAATTTAGGGGAAAGCTTAAGTAATGCTGCCAGGTGACAGAGTTAAATGTATATTGCCATGTTTTTATCCCCCCCCCCCCACCCACCCTATAAGCTTGAAGTATCCATATGATTGCCTACGGGAATAAACCTGAGGCGGATTTACCGCTTTCCCCACCCTCGTCCTTTTCCCTATTTCTACCTGTTGTGTATTGTCCCACCTTGTGACCTGACTATCATTGCCCTTTGATGGCCCCTTTCCTGCATGAACATCCCCCTCAGTGTCCTGAGACTCACGTGCTGAGTCTTTCAACTCATGATCTTTTGATATCCTCCCCCCAGACTCAAGCACTGAATCCTTCACTCAACGTTCTGGTGCAATGTCTCCTAGGTAAGACTTAAGCTGATCAATGTAAATGTTGATTGTCTTAGCTGTTGGACCCCTCTGAATTGTATACGTCAGGTCAGACAACTTCGATACTACTAAATAAGGTCCTGTCCACCCTAGTTCTAATTTTTGACTTGCTGCTGGGGGATACCACCTCCATACCCAGTCCCCAATCTTAAGTTGTTTGTTTCTTGTACCCATGTCATAATATTTCTTTTGTCTTTAAGCAGATAACCCTAAATTTTCATTTGCTGTTTGAAATGCTGAGTTCATGGCCTGCTGCATCCGCTCGACATATGCTACTGGACATGGACTTCCTGCGTCATTTGGCGGCATCCCCACCATGAGGTCAATCGGTAGCATCACCTCCCTCCCCAGCATTAGCAGGTTTGGTGAACACCCTGTGCTGTTGTGTTCTGATGATCTGTAAGCCAGCATGAGGTAAGGTAAATGGTCGTCCCAATCCTCCTTATTTTTTTGGGCGAAGGCTGCGAGCATTCTTTTCATAGTTCTGTTGAATCTTTCTACCAAGCCGTCTGATTGTGGGTGATATGGAGATGTCCTTGTTTTGTTTATCTCCAGCCTCTGGCAAACAGCTTGGAAAAGTTCTGACTAGAACTCTGCCCCTTGATCTGTATGGATGAACTCTGGACAGCCAAACCGACAGAAAACCTCAGTTACCAGTTTATCAGCTACAGTGAGTGCTGTATGATTGGGTACTGCAAAAGCTTCCTTCCATTTGATGAAGTAATCGCCTATTACGATTATGTATGCGTTTCCACTGTTGGATACGGGTAATCCTCCAAAGATGTCAACTGCCATATACTGCATAGGTCTGGAGGGTTGAAATTGCTTCAGGGCTGATTTGTCTGACCCTGGGCCTGGTTTTCCTTTGGCGCAAAGGTCGCATTGTCTACACCACCTGGCAATATCTTCTGTCATTCCTATCCAATAAAATCTTTTCCTGATTGTTGCTAAGGACCTATCTCTGCCAAAATATTTTGGGTTCTACTTCCGGTTTCAGTTCTACTTCCGGTTTCGGTTCTACTTCCGGTTTGCTACAATCTGGACAATCTTCTCTCTTACTTACATTTTCTTATTGCCTGTCGAGACATTGCATCTGCATTCCGGTGTTGTGTTCCTGCCCTGTAGGTAATGTCGAAATCAAATGTCTCAAGGAAACTGATCCATCGTGCCAGCATTCCTTCTGGTTCTTTGAAGTTCTTGAGCCAGACTAACGGTGCATGGTCGGTGCGTATGGTGAATTTTCTTCCCGTCAGGTAATACTTTAAAGTGTTTAATGAAAGTGACGACTGCCAGTAGCTCTCTTTTTGCGGTACAGTAATTCTGTTGCGCTCCATTTATTGATCTTGTCGCATAGCAGATTACTTTTTCTTCACCATCCTGGATCTGTGACAGTACAGCTCCTATCCCCAACGCACTAGAGTCAGTATCGAGGACGAATTTATCGTCCCTGGTAGGAAATCTCAGTACGGGAGCTGTCAGCAGGCATCGCTTCAATACTTGAAAGGCTTCTTCACACCTGGAATCCCAGCGAACTCAGTGTTCTTTTTCAGCAGCTTTACTAGTGGTTGCGCGGTTTCAGCAAAATTCTCTACAAATTTTCTGTAGTATCCTACAAGGCCTAAAAAGCTACGTATTTCAGATACGTTACTTGGTCTGCTCCAATCCTTAATGACTGATGTCTTGGCAGGATCACATTTGATTCCTTCCCCGGACACAACATGGTGACATGATCTTATTGATATGTTGGTGTAGGTCGGTGATGATTTCCGGTTGGTATAATATTCACGATGGCGGAGGATTAAGTTCGGCAGTACGAGATTCTATTTCTCCCAGCTGAAAAAAAATTCGAACTTGTTCTTTGCATATATATTAAGATTTGAATGTAGGTGAGAGCGTACTCTCTTGATAGAGATATATTTGATTATTATAAATGCTCTCTACTGTCGGGTGTGGGGCGGCCAGACCGTCTATTTTTAGTTGGTATTTAGATATTTGATACATGCGGCGTAATTTAATAGGAGGATCGCCAGCCTCGACCTGGAGGCTGGCTAAGGACGTGCCTTTCATGGCGTGTAAACAAAATTTAAAACATTTATATTGAAATGAATCAAGTTTTTCCAGTTGAGTGTTACTGGCGGAGTTATACACTTCCGCTACATAGTCTAATACACTACGTATCAGTGTTTTATATAAAGTTAACATCGTATAGCGGTCACACCACCAATCTGTCCCGCTAAGAAATTTAATCAAATTGAGTCGTTTTTCTCCCTTTTGTATTATATGATCTATATGTGTATTCCAAGTTAAGTTATTGTCAAGAAACATACCTAAAATTTGACAATACTTTGATTGTTTAATTTCCCGTCACGACTTTCTACATCTTTGCGGAGTTTCGCTGTCTAAATAAAACTCCCACAATCTGTGTTTCTAATTTCAAAACCCCATTTATTGCACCATATTTAATAACTTGTTTATCTCCTTAGAGATACATGCACTTAAATATTTTATGTTCCGATGGGCCTTCCAGGCGGCATTGTCAGCGGCAAACTGTGAAATGTTTTTAATATTAATTAGTCACTTAGAAATATCATTGATACAAATGTTGAAAAGTGTTGGACTAAGGACCGAGCCCTGGGGGGTACCATTCTCTACAGGGATGACATCCGATACGTCACTTCCGATTCTAACCTGTAGACTTCGGTCTTGTATAAATCTTTAACAAAAGAGTACATGTTACCGTTTATACCCATTCCTTTCATTTTATACAATAAGCCATCTCTACAAATCATATCAAAAGCTTTTTCAAAATCTATACATACTGCTAATAAGCATTCTTTGTTCAACATAGCCTTTTTTTACTTGATAAGCTATTTTTCCGGAAGCCACGCTGATTAGTTGTAATTAAATTATTTGTTTCTAAAAACCACTTCAATATGTTGTTAACCATTTTTTCATTATTTTACACATTGTAGATGTTAGTAATATAGGTCGATACGATAGTGGGAGACTAGGGTTTTTACCATTTTTATGTATAGGTACCACTATTGAGAGTTTCCAGTCAGTTAGAATATTTTGTTTTTCCCACACTGTATTAAGGAAATGTAATACAACTTTTTTAGATGGTACACTCAATTTTTTTATATAATATATAAGGAATATTGTCACCACTCCCCACCCCCCCGGACTAGTGTCCTTTGTCTGTGGTTGATTAATGACGTCATCACAAGGTACAATTTCTGTAATATAGTCTGAAAAATTAGAATCGAACTTGGTTTTATTTTCAATGAAGGCCGGACTGTAATTAGTTGTACTGCCGACAGAAGAGAAGGCAGTTGCAAAAAGATTACATTTACTTATATTGTCAGACACATATTCTTTTGTTTCGTTGTTGTACAATGCTGGGATTTCTTTTTTAACTGGCTTGTTCCTCATGTTTTTGACTACAATCCAGAACTTAGTCATTGATGTATCTGTATTAATATTTGTACAAAATTCTCTCCGGTATTTTTCTTTAGTATTTGTTAGTACCTTTTTGGAGAGTTCTCTCAACTGCCGATATTCGGTTAAATCAATATAATTAAAATTCCTTCGTGCTTAATTATATGCTCGCCATTTGTCACGTACTGCCTAGTCGCATTCCCGGTTCCACCACGGTACAGCAGAAACGTAATTATTATTAATACGTTTGTTCTGCTTTTTTGGAACATACTTAGTTGCTATTGATGTTATAGCTTGTATAAGGTGTGTGTATGACTGTTTTCTATGTTACCGTCTAAGAGTGACAGAGTTATCTCCCTTTCGCTATCGATGTTATAGCCTTCCCAGTTGTCCTGATTGAAGTTCCACTGGGCTGTATTACTTATATTATTAAGTACTGAAATACATTTATATCGTGTTATTACGGGATTGTGGTCGCTATCAAAGTTATCATTATGTACACACCATTCACTGTTACCGGCGAGGTCTATCGGCGTAGTTTCTATATTAATAGGGTTAATACGTGTACCAGCGCCATCATTTAAATATACCATGTTGTTATTGGTGATAAATTCGTTTAGAACTTTTACCCTTTGTGTTACACTAGTAGTAGTATAGGGGGGTTAAAACCTGGAATTAAAAATGAATCGTCTTCCCCAAGCCATGTCTCCTGAATACCAATAACATTTATATCTGACCTCGTTTCTACATATTTAACAAGTTCTACACCATTTTTATTGTGAATTTCAAGATTCTTATGGACTCGGTTAAAGATTACGCCAGACAATGGACTAAACGTGAACATGCTGAATTGGATTCACTTTCAGAGTGGGTTAATTCTATCAGGTCCTCTGTTCAGAAAAGAATAAGCAATTTGCGTCACAAAATGAAAACTAAACACATGTCGATATTTCTTGACCCCGATGTTCGAGCAACACTCAACGATCTACATGATAAGTATGTGGTTGTGTCTTCAGACAAAGCATCTAACAACTTGATCATTGTTTGCAAACGCTATTACATTCATTGCTTGCAAAAAGAACTAGTCCTGCTTGATAACCAAGGTAACCCTACTTACACTGTGACCGAGCAAATAAATCACTCTAAAACCGGTCTGGTTCGTTCCTTTCTTTATTTAACGGTGGAGGAAATCCCACCGAAAAACCCTAAAAATACAAAACAACATAATTACACACAGTTCCACTCATACCACTCTCATGCAAACCAAGGGAAATAACTCTTACTCACTGAATACTACAATATCACTCTATTTCTTCAATATACCTATTTTTCACATAACATATGTATTATATAAATGTTATTCTATCCATTCCGTATACTGTTAAATATCTTTTGACAGAATACTATTATCGGTCATTACTGAATATAATTCATAATGATACAATATATGGTAATTTACAAAACTCTAGCTATCTAGATATTGTCTTTCATGTAAATGGACATATGGTTATATTTCCAATATATATATAATACCTAACAGTTATTTACACAGATAAAACCTGAAACACATACCCTGCATGATAGGGCAAGGGCTTGCCAACTGCCTTCATTCTCTCTTTCTCTGTGCTCATATATTCTAGCTATAAATGAAAATAAGGTAACTATTAAAAACCCTTGGTATACTGACATTAATTATCAATAACCTATACAGTGGTTACTTTTAATCTCAATAATATTTCACTAAGTATTATTGACTGGTGCCCTTCAATGTCCTTGAAATATTCAAATATTACCTTGCTATTTTATACTCAAAAATACAGCAATTACCTTTAAATTAAATAATACTAATAATAATTCTTATTCCTTACATTTCCTGTATAAAATATATTGCTTACCAAAATAATTACTTTTATAGACCTTTTACAAATTCTTATAAAATGCTAACATGAAATGACTTACCTGTGATTAAAGACCTTGATGTTACCCCTAGTACCTGTGTACACCTGACTGCCTTACCCCAGGTATTCTCCTGCCCACCCTGATCTAACCATTTGTCCGATTTGATTAGCTAGTCACGAGCCAATCAAATGTCTCTCTGTCCGTCAGGTGTCATAACATGCATATATAATTACATGTACAGGTAACACACAAACACTAAGGATGCATTCCCCTTCATGTCCATGACCATGTTTAGTACACCAGTAAAATTATTCAAACATATTAAATTGATACAAACACGTAATATATATATATACACCTCTAATTGACATGAATTAATAATATATATATATATGTAACCTAAATACTGTAATTTTCATACTGCCACCACACATTGACCGGTTTTTCGAAGGATGAAATACTGTCCAACTATGCTTCGGTATTTCAATCTTTCCAAGTACTGGTTAATGAGCAAGATGCTGACCTTCCTTGTCTTTATTGGATACCGAAACTACACAAGGATCCTTATAAGCAACGTTTTATCGCTGGCTCTGCTAATTGCTCGACCAAGCTATTATCAAAACTTCTTACTACAATTCTTAGTACCATAAAATCAGGGGTTCAGTCGTATTGTGACACTGTATACTCCAGAAGTGGAATTAATGGGATGTGGATTTTGAAAAACTCAAAAGATCTTTTGATCAATCTTGAACACCCCCTCCTAAAAAACGTCATTTCGGTCATAACATTTGATTTTTCCACCCTGTACACTACCATACCTCATACAAAATTGAAGGAACGTCTCCGATCTCTTGTTATGAGAGCTTTCTTTTCTAAGAAAGGCGGACGACGATACAAATATATGGTAGTGAGCTATCTCGGAGAATACTTTGTCAAAAACACGACAAAAGCTAGGAGGAAATATACTGAAGAAGATATAGTACGGATGATTGAATTCCTGGTCGACAACATTTTTGTTGAGTTCGGAGGAAAGATTTTCCAGCAGACTGTTGGCATTCCCATGGGAACAAACTGCCCCACTCTTAGCTGACTTGTTTTTGTTTTCATACGAGGCTGAATTTGTGGAGGAGCTCATCAGGACAGGTAACAAAAACCTTGCCAAATCTTTTAATTTCACTTTCAGATATATCGACGATGTGTTGTCTATAAACAACAAGAAGTTTGCTGACCACGTCGATCGTATATACCCTTCTGAACTTGAAATAAAGGACACAACAGACTCTTCTACATCAGCTGCTTACCTCGATCTCTACTTAAACTACGACCAACATGGACAGCTTACTACTAAGCTATATGATAAACGTGATGATTTCAATTTTCCGATCGAAAACTTTCCATTTCTTGATAGTAACATCCCTGCTTCTCCAACCTATAGTGTTTACATGTCGCAGTTGATTCGGTATTCCAGGGCTTGCTCTAAATATCGGGATTTTCGTGATCGATGTCGACTGCTGACAAACAAACTAACAACACAAGGATTCGAGAGATGCAGGTTGATCAGTACTATGGGCAAGTTTTATGGTCGCCATCTTTGTCTCATTGAGAAATATTCTGTATCTTTAAGTGATATGAAGATGGACGTTTTTGAGTATGCTCATTAGTGTGTTTACTTGTTGTGATTGACAATGATACTCGGTTCTCATTTTGAGAACTTGATGTTTGCTTGGATGTGACAAAAGATTTACATGGCGGGTGTCGTCGATGAAACAGAAGACGCTTACTCTTCCGGAACACCTGGTCTTAGTCTCTTGTACTTTTGCAAGGGTCTCCATGTAAATCTTTCCTTTGTTCAAATTTTGCCCCTGGTTTAATCGATTTTGAGTTTGGATTATGATTATGTTGACGCTTCGGTATTCTCTTATTTTATTTAAGTAGGCTCCGGGCATTGAAGGATGCCTATACCGTGGTTGTCATGGGGATACATACTGGTTTACGACTGGGACTATTCACCGTCAAGTTTAATTCCGAACAATGACTCGGCTTGACCCAATACATGTATGTATAGTAGGATGTCTGACCAACTTGAGCGATGACAGACACTACCAGGGTAAGTATTTTTTTATTGGAACTGTGACTGAATTAAGGTTCCTGTTGTACATTGACGGTTGGACGGACGGACGGACGGGCGGGAGTACGGGCAGACTGACTGGGTGGTACATTAAAGTCAGCCACACCTGTATATGGTACTGACCGTACTGTGGTGTTTTCCGGTTCCGTTGTATTTCCGGTAACGGCCTCAGAAAAAGATTTTTTTTAAAGTCCCTATGGCCTCTCTGCGTGAACAATGTTCTGTCGCCTGTATTTCTACTATTTGTACGGCCTTTTTCCTGGCCGGACAACCTCCGTTCGCAGCACTATGTGCACCCCCACAATTTACGCACTTCATATTGTCTGTCTCACATTCTGCGACCTTGTGGTCCCCCCCGCACTTTTGACATTGTTGCGTGCCTTTACATCTGGCCGCTATATGGCCGTACCTATTGCATTTGTAGCACCTTATTGGTGGCGGTACATATAGTTTCATATTGTAATAGCGGTAACCGATGATAACTCGCTCTGGCATATCTTTTTTATCAAACGAGAGTTTAACTGTTGTACTCTCTTCTGGGTTACTGTAACCTCTGCCCTTTAGCCTTGTTGCTTTTATGATGTCATACTGACGAAGGGCTGCTACCATGCCATTTTCAGACAGTTCGGTAGTTACACCGTATATTACGCCCTCTGGTTTATTCGAGGGCGCCGGTATCTTTACAGTTATATTATACGTACCCATACTGTAGTCTTTAGTAGCTTACCTTTTTGGAGCCCATCTGCGCAGGTAACCAGCAGGTCCCCGTTTCCCATACCTCGTACATTTTTAACCGGGTATTCCGTTATCCTTCTTATCAGCTTCTGGATTTCGATGGGGTTCTTGTTTGACAGTTTAACTGTGTTACATTTTATCATTACGCTCAGTGGGTTTTGCTTACCTTTGTCAGGGATAATCGGGGAGTCCTGCCTTACCCTTTTGTTCAAAGGTTTGGTGGTGTGAAACATTCCTTCGGTCATTCGATCAAAGTCTTGGGATGATGACGGTCCCATGTCCATACCATCGTCACTCTCCCCTTCTTCCATTTCTTTGAAAATATCGCCGGTTGTACTGACGGACGAACGAACACGGTATGTATTACGTAATAATTATATAAATACAAATAGACAACGCCAACACAAAGAACGCAACACAAGAATGATCCTAATCAGACCAAGCCCCTCCAAGATAACTATACCCCGGAGAAAACGATTGCAGACAAAACGCTCTCTAGAAAGATACGCAGAATAAACGCAGATCGCAGATCAATGCTAAGAAAGAATAGGAATGAGCCAAAAGGCCTATTCCGTCGCCCTCCCAAGCAACGGAATGAGACTATACCGAGTACGACTACTTCTCAGTTTGTTACACTCAGTATGACCGATGAAAATACCGAAATCCCCGACTTTTATACCCCAAATTTACGAACCAATCACAATCCGTGTTATGCAACAACGGAAGTAATATGTTCAAATATAAAGGAAGTTATTAATCATAAATACCCGTATGACAAGCTCAACCAGCGGTAATAACAACGCCCGACACAAGGTAAATACATAATTACACCAACTTATCTAAGTAAACATCTCACAATCAATTATCTCACATCTATCATCAACACCATACACATGACCGGTCATTCATTCACTCATTCATTTATACACAATTTAGTTAATTTACACTCCTTTCTCATAATGGCGGACACTCAGGTAAACCCCGCGTACGCACACATATGTCTTTTATTTAAAATAGGATAAAATACCGTACAAATAATAATGAAACTGCTCACGTGAATTACCGCACGCCGATCAAAAAGAATAGACAGATACATTAGTTTGTTAGTTGAAAATCGATTTCATACCTCACTCTCACTATGGTCAGTCTTCATGTCGCTCGCCTGTCTAGAAGTCGAAGAACCTGGGTTGGAGATTCAGAAAATGGGTAATAGTGTAAAAGATGTACATTGATTAGGTTGCCTAACAAGCATTTCCCTTTAGCTTAGTTGGTAGAGCATATGGCTGGAAAGCCAAGGGTAGCGAGTTCCAGCCCCAGTGACTATCTTTATCACTTTTCTATGGAACGCCAAATTAACATATAGTCAATGAATTGCACCTATCTTCAAACAATTGAAAAAAAAAATCAGAGAATATCAAAGCGTCAACAAAACCATAATCCGAACTCAAAATCGATTTAACTAGGGGCAAAATAGAAACAATGGAAAGTTTTACATGGAGACTCTCGTAAAAGCACAAGAGAATAAGACCAGGTGTTCTGGAAGAGTAAACGTCTTCTGCTTCATCGACGACACCCGCCATGTACATCTTGCTCACATCCAAGTAAACATCAATCCTCAAAATGAGAACCGAGTCATCATTGTCATCACAACAAGTAAACACACTAACAAGCAAACTCAAACGTCCATCTCCATATCACACAAAGATACAGAATATTTCTCGATGAGATCAAGAAAGAGACCATAAAACGTTCCCATAGTCTTCATCAACCTGCATCTCTCGAATACCTGTGCCGTAAGTTTGTTCGTCAGCAGTCCGTCGTAAACTTTTGTTTGTCCGGAGATCTCCTTCTACAGTTTTCAACCGATTTCTTTCAAACTTGCTAGGCCAAGATAAGAAAAGGTGCCCGATAAACAGTTGTTCATCCGAGATTTCGATTGATAGCAGGTTGGTTTTCAGCAGACGGCAGTAAAACTGATTTGATAAAACAAAGACATTGTCACACACAAATACTTTGGTAGAGAACAAAAGATAACGGTTCGACCTAACAGAACTTAAAGCCATGTTTAATGCGAACCTTAGCAATACCCCAGGAATAATCAAATTACGGAAATTACAGTAGCGTTAAAACCTAGTAGTTTTCCAAATTAAGATGGCTATTTATCAAGATATGATAATGGGTTGTGTCAACTTTTGGAGTACAACATATTGATGTAATTATGAACAGTTATGTATTATGTTAGACTTCTATATAAGCTGCAATTAAAAGTATTTGGATTTGGAATACAATAAACAATATTGTAAATTAATAATAAAAAAACCGAATACATTCCTATAAGGATTATCGTACTCGGTATGCACATTATTCTATGAGGTCTTAAATACATACATGTACACTGTTACTGGTAAAGGTTACAAAGAGCAGGAAAATGTCATTTTGAAAACTCAAATTAACATGAATTCGCCAGTATAACATACCAAGTGTATTTTTATTGACGTTATCGAGAATCTATTTTTAAATAGAGGACCTACTTAAAACGAACCTCTGCTTCACTCCACGTGGTCCTCATGTTGAAAAACAAATAACAGGTAGAACTGTTTACCACGGACCCGTCCGGACACCCAGACAGACAGCGACCTGTCCAGTCAGAAAACGGACAAATATCAAACCCTCTCGTACAAACAAACAAATAACAGGAAGAACTGTTGACCACGGACCCGTCCGGACACCCAGACAGACAGCGACCTGTCCAGTCAGAAAACGGACAAATATCATACCCTCTCGTACAAACAAACAAATAACAGGAAGAACTGTTTACCACGGACCCGTCCGGACACCCAGACAGGCAACGACCTGTCCAGTCAGAAAACGGACAAATATCATACCCTCTCGTACAAACAAACAAATAACAGGAAGAACCGTTTACCACGGACCCGTCCGGACACCCAGACAGACAACGACCTGTCCAGACAGAAAACGGTACTTACAGACCCCTATCAAATACCATACTCTCTCGTACAAATACAATGTAACATGCATTCACTATATATAACTTTACACATGAAGTGAGACTGATTCATCTATAACCTATTGAATTAAATTAAGTTCAAAATATTCAGGCAAGGAATGCTTTACTGTTTTCTTATATATACCTTTGACCGATCGTTATAAACAAGTTTCACGCCACGTATAACAGGTATATAAGAATGGTGTCTCATGCTTAATTTGTTTAGTTAATGTTAAGGAATGAATGGCTCGGGCGATTCAAATAAAGGGGCGATAACTCTTAATTACAAATAACAGACTAAACGTGAAAGGTAACATTAACCCTAAGTTACGGCTTACCAAAAAAGAAAAGATCATAAGAGGACAGCTGTGTACAGATGTAAGTCCGCCATCTTGAAATTCTTATCTACGAACAAGAACTGATCTGAAGGACCTGTCTTCCATATCTATCACGGCTATTTCACATGTGTTCTGCTCTACAATAGAAAGTTTAGTACCACTTGGGGAAAGAAACACTTTTGATAAAGGAAGAGTACAATTTTTAAAGCGTGAAATTGGGCTCAAAGTCGTTTTACAAGAACGCTAAGACATTCCTTTCATCAGCACTGTTAAGATGCAAATATTTGAGCACATTGTTTGATAAATTAAATGTTAAGACTGAATGAGACAAATGAAAAAAATACTAGAGAGCAAGACCAGGTGTTCTTTGACCGAAGACAGCCGCCATGTATATCTAGGTCACATCCAAGAAAATGTCATGCATTCAAAGTGAGAACTGAGGTATCATTTCCAATAACAACAATTACAATGTAGGCATAGTATTGAGCATATCAAAAGAACGTTAACCCTGACGTTCATATCTCAATGAGACCAACATAGCGACCAGAAAACTGGCCTATGGTCGGTAAACCAGCAGCTCTCAAATCCATGTGACGTATTTGTTCGTCTACAGCCGACATTTCGGATTAAAATTCCGATATCTAGTGTATTCCACAGAGTAATGAAGAAGCTACGACATATAAACACCATAGGTCGGAAAAGCAGAGATGTTATACTATCCAGATAGGAAAATTAAAATAATCACGTTTATTTTAAAACTTTTAATTATAATTTAGTTGTCGGTCATAAGTAAATATCGAGGTAAGCAGCTAATATTTGTTGCATCCTTGATTTCTTGCTCAGAAAGGTATATACCATCAACGTAGTAAGCTGTATATACCATCAACGTAGAAGTAGAAGAAAAGAAATAGAACTGCTAACAGTATGCTGAAAAAATCCACCAATTAGGCTCTACAAGATATTATTAACCATGAATTCAGTTATCTTGCGATAACTTCCTCGGTACATCGTTTAATTATTGACCCATTTTTTAGGTGAATACGTAGATTTATTAACTAGAGAAGGTTAGATTTCCAAAGGCCGGAGGCATTTTCTCGTGTCTTGAGGCCGGGGAAATATCACCGCCAGAGCACTATTAACCCCTCTCGGTTTATTCGCATTTTTACACTCATAAATGACATTGTCCCCAAAGGGAGTCTCGTTCTACCCTAGAAATTCATTGTACATTGTAATTTAACAATAACAAAGTAACAAATAGCATTTAACATTAATACTTCATTACTTTAAAGGCCCAATATACGTAACTTCAGGAAAATTTTGGTGATTCTGAAAAATTCCGAAAAAAAAAATCCAGTTGATAACCATGCGTAAATAAGCCTAAAACGAAGTAAACCTGAGCGGTATCTAACAAGAAACTCTGGACAAAAAAATCCAAAGAATTGAAAAAAATTCAGGTGGGGCCCACTTCAACAACAAACCGAAGGTAGAAGACGGTTCGAAATGGACGCGTGTTTACATATAGCGTGTTTCAACTGCTGCTGTACCGGTTACCGCGAAATAATTCATCTTGAATATTGCTGATATGAGTTAATCTTAGCTAAATCTATAAATATGATAAGTAATTAGGCTTTATTTTCGCTTCAAGTTTTGCCGAAAATTACGTATATTGGGCCTTTAACATTTCATCAAATAAAAATATCGGGGTCTGCCTTAACAATCATTACACTTTTCTAACTGCTATAATAGCAAATTGATTCCAAGTTAAATTGCTGAGCAACTTGTGTTAACATAGAGCGGGGAACAATCCTAGTCAGCCATCGATCGAGCTAGTACATTGTACTATTAGACTATTATAAGGAGCATGTGCCGCTAAACATCTGGGTGTTAAATGTTGTGCACTGAATATAATGCTGATCAAAAGTACACGAGTCAACTTTAACGTCCGGAATGAAAAACGTGATAACACCTGGTCCAGGGTCACGAAACGATCTGATACTTAAGTGGGGTTTTTTTTGTAACCAATCTGGTATGATGTAACATTTCGTGACGTTATTTCAACAAATTTTATTGACAAAAAAGAAGGAATATCATCAAAGGATTATTGAAAAACATGCTATACATATATGCATTTTATCCTTTGGTGGCTAAAGTGATTAAAGATATAATAGATATTAATTGAATTAAAATCTTTTTTGAAATGAAATAAATATTTCGGTCAAAGGGAGGTTACTCGCAATTAAGTACATGACTTGCATATAGCATGAACAAACAGACATAATAAACACATGTATACACACAACATTCTGATCTTACACATTAGTCGGAGGGGTCCTGACTTTCTGATCCGTTAAATACTGGGACTGCTAGCGGTTCGATAATCAGAATTCCCCTTTACAAAAAACGACGAGTCGCTGATTAAGCAATGTATTAATTATGGTAAAAAAAAATAATACCTGTACATTAGATATCAACTGAACGAATAAACATATACTTAACTACTAACCTACTTATGTAATCAAGTCTTAAACAGTGGTTAACAACATATATTTACATTCTGATTGTTTCTTCTCTATATGAACATACCAACTGAAAACAACAAACACTAGACTATGAATACATCATGAATACAGTATGAATACATCCATGCACGTGAATTACTTATGTTCAATGGGAGTCTTACGGCTCCGCTTCGGATAACATGGAAAACGCCCCCGCGTCAAACGTTCAAATGACTACGGTAGATTATTGGCGCCAATTTTTCGCAAATTGTGGCTGTTCTGCCTTTTTCGTTTAAAGGGCGGCGCAATAACAAACGCAGTTGATTAACCAGTTGTTCAATAAATAAGAAAATAAATTAGACAATTGTTCAGTAGTAAAAATGTAAATATATGAATTGAACGGCGTTGTTTTAATTTTCATGCCGGTATGAATGCAAATCGGTTACATCCATATTGACCATGAAGCCCTAGCGGGCTTCATGCAATATGGATGTAACCGCTTTGCATTCATACGGGCATGAAAATTAAAAAAACGCCGTTCAATCCCTATGTAACTGTCGCCACCTATTTTCTAAAACAATAACCAGATTCCATACATCTGTTTCAAAATGGTCATCATCTAACGTCACGTTGTCAAAAATGTACAGTCCACAGATCTAGAGAAGCCTTCAAAAGATGAAAAGACGGTGATCATTTTCAAACATGAATCTAGTTACAATGTTTATATATCTTTTTAGAATCTTTATAGATTTAGTTGGTAAAAATTCCTAAATGCTTATGGATTACGAAACAAATATCAACTGCAATTGTATATACCTTTAGTGTTATTCAGGGTTTTCTCCTTTCCCGGTTTCCAATACATGTTTTGAGTCTCAACATTTAACAATTGATAAAGAGTTGGAATCGTAGAGGGCATACAGTCAAACCTGTCGATAAAGGATACACAAGGGACAAAAGTGTCCTTTATACGGAGGTTACACAATTATATAGTTAATTACACTGGAAGGTCTGACGAGTCTGTTCTTTAAAGACAAGTGTCCTTTATACAGAAGTGTCCTTAGCCACAGTTCAGCTCATTTGAGTAGTGGCATGGTACATAATATACAAATTTTCGTTGTACACGATTTGAAATTATACAGAACTTTAATTTTACTTTTAAGTTCATAAATTAAAGGGGTTTTACGTACCTGAGCCTTCTGCTTCTATATTAGTTTAGACATTTTGGATCCCACCTTTTGGCCCCTAGCATCACTGAAGAGTCCTAGGAGGACGAAACAGCTGTATGATGCAGTTTACTTTATTTCCTCGGCATACTGTATCTATTACTAAATATTAAAGGTGCAGCATGTGTGTGTTACGTCATCGTTAATAAGATTCTTCAACATTTTCCCCATTGATACTCATAGAGAAATGTTATCACTTTCATGTTTCATTATGGCACTGTAACTATTAATTCAAAGTTACTTTGTTGGCAGGACACAGATGCAAGCAGCATGTTTTCAATTGTGGATAACTTAGGCGACGCAGTAGGAAAGAATCTGACACTTGGCAAACCAATAGAAATTATAGGACAAAATATAGGTTAGTTATCATTTTCTTGAAAAGAAATATATATTTACAATTCATATACATGTACTAAAAAGTATGACTTATACATTGTATAAGGGTATTTGTCCTTCGTTTAGTAGCTTTCAAAAACATCGAAATAATTTTATCCATCACTTTGGACGATGTTTCTTTGTATTATTTTTTGCAATATTTTCAAGGAAAGTGATAAATAAATTTGAAACAAAATCACATAGAAACTAGAATGAATTGAAATAAATAAATAAATAAAAATAAATAATAGATCCATGTTGAGTTACAAATTATATTTCTTTGTTCATGAAAAAAGAAAGAATTGATCAATTTCATTTTCTTTTGATGTTAAACAATTTATCTAGTTTAATTATTTTCTTAAATTTGTAGTAAAACCACACCTGACAAGGTTATTGTACTGCTAAGGAATCACTATGTCCCCTTTAGCAAAGTTTTTACACTGCAGCTTCAGTACACGTTTCAGTGATGTATGCAGGATAACATTAAAAAGCATGACATGTATTTGAAAGATTTTTACTTAATAATCAGATAAATCACTACGCTATGAAGTTAAACAGAGATTCTAGCTGCATTATCTGTTCCTACAACGTTGGTGGCAAAGAGCACAACCATTCCGTTTATTAGAAAGAAATAAACAAGGACATTTATTTAAGTCATGCGTTGTACTCCAGACGAAATGGTTTGCTATTTACGGATTTCAATCAGATTTTCCCCCGAGATTTTGAATCTTATTTATACTCTTTGTGACAATCTTTGAGAGAAACTTTCTTTCGGGATCTATTATACATGTAGCACTTTAAGCAATATAATACTCAAAATCTAAATCTTAGTTGTGTGTCACACCGAAACCTCTAATTATGACAGAAAGCGGTGGAGATTTTTTAGTTAGCTTAGCCATTTACATACAGTTCTACTTTTGGAATTGGGACGCTGAAAAATGAAAATGTACAGTTAGTTGAAATAAGTTCATTTTAGGAGGATAATTGCGAATATAAGTAGGTTTACTGAACGGCTTTCAGTTGGCATCCATAGGTAACGGGCACACAAATCGTTTCGTTTTATTTTGTAGTAATAGTTAAGGAATGCTATTATCAGTCAAAATGCAAGTATTACATTTAAAATGTCATCATGGCTAGTCATGGACATTGCTTTAAACATGGAATTAGCTTAAGTGGGTCTTAATTTTGGCAAAACATTCGAAAACATGCATGTCTTAATATCTCGTCCCAATTTTGCCAAATATTTCGTCACATATTTGCGATATTGTGTTAACCACCAGAACTTTGAGCGTTTTTTTGGTTCAGCTGCTCTGCTGATTAGGTTGTTAATACAGTAAAAGTCCAATTGCAGTATCAGTTATTCGTAAATAGACATTTTTAGTTCATGCATGTCGTCTTAGTAAGTGTCACCAAAGAGGCGACCAATATAAAAGTGGACACCAGCAGCAGATACGTGAAAACGTCCCAAGTAGTTCCCCCCCTCCCCCCCCCCCCCCCCCCCCCCCCCCGTCATGGCAAGCTAATATCCAGTCATGTTTAGGTACAGCAGATCTGTTCTCCTGGCACTTAGACCAGTGAGTCATGATATCACTAAACCGTGTTTGGTAGATTGTCAGAAATCGAGTTTGGGGAAAAACATGCGTACTAGGCGTGGAACACGGGCAGGAAAGGGTGTTGCTAGGCAAATACCAGTGATTATAGGTGCTACATCACGTGAAACCAGTGTTTGTACCAACTCGTGCATAAACACTGACAATCTCGTCAATGTAGTCACATCAAATGGTCTATCCGCCTCGCACACTTTCTTGCAGGGATACATCGCACCTACAGAGGTATCGTGCATCGACACTATTGTTCATTCTCGATATGATAATTCCACACGGATTCCAATACCATCAGTATCGTACGAGAATTTACACGTCGTAAAGCCAACAACAACCGGTTACCCGAAGTCGATCAATCCACTGTATTTAGTATCATTAAACTGCCGCTCGGTGAAGAATAAGTCATCATCCATCAGAGATTTTATAATATCTCAGGACATTGACATTCTTGCCCTGACAGAAACCTGGTTAGGTTCAGATATCGATTAACAAGTTCTTGCTGAGCTGATACCAACTGGTTATGGATTCATCCACAATGCTCGAGACGGCAGACGTGGTGGTGGTGTGGCTGTTCTGTTTAAGAAAGGCCTGAGTGTGACAAATCTCTCTCCTAGCCATGATGAGGTATTCACACACTTTGAGCACTTGACTTGCTCTGTCATTGCCGAGGATAAACAATTCAGGTTGTGCATCATTTACAGGCCTCCTCCATCTAAACAGAACGGACTCAGAAATACTGTGTTTTTTGACGAGTGGTCTACCTTTATAGACCACCAGGTTGTTGTGCCACAAGAGATAATTATCACGGGGGACCTTAATTTTCACTTGGACAATCTTTCTAATGCTGATGCTCGTCAGTTCTCAGGGCTACTTGAGTCCAGAGGTCTGATTCAGCATGTGACAGAAGCTACACACACCCGCGGCCACACACTTGATGTGGTCATAACAAGGGAAGAAATTTTTGTCATTCATGGAGCGATTTCAGTTATTGATCCATGTCTAAGTGATGTAAAGGGAAACCCCTCTGGTGATCATTTTGCTATCCGAGCACCACTGAATTGTAGAAGGCCAGCTCGTATCAGGAAAAAGGTGAGCTTCCGGAAATTCCGCGAAATTTCGATACCAGATTTCAACAACGATATCCAGTCTTCTTCTGCCCTTCAATCTACCGAAGGTGGCGTTGATGAACTTGTTGAAGCATACACGTCTGGTATAGAAGCCCTTATTGAAAAGCATGCACCTCTACAAACAAAGGTGATCACCATGAGACCTAAATCCCCGTGGTACAATGAAAATCTACGCGAGGAAAAACAGAATCGCAGAAAAGCGGAAAGACGTTGGCGAAGGACCAAATTGGCCGTTCACCATCAGATTTATAGGGACCAATGTCGGTTAGTTGGTTCACTTCTCGTTCAATCGAAGAAGACTTATTATTCAGAAAAGATCGAAGACTGTGGTAAGGACACCAGGCAGCTTTTTAGACTCACAAAAGCGCTAGTGGGTCAAAAAGGTGAAATCATCCTGCCAAGCTGTACAACTGACAAAGACTTGTCAAACAAGTTCAGCGATTTCTTTGTGAATAAGATCAACACGATCAGGATAAACATTGACGAAGTGAATTCGACAACTGACAACGATGTATCTGTCATGAGTGCTGACATTCAATTTGACGGGGAACCATTGTCAAAGCTCACTCCAACAACTCCGGATGAACTACGCAGAATCATTCAGACATCGCAATCAAAATCCTGTGAGCTTGGCCCGCTTCCAACAGACCTTCTGAAAAAATGTCTTGAAGCACTGCTTCCTTTGATTACCTCAATCATGAACAAACCATTGGTTGAGTCAAAGGTTCCATTGTGTTTCAAGAAAGCACATGTAAGACCATTACTGAAGAAGCCTGGATTGGATAAGGAGGAGTTGAAGAACTACCGTCCAGTGTCAAATTTGCCTTTTCTGTCTAAGATCTTGGAGAAGGTTGTGTCCCGGCGTTTAGAGGCCCATCTCCATGCAAACAGTCTCCATGACAACCTGCAATCGGCCTATCGCATGGGACACTCAACAGAGACGGCCCTCCTACGTGTGCATAACGACATAGCTTCTGCATTGGATAACAAGTGCAGAGCGGTGCTCGTCATGCTAGACTTGTCAGCTGCATTCGACGTCATTGACCATAGCATACTCCATAAACGTCTGGAGTATCTGTATGGAGTGACTGACGACGCATTATGCTGGATACAGTCCTATCTAGGTGATCGACGGCAGTGTATTGCTATCGGATCTTCTGTTTCACGTGACAGCATGCTGGATTATGGGGTTCCTGAAGGTTCGGTGTTAGGACCCCGTAAATACTGCATGTATTCAAAACCAATCGGTGAGATTTGTCATAGACATAACCTTTGCTATCATTGTTATGCTGATGACACACAGATTTACATGGTCATCAGACCACAGGACAGCTGGGACACCGTATCAGAAAATCTGGAAGCTTATCTGACAGACATCAGAAGCTGGATGAATGCCAACATGCTAAAACTAAATCAGGAAAAGACGGAACTGATCGTCTTTTCTCCAAAGTGTAAGCAATCAACGGCTCTCCAGCTCAAGGTCGGAACAAGTACTGTAGAGGCTGTCCCAACTGTTAAAAATCTAGGGGTGTACTTTGATAGTTCACTGAACATGGAGAAACAAGTGAATGCTATCGCCAAATCCTGTTACTACCAGATCAGAAACATCGGCTGTATACGTCAGTTTATAACTGCCGATGCATGCAAGATTTTGGTTCATTCACTTGTTACCTCACGGTTGGACTATGGAAATGCCCTACTCTGTGGTATATCTGACAAATTGACAAGTCGCCTACAGAAGGTCCAGAACACGGCAGCACGTCTCGTTTCTCGGGTTAGAAAGAGAGAACACATCACTCCTGTTCTGTATTCATTGCACTGGCTACCTGTGCAATACAGGTCACAATACAAAATCTTGGTATACACATACAAGGCACTTGATGGAACAGCTCCCCAGTACATACGGGAGCTAGTTACCCTGTATCAGCCGTCACGATCACTGAGGTCGAAGACAGAATCATTGTTGTGTGTCCCAAAATCTCGTACTGTAACCTATGGAAACCGGTGTTTTGGGAAAGTTTCGGCTACGTTGTGGAATAGATTACCATCCGCTATCCGAAAAACAAATACTCTGGCCAAATTTAAGAAATTTCTGAAGACGTACCTTTTCACGTCTGCATATTAGGGACAACTTAGACATAATAAAATTATATAGAGCGCTATATAAATGTTGTATATTATTATTATTATTCCAGGATAACACATGGACCTTGTGTGTATCACAGCTTACACCTGACAGTCACACCGTAATGCCTATAAGTGGCGATAGCATACTACAGGGGAATGTGTTTTGATAGATTATAAAAGTGTATTTCAATCATCAAAAATGCTCCTATTAGAGACTATTTAGACTTCTGAATTGCTTTTAAAAAAGTTAAACTGTTAGGCTAGTAAAATCAAAGTACTGAAAGTACTGAAGACACAAACGAATTGGACCAGTATATGTCCATAGTATATTATAGAAAATTATCTGAATCCTAGTTTATAGACAGGCGATTCAAATTAAGCACTAGGTACAGGGCAATTCAATATGGCAGAGGCGTTTTTACCAAAATTTATTATTTTACTAAATACACCAAATTAGATCAAAAGGTACATTTTGTGATGGAGAATTGATAATTTCAACCAAATTTGGTGGTTTTTCTGATATTATATGCTGAAAACCGTGTGCACGTTTGCAGAATACTGCTGAAGACAAGAGGCCCAGAGGAACTGTATCACTCACCTGAATAAATTGGTATCAAGGTAATCATGGTAAAATATTTTTAAAAAAAAAGATGCTATGGACAGGGACAGACCCAAAGAATTCCCATTGAAGTATATCTGTATAAGTTAAAGGTTCCACTACAAACAGAACACAATTCATCTCCAGCAAACACACATATATACACACACATATGGAGATATTAGCCAGGTGGTATAGGACAAGTAGTTAGCGCGTGATAAGGCAGCTCCTGCGAACTCCTCAGAATTGTATATGATAAAACTGTATGATTGTGTTAATTGTATTGATTGTATGAGAATTGTATATATATGTACTGTAAAGCGCTTTAGAGTGGCTTGTTAGCTAGATAGGGTACTATATCAAATGTTGTATATTATTAAATATAAAATCATTTCTTTTTATGCTCTGCAATTATATATCTTATTTTGAGGTGGGGATCTCAACCGTTTAAAAGTTACGACTCAAGAACTAAGTTTGAAAGGTTGTGACAGAGCCTTGGGCAAATCTAAAATCATTTATGTGCTTGTATTTGTACGCTCAGCAATTGTATATACATGTTTAAATTTTTTTTTTGGGGGGGGGGGGGGGTCTCAACCGTTCAAAAGTTATGACTCAAATTCAAGAGTCAAGTCTGCAAGGACGTGGCAGACCCTGGAATCAAATCTAAAATCATTTTTGTGATCGTCTTGTTATGCTCTGCAATTGTATATATAGGTTTGGGGTGGGGATCTCAGCCGTTTAAAAGTTATAACTCAAGAGTCATGTCTGCAAGGGCGTGGCAGACCCTGAGGCCAAATCTAAAATAATATTTGTGATTGTCTCTTTATGCTCAGCAATATTAATTGTATATATAGTTTTGGGCTGGGAATATCAACCGTTTAAAAGTTATGACTCAAGAGTCACGTCTGCAAAGTCGTGGAAGACCCTGGGGTCAAATCTAAAATCATATTTGTGATGTGCTCTTTATGCTAAGCAATTGTATATTGTATATGTAGTTTTGGGGTGGGGATCTCAACCGTTTCAAGTTATATGAATATTGCCAAATGGTCCCCTTTTGGCTCCTGGGAAGGGGATCAGCCCCATCATTTGTATAAATTTGAATCTCCACCACCTAAGGATATTCTCACTAAAATATAAATGTTTGAAACATTAAACTACCGGGTATACACCCCTTTTGGCCCCACCCCTCCTAAGGCCCATCATTTGTATAAATCTGAATCCTAGACATCCTAGGATGCTTTCCACCAAATTTAATTAACATTCTGATCAGCGGTTAAGAAGAAGTCAATCATCAAATGTTGGCGGGTGGACGCCAGATGCCACGGTATGGCATAAGCTCAGCTTGGTCATTTGGACTAGGTGAGCCAAAACAAAAATCTTACCGTCTGCAGTATGACGAGTTATGACATTATATTTACATTTCTCGTGAACTTGGACTCAGTATACCTTCCAAAGTGTTTGAAGGTTATTTTTCGATAAACTTTCCAACTGGCAGTGGTATAAATACATCAGTTAAGTAGTGCAGGAATTAGTCCCTTTTCCCAAACTGTTTACAACCTGGGTTTTGTTTCAGTTTTCAGATCAAATAAGTGTTTGTGCTGTACCGTTTTATGGTTGTTTCCAATACGAAAACAACTATGAATTTCATTGGGATGACGTCACACAGTGAATGATGACATCACATGTCTTGGCACCTTCCGCTGCATAGACTTGCATAAGTCCAATATTTAAGAAATAATCACAGAATACCAAAATCAACCTGGGTGTTTTCAGTAGCCAATTATTTTTAACAGTAGCGTTCTTTTCACTGCCGCAAGTCCACACCGACTCGTCATCTCTCCAAATGCTATTGGGTCTGCATTGCAACATTTATTAGCAAATAGTTATAAGATTACATAATCACTATTTATAATTAAGAAAGGGGCTGTGGTGGCCTTGGGGTTAATTAAGGTGTTCCGACATTCTACCACTAGCCTTCCACCTCTGGGTTGCGAGTTCAAATCCCACGTAGGGCAGTTGCCAGGTACTAGTACTAGTACTGACCATAGGTCGGTGGTTTTTCTCCAGGTACTTAGGCTTTCCTCCACCTCCAAAACCTGGCACGTCCTTAAATGAACCTGGCTGTTAACAGGACGCAAAACAAAATAAACCAAACCAAACCAATTTAATTAAGATGCATATATAATGATGTTATTTTTAGAATTTATACATTCAAATGAATGGCTATAACTTTGAAGAAACAAACAACATCAATACATGAACCATACACTTTATTTTCACATTTAGCAATAAATAACATCAAGTTAAAATCAGAGCTTTGTTTTCATGTCAGAATCTGTCAATTTCTCAAGATCATCTCAAGAATGCATACATCTTTCATTATCTATTAATTTGTTCAAGTATGAAATTGGCAGATTATGTAACACTTTCCTGAATTGCTCCAAGTAATATGAATATTAATGAAGTTTGCTGAAAAAGTTACAGTTGTGGATTTCTTAAACTGTCCATTTGGCATTTCTGTATTTCATTTTGTTGTCGCCCTCAAAGCTCTTTCTCAATGTGGTTCCATGACTGTTGTCAACTTGTCACCTGTAAATTAAATGAAAATATTATTAATTGATACAGAAGACGAGACAGAAAATACATGTTTCCATTTAATTTCATGTAGATTACCAAGTTTGTAATATAACGATGGTTTACATCATACAACATATCTGTCACATAATTTGAGTTGATGTACCGGTAGATGTAATTTCCTTATAAACTTTAAGCAAGAAGCCCAGAGGGCTTGTATCGCTCACCTGGATACATCGGTATCTAGCTATAGGTAATCATGGTAAAATATTTTCTAAAAAGATCCCATGGACATGGACAGACCCAAAGAACAACAGTTGATCATGAAGCATTAATATGAATTAAAAGTTTGGTTAATTGGTTGGTATCTCATTTTTCGAGTTAAACTGATTGAGAAACAATGGATGTGCTAGACCCCAAAATCAATGCTAATATCATGATTGTGTTCGAATTTGTCTTTTTATGTCCAGCATGCAATGGCATATATAAAGTTTGGGTGGGCATTTCAATTGTTTAAAAGTTATGACTCAAGGGCTGCAAGGGCGTGGAAGACTCCGGAGTCAAATCTAAAATCATATTTGTGAAGTTCTCTTTATGCTAAGCAATTATATATATACATATGTAGTTTTGGGGTGGGGATCTCAACCGTTTAAAAGTGTTATCAATATTGCCAAATGGTCCCCTTTTGGCCCCGCCCCAGGCCCTTGTGGGGTCAGCCCCATTTGTATAAATTTGAATTCCAGCCACCTAGGAATGCGACCACTAAAACATGAATGTTTCACATTGCTTTGATCCAGAGTTGTCGTTAATATGAATATGAGATCAAATCTAAAATCATATTTGTGATTTTTTTCTTTATGCTCAGCAATTGCATATATATGTTTAGGTGGGGATCTGCATTGTTTAAAAGCTATGACTAAATAGTTAAGTCAGCAAGGGCCATGCAGACCCTGACGATCAAATATGAAATTGTTTATGGACGCACGACAAATGAAAGACAATTAGAATAGGTTCATCAAGAATGTCTCAGGTGACCTAAAATATGAATATTACAGAATTAATTTTTTTCTGAAAACTGTTATTTCATATATGTCTTTATTTTTAAGTTTCAATTGAATCTGATATCATAACAAGTGGACGTTAAAGAGTAACTGTAGTGCAAATAGAAACTGAAAGGATCAGACTCATTGTGTCGGCATTAATACATTGTCGAAAACTGCATCGAAATCGGCAGCCCGGTTACAAAGTTACGACAGGTTGAAGTTTGGTTTTTTACCTGTTTTGCCACACGCTAATTAAGCGCACCGCGAACCGCTAAAAGTTGTGCAAACGTATTGGTGACGTCACAACAGGAACACAAGAAATTGGGTCCTATGTCTTTCTATATATAAAAGTAATATGTACGTGTGGTTGATTAATGATTCAAAATGTATTATACATGGGGGTCGGGAGAATAATCTGAAATCGTCATTGAAATAACTTTATTTTGATTCTTTCATAAATATAGTGTTTATTGATTGTTCAAATTCATTTTAATGGACCCATATATATAATGCGCTATCATATTGTAATACTCTGTGTCATTTATAATGTCAGTTATACATATCATTTATCCAATGATTCAAGTGACTCTTATAATAATACCTTTGAATATTGTAAATCTCATGTTAGTGTCCATTATATTACGTAATCAGATTAGCGGGATAATCTACCTGGTCAGTTCGATAACTTCACACGTAACTTGTTACTCAAATAGCAAGTAATTAACATTGGAGAGGGGGTGGCTATCAAAGTTAACTAAATTGTAATAGTTGAGTATGTTGCGGTTATTATTCCCTCTTTATAACTTCAAAATGTGTACTCTTAATCTGTAGTTACATGTAGATCTCGACTGGAACATAGACTATCGAGTGCACGTGTATCTTTTGAAATCTCCGTAACCCACCGTCAACTCACACAGTATATGACACTTTTTTAATTTCGAGTTTGACTCTTCTATTCAACGAGAAAAGTTCTATTGAAAACTTGCTTGGTATGTCTCAGGGATGTATATGCACATATACGTCCCTGGTATGTCGGTATCACAGTTTTTTCATATTTTAATGTTTAAACATAAATGAATAAAATGCGGATTAAAACCGTATAGGCACTTGTGGCCAGGAGAATAGTCATCTAAATATATAGATAACATAGCGAAATATGATAATTAAAATAAAATATAAAAACTGAATTTTCAAATTTTCTTTTTATGTTATTTTAAATTATCTAAAACCATATTGAAAATAATTGCCAAATTTCAGCTTGATACATCAAGCGGTTTAATTTAACAAAAAATCGACTATCAGACACTCTTTTTTTTGTGAAATTTAACCGCTTCAAGCTGAAATTTGGCAATTACTTTCATTATGGTTTTAGATGATTAATAACATAAAAAGAAAATTATTCAAGTCAGTTTTTATATTTTATTTGAATTATTCATATTTTGCAAATTATCTATATATTTAGATGACTATTCTCCTGGCCACAAGTGCCTGTGATTAAAACCAATTAAGTAATCTTCTCATCTTATTTTCAAAAGATGTTCCATGTCCATTTCTCGACAGTAAAACACAGGAGTTTTCAAAGATCTAATCTTATTTTTTCTCAAACAGAATTCGAAATACATTGTCTTGATTTCTATTTCGATGTATGTGCCTGAAGACTGGTAACATCAGGATTTCGCTCATATTCTATTTATTTTACAATATTCACGATTTGAAATGGGGTTTTTTATACTGCATAGACATAAATTAATTATCAATGGATAGAAAGCTGTTAACTTTTATACACACCTATAATTTCTCAAACATACATAAGGATAAAAGAAGTCGAAATGTGATACCCGTCAAAACAGTTTATACAGGTCGAAAGCATTGATAAAAGTTATATATTTTTATTTTCTAATAAACGTACATCGTATTGTACGTATAAAAAGGCTGGTCTTGTCGTTCTATATGACGTTACTAACTGTTCTTCTTTGAAGTCCAATAAAATATATGGTTTTAATATATGGAGTCTATACACGGAATTAGATTATATGTAAGTCCGTGGTCTAAAGCAACACAAATATCCTTTTCCTTATCTGTTTGTTTGAGGTTGTTTCTAGGTAGTTTTGTATTTATACACCCGACCGACATGCATTAAAATTTTTCAGCGTGCATTTTAAAAGGTGTTACGATCAGTTCCTGTTGATATGTGCATGCAATCAACGTGACCATCGGTGAATACACACGCCGTTTTGGCGGTGTTATATCAAATAAAATATGAGAAAATTAATACCTAATCATATCAAGTGCATGTTTTGAAATCTTTCCGCAAAATAATAACCTGTTAATCATGTTAGCGAGGCCGGCGGTATTGATTTATGGTCGAGTGATCATGACCACGTGTGCCGCACACCTGTGGAACTCCCGACCCCTCTCACCACTAATTACGGCCCCCTGGGGCATACAACACCTTGGAATTATCAGTAGGGTCATTAATGAACTCAATACTTGTAACCTTGATATATAATGAGTGTCATATTCTTGAATAGAAGACTCTATACAAATAACAAGTCGTGATACGATTCATATAATTTTAATATAAAGACTACACAAGTCTATCAGTGCGGTCACCGTTGTGACGTCACTTCCGGTCGTATGGCAAAATCGGGGATTTTCTGATTTGCGTTCAGGTGTGAAATTTAGAAAAATGGCCAAAACTTCGTAATTTTTACAAAAAAAAAATTTTCGTGAGAATTATCTCACTTAATATTTACCAATCTTTCCATACACAAAAGATGGTTTTGCACTACAGTTACTCTTTAACGCAAATCCTCAAAATTCACATGTTTTTGCCCCAAAACAGCAGAACCTGCAAATAAATTCTTCCAATTTCAGCAAGATGTTCAGTATGATGTTATTAGTAAATAGAGTGTACCCTCGTTATACCGCCACCTTTCGTCCATAGCAATTATGGCGGTATAACGAGGTTGGCGATAGTATCGAAGTATGAAAATTATAACCATGAAATTGCATAATAGATTGCATTTCCAATGTTTTATTAAATACAAGATGAGTATTATATCATCATAAAGATCTACATTGGCACAAAAACTTATATCTGAAAATAGTTACTGGTCTCTTCTGACGCATGCCATCCTTTGATAATTATGTCGAACCCTGCAAAAATATTCAGACACGCTTTCTTAACGCGAACTTAACGAGGGAATTGTATAGGAGGGAAATCCGTTCTAGAGGTTTAGGTGACGGTATGCGAGCGTGGCGGTAGATCGAGGGTACATTGTAATTAATTTGAGCTTCATTTTGATCGGATATATATCAGCAACACTATAAAAAGTGGACTTTGCAAATGTTCAAAAGTAACATGTTTTTGCCTCAAAACACCAAAACCTGTAACACATTTTTTTCTTTTAAATTGAGGTTAAGTATTTATATGATGGTATGAGTAATGTGACCAACTTTCAATGCACTTGGATAATTAGAACGACTTTTAACACAAATGACACCGCCGCAAAAGTAACACGGTACATGGTGTACCTATAACTACACTGTACTTGTACTGTAAGTATCACTTTGCAGTAACTGTATAGCACCCCATGTCAGGGAATTATACATATGTATGTTCCTGCCAAATTCTATTAATGGGTTTTTGAAAAGAAGTTGAAAATGTAAATTGTTTATGGACACACGACAAATGAAAGACAATTAGAATAGGTCACTCGAGACTTTGTAATACGAAAATTATAGATTTTAAAATTAATTCAAATGTTTCTGTATACTGTTCATATATGTGTAAAGGCCCAATATACGTAGCTTCAGGAAATTTTTTCGTGATTCTGAAAAAAAAATCCAGTTGATAACAATGCAAAAATAAGCCTAAAACGAAGTAAACCTGAGCGATAACTAACAAGAAACTCTTGACAGAAAAATCTAAAGAATTGAAAATAACTCAGATGGGGCCCACTTCAACAACAAACCGAAGGTATAGAAGACAGTTCAAAGTGCTTACAAATAGCGTCTTTCAACTGCTGCTGTACCGGTAACCGCGAAAGAATTCATCTTGAATATTGTTGATATCAGTTAATCTTAACTAAATCTATAAATATAATAAGTTATTAGGCTTGATTTTCGCTTCAAGTTTTGCCGAAAGTTACGTATATTGGGCCTTTAAAAGAAGAATGCATTTACGATGAACCGGGTTGTCATAATCACTTTTTGACCAGTCGATTTACACTTGCAGATTGCGACAATCGATTGTGTTTCATTCATTATAATTGACCATCGGTAAAAAAAAGTACTGATCGAACACGCCTTTTGTTTTTTCATTTGAATGCACCTAATGGGAGATCATTCATATCAACATGTACATTGTTAAGAAGAAAACGGCGGACAAAAAAGAGTCTGAACAGGTCTGTGACATTCAATCATCCAGGGGGAAAAACAAAGTCGGCTGTGTGTGTGAAAGTATAAACTGAATCAATGTGTTGCGGCAAGTTTGAAAAAAAAATTAAAAGAACAGCAGCGAGTAACATTGTAACATCTCGGATGAAGTTCACCATTGAACTGTCTTATTAAATATTACAACCCAAATGTATTTGATATTAAGAAGTGGTTATATATTGTCAAAGTATGTTACTAGGCCTAAACGTTACATGTTAATATTTGTTATCTTCAAGCTGCAGATGATTTCCTACAGAGAACGATAACACAACTAAAACAACAGCCATCAATTTCGGTTTATTTTTGTATTACAAAATTCACCGAGATTACGACTAATATGTTATTACAGAAATGTTATTAAAGTTGTTCCCAATTTCATCAATACATTATGTTTTTTGTTGTTATAATTTTTGCATAGCTTTTTAACTGAAATGAAATGGTGGACATAATTTTGTCAAATTGTCATGCAACTGGATAAAAAAAAATCTGACAGTCCGAGATCTAGGGTTACTTATCATCCTTTTATATTGTAGACATAACCGGTCACACTAAAATAGTGTTAATACGCCATAGGAGAAAATACGCCATAGGCACGCCATAGGATATTTTCGGCGCCATAGATAAATGTACGTGAAATATCTTCCAAATACACCCTTTTATTCCTTGATTGGTGCATATTCCACCATCTGGTGAAGTTTCATTGAAAAAAATGTGTACTTTGTACCAAAAAAACGATCTTATATCGGAGGCTCTCAGACACTAAAATACGCCATAGGAATCTAGTCAAGCAAGCGTTAAATATAACTGTTTCTTGGAACAATTAACTGATTTATTACAGTTATATATGTCATTTGAAAGTTATGGTTAAGTTTTAATGTTAAAATAATATGTACTTTGTAATAAAATCGGTAAAATTACCGTGACGTGAAAGTCCGAATCAAGGGGCGTAACTCTAATTATACGCCATACAGATGCAAACTCAGTCTCTCTATTTATATATATACTATTGGCAATCCTATGGCGTATTTTCTCCTGTTGGGTGACCAATAAATAATGAAAACTATATATTTTCTATATTGATATTTATTTTGTTCATTAATTCACCCAAGCATTATATTTAATACTAACAAATATACATACATAAAAAGCACAACAAAAAATATTTATTGATACCATTTTATTAATACCTTTGGTACTATTTTATTCATAAAGTAATATTCACAAGCAGTAATTGACATGAACAATACGCCAAACAGATATCAACCCTGAAAGGGAAAAATTCATTCATATTTTAAAAATGGAATAAAAAATATTAAAAGTTTAATATGATAAGAGGGGAAAAAAATAAAAAAAGATAAGGGAAAAAAATTTAAAACAAAAATTTATTTATGTATAAATTTACTTGTAATGATTTTATTCATCATTATACTCATTTAATTAAATTAACACATTTATTAAAAAAATGCCAATATATATCTTTACCTATGCTGTATTTTCTCCCATGGATTGGTCAATCAATATAAAATAATATATTTATTTATATTTGATATTAATTCATCTTATTTGTTTTTTTACACAAACCACAGGGGTTTGTAATGAATGTTTATGATACAAATAAAAAATATAGCTGTGACCAGCAAAAATGTATATATGCTGATCACGGCTATAGTTTTTATCATAAACATTCAGTACAAACCCCTGTGCACAAACAATACATTTCAAACTAATCACAAGATTTTTTTTTCACAAGATTTTATTGATTCACTCAGACACATGGAAATGTGTAACATGAGGACATATTGACAATCAAAATACATAAGCATGACAAGATGGATAGCACAGTGTATAAAATAGAGAGTATATTGTACATACAACATGTTTCGTTCAAAATACCACTAAATTAAAGCCATCATTTTTCTCAAAAACAGTGCAAAATTTTTCAGAACTTGAACGTTGCCGATATTCAGCAGTCGTACTAATTTATATGTATTTGGATGTTTTACATAGTAGTTGGCTATATACTTCGTTCTTATATTAATAATTTCTGCGTTTTTGCACATAAATAGATAGTGGAATTCATCTCCAATGTACTGAGAACATAAGCTGCACAGTCGCTCTTCCCTGGGGATATTGTACCATCGTCCTATTTCAATTGGAAACTTAATATTAGAAGTTCGTACTTTTGTTATAGGTATTCTGTTCTGATCAGATAACTTTGTTAAATAACTCTCAAATCCAAATTCTTTTTTAATTTTCAAATAAAGCTGACCTTTGGGGGATTTTTCTATATCTGTATACCATTTTTGAATAAATAAATCATGGAGGCGTTGTTTAACTTCATGCTTATAGAAACTTGCATTCATTTGAAATTCATTATCAAACACATATGTATATCCAATATCATTAAAAATCTTTTTGACATGATCGAACCATTTAAACATGATTTGTCCATTTCGATGTAGGTTTGCCATTAGTCGATATAAAACATTACTAAGTTTATTTTCATTTTTCAAAAGTTGGTTCCAGAAATTAAGCATTCTTAATCGAACGTTAAGTTCTAGAGGGTATCTTCCCAATTCTCCGTATATCATATAGTTCGGTGTTGTAGATCTAACCTTAAGAATTCTTTTACAAAACTTTAAATGTGTTTGTTCAAGAAGATTTAAATCTTCATAACCCCACACTTCTGCTCCATATAACAAAATAGGTTCAACCAGCGAATCGAACAGTTTAAGTTGTAGATCTACTGGTATTGCTTGATTCCGTATTTTTCTAAAAATTGAAAAAATAGATTTTTGTGCTTGTTCGATGAGCCCTCGCCTAGCCTTAACAAAATTTCCGTTATATTGGAAAGTAATGCCTAAATATGTAAAACAGTCTACGATATCTAGTGTTTGATCATTCAACTCAAAGTTATGCTGTTGTCTGCATTTTCGTTTACTAAATATCATGACCTTGGTTTTTTTCACATTGACCTCTAATTTCCACAACTTACAATACTGCTGGAAGTTATTCAATGACCTTTGCATTCCATCCGGAGTTTCAGAAAAAATAACGGTGTCATCAGCGTACAGTAACACAAAAATCTGTATAAAAACATTAAGTTCGTTAACTATTTTTTCACTCAGGTTTTCAAGAGGGGCACTACCTATTGACTTCATAAACTCTTCAAGGTCGTTTAGAAATATCGAGAACAAAAATGGCGACATATTTTCCCCTTGCCTGACCCCGACTAAACAAGGGAAGAAATCCGTGGTTTCCGAGTGGAAGTTCACACATGACTTAATGTTGTGGTACATATTGTATATAACTTTAAAACATTTACCGTTTATTCCACTGTTATTCATTTTATGCCAAAGTCCTTTTCTCCACACGGTGTCGAATGCTTTACGGAAGTCAATAAACGTACAGTAGAGTTTTTTACCAGATGATAAATAAAGTGAAATTAGCGAGTGCATTATAAAAATATTGTCCATTGTAGAGTGTTTTTTACGGAACCCTGACTGGTTTTTAGAGATAAGATTTATTGCATCCGAGTACAAGTTAAGTCTGTTATTAATGATGCTTGTAAAAAGTTTTCCGAGACAGCTAATCAAAGTAATTGCCCTGTAGTTATCGGGGTCGTCTGGACTACCTTTACTTTTATATATCGGTTTGATCACACCAATTGTCCAGTTTTCCGGTATAACACCAGTTTCAAATATAATGTTGAACAATTTACTGTACATTGATATTATTTCTGGAGGCGAGTTTTTTAAATATTCATTTAGAATTTTGTCTACTCCTGGCGCTTTGCTATTTTTTAATTGGTTTATAGCAGATTTAACCTCATCTTCCGATATTACATTATTTAATATATTGTTACTCTCCTCAAAGATCGCATTGCTCCTCTCATGTAATTGTACTGTCTCGTTATCGTCACTATTGTCGTCCTGACTTTCGTTTAAGGTCTTAAAGTATTGGAATAGGGTCTCTATTGGAATTTCGCCTGTTGTTTTTTTCCTTGTAGAATTTTTATTAAGTGTATTCCAAAATAGTTTAGGATTATTTTTTGAGAGGTTACGAAGTTCTTTCGCGCACTTTTCTTTGTATTTCATGTAATTTATATGAATACGTTTCCTATACTCCGTTCCTTTCTTCTTCAATAGCGTCTTGTTATAAGTTGATTTAGTACGTTTGTACGAGTTTTTGGCTCTATTAAATTCACAACGTGCTGTTTTACAGTCATTATTAAACCAAATAATAAATACAGTGTATAAATAATATGGTACATGCAAGAAATAAAAACTCCACGTTAACTGATCATTTTTGCATACATCAGATTTCATTCAGATTTTTTTAAATTCATATAATTGCAATAGAAATTTCTATAACTAAATACACTGTGAAGCATCAGGACAGATTTCATAAACACAAAACAGTCATCTCATAATATCATTGATATTTATATCTTTATTCACATATAAACACTTTTTTTTTGTTCTTAGTGAGTTCAATAAAAAAACAATTTATATTTAAGGAATTATTTCTTCAGCACATTTATTACATATCTATACTCTATTTCAACATATATATATTTATCAAATTCATTTTCACATAATTATGTGTATTCAATTTCAAAAGCATTACTACATTAATTTACACAAACAATATTTACTTAATCTATTTTGGATGCTGCAAATTAAAAGAAATCTATAAATGTCTAAGAAATGGCTGTCTGAGGGCATAAAGCTGTGTACAGTCTAGAGTCATGGAAGTGCACAAGTTGGTGGCCATAGTCCCCAGGGTAATTCACTCGCAAGTACTAGTTAATGTTGTACAATACAGACTTAATTATTGGTATTTGTTGTTAGGCAAAAAAAAATTTTAATTTCATTATGTTAACAATCTGATTACAACCAATTTTAACTGATGATTGATTGGAGTTTCTAAACCAATTTTCCATAACCAATTTTCCAACAGTACACATACTATAGTAT
Source organism: Mimachlamys varia (assembly GCA_947623455.1). Classification (NCBI taxonomy): domain Eukaryota; kingdom Metazoa; phylum Mollusca; class Bivalvia; order Pectinida; family Pectinidae; genus Mimachlamys; species Mimachlamys varia. The sequence goes on along the minus strand of OX392531.1, from coordinate 2,714,102 downwards.
ATACCACAACAACGCCTTAGCATACCAATATTCATACAATATCAGTACTACAATATGTACCAGTTGTGTACATCAATATTCATGCAAACAGGGTATGCACATATTACAATATTATACAGGAACAATGTTAATCCATTATAAATAAATACCTTATATTGATATCTGACTTAAAAAGCAATTGTTGTTTGTCAAGATTTCTACTGTTTGCTATAAGAAATCATGGAAATAAGAGGCAAAAAAAGTGGAGTGATAACAGAAAAAGAAGGAATCATGGAGGCAAAACAAATAACAAAAAAAAAGAAAAGACAAAGAAAGGTATTGTCTTTGAAAGACAACGAAGGAAAAGAAAAAGAAACAGTAATAAACATACGTGAAGAAGACTATTATAAGGCGTAAAATATGATAGTGTGATATATATCAGCTTATGACATGATCAGGAAGTTTCAATGAAATTTATCCATTTTTTTCATTCATTTACAATTTACAAATTTACACTATGTATTTTTTATTATATTCATGAAAATACAATTTTTATTCCAGGATATATATTTGTGAATGCTAGATAATATAATTTCTATTATCAAAAATATGTACCTGCATGATATAAAATATCAATGGAATTTTCAACAAGTAAATTTGATGACTATTAATTATTTGTGAAATTATACATAATGTTTAACTATATGTTAATGTTAATTACTGCTTGTTAATATAACATACATGTAGAAAATGGTATCAAATAGAAAGTTTTTGTTGTTCTTTTTAGGTATATATATTTTTCAGTATTGAATATAATGCTTGAGTTAATCAATGAACAAAATAAATATCAATATCGAAAATGCATAGTCTTTAATACGCCATAGGATTGCCAATAGTATTTAGAGAGACTGATCGAATGGCGTATAATTAGAGTTACGCCCCTTGATTCGGACTTCCACGTCACGGTAATTCTACCGATTTTCTTACAAAGTACACATTTTTTTTAACACTAAAACTTAACCATAACTTTCAAATGACATATATAACTGTAATTAATTAGTTATTTGTTGCATAAAACAGTTATATTTAACGCTTGCTTGAGTAGATTCCTTTGGCGTATTTTAGTGTCTGAGAGCCTCCGATATAAGATCGTTTTTTGGTACAAAGTACACATTTTTTTTCTATGAAACTTCACCAGATGGTGTAATATGCACCAATCAAGGAATAAAAGGATGTATTTTGAAGATATATCACGTACATTTATCTATGGCGCCGAAAATATCCTATGGCGTGCCTATGGCGTATTTTCTCCTATGGCGTATTTTAGGGAGACCCGACATAACTGAAAGATTGCGGACACAAACGGATGCTGGATTGGTGATTTCAAATGTACAAAATAGCAACGACATTCTGTCGAAACTTACAAAAAATCTATAACCAGTCTAGTAACATGACACCGAGAAATCAAACACTTACGTTTCTAGATGTCGATGATGCAAATAGAGCTTGAGGATAGTAGATTTTTCTTCCGGGTCACAGGTAAACAGCAATATTGCGCTAGAGAAAAGCGGATAGGGGATGTCATTCCGCGGGAAATGCAACGCGCACATGTGTTACGCAGCCTCGATAGAATAATCCCAAATTACATAACTCTGAACATGCGATTTGTAAATGATGTTCTATTGCTTTGTCATATATTTAACGAAACGAAAGCGTGACTTTTCAGTCAGCAAGAAAAGGAACTATTTTCTTTTGCGATTAAATATGTTTGTGAAGTGGTAATGGTAGCTTGAGCCAAGACGAGAAAATGCAAAAAAGACAATCGTTGTCCTGTTCGCTTCATAAATACTACGAACTAAAATGTGATTTTTTTTGATAGAACACATAACTTAACTTTTTTTTCTATCATGAAGTTGAACAAATTTTAATATACATTTACTACATAAAATAACGGAGTTATTGTAAAGCAATGTTATGATTGGTCAAAACGAAGTGTCCGCCAGAGGGCATCGTAGATTTTGTCGCCTACATCCCAGGGTAAAACTAAGGACTCAAACTTACGTTTGTGTCAAAAACCTCTGGGAAACAGTTTTAAAATTTGTCTTGAAAACAGTCTTCTCATTATGTTCAAAAGTCTTAATAGTATCCAGTAGGGGCTTTTCGATAATTAGTGCTTTTCACCATGTGGTGAAAAGGCCTATTGTATCTGTTCTGTTTCTTCTTGTTAAAGTTATTCAGATTTCTTTTTCAGCCTTTATCATAGAATGATTTGAAGGGGTGCAGGAAATAAAAATTAAGTTGGTCGAAAAATCCTAAATGGCCGCCATGACGTCAAAGCTAATTTTGCTTAAATGGCCACAACTCAAAAACGGCATGAGGTTAAAATATTCAAAGGCATATTCATGTAGGATTCATCTGGGGCCAAGTTTTACGTAATTACGGCTTTGAGGTTAGAGGTCAAACAAAAAAGCTCGCTGGAGGTCAAAGTTATGCTATTTTTAGAAATGTTTCGCCTTTTATTTTTGAAACTTCTACATATCAATAGAGTATGTCATTCCGATGATATTGATACCTTCGGTGTCTTGATAGCACTTCCGGTTCATGTAGTACGCCATTTTGAAAATTTCCCTATATATTCTATATTAAAAAATCGTTTTACATTTTAAACTTCTTCTCAAATTCCACCAGTGGGATTCAGCTCAAACTTGTCTAAAATAGTCCATCGATAGTCCCGACAAAAGTTTGCAATTTTAAAGTTGATCCAAAATCCAAGATGGCCGCCATGACGCCATACCTTAAATTGTTTAAATAGCTATATCTCAAAAACCGTTTAATGTACCGATGTCACAAAGGAATATTATTGTAGATTACATCTGGGAACATTTTTTTTCTTCTTCAAGTTATTACAAAATATGTCTTGTAAAAAAATGGGTCAAAGGTCAAAGTTAATCTATTTTTAGAGATGTTTTAATTTTTATTTTTTTGAAAAATTGATTAACCATATCAATAGAGCATGTCATTCCGATGACATTAATACCTATGTTGTTTTGATAACATTTCCGGTTAAGGTAGTACACCATTTAAAGAAATTCCCTTTGTATTCTATGTATACATAAAAACGGTTTTGGTTAGCTGTAACTCGCTATCAGTGGTAGAAGGGAAGTAGTTCTTAAAGTGTGTTACGTCTCTTTCACTATTCTTGTTTTAGATGAACACTTTACACTTCCATTTTGTTAACTTGACATTGAAAAATTATCTCCAGCATTCCCCTGTCATCTTGTGATAGTTTTAAGTTCACGAAAAAATGAAATGGCCGCCATGGCGTCATATCCGGTTGATAGTAGGTTACAGGGGTCATATACTTGTATGTAGATATCTTTGAACAACTTCGCAATAACCAACAGAAATGATATAGATTATAGGTGAAGAGCCAATCAAATTGGTAGCCAACAATTTCTAGTTGAAATATCTTTCATGTATGAACATTTGTGTAACACTTTTTACAGACGTCATTTAAAATTCAGGGTCAAAACAGAATCAGTGTGTTCACTTTGATGGAGCCATATCCACTCAAACAAAGAGGTATGGTCATTTTCCGCCTATACCGACCTAAGTTACGCGCTCGCTTGCCCGAGCTAAAAATACAGGTAAAATGTCACGTGACCTTTTGTAAATCTCCAAGTACTAAAATAGATTTGTGTAGCGTGGAAATATATTTCACACTTATATGTTTTAATTTAGGAATGTTGTACATGTAGTTAAGTTGTGTTTGTTTAAGAGTAATAGTAGTGGGCTAGGTATATATGTATACATAGGGTGTGTACATGTATGTGTATACACGGGGCAGCAGGGAGCTAGGTTTCCATATAAGGAGTTGTTTACGTACTCTGTTATCGGGAAGCTGTGTATTTGGGCCCAGTTTGATTGACAGGTTGCATAAGGCCCGTATAAATTTAGTAACAGATTCCTATTTATAACTAGTGTAAGTTACTGCTTTAGCCAATCAGAGAGAGTGAGGAGCGAGCTCTAAGTAGGTCGGAGGAGCGAGAGGAGCAGGGTTTAACCAATCAGCGTGAGTGAGGAGCGAGAGAGGAGCCGAATCTAGGTCGGAGGAGCAGATGTTAGCCAATGAGAATGCAGTATGAAAGTGGTATATAATGGGTGACAGTAACGAAAACAAGGGAGATAAACTTTACTTTGAGAAATACTCCACGCAACTTGTGATCGGATTTATGGGGTGTACTTAGTGTGTTCGTGTGACTATGGAATACATTATGACTGGGAATTATCGCCCGTGGATAGTATGTGAGACAGTGTGCTTTGGATGCTAAGTGTGTACGTGTTTACTTCTGAATGGGATGTATTTGAACTTTATGTATGATATGTTGAACTTCATGGATGTGTAAATAAAACGATGTGAACTTTAGTCTGGTGTTACAGTTGTCCCTGCCGTAGTCAGCTTTCCATCTCGAACTTATATTAATAGCGTCTCGTGTATACCCGAGTGGATAACGCTACATTTGCATGATTCATTAGTTTGCTCACAGGCACTAGCCTCGTCTGTCAAACACCTATAATATTAACAAGGTTATGAACTACATCGGCCCGGCGACACGACCTAATTTCGGGAAACATGTGATTTTGACATAACCACCCAAGATATCTTGTCGGGAGTGGTCTAGATCGACAGAGAAATAATTTCCCTTTAATTTGGTATATAATTTACTATGTATAATGCCGTATGTTTTTTTGTAGATGACACGAAACATCAGAAAACTGTCAAATTTCAGTTGGTCGGACACTGCTGTCCACAGAAAACACGCAAAATCCCAAGTGGGTATCTCCTTACTCACGGCATGTACAAAGTTCAACCTCAATACAGTGTAACTACAACAAAACAACAAACTTACTTGTGTGTTTAATCATGTCCTTATATTATCATGTCGGACACTGGAGACAAAAGTTCAAGCTAGTGAGACTGGCAGACAGAAAGCAGGCCATTTACTTCCATTTTGTTGAATATTTGTGATCTCGGCGCTGATTGGCCAGTTTAAAATAGGAAGCCAATCAGCGCCGAGATCTCAAAATTTTAACTGGTAATTGATTTGGCCAATTATATTGACCATTAAAGAGGCATCACGGTAAAACTATATTTTTTTATGCTTATTTTGAATTATTGTATATATGAATTAAATGTATACTCTTGTGGAAAATTAATGGGCGACTTACGCTGAAATATGTTCACAAAAATTTTAATTAATAATTAAAAAAGGGAATCACTATTCGTTGATCAACGATTTGGACATGTAAATTTTTTTGCATCACATATGATAACGCATGCGCATAACAAGCTACATCGGTAAACAAAAAATGGCGATCCGCGTGACCTACATGTAACTACCAAGCGAAAAGTGGCCGAATGGTCAAATTTTGACGTAAGGATTATATTACGGAAGCATAATGAGGGATGTGAAGTATTCAAGGGAGAGACTAACAGCCCAATTGTTTGCAATGTTACAGTTTTCTTCTGGATAGCCGGTGACACAGTTTTTATTTGGTTTTGGGGCCTCCCAAGGGATACATGTAACTCTTTCATTCCTCTGTTACATGAAATGCGTGTGTAAAACTTGAAAGCGTGTATTGTAATATTCCCTTTATAATATTCCAGTAAAACGGCATTATTGAATTATATTGCTGAAGAGAAAGACCTTTTCACATACAAGAAAAACCGTAGGGTGGGGGGGTATCCCGGGTGATTGAGTTTAATGTATACGGATTCAATTTGGACAAAATGAATACATTTATGTCATCATGTGCGGATAAAAAATCTTGTCATACCTAATCTATAAAATACGGATTGTACAAATATTATCGGGTTTGGACCCCGGTATTAAATTTGATATGAACCAAAATATATGCATTATATAAGTGAAGTCATTAATTCATAAAAAAAATCATATATATGTATGTCCCATGTCTGCAGTTGTGTTGAAAATGTTAACGAACCTTTAAATTTACATAAAAAAGTAAAGAATCATAACATTTATAAATGGATTAAGTATTGGACAATTATCTTCTCGACTAGTTCCAAATTTGAGATATATATTATACATGTATTCTACATGTTTAGTGCGTGGTGCGTCATATGAGTGCACGGACTTCCGTGATACATATATAATTGTAAGTGATAAAGTATGTTGACGCTGAAATTTGGATAGATTTTAGATGGTTATATAGATAGTCTGAAAAAAATCTTCAATACATCGAGTTGTATAAAAAAAAATCGGAATCATTTCATTTTATTTTTTTACTTTTCAATGCATGCACACTTTTGTGAAATGGTTCTAAATGAGGATTCGTGAAGATAACTTTTTACAGAAATTAAGGTTTGCCCTATGGTTGTCATCGTCGGAAACCCACATGACACTGTTAAACGTACAATGTAAAAGTGCAGTGTAGCTTTTATGACCATTGAGGGGGCATTTTTATCGAAAATTGATCTTAACCCCCCAAATGTGTAAAATTACTCTAAACATCCTATTTTAGGTCCAAAACTAGCTGTAACAAATTCTCAGGTCCCTGTGATTTGCATCGGTTTCAGTCAGGTACTGATGTCGATAAAGTATGCAGAGATGTCGACATAAATTTATTCATATGCATATCGTGTGTAATTAACGTCTGATTATTAATGTGAATGTGATTCAATGAATTTATACACGGACTTTGTGTCTAGTTCATCATCGGACCTGTACATTACGTATCCCCTCCCTATGGGCCCCTCGTCGACTTGCGACAAAATAGTCACGTGATTGACGCATGATCAGCGCTATTTTAATCGGGCTTTCCCAAGGAATGCAATTTTGCAAGTGGTTAATAAACACATTTTGAGTGCGCTTTGAATATTGAAATATCAGGAAAATGTATCTGGTAGTGCAGACAACATGTACATTCAAGAACTTCATTGTAGACTTCCCCGGGATGCCCCTTTAAGTCATTGCTAAAAAGACTTATATAATCAATTGATTACACACAAAATGACATATAAAGGAATAAAATGATGTATTTTGGAGATATATTACATTTACGTACATTTATCTATGGCGCCGAAAATATCCTATGGCGTACCTATGGCGTATTTTCTCCTATGGCGTATTTTAGGGAGACCCGTTTCTACCACAATCTCAATCGGGAACCGCGGTCTTTGATATGCGCAAAACGAATCATCGCGTATATATTCCTGTCAATCTGATTAAAAAACAGGATCTGACAACATCCCATAATAGGTCACGCTCAGATGACTTGCGCACGTGCGTATATACAGGTAAAAACTTTCCGAAAATGTTGAATTTTATGTCATTTTGTGGGCTCTCCCTAAAATACGCCATAGGAGAAAATACGCCATAGGTACGCCATAGGATATTTTCGGCGCCATAGATAAATGTACGTAATATATCTCCAAAATACATCATTTTATTCCTTTATATATGTGCATATTACACCATCTGGTGAAGTTTCATTGAAAAAAAATGAAAAATGAGTCCTTGATTCGGACTTTCACATCACGGTAATTTTACCGATTTTCTTACAAAGTACATATTATTTTAACATTAAAACTTAACCATAACTTTCAAATGACATATATAACTGTAATAAATTAGTTATTTGTTGCATAAAACAGTGATATTTAACGCTTGCTTGACTAGATTCCTATGGCGTATTTTAGTGTTCGAGAGCCTCCGATATAAGATCGTTTTTTGGTACAAAGTACACATTTTTTTCAATGAAACTTCACCAGATGGTGTAATATGCACCAATCAAGGAATAAAATGATGTATTTTGAAGAAATATTACGTACATTTATCTATGGCGCCAAAAATATCCTATGGGGTACCTATGGCGTATTTTCTCCTATGGCGTATTTTAGTGTAACCGGTAGAAACAGGGCACACAACTCGTGGTTGTTGGGTATGGAATTTATTTCATTCTCGTTAACTATGTTTTTTAAAAGTTTCAAAAGACACTCGCTAAAGCTCGTGTATTTGGTAACTTGTAAAATAATTAACTCGAGTGAAATTAATTCCATATCCAACAACCACTTGTTGTGTAAACTCTATTTATGTACGCAGGTTGTAAGTCCATAAAACATTGGCGCAAAGGGAGTCCCACAGTCCACCCGCAATAAGCTTTAAGGCTAGTCCATATAAAACTTTAAAATCATTTAACCATAGGCTACGATAAATAACAGTGGGGATAAACATATATTTTTAACTGTTGCTAACAATATAGTTTACTCAAACAATGCTAGAGATTTCACGTCAGGCTTCGCTGATCGTATACTAAAGGACAACTCATTGTAAAACATTTGGCATTTACTCGTTGACGGAAAAGGCCGACGGTTCCCGGTTGATTGCGTAGTTCACAGTTTTTCGGTCTCTCTTAAAAAGCGTCCACAAGCGTCTACAAGCGTCTTCAAGCGTCTTCAGAAAATTTATTAAAAAATACTTAATAAAGTAAGCGACATCAGAAGATATGTTGTTACAATGATCATAATACACTTATGTGTAAAATTTCAACCAGAAATTCGAAAAATTGAACGAGTTATGGCGATTTTAATGTTTAATGATCGATTGCGTGGCACACGTGTGTAATGTACTGCAGAGTTTTAAATAAAGCGTCGCCAGACAATACCTATAAAACTACTCAATAAAGTAAGCGACATCAGAAGATATGTTGTTAGTATGACTATAATACACTTCTACACCAAATATCAACTTAATATTCGAAATATTGACCATGTTGTTTCGATTTTATTTTTACGACCGACATCGTGGGAAACATCCATTTATATATGAATAGAAATCAACATATCAAAAAGGGTCTACAGACCATATATCTAAAATCATTTTTATAAAGTAAGCGACATCAAGATATATGTTATGATGTTGACTTTAATACAACTGTATTTCAAGTTTCAATTTGATTTGTGCGAAAATGACCCGAGTAATCATGAATTTAATGTTTGATTATGACGCAAAATATTTACGGCTTGGCACATATGTGTACGTACAGGTATACTCTATACATATGTAGGGCTTCGCACAGGTGAACGCACAGTAAGGCCAGATCAATTGCTATGTAAACACTTATCACCTACATGTACCTGTTGTGAAAGATCAATGAGTTATGTTTTATGGGAGACGTAGTGTATTATTATAAAATAAAACATCTTAATTTAATATTTGGTTATATCACGGACTTACTAGATCTATTAGATGGACCCGATGCTATCTTAGTCCATGATTATATCAAACTATAATCTATGAAACATATGGGCAAGAATTCAGTAAGAGAAATTAGTTGTGACATCTGTCAGTAAAAATTGAAAGGGTCTCAAATATATTTGCATTTGAATAAGTTCCAGCTATTGTCTTTCTGATTGTATAAGCCTCAATCAAGCAACAGAAGTATTTACAAAGTTATTGCTGGAAAATGTAAAATTTGTGAAATAAAACAATTAATCAAAGTTTTCATATTTGACTTGTATTTTTTATTCTTTGTATTGTTGGCACGTCAGAATTCAACATCTGCAATTAAAAAAAAAGTTTCAATTTATATCGTTCAAAAAGCCCATCATGAAATACTAATACACTGTAGTATATACATAATGTATTATAACATGTGGACACGAAAAGCAATATGTAAAATTTGTGAAATTAAACAATTGAAATATTCATATTTGACTTGTATTTTTTATTCTTTATATTGTTGGCACTTCTGAATTCAGCATCTGCAAAGAGAAAAAGAGCAAATTTCAATTTATATCATTCAGACTGTCCATGCTTATAAATAATGTTGGTCTCTATATATAATCAGGGACGTATATGTCTCACCAGGGACGTATATGTCTCGCATATACGTCCCTGGTCTCACAAACGGAATTTGCATTTTTCCCGGGATGGCAGTACCACGGACTTAGACTAATGTAAGTCCGTGATTGAGCCTATATGGAATTTCAAGTTTCATCTGTTTCAAAAGGAACTTTGTTTAAGTATGATATTTAATTTAACCGACATTCAAAAGACTGTCAGTTGTTACATAAGAAATATATATAAATCTTACTACATGTATATCGAATAACCGTAGGCCCTAAATAACAAGTGTCGGTACGAACTTAATTATTTTTTAACACCACGTGTACATATAATTGATCCTTAGTAGAACCACGTCCAAAGGATCTGCAAACATGCTAGTAATTAAGAGAGTTCTACAACATACCGGTCTAGATCTAGCTGTGTTCACCTACGTACATGTATGTACGAAGTCCTACATATCGTCCGTCACGGTAGCGCTGGCTTCATACATTTACAATTGATACACTATGGTCACCTATTTATTATATTTATTATATTTATTGTTTCAAATCCAGACATAAAAATCACTGAATAAATGTATCATAGTCATGCGAACAACATATCATCTGATGTCGCTTAGTTTAACAAATTATTTTAGAGATATAGTATGAAGACGCTTTTTTCGTCTTTGAGTTCTATTCAAACACATATGCAACGCCGCCGATCGTAAACATTAAAATCGTCATAACTTGGTCAATTTTTCGAATACCAAGGTAAAAATTGGTATAGAGCTGTATTATGATCATATCAACAACATATCTTCTGATGTCGCTTACTTAATTCAGTATTTTAAAAGATATTTTCTGAGGACGCTTGTAGACGCTTGTAGACGCTTTTAAGAGAGACCCCAGTTTTTGGCAGTGGTACACATGACACGTGTATCCTTTGAAGTTGTGTCCATAGATTTTAAACAAGATTGTTAACTATGATGCATTCTATTTATATCGCTGAGTTGCACGTGCCATAAGTCTTTCAATTTTTTTTATTTTGCTATATATTCTTTGTATTTCCAACTTTTTTCAATGAATTTTCCTGACTCCGTTTATGGATGGATTTTGACAAATTTTTGTCATTTGGTACAGAAATATACAAGGTTTCCTCTCGTAATATTTATTTAATTTTCCGTTGTGAATTTATGGAGATATACAGAATTGTCTACACTGCTAATTTCCGTGTGACGCCATTTCTCTATATAACGTTACCAAAATGACGTCAAAATGGCGTCCCGAAAATTGGATGTTGTAAATAAATTAAGATTTCTCTAATTATACACAACGGAAAACATTGAAAATATTATGAGATGAAACAGGAAACAATTCTCTATAAGTACACAAAATTTCATTAAAAATGATCCCGAAACGAAGTCAGGAAAATTCATTGAAAAAAGTTGGAAATACAAAGAATATATAGCAAAATAAAAAAAAATTGAAAGACTTATGGCACGTAACTGTATATACGGGCAACACAAGGGGATTCCCCTGGATAATCCATATCCATATAACCCTGAAGATCACAGTCGTATGGTTTCTCTGCGTACAGATGTATTTGAATGTGACGGAAACCTTTTTTGGATTTTAAACTGAAAAAAAAGTATAAATAAACATATAATATGAATGGGTGTTTTTAGGCTTTAAATAATAATGTTAGACTACTTAAAAAAATTTTTGACAACTTTTCATGTTCTCTCGACCTCACGCGATGACACGTGTACAATACAATTTAGGGGAATCACCTAATAAAACCGTTATAATTAACATCCTCGTTTATTGTAAACGGATTTAGAGAAAGAAAGCGACGGAAATTGGATCCTACACTGATCAATATGCACGAACCAATGCAAGCTAGAGAACACGATTTATATACAGCATGCCCATTGCAGAAGCTGCACGTGAGTTTCTAACAGTTAACAATGATCTTATAACGAGCAACTTTGTCATAATTATACGCCTATTACATCATGTATTGGTTTTGATTGTCTTGTTTTGTAATGTGGGGGAGGAAAGATACATGTCCGGGAAGGTGACTACCAATTTTTACACTGTTAATCCGTTTTAAAGTACCTGTATGAAAAGTTCAGGCGTATTACGCCCGTAAAACAGGCGGAAAGTAGCTATAGATGGCTTCCGCCTGGAAAATCAAAATTACGGTTGTAATTTAAGAAAAATTCCTGCCACATTACAACTCCACTAAAAATTCTTTACGGGCCTCATTTTAAAAGGTGAGGCGGAAACTGAGGCGTCATTTTAAGTTGAGAAGGAATTTGGGGCTTTTGGATGAATTTCCTGTTGATGTAAATTCCCTCCATTTTTCCCAACTGACAAAGATGGCTGACATGATGGAAAGCTGATTGCAGAGTGTGATAGATAATTCAATGGAATTGTGTACAATTGGAGACTGTAGTTTATCTTGGGATTATATGCTAGGTTTAATAAGGTAACGTAGAGTATTATTGCATGCTTTGTCTGATGTAAATTGTTTTCTAAAGCACAAAATTCATTATTATAACTGAAATGGATTTTAGACTAGGTCACTTAATATAATATAGACTGCACTATACATGAGTGGATAACTGTTTAGATATGTAGCATATAGTATATTGGATGCATTCAATAATAATATATTCCTGTTAAATAATGTGTAATTTGATTTGCAAAATGTGCTATATGTTTACCAGTATACGTATGATTAATCTTTAAATTGTAAAATGGAGCCATTATGAACATGTAATGAATGTCACTATTATAATGATCTGTTTTACTCGGGTATTATATTTTTCTTTGAAATGATAATTGCTGACTAGAAGTGATTTTGAGAACATAAATACACATGTAAATGGTGACAAAATGGAATCCTTGATAATATTGGTACAGGATTTAGTTTTGGCCATTTTAGGACATTTCTTTCAGATTCCTGGTGAAGTACACCCATATAAACAATTACTGAGCAACAGGAAAATGAAACCTGGAATTTATAAAATGAAACCTGGAATTTATAAAATGACGCCTGGAATTTTCAGACTGACGCCAGGAATTTTTAGAATCTACGCCTGATATTTACGCCTGGAATTTTTGATATTAAAAGCTGTGATGAAATTATGCCAGGAAAATTTTCCGCCTCATCTCATTTACATATAGTGCCCATTTACGCCCCTTTTCCTGCTCAAGTCCGCTTGGTTTCCGCCTCTCTACAACATTATTCGGTATTGGAGGCGTAAACATATTCACACCTGGAATTCATTGTAAATTACGCCTCTGTTACGCCCGGATTACGGGTGGAACATTTCGTACAGGTAATGAGTAATGATTGTATCAGTGCAAAACGTTTACAGAGGCCCTCTCTAGACCTCACCCCTTTTCTTTGCGTTACAGGCCTGTTTTTACTGCAGGTTCGTACATGTACATTAGATTTAGTTGGAGGAAAAGCAATCGATCTAATGATTATAACCCAACATTGTGTTTCAAATTGATGTTCGTCAAGGGTTAAAATGCTACTCAAAATTAAAGCATGACTGGACTTTGGTCTGATCTAAATGGTCTGCAATATCTTTGCAGGTTGGCAATCGTGACCTTGATTTTAAAAAAAAATGGGTTCGCTCCCGGGTTAGAGGACTCGCACAACTAAATGATTTACTATATGTTATTACTAAGCTTTCGAGCTAATAACTTTTAATATTTGAATTTCAACACTTGTGACAACTTCCTAGATTCACAGATACATACATGACAAAGGCTTTAAAGGGCATTTTATTTTACACCCTCTGACTTTTTACCCCATATCATTCCACCATAACATACCAAAAGTATACATTTTTGTAAAGTTAAATATCTTAAGATTTTATTCAATGCAGAATATGTCAACAATAACCTACATGCAGATAAATTACTCAGAATAACTTTACTAAGCCGGACAATTTTTTTGGTAGGGACTTAAATCGTATGAAACACTTGTTGATAGGCTCATTTAGCTGTGTGAGTCCTTAGGGAAAATTAAGTGAAAAAAAATGAGGGAATACCAAAGCGTTAACAAAACCATAAGCCGAACTAAAAATCGATTAAACTATAATATCAAAGAAGGAAAGATCCACATTGGACCCTTGTAAAAGTACAAGAGACTCCGAATAAGACCAGGTAATTCGGGAGATTAAGCGTCTTCTTCTTCATCGACAACACCCGTCATGTTAATGTTTGTCACATTGAAGTAAGCATCAATTCTTCAAAGTAAACCGAGTCATCATTGTCAATCACAAAGAATGAAACACATTAATAAGCATACTCTAAAACGTCTATCTTAAGCTTCATGCCACTTAAAGATACAGAATATTTCTCCAGGAGACAAACTTTCCTTTGAAACTAAATAGGGCAATTGTTTTTTTTTTATTTTATTTTTTTTATTCAACAACAAACATGTACACATATAACGAATACCTAAATGCATCACAATACAGCCTGGATACTGGTAGATTTACACACACAAGCACATAAATATGTATTAACACATAATACACACACATAATATACAGACATGCACGTGCACATGTAAGTACACATGGACATGCATTAATATTATGACCCATTACACAAGGGTTCATACATCCATGCACATACATGTACACATAAATTCAGGCATGTACACTTACATACCCTCACACACACATACATTAGCACAAACACACGTGCATACATATATGCACGCATGCATGTACATTGTAGACATACACACATGCATGTACACACATGCATAGATGTTCATTAATTGCATGCAATCATAAACCTGCACACATACTTGCATGGATGTATATTGCGCGCAGTAACACACATGCGCATGCATGCATCAATGCACACACATGCCCACACATAAGTACACAAGCTAGTGTTTGTGTTTCACATGTTCTTTAAAAAAATCTGTAATTATCGGTATACAATTTGGAATTGTTTTCTGGTACAGTATAAAGTGAATTTGATAAATAAATATACATGTGGTATACATTATGGGATAAAAAGCTTATATATGATATATATAATGAACAGGCTTTTTCATGGATTTCATAAATATAAATAACTTTGAATGAATGTTAATAAATAAATATGAATAGATATCCCCCGCTTCCCCCCTTTGTAATGGGGTAATCAAATTGTAGGGTTACGCTGACCCTAATTGAACAAAGACTAAGGCCTTATACATTGAAATTGGATAATACTTGTTACCGTGATTGCAAGGAAACATTAATCAAGGGGCCATAACTCCGTCAGATAAACTCGAACTTGGCCCCGCCCTTTAGGCAATTAATCTTATTACCAAGTTTCAAGACAATGAGATTAAAATCGTTGCCATAATTGTATGGGAACAGACATTTTTTGACAATTAAAGGGCCATAACTCTGCCAACTAACATCTGCCAGAATTGGCGATCGAACTTGGGTCGAGCCCTTTAAGTATGTTACTGGTAAGCGAAAAATGTGTTGTTGTTATTGCGCGGAGACGAAATGTGATAGAGAGATGGACATTCAGACATACATACGGGCAAGCCCAAATTAGTATCCCCCATTTCGGTGAAAGCGGAGGATAAAAAGCTTATTATTTGACAACAGAAGCGTATTATATATACTTCATGTGGACATGTATGTGCATTTACTCACACTATATGCCACTTAAGTTAACATTATACAATCTTGTACAGAGATAAACATTTTGATATATACACAAATACTATAATAAAAAGAAACGTAAACAAGTAGCTTCTCACATTCTATAGAATTCATGTGATTAATATAAGTTATATAGCTTGTTTCATAATTGTTGTAAAATAAATAAAGTTTATATTTTATATATTACCTTGTAGGGGTTGATACATAATTTTTGTACACATAAACATGTTTTTAGTCATCTAGATACAGTATGGCCTGTCAAAAAAAGTAAACAGAGCCACTGGGACCAATTTATATGTGGTGGATGGGCGATGGCGAGATCGAAAATATAAGGCTGAAACAGGCAGGGTTTCGGATTAGAGGGGGACAAGTTTTGACACGCAATACGTTTTGACACGCAATACTGAATAAATATGTATTTTAATGTGTTACTTACATAATATATATACATGATATAATATGGTCTAGTAAGTAATATCGAAGGTATGATCCACTATATGTACTGGATCCTAACAATCAAATGTTCGTTGGATGCGTAATACTAGAAATAGATATATGATCGTGGGAGTAATAGCGACAGCACGGACAAATAAATTGTCAAATTTTCAAGGCTATCCGCCCCTTTATCAAGACACATAAAATACACGTTACATCACATAAACAGAATATACATAAAACATGAAAAAATGTTTAAAGGCATATAATCACTTCGGCTGATCGGATGCCGAAGGTCCCACCAAATCAGCAAAAAAACATTCTAAGGTGATGTTAAGAATGTATAAACTTCAGCCAAAAATGTTGTTAATAATCGTGGATGACAGCTACTGAGCGTATCTATTAGGTTATTTTTGAAATTTGTTTCAGATTGGGTCGACCCCCAGAAAGTCAGAGTCGGTACATTTTCATCCCACTCGAAATGAAAAAAATAGATGTTAATATTCTGAAAATATATCGTCAAAGGTTATATAAAAGTATGTTGAACTTGTTTAAAAAAATAATTTAAGAAAAAAAAACATTAGTGGCGGGCAAATTAAAGTTTTTTGAAAAATGGTCGAATTGTCTGGTGTGTGATAACAATCTCGAGAAAACGGAGTCGGCACATAAATGTCCCACTCTTAATTAAAAGTTGAATGGTTTAAATTATTGGAATTATGTCGTCAGTAGTAAAATGACAACACCTAGTAATAAATAAAATGTTATTAGAAAGAAAATATATTGATTTAATTCAAATAAAGATTTCAGAAAGTGGTCGAATGGTCGAATATTCAGGGTTTCCGAGTGTCAATTCAAACAACTCGGTCCCACCAAAAAGATGTCCCAAAACTTATTTGAAAGGAAAAAAAATCGAAAATGCCGGTTACATTAGGCTGGAATGAAAATATGACTTTTAATTGACATAAACAGTGTAATTGAAATAAATTTGAGACCGAATAACAAATATAAATTTTTATGAGGAATGTGCTTGCTGCTGCAGGGACCCCTACATGGTGATGGGGTGTGCTGCACCGACTATCAGATGGATCTGTTTGAATCCTCCTGGTGTATAGCATGTATAGATCATCTCTCGTTCATGCCGATTGGGTAGCTGGTTTGGAGTTGGCTTATCCAGTGACGTTCCTTGTTGCGGCGTTGCTGGTCACCCTAAGACCTGCAGTGGTCGATGGGAACCACCTGCATGTCGAGCCTCGTATGACTTGGCATGTTGATATGTCTAGCTACGGGTAGGTCATGGCGGTTCTGTTTGATGGAACAACGATGGTTGTTAAATCCTCAGATTCAGTGGTGTTTTGGTCTCTCCCACATACTGCATCTGGCACTTTGCACAGGTAATCAGGTATATTACATGTACATTGGCCGACGTGCATGACACTGGCTGGAGGATGTGGTAGCTTTGACCTTTGACCTCACATTTGAATGAATCGGTGTTGTGAGTGTATGGACAAAGCTTACACCTCTTACTGTTGCATGTCTTGAAGCCGCCAGTGGCAGAAGTATGGGAAAGTCCCGGTAGCTTACCGCTTACCACCAGATCTTTGATGTTTTTTGGTCGGCGATAAGCTAGAATTGGTGGTTCTCGAAAAATTCCCTTAAGTTTACTGGAAGAAAGCAGGATTTGCCAGTGTTTCTGGAAGATTGTTGACATTTAAGGAGGCATATTGGGATGGAAGGTTACCACACACTATTCTGTGACCTTTGACCCATGTCATTTTTTCCCCTCTCGCTCCGGAAAAGCTTTATTGCTACCAATCTCATGATATCTGAACTATTTGAAAGCCTAAACCTAACAGGAAATGATGTTTCCATGGTTTTATTAATAATTATGATGACATTAATAATCTAAATGCGATTTGTAACAAAAAAAATCAGTTTTTCACTCCCACGGCTCATTTAAATATTACGTCTCTGCCCTTGGCCTGACCTCTCGTGTATACACATATTCGTGCTATACCTCTCTGTGCTTGACACTCGTATACGGATGGTATGGTGTACTTTGCTGTAAACTTTGATTATATAATCGCGCATATAGCCAAATACACTGATTTTGATTTCAATGTTATATTACCTTATACATGTGCGTAAACTTCGGTCGGAAGTATTAATTAGTAATTACAGTGAAAATCCGCCCCCTGGATATGATCAAGTTATTTACGAGTTACTTTCCCTGATTGTCACTAACGTTGTGATATATATATATACTGAATGCACAAATTTAAACTTGATCAATTTTCTTAATATTGTACTGAGTATACAATTTTTAATGAGACATTATCAGAAACTGCATAATGTACACATGAATTGGCAAAACACTTGATTTATTGAAAATAACACTTATACTTTTTTATGGCGAGCAAAAGTTTGTGGTTTTATAATTACGTTCTCTGTGCTTCACACATCACTATACACTGTAGCAGGGACATAAACGTCCCTGACTGTAGGTTCGCATTTTTGTTTTAACAAAACTTTACCATAACCTGTACAGTGTACATAGCAATTGACACAATATAAGTTATTTAGTAGAAATAACACTTATATTATTTCTCTGGTGTGCAAAAACCTTTATGGTGTACATTTCCGTAATTATGTGTGGCCCTTTATACATAGGTCACGGCCAACATACATGTAATTTTCCCTACTTTGTAAATGAACTTGATAAAGGATAATTAGGCCTAGAGATGTAAGTGAATATGACATATTTGCATACCATTATTTTTCTCCACCTTGGTAAAGATATCCTAATAGGCCATCGTTCTTTTGGAACAACAATTTGACTGTTTACTGTGACATTTTATGACAAATTAGATAGTTCGAATTATCATTTGTAACGAGAGATGTTTGCGAATCCTTTTATTTTTTATCTTAAATCCATTATGCTAACTACCAGCAGCGTATATTTCAATGATTCTTTCACGTTCCTCCGAACGATAATGTTAACCTGAAGAGTTTATTTTTTATTGTGTTAAAAACTTCTTCAGTCAGTTTCTCACATTGCATATATGTAGGTTTCACGTTGTGTTCAGTTATGCCCATTTGATTTCATACTGATGAGTAAAAACAAAATGGCGAAAAGGCGGCCATCTTTGATTTAGGCATTAAAAGATTGTTAACTGATTGACAACTACTAGAGGGATCTTTCTCATATTTCATATGTAGGTTCCTTGGTCCCTACTGTCGTGCCCTTTTGATTTTGTAACTGATCAGAAAAACAAAATGGCTGAAAAACAGCCATTTAGGATTTTGACATAGAAAGATTAAAATCACTATAGAATGAAATGAAACGAAAAGTTTAAATTGCTACATTACATCCGTTTTCATTTGTAACAGGAAAGAAAATAGTGTTCTTCCACCGGGAATCGAACCCTCGATCTTCAAGTTCCTAGTCGGACGCTCTACCACACAGCTAAAGGGAAATTCCCTTTAGCTCAAAGCCAGAAGGCGACCTAATCCTAATTCCTATGTATAATTAAAATCTTCCACACTAATCCTCCTCCCTTTTTAAATGTATTCACCCCCGAACACCACACCCCAGATTCTAACTCCACTGTCACCACAGGGAGGGCCACGGATACCATTTATAACAGGAAAGAGAATAGTGTGCTCCCACCGGGGATTAACCCTTGATCACTAGGTTATATATATAAAAAATATGCATTTATATTTATATCCTAATTATAATATTGTTATGGGAGTTACCCCCACCCCCTCACCCCAACCCCTTCCCCTACCATGTTCATACCCTATGATATTCCATTATTTGCACATTTATTTGTTATACATCTATATTTTATTACCTTACAATAACATACATTTTATTATTGAAACAAACCAGTATATTATATGTATCTGCCAATGCTCCTGTAATTGTGATCTTGCATTTCCATCTGGATATCGGATGTGATTTTTTGCTTTGTTTTATTTTGTGTCCAACACAGTTATACCGTTTATTTAAGTGCATATATTAAAACAAACACATTCGCTTCCCTATAAATGGATCAATATTCATTTGTAATAAAAATTGATATTTTAGTTAAATTGTTAAAGCACTGTACTAAATTGTAGATGTAGCTTGAAATACAACTCGTCAATCGAAACAACTCGCGTGTTATTGGGTTTACTCTAAATACTTACTTAATCCCTATTCTGAAACTTTCTGATATCGAAACTTAGTAACCCATACAACAAAAACACTTCAATAGCTGTCGAAATATACACACTTTTGTTTGAAGTTTTAGTGTTTCAGTACTTTCAGTACTTTGATTAGGCCTGACTTTGTATTCCAGTGTACTCGCCCTATCCAGTTCCTTGACTCTATCGATTTCGCGGTCGATCAAGGCTGTGTCGTATCCCCTGCTTGACACTCGGAAACCCAGAATTTTCGACCATTCATCCACTTTCTGAAATCTTTATTTGAATTAAATCAATATATTTTCTTTCTAATAACATTTTATTAGCTCACCTGGTCCGAAGGACCGAGGTGAGCTTATGCCATACCGTGGCGTCCGTCGTCCGTCCGTCGTCCGTCCGTCCGTCAACAATTTCTTTAAACGACTTCTCCTCCATAACCACTGATAGGAAATCAACCTAATTTGGCAGGAAGCATCCTTGGGTGCCCAGGATTCAAAATTGTACTAATGGTGGGACTGACCCCCTAGGGGGCTGAGGGGCGGGGCCAAAAGCGGTTATTTAGCTATATCGGTTTAAGCGACTTCTTCTCCATAACCAGTATTAACCACTGATTGGAAATCAGCCTTATTTGGCAGAAAGTATCCCTGGGTGCTCAGGATTCAAAATTGTACTCATGGTTAGACTGACCCCCTAGGGGGCTGAGGGGTGGGGGCCATAAAAAAATTATTTAGCTATATTGATATTAGCGACTTCTTCTTCATAACCACTGATTGGTAATCAACCTTATTTGGCAGGAAGCATCCCTAGGTGCCCAGGTTTCAAAATTGTACTAATGGTGGGACTGATCCCCTAGGGGGCTGAGGGGTGGGGCCAAAAAGGGTTATTTAGCTATATTGGTTTAGTCGACTTCTTCTCAATAACCACTGAATGGAAATCAACCTTATTTGGTAGGTACTATCCCTAGGTGCTCAGGATTCAAAATTGTACTCATGGTGGGACTGACCCCCTAGGGGGCTGAGGGGTGGGGCCAAAAACCGTTATTTAGCTATATTGGTTTAAGCGACTTCTCCATAACCACTGATTGGAAATCAACCTTATTTGGTAGGAAGCATCCCCAGGTGCTCAGGATTCAAAATTGTACTCATGGTGGGACTGACCCCTAGGGGGCTGAGGGGCGGGGTCAAAAAGGGTTATTTAGCTATATTGGTTTAGTCGACTTCTTCTCAATAACCACTGAATGGAAATGAGCCTTATTTGGCAGGAAGCATCCCTAGGTGCTCAGGATTCAAAATTGTACTCATGGTGGGACTGACCTCCTAGGGGGTTGAGGGGCTGGGCCAAAAACCGTTATTTAGCTATATTGGTTTAAGCGACTTCTTCTCCATAACCACTGAATGGAAATCAACCTTATTTGGTAGGAACTATCCCCTAAGGTGCTGAGGATTCCAAATTGTACTCATGGTGGGACTGACCCCCTAGGGGGCTGAGGGGCGGGGTCAAAAAGGGTTATATAGCTATATTGGTTTAAACGACTTCTTCTCCATAACCACTGATTGGAAATGAGCCTTATTTGGCAGGAAGCATCCCTAGACAATTCGACCATTTTTCAAAAAACTTTAATTTGCCCGCCACTAATGTATTTTTTCCTTAAATAATTTTTTTAAACAAGTTCAACATACTTTTATATAACCTTTGACGATATTTTTTCAGAATATTAACATCTATTTTTTTCATTTCGAGTGGGATGAAAATGTACCGACTCTGACTTTCTCGGAGTCGACCAATTGATCTGAAACAAATTTTAAAAACATAGATACGCTCAGTAGCTGTCATTCACGATTATTAACAACATTTTTGACTGAAGTTTATACATTCTTACGTCACCTTAGAATGTTTTTTTGGTGATTTGGTGGGACCTTCGGCATCCGATCAGCCGAAGGGATATATGCATTTAAACATTTTTAGGTCATCTGACCCGATGAAAACACATTTTAAACTTCTTCTCAAGTTCCACCTGTGGGATTGCACTGAAACTTGACAGAAATGATCCTGACATCGTCTTGACCAAGTGTTCTTATTTTTCAGGCCAGTCAGAAATCCAAGATGGCCGCCATGACTGCCATTTTGAAAACACATTTTAAACTTCTTCTCAAGTTCCACCAGTGGGATTGCACTGAAACTTGACCGAAATGATCCTGAGATGGTCCGGACCAAGTGTTCTAATTATTGGGTACAGTCAGAAATCCAAGATGGCCGCCATTTTGAAAACACATTTTAAACTTTAGCTCTCATTGAGTTCCACTGCCATCTTGAAAAACACAGTTTAACTTTTCCCAAGTTCCATCAGTGCATTTTAGCTGAAATTTGGCTGAAATGATGCTGGAGCTGACAATGAGTTGTTAATTTTTACTCTCATTTTTTGTTGTTCAACACACACCAACCCATTTCTTTTAACATTGAAAATGGCTGATGCAAGCAAGAAAATTGATTGATTTGTGTTTTGCATAATTATTGATTGTGACTTAAAAAGGAAAAAATACAACTTTCTGTAACAATAAATAATGATTCACTATTTCAATAAAAAATTCTCCAGCAATGTTGTCTGTTTGTCTTCTTTCAATTATATATATTGGTACCTCTAGTTATGACAATCTTGCTCATTTAAAATTCATACAGTACTAAAGCAATCCTCAAATTCCTCATCAAAATTCCCCTTGATCCCTAGTTGTGCATCTTGCACGTTTTGAAGTTGATTAGGAAAACAAAATAGCTGACAGGTCACCCTATTGGATTTTAACATTTGAAGTTGGTTATAGCTTAATTTCTCTAAAATGTACTGAAGAAATCCTTCTCAGATTCAACATGAAGCATCAAGTGGATTCAAATAACAAAAGCAGAGACCAGATAAATCTTTTCATTCGACAAATATAAATCATAAAATGCTGACCTAACATCCCTCAGGTTCTCTTGTCCACTACTTAAATAAGGGTACATGTAAACATTGGCTGAAGTGTTAATTAAATGCAACAACAATTTCACATAACCCTTTGTAGACATACTGTAACATAATTGCATATATTCCTTTTCCAGTGATAAATATATAGTCAGATGACCGTTAAGGCCCCTGGGCCTCTTGTTTTCATGTTTTATGTATATTCTGATTATGTGATGTATTTTATGTGTCTTGATAAAGGGGCGGATAGCCTTGAAAATTTGACAATTTATTTGTCCGTACTGTCGCTATTACTTCCACGATCATATACATGATATAATAAATGTATATGTACATGTAAACAAGCTTTCTATTACATGTATATTTGTATGATATGAATCTAATAATTAAATGTTAATTGACCAACTAGTACGGATTAATCGATTGTATAAATGTTTGAGTTAGATAATGCTGTAGGCCAATTATTGAGAGATTTCCTGTTTTCTTTGCATTTGAGAATATGTAGTATTTGGTATATATGATGATGATATTAATTGGTTTGGTTTTATAAGTGTCTCCTATGTACCCAAATATGACTGTACTTATATTAAGGTCGATTGTTTTACCCAGTTTATTATGTATCCATTTTTTTTAGATTTCCCCATAGGTGCTGGGTGTTGGTGCAGTTCCAAAATAAATGTTCTATTTTTTTCAGGTTGTGCCTTACAGAGTGAGAAAATATCACAGTTTTGGATACCAATTGATTTTAAATATGAATTGGTGGTAATGTTTCGGTTCCAAATTTTATTTTGGAACCACTGGATTTTTGTTTCTTTTGTGATTTGGAATTGTAATTTATATATTTGATTGAAATTAAGTGCACTAAATCTTATCATCTGATTTCCATTTTTGGGCTGCTGTATTTTGAAATGAATTATGTTTATTCATAAGTGCTGCGTAAATATCTTTACTTCTCTTACCAGATTTTAAGATTATTTGTAGATGAAATGGGATGAATAGTCTAGGGTGGTTGTTTTCTAATATTGATAAATATATATTCAGTGTACGTGCAGATTTTTTTATTGATTCACAGATACTTCTATACTGAAGAAAGTTGTTTGATTGTACACTGCATCTTTCTTTAAATTCTTACGGAATTTACACCTTTGATCTGCATATCTTTAACATAAAAAGAGGAATTTATCAAAAAATTTTGGTTAAACCATATTGTTGATTCTTTTAAGTTTGTTAGTGTTTTGGGAGGATTATTCTCTGTAATAGTTATCCATGCTTCAAGGACATCATTCCAGAATCTTTTTGTTGGTTTAATAATTTTTAAGTGGTCTACATCAAAATTAGATAAATTGTACAAGTTATTTCTGCTTCAAATATATTACTCCATTTTTAGCTCACCTGGTCCAAAGGACCAAGGTGAGCTTATGCGATACCGTGGCGTCCGTCGTCCGTCGTCCGTCCGTCGTCCGTCGTCCGTCCGTCGTCCGTCGTCCGTCGTCCGTCCGTCGTCCGTCGTCCGTCGTCCGTCGTCCGTCGTCCGTCGTCTGTCGTCCGTCGTCCGTCGTCCGTCGTCCGTCGTCCGTCGTCCGTCCGTCAACAATTGACTTCTTCTTTATAACCACTGATCGGAATTTGACCAAATTTGGTCAGAAGCATCCCTATGGGGTGGGGACTCAAAATTGTACAAATGGTTGGGCTGACCCCCCAGGGGCCTGGGGGGCGGGGCCAAAAGGGGTCAATTTGGCTATTTGATATAAACGACTTCTTCTCTGAAACCGAGCAATGTATATTGCTCATATTTGGCTGGTAGTATTACTATGGGTTGGGGATTCAAAATTGTACAAATGGTGGGGCTGACCCCCCAGGGGCCTGGGGGGCGGGGCCAAAAGGGTAAGTTGGCTATATTGATATAAACGACTTCTTCTCTGAAACCCAGTAATATATATCGCTCATATTTGGCTGGTAGCATCACTATTGAGTGGGGATTCAAAATTGTACAAATGGTGGGGCTGACCCCCAAGGGGCCTGGGGGGCGGGGTCAAAAGGGGTCAATTTGGCTATATTGATATAAACGATTTCTTCTCTGAAACCCAGTAATGTATATCGCTTATATTTGCCTGGTAGCATTACCATGGGGTGTGGATTCAAAATTGTATAAATGGTGGGGCTGATCCCCCAGGGGCCTGAGGGGCGGGGCCGAAAGGAGTCAATTTGGCTATAATGATAAAAATGACTTCTTCTCTGAAACCAAGCAATGGATATCATTCATATTTGCCTGGTATCATCACTATGGGATTAGGATTCAAAATTATATGATTATGATCACGGAGGGGCCTGAGGGGTGGGGCCAAAAGGGGCACATTAGACAATATTGGTATAAATGATCTCTTTCCTGAAACTAAGCAATGTATGACATCTATATTCTAGTGGTAGAATCCAAAGGTTGCTTGAATTCAAATTTATACAAATGTTTTGGTAACCTCGATCACAATCATGGATTTAGATATGACCCCAGGGTCTGCCACGCCCTTGCAACTTGACTCCTGAGTCATAACTTTTAAACGGCTGAGATCCCCACCCCAAAACTATATATACAATTGCTGGGCATTAAGAGACAATCACAATTATGATTTTATATTTGACTCCAGGGTCTGCCACGCCCTTGAAACTTGACTCCCGAGTCATAACTTTTAAATGGTTGAGATCCCCACCCCAAAACTACATATACAATTACTAGGAATTAAGAGATAATCACAATCATGGTTTTTGATTTGGCCCTGGGGTCTGCCACACCCTTTTAATTTGACCCCTGAGTCATAACTTTTAAACGGTTGAGATCCCCACCCCAAAACTATATATACAATTACTGGGCATTAAGAGATGATCACAATCATGGTTTTTGATTTGGCCCTGGGGTCTGCCACACCCTTTTAATTTGACCCCTGAGTCATAACTTTTAAACGGTTGAGATCCCCACCCAAAACTATATATACAATTGCTGGGCATTATCAGATGATCACAATCATGGTTTATGTTTTGACCCCAGGGTCTGCCACGCCCTTGTAAATTGACTTCGGAGTCATAACTTTTAAACAGTTGAGATCCCCACCCCAAAACTATATATACAATTGCTCGGCATTAAGAGACAATCACAATTATGATTTTATATTTGATCCAAGGGTCTGCCACACCCTTGCAAATTGACTACTGAGTCGTAACTTTTGAATGGTCGAGATCCCCACCCCGAAACTATACATACAATTACTGGGCATTAAGAGATAATCACAATCATGGTTTTTGATTTGGCCCTGGGGTCTGCCACACCCTTTTAATTTGACCCCTGAGTCATAACTTTTAAACGGTTGAGATCCCCACCCCAAAACTATATATACAATTACTGGGCATTAAGAGATGATCACAATCATGGTTTTTGATTTGGCCCTGGGGTCTGCCACACCCTTTTAATTTGACCCCTGAGTCATAACTTTTAAACGGTTGAGATCCCCACCCCAAAACTATATATACAATTGCTGGGCATTATCAGATAATCACAATCATGGTTTATGTTTTAACCCCAGGGTTTGCCACGCCCTTGTAAATTGACTTCGGAGTCATAACTTTTAAACAGTTGAGATCCCCACCCCAAAACTATATATACAATTGCTCGGCATTAAGAGACAATCACAATCATGATTTCATATTTGATCCAAGGGTCTGCCACACCCTTGCAAATTGACTACTGAGTCGTAACTTTTGAATGGTCGAGATCCCCACCCCGAAACTATACATACAATTACTGGGCATTAAGAGATGATCACAATCATGGTTTTTGATTTGGCCCTGGGGTCTGCCACACCCTTTTAATTTGACCCCTGAGTCATAACTTTTAAACGGTTCAGATCCCCACCCCAAAACTATATATACAATTACTGGGCATTAAGAGATGATCACAATCATGGTTTTTGATTTGGCCCTGGTTTAGCTATATTGATATTAGCGACTTCTTCTCCATAACCACTGATTGGAAATCAGCCTTATTTGGCAGGAAGCATCTTCAGGTGACCAGGATTCAAAATTGTACTTATGGTGGGACTGACCCCCCAGGGGGCTGAGGGTTTGGGCCAAAAAGGGTTATTTAGCTATATTGGTTTAAGCGACTTCTTCTTCATAATTACTGTTTCAAAATCAACCTTATTTGGCAGGAAGCATCCTAGGTGCCCAGGATTCAAAATTGTACTAAAGGTAGGACTGACCCCCTAGGGGGCTGATGGCGGGGCCAAAAAGGATTATTTATCTATATCATGGTTTAAGCGACTTCTTCTCCATAACCACTGATTGGAAATCAGCCTTATTTGGCAGGAAGCATCCCTAGGTGCTCAGGATTCAAAATTGTACTAATAGTGGGACTGACCCCCCAGGGGGCTGAGGGGCGGGTCAAATCCCTAGGTGCTTAGGATTCAAAATTGTACTAATGGTGGGACTGAGCCCCCCCCAGGGGGCTGAGGAGCGGGGAAAATATTTTACCATGATAACCTAGATACCAATATATCCAGGTGAGCGATACAGGCCCTCTGGGCCTCTTGTTTTGTTTTTGTTGTAAGAAGCCGTCCAACCGAGTTGATTTAATGCTAGTAATAAATTTATTTAGGTCAATCATTTTTAAAAGTCCATCTTTGTAATCTTTCACTATTAAAAAAAAGATTCCCCTTTTAATTTTTTCTGTAACTGACTGCCATATGAATTTAAAAAACAAACTATTTATTAAAGTAATGAATTGTGTTTTTGCTTGGGTTGGGTATTGCAATGAACAGATGTGTTATTTTGGGGATTATAAGAGATTTAATAACTGCAATTTCTCCTATAGATGTAATATTTCGTCTAGACATTTTATCTCGTTTATTTTGTTTTGATAGTTAAGTTCAGTAGTTTTGTCCAATTCAACAGAAAAATGAATTCCTAATAAACTGAAAGTTGTGACATTCCATTTTAGTTTCCATCGATGATGGTAAACATCTGCACTGAAATACATTGATCCTATCCAGATGACTTGAGTTTTTTCTGTATTGACTTTCAGACCTGATATTACAGCATATTTTTCTGAAGTTTCTAAAGCCTCATTGAATGATTTCTCAGAACCATTAATTAGGATAAAGCTTGTGTCATCGGCGAACTGTGAGAGTTTGTGTTCTTTCTTGTTTACATTTATGCCTGTAATGTTTTTAGCCCACCATCATCAGATGGTGGGCTATTCAAATCGCCCTGCGTCCGTGGTCCGTCGTCCGTCCGTCCGTCCGTAAACAATTCTTGTTATCGCTATTTCTCATAAAGTAGCGAAGGAATCTTTCTCAAATTTCATGTGTTGGTTCACCTTGGTCCCTAGTTGTGCATATTCCATTTTGGGACCGATCTGAATTCAAGATGGCCGACAGGCAGCCATCTTGGATTTTGACATTTGAACTTTGTTATCCCTATTTCTGAGAATGTACTGAATGGATCTTTCTCAAATTTCATGTGTAGGTTCCCCTTGGTGCTTAGTTATGCATATTGCATTTTGGGACCAATCCGAAAACAACATGGCCGACAGGCAGCCATCTTGGATTTTGACAGTTGAACTTTGTTATCGCTATTTCTGAGAATGTACTGAATGGATCTTTCTCAAATTTCATGTGTAGGTTCCCCTTGGTGTGTAGTTATGCATATTGCATTTTGGGACCAATCCAAAAACAACATGGCCGACAGGCAGCCATCTTGGATTTTGACAATTGAACTTTGTTATCGCTATTTCTAAGAAAGTACTGAAGGTATCTTTCTCACATTTCATGTGTTGGTTCACCTTGGTCCCTAGTTGTGTATATTCCATTTTGGGACCGATCTGAATTCAAGATGGCCGACAGGCAGCCATCTTGGATTTTGACATTTGAACTTTGTTATCCCTATTTCTGAGAATGTACTGAATGGATCTTTCTCAAATTTCATGTGTAGGTTCCCCTTGGTGCCTAGTTATGCATATTGCATTTTGGGACCAATCCGAAAACAACATGGCCGACAGGCAGCCATCTTGGATTTTGACAGTTGAACTTTGTTATCGCTATTTCTGAGAATGTACTGAATGGATCTTTTTCAAATTTCATGTGTAGGTTCACCTTGGTGTGTAGTTATGCATATTGCATTTTGGGACCAATCCAAAAACAACATGGCCGACAGGCAGCCATCTCGGATTTTGACAATTGAAGTTGGTTATGGCTATTTCTCAGAAATTACTGAAGGTATCTTTCTCAAATTTCATGTGTTGGTTCACCTTGGTCCCTAGTTGTGTATATTCCATTTTGGGACAGATCAGAAAACAATATGGCCGACAGGCAGCCATCTTGGATTTTGACAATTGAAGTTTGTTATCGCTATTTCTAAGAAAGTACTGAAGGTATCTTTCTCAAATTTCATTTGTTGGTTCACCTTGGTCCCTAGTTGTGCATATTCCATTTTTGGACAGATCGGAAAACAACATGGCCGACAGGCAGCCATCTTGGATTTTGACAATTGAAGTTTGTTATCCCTATTTCTGAGAATATACTGAAGGGAACTTTCACAAATTTCATATGTAGGTTCCTCCTGGTGCCTAGCTATGCTAAGAATAAGGAAACGACAATGTAATTCACAAAAAAACCCAAAAAAATGCATCTGTGTCCCACCAGTCTCTGCTCACACTTAATCAACACCTAAGAGACAATCGAAAGAAGAGAAAAGAACCATCTTTCAAAAAACAAACTTAGATCATTTGATGGTGGGCGCCAAGATCCCTCTGGGATCTCTTGTTATTATTTTTTTTAACTAAAATAGCCAAGATTTCAGCCACAAGTAAGAAAAGAGAGGATGAAACTGGGTCCCCTTGACGACAACCTCTTTTGATTGGAATAAAGTTTGAGAGAAAGCTATTTTGTACAACTGCAGATGAGGTTTGATTATTGAAAGTTTTGATCCAATTTATAATAGTATTTCCAAAGTTAAAAAATCTAAGAACTTCATATATGAAAGGCCATGAGACAGAGTCAAATGCTTTTTAAAATCAACGAGGATCAAAAGTCCAGGAATATTGTTTTCTTCTGTAAAATGCATTAAGTCATAGATACGTCTGGTGTTTTCACCTATATATCTACCACTCAGAAAACCTGTTTGAGTTTAGGATATTATTGAGTCAAGTACTTTTTTTAACCTGTTGGCTACACATGCAGATGCTTATTTGTATATTACATTTAGTAGATATATAGGTTGCCAATTCTTCAAATATTGTCTGGGCTTATCACCTTTTAACAATTCAGATTGTGTAAGTTTTCTTCAAGATATTCATGTTGAGAATTTTATAATATTGTGAAATCAAAATCATTTAAGTGTTCATCCAGATTTACTTGCTCAAGGTTTTCTGAGTGGGAGTTGTATAGATTCGCATAGAATAGTTCAATTTCTTTTAATATATCTTTTTGGCTAACAATATGCTCTCTGGTATCTTTTTCTATCCATTGAACTGTTTTGTTTGTAAAATTTTTGGATTCTAAACCACAGAAGTATTTTGTCACTTTCTCACCATCTTCTATCCATTGGACCTTTGATCTTATTGCATACCCTTTCATCCTTTCTTTTCTTATGTTTTCCAATTCTATCTGCTTGTTTTGTAGTGCGTTAACATTTAGGGGAGTGTTCTTTTCAATATCATTTATTTCTGAATTAAGCTCTTCTTCATTCTTGTTTCTTAACTTTTTCTTGTATGATGCATAAGCAACAGTTACACCTTGCATTTTTAGCAATACTATTACTAATAATAGTTGGTCATCTATAATATAGGGTGTTTAAATATCTGTTGGTCCATTTAAGACGTTAGGGTTGCTGTATTGATCTTTCACATTGAGTATAGTGTCCTTTACTTTTTGTGCATATTCTGTATCACCGAGTAGGCTATTTGTAAACTTCCATGTTCCTTTACCAATATCAAAGTTGTTAAATTTTAGTTCTAATGTAATCAGAGAATGATCGGTTCTGTATCCTGTCAAGTTTAAGATATTCTCTGAAATTAAGAAGTCAAGTCTTGCTTGCTTTACAGGATTTCTTTTCTCCATGTATATCGTCTAGAGTCTGGATGAAATAACCTAAAGCAGTCTACTAGATTTTAAGACTCCATATAATTCAAACGTTATGCTTTCGCATGATGGTTATTGATTTTACTGTAATTATGTGTATCCTCAGATTGATTTAAAGCAAGGTTAAAATCACCACAAATTATATATTGGACATTTAGAAGTTCGTCAAGAATTTTTGTCAAGTTTTCATAAAAATCTGGATTGTCT
This sequence comes from Mimachlamys varia, assembly GCA_947623455.1. Classification (NCBI taxonomy): domain Eukaryota; kingdom Metazoa; phylum Mollusca; class Bivalvia; order Pectinida; family Pectinidae; genus Mimachlamys; species Mimachlamys varia. The sequence goes on along the minus strand of OX392531.1, from coordinate 2,682,662 downwards.
GTATCCCTGGCATTTGATTGGTGTGAATTAAATACTCAGGTGTATCCCCATTCTGATATTATGCGGTTTTCTATATCGTTAGTGAAATGTGTATCCTGTAGACATATTATACTTAAGTCTTTGTAGTTAGACTTCAAATAGTTAAAAACATCAAATCTTTTTTCCTTTGAACACAAACCTCGACAGTTCACCGACGCGATTTTAACATTACCTGACTGTGTCATGGATGTCTGTAATGTTGGATGATCTTATTTCTATATTGGTCAACCTCTGTGTTTGTAAAAAGATAAAAAGGGCAATTGTTTGTTAATAAGTTGTTTTGATCCCTTAGAACATGGGGCTCCTTCCTCAAAGGTTAAATTTATAAACTTAATATTGGCTTTAACAAAATCTTGTTTCGACCCATAGGACAGGTAAACAGGATCCCAAATGTTTTTTAAGGAAGTTTTTGCTTTAAACGCTTTGAGTTGGCCCATTGCCCACTCCACTCTTGATTCACGATTAAGCTCCAACCCAAAATCTACTGCCTAACATAAAGAGACGAACATAGTCATGCTATAAGTTTTGACCCTCGTATCTGCCACACACATGGAGATTAAATTATGAGTTAAAACTTTGAAACGGTTGAGATTATCCCACTCAAAATATACAATTACTCGGCATATGGAGACGAACACAATACTGTTTTCAAATAATTATATATTTTTATATATTATTATTAAATTGCACATTTAATGGGAAAGAAAGAGGTAAAGCACGGAATCTGTAGCAATGTTGGTATTTGAGAGTTCAAGTTTAATGTCAGCAGAAATACATCAAAAATCTAAAAGTATGGAAGCATTATGATACATTGTTACTTTGCTGGACATGGATTATGATGAAAAGAAGAGAATGTACACAAAGGTGTAACATATCTACGAGCATACATTTTACCCCTTTGTGTATATACATTTTACCCCTTTGTATACATACATTTTACCCTTTTGTGTACATACATTTTACCCCTTTGTATACATACATTTTACCCCTTTGTATACATACATTTTACCCTTTTGTGTACATACATTTTACCCTTTTGTGTACATACATTTTACCCTTTTGTGTACATACATTTTACCCCTTTGTGTACATACATTTTACCCCTTTGTGTACATACATTTTACCCTTTTGTGTACATACATTTTACCCTTTTGTGTACATACATTTTATCCTTTTGTGTACATACATTTTACCCTTTTGTGTACATACATTTTACCCCTTTGTATACATACATTTTACCCTTTTGTGTACATACATTTTACCCCTTTGTATACATACATTTTACCCCTTTGTATACATACATTTTATCCTTTTGTGTACATACATTTTACCCTTTTGTGTACATACATTTTACCCTTTTGTATACATACATTTTACCCCTTTGTATACATACATTTTACCCTTTTGTGTACATACATTTTACCCCTTTGTATACATACATTTTACCCCTTTGTGTACATACATTTTACCCCTTTGTGTACATACATTTTACCCTTTTGTATACATACATTTTACCCCTTTGTATACATACATTTTACCCCTTTGTATACATACATTTTACCCCTTTGTATACATACATTTTACCCCTTTGTATACATACATTTTACCCCTTTGTATACATACATTTTACCCTTTTGTGTACATACATTTTACCCTTTTGTGTACATACATTTTACCCTTTTGTGTACATACATTTTACCCCTTTGTGTACATACATTTTACCCCTTTGTGTACATACATTTTACCCTTTTGTGTACATACATTTTACCCTTTTGTGTACATACATTTTACCCTTTTGTGTACATACATTTTACCCCTTTGTATACATACATTTTACCCTTTTGTGTACATACATTTTACCCCTTTGTATACATACATTTTACCCTTTTGTGTACATACATTTTACCCCTTTGTATACATACATTTTACCCCTTTGTATACATACATTTTACCCTTTTGTGTACATACATTTTACCCCTTTGTATACATACATTTTACCCCTTTGTATACATACATTTTACCCCTTTGTGTACATACATTTTACCCCTTTGTATACATACATTTTACCCCTTTGTATACATACATTTTACCCCTTTGTATACATACATTTTACCCTTTTGTATACATACATTTTACCCCTTTGTGTACATACATTTTACCCCTTTGTGTACATACATTTTACCCTTTTGTATACATACATTTTACCCCTTTGTATACATACATTTTACCCCTTTGTGTACATACATTTTGCTGGTAATTTGTCTGATGATGGTGACAGGGTACATTGCTGTACTAGTCCCCTAAACGTCACATAAAAACAGTTATTGGTTGTGTAAAAGTATCTTTGCTTAAATCATTAAGTTTGTTATAACAAATGACCTTGACCTACCTTCAAGGTTGAAGGTGTCAATTATCTAAAAAAAACAACTAAGACATACCATTACTTAATAACCGGATACAGATATTGTGTCTGTAGTGTGCTAGGATGAAGGACTATCAAGTTTGTCCAAAGGAATTACCTTTACCCACTTTCATGGTCACAGGGGTCAAATGTCTTAAAATGTTCATACAATTTTACGACTTTTCAATAACCAAAATACGTAGGGTTCTGATAGTTGGCCTGTAGCATGCTGGGATGAAGGGCTACTCAGTTTCTCGAAAGAAATTACATTGCCAACATTCAAGATCACAAGGGTCAAATATCTTTGTATTAATTCTTCTCAATAACCAAAAGGCCTAGGTCACTTATATTATGCTTGTAGCATGCTGGAATGAAGGGTAAGTTAAGTTTGTTAAAATGAATTGGTCATACAAGATGTAGTGGTCAAATGTCCAAAACCCTGAAAACAACTATTTTTTCAGTAACCTAAATGCCCAAGGTGCTGATATTTGGCTTGTAGTATGCTGGGATTAAGGGCTACTACCTTTGTTGAAATGAATGACCTTGACCAACTTTAAAGGTCACCTGTGTTAAATATTTACCGTTTAATTATTTATTGTATAACAAGTTGTTTCAATAACCAAAAGCAGATGATCGATTCAGGCCGTTGGACCTCCTGTCATATAGGATTATTTTTTGCCATTTTAATTCAAATCGTTAGAAATCAATATTCTTGCCAAAATGAACCTATGAATGATTCTTTGTTAAAGATTCCATCTGGACATTCGGTGATGTAAGCGTTCCTTGAGCCTTTGCATCTATGGAGGACCTCCAAACATACCGGGCCAGGATCGGTCTGTACCGACACCGCTTGCCAAGTAAGCAGAACGTCCCCTTACATAAACGGGCATCCTACAGACAGCTTGAACAGAAACGGAGGCAAGACAGAACTAAACTGAAAAAATCGCGCATGTTACCTGCTACTAAACAGAATCCGGTAGCCAGCTCAGGAAAAATGGCCTTCGGTATTACACGTGGTTTTGCCTATATCGTCATAGCCATCCTCATGATGGCTGGTCTTACTTCTGGCCATACGGAAGCTATCCAGTCCAGTCAGGAGTTTAATACTTATTTCCAAGAAAGTCATGTGAATGGGAATGTTGTTACCCAAACACTCCAGCACAACTACGTCATGCTTTCGTCCACGTGTGATTGTCTCCTTGGTAACGCCGGCGTACATGCGTACAATGGAAATCCTTTGACTCCTCTCAGAGATGATAGCGAGAACATGTAACTATGTTTTATCATTTCAAATTTTGCACTTTGAAGGTGCATGCTTAAGTGAGCTTTATCTGATAATTTGGAGAAAACATGGTACCTCTAAATATTAATTAATATCTGTAAAATCAAAAACATGTAATTTAATGTCTGCTATGGTAACCAGCCGCTGACTTTATACTAAGCGTAGGAGAAGGAGAATCAGACCAATATCATGTAGTATTAACTGTTTATGTATAGCTAAAGTCAATATGATAATGTGGCTAATAAACACATCTTATTTTTCATTGCAGGGACTGGGCGGCGAACGCAGACACACCGTCCGGTAAGAATCCTTCACTAAAAGTTGTTATATAATCCACGTATTTTTTTTAACTCATTCAGCACTGATGTCCGTTTTGATGCATGCTTCATTTAATACACTGTAGTTGCAATACTTTGAAAGAGCTACATACAATTGGTATAGGTATAAACAAGGAGTATATTCGAACCGTATAACTAACATTTGATTGTCAAAAAAACATGCAGCATGTTAATTCAAATTTCCAACGGAATAAGTTTTGGATGAAAGATAACTTCAATATAGCAAAGAGGAGGCAAGTGATAGACAAGAGGATGACACTATTATGGAAAGGTAATAGGTGAAAAGCAGAGGTATTAGAATGATGCTAGTGTACATTCGTAATAGAATGATGCTAGTGTACATTCGTTATAGAATGATGCTAGTGTACATTCATTATAGAATGATGCTAGTGTACATTCGTTATAGAATGATGCTAGTGTACATTCGTTATAGAATGATGCTAGTGTACATTCTTAATAGAATGATGCTAGTGTACATTCGTAATAGAATGATGCTAGTGTACATTCGTAATAGAATGATGCTAGTGTACATTCGTTTTAGAATGATGCTATTGTACATTCGTAATAGAATGATGCTAGTGTACATTCGTAATAGAATGATGCTAGTGTACATTCGTAATAGAATGATGCTAGTGTACATTCGTTATAGAATGATGCTAGTGTACATTCGTAAGAGAATGATGCTAGTGTACATTCGTTATAGAATGATGCTAGTGTACATTCGTTATAGAATGATGCTAGTGTACATTCGTAAGAGAATGGTGCTAGTGTACATTCGTAAGAGAATGATGCTAGTGTACATTCGTAATAGAATGGTGCAAGTGTACATTCGTGATAGAATGATGCTAGTGTACGTTCTTAAGAGAATGATGCTAGTGTACATTCGTAATAGAATGATGCTAGTGTACATTCGTAATAGAATGATTCTAGTGTACATTCATAATAGAATGATTCTAGTGTACATTCGTTATAGAATGATGCTAGTGTACATTCGTAATAGAATGATGCTAGTGTACATTCGTTATAGAATGGTGCTAGTGTACATTCGTAATAGAATGATGCTAGTGTACATTCGTAATAGAATGATGCTAGTGTACGTTCGTAATAGAATGATGCTAGTGTACGTTCGTAAGAGAATGATGCTAGTGTACATTCGTAATAGAATGATGCTAGTGTACATTCGTAATAGAATGATGCTAGTGTACATTCGTAATAGAATGATGCTAGTGTACATTCGTAATAGAATGATGCTAGTGTACATTCGTAATAGAATGATGCTACTGTACATTCGTAAGAGAATGATACTAGTGTACATTCGTTATAGAATGATGCTAGTGTACATTCCTTATAGAATGATGCTAGTGTACATTCGTTATTGAATGATGCTAGTGTACATTCGTTATAGAATGATGCTAGTGTATATTCGTAATAGAATGATGCTAGTGTACATTCGTAAGAGAATGATGCTAGTGTACATTCGTAATAGAATGATGCTAGTGTACATTCCTTATAGAATGATGCTAGTGTACATTGGGTATTGAATGATGCTAGTGTACATTCGTTATAGAATGATGCTAGTGTACATTCGTTATTGAATGATGCTAGTGTACATTCGTAATAGAATGATGCTAGTGTACATTCGTTATAGAATGATGCTAGTGTACATTCGTAATATAATGATGCTAGTGTATATTCGTAATAGAATGATGCTAGTGTACATTCGTAAGAGAATGATGCTAGTGTACATTCGTAATAGAATGATGCTAGTGTACATTCGTAAGAGAATGATGCTAGTGTACATTCGTAATAGAATGATGCTAGTGTACATTCCTTATAGAATGATGCTAGTGTACATTGGGTATTGAATGATGCTAGTGTACATTCGTTATAGAATGATGCTAGTGTACATTCGTTATTGAATGATGCTAGTGTACATTCGTAATAGAATGATGCTAGTGTACATTCGTTATAGAATGATGCTAGTGTACATTCGTAATATAATGATGCGATTGTAAATTCTTAATAGAATGATGCTAGTGTACATTCTTAATAGAATGATGCTAGTGTACATTCGTTATAGAATGATGCTAGTGTACATTCGTAATATAATGATGCTAGTGTACATTCGTAATAGAATGATGCTAGTGTACATTCGTAAGAGAATGATGCTAGTGTACATTCGTAATGGAATGATGCTAGTGTACATTCGTAATAGAATGATGCTAGTGTACATTCGTTATAGAATGATGCTAGTGTACATTCGTAATAGAATGATGCTAGTGTACATTCCTTATAGAATGATGCTAGTGTACATTCGTTATTGAATGATGCTAGTGTACATTCGTAATAGAATGATGCTAGTGTATATTCGTAATAGAATGATGCTAGTGTACATTCGTAATAGAATGATGCTAGTGTACATTCGTTATAGAATGATGCTAGTGTACATTCGTAAGAGAATGATACTAGTGTACATTCGTTATAGAATGATGCTAGTGTACATTCCTTATAGAATGATGCTAGTGTACATTCGTTATTGAATGATGCTAGTGTACATTCGTTATAGAATGATGCTAGTGTATATTCGTAATAGAATGATGCTAGTGTACATTCGTAAGAGAATGATGCTAGTGTACATTCGTAAGAGAATGATGCTAGTGTACATTCGTAATAGAATGATGCTAGTGTACATTCGTAATAGAATGATTCTAGTGTACATTCGTTATAGAATGATGCTAGTGTACATTCGTAATAGAATGATGCTAGTGTACATTCGTTATAGAATGATGCTAGTGTACATTCGTAATAGAATGATGCTAGTGTACATTCGTTATAGAATGATGCTAGTGTACATTCGTTATAGAATGATGCTAGTGTACATTCGTAATAGAATGATGCTAGTGTACATTCGTAATAGAATGATGCTAGTGTACATTCGTTATAGAATGATGCTAGTGTACATTCGTAATAGAATGATGCTAGTGTACATTCGTAATAGAATGATGCTAGTGTACATTCGTAATATAATGATGCGATTGTACATTCTTAATAGAATGATGCTAGTGTACATTCGTAATAGAATGATGCTAGTGTACATTCGTTATAGAATGATGCTAGTGTACATTCGTTATAGAATGATGCTAGTGTACATTCGTTATTGAATGATGCTAGTGTACATTCGTAATAGAATGATGCTAGTGTATATTCGTAATAGAATGATGCTAGTGTACATTCGTAAGAGAATGATGCTAGTGTACATTCGTAAGAGAATGATGCTAGTGTACATTCGTAATAGAATTATGCTAGTGTACATTCGTAATAGAATGATGCTAGTGTACATTCGTTATAGAATGGTGCTAGTGTACATTCGTAATAGAATGATGCTAGTGTACATTCCTTATAGAATGATGCTAGTGTACATTCGTAATAGAATGATACTAGTGTACGTTCGTAAGAGAATGATGCTAGTGTACATTCGTAATAGAATGATGCTAGTGTACCTTTGTAATAGAATGATGCTAGTGTACATTCGTAAGAGAATGATGCTAGTGTACATTCGTAATAGAATGATGCTAGTGTACATTCGTAATAGAATGATGCTAGTGTACATTCGTAATAGAATGATGCTAGTGTACATTCGTAATAGAATGATGCTAGTGTACATTCGTAATAGAATGATGCTAGTGTACATTCGTTATAGAATGATGCTAGTGTACATTCGTTATAGAATGATGCTAGTATACATTCGTAATAGAATGATGCTAGTGTACATTCGTTATAGAATGATGCTAGTGTACATTCGTAAGAGAATGATGCTAGTGTACATTCGTAATAGAATGATGCTAGTGTACATTCGTTATAGAATGATGCTAGTGTACATTCGTGATGGAATGATGCTAGTGTACATTCGTTATAGAATGATGCTAGTGTACATTCGTTATTGAATGATGCTAGTGTACATTCGTAATAGAATGATGCTAGTGTACATTCGTAATATAATGATGCGATTGTACATTCGTAATAGAATGATGCTAGTGTACATTCGTAATAGAATGATGCTAGTGTACATTCGTTATTGAATGATGCTAGTGTACATTCGTAATAGAATGATGCTAGTGTATATTCGTAATAGAATGATGCTAGTGTACATTCGTAAGAGAATGATGCTAGTGTACATTCGTAAGAGAATGATGCTAGTGTACATTCGTAATAGAATGATGCTAGTGTACATTCGTAATAGAATGATGCTAGTGTACATTCGTTATAGAATGGTGCTAGTGTACATTCGTAATAGAATGATGCTAGTGTACTTTCCTTATAGAATGATGCTAGTGTACATTCGTAATAGAATGATACTAGTGTACGTTCGTAAGAGAATGATGCTAGTGTACATTCGTAATAGAATGATGCTAGTGTACCTTTGTAATAGAATGATGCTAGTGTACATTCGTAAGAGAATGATGCTAGTGTACATTCGTAATAGAATGATGCTAGTGTACATTCGTAATAGAATGATGCTAGTGTACATTCGTAATATAATGATGCGATTGTACATTCTTAATAGAATGATGCTAGTGTACATTCGTAATAGAATGATGCTAGTGTACATTCGTTATAGAATGATGCTAGTGTACATTCGTTATAGAATGATGCTAGTATACATTCGTAATAGAATGATGCTAGTGTACATTCGTTATAGAATGATGCTAGTGTACATTCGTAAGAGAATGATGCTAGTGTACATTCGTTATAGAATGATGCTAGTGTACATTCGTAATAGAATGATGCTAGTGTACATTCGTAATAGAATGATGCTAGTGTACATTCGTAATATAATGATGCGATTGTACATTCTTAATAGAATGATGCTAGTGTACATTCGTAATAGAATGATGCTAGTGTACATTCGTTATAGAATGATGCTAGTGTACATTCGTTATAGAATGATGCTAGTGTACATTCGTTATTGAATGATGCTAGTGTACATTCGTAATAGAATGATGCTAGTGTATATTCGTAATAGAATGATGCTAGTGTACATTCGTAAGAGAATGATGCTAGTGTACATTCGTAAGAGAATGATGCTAGTGTACATTCGTAATAGAATTATGCTAGTGTACATTCGTAATAGAATGATGCTAGTGTACATTCGTTATAGAATGGTGCTAGTGTACATTCGTAATAGAATGATGCTAGTGTACATTCCTTATAGAATGATGCTAGTGTACATTCGTAATAGAATGATACTAGTGTACGTTCGTAAGAGAATGATGCTAGTGTACATTCGTAATAGAATGATGCTAGTGTACCTTTGTAATAGAATGATGCTAGTGTACATTCGTAAGAGAATGATGCTAGTGTACATTCGTAATAGAATGATGCTAGTGTACATTCGTAATAGAATGATGCTAGTGTACATTCGTAATAGAATGATGCTAGTGTACATTCATTATAGAATGATGCTAGTGTACATTCGTTATAGAATGATGCTAGTATACATTCGTAATAGAATGATGCTAGTGTACATTCGTTATAGAATGATGCTAGTGTACATTCGTAAGAGAATGATGCTAGTGTACATTCGTAATAGAATGATGCTAGTGTACATTCGTTATAGAATGATGCTAGTGTACATTCGTAATAGAATGATGCTAGTGTACATTCGTTATAGAATGATGCTAGTGTACATTCGTAATAGAATGATGCTAGTGTACATTCGTAATAGAATGATGCTAGTGTACATTCGTAATAGAATGATGCTAGTGTACATTCGTAATAGAATGATGCTAGTGTACATTCGTAATAGAATGATGCTAGTGTACATTCGTTATAGAATGATGCTAGTGTACATTCGTAATAGAATGATGCTAGTGTACATTCGTAATAGAATGATGCTAGTGTACATTCGTAATAGAATGATGCTAGTGTACATTCGTTATAGAATGATGCTAGTGTACATTCGTAATAGAATGATGCTAGTGTACATTCGTAAGAGAATGATGCTAGTGTACATTCGTTATAGAATGATGCTAGTGTACATTCGTAATAGAATGATGCTAGTGTACATTCGTTATAGAATGATGCTAGTGTACATTCGTAATATAATGATGCGATTGTAAATTCTTAATAGAATGATGCTAGTGTACATTCGTAATAGAATGATGCTAGTGTACATTCGTTATAGAATGATGCTAGTGTACATTCGTAATATAATGATGCTAGTGTACATTCGTAATAGAATGATGCTAGTGTACATTCGTAAGAGAATGATGCTAGTGTACATTCGTAATGGAATGATGCTAGTGTACATTCGTAATAGAATGATGCTAGTGTACATTCGTTATAGAATGATGCTAGTGTACATTCGTAATAGAATGATGCTAGTGTACATTCCTTATAGAATGATGCTAGTGTACATTCGTTATTGAATGATGCTAGTGTACATTCGTAATAGAATGATGCTAGTGTATATTCGTAATAGAATGATGCTAGTGTACATTCGTAATAGAATGATGCTAGTGTACATTCGTTATAGAATGATGCTAGTGTACATTCGTAATAGAATGATGCTAGTGTACATTCGTAATAGAATGATGCTAGTGTACATTCGTAATAGAATGATGCTAGTGTACATTCGTAATAGAATGATGCTAGTGTACATTCGTTATAGAATGATGCTAGTGTACGTTCGTAATAGAATGATGCTAGTGTACATTCGTAAGAGAATGATACTAGTGTACATTCGTTATAGAATGATGCTAGTGTACATTCCTTATAGAATGATGCTAGTGTACATTCGTTATTGAATGATGCTAGTGTACATTCGTTATAGAATGATGCTAGTGTATATTCGTAATAGAATGATGCTAGTGTACATTCGTAAGAGAATGATGCTAGTGTACATTCGTAATAGAATGATGCTAGTGTACATTCGTAATATAATGATTCTAGTGTACATTCGTTATAGAATGATGCTAGTGTACATTCGTAATAGAATGATGCTAGTGTACATTCGTTATAGAATGATGCTAGTGTACATTCGTAATAGAATGATGCTAGTGTACATTCGTTATAGAATGATGCTAGTGTACATTTGTTATAGAATGATGCTAGTGTACATTCGTAATAGAATGATGCTAGTGTACATTCGTAATAGAATGATGCTAGTGTACATTCGTTATAGAATGATGCTAGTGTACATTCGTAATAGAATGATGCTAGTGTACATTCGTAATAGAATGATGCTAGTGTACATTCGTAATATAATGATGCGATTGTACATTCTTAATAGAATGATGCTAGTGTACATTCGTAATAGAATGATGCTAGTGTACATTCGTTATAGAATGATGCTAGTGTACATTCGTTATAGAATGATGCTAGTGTACATTCGTTATTGAATGATGCTAGTGTACATTCGTAATAGAATGATGCTAGTGTATATTCGTAATAGAATGATGCTAGTGTACATTCGTAAGAGAATGATGCTAGTGTACATTCGTAAGAGAATGATGCTAGTGTACATTCGTAATAGAATGATGCTAGTGTACATTCGTAATAGAATGATGCTAGTGTACATTCGTTATAGAATGGTGCTAGTGTACATTCGTAATAGAATGATGCTAGTGTACTTTCCTTATAGAATGATGCTAGTGTACATTCGTAATAGAATGATACTAGTGTACGTTCGTAAGAGAATGATGCTAGTGTACATTCGTAATAGAATGATGCTAGTGTACATTTGTAATAGAATGATGCTAGTGTACATTCGTTATAGAATGATGCTAGTGTACATTCGTAATAGAATGATGCTAGTGTACATTCGTAATAGAATGATGCTAGTATACATTCGTAATAGAATGATGCTAGTGTACATTCGTAATAGAATGATGCTAGTGTACATTCGTAATAGAATGATGCTAGTGTACATTCGTAATAGAATGATGCTATTGTACATTCGTAATAGAATGATGCTAGTGTACATTCGTAATAGAATGATGCTAGTGTACATTCGTAATAGAATGATGCTAGTGTACATTCGTAATAGAATGATGCTAGTGTACATTCGTAATAGAATGATGCTATTGTACATTCGCAATAGAATGATGCTAGTGTACATTCGTAATAGAATGATGCTAGTGTACGTTCGTTATAGAACGATGCTAGTGTACATTCGTTATAGAATGATGCTAGTGTACATTCGTAATAGAATGATGCTAGTGTACATTCGTAATAGAATGATGCTAGTGTACATTCGTTATAGAATGATGCTAGTGTACATTCGTAATAGAATGATGCTAGTGTACATTCGTATTAGAACGATGCTAGTATACAGTTATTAAAGAATGATGCTAGTACACTGTATACATTCGTAAAAGAATAATGCTGTTAGGCAGTAGTAATAGAATGAACCCAGTATGCATTCGTAATAGGATTATGCTAGTGTACATTCATATTAGAATGATGCTAGTACGAGTTCGTAATAGAATGATGCTAGAATGCATCTGTACATGTATTAGAACGCTGCTAGTATTTTATAATTTTATAAGGTCACCTGAGACGAAGTCTCAGTTGACCTATTGCAATCGCCTTTTGTCCGGCGTCGTGCGTCGTCCGTCGTACACAATTTACATTTTCAACTTCTTCTCAAAAACCGCTGAACAAAATTCAATGAAATTTTACAGGAAGCTTCCATGGCTGAGGGTGAACCAAAGTTGTGAATTATATGGTCCCCCCCCCCCCCCAGGGGCATGCGGGGCGGGGCCAAAAAGGGTAAAATTGACTAAAACTTCAAAAATCTTCTCCTCTACTCTCAGATATGGTAGAATCAAATACTCTTCATAGATAGAAGGGTCTTAAGGTGCTTTACCAAATTGTGAATTTCATGACCCTTGGGTCTCATGTTTGGCCCTGGGGAGGGGGTAAACTTTACTATAGTTTATATAGGGAAATCACATTTTTGACTATTATTTGTTGGATTTGTATTGGAAATCATTCTCACTTGTATCAAATTATCAGCATGGGATGACACTTTGATGGTATGTACATGTTGGCCCTAGTTGACCCCCAGGGGCTGGTGGGCGGGGCCAAAAAAGGTAAAATTGAAAAAAATTTCAAAAATCTTCTTCTCTACTCTCAGATATGGTAGAATCAAATACTCTTCATAGATGGAAGGGTCTTAAGGTTCTTTACCAAAATTGTGAATTTCATGACCCTGGGGTCTCACGTTTGCCCCTGGGGAGGGGGTAAACTTTACTATAGTGTATATAGGGAAATCACATTTTTGACTATTATTTGTTGGATTTGTATTGGAATTCATTCTAACTTGTATCAAATTATCAGCATGGGATGACAATTTGATGGTATGTACATGTTGGCCCTAGTTGACCCCCAGGGGCCTGCGGGGTGGGGCCAAAAAGGGTAAAATTTACAAAAATTTCAAAAATCTTCTCCCCTACTCTCAGATATAGTAGAATCAAATACTCTCCATAGACGGAAGGGTCTTAAGGTGCTTTACCAAAATTGTGAATTTTATGACTCTGGGGTCTCATGTTTGCCCCTGGGAAGGGGGTAAACTTTACTATAGTTTATATAGGGAAATCACATTTTTGACTATTATTTGTTGGATTTGTATTGGAATTCATTCTAACTTGTATCAAATTATCAGCATGGGATGATACTTTGATGGTATGTACATGTTGGCCCTAGTTGACCCCAAGGGGCTGGTGGGCGGGGCCAAAAAAGGTCAAATTGACAAAAATTTTAAAAATCTTCTTCTCTACTCTCAGATATAGTAGAATCAAATACTCTCCATAGACGGAAGGGTCTTAAGGTGCTTTACCAAAATTGTGAATTTCATGACCCTGGGGTCTCACGTTTGTCCCTGGGGAGGGGGTAAACTTTACTGTAGTGTAATAGGGAAATCACATTTTTGACTATTATTTGTTGGATTTGTATTGGAATTCATTCTCACTTGTATCAAATTATCAGCATGGGATGACACTTTGATGGTATGTACATGTTGGCCCTAGTTGACCCCCAGGGGCTGGTGGGCGGGGCCAAAAAAGGTAAAATTGACAAAAATTTCAAAAATCTTCTTCTCTACTCTCAGATATGGTAGAATCAAATACCCTTCATAGATGGAAGGGTCTTAAGGTGCTTTACCAAAATTGTGAATTTCATGACCCTGGGGTCTCACGTTTGTCCCTGGGGAGGGGGTAAACTTTACTATAGTGTATATAGGGAAATCACATTTTTGACTATTATTTGTTGGATTTGTATTGGAATTCATTCTAACTTGTATCAAATTATCAGCATGGGATGACAATTTGATGGTATGTACATGTTGGCCCTAGTTGACCCCCAGGGGCCTGCGGGGCGGGGCCAAAAAGGGTAAAATTTACAAAAATGTCAAAAATCTTCTTCTCTACTCTTAGATATGGTAGAATCAAATACTCTTCATAGATGGAAGCATCTTAAGGGGCTTTACCAAAATTGTGAATTTCATGACCCTGGGGTCTCACGTTTGCCCCTGGGAAGGGGGTAAACTTTACAATAGTGTATATAGGGAAATCACATTTTTGACTATTATTTGTTGGATTTGTATTGGAATTCATTCTAACTTGTATCAAATTATCAGCATGGGATGACACTTTGATGGTATGTACATGTTGGCCCTAGTTGACCCCAAGGTGCTGGAGGGCGGGGCCAAAAAGGGTCAAATTGACAAAAATTTCAAAAATCTTCTTCTCTTCTCCCAGATATGCTGGAATCAAATACTCTTCATAGATGGATTGGTTTTAAGGTTCTTTACCAAAATTGTGAATTTCATGACTCTGGGGTCTTGCATCTCCCCCTGTGGAGGGGGTTAAGTTTACTATAGAATATTGGCAGAAAAAAACATTTTTTTGCATTATTTGTTTAATTGCCAAAAGAAATGATGCAAATTTGGTTGAAATTATCAATATGACATGACTTTTGAGTAGTACACACATATTGACACTGACTGACCCCCAGGTGCCTGAGGGGTGGGGCCTAAAAGGGTCAAATTGACATAATTTCAAAAATTCATTTTTTCCACTCCCAGATATGCTACAATGTATTGTTATAAATATTCATCTCAACATTCCCATATTTCTCTTTCATGTCAAACATCAGGTGACCGTTAAGGCCCATGGGCCTCTTGTACTAAATCTGTTAGGCTGTAACAATTCAGAAAAATGTTAATATGTTTACAATTGTCGTGCGTAATGCACAAAAAATGTAACAATAGTACATTTTCATGCATCATGTACGAAAAATGTAGCACTTGTTGCATTTAACATACATCATGCATGAAAAAATAACAATATTTACACATTTTTAACATTTTTCGTAGCAACTATTTTTCAAAGTTTAGACAAAACGGTAGTGTACTTTAAGTGGAATACAATGCATACATATATTTAGCTCACCTGGCCCGAAGTGCCAAGTGAGCTTATGTGATGGTGCAGCGTCCGTCCGTCCGTCCTGCCTCCGTCAACTTTTTCCTTTAAACGACTTCTTCTAAAATACTGAAAGGCCCAGTGACATGAAATTTGGCTGGTACATTTCTTGGAAGGAGCTGAACAAAGTTTGCGAAAAAAAATCACTTTGACCTAATTTCAAGGTCACACGGGTCAAAAATGTCGAAACCTTCAAACAACTTCTTCTAAAATGCCGTCAGGCATAGA
This sequence comes from Mimachlamys varia, assembly GCA_947623455.1. Lineage (NCBI taxonomy): Eukaryota > Metazoa > Mollusca > Bivalvia > Pectinida > Pectinidae > Mimachlamys > Mimachlamys varia. The sequence goes on along the minus strand of OX392531.1, from coordinate 2,666,891 downwards.
GACTTCATATTTGACCAGTAGCTTCCTTGGATGAAGCCAAATAAAGTTTGCGAAAAAAATTACCTTGACCAATATTCAAGGTCACAGTGAGGTTTAAATTATTTTAACCTTTAAACGACTTCTTCTGAAATACCAAAAGCCCTAGAAACATGGCATTTGGCTGAAAGGTTCCTTGGATGAAGCCCAATAAAGTTTGGGAAAAAAAATGATCTTGACTTATATTCAAGGTCACAGGATTCAAATCTGTTGAAACCTTCAAAGAACTTCTTCTGAAATACCAAAAGCCCTAGAAGCATGATATTTGGCTGGAAGGTTCCTTGCATGAAGCCTGACAAAGTTTGCGAAAAGAAATGACCTTGACCTATATTCAAGGTCACAGGGGTCAAATCTGTTAAAACATTCAAACGACTTCTTCTGAAGTACCAAAAGCCCTATAGAAGCATGACATTTGGCTGAAAGGTTTCTTGGATGAAGCCTGACAAAGTTTGCGAAAAGAAATGACCTTTATCTTTATTTGCCTAGAGACATGATATTTGGCTGGTAGCGTCCTGGGATGAAGCCAAACAAAATTTGAAAATGAAAATGATGTTGTCTTATAAGGTCACAGGTGTAAAATATGTTTGAATCTTAAGATGTTCTTCTAAATGTCTTACATTAAAAGATTTTAGGGGACTTTAGGGTTACACTATAATATAGTGTAATAGAGATTACTACCAAGTGAGCGATGCAGGCCCATTGGGCCTCTTGTTGTAGTATACCTTATGGGGAAAAATCGTAGTATGCGCCATCATCACTTTAACTGAGTTTTTGCGATTGTCCCCTCGATAGCATAGTACCGCTACTATTACATGTATCCATATATTATGGCGGCAATTCTGCTTCCCCATTTTTAGCTCACCTGGCCCGAGGGGCCAAGTGAGCTTTTGTGATGGTACAGCTAGCGTCCGTCGTCCGTCTGTCCTGCGTCCGTCAACTTTTTCCTTTAAACGACTTCTTCTAAAGTACTGAAAGGTCTAGTGACATGAAATTTGGCTGGCAGCTTTCTTGGAAGGAGCTGAACAAAGTTTGCGAAAAAAAATCACTTTGATCTAATTTCAAGGTGACAGGGGTCAAAAATATCAAAACGTTCAAACAACTTCTTCTAAAATACTGTAAGGCATAGAGACCTCATATTTGACCAGTAGCTTCCTTGGATGAATCCGAATAAAGTTTGCGAAAAGAAATGATCTTGACCCATATTCAAGGTAAGGTGAGGTCAAATCTATTTTAACCTTTAAACTACTTCTTCTAATAAACCACAATCCCTAGAAGTATGATATTTGGCTGAAATGTTCCTTGGATAAAGCCCAACAAAGTTTGCGAAAAGAAATGACCTTGACGTATATTCAAGGTCACAGGGGTCAAATCTCTTAAAACCTTTAAACAACTTCTACTGAAATACCAAAAGCCCTAGAAACATGATATTTGCCTGAAAGGTTCCTTGGATGAAGCCGAACAAAGTTTGCGAAAAATCTATTTTAACCTTTAAACGACTTCTTCTAATAAACCAAAATCCCTAGAAGTATGATATTTGACTGAAAGGTTCCTTGGATGAAGCCGAACAAAGTTTGCGAAAAGAAATGACCTTGATCTTTATTCAAGGTCACAGGGGTCAAATCTGTTTAAACATTTAAACAACTTCTTTTTGAAATACCAAAAACCCTAGAAGCATGATATTTAGCCGACAGGTTCCTTTGATGAAGCTGAACAAAGTTTGCGAAAAGAAATGACATTGACCCATATTCAAGGTCATAAGGGTCAAATCTGTTAAAACCTTTAAACAACTTCTTCTGAAATACCAAAATCCCTAGAAGCATGATATTTAGCTGAAAGGTTCCTTGGATGAAGCCGAACAAAGTTTGGGAAAAGAAATGATCTTGACCTATATGCAAGGTCACAGGGGTCGAATCTGTAAAAACCTTTAAATGACTTCTTCTGAAGTACCAAAAGCTATTGAAGCATGATATGTGGCTGAAAGGTTCCTTTGATAAAGCCCGACAAAGTTTGCGAAAAGAAATGACCTTGACTTATATTCTAGGTCACAGGGGTCAAATCTGTTAAAACCTGCAAACGACTTCTTCTGAAGTAGCAAGAGCCCTATAAGCATGATATTTGGCTGAAAGGTTCCTTGGATGAAGCCCAACAAAGTTTGAGAAAAGAAATGACCTTGACCCATATTCAAGGTCACAAGGGTCAAATCAGTTAACAGTTTTGAGCGACTTCTTCTGATAAACCAAATGCCTAGAGACATGATATATTTGACTGGTAGTGTCCTGGGATGAAGCCAAACAAAATTTGAAAATGAAAATGTTGTTGTCTTATAAGGTCACAGGGGTGAAATATGTTTAATCTTAACATGTTCTTCTAAATGTCTTACAGTAAAAGATTTTATGGAACTTTATGGTTACACTATAGTATAAGTCAAGAGATTGATACCAGGTGAGCGATGCAGGCCCATTGGGCCTCTTGTTATGCATTTCGATAGTGGGATGCCCCATTACGATGACCCGAATAAGCCATCATAGAGTATGTATTTTTGCCAAGTCAAATATGACATGATTCTGGTTCTGTCATCAGATATACATGTGTACTTTATTAAAACCCTTTTTTGGTGGGTCATCTCTACCAGAGATGACCCACCACTGATGCATTCGAGAGTACCCAAACAGAAAATACTAGCTTGTGTACTACCTTGCTTTAAGCTGGTGAGAAGCTTGCAGCAAGGATATTTCACTACCTTTCTACTAGCTGTTAATAAGCTAGTATTTGGAACCTTTTCACAAGCATGTAAGCTTGCAACTAGCCTGCATAATAAACCTTGACCGGCTTGTAACTAGCTAGTGACTAGCTTGTTGACTAGCTTGTGACTAGCTAGTGACTAGCTAGAGACTAGCTTGTTGACTAGCTTGTGACTAGCTAGTGACTAGCTTGTAATCTTGCAAGCTTACAAGCTTGCAAAAAGGTTCCAAATACTAGCTTAAAGCTTGCAGCAAGCTAGTGACATGCTAGTAAGCTTTCCTACTAGCTTGTACACGATCTTTGAATCACATATATAACAACTTAAATTAAAGGAATTAGTTTTATGTTTTATTTTAAGTATTTGTTTTTTTCATGCAGAGATCTTCTAGCACTTGCACATGTACACTTTCTGTTATTAATGTCGGTCATCTCCGATCCGAGTCTTTCAAGTATGCCCTTCCTCCATTTTCTCTAAACACTCCTAATGTGGATTCTGAAAATAAAAAAAAACAAATAATAAAAATTCAGAAAAAAAACAAGGCCCATTTAACAGTTTGGTTGTTGGCCAGGCCATGATTAGAAGAAAAATCTTTGCATTTTTATTGTGATTATTTTATTGTCCACTCTAGAAAAAGGCAAAGTATTGCAAGCCGATCAGTATAGCCTCTTTTTGTATATTTACTGAGCTACATGTACTGTGCAGTGCACCAATCTCAGAATCAACCTCTTGTTGTTAACTCCTGACTATCTCAAGAATTTGCACCCAAGATTTGGTTACTCCAAGTGAAATATTAAGATGATGTGCATTGTGGTGCACAAAAGAAAGCAAATCCACTTTATTTTTCAATATTTTAATGTTATACTGTAACAGCATCATTAACACTAGAGTTTTTGAAGGCTCGCAATTTGGTTTTGAACATCTGCATGACTGAATTTGAAATATGTCTTCACCCAAATGGCCCAAAACTATTTTCAAATGACTGACTTACACAACACCCAACTCTCCAATCAAATCTTGTTTTCATTCTGCTCAAAACACTTCTTAATGAATATAAAATTGGGGAAAGAATATGTGAAACTAATTAGAATGTGTTTTTTGTGCATATGTTTAATAACATTTGTGCCAAAAAAATGACTTCCAATAAATTATATTTAATCATAGGCACTAGAATTACACATGTATTATATCATTTCACATAGAAAACAATGTCCGATTCCTATGGTAGGCTAGACTAGCAAATTTCAACACATTACTGTCGTTATACATTGATTTCAAAACATTCGGAGATTTTCATTTGGCAATGGGGATCCATGCCAACTGACAGGACCGGTATAGTATACGTACTAGCTATATAGCTCTACAATAAGAGATGAGGGGGAAATTTGAATAATATTCACTTATGAACAATCTAATAAATTGGATGAATTTGTTGGTAACATTTCCGGTTGGACCGTTCAGACATTAACGAAAATTCCGCAACTTGACCAGTTAACTTACGTTTGTGTCCGTATATGGTCGATCGCCATGTGACATGATGTGTGCTGGCGAGGTCTTGCATATAATACCCTTCTCTTGGATATATTTCGTTGCCGTTTGTGTAAAAAATACTCTGCTCACTCAGACGTGTTGGTCTCAGGTGCTGGGGATCCTTAATCATTGACGTAACATGAAAAAACTGCAGCTCTCCCGGTGAAATTGAAGCTGTTTGAGATCGCCTGGCTTGTTGACATCGTTAGCGTCTGTCATATTCAAATTCCCGCTTTACCGGCCCTAATGCATTTTGGGAGTCTTGTTCAACCAGCGCCAGTATAAGAGAACAACATATAACCGCAACACAACTCGTGGTGTGAAACTTTATAACGGAAGTGGAACAAACATAGGTACATACTAATAGCCGGAACAACAAAGGGTACATACTAATAGCCGGAGTACGGCCGGACTAACTCCGGTCTATACATCTACTGGCGCTACCACTTTTTTCCATTGAAAAAGAACAGCTGTACATACTAATATGACACCGTCATAGGGTAGACTGCCCTCAGGTGGAGAAAGGGATTATTCTGCCCTTGTACATACACACGCATATCTTGCATATGACGAAAATGAATATTGATACTGTACTGTGATTGTTATAAAACTTCAATAAACACTAAACGAGTCAGATGTCATGAGAGCACCATGACTGGGTAATATACGCATATATTTAAGTAACATAGTCATCCATCCATTTTGGGGGTGCCCGTGGTCGTTGTGGTCTGGTAGGGTGTACTGGGGGTTCACTAGATTTGTCTGTCTGCATAACGGTAGGTAAGTCTGAAATAATGGACGGTATGTCAGGAGGTTGTTCAGGTTGTGGCAGTTCATTGATCATGGAATCACCGTTGGGAGGAAGCTGATGAGGATGGTATTCTTGAGAGGTCTCTGTATCATCCTCCCCTGACGATCCATCTCCGTTCTCGGAGAAATTTTCTCTATGATCAAGTTGTAGCGTCGTTGGAGGTACTTTGAAGAGGTCGGAGTCCTTTACACGGTATGATGTACGTCGTAGCTGAGAACCAGCAAATTTGCAAATGTTACGCCAATGGCCATCATTGGAGACGACTAAATACCGGTCCCGCGCACTGGATTTGTTACGGTCACTGTGAAGGTATACAAGATCACCTACTGAACTATGAGCAGATGTGGGTGAACGGTTGGATGGTGCTTTGGACTTTTCACTATGTGGGTGATTCGCGATTTTCAGATCGTGTTGGCACATGATAAGATTGTGATCATCGAACTTTAATTGCTGATGCGAGAACTGATCACGCTGTGTCCACATTTCACGAGCGGATAACCCTCTATTCCTTATACGAGTATTCATGCGAGCAGTGGCTAAAGAGAGCAATAGTGGGGTTACAGCTCTGCAAGTAGGGTCCTGATGAAGGATTTCGTTCTCGAGCTCCTGAATAGCTCTTTCTGCTACTGGGTTTTTGTTAGGATTTTTACTGCGACCGATTTCGACATGTAGCCGATGGCGGGTTAGACACTCGTCGTTCACAAGTGATGCGAACCCAGGAGCACCATCTGTTCGTATTACAGCATACGGTCCATCAAGAGGGTGCAGTCCCAAGCATAGTTGAACTAAGCCGTCTCGTACAGATTCTTTTCGTTCGTCATCTAACATTGAAGTTACTGTATATGATGTAACACACTCGCGAACTACGAGGATGAGTTGCCGCTCACGTTTAAGTATATCAGCGGCGAATAAGAATCCAACTTTATCAGGGGGCTCACTTGAGCTCTGCTCCTGTACACAGTGTTGGACGGTTTGAAGAGATGCGCACTGATGACAGCCCTTGGTGATACTCTCAACTGCTTTGTCCATATCAAGAGCATGAAAATAGCGATGGACCACTGTTTTGAGTTGGTGATTTGATGGGTGGTCCAACTTGACATGAAGAGAAGTCAGTAAGCCTTCCAAGACATTGCGGGGGACGATGATGCATTCACGCCGAGGTTGGAATGGGATGTCCTTCTTGACAACCAACAAGCCATCATTTGCGACGGAAGCGACCTGCAGGTACCGTTTAACGTCCTTGATGTTGGTGAGTTTTTTGGATGGGCGTGTTCCCTGTTTTAAGTGCGCATGTGTGCGTCTTAGGTCTGGGCATTCTCCCTGGATTGTGGTCCACGCCGGTCTACTGGTGAATGGGAGTTTGACAGACCCATTTAACACATCCTGAGTGGTTACGTGCCTCACAACACAGCCTTCCGTGAGCTGCACGAAGGCACAAATTTGGCAGGTCGGGTCTTCGCACTCTGGAGCATTGCGACTTGAGAAGTCGGATGGAAGGATAGCTGCTCCAGCTACATGTCGAATTGATACATGGTACCGGCTAGCTGTTGACAGAAACGTAGACACGCGTGGGCTGGCAGAAAATTCGCCCCTGCACAGCTTCTCGTGTGCTTGTACACATGGTTTGCTGTCGGTAAGTATGCATGTCCTGGTTGTCGACTGGATAATGTAGGGGCTAAAGTGCTTGACAGCAGCAGCAATTGACAGTGCCTCGATTTCACAGGGAATCCATGTGTTTTGATTCTTGCGTAGTTTGGCACTGAAGAATCCAGCAAGTAGGACTTTATTCTTGCGGCTTGTGTACAGAGTAGCGCCCAGGCCTTTGCTTTTTAGGGCACCATCTGTAACTATCCACAGCTGGTCTGTTGACCGCGGAAGTGTTATGGCCTGATGAGATGATAGTGCTGTTTGAGCTTTTCGGAACGACGCCAGAAGGTCATCAGACCAGGTAATGGAATCCTTCGATTCCCGACCGGCAGTCATGTCATCGAATGGAGAGAGTAGCCTCGAACAATCTTTGATGACACGTCCTAGTACTTTGTACGCGCCTATGAATGATCTTAATGATGACACAGTGGCTGGGGGTTGGCACGAGGCGAGGGAAGCGATGCGATGCGCGCAGGCTTGAATTGTTCCTTGACGCCATTTCCATCCGAGAATAGTTGTCTCCTTGGGAGCGATAACCGTCTTAGATGAAGACAAGTGTAGACCGGACTTGTTAACTGCTTCAAGTAGCTGTGAAAAGTTGGACAGGAGTTCTTCGCTAGTGCTGCCACCGCAATAGAGGTCATCAGCTACTTTGGCAACAGTACCTTCTTGGACAAGGTGTCCCAACACGCGGCATGTCAGCTCTTCTAAGGCAGTCTCGGAGCCGGGCATTCCCATCGCTGATCGTACATAGACTCGGACACCACGATATGGTGTGACCACGCCACAATACTTTTGGGAGTCCTTTGATAGGGGGATTTGATAGAATGATTTGGTGAGGTCGGTGATGGCAATATAATTCCACTGAGCTATCTGTCTCAGGGTAGAGTCCACATCAGGCATGAGAGATGGTTGGGGTTTGGTATACCTACCCACATCGGCAAAGGCTGTTACTAAGCGGAAGCCACCACTCTGTTTCTTTATGAGGAAGGATGGGTTAACATACTCTACGTCAACACCAATATCTTCTGGACGACGGAACACACCTATGCTCTCAAGCTCGTCAAACTTTTCTTGAAGCTGGTTGAGTTGATTTTTGGCGTATTGTGGCATTCTACCCTTGCGCTGTGGTGGTTGTACGGGACCCATGTTAACCCTTGCTTTGAGTGGTCCAACGGCACCATTGTATCCTGAAAATGTCGGATTGAAGACATTATCGTATTTATGCAATATGTCCTTGAACTGTGAGCTGACCTCCTCTGACAAGATGTTGTCTGGATCAAGGCGGACATTGTCGGAGTACTTGGTGTGACTCTTATTAGTAATAGGCTGATGTCGTTCGACCGGCGTGTAGTCTTCAGATTTGGGCCCTGTACTATCGGGTGAGAAGGTTGACCGGACCTTGCAAAAGTGAGAGTTCCTTTTGATAGTTTGAGGCTCAGTAGTCAGATTGGGAATCCTTATGTTTCCAGATACGCTCGACACTAGCGAAGGCGGAGGCCAGGAACATCCAGCCATCTCATTTGGTTGGTGTGACTCAATAGAAAATATGTCGTCAGCAGGTGCAATATCTGTCGGTAGTTTGACTTCAATGAATTCGCCAGGCCATATGGTGTGAAACTTTATAACGGAAGTGGAACAAACATAGGTACATACTAATAGCCGGAACAACAAAGGGTACATACTAATAGCCGGAGTACGGCCGGACTAACTCCGGTCTATACATCTACTGGCGCAGAGTCTTGTTGATAGTGAACGAAGTAATTGAGCGTCTGGTTGATAGAGACGATGTTTACACGAACAAGAATATACTTCCGAGTAAGCGGCCTTGGTAATAAACTCATTCAATATAGGAATTGCATGAAGTTTGAATTCAAAGAAATCACCATCACATCAAATAAGAAGAACAGTTGAAGGTTATTTATTTATATCTCACTACTGACTGGTTGCCGATAAAAAGTTGGTGAATACAACGTCAACGAAATCGGACGTATAATTCACAATTTTTAAGGACGGAACGGGAAAGTTTCTTACGATCTTTCCGGCAAGTTTTCAATAAAAAAAAACGATATAGCTAGGTCTATCAATGCATACTTTAAGTGAATCAGAGTAACACAGCCTGCAATACATATTTCGTTAATTATGATCGATTGTTTAAAATTCTGTTACGTACGTTGAGTTATTATTTTTTTCGTTTTATATTTCAAAATATGTCATTGAATTTTTCAACCTACAAAAGTGATATTATAAATCATTTCTTTATAATCTTAAGCTTTTATTATCGTTGGATACCATTTTGTGATTGTAGGAATTTTCTTTTTAAATGTTTATTGAAACTAAATTCACAGATTTGAAGTCTGAATTTATTTATATGTTTGTCTTACATTTTTTGGCATTAAAAATGTAATTGTGGTCAAATTTATGAAGACACTGCACGATGGTCCAAAGAAAATAACAACAGAACAGAAATGCCTTACATTTTTTTAAATGTGTATTTTTAATTCAAAGAAAAAGGAGAAAAGAGTTTTCAAACTTTAGAAACAATATATTTGAAAGAACCAAATTTTGCATTATTGAAAATAATTTGAAAGTCTAGTCCAAATGGACACATTTTTGGTAAATATGTAATTAAATGAACAAAAATAAATCTAAATCTGCAAATTATGATCAAGTGTTTTAAGTGGAAAATAAGTTGCCAAAATGTTCTGCACTTAGGTTTTCCTAGGTATGATATGGCTGGGTGATTTTGTACCAATTATTAGTCTGACAATGTAATTGAGTCCCGCAGAAAGAAGGTGCATGAACTTGCAATAATTATTGCCATGTCTGTTGTTTTTATACATCAAAGCTATACAGTTTTATAAAAAAATACTTAAAATTTAATTATTTATTTTGATTAAATTTGACATGCTAAGAAAAACCTATTACCGGTAAACTACCTGTGATTGATCATTGATTATCAAGCAATTTTCCCTATGAACCCAAGATTTTCGGAAGCATTTGTTATGAAGTCATATGTACTTTCAAAATCAGTCCAACACTAAACATATAGCTTGCATATGCCAAGATCATGAAGTGAAGATTGTTAAATAAAAACTAGCTTGTGGTAAGCTTAAGCTTGTAGACTGCTAAATAATGACTAGCTTGTGGTAAGCTTGTAGATATAACCTTGCGACCAGCTAGCAGCTAGCTTGTCATTACCTTGCAAAATAATGACAAGCTAGTACAACCTTTCTGCAATGTTGCGACTACCTAGTTCTTTAATAACTACCTAGTGACAAGCTTTTCACTAGCTTGTGACAAGGTAGTTACTACTAAGTATTTCTGTTTGGGTAGACTTTCTCCATCCTCAATAGACTAATATGCTTACTTAATATGCCATGAAACCTCACTTAAAGACCACCTCCGAATTAAGACCACCTCGCTATTAAGGTCACTCGGTTCTTTTGTGTATATCCATAGGAATTTCATGAATTTTCACTCAAATGTTTACTAGTGTATAAAGAACAAGTGTTTTTGTTGTAATTGGCCGAAAAACTGCCGAAATCTTTTTGGGGTGAAAAACTGATATTTTCAGGGAAAACACCAGAAAGAGCGAAATCCGCAATTAACATATTACGTTTTAATGTTTTACAATCCTAACGTTATATATACATATATAACAGACAAGAATGCAAATATTTTACGTTTCGTATAACTTTTATTCAACAAAACAAACAATTATATGTATGTTTTTCAACAACATTTTCAAATATCAAAACATTGTGTGGATGAAAAACTGATTTTTTATAGTTATGTTATGAAGAAACAATCCTTATTTAACAAAGCATGAAAAAATTGAACCAAAAAATATTATTTCACTTAAAATTTGGGGAAAATAATAAGAATTATTGTTTTTTTTTATTTCAATTGCCTCCGCTTTCACTGCAACTGGACTCAATTGTAGGAGGTATAGATTTTCCCCTATCACATAAAACTCACTTCTAAAGTATCTTAAAACCACGTGTATCAAAATGTATTATAGGAACATTTCAGTAAAACCTAATTTAAACAACTCCGGTACTTATATGGAACAGATTATCAAGCACATACCGATTGGAAGTCTTAAACGATATATAGGTTGTTTTGGTGTCTACATCTAAAGATTATAATGCGTTGAAAGTAGTGAGATACTAGGTTTATCGATTGCTTTAGCCTGATTTGAATGTATCCACTCGCCTGGTATCAGATCACACAGGAAATAGTTTAGAACTAGCATTTATGTCATTTATTGAATATTGATATCATCAGAACATGTTGCATTAAATATCGAATAAATATAAAGCAATGTGTTTGTTTAATTATGCAGTTGTAAAGAATTGAAGCGGACATATAGGTTGTCTTAGTGTTTACATTACTTATAGATGAATGAGGGTGAGTGGGGAACCTTAATATGCTTATGAAACTCACTTCATGACATCGTTGTAGATAAAAACACAAACGCGTGTTACCAGTTCCAAATCCTTGTATTCACTCCCAAATACATGTTTTATATAAACAGATTTCTGATAAATGGGATTACCTCAAATACATTGGAGTTACTAATTACCTCCCCTATACCATGCTGTATTGTTTACACAACACGTTTACATAAGATCAGGTTGATATAGTCGATAATTACGCAAACAACTTAACCTTCTAGCGTAAACATTGATTCTAGCAGACGCTTGGGCCTTTGCCGGATTGCAAATTGCATGATCATCGGCGTATGTACGGTGAATTTCTTACCCACGATAGGTATCAACTTTTATATCCGTCAAAGCGGCCATGTTTTTGCCAAGAACGATAATCAACGGACCGAGAGACCTTAAGACCACTTCATTTCAATCCCGAAAATATCTTCTATATATCTTTGTATTTTAAGCTTCACTATTAAGACCACCTCAGTATTAAGACCACCTCGCAATTAAGACCAGTTTGGAAAAGTCCCAAATACCACTATTACACTAAGTTTGGTATGTATTCCACTGTGTACATCTGTCAATTGTTAGATCAGTAAGCTGTATTTTGGTGTCAAATTGGCTAATCAGCTACAAGTACTGTGTGTTTAACATTTTTAGTATATATATTAGTTAATGGACCATGAAGTATGTCAAAAGGGGGATTTTAGAGAAATCTGTCTGCATGGCCACCCTCGGTATTAAGACCACTTTGGTGTGGTCCCTTAGGTGGTCTTAATAGAGAGGTTTCACTGGACTTGCGTTTTTACGCTAGGAACTTTCAACCTAAATTTTAGAATTTGCCGTATATAAGATTGGCATACAATATTTGCCGAGAAATAATTGATGACACTGTTCCTGAATGCTTGTTTACAAAAGCTTACAAGGGTCAATTTTGTTAACAAGTTAAAAAAAAATCTAACACGAAAAATGGCACTATATAAAGACCTTCAAAAGTCGTGATATATCACATTTTTTTGTAATTACGCAAAATGACACTATAATGACTTTTAAACGGCGTTATAACGCGAAAGAAGGCAATGTTTTGATTTTTAAAAGGTTTAAAAACGACTTATTAAAGCAGTTATCGCAAAGGGCGTCTTAGTTACAGTGTACAGACAAAAGGCGTAACGAGAATAAATGCCCTATAGCAATATAATATATTAGTTGTTAAGAAAAACCCAAATACATCTGTATAGATCGAGAATAATATAATACTGACACCTGTTAACATGTAGACAACCACGTATTTTCAACAATACAAAAAGAAGGTTATCCGCACTGTCGTGATATTAATAACATAGATATTAAACACCATTAGCCACCATTAGTGGTATAAATGTAATCGTAAATAAGTAATGGTTAAAAATAAAAGTATTGCCCTTCCCCCACCCTCTTGGAGTAACTTTGTCGTCGATCCATGTTTCCACTACACTCAGTATTCAATAAAGTATATCTTAATCACTGCTGAAATCACATGGGTTTATTTGCCACCTCGGTGAAGTTGTTTGTAGTAACCTCTTGACTGTCCAATGTGCACCACAAAAAGATACAGTTTGTGTTAGCATTGCCTCATTCCTCACTGTGACGTAGCCTGAAAAAGTAGGATGGGGGTGGCCAGCGGTCGTTCAGGTTCTGCTAGGGTTTATAAAGATATAAATGCTACATCGTGTTGGTAAAAAGTTTGTTCTTTATATCCCATAAAGTGTGACTTACTACGTGCCCTAAGACAAACAGATCGCATGGTAATTAACACACACCCTCCTGCCCCCTCCCCACACCCTCTTCCCCTCCTACCAGCTCCAATAACTCCGAGCAACTACCGGAATCGCTTATTTATTAATTGTCGTTGATCTTAGTGTTTTCAGAAATGAGAAAATGTTCCAAATAGCTGACATGGCAATTAACTGTATACCCATCTTATTATAGAGTACATCGTATTTATCCGATTCAAATTGAGTGAATATTAATGGAGTAAACCCACAAAAAAACCCCGATGTAACCAAAAAACAGCCCCTGATTTACAATCCACGTCATGTTAATGAGGAATAAATTAGATTCGTACTCAGCATCGATAGCCAATAAGTGTATAGCGAGGATCTGTATTTTTCGAAAATGTTACAAAGTTCGTTGCATCAGCCGTATTAGGAAGATGTTATTAGGCAGCTGTAATTGGATAAAGATAATAAGCAGTCGTAATAGGATGAAACTAGTAGACAGGCGGTAATATTGGATGTTGTACAAAAAGTACGTACATCTACATGAACGTGAGTCGTTAAAGGATGACGTTAGTAGGAAGTCAAAATTGGATAAAGCTGGTAGGCTGTCGAAATAGGATAAAGCTGGTAGGCTGTCGAAATAGGATAAAGCTGGTAGGCTGTCTAAAATGGATAAAGCTGGTAGGCTGTCGAAATAGGATAAAGCTGGTAGGCTGTCGAAATAGGATAAAGCTGGTAGGCTGTCTAAAGGACTCACACAACTAAATCAGCCTATCACGAAGTGTTTCATACGTTTGTAGTCCCTACTGAAAATTTGTTCCGGCTAAGTACAGTGATTCTGGGTAATTTAAATAGGTAATTGTTGACATATTCTGCATTGAATGAAATCTGTAGATATTTAACTTTACAAAAATATATACTTTTGGTAGATTTCGATATGTGATGGCGGATTGATATGGGGTCAAAAGTCATAGGGTGTTCCGGTCCCATTTCACTGGTTTGACATGTAAATTTCCGGTTGTCCGAAGCAGACGCCTGTAGCAAGCTAATATGCCAGTAAACTCCTCATTAAATGCCCCTTGAAGCCTTTGTCATGTATGTATCTGTGAATGTAGGCAGTTTTCACAAGTGTTGTACTTCAAATATTAAAGTTATTAGCTCGAAAGCTTAGTAATAACATATAGTAAATTATTTAGTTGTGTGAGTCCTTTAATTGAACTAGCCATGTGCTTGACCTATATAACATTTTCTGTGCTTCCGGATATTTTTTTTTCAAAGACAACCACTGTCATTGTGTGTTTGCACATTTTTCAGTGTGTAAAAATATTTAATTTGACAAAAAAACTTCAAAATTATTTAAAATCTGGCAAAACATGGCCCTGTGTTGAAGCCTTTATTGTTGGACTGACCATCATACTCACGTTTTTAATTAAGTTTGGTTCAATTAACTGTGATAATTAATCTGCGTGCGTGTTAATAAAACTTAACTGATATGTGTACCAGGTTTTAGCATCCAAATTTTGATAGAACAAAGATCTAGTGTGCTGTCTTCACCCCCCCCCAAACCCCGTTCCAACTCTGCCCAGTCATTCTCAGGCTTCTTCCTTCATGCAAATTATAAATGTATGCGTGTTTTATAATCCTAAGAAAGCAATAACTAGAACAATCACATAATAAGCTTGTATAAATATTGCACATGTGAGTTTATATATGTGTATGTGTCACGTACATGTTTTGGTGGCTAAATCCAACTTATATTCCATATTTTCAGTAAATTGTAGATATTACTTTATTCCTGTCACAATATATACCTTGTTCAACATCTTGTTTATTGATTTAATGCGTTTGTGTACTTTGTTTACTCATACAATAAGCCGTTTATAGCATTATATCTCCCCTACCCCCAATATTCTCCCTGTAAAATGGAGGCACCCCGGGGAGCTAGAAGTGCTAAATGTAAGCTGGTGTAATTGATAGATAAACAGTTAAGGTGGATATCTGATAACCGTTTATGACTCATGTTTTCTGTAGAAGTTTGAAGTTGTGTGTGAATTCTAAGTGTGTTTAATTGTTAAAAATAAATAAAAAAATACTTAAAATAAGAATTAATTACTGCAGAGACTTTAAAATTAACAGAAACTGAGGTAACAAGATTTCTTTTCAAAAACATTTGAGCGGTAAGCGTATTTGATCTTTGTGCAAAATATGAAATTGCTAAGTGTGTGCTTAACTGAGGTGCTAGAGGTAAATGTTATGCAAAAGAAACGAGAAATTTCTGGTGCTAGCTCTGAATAGCAAGTGTACATTAGGTGCAATAACTTGGGTTTTCTTCATAATTTTTTATTCAATTTCAACCAAACTTAACCAGTTTACTCGGAAATGTATATACTTTCAGTTAGTAAACTTTATTTCAACATCTGAAAGGTTTAGGGCCCTTTAAAGGACTCACACAACTAAATCAGCCTATCACGAAGTGTTTCATACGTTTGTAGTCCCTACTGAAAATTTGTTCCGGCTAAGTACAGTGATTCTGGGTAATTTAAATAGGTAATTGTTGACATATTCTGCATTGAATGAAATCTGTAGATATTTAACTTTACAAAAATATATACTTTTGGTAGATTTCGATATGTGATGGCGGATTGATATGGGGTCAAAAGTCATAGGGTGTTCCGGTCCCATTTCACTGGTTTGACATGTAAATTTCCGGTTGTCCGAAGCAGACGCCTGTAGCAAGCTAATATGCCAGTAAACTCCTCATTAAATGCCCCTTGAAGCCTTTGTCATGTATGTATCTGTGAATGTAGGCAGTTTTCACAAGTGTTGTACTTCAAATATTAAAGTTATTAGCTCGAAAGCTTAGTAATAACATATAGTAAATTATTTAGTTGTGTGAGTCCTAAAATGGATGAAGCTGGTAGGCTGTCGAAATAGGATAAAGCTGGTAGGCTGTCGAAATAGGATAAAGCAGGTAGGCTGTCGAAATAGGATAAAGCTGGTAGGCTGTCTAAAATGGATGAAGCTGGTAGGCTGTCGAAATAGGATAAAGCTGGTAGGCTGTCGAAATAGGATAAAGCTGGTAGGCTGTCTAAAATGGATGAAGCTGGTAGGCAGTCGTAACATGATGTCCTAAAGGAGTATTGTAATAGTAGGTGATAGGTAGTCAGTACACTAAATAGGGTAAATAAGAACTAGTTTTGCCTGTGAAATATAGACAATTATCAAACTGATAAAACTTAAATTGCACTGGTGAGCAGTGAAAATATAAGATTTTTCAGTGTAACGTGAAAAAGTGACCTGGCATCAAAAAACAACCCAGGGGTCGTTATTTCACAGTAGAAATCTTACACTGCCATCTGTAGAAAAATGACCCCACTAGATATTTCTGTAATTCTTCCCGTGAAAAGTGACCCGCCGTAGATTTCAACGGTAGGTAGTTTTCCACCCGGGTCATTTTTTCCGTTACCCAAGAATATTTGTATGAGTTGTTCCCCTTGATCGAATCAAACTCCCCCATTGCTCTTGGCATTTGAGACTCGGCGTTGTTGTTGTCTGCTAGAACTTGTCTTAATATTTGGGAAATATCATCTTTTCCGATCAACTTCTGTGTACCCGATCCCGCGATTGGTTGTGACGTCGCCAGATTAGGACAGGCCTAGCTACTTTACAGTAGGCAAGTAAAGAAAAAAATAAAAGTATTTTAAGTCCTCTTTCGAAATGTAAGAAAAAGAAAATTCAATGGTTTGCCATTAAATATCAAATATATTTCACTTGTAAGGCAGCTTTGTTTTTACATTTTCACGAGTGTGTAGCACTTGTCGTGAAATATATTTGATATTAAACGGAAACCATTAAATATCCTCTATTTATTTGTATCCCGTTATTTCTGTCCTTACATTATGATAAGCGTATTATAATAATATCAATCTGCTATATATTATTTCTTCGAGATTTAAAACGATGTAGCCTAGTAATTAGTTTACATGGCCTCACACATCTAATTTTACATTGAACAGGAAGTCAGCTGGAGGTCGGTGGTGCTGAGAGGTCAACACTACACCAGGTAGGTATTGTATTATAAATTTAAAACGTCTCAAATCTTAAAACGAGGTTCGCATTTGTAATTTGAGAAAAGAACACCAATGCATTCATAATAGTTTCAAATAATTATTTGAAATGGTATTAAATCCTCGATTAATATGAATAGGGAATCCAATTATTTAGTCACAATCACTCTTCATGTGTTTATCATTGTTAAAAAATTAATATCTAAAGCACAAGTAACGTAGACTATGGAAGTTCAAAAGTGATAATGTGGCACAGTTCAAACTAGAATTACCCATTGCAAGTAATAAGATCCTATGGGGTCCTCATTGCTATAATAAGCAAATACAGGGTACTGATCCACTGAACCACTAGTAATAAATGAGGTACAAAGGTTTTCCCAAAATAGGAAGAGTAGCTTCATCATCTAACCAAAGACCCAAGCGTGTGTGTCTGCAGTTGATGGAATCTTTAGGGATATTTCGGGTTTTTACAGGTACATGTATTGGCAGGTGATCCTGTCTGGTTAACGAGTCAGCGATCACCGTCGGGTGCAGTAATAAAGTAAAATAATACATGCACATCTCCAAGTTCTATGCTTCCTAAACATTACTACAGAACTTGACTTGATTAATGCATTGATACAGACAAATGCTACAGAAACAAAAGTCATAGAAACGGTCAACGTAACAGTCCGAGTTGTAATTGTTAGAACATCAAGGATATCCTGAAGCACCTTTAAGTATTAATTCTTACATCACCCACTGAGAGTGTGAATGCAATATAATTAAGAAACTGACCTTTTTTTCTTGATGTTCAATTGCCCAATAAGTGCAAAGTTTTCAGTACAGTTTTTTTTTCCGAGCAGTAACTTTTAAAGCAAGATACCTTTATCAAACTTACAGTTTGCTTGCATCATCAATGACCGATAAGAAAGTGCACTGTTTGTTGGTTATTGTGACCTTGACCCTTAGTTTAAAAGTAAAATAGAAGAATTTTTCGGGAAAATATCTGGACCGAATCTTTCAAGCCGTTACAAAACCTTCATTTCAGAAAATTTTATTGAATAACAATAGGATTGGACAACAGGCTGTGCCTATATTAGTCCTCTCCTAGCCAGAATTACAAAAACACATATAATATATTGAGAGAAAGAAAAGAAAGTATTGATTTAGTTACAGAAAGTGATGCAAGGGAAGTAACTCCCACAGACGTTTCATTATAAGTAAATGAGTAAGTAGATAAGCCTCATTTTTAGCTCACCTGGCCCGAAGGGCCAAGTGAGCTTATGTGATGGTGCAGCGTCCGTCGTCCGTCCGTCCGTCCGTCCGTCCGTCCGTCCGTCCGTCCGTCCGTCGTCCGTCCGTCCGTCCGTCCGTCCGTCCGTCCGTCCGTCCGTCCGTCCTGCGTCCGTCAACTTTTTCCTTTAAACGACTTCTTCTAAAATACTGAAAGGCCCAGTGACATGAAATTTGGCTGGTAGATTTCTTGGAAGGAGCTGAACAAAGTTTGCGAAAAAAAATCACTTTGACCTAATTTCAAGGTCACAGGGGTCAAAAATGTCGAAACCTTCAAACAACTTCTTCTAAAATACCGTCAGGCATAGACACTTCATATTTGACCAGTAGCTTCCTTAGATGAAGCCAAATAAAGTTTGCGAAAATAAATGACCTTGACCAATATTCAAGGTCACCGTGAGGTTAAATCTATTTTAACCTTTAAACGACTTCTTCTGAAATACCAAAAGCCCTAGAAACATGATATTTGGCTGAAATGTCCCTTGGATGAAGCCCGACAAAGTTTGCGAAAAGAAATGACCTTGACTTATATTCAAGGTCACAGGGGTCAAATCTGTTAAAACCTTTAAACGACTTCTTCTGAAATACCAAAAGCCCTAGAAGCATGATATTTGGCTAAAAGGTTCCTTGGATGAAGCCCGACAAAGTTTGCGAAAAGAAATGACCTTGACCTATATTCAAGGTCACAGGGGTCAAATCTGTTAAAACCTTTAAACGACTTCTTCTGAAATACCAAAAGCCCTAGAAGCATGATATATGGCTGAAAGGTTCCTTGGATGAAGCCCGACAAAGTTTGCGAAAAGAAATGACCTTGACCTATATTCAAGGTCACAGGGGTCAAATCTGTTAAAACCTTTAAACGACTTCTTCTGAAATACCTAAAGCCCTAGAAGCATGATATTTGGCTGAAAGGTTCCTTGGATAAAGCCCGACAAAGTTTGCGAAAAGAAATGACCTTGACCTATATTCAAGGTCACAGGGGTCAAATCTGTTAAAACCTTTAAACGACTTCTTCTGAAATACCAAAAGCCCTAGAAGCATGATATTTGGCTGGAAGGTTCCTTGGATGAAGCCGGACAAAGTTTGCAAAAAGAAATAACCTTGACCTATATTCAAGGTCACAGGAGTCAAATCTGTTAAAACCTTTAAACGACTTCTTCTGAAATACCAAAAGCCCTAGAAGCATGATATTTGGCTGAAAGGTTCCTTGGATGAAGCCCGACAAAGTTTGCGAAAAGAAATGACCTTGACCTATATTCAAGGTCACAGGGGTCAAATCTGTTAAAACCTTTAAACGACTTCTTCTGAAATATAAAAAGCCCTAGAAGCATGATATTTGGCTGAAAGGTTCCTTTGATGAAGCCCGCCAAAGTTTGCGAAATGAAATGACCTTGACCTATATTCAAGGTCACAGGGGTCAAATCTGTTAAAACCTTTAAACGACTTCTTCTGAAATACCAAAAGCCCTAGAAACATGATATTTGGCTGAAAGGTTCCTTGGATGAAGCCCGACAAAGTTTGCGAAAAGAAATGACCTTGACCTATATTCAAGGTCACAGGGGTCAAATCTGTTAAAACCTTTAAACGACTTCTTCTGAAATACCAAAAGCCCTAAAAGCATGATATTTGGCTGAAAGGTTCCTTGGATGAAGCCCGACAAAGTTTGTGAAAAGAAAAGACCTTGACCTATATTCAATGTCACAGGGGTCAAATCTTTTAAAACATTTAAACAACTTGTTCTGAAGTTCCAAAAGCCCTAGAAGCATGATGTTTGGCTGAAAGGTTCCTTGGATGAAGCCTGACAAAGTTTGCAAAAAGAAATGACCTTGACCTATATTCAAGGTCACAGAGGTCAAATCTGTTAAAACATTCAAACAACTTCTTCTGAAATACCAAAAGCCCTAGAAGCATGACATTTGGCTGAAAGGTTTCTTGGATGAAGCCTGACAAAGTTTGCAAAAAGAAATGACCTTGATCTTGATTTGCCTAGAGACATGATATTTGGCTGGTAGCGTCCTGGGATGAAGCCAAACAAAATTTGAAAATGAAAATGATGTTGTCTTATAAGGTCACAGGGGTAAAATATGTTTAAATCTTAAGATGTTCTTCTAAATGTCTTACATTAAAAGATTTTAGGGGACTTTAGGGTTACACTATAATATAAGTCAGAGATTGATACCAGGTGAGCGATGCAGGCCCATTGGGCCTCTTGTTAGCTCACCTGGCCCGAAGGGCCAAGTGAGCTTATGTGATGGTGCAGCGTCCGTCGTCCGTCCGTCCGTCCTGCGTCCGTCAACTTTTTCCTTTAAACGACTTCTTCTAAAATACTGAAAGGCCCAGTGACATGAAATTTGGCTGGTAGATTTCTTGGAAGGAGCTGAACAAAGTTTGCGAAAAAAAATCACTTTGACCAAATTTCAAGGTCACAGGGGTCAAAAATGTCGAAACCTTCAAACAACTTCTTCTAAAATACCGTCAGGCATAGAGACTTCATATTTGACCAGTAGCTTCCTTGGATGAAGCCAAATAAAGTTTGCGAAAATAAATGACCTTGACCAATATTCAAGGTCACAGTGAGGTTAAATCTAATTTAACCTTTAAACGACTTCTTCTGAAATACCAAAAGCCCTAGAAGCATGATATTCGGCTAAAAGGTTCCTTGGATGAAGCCCAACGAAGTTTGCGAAAAGAAATGACCTTGACCTATATTCAAGGTCACAAGGGTCAAATCTGTTAAAACCTTCAAACGACTTCTTCTGAAATACCAAAAACCCTAGAAGCATGATATTTGGCTGAAAGGTTCCTTGGATGAAGCCCAACAAAGTTTGCGAAAAGAAATGACCTCGACCTATATTCAAGGTCACAGGGGTCAAATCT
Source organism: Mimachlamys varia (assembly GCA_947623455.1). Classification (NCBI taxonomy): domain Eukaryota; kingdom Metazoa; phylum Mollusca; class Bivalvia; order Pectinida; family Pectinidae; genus Mimachlamys; species Mimachlamys varia. The sequence continues at coordinate 2,645,712 of OX392531.1, read as the reverse complement.
GTTAAAACCTTTAAACGACTTCCTCTGAAATACCAAAAGCCCTAGAAGCATGATATTTGGCTAAAAGGTTCCTTGGATGAAGCCCGACAAAGTTTGCGAAAAGAAATGACCTTGACCTATATTCAAGGTCACAGGGGTCAAATCTGTTAAAACCTTCAAACGACTTCTTCTGAAATACCAAAAGCCCTAGAAGCATGATATTTGGCTGAAAGGTTCCTTGGATGAAGCCCAACAAAGTTTGCGAAAAGAAATGACCTCGACCTATATTCAAGGTCACAGGGGTCAAATCTGTTAAAACCTTTAAACGACTTCTTCTGAAATACCAAAAATCCTAGAAGCATGATATTTGGCTGAAAGGTTCCTTGGATGAAGCCCAACAAAGTTTGCGAAAAGAAATGACCTCGACCTATATTCAATGTCACAGGGGTCAAATCTGTTAAAACCTTTAAACGACTTCTTCTGAAATACCAAAAGCCCTAGAAGCATGATATTTGGCTGAAAGGTTCCTTGGATGAAGCCCAACAAAGTTTGCGAAAAGAAATGACCTTGACCTATATTCAAGGTCACAGGGGTCAAATCTGTTAAAACCTTTAAACGACTTCTTCTGAAAGACAAAAAGCCCTAGAAGGATTATATTTGGCTAAAAGGTTCCTTGGATGAAGCCTGACAAAGTTTGCGAAAAGAAATGACCTTGACCTATATTCAAGGTCACAAGGGTCAAATCTTTAAAAATCTTTAAACGACTTCTTCTGAAATACTAAAAGCCCTAGAAGCATAATATTTGGCTGAAAGGTTCCTTAGATGAAGCTCGACAAAGTTTGCGAAAAGAAATGACCTTGACCTATATTCAAGATCACAGGGGTCAAATCTGTAAAAACCTTTAAACGACTTCTTCTGAAATACCAAAAGCCCTAGAAGCATGATATTTGGCTGGAAGGTTCCTTGGATGAAGCCCGACAAAGTTTGCGAAAAGAAATGACCTTGACCTATATTCAAGGTCACAGGGGTCAAATCTGTTAAAACCTTTAAATGACTTCTTCTGAAATACCAAAAACCCTAGAAGCATGACATTTGGCTGAAGTGTTTCTTGGATGAAGCCCGACAAACTTTGCGAAAAGAAATGACCTCGACCTATATTCAAGGTCACAGGGGTCAAATCTGTTAAAACCTTTAAACGACTTCTTCTGAAATACCAAAAGGGCCTAGAAGCATGATATTTGGCTGAAAGGTTCCTTGGATGAAGCCCAACAAAGTTTGTGAAAAGAAATGACCTCGACCTGTATTCAAGGTCACAGGGGTCAAATCTGTTAAAACCTTTAAACGACTTCTTCCGAAATACCAAAAGCCCTAGAAGCATGATATTTGGCTGAAAGGTTCCTTGGATCAAGCCCGACAAAGTTTGTGAAAAGAAATGACCTTGACTTATACTCAAGGTCACAGGGGTCAAATCTGTTAAAACATTCAAACGACTTCTTCTGAAATATAAAAAGCCCTGGAAGCATGATATTTGACTGAAAGGTTTCTTGGATGAAGCCTGACAAAGTTTGCAAAAAGAAATGAACTTGATCTTTATTTGCCTAGAGACATGATATTTGGCTGGTAGGGTTCTGGGATGAAGCCAAACAAAATTTGAAAATGAAAATGATGTTGTCTTATAAGGTCACAGAGGTAAAATATGTTTAAATCTTAAGATGTTCTTCTAAATGTCTTACATTAAAAGATTTTAAGAGACTTTAGAGTTACACTATAATATAAGTCAGAGATTGATACCAGGTGAGCGATGCAGGCCCATTGGGCCTCTTGTTTAGAATAATTTTCTCCAGTGTTACACAGCAACTAGATCCATAAACTACTATGACTTCTGATCAAAATGTCCTTAGCCATACACTGGCTGCAGCCATTCACCCAAGCAGTTAGTGGATCCATGCCATACAACACTAGGAGATTTACGATAATTAATAACTTATAAATTTAAAATAAGTTGAATCAGCCAAAGTCATCATTTTTTCATCATCTATTAAGTATAAAGTATGTTTTATGTGAAGACTTAAATATAAATAGAATAGATTTTTTTTAAAGTGTATATAGTAGCTAATTTCTGCTAGAGAATCTTTTTGTATCGGTGATAAAGATTGATACATTTTCAAGTATATAGTGGCATTAATATCATCGCTACATTGGGAACAACCTTTGAGTAGGACATTTAGGTTATAATGTTCATGGTCTTCATTCTGCAACGAGGCCATCAAAACACGTCTTTGATTATTAAAACTTTTACAATCAAAAAGATAATGATAGGTTGTGTTTCTTGTTCCTGTCCACACTCACAAGTAGGTGAATCAGATAAGTGATCATTATAAAGGTCAAGTTTCAGGTTACTGACATTATTACGCAGCTGGCATATTATGATATTAGTTTGTCTACATCCAGAGTATTTAAATATTTGTGTTACATCATTTTGGGGTTTGTTAAGGTCTTTTAGATGCTTTTTGAACTGTGATAGGGACTCCGAGTTTATAATGCTAGTATCTAATTTGTTAAACATATTTAAAGTGGCAGGGAAGAAACTGTTACGATAATTATCTGTTCGACAGAGAGGCAAGTTAAAAATTCTATTTTCCCTTTGCTGGTATCTTGAAATTGAGGTATCATTAATAAATGGATCTACAATATCTAACAAGTATGATGGAGAGTCATTATGCAGAATTCTATACATTAAAATTGATTTTTGTTTATTTCTTCTCTCGGATAGTGATTCCCATTCTAATTCTTTATAAAGCTTTTTATGCGAAGTACCACGACGTAAGCCTGTGATTATTCTAGCTGCATCTAATTGAACTGATTCGAGAAGAATTCTTTCTTGCTCTGTACAATTATCCCATACTACACTTGCATATTCCAGTACTGGTCTTATATAAGAAGTACACATTATATTAAGTGATTTCCTATCTACAGAGTTTTTTAATTTCTTAGTATATTAATTCTTTTATATGCCTTTTCATAAGTTCTTTGTATGTGTTCCGCCCATTTGCCATCTTCAGTAAAAGTAAGACCAAGATGATTATGTGATCTACTGTTAGTTAGTTGTTCATTAACTTGATTAAGGAAAGAAATAGGTGGGTGATTTGGTTCTTTTTTTCTAGTGAAAATAACAGTTTCAGTTTTTGCAACATTAAATTTCAAATCCCACTTTTTTGCATGTACTGATATTCTGGAGATCATTTGTTAGACTTTCTGCTGCTCCAATAGGATTATTAATAATTACGTATAAAGACGTATCATCAGCAAACAGCCATACCCTATCAAACGCTTTGCTCACATCACAAAATACAAATCGAACTTCCTTACCCCTGTCTAAATTACTTACTATTGTGTGATACATCGATAAAAGCTGGTTTACAGTTGAGTCACCTGGTACAAATCCAGATTGGTGTTTAGATATGATTTCACTATCAACAAGGTAGTTATACAAATGTTTAAAAATAATCTTTTCAATAATTTTACTAAAGCATGATGTTTGTAACTTCATTCTGTGACCCTTTACCCTTATAAATAGCATTCCCATTTGACAGTTTCCAGGGTGTTTGTATTTTTCCAGTTTCTATTGTTTTATTAAATAATAAATAGAGAGGTAATGAGATTGAGGAATGAAGCTGTTTGATAATTTTTGGTATCATCTCATCGGTTTTTTTATCATTAAGGATTTGCAACTGGTCTAACACATCTTGCTCAGAGATATAAATATTATCTAGTTTAAAAGGATAGTTATTAGCAAAGGGAGGTAATTGTTCTAGATCAGGAGAGGAAGTTGCTATAGAGGAGAAATAATTATTAAGAGTCACAGCTTTCACAGTTGGGTGTTGGATACTCGTTCCTTCATCATATATTGGTGGTATACTTTTCGATTTATTATTAAAATTCAAAACAAATTTAGCAACTTTCCACCACTTACTAATAGGTACAGATTTATCACATAAAGATTTCTGGAGATTTTCAAAGTAGACCTTTTTAGCATTTCTTATCATATCAACTGCTTCATTTCTAATTAACCGAAAAGTTTCCCAATGAGTCTGGCAATTTTTAGATTTTGCTTTTTTGTGAATTCTATTTTTACGTCTTAATATCAGTCTAATTTCCCTGGTCATCCACGGTTTATCATCAGGTCGTATAGTTATGAATTTTGAGGGTATACATTTCGAAATCTGATCAGAAATAGCTAAAGTAAGTATATTGTTAAATTCTTCAGTACTATTTTTTTGAGAGATTGTTCTCCAATCAATTTTACTCAAAGACATATTCATTTTCTTAAAATCTGCATTTTCATACTTAAGTATTTTTTTTTGTATGACTTATGTTTGAAAACCGAGTAAGAAACAACAAAACTGATAGGTGAATGATCGCTACATAATTGTGGGCTAACTAATGTACTTTGAATCAATCGACTGTTGTTTGTTAACAATATATCTAATGATGTAGAACTATGTGCTGTTACACGTGTAGGCTCCTTTATCATACTTAAAATGCTATACCTAGTTAGAAGCTTAGAAAGATAAGAATTTGGTCGTAGCTTTAACATGTCAATATTTATATCACCTGTAATAATTATACCCCCCCGCAACGAAGTTAGGGGGGGTATACTGGAATCAGCTTGTCTGTCCGTCTGTCTGTCTGTCCGTCTGTCCGTAGAAAAATGTTGTCCGGACAACTCCTCCTAAACTACTGGATCGATTTCAATAAAACTTGGCAGTATTGTTGGGGACCATGTGTAGATGTGCATGCAGGGTTTCGTTTGTCAAAATTTTGGTTGCCATGGTAACCAGGTCACTATACACAGGTTTCCATAATAAAATGTTGTCCGGACAACTCCTCCTAAACTACTGGATCGATTTCAATAAAACTTGGCAGTATTGTTGGGGACTATGTGTAGATGTGCATGCAGAGTTTCGTTTGTCAAAATTTTGGTTGCCATGGTAACCAGGTCACTATACACAGGTTTCCGTAATAACGTGTTGTCCGGACAACTTCCTATAAACCACTGGATCGAGTTTAATGAAACTTGGCAGTATTGTTGGGGACCATGTGTAGATGTGCATGCAGAGTTTTGTTTGTCAAAATTTTGGTTGCCATGGTAACCAGGTCACTATACACAGGTTTCCATTATAATGTGTTGTCCGGACAACTCCTCCTAAACTACTGGATCAATTTCAGTGAAACTTGGCAGTATTGTTGGGGACCATGTATAGATTTGCATACAGGGTTTCGTTTGTCAAAATTTTGGTTGCCATGGTAACCAGGTCACTATACACAGGTTTCCTTAATAACGTGTTGTCTGGACAACTTCCTATAAACCACTGGATCGAGTTTAATGAAACTTGGCAGTATTGTTGGGGACCATGTGTAGATGTGCATGCAAAGTTTTGTTTGTCAAAATTTTGGTTGCCATGGTAACCAGGTCACTATACACAGGTTTCCATTATAATGTGTTGTCCGGATAACTCCTCCTAAACTACTGGATCAATTTCAGTGAAACTTGGCAGTATTGTTGGGGACCATGTATAGATTTGCATACAGGGTTTCGTTTGTCAAAATTTTGGTTGCCATGGTAATGAGGTGACTATACACAGGTTTCCGTAATAACATGATGTCTGGACAACTTCTTCTAAACTACTGGGTCATTTTCAATGAAACTTCGCAGTAAGTAATGTTGAGGATTACTATACACAGGTTAAAATTTGTCAGTTCGGCTTTTAAAATTCTGCTGACTGTTGAGCTGGACTGGTAGCCGTATATGAAATCTACACTGTAATGTATGTAAGACCAAAGGTGCCTTCTTTGTTTTTAGGTCATCTGACCCGAAGGGTCAGGATGACCTATAGTCATCATGCTTCGTCCGTCGCCGTGCGCCGTGCGTCGTGCGCCGTGCGCCGTCCGTAAACTTTTCCATTTAAACATCTTCTTCTCATAAACCAAAAGGCCCATAGACCCAATATTGGGCTTGTGCCATGCTGGGATGAAGGGGTACCAAGTTTGTTCAAACCACAGGGGCCAAAAAGGTCAAAATCTTTGAACGACTTCTTCTGAATAACCAAAAGGCCCAGAGACCTGATATTGGGCCTGTGTTATGCTGGGATAAAGAGGTACCAAGTTTGTTCAAACAAATGACCTTGACCTTCATTCAAGGTCACAGGGGTCGAAAAGGTCAAAATCTTTTTAAACAACTTCTTCTGAATAACCAAAAGGCCCAGAGACCTGATATTGGTCCTGTGTTATGCTGAGATAAAGGGGCGGGGGGGGGGGGGGGGGGGGTCCAGAAAATAATGTTTTTGGCTGTGCCTTTTAAATCATTTACGATATCTTGATTTGATTTATCGCTTACCTGCATCACAAATAAACAGTATGTAATAAACCCTCTGAGTCATTGTTACTTTGACCTTAAGATCAAATGTATTTCATTGTTTTCAGTAACCTTTTCAGATTGAATCTTTAAAACAATTGAAACTATCTGAATGAGACTTCCAATATTACTGCATCACCTGTTGAGGGAGTTCAGTGCAATAAAATATTGTCTCAATAACCTTCATTCTATAGTCAAAGGTCCAATAAACGTCAGTACATTCTGGTCCAGATCGTCAACTTTTTAGAATATCTGCATCATCTAAACAATGCAAGAAGAAAAAAGAACAAAAAGCAGTATACACATTGTTCAATGTACATACCTAATGAATTAACTGATTCATTTATTTCAGTCGCAACTAGCGGATCACATACAAAAGTTGGAAATAGACATACGAAAGCAACACGCTGATATGATTAGGGAATTGAACGGATATATCTCACCAGAATTACAGAATGAATGGAACTTATTTCGAAACGGCCTGACACCATATCTTGCGAGACGTGAGATATACGGGTCATGCGTGAGGTTTGTAGGGGATCATTGTGAAATCCTCTCCAGCAAGGGTATCATCAAGCTAGGAGAGTACAATGCCCTCTACGACGTTGTTAACCCTATAGACGAACGTGCCGGCGACATAGTCAAGAGAGCAACAACAGCTATCAAAGAAATCAGAATGAGGATATCCGCTATAAAGCTACAAGGTTAGAGGAGTACATTTCATTGAATAATATAAGGTAATATGCCCTGAAGGGGTTAAGGATGACCTATAGCCTTCGTGTTTTGTCCGTCGTCGTGAGCCATCCGCAATGCATAAACCTTTCAAATTTCAAACTTCTTTTTTAGTTTCATAGGACGTGATAGTCCTGACCAAGTGTTGGTATTTGTCGACCTGGACTAAAATTCAATATGACCGTCATGGCCGCAAATTGAAAACAAATCGTAACTCACAATTAAAACTTCTCATTTTCACCTGTGCGATAACTCAAATTTGCTTGAATGCATCCTGAGATGGTCTTTAATTTAGTCTTGTTATTTGATAGGTCGGTCAAAATCCAATATGGCTGTCATGGTCGCCTTTTTGTAAGACGTTCTCTTAATTTTCCCCAGTGATGAATGATGTCAAAATTATTATCTAAACCATTTGTCCAGTTGTCCTGGACATGCCAACATTTGGGGAATAAAGCTAAAACTCTTTTCACTTAGGTTAAACAAAATACACTTGAACTGACAGATGCTCTCCATTCTCAATGTTATAGTCAGATTGTTTGGATTATTTGCCAATGTATGTATCATTCTAGTAAGCCTTGAACTTCTTATCGCCATCGTCATGAATCTATACTGTATGTGTGTTTGGGAGGAGATGGCGTAAAGAATGGAGATGTTGACTTGAATGTTTCCACCTATATGATAACACTTTATATAATCTGTCTTACAGCGAGATCAGATCGTACCACACACTCAGCTGAGGAAACGATGAATGCGGAACATAATGGAAAATCATCTGATTTTATGATGGTGAATATGATACCAAGTAAGTTTACAAATATCATACCCGTAAAAGGCTACAGAATATTTCAATTTTCTAAATATTGCAACACAAAAATGAATATAGATGCGCCATGCTCGTTTATAGATGGACAACCTAGTTTGCATTTTAACAACGGTTTTTCTTTCAATATAGCAATGAAATAGTGGCTGATAAACCACACAAGAGCTTGTAAAATCTTTTTTTTGTTGCAGTTAATTAAAATGAACCCTGTGCAATTTGTTATTTCTGAAATCATCTTGATATAAATTTCTTATTTTTCTGGACATGAAACAGTTTTGACATTTAAAAATCAAATAATAAACAAAAGTAATATGATGTACTCTAATGAATACATCTTCTGTAGTAACATTCTTGGTATTGATGACAATTGTTTGACTTTGGTATGTAAGTCAGTTCAGAAATAGTCATACATTCTAAAGATGCAACTGTGTACGTATGTAGTTGGCTTTATTCATTCTCATTATTAGATATAGGACGACATACATGATAATTACTTTGCATATTCATGAAAAACATATTCCAAAAACACTTTTAAAATAGATAACGCATGACGTCAAATTGGGAAAATATTCAATATAATTTTCGCTATGTCCTTCCAGACGAAAGAACCATAGATGTTGGCAAACGGGACAATATGATCAGTAAGTATTACCAGGTTTGTCAACTCACCTGTCCGAAAGGGAAGTGAGCTTATCCCGTGGTTCGTCGTCCGTCGTCTGTCAACAATATTTTACTTCAAGTGTCTTCTTCGTAAACCAAAATACATGACGCTAGGCCAGCAGCATGCTTGGATAAAGGACTACCAAATATGTTTAAATGGATGGCGTTTACCTACTATTAAGGTCACAGGGTTCAAATATGTTATAAAACAAATCTTCGAACATTTTCTCAATAACTAAAAGGGCTAATAAAATGCTGGGTTACAAGCTGCTAAATGTGTTACTTTGATACACTTCCACACTCAAATGTCTTGAAATCTTCCAGGCTACTGAGATTTGGTCTATAATATGATGTATGAAAGGCTATCAATTTTGTTAATATCAAGGTCACATGGGTCAAATCATATGTAAATTGAATAACATCTCAATAATTAAAATGCTAAAAATACTGATATTAGGCAAGTAATATGCTAGGATATAGGGCTTTCAAGTGTGTTCAAATAAATGACCATGGCCTAAAACTTCATGCCACTACTCATTAATCAAATTGCACAAGATAATGTTTCAAGGACTTCGACATGTTCGGATGAAAAACTACAGGTTTGATCAAGTAACTGATGCTGATCCACTTAAAAGTTTGTTCGATTGCGTGACCAAGACCCATTTTTAAGGTCGCAAAATTCAAATGTTTAAAAGCTTTAAACAAGAACATCACAGTAGCCAAATTATGCAGATGATTGATATTAGCAATGAAGCATGCTTCTTTAAAAGATTATAAAATTTGTTGAAAGTTTGTCTTCTTCTCAAGAATCAATTAAGCAAAGGGTCATAAGGGAGGATTTTTTTTTTGCTGAAAGATATCACTAAGATATGTCTCAGAACAAAAACCAAACTTCGCCGTTGCATTTGTGTTCTTATTTTCCTGAGAACGTGTTGCTAAACTTATATTTGTTCTTGTTTTTATATGGATATTGTACTTTGACCATAAAAGCATTGAAAAACACCCTATATTACCGGCCGCATGTTTTTGGAACAAAACAATACATCCAGTTTGTTATGTCATATAAGGAAAGGCCTACTTAAGAGAGAAAATCAATAAGAGAACCTGAAGCGTTAACAAAATCATAATCCAAACTCAAAATCAATTAAACCAGGGGCAAAATATGAACAAAGGAAAGATTTACATGGAGACTATCGTAAAAGTACAAGAGAATAAGACCAAGTGTTCCGGAAGAGTAAGTGTTTTCTGCTTCATCGACGACACCCGCCATGTAAATCTTTGTCACATCCATGTAAACATCAAGTTCTCAAAATGAGAACCGAGTATCATTGTCAATCACAACAAGTGAACACACTAATGAGCATACTCGAAAACGTTCATCTTCATATCACTTACAGAATACAGAATATTTCTCAATGAGACAAAGATTGCGACCATAAAACTTGCCCATAGTTCTGATCAACCTGCATCTCTCGAATCCTTGTGTTGTTAGTTTGTTTGTCAGCAGTCGACATCGATCACGAAAATCCCGATATTTAGAACAAGCCCTAGAATATCGAATCAACTGCGACAAGCTTTATGTTTGTGTATTTTTGTCTGAGATAGTCCTTTGCATTTTTCTGTAGATCAAACCGAAAACTGGATAAAGTGGAATCGGAAACAATCTACATTCATAACGACGGACGCTTTCAAAGTTGCTATTGATATCTTGAAAAAAACGAACTTGCTTCTGATAAGAGGGAATTGTGGTGATGGTAAAAGCGCTCTTGCTATGGAAATAATGGCTTGGCTAATGGGTGATCGTGAAGAACAGTCCCAACAAGCTCAATATGATACTGATTGTCAGAGAAAGAAACCCCTTCTGCTTAAGGAGCTAAAGAGCTGGGATGAAACAATTTCATGTAATGCCAATTTAGCGATTTTCATTGATGATATTTTCGGGTACAGTTCTATATACAGCGAAGATTTAGCATGGTGGAAGAAAATATCGCCTTTTATTCGACCGGTTTTAGATGGAAACATAAGTAACAATGCAAACTGCATGATCTTAACCGTCCGAAATGATGTGTATGCGGAACATACACCCCTATTTTCTTATGAAGATGTTTTCACTGACAATGAATGTGTGGTTGATTTGAGTTCTTCGCATAGTTTACAAACGGAAGAAAAGAAAAAAATATTGAGATTATATTTGCCGAGAAATGTAGAGTTATCGACAGACGATGAAACAACAATTGTTCAATCCGAGTTGCCGTTTGGTTTTCCGGAGTGTTGTAGACTTTTTCAAAAGCTTGCAGACAGGCAGGACCAACCAAGTGAATATTTTGTGAAACCATTGGTTTACATAAAAAAAATTATACGGGAAAGATTTAGTAAACGTCAACAGGCAGGACTTCTGTTCCTTTTACTCTCTACTGGCAAGTTTACCGTAAGTCAGCAGGAACCTGATATTTTGAATGCACAAGAAAATGAACTGGTTAAATTAGCGTTTGACATATCTTTATCAGGCGCCAGTTGCCAAGGTTTAAGAAAAAACACTGAAGCTCAAACAATACGAAATATAATAGAAGGGTTGAAATCAATGATAGGGTCTTTAGTGAAGTTTGAATCCAACACTTTTACATTTTATCATGATGCTGTGGAAGATGCTGTGGGTATCCTCTATGGAGAAATCTCATCACATGGATTTCTTCGAAATGTCGACATTACTCATTTGCGTTATATAGCGACTTTAAATGATGTTGAAAATGCATTATATATAGGCGATAAAAACATTGAATGTTTGTATATTCGTCTTTTGGATGAATTGAATACCAGAGGTACAAAACAATATGACATCCTAACTACATTGCGAGTATGGGATGATAGAAACTTTGTACGAAATTTCATTGCATGGACTAAGCAACAGGAAAGTGTACCAAATGACTTCTACTTTCAATGGACGACAGAAGAATGCACAGTTGCATTTGAGAAGGGTTTCCCAACACCCAATGACAATCCTGAAATAAATTATTTCAGTTTCTTTGTGTTTGTTGCAAAATCAAACAAATGTGATCTCTTACAACAACTCATAGAGCAAGGCAAATCAAATGCAATTCAAATGAAGCTTGCATTGGATCAAGCATGTGTATCGGGAAGTTCAAATTGTGCACTTAGTCTTATGGAAAATGGGATAACTCCTGATTGTACCACATGGATCAGTGTTGTAAAAGGGGGGTCACTTGTGTTGCTGAATGAATTGATTTCCTCTGATATTTATCCTCATGCGACAACAGACGACAAAACCTTTAATGTTGAGAATATCAATCTGTTACAACTTGCATGTCTTTATGAAAAAGAACAAATCGCGTTGCGTCTAGCACAGAATTTCCAAAAGTTGGTAAATCACAGAGATAAGCAGGGTAACTCAATGTTCCATCACATTGCTATGACAAACAATTATGACCTATTTGAGAACATTACCGCAACACTGTGCCTCGAATCACAAGATTTGATGCCTTTGCTACGGAGGAACAACGGGGTAAATGTGCTACATGTAGCTTGCATTTCTCAACAACAACATTTGAATTACAAGAAGAGAAACATGTGTGAGTACCTTTGCGAAACATATCCACACTTGATATCACAGAAAAACAAATGGGGTATGCATTGTCTCCACTATGCAGCCCATTCCGGTGATGTTGGATGTTTTATGTATTTACATAATCTTGTTTATCAACATAAAAGTGACAAACAAATGCTACATTACATGGATACATTACTTACTAGTGAGGGTGGGAATGTACTTAATTTTGCAAGTGTTAAGGGTAACAAAGCTATGTGTACACTTCTATGCCAGATGTATCCGTCATTGATATCACAACGAGACAATGGGGGAAGGCATTGCCTACACAATGCAGCCCGTTCCGGTGATGTTGATTGTTTTATGTATTTAGACAATCTTGTTAATCAACATCAAACTGAAACAGAGAGACAATATTTCATGGAGACATTATTTACCAGTGGGGGTGAAACTGTACTTCATCGAGGAAGCTTGAAAGGGAACAAAGCTATGTGTACACTTCTATGCCAGATGTATCCGTCATTGATATCACAACGAGACAATAGGGGAAGGCATTGCCTACACGATGCAGCCTATTCCGGTGATGTTGATTGTTTTATGTATTTAGACAATCTTGTTAATCAACATCAAACTGAAACAGAGAGACAACATTACATGGAGACATTATTTACCAGTGAGGGTGAAACTGTACTTCATCTAGGAAGCTTGAAAGGGAACAAAGCTATGTGTACACTTATATGCCAGATGTATCCGTCATTGATATCACAACGAGACAATAGGGGTAGGCATTGCCTACACGATGCAGCCTTTTCCGGTGATGTTGATTGTTTTATGTATTTAGACAATCTTGTTAATCAACATCAAACTGAAACAGAGAGACAATATTTCATGGAGACATTACTTACCAGTGTAGGTGAGACTGTTCTTCATGCTGGCAGCTTAAAAGGGAACAAAGCTATGTGTACACTTATATGCCAGATGTATCCGTCATTGATATCACAACGAAACAATAGGGGTAGGCATTGCCTACACCAGGCAGCCTTTTCCGGTGATGTTGATTGTTTTATGTATTTAGACAATCTTGTTAATCAACATCAAACTGAAACAGAGAGACAATATTTCATGGAGACATTATTTACCAGTGGGGGTGAAACTGTACTTCATCGAGGAAGCTTGAAAGGGAGCAAAGCTATGTGTACACTTATATGCCAGATGTATCCGTCATTGATATCACAACGAGACAAAAGGGGAAGGCATTGCCTACACGATGCAGTCTATTCCGGTGATGTTGATTGTTTTATGTATTTAGACAATCTTGTTAATCAACATCAAACTGAAACAGAGAGACAACATTTCATGGAGACATTATTTACCAGTGGGGGTGAAACTGTACTTCATCGAGGAAGCTTGAAAGGGAACAAAGCTATGTGTACACTTATATGCCAGATGTATCCGTCATTGATATCACAACGAGACAATGGGGGTATGCATTGCCTACACTATGCAGCCCAATCTAATGATGTTGATTGTTTTATGTATTTAGACAATCTTGTTAATCAACATAAAAGTGAAACAGAGAGACAACATTACATGGAGACATTATTTACCAGTGAGGGTGAAACTGTACTTCATCGAGGAAGCTTGAAAGGGAACAAAGCTATGTGTACACTTATATGCCAGATGTATCCGTCATTGATATCACAATGAGACAATGGGGGAATGCATTGCCTACACAATGCAGCCTTTTCCTTTGATGTTGATTGTTTAATGTATTTAGACAATCTTATTAATCAACATCAAACTGAAACAGAGAGACAATATTTCATGGAGACATTACTTACCAGTGAGGGTGCGAATGTACTTCATTTTGCAAGTGTTAAGGGTAACAAAGCTATGCGTACACATCTATGCCAGATGTATCCGTCATTGATATCACAACGAGACAATGGGGGAAGGCATTGCCTACACATTGCAGCCTTTTCCGGTGATGTTGATTGTTTTATGTATTTAGACAATCTTGTTAATCAACATCAAACTGAAACAGAGAGACAATATTTCATGGAGACATTACTTACCAGTGTGGGTGAGACTGTTCTTCATGCAGGCAGCTTAAAAGGGAACAAAGCTATGTGTACACATCTATGCCAGATGTATCCGTCATTGATATCACAACGAGACAATGGGGGAAGGCATTGCCTACACAATGCAGCCTTTTCCGGTGATGTTGATTGTTTTATGTATTTAGACAATCTTGTTAATCAACATAAAAGTGAAACAGAGAGACAACATTTCATGGAGACATTACTTACTAGTGAGGGTGAAACTGTACTTCATCTTGCAAGTGTTAAGGGTAACAAAGCTATGTGTACACTTATATGCCAGATGTATCCGTCATTGATATCACAACGAGACAATGGGGGAAGGCAATGCCTACACAATGCAGCCCATTCCGGTGATGTTGATTGTTTTATGTATTTAGACAATCTTGTTAACCAACATAAAAGTCATATAGAGAAACTACAGTACATGGAGAAATTACGTACTAGTATAGGCCAGACTGTACTTCATTTTGCAAGTATAAATGGAAAGACAACTATGTGTACATATATATGTCAGACGTATCCGTCACTGATATCGCAATAATAGGGATAGGCATTGCCTCCACAATGCAGCCCTTTCCGGTGAGGTTGATTGTTTATGCATTTAGACAATCTTGTAAATCGACATAAAAGTGAAACAGAGAGACAACATTACATGGAGACATTATTTACCAGTGGGGGTGAAACTGTACTTCATCGAGGAAACCTGAAAGGAAACAAAGCTATGTGTACACTTCTATGCCAGATGTATCCGTCATTGATATCACAACGAGACAATGGGGGAAGGCATTGCCTACACAATGCAGCCCTTTCCGGTGATGTTGATTGTTTTAGATACTTTAACAATCTTATTAATCAACATAAAAGTGAAAACAAAGATACTTCAATACATGGAGGCTTTACGTGATACTGAAGGCAAATCCATTTTCATTTTGAAAGTATTAATGGAAACAAAACTATGTGTACAACTCCATGTCAGATGTATCCGTCATTGATATCATAGCTTGACATTACATTGAGACATCGTCACTTATGAGACTGTGCTCCACAAAAGAAGTATAGAATGAAATAATGTTATTTGTTAATAATAATAATAATATACCATATTTGATATAGCGCCCTATCTAGCTAACATAATCCACTCTAAAGCGCTTTACAGTACATAGATATACAATTCTTATACAATCAATACAATTAACACATACAGTTCTATGATATACAAGTTATATCATATACAATTCTGAGGCGTTCGCAGGAGCTGCTTTATCAGGCGCTAACTACTTGTCCTATACCACATGGCTAATATCTCCATATATGTGTGTATGTTTGCGTGTGTGAGATCAATTGTGTTCTGTTAGTAGTTGGACCCTGTTTCCAACGGCATCTTTTAGAGTGCCACCTCACTTGAATGCTACTTCACAAATACTGCAACACCCACCCCAGACCATTTTATACTCCACCTGGGTTGTTGGAGTTGTGTGGGCAGGAGAAAAACACTTTCTCTGAATGTTCCATGCGTATGACGATTACGGAGATCGAACCCCGGCCGCCTGCATGGAAGTGTTAACCACTCGACCAATCCGCCGATGTATTTTGGTATGTCTGGTGTATTTGTCATTAATTTCATTTATTTTACAAAATGGTTGCATTGTGATATATTTTCAACGGCACATTTCATTCACCCTGCAGTAAACTTGTACCGGGTACTTCAGGTTGAAAAACGTACAATGTAACACAATATGAAAATTGCAATACATGTACATGTAGTTGTTAAGATGTAAGGTTTGCCATTCTGTTTAGCTCACCTGCGCGAAGGGCAAATGAGTTTATGCCATGGCGCAGAGACGATTATCATTCTGCCCGTCTGTCCGTCAACTTTTTAAATCTATATATCACTACAAGTCATAAACCACAAAGCCATTTTTGCCCAAATTTGATCCGATGCATGATTTAGTGAAGGGAAACTAATTTTGTTTCAACGTTGAGTCCAGGGGCCTTAAATGCCGGCCAAATAGGGGAAATATAGTAATTTCTTTAAAAATTTACTCTTCTTGTAGGAGTAAAGGAATTTGCTCCAGATTTGGTCTGAAACATTAAGTCAAGGGAATTAAACTTTGTATAAACCTAGATTCTGACCCCTAAGGGTCCTGAGGGTCGGGACCAAATAGGGAAAATATAGTAATTTCTTTAAGATCCTACATGTGTATATCTTCGTGAGGAATTAGTCGTGTTATTTTCAGTGTTGCAAAGTCTTATCAAACTAGGCTTAACATTTTTGTTCTTGATTTCTTTTTATATCGTTGATGTGATTTTATTTTTTCGTCTCTCTCTATCTCTCTTTCTCTCTTATTGATAGCCAGAATATGTATTTATATGTAAAATGTATTCTTGCATTAATAGACTCCGTAACTGTGTAATGTAGTATTTGTATGTATACAGATGATACTAAAAATATCACTATCATACAATTTGTTATTTATATTGTAAATTATTATTGTAATGATCAAACAATAATGTACGAATCATTGATATGAAAATCATATATGTTTAATCATCTATATTACCTTTGTTTTGTGTGTGGCGTCACAATGTTGATGTTTCTTATTCTAACGTTGATACAATTTTATTGTTTCGCTCTGTTTGTAATAGACAGTATGTGTATATAAGTTAAATATATGCTTGTTTCAGAAACTTGTAATCTGATGTATTTTTATCATGTATATACAGTATACAGTATAGTTATTGGAAAATAACTCTAGTTTGCAGGAGAATGGGGGTTATCGAGTGAATCCCTGTAGAGTGTAAATATTGCCATAAAATACACGAAATGTCAGTGTACGTTTTAATTATCATTGTAAATTATATCTTTATACAAATGTTATTGTCACATAAGTTGAAGATTGTCAAACTGTTTTAGTCCCTTTTTGTTTCCCAATTTTGTACTTAAAAAAGGAAACATTTTTTTAAAAAAGATATGGTTGATTGAGTGCATGGGCGATTTTTGTATCTAGTTGTCTACATAAATCATTAATAGGTCAACTCTGTACAAAGTATCCAAAGGTGATACATCAAGTAAAATTTGTGATAAATTATTATTTAACTGTTTTGAGAAGAAAACATTTGTTCTCTGCGATGTTTCAGTCACCTGCATATAATCATACGAAACACATCACATGTTCATTTAAAACTAGCCATGTTGCCACAAGTGTCAGTAAAGCTTCGTAACTGTCCAATAATGTACCCCTGACTAATGAAAAACACACTCTAGGGAATGGATAAGTGGATACAATGATATTATTGAAATAAAAGTAATACACGCAGCATTTAGAGTTAGAATTACAATGTATATCTTGATATACACAAATGTAGCCGATCTAGACCGGGTCGATCGTCGGCGATAAGATAGCTCAATTGGTTGAGCGTCCGTCTAGAGTTCGGAAGGTCCCGGGTTCGAACCCCGGTCTAGCCGTGCATTTTTCCTCTCCTGTTACACATTAATTGCGCCATAGGTATAGACATGTACATTACACTATAAAGAGTTATATATTAACCACCTTCTACAATACCATTGGTGTACAATCCTTAGAATTTTGTCCATTCATAATCAATGTATAGTAAAAAAAGCGTTGTAAATTCTTATATCCACGGAATTCAAAATTCTTCAGGTTTTTTTTATATTGTTTGATTTATTTTTTACACGAATGACATATTTGTCTTACTTGACATTCCCCTATCTTTGAAGATGAAGATGTCCTTGCAGTCAAAATTAAACATTATTGTTGTCCTTGTACGTAATTTCTAAACTTACAAACATATAATTTCTTCCCGATAAACAAATTGTTGGTAGATGTATTGTATTTAAATTACGTGTGCAATATTCGTATGAAATTGCTACATTTATCTATTTCATGTATAATGTTTATACAAGTATGAACTGACATGTTTTAAAAGATCGTAATAGTTTGGTATGCGTTGTGTTATTTTCAGTGTTGCAATGCATAAGTAAACTGGCTCGATGTAAAATGTTAAATTTCATGTACAATAATTATATGAAACTGTAATGTTTATAATTATCATTTTAACTAATTATTATACTCAAACTTGTATAGTTAATAATGTAATTATAATAGAAATGTTTTTGCACTTATTATTAGCTCACCTGGCCCGAAGGGCCAAGTGAGCTTATGTGATGGTGCAGCGTCCGTCGTCCGTCCGTCCTGCGTCCGTCAACTTTTTCCTTTAAACGACTTCTTCTAAAATACCGAAAGGCCCAGTGACATGAAATTTGGCTGGTAGATTTCTTGGAAGGAGCTGAACAAAGTTTGCGAAAAAAAATCACTTCGACCTAATTTCAAGGTCACAGGGGTCAAAAATGTCGAAACCTTCAAACGACTTCTACTAAAATACCGTCAGGCATAGAGACTTCATATTTGACCAGTAGCTTCCTTGGATGAAGCCAAATAAAGTTTGCAAACAGAAATGACCTTGACCAATATTCAAGGTCACAGTGAGGTTAAATCTATTTTAACCTTTAAACAACTTCTTCTGAAATACCAAAAGCCCTAGAAACATGGCATTTTGCTGAAAGGTTCCTTGGATCAAGCCCAACAAAGTTTGCGAAAAAAAATGACCTTGACCTATATTCAAGGTCACAAGGGTCAAATCTGTTAAAACCTTTAAATGACTTCTTCTGAAATACCAAAGGCCCTAGAAGCATGATATTTGGCTGAAATGTTTCTTGGATGAAGCCTGACAAAGTTTGCGAAAAGAAATGACCTTGACCTATATTCAAGGTCACAGGGGTCAAATCTGTTAAAACATTCAAACGACTTCTTCTGAAGTACCAAAAGCCCTAGAAGCATGACATTTGGCTGAAAGGTTTCTTGGATGAAGCCTGACAAAGTTTGCGAAAAGAAATGACCTTTATCTTTATTTGCCTAGAGACATGATATTTGACTGGTAGCGTCCTGGGATGAAGCCAAACAAAATTTGAAAATGAAAATGATGTTGTCTTATAAGGTCACAGGGGTAAAATATGTTTGAATCTTAAGATGTTCTTCTAAATGTCTTACATTAAAAGATTTTAGGGGACTTTAGGGTTACACTATAATATAGTGTAATAGAGATTAATACCAGGTGAGCGATGCAGGCCCATTGGGCCTCTTGTTAAAGATTGACATAGAATAATATCCCTATGCTGAGGTCGTCGATTAATCCGGGGCTATCCCAGTTCGATTCGAGATTTTTTTCTACGTGCGAACACTGAGATAATGGTTAAAACACTGAAAACTCTATGTAAATAATTGTTTTTATTCATATACTAATACCCAATACATTTCACAAACCAATCATAAAAAGTAAACTATATCTTCTATCCTACCTTTAGGCCTAATGGGAATCGATAACATTGATCACTGACAAATATAATCTAGCAAGGTTTGTGTAGAGCATTACTAAAGGTAAAAACTAAGAGGCCTGTTTAACACTGAAAATAGTATTAAAAGCTTAACATTTTTGTTCTTGATTTTATAATGTAATTTTTATTACGAACTATTTTCCAATGACGAACACCATTATGTCGACACTAATTATTGTTCATGATAGTACCTGTCATTGTAATGTGAGAAAGATTTTCACTAATTGGGTGTCTTTCTTTTTTCCCCATTCAGTCCATCCGTGATATTGATATTACAGTTTTACCCTGCTACGTGTAAATGGTGTTAAGTAGTATTTGTATGTATATAGAAGATAGTAAACGTTTATTATCACACAATATAATTATTATAAAATATTACTGTAATGATCATACGATACCATTAATATGGGAATCCTTGAATTATTTGATTGTTTTGTTTGGTGTGGTGTCAAAAATTAAAATAAAAATTCTATCGTTGATATGATTTAATTGTTCCTCTCTCTCTTATTGACAGCCAGAATATGTATCTATATGTAAAATGTATTCTTGCATCAATAGACTCTGTAACTGTGTAATATAGTATTGATATGTATACAGGTGATACTAAAAAAACGATAATCATTATCATACAATATATACTAAGTTTCTTTTGTACACAAACAGGAATTGAAAACTTAATTTGCGAGCTTTCGAAAACGTCTGTTTCCTTTGTCAAGCAAAGAGTACAATAGCCGAGTGTCGGTGTTCTGACCGCTGAAATCAGCTCACTACCCAAAATAGGGCGAGTTGGAGAAGTCAGCTGTCAAAAACGTATCGTGACATTTCGTCCAAATGTACTCTAATACTACAGGTAGACAGAGGGACGGGTAAGATGTTTACCCATGTTAACCCATGCCGTCATATTAGTTGAAGATTGCCATACTGTTTTTAAGTCTGATATGGTAACTGTTGAATATTTTTACAGAGTTAGAGCCCTAGCTTGGACTTGGACAATTTCCAATAAATCACAGTTTCCGTTCAGTATCTCGTGTTCACATATGGAACTGAAATTCGGTATACAGATACATCATGGGAATATCTAGGTCATGTTCTGATTCGGTACGGTTATACTGCATATATACAAACGCAGATAAAGAAGCTTTTATTTGGAAAAATATAAATAAAAACAAACAATTGTTCTTTTATAATAGTAAAAATGTAAATATATAGATTGAAAGTATATGGATGTCACTGACCTGTCATAGCACTATGAAAGTTTAAAAATAATGACTTTCTATCCTTATGTATTTTTAACGGCCCATTATTTTACCCTGCAATTAACATGTACTGGGTACTTTTATTCAGTGCT
Organism: Mimachlamys varia; assembly: GCA_947623455.1. Taxonomy (NCBI): domain Eukaryota; kingdom Metazoa; phylum Mollusca; class Bivalvia; order Pectinida; family Pectinidae; genus Mimachlamys; species Mimachlamys varia. Next base: position 2,624,681 of record OX392531.1, on the reverse strand, counting down.
GAAAGACTTAACACAGCATGAAGGGCAAGTGAGCTTATGCCATGGCACAGCGACGGTCGACGGTCTATCCGTCAACTTTTTTTTCAATAAATCCGTTCTAGTCATTAACCACAAAGCCATTTTTGAACACATTTGATATGAAGAAATATTTGGGGAAGCGAAACTAACTTTGTTTCAACAGTGAGGGGCGGGGCCAAATAAGGAAAATATAGCTATTTATTTAAAAATCCCACTCTTTCTGTAGGAGTGAAAGGATTTGTTCTTTTAGTCTGAAACATTCTTTGGTTAAGGGAATTAAGGGTATAAACCTTGATTCTACTCCCCAAGTATTGTGTGAGGGTGATTTTAGTGTGATTTTACTCACGTACTCCATGTTTCAAAATGATCCTTATCAGGGACGTATATGTCCTTATTTACTTACTTAATAAGCATCACAGGCAGAGTAACCATACTAATTGATTTTATTTGATGACAATATATATATCACAGTGAAAATATAAATTATTAGAATAAAATATAATGTATTGAAACATGCAGGCGGTCACCTTTCCAACTACTGATATCGACCTCACTCACCGTGAGCGGGTCCCCGGGTTATACAGAACCGCCAGACTGCCCCCCCCCCCTTGACTTTTGTTCAGTAGACTCCTTGTTTTAATTCTGATCAAGTTTGCTTCATAATGCCATTACAAAATATTCATCAGTGAAAAAAAAAATTACCTTGAACTTTGACTCGGTGACGTTGACATTTTGGTCAGCTAACTTCTTGTTTAATTCCAACCAACATTGCTTCGTAATGTCACAACAAAATGTTCCTAAGTGAAAAGATATAACATTTGACCTTGACCTTCGACCTTCGACCTAGTGCCTTTGGCATCAAATTAGTTGACTCCTTGTCCTTGGCTTTTTGGTCAGCAAACTCCTTGTTTAATTCCAACCTACTTTGCTTCATAATGTTATCGCAAATGTTCATCAGTACGAGAGGCCCACGGGCATATATGGGTCTAAAGAAGATTCCTGAAATTTCCCTATATAAACTATAACACCCCTCCCCCATTCCCAAGGGGAAAACCTGAAGTGTTGGTGGCATTCTATTCACACTTTTGATAAAGCACCTATACACCATTCCATTGGTGAATAGTATGAAACGAATTTCGGCTGTCGTCTCTACTTGAGGGTTACCCACTCAAGTATGTCCTGAGTTAGAGTTGATCACAGATCATCTGATTAGCCAATTTGAAAGAAAACTCAACGCCACAATTCAAGTGCCATACATATATTCTTGTCAATATTATCAGATACAGAGGTACAATGTTTTTACACACTCTCTCTATAATTATTTAAGTATAAGAGGATATTCCAGTTTAGTAGACTCAAGTTAATTTACAAATACAGATCTCAATGGTAGCGTATAAGAACTATTATACAAAAGACTGGTAGCCGAGTCAAAACTGCTGTTTTGTTATTGTGAAATAGCTTGTAATATCACAGAGATATTTGACACTATACATTTAGTGCCCTGGTTGTAGGGAGACATGACGATTTGTTTACCCAAGGCATGTCATATTTTCCCGAGGGCGAAGCCCGAGGGAAATATGACTTGCCGCGGGTCAACTAATTGTCATGTCTCCCTACAACCAAGGCAATAAATTGTTTATTATGCCGAAATACAGAATCAATGAAGACTTTACACATATGATTCACAAACAATAAATGTATTAAATAACAATTTGTAGAAATAAAAAGTTCAATTTGAATAAATTACTCTTAGCACTGTCACCTACGCCCATGCAGTGTCAATGTGTATCATCATTTTGCATGATTATTGATGTTAATTGTAACATTACAATTTTCTGAGAACTTGGGTACAAAACTGAAAATTCCATGATTTGTGGATCCAGCGACATTTTGATTCGTGTTGATCTGAAGTGCATTTTGCAATTTAGGAGTCTCAGTTTCCATTTCTTTCACCACATTGTCAAGTAAAGCATCACCATTCATTCCTTTTGGGTCCACGGGATCTAAACCAAAATCATCATTATCAAATAAATTATGTTCTCTGGGAGAGGATCTGGAGCTACAGAAACTGTACTAGAAACAGGTGGCTTTGAGATTGAAGCTGTACCCAAAACATTTGAGGGGCTCGCATGGGGGAGACAAAAGAAATTGGACATGATGCACGCGAGGGAGACATGAAGGGAGACATGAAGTGTAGTCTCCCTGACACGTGACGGCTCTCGACCAATCCCTGACTGTGTTATATAATAGAGGTATAATAATATAATTATATTACTGTAACAATAACACTTTGCAATAGCAAAATAAAGATTCTAACACAACAACTTGTTAATGGAATAATTTGTGATGTTTCCTTAAACAGAATCTGGAGCAGAGGATACAATAATGATCCTTACAAACTTATTTACTTACAAGTGAGTTAAAGATTTATGGAGATTGCTGAAAATGTCAATCTCTCTATTACAAGATTATCACCAAATATTTTGTAATAAAATATACAAGAGGATACTAGACTTGTAGCATTAGTAATGACTGCTCGAGTTTAAATAACTGAGAGTTAGGGAAATTGATAAAAGTATCAATTTCTCTATTACAAGATTATAACAAAATATCTTGTAATATTTATACAAGAGGATACTAGACTCTTGTAGTAATATTATATAGTCAATAAATTATTTATGGAAATTGATCAATGTATCAATTTCTCTATTACAAGATTATAACCAAATATCTTGTAATAAATATACAAGAGGATACTAGACTCTTGTAGTAATATTATATAGTAAATAAATTATTTATGGAAATTGATCAATGTATCAATTTCTCTATTACAAGATTATAACCAAATATCTTGTAATAAATATACAAGAGGATACTAGACTCTTGTAGTAATATTATATAGTAAATAAATTATTTATGGAAATTGATCAATGTATCAATTTCTCTATTACAAGATTATAACCAAATATCTTGTAATAACTATTCAAGGGAAATAACTCCTGCTAACAATAATTCTACCTTATCAAATGTTACGGAGTATCCGATGCCGGGATGAGAGAGTTAAAACTGCTGTTTATTTATTTATTTATTTTGAGAGTTTTACGTCCTCACATGGCCTTGCGACCTTCGGTGGACGAGAAAAGATAGGAAAGAGAGTAGAAGGGATAAAGTATGTAGGAGGAAAGGCAAGGGGAATGGGTTGAGAGGGTAGATATAGGAGTCGTCTGGCCTACCAACCTACATAGGGGCTCTATAATTTTGAAGACGACCCCTTTGCCTAAAAATTCCTACCTAAAATTCGGAAGTTTGCCGGTCGTACCAAGATGACTTAGCGCGAATGGAAGATGACCGAGAGTGAGACGAGTCTGTTCCCAGATAAAAAAAAACCCGAAAAAACCGTCGATCCGCACCGACCTGGCCGCCCAGGGTTCACTATCGAATTTGGTATTATCTATCATTTTGGATGTCCGCCAAAATAGCTAATAAAGATCTATTTCTATGAATTTAAAATAATTGCGCGATCCTCTGAGCCGGCGTTATCACACCTACTCTTCTTCGAAAGACTCAAAGGGATCTTTTTCGTGCAAGATTGGACAATTCTCACACGGGCCACCATTTATGGTCCCATCCGACGGACTGTATGTTAGTGCAAGAAGGCATGCAGGTGAAGATTTATTTTTGTAGTCCGTTCTGTTTTCCGTTCTTCTTCATTCGTCACAATATATACCTTTATCACTTTACAATTGTTCACTTCCGTATAAGTCTCATCATAGCTTTCACCTTGTACATAATGTACCTATCCTCGTTCGGGCTTCTTTTGATTGTTTTTGTAAAGCGTGACAGTGAGTAGGGTAAAAAGGAGGGAAGGGGTGGTGGTGCATAGGGTAGTATGTATTGTTACATTTGTTACGAGGGGAGTGGGGGGGGGGGGGGGGGGTGAAAAAGTGATGGGTATCAAGAGCTGTGCTTATGATTTGGGTTGTGTTGGACCCGGGAGGGACGGGTGATGGGTGAGGTTTAATTTGTAGGCCGTATCAGATGTTACCCTATATAGATGTGTTCTGACCAGTAGAGCCCTACCGGTCCTCCGGGATCCGGCGCCCTAGGTATGAGCCCGAGTCTCAACTAGCCTAAACATCTTTGGTGTATCGGTATGAATAAACAGTATCCATGCTTACCACTCCTAGCATAAGAGTAGGACTAACCCTATATTTATACCCTAGGTGCCTCCAATTTACCATATAAGGAGATTTGGAAGCAATATGGCGGCATCGCCAAGTGAAGCAACCGAATTACTCCCCAGAATAGTGTCATGTCGCCATGAGCACAATATAGTTCCAAAAATGGTAATGTATAAAAAATACTATCATTTGCATTTTACAATCAATTATTAATGCAAATGTGTTCCATTAATACACAGTAATCAGTATTAATCAATACCATTCGTTTCCGAGCCGTATTTAAAAAGTACAAAGAAACCGGCCGAAACGTCATCCTCAACAGTTTTCCGTGGGAGCAGCACTACTGAGGAGGTTGAAAGCAGCAAGTACGTACCAAAAGTGTGATTTATATTGTACAGAAGTATTATTGTGCGTTCAAACACTGAATTAAGTTGTATAACTTGCTGTGATACTTACATTGACAGTAATTGTAATTTTGAATCTGCCCGCTCAGTTCAGTGACAAACAAAGATGGCGGCCGTCGTAGCCTGTGATAGACTACTGATCAACTATTAGCCTAAAATTCCTATAAAATCAGATGTTTAGCTAAAGGTTTATCTGACATCATGATTTGCAAGGGAAATATATCCTTTGTAGAATTAGACTGCTCCCGATTCATTGAGTGTACACATTTTGTATTTATAACCTTTTAAACATACTGTACCAGGGGTAGATGTTAACAAACAACAGCTGGGCCCAGTTGTTCAAAAGATGATAAGCTTGTCCAGTGATTAGTTCAAATTTTAATTATCATGTAACTTTAAAATGAATCCATAGATTTAATTACAACTTTGCAGATATCAAATACCTAGTGTGAAAAATGTCGTTAAATAGTGATTAAGGACTAGGTACAGGACAATTCAATATGGCGCAGGTGTTTTTACCAAAACTTGTTATTTTATTACATACTGCAAAATACATGACCAAAATAGACCACAAAGTACATTTTGTGATGGAGAATCGATAATTTCAACCATATTTTGGTACGTTTGGTGGTTTTTCTGATATTTTGTGTTATACATGTATGTCAAAAAACGCGTGCACGTTTGCAGAATACTGCGAAAGAAAATAAAAACAATGAATATCATTTTTTGTTGCTTTAATATACACAGAATGATAGACGAGCCTTCGATTTTTGAATAAATCTCTCTTTCAATTGAAAACCGCAGAATAAGAGAATGTACTCGTCACATGAATGGCAATTTATGTACATTCTGAACACCGCTCACATCTGGATCAAATTTTTAAAATTTCCATCGCCGATCGACAAATTCATGTGGCAAGCCGCATAGCCAAAACAAAAATCTTACCGTCTGCGGTATGACGAGTTATGACATTGTGTCAGATCTCTTAAATCAAACATCTTCCCGTTGCATGTAGCGAAATATACTACCCTGTCCTCCATTTTGCACTATTTACCTTTTTAGATATTCATACGCCTGACTTAGAGGCATGGTGAAATACGACAAAATTAACAATTTAATTGGATTCAAGCATGCAGTAAAGGTAAATGTTACTTGGTATATCGTCACAAAGCAAAAACTGCCCATTCCTATCACGATAAATTGTTTTTAGCGATTGCCAGTTTTACATTTTTGGGCGAATGTATAGCACGTGAAAAGATGTCCTTCGGCACTTCCGGCAGTGTTTTTTTAGGTAATTTAATGATTTTGAAAGAATTGTCAACAAAGTTTAATTTGTGTTGTAAAAATTCTGATGGAATTCGTATATATAATACACTTCCGCGTGGATCGGACAGTATTAATTCACTGATTATACCGATTCGTTCTCGGCTTCGCACCTGTCAAACATCGCTAGCGTAAATTGTTGCCATCGTAAACATGTGTGGCAGTTGAGGCACATGGTATCAAAATACATTTCTCAAACTTAATTAGTAATTAGGTAACCGTATCGTAAATGTAAATTACGTTATGTTGGTGTTATTATTTTATACATTTATTTGACACGAAACTTGCATTTACATGACAAATGACCTATTTAATATAAAATAATGCCCCTATATTGCCCCCACGAGATACAGGTAACTACTTTTACCTGAACTGAAAACAGCATGCAATGGACGACATTTTTTAGAGGGGGTACCTGTGTATTTCTCCCCGATACTCTGATTTACAGACTAATATCAAAATTTTAACACTGGGTTATCATTCTATGAACATTGCAGTAGCTTTGTATTATTTTTTTGAGAAGTTTCAAATAACTATATGAAAAATATTTGCGCACTCCCATCTGGATATTATTTACTGAATATTTTTTTCCCAAGTACAGATTTTTTTAATTTTGGGGGCTAAACTGCATTTTATATCAATATTGAACATAATGGGATAAAGCTTATGCCATGTATTGGAAGAAAACATTAAAATTTCAATATTACCATTTTCATCCAGGTAACAACCAATATGGCTGTACCTAGTCCTTAAGCTAATCACACTTTGAACAACTGGGCCCTGATCGCTCAACACTCGCATTCGCCACAGACCTACCATGCACATTCGTTACAAGTATTTAAATCCAGCATATCTGGGTCTGGAGAAGAAGATTGTCAAACGTTTAGCCAATTCGACCCCTTTGATTCCCTCCCCACTGCCCCGGGGGTAGGCGAGAGTCAAAATGTGCCCAATATCATACCGTAATGTCCTGGTTATTATTCCAACCAAGTTTCAATTATCTCAAACTGAAAATGAACAAAATATATCCAAAAGTGTCATTTTCCCATATAAACTATAGTAAACTCCAACCCCTCCCCAGGGGGAAACCTAGCTGAAGTCTGGGGGGAGGGGCTTGAAATTGACATTTTGACTAAACACCTTAAGACCTTTCCATTGATGAATAGTATTTGATTCCAGCATATCTCGTTATAGAGAAGAAGATTTTGAAATTTTCACTAATTTGACACATTTCGGCCCCTCCCTCAGGCCCCTGTTGCATCATTGGCTAGGGAAGGTTCCTGCCAAATTTCATTCATACTGGTTCAGGGGTTTTTGAGAAGAAGTCGAAAATGTAAATTGTTTTCGGACGACGATGGACAAAAGGCGATTAGAATAGGTCACTTGAGAATTCGTCTCATGTGACCTAATGAAAAGGGGTTACTTTAAGTGTTCATTGTTTGGTGTGTCAATTTATCCGTGCATTATAAGTTTGATTGGAAATTTCCATTATTGTTGCGTAAATTCCGAAAACATACTGGCAAAAATTCACTGAATAAAATGGGTTTTTTAAAATGACATATCAATACCAATTTACAGCCTTCTTTTTTATGAAACCTTTTAAAGTTTTCAAAATACACCGTTTATAAAATGTTATTCCAATCAAAGTTTAACAACATCAACGACGAGAGGAAAGAGGAGAAAGTCAACCGATCTAGAGAGAGACAAAGACGACGACAACTTAGAAATGAAATTATAATTATTTCCGAGGTTTATTCATTTCTTTGAAAACGTAGTTTCCATTATTGAGGCACATCAAGGTAAACTCTCAAACAACCAAATTCTACATTATAGTCTACTTGTTACGCAAGTATCACATGTCGAAACTAATAAGATCAGATGAAACAATATACATATTGATGTAAATATTAAAAGCTAACGTTATACCAACCTGGATCAACGTCTTACATGATCAAACGTTTTATGATATCCACGTTTTACAATACAGTACTAACACTGTATCAAGGTCGACCCACACTGGGCAGTGGATACATGACACATGGGCCTTTTGCTGTTGGTGTTCCACGCACTGGAAAGAGGCCCTATATATATATATATATATATATATACGCAGGACTAACGGGGAGATCGCTGACATACTTGTATAGAGGTCATATATATATACACGCAGGACTAACGGGGAGATTGCTGGCATACTTGTATAGAGGTCCTATATATATACACGCAGGACTAACGGGGAGATCGCTGGCATACTGACATAGATATAACGTATATCTTATATGAGTACATGAACAAAGATGCTTAGATCAATTATCTTATTTATACTAATCAACTAATTGATCGAGAAAATTATATGATAGGCTAGTAGACCGGCTCCCGAATGTTAAGATGAAACAAATGAATGCATACAAGTGTGGTCGGTGGTGTAGTGGATAGCGCACATGCCTTTCACCAAGGCGGCCGGGGTTCAATTCTCCGATCGAATGTGAACCCCAGGTAGGGGGTCACCTGCGCGACAACGTCTTCGGGTTTTCTGTCACAATAAGATCCCAATGCGCGAACATCAGGTAAAACACGAGCGAGTAACATAAGTTAAATAACCTGTTTCGTGGTTAATGATTTCATGATGCAAAATTAATACAGTTTATCAATAAATAAAATAAATAAGGGTTTATGGAGGGAGAGCCCGAAGGGTTCTGACTCATTAAATATTGGGACGGTAGCGGCTCGTAGAGACTCTACGAGCCCCCAGCTATAGCCGTCCCAATATATAGCGGATCAAAGAGTCAGAACACTTCGGACTTAAGGACAATCGAAGCACTTTTTGATGCAAACCTCCTGCACCATCAATGAATAACTGATTAAGATTAGCGATCAGATTAGACTCGGATTCCATACATATCGCTCTGTGAATAAAACACATCCCAGATCTGCAAGGACAAAATCTGGATCCACGACTCCACCAGTCAGAACTGCACAAATAATCCTTGAATCTATATGGCATGAACTGCCAATAAATCAATCGCGTTTAAAGTTGAGTCGATATGGCGGGTAAACGTACATGTACTAACCCCGCATTCCGTCAACCCCATCTACTAAATTTCCAGAGTTTCATATATGGACACCAGACATATGTCAGTCAAAATGTTTTTGTCAGGGCCAGAGCAAACTCGGGCAAGAGGGAACCCAAAACCACTATAGCATGAGCTGTCTTTGTCAGGGCCAGAGCAATCTCGGGCAAGAGGGAACCCAGAACCACTATAGCATGAGCTGTCTTTGTCAGGGCCAGAGCAATCTCGGGCAAGAGGGAACCCAGAACCACTATAGCATGAGCTGTCTTTGTCAGGGCCAGAGCAAACTCGGGCAAGAGGGAACCCAGAACCACTATAGCATGAGCTGTCTTTGTCAGGGCCAGAGCAAACTCGGGCAAGAGGGAACCCAGAACCACTATAGCATGAGCTGTCTTTGTCAGGGCCAGAGCAAACTCGGGCAAGAGGGAACCCAGAACCACTATAGCATGAGCTGTCTGTTAACTGATCTCCGCATCTTCTCTTTGTCCCCAAGAAACATGTTTGTTAAATGTTCATTGTCAGGTTTGACTTCAGGAACAACCATGACCTTCACTGGTTCCTCCTGTATAATCCGTATCTGCTTGACACGCTGATAGACAGGCGGGTTGTCTAGAGCGTCATAGTCAACATCGTCAGATTTAAAAGCAACGAACAAGTAGGAGCATGCGCGAGTCCACGGATAGATGCAGCACCTACAAGTCATGTGACAACACTTTTGAAAAGCTTCTTTGCACGTGATATTGATGCCTTTCATAAATGGTGAAATAAACCAGACATGTTGGAAAGCAACGACTCCGAACTGACATCCCCAGAATCCCGCCATCCACACCCCGAGAAATGTACTGAGGAGGCAGTAGTTGAGATCACGACAGCAGTCGTAAGCGATGGTAGCGAAGTCCCATATACACCCAACACTCTGTGTCCCATTAGGCTCTGCTAGCGTATCCGTGTACCGGATCTGTAACGAAATAAGGTTACTAGTTAGCCTGTATGTCGTCTACATTATGGTGTTATTGTAATGCCTGTACTATAACATACATTGTTTGACAATGCAATCAATTTAAAGGAAAACGCATCTTCGTTAACCGCATGTTAGACTCCAGTGTGAAAGTCGATGACGTCATGCAATTGTCCTACTCGTGACGTCACAATAAGAACAATTAAAACTTACTCACGAACACAGGGCTGATAACACGTGTGTTATGCAAAACATAAGACATGGGTATATTCACTTCATAATACAGTAATGATCTGATAAATGTTTTTGGTATTACAATGTTACACTGGTCCTTGTTCTTATGAGCCAAAGGGAGCCCTCTCAGTGTTTATATTACCGATCCACCCCTACACATAACAGATTGTGTCCTTCTTCCCGGTTACCCCCCCCCCCCCCCGCCCCCTACACATTACAAAATGTGTTCATCTCCCCGGTTACCCCTCCGCCCCTACACATTTTAGATTGTGTCCCTCTCCCCGGTTACCTCTCCATCCCCTACACATAACAAGTTGTGTCCCTCTCCCCGGTTACCCCTCCGCCCCCTACACATTACAGATTGTGTCCCTCTCCCCGGTTACCCCTCCGCCCCCTACACATTACAGATTGTGTCCCTTTCCTCGGTTACCCCTCCGCACCCTACACACTATAGATTGTGTCCGTCTTCTCGGTTACCCCTCCGCCCGCTACACACTATAGATTGTGTCCCTCTTCTCGGTTACCCCTCCGCCCCCTACACAAAACAAGTTGTGTCCCTCTCCCCGGTTACCCCTCCTCCCGCTACACATAACAAGTTGTGTCCCTCTCCCCGGTTACCCCTCCGCCCCCAACACCTTACAGATTGTGTCCCTCTCCCCGGCTACCCCTCAACCCCTACAAACTAAAGATTGTGTCCCTCTCCCCGGTTACCCCTCCATCCCCTACACACTATAGACTGTGTCCCTCTTCTCGGTTACCCCTCCGCCCCCTACACATAAAAGATTATGTCCCTCTCCTCGGATACCCCTCCGCCCCCTACACAATATAGATTGTGTCTCTCCTCGGATACCCCTCCGCCCCCTACACATAAAAGATTATGTCCCTCTCCTCGGTTACCCCTCCGCCCCCTACACATAAAAGATTATGTCCCTCTCCTAGGATACCCCTCTGCCCCCTACACAATATAGATTGTGTCTCTCTCCTCGGATACCCCTCCGCCCCCTACACATAAAAAGTTGTGTCCCTCTCCCCGGTTACCCCTCCGCCTCCTACACATAAAAAGTTGTGTCCCTTTCCTCGGTTACCCCTTCGCCCCCTAAACAATATAGATTGTGTCCCTCTCCTCGGTTATCCCTCCGTCCCCTACACATAACAAGTTGTGTCCCTCTCCCCGGTTACCCCTCCGCCCCCTACACATTATAGATTGTGTCCCTCTCCTCGGTTACCCCTCCTTCCCCTACACATTATAGATTGTGTCCCTCTCCTCGGTTACCCCTCCTTCCCCTACCAATTATAGATTGTGTCCCTCTCCCCGGTTCCCCCTCCGCCCCCTACACACTATAGATTGTGTCCCGCTTCTCTGTTACCCCTCCGCCCCCTAAACAATATAGATTGTGTCCCTCTCCTCTGTTATCCCTCCGTCCCCTACACATAACAAGTTGTGTCCCTCTCCCCGGTTACCCCTCCGCCCCCTACACATTATAGATTGTGTCCCTCTCCTCGGTTACCCCTCCTTCCCCTACACATTATAGATTGTGTCCCTCTCCTCGGTTACCCCTCCTTCCCCTACCAATTATAGATTGTGTCCCTCTCCCCGGTTCCCCCTCCGCCCCCTACACACTATAGATTGTGTCCCGCTTCTCTGTTACCCCTCCGCCCCCGACACATTACAGATTGTGTCCCTCTCCTCGGTTACTCCTCCGCCCCTACACATAACAAGTTGTGTCCCTCTCCCCGGTTACCCCTCCGCCCCTACACATAATAAGTTGTGTACCTCTCCTCGTTTACCCGTCCGCCCCCTACACATAACAAGTTGTGTCCCTCTCCTCGGTTACCCCTCCGCCCCCTACACATAACAAGTTGTGTCCCTCTCCTCGGTTACCCCTCCGCCCCCTACACATAACAAGTTGTGTCCCTCTTCCCGGTTACCCCTCCGCCCCTTACACATAACAGATTGTGTCCCTCTTCCCGGTTACCCCTCCGCCCCTTACACACAACAGATTGTGTCCCTCTCCCCAGTTACCCCTCCGTCCCCGACACATTACAGATTGTGTCCCCCTCCCCGGATCCCCCTCCGCCTCCTACACACTATAGATTGTGTCCCTCTCTCCGGTTACCCCTCCGCCCCCTACACACTATAGATTGTGTCCCTCTTCTCGGTTACCCCTCCGCCCCTTACACATAACAAGTTCTGTCCCTCTCTTCGGTTACCCCTCCTTCCCCTACACATTATAGATTGTGTCCCCCTCCCCGGTTCCCCCTCTGCCCCCTATACACACTATAGATTATGTCCATCTCCCCGGTTACCCCTCCGCCCCCTACACACTATAGATTGTGTCCCTGTCCCCGGTTACCCCTCCGCCCCCTACACACTATAGATTGTGTCCCTCTCCTCGGTTACCCCTCCGCCCCCTACACATTACAGATTGTGTCCCTCTCCTTGTTTACTCCTCCGCCCCCTACACACTATAGATTGTGTCCCTCTCCCCGGTTACCCCTCCGCCCCCTACACACTATAGATTGTGTCCCTCTCCTCGGTTACCCCTCCGCCCCCTACACATTACAGATTGTGTCTTTCTCCCCGGTTACCCCTCCGCCCCCTACACACTATAGATTGTGTCCCTCTCCTCTTGTCTCCCCCCCCCCCCCAATCCTCCCCCAACACATTGATATTGATTCATTTAAATACCAATGTCTTGGTTAGTACCTACACGCCGGTGGTCTGTAGCGGCGTTAAACACGCGTACGTAACTAACTAACTAAAAGTTCGTACCTTGATGTGAGTGTTGATTTTATTGACGTCTCTGTCCGGAGGAGGCGGTCTCTCTTTACGAGCTGGTCTGGACGTCCCCTGTTTTGGTGGTACGGATTTGGGCGGCATCCTGCCGATAATATCCCGTTTTCTTATTAAACCTCACCACACTCAACACATCGGGATATCATCAATTATTGACTGATCTGGCCATGGTGTAATGATCCTATCCCGGAATCAACACAGCGACGTACACACATTCTCGAAATGTTTAAGTACGACCTTAATATACTCGAAGACGTAGTGTGTAGATCGGATTAAAAACTTATAGACATGCGTAGATTTACAAGGGGCAGAACTATATCTAATATGTTTGTGTCAAACATATATAATATATATGGATAAAAACGACAAATTGACAGAACATATACAAATGTAGAATTAGCCATTTTTTGTGATGTAATCTTTGGTATCAAACTGTTATAGGAGTAGGTCCTGTTTGGTGTACCTTTTGGGTCACCTTAATGTGACAAACACGTTCTTAGTATAATCGTGTATAGTCAACCACTGATCATGACCACTGAACAAAGAATACGTCCCGTCGTCAAAGCAAGTCCGGTAAACTGGACATCGTCCACATAGGTCGGCTTTAACAGCTGAGTGGCCGCGGTATTGTAACGTATTTACATATCACCTGGGGTTGTGACCCTAAATTAGACTTACACTGTATACTTACATTACATAATTAGTTGTGACAGCACGCGTACGTTCAAGCATCAAAAACGCAAATTACGGAAATAATACTTTTAATACTGTTAGTAGATGGAACACTACTAAGCTTAATCACAACAAGCTTAAAACTATAGGATCGTAAACCTTTCGCCATACAATATTTCAGTGACAAGGAAGACCAACGACCAAAAATAATATCATGAAAAAAATCGATTGCATAGCAAAATATATAACAAAATGCATCTGTATACAAGCAAAAGGTCGACGTAATGTTACACGCGAAAGTTACTCTAGCATTCACATATAACGAAAGCTACTCTAGCATTCACATATAACGAAAGCTACTCTAGCATTCACATATAACGAAAACTACTCTGGCAATCACATATAACGAAAGCTACTCAAGCATTCACATATAACGAAAATTACTCTGGCAATCACATATAACGAAAGCTACTCTAGCATTCACATATAACGAAAACTACTCAAGCATTCACATATAACGAAAACTACTCAAGCATTCACATATAACGAAAACTACTCTGGCAATCACATATAACGAAAGCTGCTCAAGCATTCACATATAACGAAAACTACTCAAGCATTCACATATAACGAAAACTACTCTGGCAATCACATATAACGAAAGCTGCTCAAGCATTCACATATAACGAAAACTACTCTGGCAATCACATATAATGAAAACTACTCAAGTATTCACATATAACGAAAACTACTCTAGCATTCACATATAACGAAAACTACTCTGGCAATCACATATAATGAAAACTACTCTAGCATTCAAATATAACGAAAACTACTCTAGCATTCACATATAACGAAAACTACTCTAGCATTCACATAAAACGAAAGCTACTCAAGCATTCACATATACCGAAAGCTACTCTAGCATTCACATATAACGAAAACTACTCTAGCATTCACATATAACGAAAGCTACTCAAGTATTCACATATAACGAAAACTACTCTAGCATTCACATATAACGAAAGCCACTCTAGCATTCACATATAACGAAAGCTACTCTAGCATTCACATATAACGAAAACTACTCAAGCATTCACATATAACGAAAACTACTCTAGCATTCACATATAACGAAAACTACTCTGGCAATCACATATAATGAAAACTACTCTAGCATTCAAATATAACGAAAACTACTCTAGCATTCACATATAACGAAAACTACTCTAGCATTCACATAAAACGAAAGCTACTCAAGCATTCACATATACCGAAAGCTACTCTAGCATTCACATATAACGAAAACTACTCTAGCATTCACATATAACGAAAGCTACTCAAGTATTCACATATAACGAAAACTACTCTGGCAATCACATATAACGAAAGCTGCTCAAGCATTCACATATAACGAAAACTACTCAAGCATTCACATATAACGAAAACTACTCTGGCAATCACATATAACGAAAGCTGCTCAAGCATTCACATATAACGAAAACTACTCTGGCAATCACATATAATTAAAAAACTACTCAAGTATTCACATATAACGAAAACTAATCTAGCATTCACATATAACGAAAACTACTCTGGCAATCACATATAATGAAAGCTACTCTAGCATTCAAATATAACGAAAACTACTCTAGCATTCACATATAACGAAAACTACTCTAGCATTCACATAAAACGAAAGCTACTCAAGCATTCACATATACCGAAAGCTACTCTAGCATTCACATATAACGAAAACTACTCTAGCATTCACATATAACGAAAGCTACTCAAGTATTCACATATAACGAAAACTACTCTAGCATTCACATATAACGAAAGCTACTCTAGCATTCACATATAACGAAAGCTACTCTAGCATTCACATATAACGAAAACTACTCAAGCATTCACATATAACGAAAACTACTCTAGCATTCACATATAACGAAAACTACTCTGGCAATCACATATAATGAAAACTACTCTAGCATTCAAATATAACGAAAACTACTCTAGCATTCACATATAACGAAAACTACTCTAGCATTCACATAAAACGAAAGCTACTCAAGCATTCACATATACCGAAAGCTACTCTAGCATTCACATATAACGAAAACTACTCTAGCATTCACATATAACGAAAGCTACTCAAGTATTCACATATAACGAAAACTACTCTAGCATTCACATATAACGAAAGCTACTCTAGCATTCACATATAACGAAAGCTACTCTAGCATTCACATATAACGAAAACTACTCAAGCATTCACATATAACGAAAACTACTCTAGCATTCACATATAACGAAAACTACTCTAGCATTCACATATAATGAAAACAACTCTAGCATTCACATATAACGAAAGCTGCTGAAGCATTCACATATAACGAAAGCTACTCAAGCATTCACATATAACGAAAACTACTCTAGCATTCACATATAACGAAAACTACTCTAGCATTCACATATAACGAAAACTACTCAAGCATTCACATATAATGAAAACTACTCTAGCATTCACAGATCTGACGAAAACTACTCTAGCATTCACATATAACGAAAGCTACTCTAGCATTCACATATAACGAAAGCTACTCTAGCATTCACAGATCTGACGAAAACTACTCTAGCATTCACAGATATGACGAAAACTACTCTAGCATTCACATATAACGAAAACTACTCTAGCATTCACATATAACGAAAGCTATTCTAGCATTCACATATAACGAAAGCTACTCTAGCATTCACATATAACGAAAACTACTCAAGCATTCACATATAACGAAAACTACTCTGGCAATCACATATAATGAAAACTACTCAAGTATTCACATATAACGAAAACTACTCTAGCATTCACATATAACGAAAACTACTCTAGCATTCACATATAACGAAAACTACTCTAGCATTCACATATAACGAAAACTACTCTAGCATTCACATAAAACGAAAGCTACTCAAGCATTCACATATAACGAAAACTACTCTAGCATTCACATATAACGAAAGCTACTCAAGTATTCACATATAACGAAAGCTACTCTAGCATTCACATATAACGAAAGCTACTCTAGCATTCACATATAACGAAAGCTACTCTAGCATTCACATATAACGAAAACTACTCAAGCATTCACATATAACGAAAACTACTCTAGCATTCACATATAACGAAAACTACTCTAGCATTCACATATAATGAAAACAACTCTAGCATTCACATATAACGAAAGCTGCTGAAGCATTCACATATAACGAAAGCTACTCAAGCATTCACATATAACGAAAACTACTCTAGCATTCACATATAACGAAAACTACTCTAGCATTCACATATAACGAAAACTACTCAAGCATTCACATATAATGAAAACTACTCTAGCATTCACAGATCTGACGAAAACTACTCTAGCATTCACATATAACGAAAGCTACTCTAGCATTCACATATAACGAAAGCTACTCTAGCATTCACAGATCTGACGAAAACTACTCTAGCATTCACAGATCTGACGAAAACTACTCTAGCATTCACATATAACGAAAACTACTCTAGCATTCACATATAACGAAAGCTTCTCTAGCATTCACATATAACGAAAACTACTCTAGCATTCACATATAACAAAAGCTACTCTAGCATTCACATATAACAAAAGCTGCTCTAGCATTCACATATAACGAAAACTACTCTAGCATTCACATATAACGAAAGCTTCTCTAGCATTCACATATAACGAAAACTACTCAAGCATTCACAGACAACAAAAACTACTCTAGCATTCACAGATAACAAATACTACTCTAGCATTCACAGATAACAAAAACTACTCTAGCATTCACATATAACGAAAACTACTCTAGCATTCACATTACGAAAACTACTCTAGCATTCACATATAACGAAAACTACTCTAGCATTCACATATAACGAAAGCTTCTCTAGCATTCACATATAACGAAAACTACTCTAGCATTCACATATAACGAAAACTACTCTAGCATTCACATATAACAAAAGCTGCTCAAGCATTCACATATAACGAAAACTACTCTAGCATTCACATTTAACGAAAACTACTCTAGCATTCACATTTAACGAAAACTACTCTAGCATTCACATTACGAAAACTACTCTAGCATTCACATATAACGAAAACTACTCTAGCATTCACATATAACAAAAGCTACTCAAGCATTCACAGACAACAAAAACTACTCTAGCATTCACAGATAACAAATACTACTCTAGCATTCACAGATAACAAAAACTACTCTAGCATTCACATATAACGAAAACTACTCTAGCATTCACATTACGAAAACTACTCTAGCATTCACATATAACGAAAACTACTCTAGCATTCACATTACGAAAACTACTCAAGTATTCACATATAACGAAAACTACTCTAGCATTCACATATAACGAAAACTACTCTAGCATTCACATATAACAAAAACTACTCTAGGATTCACATATAATGAAAACTACTCAAGTATTCACATATAACGAAACCTACTCTAGCATTCACATATAACGAAAACTACTCTAGCAATCACATATAACGAAAGCTACTCTAGCATTCACAGATCTAACGAAAACTGCTCTAGCATTCACATATAACGAAAGCTTCTCTAGCATTCACATATAACGAAAACTACTCTAGCATTCACATATAACGAAAACTACTCAAGCATTCACATATAACGAAAGCTACTCTAGCATTCACATATAACGAAAGCTACTCTAGGATTCACATATAACGAAAGCTACTCTAGCAATCACATATAACGAAAACTACTCTAGCATTCACATATAACGAAAGCTACTCTAGCATTCACATTACGAAAACTACTCTAGCATTCACATATAACGAAAACTACTCAAGTATTCACATATAACGAAAACTACTCTAGCATTCACATATAACAAAAACTACTCTAGGATTCACATATAACGAAAACTACTCAAGCATTCACATATAATGAAAACTACTCAAGTATTCACATATAACGAAACCTACTCTAGCATTCACATATAACGAAAACTACTCTAGCAATCACATATAACGAAAGCTACTCTAGCATTCACAGATCTAACGAAAACTGCTCTAGCATTCACATATAACGAAAGCTTCTCTAGCATTCACATATAACGAAAACTACTCTAGCATTCACATATAACGAAAACTACTCAAGCATTCACATATAACGAAAGCTACTCTAGCGTTCACATATAACGAAAACTACTCTAGCATTCACATATAACGAAAGCTACTCTAGCAATCACATATAACGAAAACTACTCAAGCATTCACATATAACGAAAGCTACTCTAGCAATCACATATAACGAAAACTACTCAAGCATTCACATATAACGAAAACTACTTAAACATTCACATATAACGAAAACTACTCAAACATTCACATATAACGAAAACTACTCAAGCATTCAAATATAACGAAAACTACTCAAGCATTCACATATAACAAAAACTACTCAAGCATTCACATATAACGAAAACTACTCAAGCATTCAAATATAACGAAAGCTACTCTAGCATTCACATATAACGAAAGCTACTCTAGCATTCACATATAACGAAAACTACTCTAGCATTCACATATAACGAAAACTACTCAAGCATTCACATATAACGAAAGCTACTCTAGCATTCAAATATAACGAAAGCTACTCTAGCATTCAAATATAACGAAAGCTACTCTAGCATTCACATATAACGAAAGCTACTCTAGCATTCAAATATAACGAAAGCTACTCTAGCATTCACATATAACGAAAGCTACTCTAGCATTCACAGATCTGACGAAAACTACTCTAGCATTCACAGATCTGACGAAAACTACTCTAGCATTCACATAAAAAAAGTTTATCGCATTATATTAGGGGGTCATTCTGACGTTAATCGTGAAGTGGGAATTCTATTTTTCAGAGTAAATACAAATTGATATTGTCACCGAGAATACAGCACGGTTATGAAGTATCTATAAAAATGATACCAAGAAGTCAATACGGTCAGAAATTAGCGTGTGACACCAGGGACGTTTAAGTCCCTGGTGATACCGAGAAGAGATGGTTCTGAAATAAGCATATCAAGAACTTGATATGTAGTGATCAATTTACTATTTATTTTCATGTGTCCTTTTTGTTCATATTGCTAAAAACAATGGATCCCACAATGTCAAATTGAAGTATTTTCAGAATATCTGTGAGTTCCAGCATAATTTTATGAGTACAGGACTCGGGAGTCACACGTAGATCACTGTATATCAACACTAATTTCATCATAACACTATTTACATGCACAGGGACCTGAGAATTCTCAGGCCCCTGTGTTTACACGTGCACATCCATGGACGTATATGTCCCTGCCACATCTTGACATGCGAGTTTTGTGACACCAATGTTGCTATTCATTGTCTTCCTTTTAAAAACGAGCAAAAATACTAAGATATTGAAATGTTAAACTAAAGTGCTTATTATTTGTTGTTTTTGCTGTTAACTTAAAAAAATTTAGTGTAACCTGTTGCATTAACAATAAAGTAATGTATACAAATTACATGCAGAGAAGAAAACGTAATAATCTGATTAAAATACAGATCCTCACTATTACTTTCGTGTGTTTTCTCGTGTAGTAATAGTGAGGATCTGTATTTCAATCAGATTAAAAAAAGTAAAACAAAGCTTGCAGAACTTTGCCGAGTTCTTATGCATATTTAAATCGGGTGATTGTTGTTGGGGGCGCGGTTGGGTTGGCGGTATTGAGTTATAAGTTATTAAGACCCTGTAGCTGGTTCTCCTGTTACCGCGAGGGCGGATAACCATTAATTATATATATCAATCTTGGAAAACAAGCTGAAAGCTTATATAAATTCCTCTCCCCGGGAATATTACAAGCAATGTTATGATTGGCCGAACACACTTTTGTGTGGGGGGTTTTCGGCGTCCCATCCATATTGAGTTCACAATAAAGTTATAAGATGCATCTTTGTTGTTCACACGAAGAGTGTTCGAAATTTTTTGCACGCACCGTATACTAGAATATCACATGATTTACGAGCATTAAATCAGTACGAACCATAGAGACATGAGACTTTGTTACATCTAGTTTTGAACATAAACTAGGGCGTTTAGAGTGATTTTACACTTTTGGGGGTTTTAGATCAATTTTCGATAAAAATGCCCCCCTCAATGATCATAAAGGCTAAAGGGTGGAAAGCTTTAAAAACCTCCTAAATGCACGTCAAATGTATTCTCCTACCGTAAAAATAATCTCGATTTCCTCAAAAAAAACCACGCAAAATTTCATTGGATGCCTTTGTTAAGAGGAAGACCGCCATCCATTGACAGCGAAAGGCTAGCGTGTGCAATGACGTCCAAACTCATTGCTATGCAGAAAGTGGCACGATAGCTAATGAAAGACACGGACATTTTGCGAGGTTTTTAGGGGGGAAATCAAGATTATTTCTGTGGATGGAGGGTACATTTGGCGTGCATTTACAGGTTTTAAAATAAAAATTATCCATCTTTCCAACGGTACCAAGCAATTTTTCGTACCTCTTCTAGAAATTTGATTTTTGATGCAAGAAATGTAGATGGGGTCGATTTTTCGAGCTGGAAAGCGTTCCACCCTTTAGCCTTTATGACCATTGAGGGGGGCATTTTTATCGAAAATTGATCTAAACCCCCAAAATGTGTAACATTACTCTAAACACCTAAGGTTATGTTCAAAACTAGCTGTAACAAATTCACAGGTCCCTGTGGTACGAACAAGTTCACTGCTCATCCCTGTATTGTGTGTATAAATTTCATTAAAATCCACTAACCGGTTCCCTTACAGATGTTTTTCTAAATTTCATTCTGGTCATGAATCGGTTGAAGATGCCCTTTACTCGGAAAGACTTGGGTCTGCGGTTCCCAACAAATTGAACGTCAATAAAATCAAGTAAATCATTGAGAAAGACTCGCGTTATACGGTCAGACAACTAGCACAAATGACAATCTTGGGTTTAGCATCTGTTCATTTCTTTCAGGAGAAAAATCTCAAGGTTAGGAAAATAAGTGCTCGTTGTATCCCACATTTACTCACTGACGAGACGAGAAGAAACGTACACGGGTACAAATGGCTAAGAGACTGCTGAAAAAGAACCTAAACTATCAGAAAAGGGGCATTTGATAGTCTCACACTTGGTGATGAGACATTGGTGCATTTTTATGAGCCCCAGAGGAAAGTTGACGATAGGATTTGTGCTTTTAAACATGCCAAAATGCTCATATTGCTAAACGAACACCAACAGCAAAGAAGGTGTTATACGCAATATTCTTTAGAAATAGTGGACAATTCATGCAAATGGCTGTTCGAAACGGTAGGGTGTATCTGGAACCTTCAATAAAAATGAATTTCTGTCCAGTTGTTAGATGACAATGCCCAAGCCCACAAATCGGCAACTACCGTTTTTCTAAGTCGGAAAAGGTCAATGGCTTATACCACACTCTCCAATCAGCCCAGCCCTTGCCCCGTGTGATTGTTTTCCTCTTTCCGAAGCTAAAAACCCCCACATATCTGATAGGAGTAATAGTTCAAGACGTGAGCTGGAATTTGCAGTTTACCCTTTTCTGATTAGTGTACCCAAAGAATAGTATGAACATTGTTTCAAAAATTGGATTCTAACGGTGTCTTCAAGTTAAAGGTGAATATTTTAAAGGCAAATAGAAAAATGCATTCGAATTTTGATAAGCGTTTCTGAGAAACTATGTCATTTACAAAAGTTTTCGAACACCCCTCGTATATCATCGTGTGATCGATATCAGCCAATTTGTGAGGAGAAATAAACATGGAAGAGGTAGGGGAGGGGGTAGTTAATTGTTAGACGTACATCATATATTACATTCAACTACACTGTAATATATAGGAATTATAAACTGTTTAAGTCTGATTTGGGGCGTACCAAATATATAGTTCGCAATGCTATCTGATGATGAAATTCTTAGTTTTAACTCTTGGAAAAATTAGTCACTTGACAAAGTATAGGATGGGGGGGGGGGGCGCCTATGCTCCATGCATACATGTATATAAATATACTGTGACGTGCCAAAAGTTTTTCAATTTTTTTATTTTGCTATATATTCTTTGTATTTCCAACTTTTTTCAATGAATTTTCCTGACTTCATTTACGGATCATTTTTTACGAAAGTTTGTGTACTTATATAGAATTGTTTCCTGTTTCATCTCATACTATTTTCACTGTTTTCCGTTATGTATAACTAGAGAAATCATAATTTATTTACAACATCCAATTTTCGGGACACCATTTTGACGTCATTTTGGTAACGTTATATACAGAAATGGCGTCACACGGAAATAAGCAGTGTAGATAATTCTGTATAGCTCCATAAATACACAACGGAAAATGAAATAAATATTATGAGAGGAAACCTTGTATATTTCTGTACCAAATGACAAAAAAAATGTCAAAATCCATCCATAAATGAAGTCAGGAAAATTCATTGAAAAAAAGTTGAAAATACAAAGAATATATAGCAAAATAAAAAAAAATGAAAGACTTTTGGCACGTAACTGTATATATGTAGTCTGATACGTATACCGGTACCGCTGTCGTTGAAATATATGGGATATACATGTACATATATCACAATTCTGAATCCCGTTTGTTTAAAACGTTCACCATAATCAAAATAACAAGAGAATTGTTTTATCTTGACTTATATCAATTTTGTTAAAATCACACTATCAATTCATACAACAAAAAAAGAAAATAAGCATGTCTGGAACCGAACCGGTACGACCGAGTCGACGTCACCAACCACAAGTCGTATAGTCCTAGTTACCTCCCCTGAGAATTTCTGAAATTACCCACAATGCCCAACTGTAATGGCAGCATTTGCTGTCAATTTTGAGCTGTGTGGTCTTTAAACATCGGTAAGTATGAATTTTTATTTGATTTGCTTTGTTTGGGAACAATTTTATTAATTTGATGTATTTTCAAAACATTTACTTGGTTTAAATTACTTTCTTCAGTTGTATTGCTCGTTTACATCGGAGGAAAATGCGATGATGCTGAAACTAGTCTATGAGTTCATCTCATCTGAGAGTGAGACAGAGGAAATTGCATCTGAGTGATATATTTGTAGGCCTAGGGTATTCTTGAACTTTTTGTCTAGATATTGATCTATCAACTTGGGAAAACAAATGGACTTTGTTTCTGTATATTCTTTCTGGAATCTAAATATCAGTATATTGGTGCCACACTGTATACAATCAAAACATTTCTGATGATAGTTTATTTTAGGTTATGACATGTAAATATTATGAATAATCTGGTCGTTGACTCATCATTTCGTCATTTTATTGTCAATAATAATGCTTTGCCAACATGTCGCATTATCTCGCTTTATAAACAACAACATACTGTCGGGAAAACTGTTACCTTGTTTATGATTTGGACTTGTGTGGCTCATATACTAACTATTCAAGATCTAGATTACATTAAACTTATAATTTATTCTGGCCTATAGCTCAGCTGATGTTCTAGTCCAAACTCTCTGATCCCCTAATATTGGAATGACTGGTGGATCTGGACAGTCAGATCGACCCAGTCCAGTACATCTATATGTTAATTGTACATTGAAAAAAAAGAAGAAAATCCACACATTAATCACTAGTACTAATATTAATACCCGGCCTCCTATGGCTCTGCCCCTGCCGGGTATTAAATCGGTCCCATGCCTCGTAATGGAGCAAGTTCGATGTGATTCACACCGGGGCGATTTTTGCATAATTTATCGCCCGATTGGTTCTCATCGATAAATATACTTAGATTATAAACCATTTCTGTCGATCTCCTACCCAACTTGTAATTAAAATCCACCTAAAATATTGTTAAATATCCAATTTACGTAACGAAGCATAAACTGAAATGATCGAGTAGCGGCAGCCATGATAAAGACTTCACTAAATTTCTTGGTTTCTTTTCTGAAGAGTTCCTTTAAATTGCGGACCAAATAAGGAAGTCGTAGTATGACGTAGTAACTCCATATTTGGCCATTCAGGCCATATATAAAAACGAGATTTGAGATAACATCACACGTGAACTATCATAGCGGTAGTTTCTTGTGTTTTTCAAGAAGGACATTTCTGGTTCTGCTAATTTTGTGAACACAAATATTTTATCATGGTAAACACATGCACTCAATATTTCAGCAATCCTGCATTATTTTGACAACATTATGCTCAAATGAGGTGGTAATTAAATGAAATCTTACAGATTGAACACTTTTGATTTTGCTCCACTACCAGGTATGGGACCGCTTCGTAGCTCTAACGACGCAATATAAAAATCGTCTCATCGTGCAGAGCTACGTTATCGCAGCTAATTAATCACCTGCAGGGGTCTATTTAGCCGCTGGCCCGTTGGCCCCAGGCCAGTTGATTTAGACTTGGGCCAGTTGGGTTTACAGTTAAGAATACCGTCGAGCCAGTTAATTTTTAGGGTTGTAGATCATTATAAGTTATCTATTCATTGTTGTGTACTGTGTACTTTCCAAACCTACTGAGTGCTGTATTTGTGTAAATGTTCAAGAATTTGGTTGTTTTTATTGCTGAATAATTTCATGTTTTTGTTATTCAAAAGTGCTGTAAATCCATTTCCTGCCATCTAGGAATTCAAAATTTCATGGAGGAGACCCCCCGGTACCCACCTGACTAGAGGGGGGGGGGGCATATATCCCCTGTCTCGGTGCTCTTCCCCTGGCTTGCACCTGCGGCCCTTGGCCTGTCTGGGCCATTTCATTCCTTGTGCCACTGGCCTAAAGGGCCAGTGGCATTACAAATGTTAAGTCTACCTCTGCACCTGTCAAATATATCTACAGTGTATTTATCTTTGACAACCATTGTTATAGTCCCCCACTATCACCAAAACAAGATATTAATTTGGGTTTGTCCGTCTGTTATGCTTCATCTCTGTGTAGTAACGTACAGCATCAAATATTATCTTGAGACTTGGTTTCAAACTTTGAAAATAAAATACCTATTTTTTCCCCACTCCCAATGAGCATTGGAAACATTCTAATATCATTAAAACTAGTACTGTTTGCAGTGAACATAAACCTGTAATGAAATGAACTGCATGCATATTGATGTAATTCTAGATAATTTATAATGTGTCATTTGATTGATATCCACAGATAACAGCTGATCATTAGTGGCGATGGACAACGGTTGGTAGTCATCCCCTTATATAGTGGGATGGCTTACCGTCGACACCATAATAGACATAGGTACGACAGCAACACTGACAGTGACACAGATTATTACTCCGAAACGGACGACAGGAAGAAAACCTGTATAAAACGTACCAGGTAAGCAAAGCACTGAAATTTCTTACAATAAATATTAGAAAGTATGTATACTTAAATCATTTAAACATTTGGTGTGAAAGTTCACTTCTTTATATTTACATTCTGATTGTTTCTTCTCTATATGAACATACCAACTGAAAACAACAAACACTAGACTATGAATACATCCATTCACGTGAATTACTTATGACGTAATATATTAGTCTTGTTCAATGGGAGTCTTACGGCTCCGCTTCGGAAAACATGGAGAATGCCCCCGCGTCAAACGCTCAAATGACTACGGTAGATTATTGGTGCCAATTTTTCGCAAATTGTGGCTGTTCCGCCTTTTTGGTTTAAAGGACGGCGCAATAACAAACGCAGTTGATTAACCAGTTGTTCAATAAATAAGAAAATAAATTAGACAATTGTTCAGTAGTAAAAATGTAAATATATGAATTGAACGGCGTTGTTTTAATTTTCATGCCGGTATGAATGCAAATCGGTTACATCCATATTGACCATGAAGCCCTAGCGGGCTTCATGCAATATGGATGTAACCGCTTGGCATTCATACCGACATGAAAATTAAAAAACGCCGTTCAATCCCTATGTCATGATCATGATTCATTTCAGACAGTGTTGAGAATTAAAGAAAACGTGTATATTTAGTTGTGTATCAGCTAGCTTATCCAATCTAATAACTAATTGCCTCATAGAACAGAAAAGTCCAAAGATTTAGTGATATTTTTAGACTGTTTCATTGGGTTGAGAAAATAATGGTATATGATAAAGAAATTTAAAGGTTATAAGACTCTTTCATGACCAGGGGTGTAAGATAGGGAAATTCCACCCGAGGGGTTTTCAAATTTGGTAAAACCCAAGGCTTTGCTGAGGGTTTTGCCAAATTTGAAAATCCCGAGGGATTCTCTCATTTCAACTACCTGACTAGTAGAGACTCTTTTCGACATCAAATTTGGCCAAAATTGTGACGACATTGTGACGTCACGCGGTGGCTGTATTGCATGGGTAGATGTGTAATACAACCACAGCAATCATAGGTGTATTGCCATAGACAGGCCAGTATTACACACCTAGAAATGAGAGAAAAGGGTGTTTTCTCTTATGTATAGCACATGACATGTTGCTGTTCTCAACTTTATAATTACAATATGAGAATCTGCCATGTAAAATGTTTGTGAAAGAAACTAGATACATATAATACACTATATATATATACCAATAATTACATAATATATTCTGTTTCAATTTGCAACTACCATGTTTTTTTTTGTATTTCAGCTCTCTTGGGGCCCCGAAATCGAAACCATGCCTTGTTAACCGTGCACGAACTCTAAGTTTGGAGAACACCAGCAGTAATGAAGACGGCGATGTACACCACTTAAGTACGGGTGACGAAGAATTCATCATGACCACTCGTCCCTCTCTGCCTTCTAACGGTGCAAGGCACCGTGTGTACCAGGGTGTTCCTTGCCATACTCAGCCTGCCAGACAGCTCACTTACTTCCAGTCTTACAGAAATGACTCTTCCAACTTTTCCTTTCCTCCTGACATGGGCGAGGCCCAGGGAGCTGGTATGATAACCACCAATCCAGGAAACAACAGCCCGCGGGTATCGGGCGAACGATTGACACTAGTTGTAGATGAAACCCGCTTTGTTGTAGATCCAGAGTTACTGAGGAAACATCCCAACACTATGTTAGGAAGGTAATCATCTAAACATTCTGATCATTGAAACTACCGTATTTGACCGGGAATAAGCCCCCACCCCCTGAGAAAAATAATTGATCAAAAGTAGGGAGGGGTCTTATTCCCGAATACACCCCTGTTCACAAAAGTCCGCCATCTTGGATATTCTACTGTTTTGATCTAGGAACTCAGTCCCCACTATACCAGTAATGTAATTCTAGTTGTTTGTTTTGTTAAAATAACAATTTACATTCAGAATGTTTAAAAACAGTCACTACAAATTGATGCCATTGATGGTGCTGTTAACAGATTTTCTATTAGCAATTGGTCTAGATAATTCAATTTATCAAGCATAATCTTGAATGAATTTTCATTTATAAGTTAATAAGTATTCATTTAGATACAGTAATAACATTCAGATGTGTAAAAGGAATTAATAGCATGACAATAAGACTGCTTGTCGTTTGGCTACCGCCATTACGAGATTTGAGATAGGTCAGCTACAGGCAGTAAATAGCTTAAGAAATTTGAGTAAACAATGTAAAATTAACACAAAACCAATGCATGAATCATACAAAAACAACAAACCAACTTATCTGCAATGAGTCTGGAAGCATTAAGAGCAAGAGACATGTATTTATGGATAAAAGTCTTCCAAAAAACGCTAAGGCCATCTGAGGGCAGCCATCTCATCTTGTTTTCTCAGAGAGCCGGTTGATACAAATTTCAGAATGACAATTTTAACGAACTGATATTGACAGAAAGGTTAGATTTGAAACAAACTACTTGGCAACAAACTACTTCAAAATGAATTTACTTTTGCTTTATCACTATAAAAAATATTTTCTTTATTTTCTTTTTCAATACAGACTTACATATAATGGATCAAGTACAAGAATAATATTTCGTTTTTGTTCAAAGTTTGCAAAATGCACCACCAGTTCAAACATGAAAGTATGGTGTTCTTAACACCAGCTGAACAATGTTTTATTTCAAGCTTAGCTTTATAGATATTTTTTTCTGCCCACAGTTAGATATATTTTATGTTCAGACACAAAATTAAAAAGAAATTAACATACTTTTTATTGAGAGAAAGACAAAATTTAGGGTGGGGGCTTATTCCCAGGCTCCCAACCTGTTCCAAGAACCTTTGCCAAAGTGGGGAGGGGGCTTATTCGTGAGAGGGGGCTTATTCCCGGTAACATACGGTAAGAGCTGAAGAAAAACCCAAAGCACTTATATCATTTTGGTCTGTCTAAATGACCCATTGAGAGTGTGATTTTTCCCCAAGTGTGTAACTTCCATTAAATACTTGTCTATCTTAACAGTCTTGTAATGCTTGTTATCAAACCAATGTTCTTGTTTTAAAGGCCCAATATACATAACTTCAGGGAAATTTTCGTGGTTCTGAAAAATTCAGAAAAAGAATCTAATTGATAACCATGCAAAAATAAGCCTAAAATGAAGTAAATCTGAGCGGTAATCAACAAGACACTGTGGACAAAAAAATCCAAAGTATTGAAAATAATTCAGGTGGGGCCCACTTCAACAACAAACCGAAGGCAGAAAAAGGTTCGAAATGGACGCATGTTTACAAATATCGTGTTTCAACTGCTGCTGTACCGGTAACCGCGAAAGAATTCATCTTGAATATTGCTGATATCAGTTAATCTTAACTAAATCTATATATATGATAAGATTTTAGGCTTGATTTTTCGCTTCAAGTTAAGTTTTGCCGAAAGTTACGTATATTGGGCCTTTAAAAGGGATATTCTTTTAATATCCCTGCTTCCACCGAGTACATGTTTGCATTTCGTTTTTCATCAATTGCATGATTGCAATGCATGTTTTAAATATTCTTAATATATGCCAGCAAAACATGATCCTGCTTATATATTGATTTTAATAGATGGTATTTATTGAAGTGATAACTGAAGTTGAGATGTTCTAATTACAAAAAAAATGAAGCATTTCATTTAAAATTTGCAAAAATTTAAGCATTTCATTTAAACTTTGCTTATGATCTACCATTAGCCAGCAATTAAAATGTAACACTGATTAAGTGATATGTATATTATATTGGCAAAGTACAGGTGTATACGGCAAAGTACAGGTGTATACGGCAAAGTACAGGTGTATACGGCAAAGTAGAGGTATATACAAAGGGCTGTCACTGTTATATAACTACAAATCACCCAAGTCACGGCCACAATGGCTGAAAGAGAGGTCTTATTGAACAGGCAACAGAAGAAGTAAAGCATGGCTGATTTTGTTTTCTTTTCAGAATGTTCACTTCATCTTTGGAAAATAATATTACTCGTCCTAATGAGCGAGGTGAATATGATGTGGCAGAAGGCATATCAGCAACGGTCTTCAGATCTATTCTGGTAAGATGTTCATTCAGTTAGATATGAACACTGTTTCAAGGTTTATCTAAAATTTGTATTCCATCTGAAGCGAAAATCACATTTAGGACATATTTATCTGATATTTTTGTGAGTGAAATTAAGGACAACATGAGACATGTTATATTTGATATTCATTAGAAAACTTGTTGATTTACAATTAAAGTGTGACATACTGATGTCTGATTTAAAAGTTTTATGTTGATCATGCCGACATCCTACTAATATTACTTGTGTTGACTGTCCACAGGAGTACTACAAAACTGGTTGTGTGCGATGTCCCCCCAGTGTGACGGTTCAGGATCTCCGCGAAGCTTGTGACTATCTTCTGATTCCGTTTGAACCAGGAACTATCAAATGTCAAAACCTTCGTAAGTATAATCCACTGAACCAGGAACTATCAAATGTCAAAATCTTTTAGGTATAATCCACCGAACCGGGAACTATCAAATGTCAAAACCTTTGTTAGTATAATCCACAGAACTGGGAACTATCAAATGTCGAAACCTTTGTTGGTATATAATCCACCGAACCGGGAACTATCAAATGTCGAAACCTTTGTTAGTATAATCCACAGAACCGGGAACTATCAAATGTCAATACTACAGAAGTATAATCCACAGAACTGGTATTCATTTAGACTAGTTAATATAAATTTTACTACTAGGTTATCTCCCCTAGTATTCATTATCTATAATTTGCATTAACTTATTGACCATAGAATTTGATATCTTCAATAGCCTGATCATTATGGTTTGGGTACAGGGATCAGGGGTGAGATTTGGGGATTGAAATCTCATTCAAAATTCAAAATTGTATTACTTTATGTAGAAAAATCTCATAGAAATTTTGTTAATCCCCAAAAATCCCTCAAATTCTCCCATAAGTGTTATGAGCCAGAATTATCCCTGTGGGTAATGCAAGCCATTTTGATATTGCAATGTATCATGAAATATTTACATTTGCTCTGCAATTTTCCATTGACACAATGCTAAGAGGCAGTTGCTGCCATACACCTACAGTGTATAACACCCAGTGCCTCAGACTATAACAGCAGTTGCTATTGTGACGTCATGATCATCAATTTCATTCTTGTCTACACATGATTTGCTGTTCAAAATCGGTCAGAAGAAACTAAATAAAGCACAATAATTCTATTAGTATGTAAATATAAGTAATGAACATTTCAGCAAATATTGTTACAGTCCTATAACACTGATATTGTTAACAAACTTACATAAAGCCCTACTGGGCTTTATTTAGTTAGCAATGTGTGTTATAGGACTTAAACAACATTTGCTAAAACATTCATTGCTTAAACATTGTACTCCTACAAATGGATTATATCTATGTTGATCTGATAAACTGGAGAAAATATGAAAAATGAGCATCAGGTCAGAAATAAAAATTGTAAAATGATTTTATAAAGCTTACACATGTAGCTAGGGAGATATCTAGGAAATATGGCAATGCTGTATGCTATTTTAGGTTCATTTTTTTCCCATCACTACATAAATAAAATAATATAAATTAGTTGTTTAGATATAAAAGTGTAGGATTGATTGAAGATTTTAGATATTATTGGTGAACAGGAAATGTTATTAAAATGAAGCTATGATATCTGTTTTATGTTGCAGGAGGATTTCTACACGAGCTGTCCAATGAAGGAGCTCGCCAACAGTTTGATATATTCCTGGAGGAGATGATTATGCCGCAGATGGTGCATTCTGCACAGGTATGTATTGCATTGCATTAATGATGGAGTTTTTTTCAAGTCAAGCTTTGAAAACAATTTGTCAGTCTGATACAGTTTTTCCCATCAGGCTTTATATCAGTAAAAGACATTTGTTTTTGTATCCTGACCAAGTGGCGACACAAGCATTTAGGTGCAAACTCTAATCATCATACCCTAACTTCAAGAAAGTCAGAAGTTCATATAGAATTCACTTAGATATATAAACTGTTTGTTCTGAATGGTTCCTTATCTTGGCCACAGTTCACAAAGTTTTAGTTTGTTTTAGACATTTTGGGAAGGCATATATTATACTTATTAAAACCAGGTCACTTGAACCTCAGTGTTTAGCTAGACCTGTGACCTGGACCTAAATTGCTAAGATAATGATTTCCTGTGCATGATTTTCCTTCAGTAACAAAATTTGTGCCAAGGGATCAAGTTTTCCCTATATATCTATAGCTCTTTGTCAAATCTCTTCAAAATGGATATTAATGCAAGTCTTGCATGGTGAGGGGTAGGCTTATTGAGCACTTTGTTTCTATTTGCCCTACAGACAGGAGACAGGGAATGCCACATAGTGGTTCTGGTAGAGGATGATGTTGTGGACTGGGATGAGGAATACCCTCCACAGATGGGGGAGGAATACACACAAAGTAAGTGTACTGGAACTGTTGTAGCCAAGTCAGAGAGCAAGGTGGTGTTGTTAGTGACACATTGTTCTTTTTCTATACGAAAAAATACACATGGTATACAATTTTGTTAGAGATGGTAACAGGAATTTATATTTTAAAGCCCAATATACGTAACTTTCGGCAAAACTTGAAGCAAAAATCAAGCCTAATAACTTATAAAATTTATAGATTTAGCTAAGATTAACTGATATCAGCAATATTCAAGATGAATTCTTCCACGGTTACCGGTACAGCAGCAGTTGAAACACGGTATTTGTAAACACGCGTCCATTTCGAACAGTCTTCTACCTTCGGTTTGTTATTGAAGTGGGCCCCACCTGAATTATTTTCAGTTCTTTGGATTTTTTCCCAGAGTTTATTGTTAGTTACCGCTCAGGTTTACTTCATTTTTGGCTAATTTGTGCATGGTTTTCAACTGGATTTTTTTCAGAATTTTTCAGAATCACGAAAACTTCCCTGAAGTTACGTATATTGGGCTTTTAAACCATTATAATGTCTTCAATGCTTAATGAAGTATAAATCAATGAAGATTGCTCATTTATAACAGACGATGCTCTATACTGAGAACGAATACCTGTACAAATAATTCCAAAGTATTCAGGTAACTAAAATAAAAAAACTTTTCACCTCATTTGGATTGACTGGTATTGTGTGCAGTTATACTGTGTATATTGTGTACTGGTACATTCATTTGCATACATGTATTAATTTTTGTATATTGCAAACATTTTCTACTGGCCTGAATTTGTTCTGTTACAGTTCAATATTCACACATTTATGGAGATTGGATATATATAAAGTGTGATGTGATACTGAAATATTGAGAGTTTTGACACTGATTACTCCTGTTCTGTTACAGTTCAATATATATAAAGTGTGATGTGATACTGAAATATTGAGAGTTTTGACACTGATTATTATCGAGATTGGATATATATAAAGTGTGATGTACTACAGAAATATTGAGAGTTATGACACTGATTATTATCGAGATTGGATATATATAAGTGTGATGTGGTACTGAAATATTGAAAGTTTTGACACTGATTACTCCTGTTCTATTACAGATCAATATTCACACATTTATCGAGATTGGATATATATAAAGTGTGAGGTACTACAGAAATATTGAGAGTTTTGACACTGATTACTTCTGTTCTGTTACAGTTCAATATATATAAAGTGTGATGTACTACAGAAATATTGAAAGTTTTGACACTGATTACTCCTGTTCTGTTACAGTTCAATATTCACATATTTATCGAGATTGGATATATATAAAGTCTGAGGTACTACTGAAATATTGAAAGTTTTGACACGGATTACTCCTGTTCTGTTACAGTTCAATATTCACATATTTATCGAGATTGGATATATATAAAGTCTGAGGTACTTCAGAAATATTGAGAGTTTTGACACTGATTATTATGGAGATTGGATATATATAAGTGTGATGTACTACAGAAATATTGAGAGTTTTGACACTGATTATTATCGAGATTGGATATATATAAAGTCTGAGGTACTACAGAAATATTGAGAGTTTTGACACTGATTGTTATCGAGATTGGATATATATAAGTGTGATGTACTACAGAAATATTGAGAGTTTTGACACTGATTATTATCGAGATTGGATATATATAAAGTCTGAGGTACTACAGAAATATTGAGAGTTTTGACACTGATTATTATCGAGATTGGATATATATAAAGTCTGAGGTACTACAGAAATATTGAGAGTTTTGACACTGATTGTTATCGAGATTGGATATATATAAAGTGTGATGTACTACAGAAATATTGAGAGTTTTGACACGGATTACTCCTGTTCTGTTACAGATCAATATTCACACATTTATGGAGATTGGATATTTATAAAGTGTGATGTACTACAAAAATATTGAGAGTTTTGACACTGATTACTCCTGTTCTGTTACAGTTCAATATGTATAAAGTGTGATGTACTACAGAAATATTGAGAGTTTTGACACTGATTACTGGTGTTCTGTTACAGTTATTTACAGCACCTCCATGTACAGGTTTTTCAAATATATAGAAAATAGAGACGTTGCCAAGCAAGTTCTGAAAGAACGAGGCTTGAAAAAGATACGGCTCGGCATAGAAGGTGAGTTCCAGTGTGACAACAGTGTTTCTATCAAAGGGAGGTAATCGTAATACCTTGAAGTATAATATATAATATGTGTTTCTATCAAAGGGAGGTAATCGTAATACCTCGAAGTATAATATATAATATGTGTTTCTATCAAAAGGAGGTAATCGTAATACTTTGAAGTATAATATATAATATGTGTCTCTATCAAAGGGAGGTAATCGTAATACTTTGAAGTATAATATATAATATGTGTCTCTATCAAAGGGAGGTAATCGTAATACTTTGAAGTATAATATATAATATGTGTCTCTATCAAAGGGAGGTAATCGTAATACTTTGAAGTATAATATATAATATGTGTCTCTATCAAAGGGAGGTAATCGTAATACTTTGAAGTATAATATATAATATGTGTTTCTATCAAAGGGAGGTTATCGTAATACTTCGAAGTATAATATATAATATGTGTTTCTATCAAAGGGAGGTAATCGTAATACCTCGAAGTATAATATATAATATGTGTTTCTATCAAAAGGAGGTAATCGTAATACTTTGAAGTATAATATATAATATGTGTCTCTATCAAAGGGAGGTAATCGTAATACTTTGAAGTATAATATATAATATAATAGGTAATATAAGAAGACTCATTGGGATTTAAATGACACATTTTTGTTGATTCTTTAGATGTGATTAAAAAATGTTTTATTGTTGAGGACAAATCAGCATTTACAGAAAATGATTAAAAAACTCTTTTTAAAAGAGAAAGTTCTATCGCAGATTAAGTTTATAACTCTTGACATTTTTTATCATCAATTGCAGCTGAAGCAATGAGAGATATTTTATAATGGCTATAGTCCTTGTGTTGCTACCTGTTGCGTTATTTTTTTCTTCAGCTCTGTGAAAACTTTATTTGACTTTTAAAGTTCTGTTGATTTTCAGGGTACCCTACGTACAAGGAGAAAGTGAGGAAACGACCAGGTGGCAGGCCAGAGGGTAAGTAACCACTGTCCGCAAATTATTTATTTCTGAGACCCCACCATCCGTCATATATTAAAAGTGAGGTAATATAAGGAATCGTAGGTAGATCTGATTATAAACCTACCACCCATCATGCCATGTTATATTGATAGAGGTGCCTCCTCCATACCATTGATTATGACATAGCCCTAGCTAAGCCTATTAACAGCACATACATCACAGCACATACATTGTCAAGTATACAAATAATACAACTAAGTTTAAATATGAATATTTACATGGCAAAACCACTCTATAAGCTAACCAGGGAGACGTGCGATTTAAGAGGCAATGACACCCAGTGGATAACAATTATGACATCATTACTTTGGCATAGAAAGGGCAGCAGTTCACTGTCAAAATGGCTGTTCCATTTGTTGAATTTCATTGTCAGTTATGAGGATTTTTCACAGTTTAAAGCAAATTAAAAGCAGTATTATTCAACAACATGGATAGGAAATGTAAATATAAGCATTGAATTGTCTTGATATGGTCTTTATGATAACTTTGTGCAGAATAGATGACAAACATTTTTGTTGCGACAGCAAAAAATTCATTATGATGTTGAGCAAGATCTGCACATTACCTGGTACTGAATAGCATACTCTGTTCTGATTGACTCAAGAGATTTTTTGCAAAATACTGAACTTTTTCATTTTCTGTTGAAATGCATTTGACATGATATACATGTACCATAGAGAGCCTCAATTTGAGGTTTTAGAACAGTTTTGTATTTGAAGTTTGTCTAACACAGAACATGGTTATATTACAGTGATCTACAACTATGTACAGCGACCTTTCATTCGCATGTCCTGGGAGAAGGAGGAAGCCCGGAGTCGCCATGTTGACTTTCAGTGTGTTAAGAGCAAGTCCATCACCAACCTTGCTGCAGCTGCTGCAGACACGCTCCAGGACCAAGGCCTAGTACAACAGCAGCACCTACAGGACGGGAGCATCAACGTCATTCCTCCCCAACCCTCCCCCTCAGAGCCCTACCCCGGGGTCCAAATCCCACCTGAGGGGGATGCAGAGTAAGGACCCCGGTGTATCGGAGATAACACATCCCCAGGTTTATGTGGTTGGTGGTAAAGCCTGTGATGTATATGAGAACAGAGAGGACTGTGACAGATTATCACTCAGCTTCACGTGTTCTACGGGACTGCTGCACTGCTTTCACAAATATTTGCTCAAACTAATCGGAGGAATTAAAAAATAAGAATTCTTTAATGATTTTTTTGTGGCGGGTTGACAGATAATTTATGGTCGACCTAGTAAATCTGTTATTGTGAATCATGTTGAGTATAAATAATTGTAAGTCTGTTCGCCTGGGAATGATAGATAGATTTCTAACAGGAAGTGGTTGGTTGTTTATTTAAGGTATGAGATGATTTGTAATTTGACACTCTGGATAAATAAACCTGAAAACCGAAACAAGCTGACGAGGAATCGGTCCCCACCAGGAACCTCTTGTCCGAGGAATCGGTCCACACCAGGAACCTCTTGTTCCAGGAATCTTTTGTCTGGATTAAGGGTTGTGATACCATTTCTCACCAACGTAAACACTGAAAACCGTTTATTATTCTATAGAGTGTTCATTACAGGAGGGTAATGCTGTGAAACACCTTACAGAGGAGCTAGACCACTGGTGTAGATTATACCGTGGACGAATATCCGTGTGCTCAGTGAACCAGTGAGTTCTGACATCTGAGACGTAGAAGGTATTCGCAGGTGCTGTTCTTGTCTGTGTTGGATACAAATTACAATTTCTGTTTAACAGATTGGAAGTGATATCAAAGACAAATAGTGAATTTATTGAAATTTGGGAGTAAAAATGTCAACATTGCAACAATATTGTGTGAGAGTGATTGTGGCACTAGTAGCTTCGATTGTTGATCAACTCTGCATCAGTTGTTAAACAAATAGACAGCTTGATGTTATTAGAAGCGACTGTACATGTACATATTGTAAAGATTATCTAAAGACATTATCTGAACAATACATGTTTGGCAGAAATATGTGATCAATACATTAATGTTTCCTGCATTTGTTTACAGTTCAGGGTATAAATACAAAGTAAATCAAAAACTAGTTTGTTGCTGTTCCAGGAAAAAATCAACTCTACCCCAGGACTCGAGAATAAATTGCCTATATATCTATGGCAGGGTTTTTCCAACTTTCTTGTCAGTTATTTCTTTGCTAAACCCTTTGTGTTAATTGTAAGTATATCCGGTAATAAAACTTTGAGTCCTGGGGTTTGTGTAATGTTTACCAAAAACAATATGTAGAAGTGGGCAGTGACTGAGAAAGAGAGAGAAAAGAATGAAAGAAAGGAACAGCAGGAAGATGAGTAAAACGATGATTACAAGAGGGACAGATATTTGTATCAGGTTTGTACAGGGATGGGTGATAACTATGTGTATTATGTATTTGACAGTATATAATTAGTGAAAGATTGTTTATTTATGTGACATGATGAAGCTCCAAATGGCTGTGAATTGTAGCGTTCTACATGCTGCTTTCAGTCATGAATGGTGAAATTTATGAACAAATCTAAAACATGCTGTCTTTGCTGATAATTGAAGAGTTAATTAGTTTGAGTGGAATGAAAAAGTCAGTGTTTTGTACTAAATTACTTGTACCTTGCAATTGTAACACTGTCGTTTTGATTGACCTACAGGCAATTTAGCTGTATGTTATACTACTCGGAGGATAGTAGATATTTAATGCTTCAATGTAAGTGTAGTGAACATCTTAAGGCCATCAATGTAGCATACTGCTAGTGGTATACCATCCTCACTATCCAGGGGTTATGCTCATCTACGCTCTCTACATACCTGGAATATGTTGTGGCAAAACTGAGGGTACGCTCGGGTTAAAAAAATGAACAATCACTAGGATGATGCCTGTCTTTTAAAGATTTACATAAGAGCCGCAACCAACTTCAACGCTCGTCAAAATTTACCGATTTATTGACTTTAAATATATTAATTGGATTGGACATCAGGCTATGCCTATTTAAGTCCTTTCCATACTTACATTTACAATAATACACATAGTCTGTCAAAGCAATCCATATACACAGTGGAAGGGAGATAACTCCAATTTATTTCATGAAATAAGTATTCATTTTTAGCTCACCTGGCCCGAAGGGCCAAGTGAGCTTATGTGATGGTGCAGCGTCCGTCGTCCGTCCGTCCGTCCGTCCGTCCGTCCGTCGTCCGTCCGTCCGTCCGTCCGTCCGTCCGTCCGTCCTGCGTCCGTCAACTTTTTCCTTTAAACGACTTCTTCTAAAATACTGAAAGGCCCAGTGACATGAAATTTGGCTGGTAGATTTCTTGGAAGGAGCTGAACAAAGTTTGTGAAAAAAAATCACTTTGACCTAATTTCAAGGTCACAGGGGTCAAAAATGTCGAAACCTTCAAACAACTTCTTCTAAAATACCGTATGGCATAGAGACTTCATATTTGACCAGTAGCTTCCTTAGATGAAGCCAAATAAAGTTTGCGAAAAGAAATGACCTTGACCAATATTCAAGGTCACCGTGAGGTTAAATCTATTTTAACCTTTAAACGACTTCTTCTGAAATACCAAAAGCCCTAGAAGCATGATATTTGGCTGAAATGTCCCTTGGATAAAGCCCGACAAAGTTTGCGAAAAGAAATGACCTTGACTTATATTCAAGGTCACAGGGGTCAAATCTGTTAAAACCTTTAAACAACTTCTTCTGAAATACCAAAAGCCCTAGAAGCATGATATTTGGCTGAAAGGTTCCTTGGATGAAGCCCGACAAAGTTTGCGAAAAGAAATGACCTTGACCTATATACAAGGTCACAGGGGTCAAATCTGTTAAAACCTTTAAACGACTTCTTCTGAAATACCAAAAGCCCTAGAAGCATGATATTTGGCTGAAAGGTTCCTTGGATGAAGCCCGACAAAGTTTGCGAAAAGAAATGACCTTGACCTATATTCAAGGTCACAGGAGTCAAATCTGTTAAAACCTTTAAACGACTTCTTCTGAAATACCAAAAGCCCTAGAAGCATGATATTTGGCTGAAAGGTTCCTTGGATGAAGCCCGACAAAGTTTGCGAAAAGAAATGACCTTGACCTATATACAAGGTCACAGGAGTCAAATCTGTTAAAACCTTTAAACGACTTCTTCTGAAATACCAAAAGCCCTAGAAGCATGATATTTGGCTGAAAGGTTCCTTGGATGAAGCCCGAAAAAGTTTGCGAAAAGAAATGACCTTGACCTATATTCAAGGTCACAGGGGTCAAATCTTTTAAACCTTTAAACAACTTCTTCTGAAATACCAAAAGCCCTAGAAGCATGATATTTAGCTGAAAGGTTCCTTGGATGAAGCCCGACAAAGTTTGCGAAAAGAAATGACCTTGACCTATATTCAAGGTCACAGGAGTCAAATCTGTTAAAACCTTTAAACGACTTCTTCTGAAATACCAAAAGCCCTAGAAGCATGATATTTGGCTGAAAGGTTCCTTGGATGAAGCCCGACAAAGTTTGCGAAAAGAAATGACCTTGACTTATATTCAAGGTCACAGGAGTCAAAGCTGTTAAAACCTTTAAACGACTTCTTCTGAAATACCAAAAGCCCTAGAAGCATGATATTTGGCTGAAAGGTTCCTTGGATGAAGCCCGACAAAGTTTGCGAAAAGAAATGACCTTGACCTATATTCAAGGTCACAGGGGTCAAATCTGTTAAAACCTTTAAACGACTTCTTCTGAAATACCAAAAGCCCTAGAAGCATGATATTTGGCTGAAAGGTTCCTTGGATGAAGCCCGACAAAGTTTGCGAAAAGAAATGACCTTGACCTATATTCAAGGTCACAGGGGTCAAATCTGTTAAAACCTTTAAACGACTTCTTCTGAAATACCAAAAGCCATAGAAGCATGATATTTGGCTGAAAGGTTCCTTGGATGAAGCCCGACAAAGTTTGCGAAAAGAAATGACCTTGACCTATATTCAAGGTCACAGGAGTCAAATCTGTTAAAACCTTTAAACGACTTCTTCTGAAATACCAAAAGCCCTAGAAGCATGATATTTGGCTGAAAGGTTCCTTGGATGAAGCCCGACAAAGTTTGTGAAAAAAATGACCTTGACCTTTATTCAAGGTCACAGGGGTCAAATCTGTTAAAACCTTTAAACGACTTCTTCTGAAATACCAAAAGCCCTAGAAGCATGATATTTGGCTGAAAGGTTCCTTGGATGAAGCCCGACAAAGTTTGCGAAAAGAAATGACCTTGACCTTTATTCAAGGTCACCGGGGTCAAATCTGTTAAAACCTTTAAACGACTTCTTCTGAAGTACCAGAAGCCCTAGAAGCATGATATTTGGCTGAAAGGTTCCTTGGATGAAGCCCGACAAAGTTTGCGAAAAGAAATGACCCTGACCTATATTCAAAGTCACAGGAGTCAAATCTGTTGAAACCTGCAAACGACTTCTTCTGAAATACCAAAAGCCCTAGAAGCATGATATTTGGCTGAAAGGTTCCTTGGATGAAGCCCGACAAAGTTTGTGAAAAGAAATTTCCTTGACCTATATTCAATGTCACAGGGGTCAAATCTTTTAAAACATTTAAACGACTTCTCCTGAAATACAAAAAGCCCTAGAAGCATGATATTTGGCTGAAAGGTTCCTTGGATGAAGCCTGACAAAGTTTGCGAAAAGAAGTGACCTTGACCTATATTCAAGGTCACAGGGGTAAAATCTGTTAAAACATTCAAACAACTTCTTCTGAAGTACCAAAAGCCCTAGAAGCATGACATTTGGCTGAAAGGTTTCTTGGATGAAGCCTGACAAAGTTTGCAAAAAGAAATGACCTTGATCTTGATTTGCCTAGAGACATGATATTTGGCTGGTATAGCGTCCTTGGATGAAGCCAAACAAAATTTGAAAATGAAAATGATGTTGTCTTATAAGATCACAGGGGTAAAATATGTTTAAATCTTAACATGTTCTTCTAAATGTCTTACATTAAAAGATTTTAGGGGACTTTAGGGTTACACTATAATATAAGTCAGAGATTGATACCAGGTGAGCGATGCAGGCCCATTGGGCCTCTTGTTAATTATCACTCAATCATTTCTGTTTATGTTTTAGGAAATTTCCGTTATTAAAATTATGTACATTTGTTGACAACCCATCCCACATAAATCAAGGGATACAGGCCCAAGTTTCTTTTGATGTACATCAGAGGTTCAAACCAGCTCATTGTCTCACCAACAAGGTGGTGCACATGGAGTCTTCAGTTTTGCCATGACGTTCCAGGGTATAGAGAGCATAGGTGAGCATAACCCCAGGGCCCGTATTCGTGAAACCGTTCTCATGCTCAAGCATGGATTCTGTGCTCAAGCCAGCTTTCTAGAAACTCACCTGAATCATGTTGAAGAGTCGAAAAATCATTGTAAATGTCGAAAACAGCTTTTGAAGTCATATCTCTTCAACTTAATACCATATCTTTGACAAAATTAGATTTTTAAAATACTTTATAGCCAGAACAAGAAATAAGGTTTGAGCACAAAATCCATGCTTGCCAGTGTACTGGAGTACTGCCAGAGGTATAGCCGGAGGTCTGATGGCTCAGTTAGTTATGTAATTTCAGATATTTTGCCGAGTAGGCCTGACATAAATATCATTACAGACATGTTATTAGTTATCTAGTTCCGTAAGTACTCTAATGTAACCCTGATATCTGATGGGAATTCATCACTATTTGTTTTATCTAATCAATATCTTTGTATTTGTTTTACTTTAAAACTTTTCTATAATAGACACTTAACCTGTACATGAAGCTTTATAAATTTTCTTCACTTTTCTTTTTAACTTTGAAATTAATGCTTGAAATATCAAGAAATGTTATAATTAGTAGAATTATAGAAATCCATATATCAGACTATATAACTATAAGTATACAATATATACATGTTATTGATATTTTATCATTCTATGGTATACTCCAGATATTTTGATGTTTTTTGTTCTCCTAGTGGCATACAATTACATGTATTGTATATAGTTGTAAGATAACATTTGCAGAAACTTACACTACAGCATGGTATAGTACTTTATACAGCACACATATAGCTGGGGTCAGTTTGTGTACTCACCTTTCCTGAGATCTAACAGGGTAAAGTGTTAATGGTGAATCCTAAAGTTATACATTTAGGTTATAGGTCTCTGTCATGCGTTAGAAAAGTACCAGTGTATAGAAATGTGAATAAGTATATAATGGTGATATCATAAGGGATGTATAAGTTACTACAGTACAATGTATGCAATACTGCATTACAGAGTGGGGGGGGGGGGGGGGGGGGGGGGGGGGGGGGGGAGCCAGGGAGGGAGGTAGGGGTATTAAGTTCCAGGGAGGGGGGTAGGGGTATTAAGTTCAGTCTTGTACTGTCTGTCAGGAAATAAATAATTTACTGATGTTTGAATGAAAATCCTTACTATAAAGACAAAATATGTGTATTTGCAATCATTACTTGTAATTAATGTGATGTGTGTAATTTTATATACCATACATATTTCTGATTTATAGTAGACATTATTTCCATTGCACCAATTCATTAGCGTTAGCTGTACGTAATCTCTCTCCCAAATGAAGTATAATAAGATTCTGATTTGTACATAAACTTCGGCCAAATCAATGCACATGTATAATTTGTGTCATCATGTACTTCAAAAAACACAAGCAAATATTTAGTGAAGACAGTATAACAATCAGCGAAACCATGAAAGGAAATACATATTGTAATTAAACAACTCTGTCGGTCTCCTGAACAACTTTGGCTGTTAAATCAAACTATTTATCAAAGTTAACATGTAATGGTGGATTTATAAAAATCGTGTAGTGAAATGTTTACACTAAAGTGTAAAATATTTGCATTGATTATAAAGCCTTAAGCTCAGCAGTAGAGCATTGGGCCGGAGGGCCAAGGGTCATGGGTTGGAGTCGATGGTCCGATCTTAATCACTATTCCTACTACTGGTGAATGGTAATATACGGTGACACTACTATGCAGCAGCAGTGAGGCCTGTTCTACTTGCTGTTATATTCCACATATCCATTGTATCGCTAAGAAAGTTTACATTTATAAGTGTTTGTATCTTTAAATGTTAAGCGCCTAATTGTTTGTCATGTGAAAGAGATTTTATAAGAAATACTGATGGATGATGATGATGATGATGATGATGATAATGATGAAGGTGATGTAGGTATGAGACTAAAACAACATCTGCTATTAAAACATTATCAATATTGTGATGTCATCAACTTCATTGTTGTCAAAACTTAATTCCCTATTCAATGAAATTTCAAAATAACTAAATAAACGAAAATTACTCAATTTAAATGTAAATAAAGATAAGGATTATTTAAGCAAAACGTTCTGGCTTTATTAAGTTAATCAATATGTGTGTTATAGCACCATAACAACATCTATTAAAAATTATAGCGTAATTGTAACTTTGACCTGTAGTATATTTGG
This sequence comes from Mimachlamys varia, assembly GCA_947623455.1. Lineage (NCBI taxonomy): Eukaryota > Metazoa > Mollusca > Bivalvia > Pectinida > Pectinidae > Mimachlamys > Mimachlamys varia. The sequence continues at coordinate 2,580,441 of OX392531.1, read as the reverse complement.
AAAGGTGTTCAGGGCTGTGCTACATACACATTATGTACCTAATCAGTAGAGGAAATGTTCAATTTAATTGTATGTTGTCAAGTAATGCACAGAAAAATGACTCAAGAGATGAATACGGTTTTGCACCGTATGTTAATTACGTTTGATATTTGTACTTTGGAAAGACGCATCCTAGTTATAAACTTGTTAAAAGCTTTAAGAAGCTACACCATTCAATATGAAATATGCAGACAGACCCTTAGGTTTCTGTTTACTTGTTTTCAGTATTAAATGAAAGTGCTACAATGGCTGACATTTGTGGATGTTTTGTCAATCAGTAATACACACTTTACTCTTGTGCTATTGAAATTTAGAAAACATACAGATTATGTAAATGCAATTAATTCATGATGATTTTGTGTGCGTTTTTATTTCACATGAGTATATCCCTACAAATAGAGACGATGAAAATGAATACTGTATAGAACCATTGTAGATGGTTGATGGCGAGTTCCCTATGTGGTCTGGTGGTTGTGATCATCACTGATAGTGACCTGATTTCGTATGAGACCACAATTAATTTCTATTCTAAACAGATGTGAAGATTTATTACATTGTTAAATATTTCTCCCTTAATGTTTATTGTTTTCATTTGAAAATTGCCCTTGCATTAAATGTATCAAGGTTTATCCCGATTGTTGAGGTCAGATTGTATGTGATTTGGGCAATGTTCTCGTAATTGTAGCTATTTGAATTCCTTGTGTTCAGGTTTGGAGGTATTATGAAGGTCAACTTGTTTTCTCTGGAAATGAACCCTTCATTATGCTGTTATAATGCTGCTGCTGCTGTAGTGTTGTTATATCCAGGCGATATCAGCAGAAATTTCTGTATTTATTGAAATTGTGTCTGACCTGTATTCTTTGCTTCAATTAATGCAAAGAAGCAATGAGGAATAATTTTGAATGTTTTGTGTATCTGCACTTTTTGCCATGCAGCTTTATCTAAAATAACATTTAACATTGTACCTTATGTAATTTAACAATGATCAACGCATCAATAAATATCTTTTTGATAATACCAGAAGTTTTTTATTGTCTTTCTTTTGCTGCCTTTCATGCCCCATCTTGTGTCAGTGTTAAGATCACCTGGAGGGTGAGCTTATGCCATGGGGGTCTGTAGCATGCTGGGATAAAGGGCTACATATACCAGGTTTGTTCAAATGAATGACATTGACCTACTTTCAAGGTCACAGGTGTCAAATGTCTGAAAATCTTCAAAAAACCTCTAATCAATAACCAAAAGGTAGGGCACTGATATTTGGCCTGCAATATACCTGGATGAAGGGCTACCAATTTGTTCAAATTAACGTCCTTGACCTTTTTATATGCCTGTCAAAAATGACTGGACATTATTATGGTATTGCGTTGTCCTTAGTTCCTTTTAAGCTGTTATTTGTCCGGAGATCTCCTCCTACAGCTTTCAACTGATTTCTTTCAAACTTGCTAGGCTTAATCACCATGACATTAAGTTGTGTTTTCCTGAATGACAGTTTGATTCGACAATATTCACTAGAGTTATGGCCCTTTGGGACGTGATTTCGGGCATTATATAGAAAACCTCGGAACTATTTCGCATTTTCTTTCAATTCCTCTAAAATACGTATGGTATTTCGAAAAGCTATAATATTTAACATATGTTACGGTTTTTGTTGAGTAATTTCAAATTTTCGCGTAACAGCATTTCATAGTTAAATATAGGCATTATATGTAGACATAAACTGTTATTTGTCCGGAGATCTTCTACAGTTTTCAATCGATATCTTTCAAATTTGCTAGGCTTTATTATCATGACATGAAGTTGTGTCTTCCTGAATGACAGTTTGATTCGACAATATTTACTTACTAGAGTTATGGCCCTTTGAAACTTCATATTTGATGCAATTTGGGGCATTATGTAGAAAATGTCGGAATGTTTGAGTGTTTTCTTCAATTTTTGGTATGGTACTTTAAAAAGCTATCATGTTTAACATAAGTTACGGGTTTTGCTGAATTATTTCAACTTTTTGCGTAACAGCATTGCAAAGTTGCAATTGCAAAATATAGGCATTTATATGTAGAAAATGCGTTTCTTTTGTAAATTGTTGTTTGCCCGGAGATATTCTTTTAACGTTTTCAATCGATATCTTTCAAACTCTTGTTCAAGAACATTGGGGTCAATTGTCTGAAAATCTTCGAGCACCTTCTCAGTATATGAAAGGCCCAGGGTATTTGCTGGGATCACAGGCACTTGTGGCCAGTAGAATAACCATCTAAAAATATATAATATATATAGAATATAGCGACATTTGAAAAAATAAAATAAAAGATATTAACTAAATTTTCCAATTTTCTTTTTATGTTATTAATCATCTAGAACCATAATGAAAATAAGTGCCAAATTTCAGCTTGATAGGTCAAGCGGTTAAATTTCACAAAAAATCCCCTATCAGATACATAACTCTCTTTTTATACGCCCGTCAAAAATGACGGAACGTATTTTGGTATGGCGTTGTCTGTCCGTCCATCGTAAACTTTTGTTTGTCCGGAGATCTCCTCCTACAGTTTTCAATCGATTTCTTTCAAACTTGCTAGGCTTTACCACCATAACATGAAGTTGTATTTTCCTGAAAGACAATTTGATTCGAGAATATTCACTAGAGTTATGGCCCTTTGGGACGCAATTTCGGGCTTTATTTAGAAAACGTTAGAACTTTTTTGTGTTTTCTTTAAATCCTCTAAAATTTGGTATGGTAATTCAAATATCTATAATATTTAACATATATTACGGGTTTTGTTCAGTAATTTTAACTTTTTGCCTAACGGTATTTCATAGTTAGATATAGGCATTATGTAGAAAATGCGTTTCTGTTGTAAACTGTTGTTTTGTCCGGAGATCTCCTACAGTTTTCAACAGATATCTTTCAAACTTGCTAGGCTTAATCATCATGACATGAAGTTGTGTTGTCTTGAATGACAGTTTGTTTCGACTATATTTACTAGAGTTATGGCCCTTTGGAACTTCGTATCTGATGCAATTTCAGACCTTATGTAAAAAATGTCAGAACTTTTTTGCGTTTTCTTCAATTTTTCTAAAATTGTGTATGGTACTTCGAATATCTATAATATTTAACATTTATGGCGCGTTTTGTTGAGTTATTTCAACTTTTCGCATAACAGCGTTGCATAATTGCAATTGCAAAATATAGGCATTATGTAGAAAATGCATTTCTGTTGTAGACTGTTGTTTTGTCCGGAGATCTTCTCCTGCAGTTTTCAAGCGATATCTTTCAAACTTGCTAGGCTTAATCATCATGACATGAAGTTGTGTTGTCTTGAATGGCAGTTTGTTTCGACTATATTTACTAGAGTTATGGCCCTTTGGAACTTCGTATCTGATACAATTTCAGACCTTATGTAAAAAATGTCAGAACTTTTTGCTTTTTCTTCAATTCCTCTAAACTTTTGTATGGTACTTCGAATATCTATAATATTTAACATATATGACGCGTTTTGTTGAGTTATTTCAACTTTTCACGTAACAGCGTTGCATAATTGCAATTGCAAAATATAGGCATTATGTAGAAAATGCATTTCTGTTGTAAACTGTTGTTTTGTCCGGAGATCTTCTCCTACAGTTTTCAAGCGATATCTTTCAAACTTGCTAGGCTTAATCATCATGACATGAAGTTGTGTTGTCTTGAATGACAGTTTGTTTCGACTATATTTACTAGAGTTATGGCCCTTTGGAACTTCGTATCTGATGCAATTTCAGACCTTATGTAAAAAATGTCAGAACTTTTTGCTTTTTCTTCAATTCCTCTAAACTTTTGTATGGTACTTCGAATATCTATAATATTTAACATATATGACGCGTTTTGTTGAGTTATTTCAACTTTTCGCGTAACAGCGTTGCATAATTGCAATTGCAATTATAGGCATTATGTAGAAAATGCATTTCTGTTGTAAACTGTTGTTTTGTCCGGAGATCTTCTCCTACAGTTTTCAAGCGATATCTTTCAAACTTGCTAGGCTTAATCATCATGACATGAAGTTGTGTTGTCCTGAATGACAGTTTGTTTCGACTATATTTACTAGAGTTATGGCCCTTTGGAACTTCGTATCTGATGCAATTTCAGACCTTATGTAAAAAATGTCAGAACTTTTTGCTTTTTCTTCAATTCCTCTAAACTTTTGTATGGTACTTCGAATATCTATAATATTTAACATATATGACGCGTTTTGTTGAGTTATTTCAACTTTTCGCGTAACAGCGTTGCATAATTGCAATTGCAAAATATAGGCATTATGTAGAAAATGCATTTCTGTTGTAAACTGTTGTTTTGTCCGGAGATCTTTTCCTACAGTTTTCAAGCGATATCTTTCAAACTTGCTAGGCTTAATCATCATGACATGAAGTTGTGTTGTCTTGAATGACAGTTTGTTTCGACTATATTTACTAGAGTTATGGCCCTTTGGAACTTCGTATCTGATGCAATTTCAGACCTTATGTAAAAAATGTCAGAACTTTTTGCTTTTTCTTCAATTCCTCTAAACTTTTGTATGGTACTTCGAATATCTATAATATTTAACATATATGACGCGTTTTGTTGAGTTATTTCAACTTTTCGCGTAACAGCGTTGCATAATTGCAATTGCAAAATATAGGCATTATGTAGAAAATGCATTTCTGTTGTAGACTGTTGTTTTGTCCGGAGATCTTCTCCTGCAGTTTTCAAGCGATATCTTTCAAACTTGCTAGGCTTAATCATCATGACATGAAGTTGTGTTGTCTTGAATGGCAGTTTGTTTCGACTATATTTACTAGAGTTATGGCCCTTTGGAACTTCGTATCTGATACAATTTCAGACCTTATGTAAAAAATGTCAGAACTTTTTGCTTTTTCTTCAATTCCTCTAAACTTTTGTATGGTACTTCGAATATCTATAATATTTAACATATATGACGCGTTTTGTTGAGTTATTTCAACTTTTCACGTAACAGCGTTGCATAATTGCAATTGCAAAATATAGGCATTATGTAGAAAATGCATTTCTGTTGTAAACTGTTGTTTTGTCCGGAGATCTTCTCCTACAGTTTTCAAGCGATATCTTTCAAACTTGCTAGGCTTAATCATCATGACATGAAGTTGTGTTGTCTTGAATGACAGTTTGTTTCGACTATATTTACTAGAGTTATGGCCCTTTGGAACTTCGTATCTGATGCAATTTCAGACCTTATGTAAAAAATGTCAGAACTTTTTGCTTTTTCTTCAATTCCTCTAAACTTTTGTATGGTACTTCGAATATCTATAATATTTAACATATATGACGCGTTTTGTTGAGTTATTTCAACTTTTCGCGTAACAGCGTTGCATAATTGCAATTGCAAAATATAGGCATTATGTAGAAAATGCATTTCTGTTGTAAACTGTTGTTTTGTCCGGAGATCTTCTCCTACAGTTTTCAAGCGATATCTTTCAAACTTGCTAGGCTTAATCATCATGACATGAAGTTGTGTTGTCTTGAATGACAGTTTGTTTCGACTATATTTACTAGAGTTATGGCCCTTTGGAACTTCGTATCTGATGCAATTTCAGACCTTATGTAAAAAATGTCAGAACTTTTTGCTTTTTCTTCAATTCCTCTAAACTTTTGTATGGTACTTCGAATATCTATAATATTTAACATATATGACGCGTTTTGTTGAGTTATTTCAACTTTTCGCGTAACAGCGTTGCATAATTGCAATTGCAATTATAGGCATTATGTAGAAAATGCATTTCTGTTGTAAACTGTTGTTTTGTCCGGAGATCTTCTCCTACAGTTTTCAAGCGATATCTTTCAAACTTGCTAGGCTTAATCATCATGACATGAAGTTGTGTTGTCCTGAATGACAGTTTGTTTCGACTATATTTACTAGAGTTATGGCCCTTTGGAACTTCGTATCTGATGCAATTTCAGACCTTATGTAAAAAATGTCAGAACTTTTTGCTTTTTCTTCAATTCCTCTAAACTTTTGTATGGTACTTCGAATATCTATAATATTTAACATATATGACGCGTTTTGTTGAGTTATTTCAACTTTTCGCGTAACAGCGTTGCATAATTGCAATTGCAAAATATAGGCATTATGTAGAAAATGCATTTCTGTTGTAAACTGTTGTTTTGTCCGGAGATCTTTTCCTACAGTTTTCAAGCGATATCTTTCAAACTTGCTAGGCTTAATCATCATGACATGAAGTTGTGTTGTCTTGAATGACAGTTTGTTTCGACTATATTTACTAGAGTTATGGCCCTTTGGAACTTCGTATCTGATGCAATTTCAGACCTTATGTAAAAAATGTCAGAACTTTTTGCTTTTTCTTCAATTCCTCTAAACTTTTGTATGGTACTTCGAATATCTATAATATTTAACATATATGACGCGTTTTGTTGAGTTATTTCAACTTTTCGCGTAACAGCGTTGCATAATTGCAATTGCAATTATAGGCATTATGTAGAAAATGCATTTCTGTTGTAAACTGTTGTTTTGTCCGGAGATCTTCTCCTACAGTTTTCAAGCGATATCTTTCAAACTTGCTAGGCTTAATCATCATGACATGAAGTTGTGTTGTCCTGAATGACAGTTTGTTTCGACTATATTTACTAGAGTTATGGCCCTTTGGAACTTCGTATCTGATGCAATTTCAGACCTTATGTAAAAAATGTCAGAACTTTTTGCTTTTTCTTCAATTCCTCTAAACTTTTGTATGGTACTTCGAATATCTATAATATTTAACATATATGACGCGTTTTGTTGAGTTATTTCAACTTTTCGCGTAACAGCGTTGCATAATTGCAATTGCAAAATATAGGCATTATGTAGAAAATGCATTTCTGTTGTAAACTGTTGTTTTGTCCGGAGATCTTTTCCTACAGTTTTCAAGCGATATCTTTCAAACTTGCTAGGCTTAATCATCATGACATGAAGTTGTGTTGTCTTGAATGACAGTTTGTTTCGACTATATTTACTAGAGTTATGGCCCTTTGGAACTTCGTATCTGATGCAATTTCAGACCTTATGTAAAAAATGTCAGAACTTTTTGCTTTTTCTTCAATTCCTCTAAACTTTTGTATGGTACTTCGAATATCTATAATATTTAACATATATGACGCGTTTTGTTGAGTTATTTCAACTTTTCGCGTAACAGCGTTGCATAATTGCAATTGCAAAATATAGGCATTATGTAGAAAATACATCAATTGTAAACTGTTGTTTTGTCCGGAGATCTTCTCCTACAGTTTTCAACCGATATCTTTCAAACTTGCTAGGCTTAACATCATGACATGAAGTTGTGTTGTCCTGAATGACAGTTTGTTTCGACTTTATTTTCTATAGTTATGGCCCTTTGGAACTTCGTATCTGATGCAATTTCAGACCTTATGTAAAAAATGGCAGAACTTTTTTGCTTTTTCTTCAATTCCCCTAAAATTTTGTATGGTACTTTGAAAAGTTATAATACTTTACATTTATTACGGGTTTCGTTGAGTTATTTCAACTGTTTGCGTAACAGCATTGCATAGTTGCAATTGCAAAATATAGGCATTTTTATGTAGAAAATGCATTTCTGTTGTTGTTTGTATGGAGATTTTCTCCTACAGTTTTCAATCGATATTTTTCAAACTTGCTAGGTTTAAGCATTATGACATGAAGTTGTGTTTCTCAGAATGACAGTTTAATTCAACAATATTTACTAGAATTATGGCTCTTTAGGACTTTGTATCTGATGCATTTTTTGGATATTATGTAGAAAGTGTCAGAACTTTCTTTGTGTTTCCATACCATTATACGTCCGATAGGGTACGACGGGCATATCATGCCTCCGCTTGCGGTGCTCTTGTTCAGTGTCTGATAGTCCATTTTTTGTGAAATTTAACCGCTTGACGTATCAAGCTGAAACTTGGCAATTATTTTCATTATATTTTTAGATTATTAATAACACAAAAAGAAAATTGGAAAATTTAGTTTATATATTTATTTTATTTTTTCAAATTTCGCTGTATTCTATATATTATATATATAGATGGTTATTCTCCTGGCCACAAGTGCCTGTGGCTGGGATGAATGGATACTAAGTTTGCCTTACCGACTTGTGTTTTAGCTCAGACTTGGTTGGGGTTAATGATAATTTCAGTATAAGGACACAACAAACGCTATTGGTACTAGTACATCAAAATTCAGGTCTTGTTATTAGAATTGGAAACATTAAAAACGGGAACGAGAATCTTTTGATATCGATTATAACGAGCCAACACAAAGAAAAATGTATTTGATAAGTGTGTGGAAAACTTGGAAAATCTAACGCAATGCCAGTAAGATCGTTTACATATATATATTTACACCTCTCCTTTCTTGTGCTTAGTAAACTCTTGACTGCGAATATATTAGCGTATACGCAGTAAAAAAAAGGCTCGGCGGATTGATATTTGTTCAAATATGGCGTCGTTTACGCTTCAGAAAAATAAGTATTCGCTGTCGGCCATTGTTTGGTTCCTTCAAGATTTTAAAACATATATGGAATCAATTTCTTGTGAATAAACAATAAATAGTTTATAGCAAACTTTTGATTCGTAATGATGCGCTTTCGAAACTCTTTGACGGTAACCCAAACATATTGCGGCGCCCTGCAGTTGTGACGTCTGACGTCGGGCCGCGGCACAACCAGATCATTGTGTCCATGCGTGTACATAACGACTGTTATAAATAAAGAAATAAACTAGACACGCTAAAAATATTTTTTAATACCAAATTTACATATGATGACGATAGTATGCCCGCAGTTGGCAACGAACATATTCATTATGGAGCGCTAACGCGCACCATAGAAGATGTTCGTTGCCAACTGCTGGCAGACTACCGTATACGCAGTCAAAATGAGGCACAATCCTGATATACAGTAACGTGCCACAAAGTCTTTTTTTTTCTAATTTGCTATATATTCTTTGTTTTTCATTTTTTTTTTCAATGAATTTTCCTGACTTCGTTTATGGATGGATTTTGACATTTCTTTTTTTGTCATTTGGTACAGAAATATCCAAGGTTCCCTTTCATAATATGCATTTAATTTTCCGTTGTGTATCTATGGAACTATGCAGAATTATATACACTGCTAATTTCCGTGTGACGCAATTTCTCTATATTAACATCTCTCCCTTCTTGAGCGTAGTATAAACTCGGCGGATTGATATTTGTTCCAAATATGTCGTCGTTCCCGCTTCAGAACAACACCTATTCGCTAACGGTCATTGTTTTGTTCCATCAAGATTTTGAAACATGGAACATATATGGAATCCATTCTGTTTGATTGTACAATAAACTGTTTCTGACAAACTTTTGATTTCAATGATGCCATTCGAATTCTTTGACGGTAACACAAACATGGCGGCGCCCAGCAGTTATGACGTCTGCCGTTCGACCGAACCACAACCAGATCACTGTGTCAATGCGTTTACATAACGACCGTTATAAATAAAGCAATCAATTCGAAATGTTAGTAATAGTATTTAATATCAAATTTACAAATGATATAATGAAGAAAATAATGTTTTTCACTGTGTATTTTCTTAAGCAACCACTGCCATCGTAGTAACCATCTTAGCAACCCGTTTCGAATTTATTTCTTCGTATAGCACTTGAAAATTAATAATGATGTAAATATAAGGATTGTACCTCATTTTGACTGCGAATACGGTTATATGCCGCGCACTATAGAATATGTCCGTTGCCAACTGCGGGCATACTATCGTATACGCAGTTAAAATGAGGTACAATCCTTATATATAACGCTACCAAAATGGCATCCCGAAAATTGGATGATTTCTCTGGTCTTACATAACGGAAAACAGTCAAAAGTACAATGAGATGAAACAGGAAAAAATTCTCTATAAGTACACACAATTTCATTTAAAATGATCCATAAACAAAGTCGGGGGAAAAATCATTGAAAAAAGTTGGAAATACAAAGAATATATAGCAAAATATAAAAAATTGAAAAACTTTTGTCACGTCACTGTAAATATATTGGTAAGGAAGATATAACACTGTACATACTTCGAGCGGACCATAAAACAATGAAATTAGATGTAGTATGCTATAAGTGCCTGATGATGTGACAGCGCTCTGGAAGTCGGTGTTTAGATTACAAACGGGTGTGATATAGGCGTGATATCCTTCAATCTCAGAACAAAATTTACTTGATGCCAAGGCCAATAATTTCAATCTTCCAAAGTAATACATGGATGAATTTTAGGCGATATCGTGTGGTACATATATATATATAATTGGATTGAATGTAATGAGAGTTCTCGTGCAGTGTGTACTTTACCCGCCGTTCGTGTCGTTAGTGGATCTGACGATGGCAGTAGTATAGCGGAAGTGTCAATAATAAAGTCACCATAGACATCACCATCTCCGAGGTGTTCATTTATGTATCCAGTTTGCCAATGACAAACACAATATTGTAAGTGTCCCACTGAACTGAGAATGATAGTCTGTCTGTATACTCAGTAACATATACTACATTGTAATATGGATACTTGGTACACATGGACAACAGCAAATCTTTGCCCCAAAAGTCAAACGAAACGGTGTCTTAATCTGATTTCTGATTCTGACGAATATAAATATAATGTATATGATATACGGATTTTAGCTGAAACCCCACAAATTAATTTACCGACACTTAAGATATTGAATATCTGCGGTTATCATTTGTCACTGCAGCTATACTGAAACTCAAACCATCGACTAAGGTTTGAGGGGCAGATATCATACTTCATGTGTGAAAGACAACACATAAAAACAATATCACCTTTCTGTAGAGTCGCACCATACCATTCTCAGCCTTACGCAAAGTTCCTTATTATCATATTTTGGCATTGGATTGTAGACTTGTCGGCCATTTTTTGTTATTGTGTTAATGTTTTTGAATTGACTACATTAGGAACGTTTATGTTTAGTTATCAGAACAGAACATTTGCACACAAAAAGCATGTTTGTATAATTTTTGACCCAAAATATCATCCTTGTTTCTCCTTATCACCTTTTGTACATTTTATTTCTGTATAACAAATATCTTTCTCCCAAAACTCACAACACCTCTGCTTACCTACATGAGTATATAGGAATCTAATGCATGTTTCTCAATGTAGAATCCCTCCAAAGACAATTAGTATCAATACAGAAACATATGATTTATTTTGGAAACAGCTAGTTGCAGCAGTTTTTCAATGCAGTGCTCTATGATATGATGCTATTCTGTTTTATTTATTTCCCGACAAATTTATGTGTTTTCCATTCATCTTTGTTGTGTCTTAATTTTCAGCAAACTTTAGTTATTCTAAGGCCTAGGTACAATATGATATGGTTTATACACCCACCTGTATTGTTCAAACAAACAAGTCAATATTTTCTCATTTTAAAGCATACTTATGTATATTTACATTAAATATTATTTACTAGTTGACGATAGAATGAAGAGAAGGGATCGGTTAATCAGAGTTGACCCATGTGTGGTTTATGACCGTTGTGGATCTGATTATGACAGTTCTGCCTACAGCAGGCCTTTCATGTTTGGTTCCAGCAGCACAACATTGGACCCGACAATGACACAATACCGGTTCTCTAAGACTTCCAATTCATTACGATGTGACAGCCTCGTTATGAAGCTCCACGACAGAGATTCGTCTTCCCTAAGGAGGTGCAGGTGTCTCACCGACATAGCCAATCCAATCGTTATTGTCTCGTCAAAGTCGTATTAAACTGCTGTATAGACCCACACGTGAACAGCTTACAAAGTCAAACTAAATTTAATATATCTAAACGAAATAACGGATATATATGTTGTTGAATATAATATGGAACCAAAACGACGGACTAGAAATACGTAAAAGACATTTTGATGTATTAAATAGGTTTCGGTTTCTATTGTGTTTAAAAATCGGTTGTAAGCTAAGCTTACAGAACTTTAACACGACAAACGAAGACCTGTTATAGATGATGTAGACGTGGACAGATTACAGAATGGGCGAGGGAAATTAAGTCACCGTATATTAGGGATATAATGATCAGCTTATATATCTTAAATGAGTCCTTTGGTTAGTTATAGGGATATTGTGTGTAAGAGGATACACGGAGAAGCCTATTAAAGGTAACAGTGGTGTCACTAAAATCTAGGAGCATATCCTTATGAAGCATTATACGAACAGCTTAATTTCATAAAGGCCTGTTCTACATTGTAAAATAACGAACACAACGACGACACATTTATAACTGTACTTGACAAATCAATGTATACCTCGCTATTAAGACCACTTCATTTCACTCCTGAACAAATCATATTTATATCTTTGTATTCTAAGTTTTACTATCAAGACCACCTCACTTTTAAGACCCATAGTACCAAATACCACTTTTGTACTAAGTTTCACTTCACTTCTCAAACCCCCAACCACACACAAAGTCACCAGTGTATTCCACTGTACACCTTTTAAGTGTCAGACCAATTTCAAGTTCTTTATTGACTTTAAGTCTTACGACTTATCAGTAAGCTGTATTTTGGTGTCAAATTGGCTAAACAGTTGCACTTACTATGTGTTTAACATTATAAAGCCTATATATGAGTTAATGGACCATGAAAACAAAAAGTGGATTTCAAAGAAATCTGTCTGCATGCTCACCCTCGATATTCAGACCACCCCGCTATATTAAGACCACTTTGGTAAGGTCCATAGTGTTTTAATAGAGAGCGTTTACTGTATAGTTTTACAAAGTAAACTCCGTATAACTTATATCTTAAGACTACATGCCTATTATCAATAACACTGAATCACTATATAGCTATACCACATATCTATAACAGTAGGCAAGTTTGCGATATTTATCAATTATGGACCTTGGGTGAGGTTAATATGGTGTTATACCAACCTGGTAGAATCAAATATTAACACGGTATATATGTGTGCAGTTTAAGACATGGGGAAGGTGACTAACTGCGTTTGTCTCGCTTACTGCACGTTGGATATGAGAAATACTGCTTGAGGATAAAAAACAAATGTTAGTGATTGTGTTGATTATTACATCAATATAATAGTATACTATAGTAACCAATATAAGAATTTCGACAGGAGTCATGGGGCGTGGACAGAACAAGACTATCGTCTACTACTAAATTAGATGCGACCTAAGAGTCGGTGACGTTTCGGATGCTAAACGATTTAAATGCTAGACCTATAAAACATACTACATAACTCACTATAGTAACTACACCGTATTTATTGTTTAAAGCATATTCGAAACTAAGCTAAACTTCATGTGACGAAAATGAAAAACAAACATCGATCATCTGAGGCTACGTCTTCCCGCCATCACGACAGTTTCAACAGCTGCTGTGACTTGGACAAAATCTAGAAAGTTTTGTTCCTTGTGTACAGTTAATGATAGGGCGACTTGTCCCCATCACGACAGTTTCAACAGCTGCTGTGACTTGGACAAAATCTAGAAAGTTTTGTTCCTTGTGTACAGTTAATGATAGGGCGACTTGTCCCCATCACGACAGTTTCAACAGCTGCTGTGACTTGGACAAAATCTAGAAAGTTTTGTTCCTTGTGTACAGTTAATGATAGGGCGACTTGTCCCCATCACGACAGTTTCAACAGCTGCTGTGATTTGGACAAAATCTAGAAAGTTTTAGTCCTTGTGTACTGTTAATGATAGGGTGACTTGTCCCCATCACGACAGTTTCAATAGCTGCTGTGATTTGGACAAATCTAGAAAGTTTTGTTCCTTGTGTACTGTTAATGATAGGGTGACTTGTCCCCATCACGACAGTTTCAATAGCTGCTGTGATTTGGACAAAATCTAGAAAGTTTTGTTCCTTGTGTACTGTTAATGATAGGGTGACTTGTCCCCATCACGACAGTTTCAATAGCTGCTGTGACTTGGACAAAATCTAGAAAGTTTTAGTCCTTGTGTACAGTTAATGATAGGGCGACTTGTCCCCATCACGACAGTTTCAATAGCTGCTGTGACTTGGACAAAATCTAGAAAGTTTTAGTCCTTGTGTACAGTTAATGATAGGGTGACTTGTCCCCATCACGACAGTTTCAATAGCTGCTGTGACTTGGACAAAATCTAGAAAGTTTTAGTCCTTGTGTACAGTTAATGATAGGGCGACTTGTCCCCATCACGACAGTTTCAATAGCTGCTGTGACTTGGACAAAATCTAGAAAGTTTTAGTCCTTGTGTACAGTTAATGATAGGGTGACTTGTCCCCATCACGACAGTTTCAATAGCTGCTGTGACTTGGACAAAATCTAGAAAGTTTTAGTCCTTGTGTACAGTTAATGATAGGGTGACTTGTCCCCATCACGACAGTTTCAATAGCTGCTGTGACTTGGACAAAATCTAGAAAGTTTTAGTCCTTGTGTACAGTTAATGATAGGGTGACTTGTCCCCATCACGACAGTTTCAATAGCTGCTGTGACTTGGACAAAATCTAGAAAGTTTTAGTCCTTGTGTACAGTTAATGATAGGGTGACTTGTCCCCATCACGACAGTTTCAATAGCTGCTGTGACTTGGACAAAATCTAGAAAGTTTTAGTCCTTGTGTACAGTTAATGATAGGGTGACTTGTCCCCATCACGACAGTTTCAATAGCTGCTGTGACTTGGACAAAATCTAGAAAGTTTTAGTCCTTGTGTACAGTTAATGATAGGGCGACTTGTCCCCATCACGACAGTTTCAATAGCTGCTGTGACTTGGACAAAATCTAGAAAGTTTTAGTCCTTGTGTACAGTTAATGATAGGGCGACTTGTCCCCATCACGACAGTTTCAATAGCTGCTGTGACTTGGACAAAATCTAGAAAGTTTTAGTCCTTGTGTACAGTTAATGATAGGGTGACTTGTCCCCATCACGACAGTTTCAATAGCTGCTGTGACTTGGACAAAATCTAGAAAGTTTTAGTCCTTGTGTACAGTTAATGATAGGGCGACTTGTCCCCATCACGACAGTTTCAATAGCTGCTGTGACTTGGACAAAATCTAGAAAGTTTTAGTCCTTGTGTACAGTTAATGATAGGGCGACTTGTCCCCATCACGACAGTTTCAATAGCTGCTGTGACTTGGACAAAATCTAGAAAGTTTTAGTCCTGTGTACAGTTAATGATAGGGCGACTTGTCCCCATCACGACAGTTTCAATAGCTGCTGTGACTTGGACAAAATCTAGAAAGTTTTAGTCCTTGTGTACAGTTAATGATAGGGCGACTTGTCCCCATCACGACAGTTTCAATAGCTGCTGTGACTTGGACAAAATCTAGAAAGTTTTAGTCCTTGTGTACAGTTAATGATAGGGCGACTTGTCCCCATCACGACAGTTTCAATAGCTGCTGTGACTTGGACAAAATCTAGAAAGTTTTAGTCCTGTGTACTGTTAATGATAGGGCGACTTGTCCCCATCACGACAGTTTCAATAGCTGCTGTGATTTGGACAAATCTAGAAAGTTTTGTTCCTTGTGTACTGTTAATGATAGGGCGAATTGTCTCCATCACGACAGTTTCAATAGCTGCTGTGATTTGGACAAATCTAGAAAGTTTTGTTCCTTGTGTACTGTTAATGATAGGGTGACTTGTCCCCATCACGACAGTTTCAATAGCTGCTGTGATTTGGACAAATCTAGAAAGTTTTGTTCCTTGTGTACTGTTAATGATAGGGTGACTTGTCCCCATCACGACAGTTTCAATAGCTGCTGTGATTTGGACAAATCTAGAAAGTTTTAGTCCTGTGTACTGACAGTTTCAATAGCTGCTGTGATTTGGACAAATCTAGAAAGTTTTAGTCCTGTGTACTGTTAATGATAGGGCGACTTGACCCCATCACGACAGTTTCAATAGCTGCTGTGATTTGGACAAATCTAGAAAGTTTTAGTCCTGTGTACTGTTAATGATAGGGCGACTTGACCCCATCACGACAGTTTCAATAGCTGCTGTGATTTGGACAAATCTAGAAAGTTTTGTTCCTTGTGTACTGTTAATGATAGGGCGACTTGTCCCCATCACGACAGTTTCAATAGCTGCTGTGATTTGGACAAATCTAGAAAGTTTTGTTCCTTGTGTACTGTTAATGATAGGGCGACTTGTCCCCAGCACGACAGTTTCGTTCCTTGTGTACTGTTAATGATAGGGCGACTTGTCCCTCATCACGACAGTTTCAACAGCTGCTGTGATTTGGACAAATCTAGACAGTTTTGTTCCTTGTGTACTGTTAATGATAGGGCGACTTGTCCCCATCAACTCCCACACAGATGATTGATGGGATGCAGCTTACAGTTCTAGCCAACCAACGACGCTTCAGAAATATAGGTCACTCGTATTGATATTGATGCTCTGACTGTCATAAGTATATACACTTAGGACGCACGTGTTTAGACGACATCTTGAGGAGGAATTGACACCGAGCCGTGATGCTGCTGTAATGTCCATTCAAACTCGCAGTTTGGAACGATATTGAACAACGAGGCTTGAAATGACACCTGTGTAACACCTACGGTATACACCTGTGTAACACCTACGGTATACACCTGTGTAACACCTACGGTATACACCTGTGTGAGAATTACACGCACCCCTTCGTAAGGAGTACACGTACATCACATGGAAGGATTACACACACAACCCGTGTTGGGATTCCATTAAGACCACAAGCAATTAACTGATTTAAGCCAGATGCATCATAAGTGAGAACCAAGAAAGTGTTATCAAAACATGTCCCCAACTGACTTTGTATGGAAAGACATGGTGCAAATGACACCATCGGCGAGATAGTAATTAAAACTGAAATTGCAGCAAAATGGACAACACGAGTGCCAAAGGCCAATCATGGACAACGGAGACAGGAACACAATGGTACAACGTTGTGGTTTACCGGGGGGTGAGCGGCTACGGGATCACTATTGCCTACCTCTTCGTGAACTTCGTCGTAGCAGGACTTGGATTGGCTATTTTATTGCTAAACTCTTATGCAGCCTACGTGATGTCATG
Organism: Mimachlamys varia; assembly: GCA_947623455.1. Taxonomy (NCBI): domain Eukaryota; kingdom Metazoa; phylum Mollusca; class Bivalvia; order Pectinida; family Pectinidae; genus Mimachlamys; species Mimachlamys varia. Next base: position 2,563,349 of record OX392531.1, on the reverse strand, counting down.
TAAGCCTCATAACTGGGACGTCACGTATGTGTTCATAAAGAATTTGGCTATTTCTGATGCATTGTGTGGATTGTTTTCAATATACAACATATTTTATAATTTAATACATTACAAAATATTCTATGAATGCCTTTTCCGATTTGGAATATTAAACGGTATGCTAGTAAACTCTTCGCTGAATCTGTTCGCACTGACATTTGACCGATATGTGAAAATAACAGCGCCATACATCTACTGGAGAATATTTGATGAAGAGAGGGCCAAAATATTCACTATTGTCACATGGTGTTTCACGGTTACCATGGCAGTGCTGCCTCTAGCGGGATGGCACACCGAACAAACGAGCGAGTACTGTGGTTATTTTGGCGTGTTCAGTAGGACCTATCTCATCGTACTACTGTCAATAGTTCTGACAGGATTCCTGTTGCTATGTGTAATGTATATACATATACTTATCATCGCCTCTGTAAAGAGTTCCCAGACTCAGGTTTTCAGAGAAAGAATGCTACAGATCCAGGGGTCTGTAGTGTACAGGTCCAGAAACCCTGTCAAGGCTCTGTGGTGGAAGCCAACCAAAATCATCCTCTTTATCATCGGAATCAACGTCCTCTGTTACACACCGGTCGGTAAGTACAGTACCTACACTGCTTAAAAATGAGAGTGAAAGCAACAGCTGTTATGTTGGAACAGTTGCCCGAGGAAAATAAGATAGAGGATAGAGCAAAACAAGGGAAGGGGAAGGGTGGTTTGGTTCAAAAGATGACATTTTGAGTCAATAATATATTCAAAAAACGTATCTTTGTTTAGAGCGCTAAGACCAATTCTTAGAAGGCAGTGATTAATCTTTTCTTTCCCATGATCATACGTATACATAGGATTTGAGGCTGAAGTAGAGAGCTGTGATAGGGTTTGTGAAAAAGATCGAAGTGTTAGTTTGTTCCGATTATGTTTAGGTACTTTTCCACCCTCTTATCGTTTTTGGGGGGGAAATGGTGAAAGAATAACTTTCTGGAAGGAATAGGAAGACGTGTGTTTAGATTTCTGAAATTATAATTTTGTCTGCGATGACAAAGAAGTGGATAGACGGATTTCAAATATGAAGGACCGAGATTGTGTTTGATTTCAAAAAGCATTTATTCGACAATGTTTCCTTTTGTCACTAAGTAACTCCCAACCTAGTTCAGATAGAAGTTTAGTATATTTGGTAACTTTATACCCTCCAGTGCAGATTAGAGCTGTCCTTCGCTGAACACCTTCTATAAGATCTGATTCATACTGGTTACAGTTATCAAAGAGTATACTGCCATATTCAAGAATAGATCTAACTATCGATATATAGATTTTCTCCCCACCGCCTCGAGGGATGATGTATGGTAATGACTGTAATATCACCTGCCAGCTCAAGTTTCCAGATTGTGATATGCCAAGGTGTTTATGGGTGTTGACGTGTTGCATATAAGATCTGGGTAATTTAAGACACGTTTTTATAGAGAATAAGACAAGATCGGTATTAGATGCATTACATTTTATCATCCAACGTTTTGCCCAGGTTGATAGAGTAGATGGGTCGTTGTTCAAGTTTCAATAGAGCAACGACACAGGTATTAATTTCAGAAAAGAGAGAAAGAGGGAGATACAAAAATATGTAGATATGGGTCATCTGCAATAAATTTATGTCAAAAATAATTCCAATGTTTTAAAATAAAATTTCCTATGTTGTTAGGCCCAGTGGATTTATTTGTGTTCAGTGACGTCATTTACGTTTCATACTTCCTCCGGACTAGTTTAAATATCAGTAATAGGTGAAATATTAACATGTAAGTCTACTGTAGGTAGTATGTATATCGTTCTCGTTACAGGTATCTACGGTAGGTAGTATCTATATCGTTCTCGTTACAGGTATCTACGGTAGGTAGTATCGATATCGTTCTCGTTACAGGTATCTACGGTAGGTAGTATCGATATCGTTCTCGTTACAGGTATCTACGGTAGGTAGTATCTATATCGTTCTCGTTACAAGTATCTACGGTAGGTAGTATCTATATCGTTCTCGTTACAGGTATCTACGGTAGGTAGTATCTATATTGTCCTCGTTACAGGTATCTACGGTAGGTAGTATATATATCGTTCTCGTTACAGGTATCTACGGTAGGTAGTATCTATATCGTTCTCGTCAAGGTATCTACGGTAGGTAATATCTATATCGTTCTCGTTACAGGTATCTACGGTAGGTAGTATCTATATCGTTCTCGTCAAGGTATCTACGGTAGGTAGTATCTATATCGTTCTCGTTACAAGTATCTACGGTAGGTAGTATCTATATCGTTCTCGTTACAGGTATCTACGGTAGGTAGTGTATATATCGTTCTCGTTACAGGTATCTACAGTAGGTAGTATCTATATTGTCCTCGTTACAGGTATCTACGGTAGGTAGTATCTATATCGTTCTCGTTACAGGTATCTACGGTAGGTAGTATCTATATCGTTCTCGTTACAGGTATCTACGGTAGGTAGTATCTATATCGTTCTCGTTACAGGTATCTACGGTAGGTAGTATCTATATCGTTCTCGTTACAGGTATCTACGGTAGGTAGTATCTATATCGTTCTCGTTACAGGTATCTACGGTAGGTAGTATCTATATCGTTCTCGTTACAGGTATCTACGGTAGGTAGTATCGATATCGTTCTCGTTACAGGTATCTACGGTAGGTAGTATCTATATCGTTCTCGTTACAGGTATCTACGGTAGGTAGTATCTATATCGTTCTCGTTACAGGTATCTACGGTAGGTAGTATCGATATCGTTCTCGTTACAGGTATCTACGGTAGGTAGTATCTATATCGTTCTCGTTACAGGTATCTACGGTAGGTAATATCTATATCGTTCTCGTTACAGGTATCTACGGTAGGTAGTATCTATATCGTTCTCGTTACAGGTATCTACGGTAGGTAGTATCTATATCGTCCTCGTTACAGGTATCTACGGTAGGTAGTATCTATATCGTTCTCGTTACAGGTATCTACGGTAGGTAGTATCTATATCGTTCTCGTTACAGGTATCTACGGTAGGTAGTATCTATATCGTTCTCGTTACAGGTATCTACGGTAGGTAGTATCTATATCGTTCTCGTTACAGGTATCTACGGTAGGTAGTATCTATATCGTTCTCGTTACAGGTATCTACGGTAGGTAGTATCTATATCGTTCTCGTTACAGGTATCTACGGTAGGTAGTATCTATATCGTTCACGTTACAGGTATCTACGGTAGGTAGTATCTATATCGTTCTCGTTACAGGTATCTACGGTAGGTAGTATCTATATCGTTCACGTTACAGGTATCTACGGTAGGTAGTATATATATCATTCTCGTTACAGGTATCTACGGTAGGTAGTATGTATATCGTTCTCGTTACAGGTATCTACGGTAGGTAGTGTATATATCGTTCTCGTCACAGGTATCTACGGTAGGTAGTGTATATATCGTTCTCGTTACAGGTATCTACGTGCCGTGTGTACTGTTTGGTGTCCTGGACAACCTAGATGTGGGATCACAAGGGACCCTACTGTTGTACATTTCGTGTCCCCTCTACTTCAACAGCCTAGCCAACCCAATCATCTATGCCTACAAAATCCCACTTGTACGTAAGGCGTTTCGACGGCTTATACATTGTTCTAAAATAGATAGTTTCAGATAAATTAACACTATCAACTGAATATGCCTTATTGCGCATACTTAAAAAACGCAATAATAACAAAATCTCATTGATTTTTTTAAATATTGTACATATTCGACTGAGCTGTTTCATTTGTGCCTCGTACAGAATTATTGTTGTCGCTACGCTACTATATTATAGACATGAAGTCCTAACTTTGAGTGTGAAATTCCTGTATCTCAACCCTGGAGAAAAATACATTGTTTCTCACACCGGAAAAATTGTGGATTAAAGGACTTTCTTCTACCTGAGGATAAGGCTGAGATATAACCGCCCAAAAGTTGATTTCTTTAGTTGCCCTACCCGAGGGTTGCACAGACAAATTCATGTAGTCAATACGGGGAGATAATGTTTTTCTGTTACATCCTAACTTTAATCTATTTTTTTATGTTATTGAGCAATAACACAAAAAATCGGAGTGTGCTCTAATCATAAACCGCTTAAAGGTCCAATATACGTAACGTTCGACAAAGTGAAATTCAAGCCTAATAACTTATGATATTTATAGATTGAGTTAAGATTAACTGATATCAGCAATATTCAAGATGACTTCTGAAGTAGGCATCGGTACAGCAGCAGTTGAAACTCGGAACGTGTAAACATGCACCCATAATAACTTCGGTTGGTAGTACACACCTACATTATTTTAAATTTTTTGGAGTTTTCTGTACAGATTTTCTTGGTAGTAACTGTTCAGGTTCACTTCGTTTTAGGCTTATTTTTGAGTGGTTATAAACTGGATTTTTTCCAGATTTTTTCAGAATCACGAGAAATTCACTGAAAAGTAGATATAAGTCAATCCTTATACAAGCAATTTAATCTTTTTCTAATATGCATAATCCCTGTGAAAATGCACTTTTCTTGTGGGGCTCTTTCCTCCCAGAGATCTTTTCGATGTTGTATCAGCGAATCAAAAGCGACTTTACAAATGGTGATGCCATTATGTGGTGATTGGAGCTAGGAAAATATCTCAAAAAAGGTTCTGTAGAGATTGGAATCTGGAATGGACAGATGAACCGTTCACAGTTTTAAGGTATAATTTTTAGTCTGGATCTAGAAGATACAACAGAGATAAACTTTAAAGCAAAATTAAATGATATCAATTATATTCTAAAGCATTGGTATAGGAGAAGACTAACAGTTCTTGGAAAAATAAATGTCGTCAAGTCCTTACTGATTTCAAAACTGACCCATCTTTTTATAAGTCTACCAAGACCGGATGATACATTTTTGAAAAAGTTGGAGAGCATTTTTTATAAATACATGTGGAATAGTAGAGATAGAATCTCACGAAATAAGATTTTTCAAGATTTTAAAAATGGTGGGTGCAGAATAATTCACCTAATAAATTCACCATATTCACCCAATAAATCATCCTTTAATAAAGCATTAAAATTAACTTGGATGTGGAGAATTGTAATTCAGAGGCTAGTTGAAAACAATGTTACTAGACGTATATAATACGACAACTAACAAGTTAATGATGTTTGGTGATAATTATTATATAAAATTATCTTGCAAACACCAAAATCCTTTTTGGTCAGAGGTTTTTAGAACATTTGCAGAATATACTACAAAACTTGACATGAATACACAAGATGTACTTGGATTACCACTTTGGTTTGATACTCAAGTCAATGTGGGCAACTGCAATATATTATCAAAATTGGTTGGAAAGAGGTATTAGATCTGTATGTGATATTGGTGATAGGGATAAAACTTCTCTCTATTCATAAGAAGACATCTGTCAAGTCTATGAATTTCGACCGCCATATACACTATTCTCTGGTCTGAGAGATGCACTGCTGCCTATATCGCTCTCATGTACACAAAATGATATAGAACGTTTTTTCCACCCTTTATACCTACTACATTTGAATTAATAAATAAAAACAAGAAGGGTTGTAGGAACATGTATGATATCTTTATTTCAAATATTAGTTTCACAACAAAATATATTGATAAATGGTCAAATTTACCTAATGTGAATGTAATGGAATTACAAAAATTACAAAATGTAGTTTTTTTCCACAACAAAAAATGTTGCTCTCAGATGGTTCCAATATAGAATCACACATAGGATATTGTCAACCAATAGCTTCTTGACAAAAATCAATATTTTCAATAATTCTGTTTGTATTTTTTGTAAACAGACGGAAGAAACTAGTATACACATTTTTTGTGAATGTGAAAGTGACTGTGTAAAAAGGTTTATGGAACTATCTTGAAAATAGGATATTTTCACAAACTGGAGTGCTTAGTAACTTCACCAAAGCAAAGATTTTTTTTAGTAAATGTGGTAAGCAATATCAAGTACAAAACCTGATTATGTTGATTGAGAAGCATTACATTTACAAACAGCGAGTGAAAGGTGAAATGCTATACATAGAAAGTGTCAAGAAAGATAATAAGAATTATTATAACTAAAAAAAAATCCTTCTTTATGTAACGGGAAAACAGAAGCAATTCGCTAAAAGATGGCGATTATTAGTCAAGTTTATAACAAATGATTAAAATGTATCTACCTTGTTATAAATGATAATCTATATTAATTAGCAAAAGGTATATAGTTAAAAATACCTGCAAATTTCTACAATAAGTTTGAGTTGAGAGGAACTGTGAGTGAAAGTCGTCTTTGTAATGTGATATGTTAATTGTGTTTTGTGTAATTCCTTTTATTGAAAAAGCAAATAAAAACGTTTCAAAAGAAAAAAAAAAAATATTGCAATCGTATATTCACATTTTGTGCTGCAACCCACTATATGGATATGCTTTTTATACGGGTATGAAAGCAAAACTGACACGAGATTTGCATATGACGTTATAGATCAACATTGTTTAAATTGATTCTTGTCTTTTTACTTCGAATAACATTTGGAGAACGCCCCTGCGTTAAACGCTCAAATGACTGATGTTAATCACTGGCTCATTGGCTAACAACGCAATTAAACACAAACGGAGGTAATGAACTGAGTATTGGAGAAATGATAAATACTTTTCAACAGGTGTTTTATTGTAAAAATGTATATACATGGAATGTAAGTAATTATCTAACTTTGTTAGAGCTATGAAAATTCAGCGGTTATATCCAAATTGCATGAGGTATTTCATGTTTAATATGGATATAACCGATGAACTTTTATAGCAATATGAAAGTTAAAGATAACTTTCAATCAATATATTTGCATTTTTAATATAGAACAATTGTTAAATATTATTTCTGCAAGGGCACCCGCTTCGTTATTCGAAGAGAAGTAACAAGACTTTCATTGAACAAGGTTGATCTATGACGTCACAAGTTAACCACGTGTTACGTTTCGAGAACCTCTGCTTTTATACTCGTATGGAAAGAGTTTCTGCTGGTAATGTTCATATAGTTGATGCCAGCGCAAATGCAAATACATAAAGACTGAAAGTCATCTTTTAAACTTTCATAGAGCTATGAAAGATCAGCGGTTGTATCCATATTTAGTATGAAGCCCTAGAGGGCTTCATTCAATATGGAGGTAACGGTTGATCTTTCATAGCAATATGAAAGCTTAAAAGATGACTTTCAATCCATATATTTACATGTGTACTATAGAACAATCGCTTCATTTAATTTTCATTTTATCCAATTATAAGTTTATTAGCTGCGTTTGTATATCCATTGTCATTTGAACGACATTGGCGGAAGAGCCAAGTTTGAAATAAAATTGGCGCCAATAATAATTACATAAATGTAGTCATTTGAGCGTTTGACACAGGGGTGTTCTCCATGTTAATTGAAGCGGAGCGACAAGACTCTCATTGAACCAGCTTGATTTATGACGTCATAAGAAAGCCATGTGCTACGTCTCCAGAACCATTGCTTTCATACTTTTATGAAAAGCATTTCTGCTGGTATAGTTCATATAGTGGGTTGCAGCGCTTATGTAAATATGAATGTATATTGTCAATGCCTTATTTCAATAAAGGTTCCACTTGATGCATACACTGTAAACTTTGTTTATTTATCTTTTTTTATATACACAAACTCAAGGTCAAATCAGTGATTGATTGTACATGTATATGTGTTTTACGTCTATCGGTCATACGACCATTGCTCGCAGAGTGACTCAGACCACAGATGCCCGAAAACTTGTAACATCGAGGTTGAAGTTACCTTGTCGACCGAAAATACACATTCCTACCCTGCTATTGGACCTGAACGACGGTGGTTACAGTAATTCGACACTTTTAGAGTGTTTAGATCAATATTTGATAACAAAATTGAACCCAAATCTTATATAACCATAAAAGTATCGTTAGAGTTTAAATGAAGGGTATGAGAGTTATGAAAAGAGATTGAGCTTAATTGAAGGGCCAATGGATAGAATTAAGTGAAGGTGATAGAGTTAAGTTAAGGGAATAGAGTTAAGGTGAGGGTTAAAGGTTAAGTTAAGGGGCAACGTCAAGTAAAGGGTGAAAGGTTAGTAAAGAGAACAGAGTTAAGATGTTCGTTAGCAATTAAGGGCAGGGGACAAAGCTAAGATGTTCGTTAGCAGTTAAGGGCAGGGGACAGAGCTAAGATGTTCGTTATTAGTTAAGGGCAGGGGGCAGAGCTAAGATGTTCGTTAGCAGTTAAGGGCAGGGGGCAGAGCTAAGATTTTCGTAAGCTGTAAAGGGCAGGGGGCAGAGCTAAGATGTTCGTTAGCTGTTAAGGGCAGAGGGCAGAGCTAAGATGTTCGTTAGCAGTTAAGGGCAGGGGCAGAGCTAAGATGTTCGTTAGCAGTTAAGGGCAGGGGGGCAGAGCTAAGATGTTCGTTAGCAGTTAAGGGCAGGGGGCAGAGCTAAGATGTTCGTTAGCAGTTAAAGGCAGGGGGCAGAGCTAAGATGTTCGTTAGCAGTTAAGGGCAGGGGACAGAGCTAAGATGTTCGTTAGCAGTTAAGGGCAGGAGACAGAGCTAAGATGTTCGTTAGCAGTTAAGGGAAGGGGGCAGAGCTAAGATGTTCGTTAGCAGTTAAAGGCAAGGGGCAGAGCTAAGATGTTCGTTAGCAGTTAAAGGCAGGGGGCAGAGCTAAGATGTTCGTTACCAGTTAAGGTCAGGGGACAGAGCTAAGATGTTCGTTAGCAGTTAAAGGCAGGGGGCAGAGCTAAGATGTTCGTTAGCAGTTAAGGGCAGGGGACAGAGCTAAGATGTTCGTTAGCAGTTAAAGGGCATGGGACAGAGTTAAGATGTTCGTTAGCAGTTAAAGGCAGGGGGCAGAGCTAAGATGTTCGTTAGCAGTTAAAGGCAGGGGACAGAGCTAAGACGTTCGTTAGCAGTAAAAGGCAGGGGACAGAGCTAAGATGTTCGTTAGCAGTTAAAGGCAGGGGGCAGAGCTAAGATGTTCGTTAGCAGTTAAAGGCAGGGGGCAGAGCTAAGATGTTCGTTAGCAGTTAAAGGCAGGGGACAGAGCTAAGATGTTCGTTAGCAGTTAAAGGCAGGGGGCAGAGCTAAGATGTTCGTTAGCAGTTAAAGGCAGGGGGCAGAGTTAAGATGTTTGTTAGCAGTTAAAGGCAGGGGACAGAGCTAAGATGTTCGTTAGCAGTTAAAGGCAGGGGGCAGAGCTAAGATGTTCGTTAGCAGTTAAAGGCAGGGGGCAGAGCTAAGATTTTCGTTAGCAGTTAAAGGCAGGGGCAGAGATAAGATGTTCGTTAGCAGTTAAAGGCAGGGGACAGAGTTAAGAATATGGTTATAACTTAGGTGAAGGGGCAAGAGTTAGGAAGAAGGTCAGAGTTTAAGTGAAGGGGATAGACTTAAGAATGTCATAATTAAGGAGAAATATTTTAAATGGAAACTGTGTTCACATGATAGGGTTATCAACAGCATAGAAACTCACACAGGTCTTGTTTTGACATGAACTGTCCTTTCTATCTTATCGACAGGCTAATCTATTACTCAACCATCTCATCATCTGAACAAATATTACAGGCTAAAACCTACGATACTTGTTAGGTAAAATATATGGTGGCTGATTCGGGACATCGTAATATCGCTTCGTTTTACCAACGCGATATCACGATATTACGATATGACAATACCACGATACGATATCACGACACAACGATACGATATCACGACACAACGATACGAAATAACGATATGACGATAGAACGATATGACGATAAGACGATAGAACGATATTACGATACGATATAACGATAAGTGGTAATATATGTACGCGATAAACACGTAATTTCTCAAATACACACACACTCACAAAAACACGAACACATGTATGATAGAGCAAATAAGAACGTTTATTCCAAAGGGGTAATAGTCCAGTCATTTTAGCAAAAAAACAGGCCTTACCTCAAACTAATTGCAAAAGAATTTATTTTTTGGTTTTTGGAATGGTTATCATTTGTACAATAACAGGAAAAAAGTCTACATTGATCAAAATTTGGGAAATTAATTTTTTAGCCATTTTTATGGTCCAGAAATAAGAAAAATTACATATATGACAGTTTTTGAAGTGAAATATTTAGCTATTTTACAATAATTAACATATGAAATTAATTGTATAGGAAGACCAAATTGAGAAGAGCCCAGAATAACCAAAATTTGTCATCAAAAGCAATCTATCAACGATTAAATCAACTATCAAAATGGCTATTTTTTTGTTTAATTTAGCAATATTGACGTTTTTGCTCATTTTGAATGGAAAAGATAAAAATATCTGACTCTAAACAAACTTAATCTACACTTAGTTGCTGAAACCAAAACATATTAACTAATTTTAATTAATAAGAATTGGTATATTTTTATGTAAACAAATAATATGACACTTCTTAATTGACCAGTTGAAAAAAATTTGTGTTATTTCATGCCTACATGAACAATATCTGTATTGCTCTAACAAATATTTTGATAAAAAGAAAAGCAAATGCTTCCAATCAGTTCTTATCCTTTTGTGTATTGTTTATATTGTTAAGAAACAATAAATTTGGCAAGTTCTCTCAAAAGGTATATTCATTAACTGACGGTAAAAACTTCAATTCGTGCATTTTTGCCTGAACACTACAAAAATGGCAAAGTCCATCAATATGAACAACATAAATCATATTTTTTCGAATATGTCTTGTCCGATTTGAATATAATTTCGCCAATGGAACCACCATAAAACTTATGATTTCATGAGATTAATTTGAAGTTAAAGATTCCTTTACTTAAGTATTTTCATTAAAAATTAAGTATCCCACCATTCATTTCCATTATCAGAATATGAAAAATCAATTTATTTAAAGTTGACATAAATCATAAATTTTAATTTAATTTTATCCAGAAGGCTACGTCATGGTGGTAATTACTGCCAAATTATTTCAAAATCCAGCAAAAAACAAGAAATATATTCACAATTTTGTTGTTGAAAAACGTGGACTTAGCCAATTTTAGTGGTCAAGTCAAATTTGCACCAAATGTGGTTTTCATCTACCTAATTTCAAGTAATATAATGGAGGTATCTTGTCAAATGTTTTATTTTTTGTTAAGAATAACTTGCATAGAAAATAATTTAATGCACATTTCAGCATATGCTGAAGGTATTTATGAAATAGTGTTCACATAAATCGATGAATCATTCAATTTTATTTAAAATCAGCTCCAAATCAGACCAACAGACAAACTTTGAGCAGCCATATAATTTAAAAGGTGTAAGTTAAATATATCATTTTCTGAAATTTAAATAAGCAAACTATATGTGAATACATTCTCATAAAACAAGAATCAATAGTGACGTTGATTGATTGAGTAATCTTTCTTAAAAATCCAACACAAGCTGAAATATTGATAAATTAACAACATTTTAGTGATTTTCAAGGTGTCATAATTTTTTTCGTAAAACCATTCAAACTGTTTTGTTATTGATTTTGTGTTGTACAACAAACAGGCTTGTCATACAATGCTTTTTAGTTATCCTGTATTACACCTGATGTTGATATTTGGGTTAAAAAATGGTCCATCAAGTAATTTTTTATATTTTCCCGATTTTTTAGGGGTAGAAAAAACTATTTTCCCCAATTTTGATTAATGTAGACTTTTTTTCTGTTACAATGTACACTAAAACCTGTATGAAAAACCAAAAATAAATTCTTTTGCAATTAGTTTGAGGTAAAATCATAAAATGACTGGACTATAAGGCCGAAAAGGGGTAGGGGCTGAGGGGTAGGGCCGAAAATGGGTAGGGGCTGAGGGATAGGGCCGAAAAGGGGTCAGCTTGTAACCAAGAAGCCTGATGGGCCTGTATCTTTCATCTTGTATTAATCTTGCAATCATAGTATTAAACCAGACTAATGATTGTAAGCAAAATATCAGCGCTATGACTCAGTCGTTCAAATTAAAAGAACATGTTATAATATAACAAAGAACATGTTATAATATAACAAAGAACATGTTATAATATAACAAAGAGCATGTTATAATATAACAATGAACATGTTATAATATAACAAAGAACATGTTATAATATAACAAAGAACATGTTATAATATAACAAAGAACATGTTATAATATAACAAAGAGCATGTTATAATATAACAAAGAACATGTTATAATTTAACAAAGAACATGTTATGATATAACAAAGAACATGTTATAATATAACAAAGAACAGCGGCGCAGCTGCCATGTAAGCACATAAGCCATAACACCTATGGTCATAACAAATGACGTCTTTATGACCTTATATGATTGTTTTGGATATTGACTTTTCGGTCAGTTCGAACAAAATGACAGCAAAATAATTGATGATGAGCCTGTTAAACTATGCGAAATTATGCTGAAGAAAATAAGCGAGATTTCTAACTACAGCTGTGCAAAATCACATTACATAATACTTATTTACAGAGACGTGTATGTAACACAGATGGCTTTTATGTCTCTGTTATTACTTACTAACGAGTAAATGACTTAAGAAACATATGTATATTAATTTTGTTTTCAAGACATACTATCATTTTATTTTTACATTAATGATTTGTATAATGACACGACCAAATGGCACCATTTGAAGTAACTGCTAATAAACGCTCGCAGGGCTTGCACATTAAAATACCTCCAGCTGCGCCCCTGAAGAACATGGTACATGTATAATATAACGCTATAATTAAGCTACTGGCCGAACATCGTTATTCTGGGCCTTATGGTTTTTAGGAAGAGGAATATTGAAGATTTTTAACTCATCTGACCTCTACGACACTGAAAAATGTTGAAGGTCGTTCACAAAAAGTTAAATGTATTTGACTTCTGTATGACAGTCGAACAAGGGGATTAATATGAACAAACTTTTAAGATATATATAAAGAACTGACCAGACTGACTGGCGCTTTGTTTTCTAAGAATGCTGCTTGTCACATATCATCGTTCATTGTATATTTGTAATTCAGAAGAAGTTGTTAAAATTATTTGATATCTGTGACCTTGAATATTTGATCAAACTTAGTAGTCTTATATCCCTGCACTTACTGACCAATTCTCATCACCATGTCAAGAAGAGGTCATTATAAGCTTTCATATTTATTTGACACCTGTGACCTTTAATAAAAGTAGAGGTCATTCATTTATAACGCGAAATAAAAACAACGTTATACAGCGAAACTTACCGTCGTTTTAACGCAAAAAAACAACGCTTTATAGCAAACCGTACAACTGTACCGTCGTTATTGCGCGAAATAAAACAGTGTTATACAATAAAACGAACCGTCGTTATAACGCGAAATAAAAACAACGTTATACAGCGAAACTTACCGTCGTTTTAACGCAAAAAAACAACGTTTTATAGCAAAACGTTCCGTCGTTATTACGCGAAATAATAACAACGTTATTCAGCAAAACGAACAGTCGTTATAACGCGAAATAAAACAGCGTTATACAGCAAACGAACCGTCGTTATAACGCGAAATAAAACAGCTTTATACAGCAAACGAACCGTCGTTATAACGCGAAATAAAACAGCTTTATACAGCAAACGAACCGTCGTTATAACGCGAAATAAAAACAGCGTTATACAGCAAAACGTACCGTCGTTATAACGCGAAATAAAACAGCGTTATACAGCAAACGAACCGTCGTTATAACGCGAAATAAAAACAGCGTTATACAGCAAACGAACCGTCGTTATAACGCGAAATAAAAACAGCGTTATACAGCAAACGAACCGTCGTTATAACGCGAAATAAAAACAGCGTTATACTACAAAACGTACCGTCGTTATAACGCGAAATAAAACAGCGTTATACAGCAAACGAACCGTCGTTATAACGCGAAATAAAAACAGCGTTATACAGCAAACGAACCGTCGTTATAACGCGAAATAAAAACAGCGTTATACAGCAAAACGTACCGTCGTTATAACGCGAAATAAAACAGCGTTATACAGCAAACGAACCGTCGTTATAACGCGAAATAAAAACAGCGTTATACAGCAAAACGTACCGTCGTTATAACGCGAAATAAAAACAACGTTATTCAGCAAAACGAACCGTCGTTATAACGCGAAATAAAACAGCGTTATACAGCAAACGAACCGTCGTTATAACGCGAAATAAAAACAGCGTTATACAGCAAAACGTACCGTCGTTATAACGCGAAATAAAAACAACGTAATAACGTAAAATAAAGACATTATAATGCAAACATCGAGGTCGTTATAACTTACAACAACACGTAGCGGTGTAACTTTATATGCGTAATACACAGACCACGAAACTAGAATTCGCGAGGAAGGCATAAAACTACTTTTACAAATAAAGTTTTAGAATTTTCTCTTAAATAGACATGTTCTTATTCATATCAGAATTTGATATATGAATTAGTGAGACTATATAGTATGCATTATGTTATGTGATGATAATTATGTGTTTGTGGTGTATCTATGGACACGGGTTTATATTTAAACTGTTAAAATTCGTCTGCTGTTCATCTGCCTTTACAATAAAAAATGTTTAGAATGGAAAGGAGTATTTACGGCGGCGTATTAGGGCCACTATGCAAATTTTATCTTGTACGTACACTGTACAACATAATATCTTGCATGTACAAGTTAGTATCTTGTACGTACAACTTAGTATCTTGTACGTACATGTACAAGATAAGTCCATGGAACTCTCTAGTCATGGATGCTCAATATTCCCATATGTTACGTACCGTGTACCCCGTTTTCAAATACCAGGTATATAAATAGGAAGCTACGTCACCACAAAACGAGAATCAAAACTGGTGTATTACGTAGGGTCGAGCGTCCTTAATTCAGAGCAGTTGTTACTACAATAAGGGTTTATTAAACAATTTTCTACCACAATACCCTCTGTTATTCCACTCTCAGACCATTGTATAAACGTGCTGACTGTTGAATAAATATATGTTATATAACACTAGTGGAATATGACCTTCCGGACTTTGATTGGTTGAGAAGTTGAACTTTGACCGGAAATGTGGATTGTTGACGACGTCATCGATTGTTGACGTCGTCACAACTTGGCGGGAATGTATTCGAGATGATGTGATTTCCCGCAAATCTGCGATTCACTCCAGAAAACAACACTGCAACTGCCGACTGAAAATCATTGTGGTAGAAACAGGTAACACGACTCGTGGTTATTGGATATGGAATTTATTTCACTCTCGTTAATTATTTTTTAAAAGTTACAAAAGACACTCGCTAAAGCTCGTGTCTTTTGTAACTTTTAAAAAATAATTAACTCGAGTGAAATAAATTCCATATCCAACAACCACTCGTTGTGTAACCTCTATATAGCTTTCTTCGGAGGGATATATCCAGAATTGTGTCCCTGGTATTTTCTCGTAGCGGTAGCCCAAGGGAAAATAAAACTGACCTTGGACATAGTTCTGGATACATCTGACACAGAAGGCCATAAACGTTTTATTATACTGAAATAAACAATATATTGGATAACACAAACATATTTTTAATTCATTTTCAACAGAAGCAAATCACCCGTAAAATACCAGTGAAATATCACATTTGAGTGAAAGCAGTTACTTTTTAACATATTCAGTGGTTTGTTTAACACATTTCCGAGTTATCCATGTCCGAAGTCCTCAATAAAAACATGACACTTCCATTGTTACGTAAAGTTGAAGCGGTGGACGAGACTTGGCGCTATTTCCCTCGGGTTATTGCCCACTGGCACGCGTGCTGGCACCATGGTTATTCCTTGGGCTTATTCGCCGACGACGTCTATTTCTGTGGTATATCCGATTCATGAAATGTCAGGTGACAGGTATGTGATTAATGAAGATTAGATGCAAAGACGTTATTGTTTGCTTATTTATTTAGACATCTATTGATTTATTTGTTTTTGAAATACGAAGCAAAATCTTCAAAATTCTCCACAAGTTCAATTAGAAACATAAAATAATAATATTCCCCGATTTATGTGAAATTTCAATCTCTCAAAATGCATACACGTGTAAAACTTCCCAAGACAGTACAGCGTACCTGTATTTATCTATACAAAGAGGACTAGTTTATTTAAAGTTCACTTAACATGTTTGAAAAGGCTATGTTACGTGCCAGTTTGTAACAACTTTTTTAAAATGTAATTAACCTAACCAATTTCTGACAAGGTAACTGCTTCAATGTGTTACAAAACAACTATTGGTGTTAAAAGTGCGTGTCTTGCTGCGGTCCGTACACATATCAATGTTTTAACCCCTTTTGAATTCATTTAGAATTTATCTTTTTATCTCCAAGGCACAGTGCCCTTGTACATTTTTTAAACACAAATCTGGTAATTCACTCAATGTCTAGCTTTAGTCTAATACGTGGATGATAGAGACATTCATGAGTTTACCAGTGGTTTCAGGTTTTGCAAATGTCAGGATCAAAGCTTAAATAAGGCCTTGACATTTGCGGTATTCTTGCACTTCAACTGGATATTTCTGTCAATCTGTTCATATTTTATGAAGACTTTTACATTTTATATGAAAAATATATTTCTGTAGGGTGAAAACAAAACAAATGAAACTAAACCTGGGTCGCTCTTAGATCTCCGGTTTGCGGTATGAAAATGTAGTCGTCAATTGCATATCGACTTTGAGTGCCATAAAACGAGAGAGGATTGCTTCATGAATGAAACAACATCGTGTTGTCCACAATGTCAGAATTACTTCATTAGGCCTACGAATGTTAATTTATATGATTTAAAATATCTTTTGTTAACTTAAATACAAATTGGATTGTTGTTACAAATTGGCACGCATTAAGGCTATGCTCCAAACAGTCTATCACTGTTTTCATGTCCACAATTTCCCTGCATCGTACAAGATACTAACTTGTACGTGTAATATGTATTTTGTTGTACGTACAAGTGTAATGTCCAGCTAGGTATATGAGGGGGAAATACTGCCTAATTGGCACGCTAGCTTTTTCAGTCATGCGGTATAACCCGGGGACCCGTTCACGCTAGTTAAGCAATGGTGGGCGTGGTCAGTTGTTGGATGGGTGACCGCCTGCACGTTACATTTGGTGGCAGCGTAGTGACTGAGTGATCATGTAAGGTCAGTTCCCGAGTGGTTTGGGAAGGTGCATTGATACACAGGGAAGAACCTACGGATTCCCAGGCCAAGTCTCGGGACGAGACTTCTCGGAGGGGGGAATAATGTAATGTCTAGCTAGGTATATGAGGGGGAAATACTGCCTTACTGGCAAGCTAGCTTTTTCAGTCATGCGGTGTAACCCGGGGACCCGTTCACGCTAGTTAATCAACGGTGAGCGTGGTCAGTAGTTGGATAGGTGACCGTCTACACGTTACACAAGATACTTAGTTGTCAGGGGCGTAGCTGGAGGTATTTTGATGTGCAAGCCCCGCGACGTTTATATTTTGGGGAGAGGGTACTTCAGTGTGTTGGGGGGATCATATTTGGACTTCAAATTGTGCCATTGTTGTTGACTTGTTTAAATCATCGTTGTCTGGCCTATCCTTATACAAATTATTAATCCGAAAATGGAATTCGATATGTTTTATTTCCATGAGGTATGGAAACAAAATCTTTATCCATACCTTTCTTATGTCATTAACGCGTCAGTTAGTAAAACCAGAGACATTTACATGTAAAACCATCTTTGATATACATACATCTCTGTTTATAAGTATATGTGTTCTGTGCAGGACTCAGAAAGTAAGAACTCGTGCTTTTGTTCTTTAGCATAATTTTGTATAATTCGAACAGGCTTAGTTTCACGAAAAATCTCCATAGAAAAGCATTAAAGAATTAACGGGAAAATCTATAGTTAAAGGAATTTTCCTTAATTTCTGTAGTGCTTTCCTATGGAGCTGACAGTGCAAGTTAAAAGCTTTAAATTAAGATTTGAAAAAAAATCGAATTGTGATTACTCCGAATACTTCCGAGATGTTCCCTACATTGACCATGTGTCTTCCGGTTTTCGTAACCAAGGAAGTGGCCGACATTTTTGATTTACCCTTGCTTGGTAACGTACATAGACACCCTTGGGTATAAAAGCACCAATAGTTGTAAAATCAGTTTCATTCCGACACTGCCCTCTCGCCGTAGCACGTCTTTTACAGGTACAGAAACTCTGTACACTTTACGTTACGGCTCGTTTTCGTGTGTTTATTTTACGAATATGGATATGGATATTGGAAAGTCAATTATGAATGTGAAATGAAATTGTAATAAAAACATCCATATCGCCATGAAACTTACGACAAAATAACACAACATTATGTAATATATGTTGCAAGTGAAACAAACAAATGGCTAATTAACGCGTATGCCTACCTTTTTGATATCCAACTAGTACTAACATCCAGCGTAGACACCATAATAATTCCAAAGAAAACCATGAGAATGGTTCAAATATATAATTTCACATTGTTGAATACACACCTGGGTGTGCCGTGTTTTACACGTGCTTGCTTGTCAAGCGTCAACATGACCAAGACTAAGAGTTTGTACGTGGATGCGATTATATGCACGTGAAAGACCGGCGATATATATTGGATTTATGGAAGTATTTTCAGTGATATGCCTTGTATTTCGGATACACAATTTCAAAATGTGTTATTAGTAACAACAAGCATGGCGGTATTGTGGTTCAAAGTCTACAGGTGAGTGCGTTTGATTTTAGACAGCGGTTGCCGAGTGCGCGGAGCACAGAATGTTGTGACGGTCAGGAGTACTTTGAAAACCGGTTTTACAGGTTATGGCCTTTATATACCCACCGGGACCCATACTCGTTACCAAGCAGTGGCAAAACTAAAATGTCGGCACTTCCTTAGAAACGATGGCCGGAACAGATAGGGACGATCTCAAAACTAGAAAAAAAATCCAACTTTTTTTTTAAAAATATTAATTGACAGCTTTTTAAGTTGCATTGTCTGCTTTAACTTAAGGAATTTCGCCCGGGCTCATTAATAATTGTATTTGCTGACATTTTGTTTGAACCGAAATGTAGTAAAAATTAGCCCTTCTATTATTACTCTTAGAATGATAAAAGGGTAATTTTTTAATACTAAATCTAATACAGATTTACTAAAAAAAAAAATCGATAAAACTAGAGGCAAAATAGAAACAAAGAAAAGATTTACATGGACACCCTTGTAAAAGTACAAGAGAATAAGACTAAGTGTTCCGGAAGAGTAAGCGTCTTCTACTTCATCGACGACAACTGCCATGTCACATCAATGTAAACGTCAGGTTCTCAAAGTGAGAAACGAGTCCTCATTGTCAATAAAAACAAGGGAGAACACTAATGAGCATATTCTAAAACGTCCTTCTTCATATCACTTAAAGATACAGAATATGTCCCATGAAACCAAGATGGCGACCATAAAACTTGCCCGTAGTCTTCATCAACTTGAACCTCTCCTTTCCCTGTGCCATAAGTTTGTTCGTCAACAGCTGATATATATCACTAAAGCCTAATATGACAAAATTTTATAAAAAAAGTCGGCCTAAATGAAGGTAGTTTCAAACTGATGCTTGTTTGGATGTCGTTTGGTATTCATTTGCATACGAATTTTCTCACGATAAAGCCATTACCTATATTGTCGTAGTAAGCTGTATTATAAATAATATTTGAATTATGTTGACTGCGGTCTCCGACATCTTGTACGAGTATATATGATTTAATATGTATGTGTATTGTAATCCTATATGCTGTTGCATACGGAATAAGATAAAATTGAAGTATTTATAGCTAACAAACTTTCTGCAGCCTAATATGTTAATCTGACGCGTCGAAAAAAAGGAGTAACACTATCAGTGGACTTTTAAGAATATAAGTTGAATTATGAAATTTCTCGACTTTGATACACATACTTTGGAAAATGAGGTGCAAGCACGGGCTTATGTGCTTACATGGCAGCTACGCCCCTGAAGTTGTACGTATAAGATACTAAATTGTACGTACAAGATATTATGTTGTACATTCAGGATACTAAGTTGTACGTACAATATAATAAGTTGTACGTACAAGATACTAAGTTGTACGTACAATATAATAAGTTGTACGTACAATATAATAAGTTGTACGTACAATATAATAAGTTGTACGTACAATATAATAAGTTGTACGTACAAGATACTAAGTTGTACGTACAATATAATAAGTTGTACGTACAAGATACTAAGTTGTACGTACAATATAATAAGTTGTACGTACAAGATACTAAGTTGTACGTACAATATAATAAGTTGTACGTACAATATAATAAGTTGTACGTACAATATAATAAGTTGTACGTACAGTATAATAAGTTGTACGTACAATATAATAAGTTGTACGTACAAGATGCTATGTTGTACGTACAAGATAGTATGTTGTACGTACAAGATAAATTTATTTTCATAGTGGCCCTATACGTTACCGTAAGCATCCAATCAAAGTCCGGAAAAAAGCCGTGTTTACGTTTAGATTGTTTTTATTTATTACTGGGTACAGCCGATATACGCTGTAAGGCCTGTGTTAACTAGGGGCGTCCTGCACTGGATTTTAATCGAAAAAGATGGCAGTGAAAATTACAGGACGAATACTTCCTTACTTAAGTTGGTGTATGGGCAATGGAGGTAAGTGATGAGGACGAAGTTATACAGTGTTACGTTTACAGAAATACAATGTTTATGTCTGAAAAGGACAAGGTTATACATGTACAGTGTTTTGCATCATCGAGTACAATGTTTATATCCCTGGAGTACAAGTTTGTATGTGATACTGACGAGGTGTATACAATGTTTATATCCCTGTAGTACAATGTTGTATGTAATACTGACGAGGTGTATACAATGTTTATATCCCTGTAGTACAATGTTGTATGTGATAATGACGTGGTGTATACAATGTTTATATCCCTGTAGTACAATGTTGTGTGTGATACTGACGAGGTGTATACAATGTTTATATTCCTGTAGTACAATGTTGTATGTAATACTGACGAGGTGTATACAATGTTTATATCTCTGTAGTACAATGTTGTGTGTGATACTGACGGGGTGTACACAATGTTTATATCTCTGTAGTACAATGTTTATATCCCTGTAGTACAATGTTGTATGTGATACTGACGAGGTGTACACAATGTTTATATCCCTGTAGTACAATGTTTATATCCCTGTAGTACGATGTTGTATGTGATACTGACGAGGTGTATACAATGTTTATATCACTGTAGTACAATGTTGTATGTGATACTGACGAGGTGTATACAATGTTTATATCTCTGTAGTACAATGTTGTGTGTGATACTGACGGGGTGTACACAATGTTTATATATCTGTAGTACAATGTTTATATCCCTGTAGTACAATGTTGTATGTGATACTGACGAGGTGTACACAATGTTTATATCCCTGTAGTACAATGTTTATATCCCTGTAGTACGATGTTGTATGTGATACTGACGAGGTGTATACAATGTTTATATCACTGTAGTACAATGTTGTATGTGATACTGACGAGGTGTATACAATGTTTATATCTCTGTAGTACAATGTTGTATGTGATACTGACGGGGTGTATACAATGTTTATATCCCTGTAGTACAATGTTGTATGTGATACTGACGAGGTGTATACAATGTTTATATCTCTGTAGTACAATGTTGTATGTGATACTGACGGGGTGTATACAATGTTTATATCCCTGTAGTACAATGTTGTATGTGATACTGACGAGGTGTATACAATGTTTATATCTCTGTAGTACAATGTTATATGTGATACTGACGAGGTGTATACAATGTTTATATCCCTGTAGTACAATGTTGTAAGTGATACTGACGAGGTGTATACAATGTTTATATCCCTGTAGTACAATGTTGTGTGTGATACTGACGGGGTGTATACAATGTTTATATCCCTGTAGTACAATGTTTATATCTCTGTAGTACAATGTTGTAAGTGATACTGACGAGGTGTATACAATGTTTATATCCCTGTAGTACAATGTTGTGTGTGATACTGACGGGGTGTATACAATGTTTATATCCCTGTAGTACAATGTTGTATGTGATACTGACGGGGTGTATACAATGTTTATATCCCTGTAGTACAATGTTGTGTGTGATACTGACGAGGTGTATACAATGTTTATATCCCTGTAGTACAATGTTGTGTGTGATACTGACGGGGTGTATACAATGTTTATATCCCTGTAGTACAATGTTGTATGTGATACTGACGAGGTTTATACAATGTTTATATCTCTGTAGTACAATGTTGTATGTGATACTGACGAGGTGTATACAATGTTTATATCTCTGTAGTACAATGTTTATATCTCTGTAGTACAATGTTTATATCTCTGTAGTACAATGTTGTGTGTGATACTGACGAGGTGTATACAATGTTTATATCCCTGTAGTACAATGTTGTATGTGATACTGACGGGGTGTATACAATGTTTATATCCCTGTAGTACGATGTTGTGTGTGATACTGACGAGGTGTATACAATGTTTATATATCTGTAGTACAATGTTTATATCTCTGTAGTACAATGTTGTGTGTGATACTGACGAGGTGTACACAATGTTTATATCTCTGTAGTACAATATTTATATCTCTGTAGTACAATGTTTATATCTCTGTAGTACAATGTTGTGTGTGATACTGACGAGGTGTATACAATGTTTATATCCCTGTAGTACAATGTTTATATCTCTGTAGTACAATGTTGTGTGTGATACTGACGGGGTGTATACAATGTTTATATCCCTGTAGTACAATGTTGTGTGTGATACTGACGGGGTGTATACAATGTTTATATCCCTGTAGTACAATGTTTATATCTCTGTAGTACAATGTTGTATGTGATACTGACGAGGTGTATACAATGTTTATATATCTGTAGTAAAATGTTGTAAGTGATACTGACGGGGTGTATACAATGTTTATATCCCTGTAGTACAATGTTGTATGTCATACTGACGAGGTGTATACAATGTTTATATCCCTGTAGTACAATGTTGTATGTGATACTGACGAGGTGTATACAATGTTTATATCCCTGTAGTACAATGTTGTGTGTGATACTGACGGGGTGTATACAATGTTTATATCTCTATAGTACAATGTTGTATGTGATACTGACGGGTTGTATACAATGTTTATATCCCTGTAGTACAATGTTGTGTGTGATACTGACGAGGTTTATACAATGTTTATATCCCTGTAGTACAATGTTGTATGTGATACTGACGAGGTGTATACAATGTTTATATCTCTGTAGTACAATGTTGTGTGTGATACTGACGGGGTGTACACAATATTTATATCTCTGTAGTACAATGTTGTATGTGATACTGACGAGGTGTACATAATGTTTACATGTTTATATCTCTGTAGTACAATGTTGTATGTGATACTGACGAGGTGTACACAATATTTATATCCCTGTAGTACAATGTTGTATGTGATACTGACGAGGTGTACACAATGTATATATCTCTGTAGTACAATGTTGTATGTGATACTGACGAGGTATATACAATGTTTATATCTCTGTAGTACAATGTTGTATGTGATACTGACGAGGTGTATACAATGTTTATATCTCTGTAGTACAATGTTGTATGTGATACTGACGAGGTGTACACAATGTATATATCCCTGTAGTACAATGTTGTATGTGATACTGACGAGATATACACAATGTATATATCCCTGTAGTACAATGTTGTATGTGATACTGACGAGATGTACACAATGTATATATCCCTGTGTAACAATGTTGTTTGCGATGCTTACGTAGTATATTTAACGTACAACTTCATAATACTGATGTCCGTAAATTGTTTGTGTTTTATTATACATGTAGTCATATAATACATAGTCTTTGAGGAGAAGTCATATTCAACTTTACATAACCCGAGATATCGACCGTGAATTTAACACTTGAAAACAGCCGTCTATTATTCCTGCTAGTTTTTAATCGTTTTCTGTCATGGTATACTTACTCTGAGATGGGGTATTATGATTCAACATGCTTCAACGATTTGTATGAGGCTCTGAAAGAGGATAGTTTTACCACACACTATATAGAGGGCAACGTCCTGAATAAGGCCGTTGTTTCTCAAAGTTTTCTTATAGTTCGACCAACCAATTATTTTCGTAAAATATACATTATGCACTTTGCGATTCATGTTATTTACAGTACAGATACAATTGTAGTAGTAATAAACTGAAATAAATTAAATAATAAAGAAACTACCTCCTGTCTATAACTATCACCTGTCTATAACTATCACCTGTCTATAACTATCACCTGTCTATATCTACCACCTGTCTATAACTATCACCTGTCTATAACTATCACCTGTCTATAACTATCACCTGTCTATAACTATCACCTGTCTATAACTACCACATGTCTATAACTATCACCTGTCTATAACTATCACCTGTCTATAACTACCCCTATCTATATCTACCACCTGTCTATAAGTACCACCTGTCTATATCTTCCACCGGTATATACCTACCACCTGTCTATATCTTCCACTATCTATATCTACCACCTGTCTATAACTACCACTATCTATATCTACCACCTGTCTATATCTATCAACTGTGTATAACCACCACCTGTCTATAACTACCACATGTCTATATCTACCACCTGTCTATAACTACCACTATCTATATCTACCACCTGTCTATAACTACCACCTGTGTATAACCACCACCTGTCTATAACTACCACATGTCTATATCTACCACCTGTCTATAACTACCACTATCTATATCTTCCACCTGTCTATATCTATCAACTGTGTATAACCAACACCTGTCTATAACTATCAACTTTCTATATCTACCACCTGTCTATAAGTACCCCATGTCTATAACTATCACCTGTCTATATCTACCTCCTGTCTATAACTACCCAATGTCTATAACTATCACCTGTCTATAACTATCAACTATCTATAACTACCACCTGTGTATAACCACCACCAGTCTATAACTACCCCATGTCTATAACTACCGCCTGTCTGTAACTACCACCTGGCTATATCTACCACCTGTCTATATCTACCTCCTGTCTATAACTATCACCTGTCTATAACTACCACCTGTGTATAAGTATCACCTGTCTATATTTACCACCTGCCTATATCTACCACCTGTCTATATCTTCCACCGGTATATAACTACCACCTGTCTATATCTTCGACCTGTCAATAAGTACCACCTGTCTGTAACTACCACCTGTCTATATCTACCACCTGTCTATATCTACCACCTGTCTATAACTACCACCTGTCTATATCTACCACCTGTCAATAAGTAACACCTGTCTATATCTTCCACCTGTATATACCTACCACCTGTCTATATCTACCACCTGTCAATAAGTACCACCTGTCTATATCTACCACCTGTCAATAAGTACCACCTGTCTATATCTTCCACCGGTATATTCCGACCACCTGTCTATATCTACCACCTGTCAATAAGTACCACCTGTCTATATCTTCCACCGGTATATACCTACCACCTGTCTATATCTACCACCTGTCAATAAGTACCACCTGTCTATATCTACCACCTGTCAATAAGTACTACCTGTCTATATCTTCCACTGGTATATAACTACCACCTGTCTATAACTACCACCTGCCTATATCTACCACCTGTCAATCAGTACCAACTGTCTATATCTTCCACCGGTATATAACTATCACCTGTCTATATCTACCACCTGTCAATAAGTACCACCTGTCTATATCTTCCACCGGTATATAACTACCACCTGTCTATATATACCACCTGTCAATAAGTACCACCTGTCTATATCTACCACCTGTCAATAAGTACCACCTGTCTATATCTACCACCTGTCTATAACTACCACCTGTCTATATCTTCCACCTGTCAATAAGTACCACCTGTCTATATCTTCCACCGGTATATACCTACCACCTGTCTATATCTAACACCTGTCAATAAGTACCACCTGTCTATATCTACCACCTGTCAATAAGTACCACCTGTCTATATCTTCCACTGGTATATAACTACAACCTGTCTATAACAACCACCTGCCTATATCTACCACCTGTCAATCAGTACCACCTGTCTATATCTTCCACCGGTATATAACTACCACCTGTCTATATCTACCACCTGTCAATAAGTACCACCTGTCTATATCTACCACCTGTCAATAAGTGCCACCTGTCTATATCTACCACCTGTCTATATCTACCCATGTAACTACAATCTGTGCTTTAAATTGCTGTGACTGACTGTTAATTGCTATGAAAATAGGCTCTTTATTTCTATGAAAATGTGTTTTTATGCTATGAAATGTGCGTTTGATTGCTGTGAAAAAGTGTGTTTTATTGCTATGGTTTTTTTTGTAACACCAACGAAATTCCTATCTGAAATTGTATTAAAATGTTCTAATACCATCTCACTGTCGTTTATCATCAGGTACTAAGATGGCCCTCAGCAGACAGATCAAGTCCACAAACCGAACGTGTTTAGCCAGCAACTGTCGAGGTTTGTCTGTATGTATAACGAACATAAATAAGAGAATACCGAAGCTTTAACAAAATCATAATCCAAACTCAAAATCGGTTAAACCAGGGGCAAAATATAAACAAAGGAAAGATGTACATAGAGACCCTTGTTAAAGTACAACAGAATAAGACCAGGTGTTCCGGAAGAGTAAACGTCTTCTGCTTCATCGACGAAACCCGCAATGTAAATCTTTGTCACATCCAAAATAAACATCAAAATGAGAACCGAGTATCCTTGTCAATCAGAACAAGTAAACACACTAATGAGCAAACTCAAAAACGTCCATCTTCATATCACTTAAAGATACAGAATATTTCTCAATGAGACAAAGATAGCGACCATAAAACTGATATAGTCCATAGTTTTGATCAACCTGCATCTCTCGAATCCTTGTGTTGTTAGTTTGTTTTGTCAGCAGTCGACATCGATCACGAAAATCCCGATATTTAGAGTAAGCCCTAGAATATCGAATCAAATGCGACATGTAAACACCATACTAGGAGAAGCAGGGATGTAACTATCAAAAAATGGAAAGTTCTCGATCGGAAAATTTAAATTATCACGTTTATCGTATAGCTTAGTAGTAAACTGTCCATGTAAGTTGAAGTAGAGATCGAGGTAAGCAGCTGATGTAGAAGAGGCTGTTGTGTCCTTTATTTCAAGTTCAGAATGGTATATACGATCGACGTGGTCAGCAAACGTCTTGCCGTTTATAGACAACACATCGTCGATATATCTGAAAGTGAAATTTAAAAATTGGCAAGATTTCTGTTACCTGTCCTGATTAGCTCTTCCACGAATTCAGTCTCGTATGAAAACAAAAACAAGTCAGCTAAGAGTGGGACACAGTTTGTTCCCATGGGAATGCCAACAGTCTGCTGGAAAAATCTTTCCTCAGAACTCAACAAAAATAATGTCGACCAGTCATTTAATCATCCGTACTATATGTTCTTCAATATATTTCCTTTTAGCTTTTGTCGTGTTTTTCACAAAGTATGCTCCAAGATTGCTCACTACCATATATTTGTATCGTTGTTCGCCTTTCTTGGGAAAAAAAACCTCTCATAATGAGAGACCCAAGACGTTCTTTCAATTTTGTATGAGGAATGGTAGTGTATAGGGTGGAAAAATCAAATGTTTTGACCGAAAAGACATTTTTTAGGAGGGGGTGTTCAAGATTGTTCAAAAGATTTTTTGAGTTTTTCAAAATCCACATCCCATTAATTTTACTTCTGGAGTATACAATGTCAAAATAAGACTGAAACCCTGATTTTATGGTACTAAGAATGGTAGTAAGAAGTTTTGATAATGGCTTGGTCGAGCAATTAGCAGAGACGGCGATAAAACATTGCTTATAAGGATCTTTGTGTAGTTTCGGTATCCAATAAAGACAAGGTAGGTCCGAGTCTTGCTCATTTAACCACCAACTGTCGTGGTTTGTCTGTATGTATAACGAATGTTACGTGGTTAGCCAGTAACTGTCGCGGTTTGTCTGTACGTATAACGAACGTTACGTGTTTTGCCACCTACTGTTGAGGTTTGTCTGTATGTATAACGAACGTTACGTGTTTAGCCAGTAACTTTCGAGGTTTGTCTGTATGTATAACGAATGTTAGTGTTTAGCAGTAACTTTCGAGGTTTGTCTGTATGTATAACGAACGTTAGTGTTTAGCAGTAACTGTCGAGGTTTGTCTGTATGTATAACGAACGTTACGTGGTTATCCACCTACTGTCGAGGTTTGTCTGTATGTATAACGAACGTTACGTGTTTAGCCAGTAACTGTCAAGGTTTGTCTGTATGTATAACGAATGTTAGTGTTTAGCAGTAACTGTCGAGGTTTGTCTGTATGTATAACGAATGTTACGTGGTTATCCACCTACTGTCGAGGTTTGTCTGTATGTATAACGAACGTTACGTGTTGAGCAGTAACTGTCGAGGTTTGTCTGTATGTATAACGAACGTTACGTGTTTAGCCAGTAACTGTCGAGGTTTGTCTGTATGTATAACGAATGTTACGTGTTAAGCTAGTAACTGTCGAGGTTTGTCTGTATGTATAACGAATGTTACGTGTTAAGCTAGTAACTGTCGAGGTTTGTCTGTATGTATAACGAACGTTACGTGTTTAGCCAGTAACTGTCGCGGTTTGTCTGTACGTATAACGAACGTTACGTGTTTTGCCACCTACTGTTGAGGTTTGTCTGTATGTATAACGAACGTTACGTGTTTAGCCAGTAACTTTCGAGGTTTGTCTGTATGTATAACGAATGTTAGTGTTTAGCAGTAACTGTCGAGGTTTGTCTGTATGTATAACGAATGTTACGTGGTTATCCACCTACTGTCGAGGTTTGTCTGTATGTATAACGAACGTTACGTGTTTAGCCAGTAACTGTCAAGGTTTGTCTGTATGTATAACGAATGTTAGTGTTTAGCAGTAACTGTCGAGGTTTGTCTGTATGTATAACGAATGTTACGTGGTTATCCACCTACTGTCGAGGTTTGTCTGTATGTATAACGAACGTTAGTGTTTAGCAGTAACTGTCGAGGTTTGTCTGTATGTATAACGAACGTTACGTGTTTAGCCAGTAACTGTCGAGGTTTGTCTGTATGTATAACGAATGTTACGTGTTAAGCTAGTAACTGTCGAGGTTTGTCTGTATGTATAACGAATGTTACGTGTTAAGCTAGTAACTGTCGAGGTTTGTCTGTATGTATAACGAACGTTACGTGTTTAGCAAGCAACTGTCGAGGTTTGTCTGTATGTATAACGAACGTTACGTGTTTAGCAAGCAACTGTTGAGGTTTGTCTGTACGTATAACGAACGTTACGTGGTTATCCACCTACT
This sequence comes from Mimachlamys varia, assembly GCA_947623455.1. Classification (NCBI taxonomy): domain Eukaryota; kingdom Metazoa; phylum Mollusca; class Bivalvia; order Pectinida; family Pectinidae; genus Mimachlamys; species Mimachlamys varia. Next base: position 2,533,779 of record OX392531.1, on the reverse strand, counting down.
GTCGAGGTTTGTCTGTATGTATAACGAATGTTACGTGTTTAGCTAGTAACTGTCAAGGTTTGTCTGTATGTATAACGAATGTTACGTGTTTAGCTAGTAACTGTCGAGGTTTGTCTGTATGTATAACGAACGTTACGTGTTTAGCCAGTAACTGTCAAGGTTTGTCTGTATGTATAACGAACGTTACGTGTTTAGCAGTAACTGTCGAGGTTTGTCTGTATGTATAACGAACGTTACGTGTTTAGCAGTAACTGTCGAGGTTTGTCTGTATGTATAACGAATGTTACGTGTTTAGCTAGTAACTGTCGAGGTTTGTCTGTATGTATAACGAATGTTACGTGTTAAGCTAGTAACTGTCGAGGTTTGTCTGTATGTATAACGAACGTTACGTGTTTAGCCAGTAACTGTCAAGGTTTGTCTGTATGTATAACGTATGTTAGTGTTTAGCAGTAACTGTCGAGGTTTGTCTGTATGTATAACGAATGTTAGTGTGTAGCAGTAACTGTCGAGGTTTGTCTGTATGTATAACGAATGTTACGTGGTTATCCACCTACTGTCGAGGTTTGTCTGTATGTATAACGAACGTTACGTGTTTAGCCAGTAACTGTCAAGGTTTGTCTGTATGTATAACGAATGTTAGTGTTGAGCAGTAACTGTCGAGGTTTGTCTGTATGTATAACGAATGTTACGTGTTAAGCTAGTAACTGTCGAGGTTTGTCTGTATGTATAACGAACGTTACGTGTTTAGCCAGTAACTGTCAAGGTTTGTCTGTATGTATAACGAATGTTAGTGTTTAGCAGTAACTGTCGAGGTTTGTCTGTATGTATAACGAATGTTAGTGTGTAGCAGTAACTGTCGAGGTTTGTCTGTATGTATAACGAATGTTACGTGTTTAGCAAGCAACTGTCGAGGTTTGTCTGTATGTATAACGAACGTTACGTGTTTAGCCAGTAACTGTCAAGGTTTGTCTGTATGTATAACGAATGTTAGTGTTGAGCAGTAACTGTCGAGGTTTGTCTGTATGTATAACGAATGTTACGTGGTTATCCACCTACTGTCGAGGTTTGTCTGTATGTATAACGAACGTTAGTGTTTAGCAGTAACTGTCGAGGTTTGTCTGTATGTATAACGAATGTTACGTGTTAAGCTAGTAACTGTCGAGGTTTGTCTGTATGTATAACGAATGTTACGTGTTAAGCTAGTAACTGTCGAGGTTTGTCTGTATGTATAACGAACGTTACGTGTTTAGCAAGCAACTGTCGAGGTTTGTCTGTATGTATAACGAACGTTACGTGTTTAGCAAGCAACTGTTGAGGTTTGTCTGTACGTATAACGAACGTTACGTGGTTATCCACCTACTGTCGAGGTTTGTCTGTATGTATAACGAACGTTACGTGTTTAGCCAGTAACTGTCAAGGTTTGTCTGTATGTATAACGAATGTTAGTGTTTAGCAGTAACTGTCGAGGTTTGTCTGTATGTATAACGAATGTTACGTGGTTATCCACCTACTGTCGAGGTTTGTCTGTATGTATAACGAACGTTACGTGTTGAGCAGTAACTGTCGAGGTTTGTCTGTATGTATAACGAACGTTACGTGTTTAGCCAGTAACTGTCGAGGTTTGTCTGTATGTATAACGAATGTTACGTGTTAAGCTAGTAACTGTCGAGGTTTGTCTGTATGTATAACGAATGTTACGTGTTAAGCTAGTAACTGTCGAGGTTTGTCTGTATGTATAACGAACGTTACGTGTTTAGCCAGTAACTGTCGCGGTTTGTCTGTACGTATAACGAACGTTACGTGTTTTGCCACCTACTGTTGAGGTTTGTCTGTATGTATAACGAACGTTACGTGTTTAGCCAGTAACTTTCGAGGTTTGTCTGTATGTATAACGAATGTTAGTGTTTAGCAGTAACTGTCGAGGTTTGTCTGTATGTATAACGAATGTTACGTGGTTATCCACCTACTGTCGAGGTTTGTCTGTATGTATAACGAACGTTACGTGTTTAGCCAGTAACTGTCAAGGTTTGTCTGTATGTATAACGAATGTTAGTGTTTAGCAGTAACTGTCGAGGTTTGTCTGTATGTATAACGAATGTTACGTGGTTATCCACCTACTGTCGAGGTTTGTCTGTATGTATAACGAACGTTAGTGTTTAGCAGTAACTGTCGAGGTTTGTCTGTATGTATAACGAACGTTACGTGTTTAGCCAGTAACTGTCGAGGTTTGTCTGTATGTATAACGAATGTTACGTGTTAAGCTAGTAACTGTCGAGGTTTGTCTGTATGTATAACGAATGTTACGTGTTAAGCTAGTAACTGTCGAGGTTTGTCTGTATGTATAACGAACGTTACGTGTTTAGCAAGCAACTGTCGAGGTTTGTCTGTATGTATAACGAACGTTACGTGTTTAGCAAGCAACTGTTGAGGTTTGTCTGTACGTATAACGAACGTTACGTGGTTATCCACCTACTGTCGAGGTTTGTCTGTATGTATAACGAATGTTACGTGTTTAGCTAGTAACTGTCAAGGTTTGTCTGTATGTCTAACGAATGTTACGTGTTTAGCTAGTAACTGTCGAGGTTTGTCTGTATGTATAACGAACGTTACGTGTTTAGCCAGTAACTGTCAAGGTTTGTCTGTATGTATAACGAACGTTACGTGTTTAGCAGTAACTGTCGAGGTTTGTCTGTATGTATAACGAACGTTACGTGTTTAGCAGTAACTGTCGAGGTTTGTCTGTATGTATAACGAATGTTACGTGTTTAGCTAGTAACTGTCGAGGTTTGTCTGTATGTATAACGAATGTTACGTGTTAAGCTAGTAACTGTCGAGGTTTGTCTGTATGTATAACGAACGTTACGTGTTTAGCCAGTAACTGTCAAGGTTTGTCTGTATGTATAACGAATGTTAGTGTTTAGCAGTAACTGTCGAGGTTTGTCTGTATGTATAACGAATGTTAGTGTGTAGCAGTAACTGTCGAGGTTTGTCTGTATGTATAACGAATGTTACGTGGTTATCCACCTACTGTCGAGGTTTGTCTGTATGTATAACGAACGTTACGTGTTTAGCCAGTAACTGTCAAGGTTTGTCTGTATGTATAACGAATGTTAGTGTTGAGCAGTAACTGTCGAGGTTTGTCTGTATGTATAACGAATGTTACGTGGTTATCCACCTACTGTCGAGGTTTGTCTGTATGTATAACGAACATTAGTGTTTAGCAGTAACTGTCGAGGTTTGTCTGTATGTATAACGAATGTTACGTGTTAAGCTAGTAACTGTCGAGGTTTGTCTGTATGTATAACGAATGTTACGTGTTAAGCTAGTAACTGTCGAGGTTTGTCTGTATGTATAACGAACGTTACGTGTTTAGCAAGCAACTGTCGAGGTTTGTCTGTATGTATAACGAACGTTACGTGTTTAGCAAGCAACTGTTGAGGTTTGTCTGTACGTATAACGAACGTTACGTGGTTATCCACCTACTGTCGAGGTTTGTCTGTATGTATAACGAATGTTACGTGTTTAGCTAGTAACTGTCAAGGTTTGTCTGTATGTATAACGAATGTTACGTGTTTAGCTAGTAACTGTCGAGGTTTGTCTGTATGTATAACGAACGTTACGTGTTTAGCAAGCAACTGTCGAGGTTTGTCTGTATGTATAACGAACGTTACGTGTTTAGCAAGCAACTGTCGAGGTTTGTCTGTATGTATAACGAACGTTACGTGTTTAGCCACCAACTGTCGAGGTTTGTCTGTAAGGATTACGAATGTTACGTGGTTAACATTACGTGATTATAAGAATTATAAGAAATAATTTGTCTTTTTTGTTGTTTACTGGTGTGTAAACTGATTTTTTCTACAGATATTTCAACATAACGCGCTGGTGCGCGTCATTTAAAATATCTGTATAAAAGATCAGTTTACACAACAGTAAACAACAAAAAAGACAAATTATTTCTTAAGTAACTGTCGTGGTTTGTCTGTATGCATAACGAATGTTACGTGTTTACTGTCGAGGGTTTTCTGTATGTATTACGAACGATGCAGAAAGAAATTAAGTGTAAATCACAATTCATACTCAAATTAAAACCGATTATTGTCTGATAAATTGACGCCGGCTGAATATTTCAAAAACATGAATCATGGGTAGATAGGGTAGATAGTATAGCAGTTTGTAATTAGTATTTAGTATCATTGAATATATCTTAAAGCCAATATTATTTTCGCACGTGGTTAGCCAGCTTCCAAACTGTATGCGCTCTCCGGCATGCTGTAATGAACATTCGACTGAATTAAAAAGTGTTAAATATTTTTGCATGTGGATATATTCGAGGAGATTTAATGGAGGCGAAATAAGGGAACATATCCGCACCGCGAACAATTCCACTTTAACAGTATATGTATTTGTTTGCCAGTAACTTTCTTGAGCTATGAAAACAACTATAAAAGCTTTCAAAATCGTCGAAAGAGTTCTGACTTTCTGATTTGTTAAACACTTATGACACCAATATTTAACAGACTTAACACCAATATTTAGTGGATCAGAACCCTTTAGACTTAACACCAATATTTAGTGGATCAGAACCCTTTAGACTTAACACCAATATTTAGTGGATCAGAACCCTTTAAACTAACCACTGAACAACATCCTGGTTTATTGTAATCAATTTACTGCATTTGATTCATTCAGGCCGCTGTCACACGTGGTGTCCAGGTTACCACTGACGGGAAGGTGGTGGAGTTGTCCTGGGCAGACGGAACCAGGTCCAGGTAATAATCCTTTCATATTTAATAAATCATTCCCAAACTTCCAGGGCACTGTTGTTTTGAAGGTGATTATCTGAATTACTAGTTTACAATATTTTCCAACCGTTCATAATTCTGACAATATACAAGGTGCAATCACTAAACTGTCATGTAAATTGACTTACTGGATATGTGCTAGCCAATTCAATAGTTCGGTTTTAAAGTTACAGGAGAATTAAAATTTACACTAATCACTGATTAAGCTAATCACTTTTTGAACAACTGGGCCCTGATTGCGTGTATGCCGCTTTGAGAATTGGTTTTCGTTTCTTAAATTTGGGCTCAGACTGTGTGAATCTAGCTGTCTGCATACCTCCCCTCGTTGGTTAAGGAGATATTTAGCTCGCCGATTTTGAAAGCTCTGCTGAACATATCAACAACCCTCTTTTGGTCTCTATATAGAAATTTGCCGTAACCTATATACCTCTTTGTTGATGGTTTAGAGCATTCACCTTTCTGTGTGATCTACATCATCGAAAACCCACGGTACACTTCTCTGACGCTTGCATATGAAGTGTACCGTGGGTTTCCGACGACGCTTCCCGTGTGGCTGCGACACTTGTAAGTGTAGACAATACAGATTATCTGTAAGTGTAGACAATACAGATTATCTCTGTAATGTATCTGACCCAGGTTCCACGCCGTGTGGCTGGAACACTTGTAAGTGTAGACAATGCATATTATCCCTGTAATGTATCTGACCCAGGTTTCACGCCGTGTGGCTACGACAATTGTAAGTGTAGACAATACAGATTATCCCTGTAATGTATCTGACCCAGGTTTCACGCCGTTTGGCTACGACAATTGTAAGTGTAGACAATACAGATTATCCCTGTAATGTATCTGACCCAGGTTCCACGCCGTATGGCTACGACAATTGTAAGTGTAGACAATACAGATTATCCCTGTAATGTATCTGACCCAGGTTTCACGCCGTTTGGCTACGACAATTGTAAGTGTAGACAATACAGATTATCCCTGTAATGTATCTGACCCAGGTTCCACGCCGTTTGGCTACGACAATTGTAAGTGTAGACAATACAGATTATCCCTGTAATGTATCTGATCCAGGTTCCACGCCGCGTGGCTACGACAATTGTAAGTGTAGACCCTGTAATGTTTCTGATCCAGGTTCCACGCCGCGTGGCTACGACACTGTTGTAAGTGTAGACAATGCTACAACCCGGATTCCGAACAGCCTATCATATATGTACACAAGCTACCGATGGATATCCGCCTCAACAACGCCAGTATAACAGGTGAGTTCAATACCTGTAGTTACCATTTTTAGAAAATTTTCCTCTAATAAAAAAACAACAAAAAACAATAGCATTTTTTACTTCTCAGAATTTAGCTAAAATAATGTATCTATCGGGTATACTTTTTCAATGAATAGAACATCCATCGGCCCGGACGGTTTGTGGTATCCAGCGTAACAAGTATGACGTGTCATAATAGTAATGACATCAACAATCGGTCAACGACATTCATAGGCGTATGAATGCCAACTGAATTTGGTAAAGGTATAAGAAGCAATGCCATGCAATGGTAAATATAAGATGACGTATCTTACCGCTTTATGCTATTTACTGGGTCTTAATCAAGTAAGGAACCGCCAAGACCTTTGGATATTTACGAGTAAACTCAGTTTCAGTAGCTCCAATACTCTGGGATATTCAATGTTTAATATCCCCATTAAACAAGATATCTGATCACCCTAACCCAGCCTGTTTCGTATTGATTAATGGAATGATGTTAGATTTTTTGCAGTTCCTTTAATTCTAAGATAAAAGATAATGTTATAACTTATTATAGCTAATTTGTCTTCACATGCCTATATTTCCTGATAGAAGAATTTAAAAATAAGAAAGGTTTCGTCATAAGTATTAAGAAAGACGTGCATCATATATACTTTGGCTTATAAATAATGAAACAAAAAATCGCCTTCGATTGGAGATGATGATTATGTAGTTTTATTCAATCTTGTATGATTTTGCGCTATTGAAAGTAGCAGTTGGTATAAAATGCTTGCAGTTTTACTTGTCAGTTCTGTTCCAGCAATGTAGTATCCGTATATCGTGGTTGTTTTAGATGTAGTATCCGTATATCGTGGTTGTTTTAGATGACGGAAATTTGTCGGTGAACTTTAAAGATGGGAACCATTTAGGGACGTTTACTCTGGACTTCCTCCGGAAATATTGCTACTCTAACGAACAACTTGCTCAGAAGAAATCAGCAGCGAAGATAAATCCAGAACACGTGGTAGGTCGTACAGGTATTTTGCGCCAACACCTGTCTCTGTATACAATATGAAGTCACATATTCATATTCCATATGTTTACCTACATACATGACATTTAAGATATGTGGAGTAGAATAATGTTGTTGCACATTTGCCTGCGAAATACAACCTACATGATGGCTCTCCATCTTCTTTTTTACTACCTACACCTATACCCGTAATAATGAATAATACTTCGAGGTTCTTATATACAACTTTATCACAACATCAAATAAAGCGGTTCACAAATTATTATCTGTGGTCATTGGGCCTTAGCAACCAGCTAATATCGTTCTTAACTCCCTAGTGAGCATATACAACCGGTGTTTTGTAAACATTTTCTTCAGGTTGGAAAATATAATTTATGTAGAGGTCATTTTACACTACCAATAAATATCTTATGTGACGTTTCGATGACTAGTACGATATGTACCCTACTGAGTAAACTCAAACAAAAGTGAAGGAATCTTGCTCAATGATACAACACAAGTGTCATGGCCAGGACTCGAACTGGCAACCAATCCATCACGAGCCCGACTTCCTACCACTAGACCACAAGGCCTCCATAAGGGCCCCTTTATATTTCATTGGTATCATCTCTTGTCTCACCATCACACCAAGATATGGGTCTCCCTCATAACTGGATATGTCCAACATACCCAGATTGGACTATAATTCAATAACCATCCATAAATCTTAAACCAGCCATACTTCATTTCCCCTGCATGGGCCCACCCCAGTTCTTTTCTCTGCTCCCACAAACCTTGAGAGGTCGCCGAGAACTTGCTGTCATACACGTTTTAATTGTTACAAACTATCTCATACATGGCGCCTACATCTGCCCTGTAGATAGGGGGTAAGAATTATACCTGTTGCCCTCACCGCATGATTCGTAGGTGGCGACTAAACTTTCTCCTTCCTAATATCTTCATTGGCACTGCCTCGATCGCCTTCGCCTCAAGTTGCGTTTGCCCCGTGAAAGGAAGTCCTTGGGTTCTGTCCCTTGGCCAAAACATACCAGAATCTAGAAAAGGGGTATATACCCCTCCCTGATTGTTGTTCAGTATTATCGGAGTGGGCTGACTCGGCAGTATGCGTCACTTTGGTAGTACTTTATTACTAGATAACATTTCCGAGCTAATACAAGGAGGCTTACACGAATATACCACGGCCTCCCAAATACACACACAATCAGCACATACACTACGTTGCATACACTAGGATGAATGATCTTAGTTGCTTACTCATTCAAACCTGAAATTTCATAGTGAACTATTCCAACATTTGAACTGGAAGAGTTCAAATTTGTGCCCCAGGGTACATGAGTTAATATAACTTAAGTAAAACCAAACGAATGTCTACATGTGAGGGGGTGGGGGAGGCGAGAAACGTGTCATAGAAACTGTTACCTTACTTCTATTGTTTGAACTATAAAGTTTAATTTGAACTTACGGTTTCTGTTGTAAGCCATTTGAAAATTCCCCTATATATAGATGTGAAAAGCCCGTCAAATTGTTCACCAACAATTTCTAGTTCGAATTGTTTTTAATAGTGTTATATCGACAATTGTTAAAATTACATTTTGTATGTAACAGGGAGTGGTTCCAGCTCTCCAATGGAGTGACGTGGAGGACAGCGAGGAGGGCTTATACAGGTAAAACCTGATAGGTGGATCACTTCTTAGTGGATCAGCTAGTGTAGAGGAGGGCTTATACAGGTAAAAACTGATAGGAGGACCACTTCTTAGTGGATCAGCTAGTGTAGAGGAGGGCTTATACAGGTAAAACCTGATAGGAGAACCACTTCTTAGTGGATCAGCTAGTGTAGAGGAGGGCTTATACAGGTAAAACCTGATAGGTGGATCACTTCTTAGTGGATCAGCTAGTGTAGAGGAGGGCTTATACAGGTAAAACCTGATAGGTGGATCACTTCTTAGTGGATCAGCTAGTGTAGAGGAGGGCTTATACTGGTAAAACCTGATAGGTGGATCACTTCTTAGTGGATCAGCTAGTGTAGAGGAGGGCTTTTACTGGTAAAACCTGATAGGTGGATCACTTCTTAGTGGATCAGCTAGTGTAGAGGAGGGCTTATACAGGTAAAACCTGATAGGTGGATCACTTCTTAGTGGATCAGCTAGTGTAGAGGAGGGCTTATACAGGTAAAACCTGATAGGTGGATCACTTCTTAGTGGATCAGCTAGTGTAGAGGAGGGCTTATACAGGCAAAACCTTATAGGAGGACCACTTCTTAGTGGATCAGCTAGTGTAGAGGAGGGCTTATACAGGTAAAACCTGATAGGTGGATCACTTCTTAGTGGATCAGCTAGTGTAGAGGAGGGCTTATACAGGTAAAACCTGATAGGTGGATCACTTCTTAGTGGATCAGCTAGTGTAGAGGAGGGCTTATACAGGTAAAACCTGATAGGAGGACCACTTCTTAGTGGATCAGCTAGTGTAGAGGAGGGCTTATACAGGTAAAACCTGATAGGTGGATCACTTCTTAGTGGATCAGCTAGTGTAGAGGAGGGCTTATACTGGTAAAACCTGATAGGAGGACCACTTCTTAGTGGATCAGCTAGTGTAGAGGAGGGCTTATACAGGTAAAACCTGATAGGTGGATCACTTCTTAGTGGATCAGCTAGTGTAGAGGAGGGCTTATACTGGTAAAACCTGATAGGTGGATCACTTCTTAGTGGATCAGCTAGTGTAGAGCAGGGCTTATACAGGTAAAACCTGATAGGTGGATCTATTCTTAGTGGATCAGCTAGTGTAGAGGAGAGCTTATACTGGTAAAACCTGATAGGTGGATCACTTCTTAGTGGATCAGCTAGTGTAGAGGAGGGCTTATACAGGTAAAACCTGATAGGTGGATCACTTCTTAGTGGATCAGCTGGTGTAGAGGAGGGCTTATACAGGTAAAACCTGATAGGTGGATCACTTCTTAGTGGATCAGCTAGTGTAGAGGAGGGCTTATACAGGTAAAACCTGATAGGTGGATCACTTCTTAGTGGATCAGCTAGTGTAGAGGAGGGCTTATACAGGTAAAACCTTATAGGAGGACCACTTCTTAGTGGATCAGCTAGTGTAGAGGAGGGCTTATACAGGTAAAACCTGATAGGTGGACCACTTCTTAGTGGATCAGCTAGTGTAGACGACGGCTTATACAGGTAAAACCTGATAGGAGGACCAAATCTTAGTGGATCAGCTAGTGTAGAGGAGGGCTTATACAGGTAAAACCTGATAGGAGGACCACTTCTTAGTGGATCAGCTAGTTTAGAGGAGGGCTTATACAGGTAAAACCTGATAGGTGGACCACTTCTTAGTGGATCAGCTAGTGTAGAGGAGGGCTTATACAGGTAAAACCTGATAGGTGGATCACTTCTTAGTGGATCAGCTAGTGTAGAGGAGGGCTTATACAGGTAAAACCTTATAGGAGGACCACTTCTTAGTGGATCAGCTAGTGTAGAGGAGGGCTTATACAGGTAAAACCTGATAGGTGGATCACTTCTTAGTGGATCAGCTAGTGTAGAGGAGGGCTTATACAGGTAAAACCTGATAGGTGGATCACTTCTTAGTGGATCAGCTAGTGTAGAGGAGGGCTTATACAGGCAAAACCTTATACGAGGACCACTTCTTAGTGGATCAGCTAGTGTAGAGGAGGGCTTATACTGGTAAAACCTGATAGGTGGATCACTTCTTAGTGGATCAGCTAGTGTAGAGGAGGGCTTATACAGGTAAAACCTGATAGGTGGATCACTTCTTAGTGGATCAGCTAGTGTAGAGGAGGGCTTATACAGGTAAGACCTGATAGGAGGACCAAATCTTAGTGGATCAGCTAGTGTAGAGGAGGGCTTATACAGGTAAAACCTGATAGGTGGATCACTTCTTAGTGGATCAGCTAGTGTAGAGGAGGGCTTATACTGGTAAAACCTGATAGGAGGACCACTTCTTAGTGGATCAGCTAGTGTAGAGGAGGGCTTATACAGGTAAAACCTGATAGGTGGATCACTTCTTAGTGGATCAGCTAGTGTAGAGGAGGGCTTATACTGGTAAAACCTTATAGGTGGATCACTTCTTAGTGGATCAGCTAGTGTAGAGCAGGGCTTATACAGGTAAAACCTGATAGGTGGATCACTTCTTAGTGGATCAGCTAGTGTAGAGGAGGGCTTATACTGGTAAAACCTGATAGGTGGATCACTTCTTAGTGGATCAGCTAGTGTAGAGGAGGGCTTATACAGGTAAAACCTGATAGGTGGATCACTTCTTAGTGGATCAGCTAGTGTAGAGGAGGGCTTATACAGGTAAAACCTGATAGGTGGATCACTTCTTAGTGGATCAGCTAGTGTAGAGGAGGGCTTATACAGGTAAAACCTGATAGGTGGATCACTTCTTAGTGGATCAGCTAGTGTAGAGGAGGGCTTATACAGGTAAAACCTTATAGGAGGACCACTTCTTAGTGGATCAGCTAGTGTAGAGGAGGGCTTATACAGGTAAAACCTGATAGGTGGACCACTTCTTAGTGGATCAGCTAGTGTAGACGACGGCTTATACAGGTAAAACCTGATAGGAGGACCAAATCTTAGTGGATCAGCTAGTGTAGAGGAGGGCTTATACAGGTAAAACCTGATAGGAGGACCACTTCTTAGTGGATCAGCTAGTGTAGAGGAGGGCTTATACAGGTAAAACCTGATAGGTGGATCACTTCTTAGTGGATCAGCTTGTGTAGAGGAGGGCTTATACAGGTAAAACCTGATAGGAGGACCAAATCTTAGTGGATCAGCTAGTGTAGAGGAGGGCTTATACAGGTAAAACCTGATAGGAGGACCACTTCTTAGTGGATCAGCTAGTGTAGAGGAGGGCTTATACAGGTAAAACCTGATAGGTGGATCACTTCTTAGTGCATCAGCTAGTGTAGAGGAGGGCTTATACAGGTAAAACCTGATAGGAGGACCAAATCTTAGTGGATCAGCTAGTGTAGATGAAGCGAGGAGGGCTTATACAGGTAAAACCTTATAGGAGGATCACTTCTTAGTGCATCAGCTAGTTTAGAGGAGGGCTTATACAGGTAAAACCTGATAGGAGAACCACTTCTTAGTGGATCAGCTAGTGTAGACAAATCGTTCCATATACTTTGTATTGAGAGGTTTCTTTTCGTTTTGTTTTGAGAAACACTTCACAGAAGAAAATCTCGTCAGTTTTTATTGACCATGTAGTTGTTGATGGCGCACTTGATCTTATTAGTATACATTAGTATAGCGATAGTGACCTGAAACAGGAGAGGCAAGTACACGGCCAGGTCGGGGTTAAAACCTGGGACCTCTTCAAACTCTTAGACGGATGCTCTACCAAGTGAGCTATCTAGTCTTGGACGATCGACTCAGTTTGCTAAATTCATTCCTTCTTTCTTAAAGTCTTCATACCCGAAGACAGGGACAAAGACAACTATTTACAGCCCATGATCGGCTTTCCCCTTGCAAAGCATTAATCAGATGCTTGAAACATTGAAAGAAGGGTCGTCAGGGCACCAATGAGGCGGGAAATGAACAGCCGCGGACCAGGGCCCGTTTTCATGAAAACATAAATCTCATGCGCAAACATAGATTGTGTTGAGTTCTTGAGCCTATTTTCTTGTTCCCGTTATAAAACATTAGTTAAATCTTAATTTGTAAACTAGAAATTGTTGGCTAACAATTTGACGGGCTTTTCACACCTTTGTCAGATTTTGTCTTTGGTGAAAAGGAGGTAACTCTTACATATTCTAAGAACTACTTCCCTTTTACCACTGATAGACAGTAAACCATTTTAATACAAAGAATATATAGGGAAATTTTCAAAATGGCTTACTTCCTTAACCGTAAGTGCTATCAAGACACCGAAGGTATCAATATCATCGGAATGACATGCTCTATTGATCTGTAGAAAAATAAAACAAAAGTAATAAAAAAATGAAAAAATCTAAAAATAGATGAACTTTGACCTCTGTCGCGCTTTTTTACAAGACATATTTTGTGGTAACTTGTAGAAGAAAAAAGTTGTCCCCAAATGGAATCTACAATAATATACCTTTGAAACATCTGAACATTAAATGGTTATTGAGATATAGCCATTTTAACATTTTAAAGAATGACGTCATAGCGGCCATCTTGGATTTTGAATCAATTTAAAAATATCAAACTTTAGTCGGGACTATCTATCGATCATTTTAGAGAAGTTTGAGCTGAATCCCACTAGTGGAATTTGAGAAGAAGTTTAAAATGTGAAATGGTTTTTAACATAGAATATATAGGGAAATGTTCACAATGGCGTAATACCTTAACCGGAAGTGCTATCAAGACACCGAAGGTATCAATATCATCGGAATGTATTACTCTATTGATCGGTAGAAAAAGTTTTCGCAAATAATGAAAAATGAAAAATTTCTAAAAATAGATTAACTTTGACCTGTGCCCCGCTTTTTTACGAGACATATTTTGTTATAACTTATAGAAGAAAAAAGTTGTCCCCAGATGTATTCTACAATAATATACCTTTGAAACATCTGGACAATAAACAGTTATTGAGATATAGCCATTTAAACATTTTAAAGTATGACGTCATAGCGGCCATCTTGGATTTTGAATCAATTTAAAAATATCAAACTTTAGTCGGGACTATCCCACGATCATTTTAGACAAGTTTGAGCTGAATCCCACTGTTGGAATTTGAGAAGAAGTTTAAAATGTGAAATGGTTTTTTATATAGAATATATAGGGAAATTTTTTAAATGGCGTTTTACCTTAACCGGAAGTGCTATCAAGACACTGAAGGTATCAATATCATCGGAATGTCATACTCTATTGATCTGTAGAAAACGTTTTCACAAATAATGAAAAATGAAAAATTTCTAAAAATAGATTAACTTTGACCTCTGCCCCGCTTTTTTACGAGACATATTTTGTTATAACTTATAGAAGAAAAATGTTGTCCCCAGATGTATTCTACAATAATATACCTTTGAAACATCTGAACATTAAACGGTTATTGAGATATAGCCATTTTAACATTTTAAAGTATGACGTCATAGCGGCCATCTTGGATTTTGAATCAATTTAAAAATATCAAACTTTAGTCGGGACTATCCCACGATCATTTTAGACAAGTTTGAGCTGAATCCCACTGGTGGAATTTGAGAAGAAGTTTAAAATGTGAAATGGTTTTTAACATAGAATATATAGGGAAATGTTCACAATGGCGTTTTACCTTAACCGGAAGTGCTATCAAGACACCGAAGGTATCAATATCATCGGAATGTCATACTCTATTGATCTGTAGAAAAAGTTTTCACAAATAATGAAAAATGAAAAATTTCTAAAAATAGATTAACTTTGACCTCTGCCCCGCTTTTTTACGGGACATATTTTGTTATAACTTATAGAAGAAAAATGTTGTCCCCAGATGTATTCTACAATGATATACCTTTGAAACATCTGAACATTAAACGGTTATTGAGATATAGCCATTTTAACATTTTAAAGTATGACGTCATAGCGGCCATCTTGGATTTTGAATCAATTTAAAAATATCAAACTTTAGTCGGGACTATCCCACGATCATTTTAAACAAGTTTGAGCTGAATCCCACTGTTGGAATTTGAGAAGAAGTTTAAAATGTGAAACAGTTTTTTATATAGATTATATAGGGGAAAATTACATATGGCGTATACCGGAAACCACATGTGTTACATAAAAACTAAACACATCAAATTCATCAGAATGACATTGTGTATAGATTGGTCAAAACAAATTTCAAAAAAAATTAAAATTAAAAAAAAAAAAAAAAAAAATTTTTTTTTGATTTTTGACCCAATGGCGAACTTTTTTATTTCAACTCCAAAGTACCTAAATGTGTGACAAAAAAAGTTAGATATGGCTTATGTCTACAATAATATCATTACAGAAACTCTGAACAGCCAACGGTCATTGAAATATGGCTATTTTAAAGTTTTTAACTTATGACGTCATGGCGGCCATCTTGGATTTTGGACCTACTTCGTTATGTTGCTGTCACCCCTTTGACTCATGCCATATACAATGGGCTTAACCGAATTGGCATACCTCTTACCATTTTTGCATAATAGTGTGCCAAAAATGAAATGCAGAAGAAGAATAATAATAATAATAATAACTAGAAATTGTTGGCTAACAATTTGACGGGCTTTTCACACCTTTGCCAGATTTTGTCTTTGGTGAAAGGGAGGTAACTCTTACATATTGTAAGAACTACTTCCCTTTTACCACTGATAGACAGTAAACCATTTTAATACAAAGAATATATAGGGAAATTTTCAAAATGGCTTACTTCCTTAACCGGAAGTGCTATCAAGACACCGAAGGTATCAATATCATCGGAATGACATACTCTATTGATCTGTAGAAAAATAAAACAAAAATAATGAAAAATGAAAAAACTCTAAAAATAGATTAACTTTGACCTCTGCTGCGCTTTTTTACGAGACATATTTTGTAATAACTTGTAGAAGAAGAAACTTTTCCCCAGATGTAATCTACAATAATATACCTTTGAAACATCTGAACATAAAACGGTTATTGAGATAAAGTTATTTTAACATTTTAAAGTATGACGTCATAGCGGCCATCTTGGATTTTGAATCAATTTAAAAAATATCAAACTTTAGTCGGGACTATCCCACAATCATTTTTGACAACTTTGAGCTGAATCCCACTGTTGGAATTTGAGAAGAAGTTTAAAATGTGAAACGATTCTTAACATAGAATATATAGGGAAATGTTCTCAATGGCGTAATACCTTAACCGGAAGTGCTATCAAGACACCGAAGATATCAATATCATCGGAATGACAAATTCTATTGATACCTGGAAGAATTTTTTTTAAATAGTAAAAAATGAAAAATTTCTAAAAATAGATTAACTTTGACCTCCGCTGCCCTTTTCGTACGAGACATATTTTACAATAACTTGTAGAACAAGAAATTTTTCCCCAGATGTAATCTACCATAAAATACCTTTAAAACATCTGGATATTAAATGGTTATTGAGATATAGCCATTTTAACATTTTAAAGTATGACGTCATAGCGGCCATCTTGGATTTTGAATCAATTTAAAAATATCAAACTTTAGTCGGGACTATCCCACGATCATTTTTGACAAGTTTGAGCTGAATCCCACTGTTGGAATTTGAGAAGAAGTTTAAAATGTAAAACGATTTTTAACATAGAATATATAGGGAAATGTTCACAATGGCGTAATTCCGAAACCGGAAGTGCTATCGAGACACCGAAGATATCAATATCATCGGAATGTCATACTCTATTGATCTCTGGAGGAATTTTTTAAAAATAGTAAAAAATGAAAAATTTCTAAAAATAGATTAACTTTGACCTCTGCTACGCTTTTTTACGAGACATATTTTGTAATAACTTGTAGAAGAAGAAACTTTTCCCCACATTTATTCTACAATAATATACCTTTGAAACATCTGATTATTAAACGGTTATTGAGATATAGCCATTTTAACATTTTGAAGTATGACGTCATAGCGGCCATCTTGGATTTTGAATCAATTTAAAAATATCAAACTTTAGTCAGAACTATCCCACGATCATTTTAAACAAGATTGAGTTGAATCCCACTGTTGGAATTTGAGAAGAAGTTTAAAATGTGAAACGGTTTTTTATATAGAATATATAGGGAAATGTTCACAATGGCGTAATACCTTAACCGGAAGTGCTATCAAGACACCGAAGGTATCAATATCATCGGGATGACATACTCTATTGATCTGTAGAAAAAGTTTTCACAAATAATGAAAAATGAAAAATTTCTAAAAATAGATTAACTTTGACCTCTGCCCCGCTTTTTTACGAGACATATTTTGTTATAAGTTATAGAAGAAAAAAGTTGTCCCCAGATGTATTCTACAATAATATAGATTTGAAACATCTGAACATTAAACGGTTATTGAGATATAGCCATTTAAACATTTTAAAGTATGACGTCATAGCGGCCATCTTGGATTTTGAATCAATTTAAAAATATCAAACTTTAGTCGGAACTATCCCACGATCATTTAAGATAAGTTTGAGCTGAATCCCACTGTTGGAATTTGAGAAGAAGTTTAAAATGTGAAACGGTTTTTTATATAGATTATATAGGGGAAAATTACATATGGCGTATACCGGAAACCACATGTGTTACATAAAAACTAAACACATCAAATTCATCAGAATGACATTGTGTATAGATTGGTCAAAACAAATTTCAAAAAAAATTAAAATTAAAAAAAAAAAAAAAAAAAAAAAATTTTTTTGATTTTTGACCCAGTGGCGAACTTTTTTATTTCAACTCCAAAGTACCTAAATGTGTGACAAAAAAAGTTAGATATGGCTTATGTCTACAATAATATCATTACAGAAACTCTGAACAGCCAACGGTCATTGAAATATGGCTATTTTAAAGTTTTTAACTTATGACGTCATGGCGGCCATCTTGGATTTTGGACCTACTTCGTTATGTTGCTGTCACCCCTTTGGCTCATGCCAAATACAATGGGCTTAACTGAATTGACATACCTCTTACCATTTTTGCATAATAGTGTGCCAAAAATGAAATGCAGAAGAAGAATAACTAGAAATTGTTTCTGAACAATTTGACGGGCTTTTCACACCTTTGTCAGATTTTGTCTTTGGTGAAAGGGAGGTAACTCTTACACATTGTAAGAACTACTTCCCTTTTACCACTGATAGACAGTAAACCATTTTAATACAAAGAATATATAGGGAAATTTTCAAAATGGCTTACTTCCTTAACCGGAAGTGCTATTAAGACACCGAAAGTATCAATATCATCGGAATGACATACTCTATTGATCTGTAGAAAAATAAAACAAAAATAATGAAAAATGAAAAAATTCTAAAAATAGATTAACTTTGACCTCTGCTGCGTTTTTTTACGAGACATATTTTGTAATAACTTGTAGAAGAAGAAACTTTTCCCCAGATGTAATCTACAATAATATACCTTTGAAACATCTGAACATTAAACGGTTATTGAGATATAGCCATTTTAACATTTTAAAGTATGACGTCATAGCGACCATCTTGGATTTTGAATCAATTTAAAAATATCAAACTTTAGTCGGAGATGACTATTTTTGACAAGTTTGAGCTGAATCCGACTGTTGGAATTTGAGAAGAAGTTTAAAATGTAATTCAGTTATTCAGATATAGCCATTTTAACCTTTTTTAAGTATGACATCATAGCGGCCATCTTGGATTTTGAATCAATTTAAAAATATCAAACTTTAGTCGGGACTATCCCACGATCATTTTAGACAAGTTTGAGCTGAATCCCACTAGTGGAATTTGAGAAGAAGTTTAAAATGTGAAATGGTTTTTAACATAGAATATATAGGGAAATGTTCACAATGGCGTAATACCTTAACCGGAAGTGCTATCAAGACACCGAAGGTATCAATATCATCGGAATGTCATACTCTATTGATCTGTAGAAAAAGTTTTCACAAATAATGAAAAATGAAAAATTTCTAAAAATAGATTAACTTTGACCTCTGCCTCGCTTTTTTACGAGACATATTTTGTTATAACTTATAGAAGAAAAAAGTTGTCCCCAGATGTATTCTACAATAATATACCTTTGAAACATCTGAACATTAAACGGTTATTGAGATATAGCCATTTTATTATTTTAAAGTATGACGTCATAGCGACCATCTTGGATTTTGAATCAATTTAAAAATATCAAACTTTAGTCGGGACTATCCCACAATCATTTTTGACAAGTTTGAGCTGAATCCCACTGTTGGAATTTGAGAAGAAGTTTAAAATGTAAAACGATTCTTAACATAGAATATATAGGGAAATGTTCTCAATAGCGTAATACCTTAACCGGAAGTGCTATCAAGACACCGAAGGTATCAATATCATTGGAATGTCATACTCTATTGATCTGTAGAAAAAGTTTTCACAAATAATGAAAAATGAAAAATTTCTAAAAATAGATTAACTTTGACCTCTGCCCCGCTTTTTTACGAGACATATTTTGTTATAACTTATAGAAGAAAAAAGTTTTCCCCAGATGTAATCTACAATAATATACCTTTGAAACATCTGAACATTAAACGGTTTTTGAGATATAGCCATTTAAACATTTTAAAGTATGACGTCATAGCGGCCATCTTGGATTTTGAATCAATTTAAAAATATCAAACTTTAGTCGGGACTATCCCACGATCATTTTAGACAAGTTTGAGCTGAATCCCATTAGTGGAATTTGAGAAGAAGTTTAAAATGTAAAATGGTTTTTAACATAGAATATATAGGGAAATGTTCACAATGGCGTAATACCTTAACCGGAAGTGCTATCAAGACACCGAAGGTATCAATATCATCGGAATGTCATACTCTATTGATCTGTAGAAAAAGTTTTCACAAATAATGAAAAATGAAAAATTTCTAAAAATAGATTAACTTTGACCTCTGCCCCGCTTTTTTACGAGACATATTTTGTTATAACTTATAGAAGAAAAAAGTTTTCCCCAGATGTATTCTACAATAATATACCTTTGAAACATCTGAACATTAAACGGTTATTGAGATATAGCCATTTTAACATTTTAAAGTATGACGTCATAGCGGCCATCTTGGATTTTGAATCAATTTAAAAATATCAAACTTTAGTCGGGACTATCCCACGATCATTTTAGACAAGTTTGAGCTGAATCCCACTGTTGGAATTTGAGAAGAAGTTTAAAATGTGAAACGGTTTTTTATATAGATTATATAGGGGGAAATTACATATGGCGTATACCGGAAACCACATGTGTTACATAAAAACTAAACACATCAAATTCATCAGAATGACATTGTGTATAGATTGGTCAAAACAAATTTCCAAAAAAATTAAAATTAAAAAAAAAAAAAAAAAAAATTTTTTTTTTGATTTTTGACCCAATGGCGAACTTTTTTATTTCAACTCCAAAGTACCTAAATGTGCGACAAAAAAAGTTAGATATGGCTTATGTCTACAATAATATCATTACAGAAACTCTGAACAGCCAACGGTCATTGAAATATGGCTATTTTAAAGTTTTTAACTTATGACGTCATGGCGGCCATCTTGGATTTTGGACCTACTTCGTTATGTTGCTGTCACCCCTTTGGCTCATGCCAAATACAATGGGCTTTACCGAATTGGCATACCTCTTACCATTTTTGCATAATAGTGTGCCAAAAATGAAATGCAGAAGAAGAATAATAATAATAATAATAATAATAATAATAATAATAAACAGAACAGAAACAATAGGTCTTTTCACCACATGGTGAAAAGCCCTAATAATAACTAGAAATTGTTGGCTAACAATTTGACGGGCTTTTCACACCTTTGCCAGATTTTGTCTTTGGTGAAAGGGAGGTAACTCTTACATATTGTAAGAACTACTTCCCTTTTACCACTGATAGACAGTAACCCATTTTAATACAAAGAATATATAGGGAAATTTTCAAAATGGCTTACTTCCTTAACCGGAAGTGCTATCAAGACACCGAAGGTATCAATATCATCGGAATGACATACTCTATTGATCTGTAGAAAAATAAAACAAAAATAATGAAAAATGAAAAAACTCTAAAAATAGATTAACTTTGACCTCTGCTGCGCTTTTTTACGAGACATATTTTGTAATAACTTGTAGAAGAAGAAACTTTTCCCCAGATGTAATCTACAATAATATACCTTTGAAACATCTGAACATAAAACGGTTATTGAGATAAAGTTATTTTAACATTTTAAAGTATGACGTCATAGCGGCCATCTTGGATTTTGAATCAATTTAAAAATATCAAACTTTAGTCGGGACTATCCCACGATCATTTTTGACAACTTTGAGCTGAATCCCACTGTTGGAATTTGAGAAGAAGTTTAAAATGTGAAACGATTCTTAACATAGAATATATAGGGAAATGTTCTCAATGGCGTAATACCTTAACCGGAAGTGCTATCAAGACACCGAAGATATCAATATCATCGGAATGACAAATTCTATTGATACCTGGAAGAATTTTTTTTAAATAGTAAAAAATGAAAAATTTCTAAAAATAGATTAACTTTGACCTCCGCTGCCCTTTTCGTACGAGACATATTTTACAATAACTTGTAGAACAAGAAATTTTTCCCCAGATGTAATCTACCATAAAATACCTTTAAAACATCTGGATATTAAATGGTTATTGAGATATAGCCATTTTAACATTTTAAAGTATGACGTCATAGCGGCCATCTTGGATTTTGAATCAATTTAAAAATATCAAACTTTAGTCGGGACTATCCCACGATCATTTTTGACAAGTTAAAGCTGAATCCCACTGTTGGAATTTGAGAAGAAGTTTAAAATGTAAAACGATTTTTAACATAGAATATATAGGGAAATGTTCACAATGGCGTAATTCCGAAACCGGAAGTGCTATCGAGACACCGAAGATATCAATATCATCGGAATGTCATACTCTATTGATCTTTGGAGGAATTTTTTAAAAATAAAAAAAAAATGAAAAATTTCTAAAAATAGATTAACTTTGACCTCTGCTACGCTTTTTTACGAGACATATTTTGTAATAACTTGTAGAAGAAGAAACTTTTCCCCACATTTATTCTACAATAATATACCTTTGAAACATCTGAACATTAAACGGTTATTGAGATATAGCCATTTTAACATTTTGAAGTATGACGTCATAGCGGCCATCTTGGATTTTGAATCAATTTAAAAATATCAAACTTTAGTCGGGACTATCCCACGATCATTTTTGACAAGTTAAAGCTGAATCCCACTGTTGGAATTTGAGAAGAAGTTTAAAATGTAAAACGATTTTTAACATAGAATATATAGGGAAATGTTCACAATGGCGTAATTCCGAAACCGGAAGTGCTATCGAGACACCGAAGATATCAATATCATCGGAATGTCATACTCTATTGATCTTTGGAGGAATTTTTTAAAAATAGTAAAAAATGAAAAAATTTCTAAAAATAGATTAACTTTGACCTCTGCTACGCTTTTTTACGAGACATATTTTGTAATAACTTGTAGAAGAAGAAACTTTTCCCCACATTTATTCTACAATAATATACCTTTGAAACATCTGAACATTAAACGGTTATTGAGATATAGCCATTTTAACATTTTGAAGTATGACGTCATAGCGGCCATCTTGGATTTTGAATCAATTTAAAAATATCAAACTTTAGTCGGGACTATCCCACGATCATTTTTGACAAGTTAAAGCTGAATCCCACTGTTGGAATTTGAGAAGAAGTTTAAAATGTAAAACGATTTTTAACATAGAATATATAGGGAAATGTTCACAATGGCGTAATTCCGAAACCGGAAGTGCTATCGAGACACCGAAGATATCAATATCATCGGAATGTCATACTCTATTGATCTTTGGAGGAATTTTTTAAAAATAGTAAAAAATGAAAAATTTCTAAAAATAGATTAACTTTGACCTCTGCTACGCTTTTTTACGAGACATATTTTGTAATAACTTGTAGAAGAAGAAACTTTTCCCCACATTTATTCTACAATAATATACCTTTGAAACATCTGAACATTAAACGGTTATTGAGATATAGCCATTTTAACATTTTGAAGTATGACGTCATAGCGGCCATCTTGGATTTTGAATCAATTTAAAAATATCAAACTTTAGTCAGAACTATCCCACGATCATTTTAAACAAGATTGAGTTGAATCCCACTGTTGGAATTTGAGAAGAAGTTTAAAATGTGAAACGGTTTTTTATATAGAATATATAGGGAAATGTTCACAATGGCGTAATACCTTAACCGGAAGTGCTATCAAGACACCGAAGGTATCAATATCATCGGGATGACATACTCTATTGATCTGTAGAAAAAGTTTTCACAAATAATGAAAAATGAAAAATTTCTAAAAATAGATTAACTTTGACCTCTGCCCCGCTTTTTTACGAGACATATTTTGTTATAACTTATAGAAGAAAAAAGTTGTCCCCAGATGTATTCTACAATAATATAGATTTGAAACATCTGAACATTAAACGGTTATTGAGATATAGCCATTTAAACATTTTAAAGTATGACGTCATAGCGGCCATCTTGGATTTTGAATCAATTTAAAAATATCAAACTTTAGTCGGAACTATCCCACGATCATTTTAGATAAGTTTAAGCTGAATCCCACTGTTGGAATTTGAGAAGAAGTTTAAAATGTGAAACGGTTTTTTATATAGATTATATAGGGGAAAATTACATATGGCGTATACCGGAAACCACATGTGTTACATAAAAACTAAACACATCAAATTCATCAGAATGACATTGTGTATAGATTGGTCAAAACAAATTTCAAAAAAAAATAAAATTAAAAAAAAAAAAAAAAAAAAATTTTTTTTTGATTTTTGACCCAGTGGCGAACTTTTTTATTTCAACTCCAAAGTACCTAAATGTGTGACAAAAAAAGTTAGATATGGCTTATGTCTACAATAATATCATTACAGAAACTCTGAACAGCCAACGGTCATTGAAATATGGCTATTTTAAAGTTTTTAACTTATGACGTCATGGCGGCCATCTTGGATTTTGGACCTACTTCGTTATGTTGCTGTCACCCCTTTGGCTCATGCCAAATACAATGGGCTTAACTGAATTGACATACCTCTTACCATTTTTGCATAATAGTGTGCCAAAAATGAAATGCAGAAGAAGAATAATAATAATAATAATAATAATAATAAACAGAACAGAAACAATAGGTCTTTTCACCACATGGTGAAAAGCCCTAATAATAATAATAATAATAAACAGAACAGAAACAATAGGTCTTTTCACCACATGGTGAAAAGCCCTAATAATAATAATAAACAGAACAGAAACAATAGGTCTTTTCACCACATGGTGAAAAGCCCTAACTAGAAATTGTTGGCTAACAATTTGATGGGCTTTTCACCTATAATCTATATCATTTCTGTTGGATTTTGAATCAACTTTAAAATTGCACACTTTTGTCGGGACTATCTCAGGATCAATTAATTTAAAATTTGATGGGATGAACAGATTCTTAAAATGGTAAGTATGAGTATTGAACTGCGTTAAGTTAGCATTCAAAGGTAATATGAATGCCTGCTGAAAGCTGTTCAATGCAAAATTAAGTGTAAGCATTTGAAAAGCTTTTCAAAGTCGTTAAAAAGGTTTTGTTAAGCCAATAATACCACTACATTTCCTCAGTTTAAGCCCTAATTACGGTTCGTTTAAAGCGCACAAAATGATCAGATAGTGATATATATATTTGCTGAGAAATGCATGTCCCAATTATCAAATGTTAATAGATTTTCATTATCTTCCGGTCGTAAAAGCACTTGTCCCGACAATGGGAAAATCTCTCCTCCAGTTTCATATGTTCCGACAATCAAATGAGATTTGTTTAAACATGTCCCGATAATCAAATGAGATATTTCTGCTACGATGTCTCGCTAATAACGTGTATAGATGTATTACAACGATAAAAAGAAGAAATTAAAAAAAAAAAACTCTGCTGAGTGTTCCGCCCAGGAATCGAACCCGGGTCTCTATCGTAATGAACTATAGCCTTACCATTTGAGCCAAAGCGGGTAGTAATACTGCGCATCCGTTAATTCACTAAGAAAGACCGTATTTTACACTATTAAGGACTCGCACAACTAAATGAGCCTATCACGGCGTGTTTCATCCCACGTTTGTAGTCCCCTAATGAAAATTTGTTCCGGCTAAGTACAGTGATTCTGAGTAATTTAAATAGGTAATTGTTGACATATTCTGCATTGAATGAAATCTACAGATATTTAACTTTACAAAAATGTATACTTTTGCTAGATTTTGATATGTGATTGCGGATTGATATGGGGTCAAATGTCAGAGGATGTCCCCGTCCCATTTCACTGGTTTGACATGTAAATTTCCAGTTGTCCGAAGCAGACGCCTGTAGCGAGCTAATATGCCAGTAAACTCCTCATAAAATGCCCCTTGAAGCCCTTGTCATGTACGCATGGAAGTTAATGCTGCTCCTCATTCTGTCGCTCATTAGTGTATTCAAAAAAAGATACAGTGTTGCAAGTTATACATTCCGATGACGTCACAATGTTTACAGTGACCCGCGGGTAGGTTTGTACTGGCTGACATGTAGACTTATTTTGTTGTTTTTTTTTAAACGTTTGCGATGACTTTGTTATGTTTAGATTGATGAGATAATATAGTATAATATCAAACAATACCAGATATGAATTTAGTTTCATGAAATACAATAAGTTTCGCGTTAGCCATCAACTTTCATTCTATCGGTCCAGCTGTGATCGGCCGTCGTAGCAACGATAGGCCTAAAGATCATATTGCACTGTACAATATAAAACTGTATAAAAAGTTACCAACTAAATGTACGAATATCCTTAGACGTACAATAAGATCTGCTTTATCTATGAAAACTATCTACATACAATTAGTAACCGGAATAACAGTCGATCGGGATGTGTGTATATGCAACTTTTTATTTACTGTTGCCAAGGAGTATAAAGAAAACACAGGAGAGTTCCAAAATTACGGTTTTTTATATAGATTATATAGGGGAAAATGCAAAACGGCGTAATACCTTAACCGTAAGTGGTATCAAGACACCGAAGGTATCAATATCATCGGAATGACATACTCTATTGATCAGTAGAAAAAGTTTTAAAAAATAATGAAAAATGAAAAATTTCTAAAAATAGGTTAACTTTGACCTCTGCTGCGCTGTTTTACGAGACATATTTTGTAATAACTTGTAGAACAAGAAATATTTCCCCAGATGCAATCTACAATTATATACCTTTGAAACATCTGGACATTAAACGGTTATTGAGATATAGCCATTTTAACCTTTTTAAAGTATGACGTCATAGCGGCCATCTTGGATTTTGAATCAATTTAAAAATATCAAACTTTAGTCGGGACTATCCCACGATCATTTTTGACAAGTTTGAGCTGAATCCCACTGTTGGAATTTGAGAAGAAGTTTAAAATGTAAAACGATTCTTAACATAGAATATATAGGGAAATGTTCTCAATAGCGTAATACCTTAACCGGAAGTGCTATCAAGACACCGAAGGTATCAATATCATCGGAATGTCATACTCTATTGATCTGTAGAAATAGTTTTCACAAATAAGGAAAAATGAAAAATTTCTAAAAATAGATTAACTTTGACCTCTGCCCCGCTTTTTTGCGAGACATATTTTGTTATAACTTATAGGAGAAAAAAGTTGTCCCCAGATGTAATCTACAATAATATACCTTTGAAACATCTGAACATTAAACGGTTATTGAGATATAGCCATTTAAACATTTTAAAGTATGACGTCATAGCGGCCATCTTGGATTTTGAATCAATTTAAAAATATCAAACTTTAGTCGGGACTATCCAACGATCATTTTAAACAAGTTTGAGCTGAATCCCATTAGTGGAATTTGAGAAGAAGTTTAAAATGTGAAATGGTTTTTAACATAGAATATATAGGGAAATGTTCACAATGGCGTAATACCTTAACCGGAAGTGCTATCAAGACACCGAAAGTATCAATATCATCGGAATGTCATACTCTATTGATCTGTAGAAAACGTTTTCACAAATAATGAAAAATGAAAAATTTCTAAAAATAGATTAACTTTGACCTCTGCCCCGCTTTTTTACGAGACATATTTTGTTATAACTTATAGAAGAAAAAAGTTGTCCCCAGATGTATTCTACAATAATATACCTTTGAAACATCTGAACATTAAACGGTTATTGAGATATAGCCATTTTAACATTTTAAAGTATGACGTCATAGCGGCCATCTTGGATTTTGAATCAATTTAAAAATATCAAACTTTAGTCGGGACTATCCCACGATCATTTTAGACAAGTTTGAGCTGAATCCCACTGTTGGAATTTGAGAAGAAGTTTAAAATGTGAAACGGTTTTTTATATAGATTATATAGGGGAAAATTACATATGGCGTATACCGGAAACCACATGTGTTAGATAAAAACTAAACACATCAAATTCATCAGAATGACATTGTGTATAGATTGGTCAAAACAAATTTCAAAAAAAATTAAAATTAAAAAAAAAAAAAAAAATTTTTTTTTGATTTTTGACCCAATGGCGAACTTTTTTATTTCAACTCCAAAGTACCTAAATGTGTGACAAAAAAAGTTAGATATGGCTTATGTCTACAATAATATCATTACAGAAACTCTGAACAGCCAACGGTCATTGAAATATGGCTATTTTAAAGTTTTTAACTTATGACGTCATGGCGGCCATCTTGGATTTTGGACCTACTTCGTTATGTTGCTGTCACCCCTTTGGCTCATGCCAAATACAATGGGCTTTACCGAATTGGCATACCTCTTACCATTTTTGCATAATAGTGTGCCAAAAATGAAATGCAGAAGAAGAATAATAATAATAACTAGAAATTGTTGGCTAACAATTTGATGGGCTTTTCACCTATAATCTATATCATTTCTGTTGGATTTTGAATCAACTTTAAAATTGCACACTTTTGTCGGGACTATCTCAGGATCAATTCATTTAAAATTTGATGGGATGAACAGATTCTTAAAATGGTAAGTAGGAGTATTGAACTGCGTTAAGTTTGCATTCAAAGGCAATATGAATGCCCGCTGAAAGCTGTTCAATGCAAAATTAAGTGTAAGCATTTGAAAAGCTTTT
Source organism: Mimachlamys varia (assembly GCA_947623455.1). Taxonomy (NCBI): domain Eukaryota; kingdom Metazoa; phylum Mollusca; class Bivalvia; order Pectinida; family Pectinidae; genus Mimachlamys; species Mimachlamys varia. The sequence goes on along the minus strand of OX392531.1, from coordinate 2,505,889 downwards.
CAAAGTCGTTAAAAAGGTTTTGTTAAGCCAATAATACCACTACATTTCCTCAGTTTAAGCCCTAATTACGGTTCGTTTAAAGCGCACAAAATGATCAGATAGTGATATATATATTTGCTGAGAAATGTATGTCCCAATTATCAAATGTTAACAGATTTTCAGTATCTTCCGGTCGTAAAAGCACTTGTCCCGACAATGGGAAAATCTCTCCTCCAGTTTCATATGTTCCGACAATCAAATGAGATTTGTTTAAACATGTCCCGATAATCAAATGAGATATTTCTGCTACGATGTCTCGATAATAACGTGTATAGATGTATTACAACGAAAAAAAAAGAAGAAATTAAAACAAAAAAACTCTGCTGAGTGTTCCGCCCAGGAATCGAACCCGGGTCTCTATCGTAATGAACTATAGCCTTACCATTTGAGCCAAAGCGGCTAGTTGTAATGCGCATCCGTTAATTCACTAAGAAAGACCGTATTTTACACTATTAAGGACTCGCACAACTAAATGAGCCTATCACGGCGTGTTTCATCCCACGTTTGTAGTCCCCTAATGAAAATTTGTTCCGGCTAAGTACAGTGATTCTGAGTAATTTAAATAGGTAATTGTTGACATATTCTGCATTGAATGAAATCTACAGATATTTAACTTTACAAAAATGTATACTTTTGCTAGATTTTGATATGTGATTGCGGATTGATATGGGGTCAAATGTCAGAGGATGTCCCCGTCCCATTTCACTGGTTTGACATGTAAATTTCCAGTTGTCCGAAGCAGACGCCTGTAGCGAGCTAATATGCCAGTAAACTCCTCATAAAATGCCCCTTGAAGCCCTTGTCATGTACGCATGGAAGTTAATGCTGCTCCTCATTCTGTCGCTCATTAGTGTATTCAAAAAAAGATACAGTGTTGCAAGTTATACATTCCGATGACGTCACAATGTTTACAGTGACCCGCGGGTAGGTTTGTACTGGCTGACATGTAGACTTATTTTGTTGTTTTTTTTTAAACGTTTGCGATGACTTTGTTATGTTTAGATTGATGAGATAATATAGTATAATATCAAACAATACCAGATATGAATTTAGTTTCATGAAATACAATAAGTTTCGCGTTAGCCATCAACTTTCATTCTATCGGTCCAGCTATGATCGGCCGTCGTAGCAACGATAGGCCTAAAGATCATATTGCACTGTACAATATAAAACTGTATAAAAAGTTACCAACTAAATGTACGAATATCCTTAGACGTACAATAAGATCTGCTTTATCTATGAAAACTATCTACATACAATTAGTAACCGGAATAACAGTCGATCGGGATGTGTGTATATGCAACTTTTTATTTACTGTTGCCAAGGAGTATAAAGAAAACACAGGAGAGTTCCAAAATTACGGTTTTTTATATAGATTATATAGGGGAAAATGCAAAACGGCGTAATACCTTAACCGTAAGTGGTATCAAGACACCGAAGGTATCAATATCATCGGAATGACATACTCTATTGATCAGTAGAAAAAGTTTTAAAAAATAATGAAAAATGAAAAATTTCTAAAAATAGGTTAACTTTGACCTCTGCTGCGCTGTTTTACGAGACATATTTTGTAATAACTTGTAGAACAAGAAATATTTCCCCAGATGCAATCTACAATTATATACCTTTGAAACATCTGGACATTAAACGGTTATTGAGATATAGCCATTTTAACCTTTTTAAAGTATGACGTCATAGCGGCCATCTTGGATTTTGAATCAATTTAAAAATATCAAACTTTAGTCGGGACTATCCCACGATCATTTTTGACAAGTTTGAGCTGAATCCCACTGTTGGAATTTGAGAAGAAGTTTAAAATGTAAAACGATTCTTAACATAGAATATATAGGGAAATGTTCTCAATAGCGTAATACCTTAACCGGAAGTGCTATCAAGACACCGAAGGTATCAATATCATCGGAATGTCATACTCTATTGATCTGTAGAAATAGTTTTCACAAATAAGGAAAAATGAAAAATTTCTAAAAATAGATTAACTTTGACCTCTGCCCCGCTTTTTTGCGAGACATATTTTGTTATAACTTATAGGAGAAAAAAGTTGTCCCCAGATGTAATCTACAATAATATACCTTTGAAACATCTGAACATTAAACGGTTATTGAGATATAGCCATTTAAACATTTTAAAGTATGACGTCATAGCGGCCATCTTGGATTTTGAATCAATTTAAAAATATCAAACTTTAATCGGGACTATCCAACGATCATTTTAAACAAGTTTGAGCTGAATCCCATTAGTGGAATTTGAGAAGAAGTTTAAAATGTGAAATGGTTTTTAACATAGAATATATAGGGAAATGTTCACAATGGCGTAATACCTTAACCGGAAGTGCTATCAAGACACCGAAAGTATCAATATCATCGGAATGTCATACTCTATTGATCTGTAGAAAACGTTTTCACAAATAATGAAAAATGAAAAATTTCTAAAAATAGATTAACTTTGACCTCTGCCCCGCTTTTTTACGAGACATATTTTGTTATAACTTATAGAAGAAAAAAGTTGTCCCCAGATGTATTCTACAATAATATACCTTTGAAACATCTGAACATTAAACGGTTATTGAGATATAGCCATTTTAACATTTTAAAGTATGACGTCATAGCGGCCATCTTGGATTTTGAATCAATTTAAAAATATCAAACTTTAGTCGGGACTATCCCACGATCATTTTAGACAAGTTTGAGCTGAATCCCACTGTTGGAATTTGAGAAGAAGTTTAAAATGTGAAACGGTTTTTTATATAGATTATATAGGGGAAAATTACATATGGCGTATACCGGAAACCACATGTGTTAGATAAAAACTAAACACATCAAATTCATCAGAATGACATTGTGTATAGATTGGTCAAAACAAATTTCAAAAAAAATTAAAATTAAAAAAAAAAAAAAAAAAAATTTTTTTTTTGATTTTTGACCCAATGGCGAACTTTTTTATTTCAACTCCAAAGTACCTAAATGTGTGACAAAAAAAGTTAGATATGGCTTATGTCTACAATAATATCATTACAGAAACTCTGAACAGCCAACGGTCATTGAAATATGGCTATTTTAAAGTTTTTAACTTATGACGTCATGGCGGCCATCTTGGATTTTGGACCTACTTCGTTATGTTGCTGTCACCCCTTTGGCTCATGCCAAATACAATGGGCTTTACCGAATTGGCATACCTCTTACCATTTTTGCATAATAGTGTGCCAAAAATGAAATGCAGAAGAAGAATAATAATAATAACTAGAAATTGTTGGCTAACAATTTGATGGGCTTTTCACCTATAATCTATATCATTTCTGTTGGATTTTGAATCAACTTTAAAATTGCACACTTTTGTCGGGACTATCTCAGGATCAATTCATTTAAAATTTGATGGGATGAACAGATTCTTAAAATGGTAAGTAGGAGTATTGAACTGCGTTAAGTTTGCATTCAAAGGCAATATGAATGCCCGCTGAAAGCTGTTCAATGCAAAATTAAGTGTAAGCATTTGAAAAGCTTTTCAAAGTCGTTAAAAAGGTTTTGTTAAGCCAATAATACCACTACATTTCCTCAGTTTAAGCCCTAATTACGGTTCGTTTAAAGCGCACAAAATGATCAGATAGTGATATATATATTTGCTGAGAAATGTATGTCCCAATTATCAAATGTTAACAGATTTTCAGTATCTTCCGGTCGTAAAAGCACTTGTCCCGACAATGGGAAAATCTCTCCTCCAGTTTCATATGTTCCGACAATCAAATGAGATTTGTTTAAACATGTCCCGATAATCAAATGAGATATTTCTGCTACGATGTCTCGATAATAACGTGTATAGATGTATTACAACGAAAAAAAAAGAAGAAATTAAAACAAAAAAACTCTGCTGAGTGTTCCGCCCAGGAATCGAACCCGGGTCTCTATCGTAATGAACTATAGCCTTACCATTTGAGCCAAAGCGGCTAGTTGTAATGCGCATCCGTTAATTCACTAAGAAAGACCCTATTTTACACTATTAAGGACTCGCACAACTAAATGAGCCAATCACGGCGTGTTTCATCCCACGTTTGTAGTCCCCTAATGAAAATTTGTTCCGGCTAAGTACAGTGATTCTGAGTAATTTAAATAGGTAATTGTTGACATATTCTGCATTGAATGAAATCTATAGATATTTAACTTTACAAAAATGTATACTTTTGGTAGATTTTGATATGTGATTGCGGATTGATATGGGGTCAAATGTCAGAGGATGTTCCCGTCCCATTTCACTGGTTTGACATGTAAATTTCCAGTTGTCCGAAGCAGACGCCTGTAGCGAGCTAATATGCCAGTAAACTCCTCATAAAATGCCCCTTGAAGCCCTTGTCATGTACGCATGGAAGTTAATGCTGCTCCTCATTCTGTCGCTCATTAGTGTATTCAAAAAAAGATACAGTGTTGCAAGTTATACATTCCGATGACGTCACAATGTTTACAGTGACCCGCGGGTAGGTTTGTACTGGCTGACATGTAGACTTATTTTGTTGTTTTTTTTAAACGTTTGCGATGACTTTGTTATGTTTAGATTGATGAGATAATATAGTATAATATCAAACAATACCAGATATGAATTTAGTTTCATGAAATACAATAAGTTTCGCGTTAGCCATCAACTTTCATTCTATCGGTCCAGCTGTGATCGGCCGTCGTAGCAACGATAGGCCTAAAGATCATATTGCACTGTACAATATAAAACTGTATAAAAAGTTACCAACTAAATGTACGAATATCCTTAGACGTACAATAAGATCTGCTTTATCTATGAAAACTATCTACATACAATTAGTAACCGGAATAACAGTCGATCGGGATGTGTGTATATGCAACTTTTTATTTACTGTTGCCAAGGAGTATAAAGAAAACACAGGAGAGTTCCAAAATTACGGTTTTTTATATAGATTATATAGGGGAAAATGCAAAACGGCGTAATACCTTAACCGTAAGTGGTATCAAGACACCGAAGGTATCAATATCATCGGAATGACATACTCTATTGATCAGTAGAAAAAGTTTTAAAAAATAATGAAAAATGAAAAATTTCTAAAAATAGGTTAACTTTGACCTCTGCTGCGCTGTTTTACGAGACATATTTTGTAATAACTTGTAGAACAAGAAATATTTCCCCAGATGCAATCTACAATTATATACCTTTGAAACATCTGGACATTAAACGGTTATTGAGATATAGCCATTTTAACCTTTTTAAAGTATGACGTCATAGCGGCCATCTTGGATTTTGAATCAATTTAAAAATATCAAACTTTAGTCGGGACTATCCCACGATCATTTTAAACAAGTTTGAGCTGAATCCCACTGTTGGAATTTGAGAAGAAGTTTAAAATGTAAAACGATTCTTAACATAGAATATATAGGGAAATGTTCTCAATAGCGTAATACCTTAACCGGAAGTGCTATCAAGACACCGAAGGTATCAATATCATCGGAATGTCATACTCTATTGATCTGTAGAAATAGTTTTCACAAATAATGAAAAATGAAAAATTTCTAAAAATAGATTAACTTTGACCTCTGCCCTGCTTTTTTGCGAGACATATTTTGTTATAACTTATAGGAGAAAAAAGTTGTCCCCAGATGTAATCTACAATTATATACCTTTGAAACATCTGAACATTAAACGGTTATTGAGATATAGCCATTTAAACATTTTAAAGTATGACGTCATAGCGGCCATCTTGGATTTTGAATCAATTTAAAAATATCAAACTTTAGTCGGGACTATCCAACGATCATTTTAGACAAGTTTGAGCTGAATCCCATTAGTGGAATTTGAGAAGAAGTTTAAAATGTGAAATGGTTTTTAACATAGAATATATAGGGAAATGTTCACAATGGCGTAATACCTTAACCGGAAGTGCTATCAAGACACCGAAGGTATCAATATCATCGGAATGTCATACTCTATTGATATGTAGAAAAAGTTTTCACAAATAATGAAAAATGAAAAATTTCTAAAAATAGATTAACTTTGACCTCTGCCCCGCTTTTTTGCGAGACATATTTTGTTATAACTTATAGAAGAAAAAAGTTGTCCCCAGATGTATTCTACAATAATATACCTTTGAAACATCTGAACATTAAACGGTTATTGAGATATAGCCATTTTAACATTTTAAAGTATGACGTCATAGCGGCCATCTTGGATTTTGAATCAATTTAAAAATATCAAACTTTAGTCGGGACTATCCCACGATCATTTTAGACAAGTTTGAGCTGAATCCCACTGTTGGAATTTGAGAAGAAGTTTAAAATGTGAAACGGTTTTTTATATAGATTATATAGGGGAAAATTACATATGGCGTATACCGGAAACCACATGTGTTTCATAAAAACTAAACACATCAAATTCATCAGAATGACATTGTGTATAGATTGGTCAAAACAAATTTCAAAAAAAATTAAAATTAAAAAAAAAAAAAAAAAAAAATTTTGTTTGATTTTTGACCCAATGGCGAACTTTTTTATTTCAACTCCAAAGTACCTAAATGTGTGACAAAAAAAGTTAGATATGGCTTATGTCTACAATAATATCATTACAGAAACTCTGAACAGCCAACGGTCATTGAAATATGGCTATTTTAAAGTTTTTAACTTATGACGTCATGGCGGCCATCTTGGATTTTGGACCTACTTCGTTATGTTGCTGTCACCCCTTTGGCTCATGCCAAATACAATGGGCTTAACTGAATTGACATACCTCTTACCATTTTTGCATAATTCGTGTCACAAAATGAAATGCAGAAGAATAATAATAATAACTAGAAATTGTTGGCTAACAATTTGACGGGCTTTTCACCTATAATCTATATCATTTCTGTTGGATTTTGAATCAACTTTAAAATTGCACACTTTTGTCGGGACTATCTCAGGATCAATTAATTTAAAATTTGATGGGATGAACAGATTCTTAAAATGGTAAGTATGAGTATTGAACTGCGTTAAGTTTGCATTCAAAGGTAATATGAATGCCCGCTGAAAGCTGTTCAATGCAAAATTAAGTGTAAGCATTTGAAAAGCTTTTCAAAGTCGTTAAAAAGGTTTTGTTAAGCCAATAATACCACTACATTTCCTCAGTTTAAGCCCTAATTACGGTTCGTTTAAAGCGCACAAAATGATCAGATAGTGATATATATATTTGCTGAGAAATGTATGTCCCAATTATCAAATGTTAACAGGTTTTCAGTATCTTCCGGTCGTAAAAGCACTTGTCCCGACAATGGGAAAATCTCTCCTCCAGTTTCATATGTTCCGACAATCAAATGAGATTTGTTTAAACATGTCCCGATAATCAAATGAGATATTTCTGCTACGATGTCTCGATAATAACGTGTATAGATGTATTACAACGAAAAAAAGAAGAAATTAAAAAAAAAAAAATGCTGCTGAGTGTTCCGCCCAGGAATCGAACCCGGGTCTCTATCGTAATGAACTATAGCCTTACCATTTGAGCCAGAGCGGCTAGTTGTAATGTGCATCCGTTAATTCACTAAGGAAGACCGTATTCTCCACTATTAAGGACTCCCACAACTAAATCAGCCAATCACGGCGTGTTTCATACGTTTGTAGTTCCTACTGAAAATTTGTTCTGGTTAAGTACAGTGATTCTGAGTAATCTAGATAGATAATTGTTGACATATTCTGCATTGAATGAAATCTACAGATATTTAACTTTACAAAAATGTATACTTTTGGTAGATTTTGATATGTGATTGCGGATTGATATGGGGTCAAATGTCAGAGGATGTTCCCGTCCCATTTCACTGGTTTGACATGCAAATTTCCAGTTGTCCGAAGCAGACGCCTGTAGCGAGCTAATATGCCAGTAAACTCCTCATAAAATGCCCCTTGAAGCCCTTGTCATGTACGCATGGAAGTTAATGCTGCTCCTCATTCTGTCGCTCATTAGTGTATTCAAAAAAAGATACAGTGTTGCAAGTTATACATTCCGATGACGTCACAATGTTTACAGTGACCCGCGGGTATGTTTGTACTGGCTGACATGTAGACTTATTTTGTTGTTGTTTTTTTTTTAACGTTTGCGATGACTTTGTTATGTTTAGATTGATGAGATAATATAGTATAATATCAAACAATACCAGATATGAATTTAGTTTCATGAAATACAATAAGTTTCGCGTTAGCCATCAACTTTCATTCTATCGGTCCAGCTGTGATCGGCCGTCGTAGCAACGATAGGCCTAAAGATCATATTGCACTGTACAATATAAAACTGTATAAAAAGTTACCAACTAAATGTACGAATATCCTTAGACGTACAATAAGATCTGCTTTATCTATGAAAACTATCTACATACAATTAGTAACCGGAATAACAGTCGATCGGGATGTGTGTATATGCAACTTTTTATTTACTGTTGCCAAGGAGTATAAAGAAAACACAGGAGAGTTCCAAAATTACGGTTTTTTATATAGATTATATAGGGGGAAATGCAAAACGGCGTAATACCTTAACCGGAAGTGGTATCAAGACACCGAAGGTATCAATATCATCGGAATGATATACTCTATTGATCAGTAGAAAAATTTTTAAAAAATGATGAAAAATGAAAAATTTCTAAAAATAGGTTAACTTTGACCTCTGCTGCGCTGTTTTACGAGACATATTTTGTAATAACTTGTAGAACAATAAATATTTCCCCAGATGCAATCTACAATAATATACCTTTAAAACATCTGGACATTAAACGGTTATTCATATATAGCCATTTTAACCTTTTTAAAGTATGACGTCATAGCGGCCATCTTGGATTTTGAATCGATTTAAAAATATCAAACTTTAGTCAGGACTATTCCACGATCATTTTTGACCAGTTTGAGCTGAATCCCACTGTTGGAATTAGAGAAGAAGTTTAAAATGTAAAACGATTTTTAACATAGAATATATAGGGAAATGTTCACAATGGCGTAATTCCTTAACCGGAAGTGCTATCAAGACACCGAAGGTATCAATATCATCGGAATGTCATACTCTATTGATCTGTAGAAAAAGTTTTCACAAATAATGAAAAATGAAAAATTTCTAAAAATAGATTAACTTTGACCTCTGCCCCGCTTTTTTACGAGACATATTTTGTTATAACTTATAGAAGAAAAAAGTTGTCCCCAAATGTATTCTACAATAATATACCTTTGAAACATCTGAACATTAAACGGTTATTGAGATATAGCCATTTTAACATTTTAAAGTATGACGTCATAGCGACCATCTTGGATTTTGAATCAATTAAAAAATATCAAACTTTAGTCGGGACTATCCCACGATCATTTTAGACAAGTTTGAGCTGAATCCCACTGGTGGAATTTTAGAAGAAGTTTAAAATGTGAAATGGTTTTTAACATAGAATATATAGGGAAATGTTCTCAATGGCGTAATACCTTAACCGGAAGTGCTATCAAGACACCGAAGGTATCAATATCATCGGAATGTCATACTCTATTGATCTGAAGAAAAAGTTTTCACAAATAATGAAAAATGAAAAATTTCTAAAAATAGATTAACTTTGACCTCTGCCCCGCTTTTTTACGAGACATATTTTGTTATAACTTATAGAAGAAAAAAGTTGTCCCCAGATGTATTCTACAATAATATACCTTTGAAACATCTGAACATTAAACGGTTATTGAGATATAGCCATTTTAACATTTTAAAGTATGACGTCATAGCGGCCATCTTGGATTTTGAATCAATTTAAAAATATCAAACTTTAGTCGGGACTATCCAACGATCATTTTAGACAAGTTTGAGCTGAATCCCACTGTTGGAATTTGAGAAGAAGTTTAAAATGTGAAACGGTTTTTTATATAGATTATATAGGGGAAAATTACATATGGCGTATACCGGAAACCACATGTGTTACATAAAAACTAAACACATCAAATTCATCAGAATGACATTGTGTATAGATTGGTCAAAACAAATTTCAAAAAAAAATTAAAATTAAAAAAAAAAAAAAAAAAAAAAATTTTTTTGATTTTTGACCCAATGGCGAACTTTTTTATTTCAACTCTAAAGTACCTAAATGTGTGACAAAAAAAGTTAGATATGGCTTATGTCTACAATAATATCATTACAGAAACTCTGAACAGCCAACGGTCATTGAAATATGGCTATTTTAAAGTTTTTAACTTATGACGTCATGGCGGCCATCTTGGATTTTGGACCTACTTCGTTATGTTGCTGTCACCCCTTTGACTCATGGCATATACAATGGGCTTAACCGAATTGGCATACCTCTTACCATTTTTGCATAATAGTGTGCCAAAAATGAAATGCAGAAGAAGAATAATAATAATAATAATAATAATAATAATAATAATAATAAACAGAACAGAAACAATAGGTCTTTTCACCACATGGTGAAAAGCCCTAATAACTAGAAATTGTTGGCTAACAATTTGACGGGCTTTTCACACCTTTGCCAGATTTTGTCTTTGGTGAAAGGGAGGTAACTCTTACATATTCTAAGAACTACTTCACTTTTACCACTGATAGACAGTAAACCATTTTAATACAAAGAATATATAGGGAAATTTTCAAAATGGCCTACTTCCTTAACCGGAAGTGCTATCAAGACACCGAAGGTATCAATATCATCGGAATGACATACTCTATTAATCTGTAGAAAAATAAAACAAAAATAATGAAAAATGAAAAAAGTCTAAAAATAGATTAACTTTGACCTCTGCTGCACTTTTTTACGAGACATATTTTGTAATAACTTGTAGAAGAAGAAACTTTTCCCCAGATGAAATCTACAATAATATACCTTTGAAACATCTGAACATAAAACGGTTATTGAGATAAAGTTATTTTAACATTTTAAAGTATGACGTCATAGCGGCCATCTTGGATTTTGAGTCAATTTAAAAATATCAAACTTTAGTCGGGACTATCCCACGATCATTTTAGATAAGTTTGAGCTGAATCCCATTAGTGGAATTTGAGAAGAAGTTTAAAATGTGAAATGGTTTTTAACATAGAATATATAGGGAAATGTTCACAATGGCGTAATACCTTAACCGGAAGTGCTATCAAGACACCGAAGGTATCAATATCATCGGAATGTCATACTCTATTGATCTGTAGAAAAAGTTTTCACAAATAATGAAAAATGAAAAATTTCTAAAAATAGATTAACTTTGACCTCTGCCCCGCTTTTTTACGAGACATATTTTGTTATAACTTGTAGAAAAAAAAAGTTGTCCCCAGATGAAATCTACAATAATATACCTTTGAAACATCTGAACATTAAATGGTTATTGAGATATAGCCATTTTAACATTTTAAAGTATGACGTCATAGCGGCCATCTTGGATTTTGAATCAATTTAAAAATATCAAATTTTAGTCGGGACTATCCCACGATTATTTTTGACAAGTTTGAGCTGAATCCCACTAGTGGAATTTGAGAAGAAGTTTAAAATGTAAAACGATTTTTAACATAGAATATATAGGGAAATGTTCACAATGGCGTAATACCTTAACCGGAAGTGCTATCAAGACACCGAAGGTATCAATATCATCGGAATGTCATACTATATTGATCTGTTGAAAAAGTTTTCACAAATAATGAAAAATGAAAAATTTCTAAAAATAGATTAACTTTGACCTCTGCCCCGCTTTTTTACGAGACATATTTTGTTATAACTTATAGAAGAAAAAAGTTGTCCCCAGATGTATTCTACAATAATATACCTTTGAAACATCTGAACGTTAAACGGTTATTGAGATATAGCCATTTTAACATTTTAAAGTATGACGTCATAGCGGCCATCTTGGATTTTGAATCAATTTTAAAATATCAAACTTTAGTCGGGACTATCCCACGATCATTTTAGACAAGTTTGAGCTGAATCCCACTGTTGGAATTTGAGAAGAAGTTTAAAATGTGAAACGGTTTTTTATATAGATTATATAGGGGGAAATTACATATGGCGTATACCGGAAACCACACGTGTTACATAAAAACTAAACACATCAAATTCATCAGAATGACATTGTGTATAGATTGGTCAAAACAAATTTCAAAAAAAATTAAAATTAAAAAAAAAAAAAAAAAAAAATTTTTTTTTGATTTTTGACCCAATGGCGAACTTTTTTATTTCAACTCCAAAGTACCTAAATGTGTGACAAAAAAAGTTAGATATGGCTTATGTCTACAAGAATATCATTACAGAAAATCTGAACAGCCAACGGTCATTGAAATATGGCTATTTTAAAGTTTTTAACTTATGACGTCATGGCGGCCATCTTGGATTTTGGACCTACTTCGTTATGTTGCTGTCACCCCTTTGGCTCATGCCAAATACAATGGGCTTAACTGAATTGACATACCTCTTACCATTTTTGCATAATTCGTGTCACAAAATGAAATGCAGAAGAATAATAATAATAATAATAATAATAAACAGAACAGAAACAATAGGACTTTTCACCACAAAGTGAAAAGCCCTAATAATAATAACTAGAAATTGTTGGCTAACAATTTGATGGGCTTTTCACCTATAATCTATATCATTTCTGTTGGATTTTGAATCAACTTTAAAATTGCACACTTTTGTCGGGACTATCTCAGGATCAATTAATTTAAAATTTGATGGGATGAACAGATTCTTAAAATGGTAAGTATGAGTATTGAACTGCGTTAAGTTTGCATTCAAAGGTAATATGAATGCCCGCTGAAAGCTGTTCAATGCAAAATTAAGTGTAAGCATTTGAAAAGCTTTTCAAAGTCGTTAAAAAGGTTTTGTTAAGCCAATAATACCACTACATTTCCTCAGTTTAAGCCCTAATTACGGTTCGTTTAAAGCGCACAAAATGATCAGATAGTGATATATATATTTGCTGAGAAATGTATGTCCCAATTATCAAATGTTAACAGATTTTCAGTATCTTCCGGTCGTAAAAGCACTTGTCCCGACAATGGGAAAATCTCTCCTCCAGTTTCATATGTTCCGACAATCAAATGAGATTTGTTTAAACATGTCCCGATAATCAAATGAGATATTTCTGCTACGATGTCTCGATAATAACGTGTATAGATGTATTACAACGAAAAAAAAAGAAGAAATTAAAACAAAAAAACTCTGCTGAGTGTTCCGCCCAGGAATCGAACCCGGGTCTCTATCGTTATGAACTATAGCCTTACCATTGGAGCCAAAGCGGCTAGTTGTAATGCGCATCCGTTAATTCACTAAGGAAGACCGTATTCTCCACTATTAAGGACTCGCACAACTAAATGAGCCAATTACGGCGTGTTTCGTACGTTTGTAGTTCCTACTGAAAATTTGTTCTGGTTAAGTACAGTGATTCTGAGTAATCTAGATAGATAATTGTTGACATATTCTGCATTGAATGAAATCTACAGATATTTAACTTTACAAAAATGTATACTTTTGGTTGATTTTGATGTGTGATGGCGGATTGATATGGGGTCAAAAGTCAGAGGGTGTTCCCGTACCATTTCACTGGTTTGACATGTAAATTTCCAGTTGTCCGAAGCAGACGCCTGTAGCGAGCTAATATGCCAGTAAACTCCTCATAAAATGCCCCTTGAAGCCTTTGTCATGTACGCATGGAAGTTAATGCTGCTCCTCATTCTGTCGCTCATTAGTGTATTCAAAAAAAGATACAGTGTTGCAAGTTATACATTCCGATGACGTCACAATGTTTACAGTGACCCGCGGGTATGTTTGTACTGGCTGACATGTAGACTTATTTTTTTTTTTTTTTTAAACGTTTGCGATGACTTTGTTATGTTTAGATTGATGAGATAATATAGTATAATATCAAACAATACCAGATATGAATTTAGTTTCATGAAATACAATAAGTTTCGCGTTAGCCATCAACTTTCATTCTATCGGTCCAGCTGTGATCGGCCGTCGTAGCAACGATAGGCCTAAAGATCATATTGCACTGTACAATATAAAACTGTATAAAAAGTTACCAACTAAATGTACGAATATCCTTAGACGTACAATAAGATCTGCTTTATCTATGAAAACTATCTACATACAATTAGTAACCGGAATAACAGTCGATCGGGATGTGTGTATATGCAACTTTTTATTTACTGTTGCCAAGGAGTATAAAGAAAACACAGGAGAGTTCCAAAATTACGGTTTTTTATATAGATTGTATAGGGGAAAATGCAAAACGGCGTAATACCTTAACCGGAAGTGGTATCAAGACACCGAAGGTATCAATATCATCGGAATGACATACTCTATTGATCAGTAGAAAAAGTTTTAAAAAATAATGAAAAATGAAAAATTTCTAAAAATAGGTTAACTTTGACCTCTGCTGCGCTGTTTTACGAGACATATTTTGTAATAACTTGTAGAACAAGAAATATTTCCCCAGATGGAATCTACAATTATATACCTTTGAAACATCTGGACATTAAACGGTTATTGAGATATAGCCATTTTAACCTTTTTAAAGTATGACGTCATAGCGGCCATCTTGGATTTTGAATCAATTTAAAAATATCAAACTTTAGTCGGGACTATCCCACGATCATTTTTGACAAGTTTGAGCTGAATCCCACTGTTGGAATTTGAGAAGAAGTTTAAAATGTAAAACGATTCTTAACATAGAATATATAGGGAAATGTTCTCAATAGCGTAATACCTTAACCGGAAGTGCTATCAAGACACCGAAGGTATCAATATCATCGGAATGTCATACTCTATTGATCTGTAGAAATAGTTTTCACAAATAATGAAAAATGAAAAATTTCTAAAAATAGATTAACTTTGACCTCTGCCCCGCTTTTTTGCGAGACGTATTTTGTTATAACTTATAGAAGAAAAAAGTTTTCCCCAGATGTAATCTACAATAATATACCTTTGAAACATCTGAACATTAAACGGTTATTGAGATATAGCCATTTAAACATTTTAAAGTATGACGTCATAGCGGCCATATTGGATTTTGAATCAATTTAAAAATATCAAACTTTAGTCGGGACTATCCAACGATCATTTTAGACAAGTTTGAGCTGAATCCCATTAGTGGAATTTGAGAAGAAGTTTAAAATGTGAAACGGTTTTTTATATAGATTATATAGGGGAAAATTTTTAAATGGCGTTTTAACTTAACCGGAAGTGCTATCAAGACACCGAAAGTATCAATATCATCGGAATGTCATACTCTATTGATCTGTAGAAAAAGTTTTCACAAATAATGAAAAATGAAAAAATTCTAAAAATAGATTAACTTTGACCTCTGCCCCGCTTTTTTACGAGACATATTTTGTTATAACTTATAGAACAAAAAAGTTTTCCCCAGATGTATTCTACAATAATATACATTTGAAACATCTGAACATTAAACGGTTGTTGAGATATGGCCATTTTAACATTTTAAAGTATGACGTCATAGCGGCCATCTTGGATTTTGAATCAATTTAAAAATATCAAACTTTAGTCGGGACTATCCCACGATCATTTTAGACAAGATTGAGCTGAATCCCACTGTTGGAATTTGAGAAGAAGTTTAAAATGTGAAATGGTTTTTTATATAGAATATATAGGGAAATTTTTTAAATGGCGTTTTACCTTAACCGGAAGTGCTATCAAGACACCGAAGGTATCAATATCATTGGAATGTCATACTCTATTGATCTGTAGAAAAAGTTTTCACAAATAATGAAAAATGAAAAATTTCTAAAAATAGATTAACTTTGACCTCTGCCCCGCTTTTTTACGAGACATATTTTGTTATAACTTATAGAAGAAAAAAGTTGTCCCCAAATGTATTCTACAATAATATACCTTTGAAACATCTGAACATTAAACGGTTATTGAGATATAGCCATTTAAACATTTTAAAGTATGACGTGATAGCGGCCATCTTGGATTTTGAATCAATTTAAAAATATCAAACTTCAGTTGGGACTATCCCACGATCATTTTAGACAAGTTTGAGCTGAATCCCACTGGTGGAATTTGAGAAGAAGTTTAAAATGTGAAATGGTTTTTAACATAGAATATATAGGGAAATGTTCACAATGGCGTAATACCTTAACCGGAAGTGCTATCAAGACACCGAAGGTATCAATATCATCGGAATGTCATACTCTATTGATCTGTAGAAAAAGTTTTCACAAATAATGAAAAATGAAGAATTTCTAAAAATAGATTAACTTTGACCTCTGCCCCGCTTTTTTACGAGACATATTTTGTTATAACTTATAGAAGAAAAAAGTTGTCCCCAGATGTATTTTACAATAATATACCTTTGAAACATCTGGACATGAAACGGTTATTCAGATATAGCCATTTTAACATTTTAAAGTATGACGTCATAGCGGCCATCTTGGATATTGAATCAATTTAAAAATATCAAACTTTAGTCGGGACTATCCCACGATCATTTTAGACAAGTTTGAGCTGAATCCCACTGTTGGAATTTGAGAAGAAGTTTAAAATGTGAAACGGTTTTTTATATAGATTATATAGGGGAAAATTACATATGGCGTATACCGGAAACCACATGTGTTACATAAAAACTAAACACATCAAATTCATCAGAATGACATTGTGTATAGATTGGTCAAAACAGATTTCAAAAAAAATTAAAATTAAAAAAAAAAAAAAATTTTTTTTTTGATTTTTGACCCAATGGCGAACTTTTTTATTTCAACTCCAAAGTACCTAAATGTGTGACAAAAAAAGTTAGATATGGCTTATGTCTACAATAATATCATTACAGAAACTCTGAACAGCCAACGATCATTGAAATATGGCTATTTTAAAGTTTTTAACTTATGACGTCATGGCGGCCATCTTGGATTTTGGACCTACTTCGTTATGTTGCTGTCACCCCTTTGACTCATGCCATATACAATGGGCTTAACCGAATTGGCATACCTCTTACCATTTTTGCATAATAGTGTGCCAAAAATGAAATGCAGAAGAAGAATAATAATAACTAGAAATTGTTGGCTAACAATTTGATGGGCTTTTCACCTATAATCTATATCATTTCTGTTGGATTTTGAATCAACTTTAAAATTGCACACTTTTGTCGGGACTATCTCAGGATCAATTAATTTAAAATTTGATGGGATGAACAGATTCTTAAAATGGTAAGTATGAGTATTGAACTGCGTTAAGTTTGCATTCAAAGGTAATATGAATGCCCGCTGAAAGCTGTTCAATGCAAAATTAAGTGTAAGCATTTGAAAAGATTTTCAAAGTCGTTAAAAAGGTTTTGTTAAGCCAATAATACCACTACATTTCCTCAGTTTAAGCCCTAATTACGGTTCGTTTAAAGCGCACAAAATGATCAGATAGTGATATATATATTTGCTGAGAAATCTAAAAGCACTTGTCCCGACAATGGGAAAATCTCTCCTCCAGTTTAATATGTTCCGACAATCAAATGAGATTTGTTTAAACATGTCCCGATAATCAAATGAGATATTTCTGCTACGATGTCTCGATAATAACGTGTATAGATGTATTACAACGAAAAAAAGAAGAAATTAAAAAAAAAAAAAACTCTGCTGAGTGTTCCGCCCAGGAATCGAACCCGGGTCTCTATCGTAATGAACTATAGCCTTACCATTTGAGCCAAAGCGGCTAGTTGTAATGCGCATCCGTTAATTCACTAACAAAGACCGTATTTTACACTATTAAGGACTCGCACAACTAAATGAGCCTATCACGGCGTGTTTCATACGTTTGTAGTCCCTACTGAAAATTTGTTCTGGTTAAGTACAGTGATTCTGAGTAGTTTAAATAGGTAATTGTTGACATATTCTGCATTGAATGAAATCTACAGATATTTAACTTTACAAAAATGTATACTTTTGGTAGATTTTGATATGTGATTGCGGATTGATATGGGGTCAAATGTCAGAGGATGTTCCCGTCCCATTTCACTGGTTTGACATGTAAATTTCCAGTTGTCCGAAGCAGACGCCTGTAGCGAGCTAATATGCCAGTAAACTCCTCATAAAATGCCCCTTGAAGCCCTTGTCATGTACGCATGGAAGTTAATGCTGCTCCTCATTCTGTCGCTCATTAGTGTATTCAAAAAAAGATACAGTGTTGCAAGTTATACATTCCGATGACGTCACAATGTTTACAGTGACCCGCGGGTAGGTTTGTACTGGCTGACATGTAGACTTATTTTGTTGTTTTTTTTTAAACGTTTGCGATGACTTTGTTATGTTTAGATTGATGAGATAATATAGTATAATATCAAACAATACCAGATATGAATTTAGTTTCATGAAATACAATAAGTTTCGCGTTAGCCATCAACTTTCATTCTATCGGTCCAGCTGTGATCGGCCGTCGTAGCAACGATAGGCCTAAAGATCATATTGCACTGTACAATATAAAACTGTATAAAAAGTTACAAACTAAATGTACGAATATCCTTAGACGTACAATAAGATCTGCTTTATCTATGAAAACTATCTACATACAATTAGTAACCGGAATAACAGTCGATCGGGATGTGTGTATATGCAACTTTTTATTTACTGTTGCCAAGGAGTATAAAGAAAACACAGGAGAGTTCCAAAATTACGGTTTTTTATATAGATTATATAGGGGGAAATGCAAAACGGCGTAATACCTTAACCGGAAGTGGTATCAAGACACCGAAGGTATCAATATCATCGGAATGTCATACTCTATTGATCTGTAGAAAAAGTTTTCACAAATAATGAAAAATGAAAAAAATTTAAAAATAGATTAACTTTGACCTCTGCTGCGCTGTTTTACGAGACATATTTTGTAATAACTTGTAGAACAAGATATATTTCCCCAGATGCAATCTACAATTATATACCTTTGAAACATCTGGACATTAAACGGTTATTGAGATATAGCCATTTTAACCTTTTTAAAGTATGACGTCATAGCGGCCATCTTGGATTTTGAATCAATTTAAAAATATCAAACTTTAGTCGGGACTATCCCACGATCATTTTTGACAAGTTTGAGCTGAATCCCATTAGTGGAATTTGAGAAGAAGTTTAAAATGTGAAATGGTTTTTAACATAGAATATATAGGGAAATGTTCACAATGGCGTAATACCTTAACCGGAAGTGCTATCAAGACACCGAATGTATCAATATCATCGGAATGTCATACTCTATTGATCTGTAGAAAAAGTTTTCACAAATAATGAAAAATGAAAAATTTCTAAAAATAGATTAACTTTGACCTGTGTTCCGCTTTTTTACGAGACATATTTTGTTATAACTTATAGAAGAAAAAAGTTGTCCCCAGATGTATTCTACAATAATATACCTTTGAAACATCTGAACATTAAACAGTTATTGAGATATAGCCATTTAAACATTTTAAAGTATGACGTCATAGCGGCCATCTTGGATTTTGAATCAATTTAAAAATATCAAACTTTAGTCGGGACTATCCCACGATCATTTTTGACAAGTTTGAGCTGAATCCCATTAG
This sequence comes from Mimachlamys varia, assembly GCA_947623455.1. NCBI lineage: Eukaryota > Metazoa > Mollusca > Bivalvia > Pectinida > Pectinidae > Mimachlamys > Mimachlamys varia. The sequence goes on along the minus strand of OX392531.1, from coordinate 2,486,330 downwards.
TGGAATTTGAGAAGAAGTTTAAAATGTGAAATGGTTTTTAACATAGAATATATAGGGAAATGTTCACAATGGCGTAATACCTTAACCGGAAGTGCTATCAAGACACCGAATGTATCAATATCATCGGAATGTCATACTCTATTGATCTGTAGAAAAAGTTTTCACAAATAATGAAAAATGAAAAATTTCTAAAAATAGATCAACTTTGACCTGTGCTCCGCTTTTTTACGAGACATATTTTGTTATAACCTATAGAAGAAAAAAGTTGTCCCCAGATGTATTCTACAATAATATACCTTTGAAACATCTGAACATTAAACAGTTATTGAGATATAGCCATTTAAACATTTTAAAGTATGACGTCATAGCGGCCATCTTGGATTTTGAATCAATTTAAAAATATCAAACTTTAGTCGGGACTATCCGACGATCATTTTTGTCAAGTTTGAGCTGAATCCCACTGGTGGAATTTGAGGAGAAGTTTAAAATGTAAAACGATTCTTAACATAGAATATATAGGGAAATTTTCTCAATAGCGTAATACCTTAACCGGAAGTGCTATCAAGACACCGAAGGTATCAATATCATCGGAATGTCATACTCTATTGATCTGAAGAAAAAGTTTTCACAAATAATGAAAAATGAAAAATTTCTAAAAATAGATTAACTTTGACCTCTGCCCCGCTTTTTTGCGAGACATATTTTGTTATAACTTATAGAAGAAAAAAGTTGTCCCCAGATGTAATCTACAATAATATACCTTTGAAACATCTGAACATTAAATGGTTATTGAGATATAGCCATTTAAACATTTTAAAGTATGACGTCATAGCGGCCATCTTGGATTTTGAATCAATTTAAAAATATCAAACTTTAGTCGGGACTATGCCGCGATCATTTTTGACAAGTTTGAGCTGAATCCCACTAGTGGAATTTGAGAAGAAGTTTAAAATGTGAAACGGTTTTTTATATAGATTATATAGGGGAAAACTCAACATGGCGTAATTCCTAAACCGGAAGTGCTATCAAGACACCGAAGGTATCAATATCATCGGAATGTCATACTATATTGATCTGAAGAAAAAGTTTTCACAAATAATGAAAAATAAAAACATTCTAAAAATAGATTAACTTTGACCTCTGCCCCGCTTTTTTACGAGACATATTTTGTCATAACTTATAGAAGAAAAAAGTTGTCCCCAGATGTATTCTACAATAATATACCTTTGAAACATCTGAACATTAAACAGTTATTGAGATATAGCCATTTTAACATTATAAAGTATGACGTCATAGCGGCCATCTTGGATTTTGAATCAATTTAAAAATATCAAACTTTAGTCGGGACTATCCCACGATCATTTTAGACAAGTTTGAGCTGAATCCCACTGTTGGAATTTGAGAAGAAGTTTAAAATGTGAAACGGTTTTTTATATAGATTATATAGGGGAAAATTACATATGGCGTATACCGGAAACCACATGTGTTACATAAAAACTAAACACATCAAATTCATCAGAATGACATTGTGTATAGATTGGTCAAAACAAATTTCAAAAAAAAATTAAATTAAAAAAAAAAAAAAAAAATTTTTTTTTTTGATTTTTGACCCAATGGCGAACTTTTTTATTTCAACTCCAAAGTACCTAAATGTGTGACAAAAAAAGTTAGATATGGCTTATGTCTACAATAATATCATTACAGAAACTCTGAACAGCCAACGGTCATTGAAATATGGCTATTTTAAAGTTTTTAACTTATGACGTCATGGCGGCCATCTTGGATTTTGGACCTACTTCGTTATGTTGCTGTCACCCCTTTGGCTCATGCCATATACAATGGGCTTAACCGAATTGGCATACCTCTTACCATTTTTGCATAATAGTGTGCCAAAAATGAAATGCAGAAGAAGAATAATAATAATAATAATAAACAGAACAGAAACAATAGGTCTTTTCACCACATGGTGAAAAGCCCTAATAATAACTAGAAATTGTTGGCTAACAATTTGACGGGCTTTTCACACCTTTGTCAGATTTAGTCTTTGGTGAAAAGGAGGTAACTCTTACATATTCTAAGAACTACTTCCCTTTTACCACTGATAGACAGTAAACCATTTTAATACAAAGAATATATAGGGAAATTTTCAAAATGGCTTACTTCCTTAACCGGAAGTGCTATCAAGACACCGAAGGTATCAATATCATCGGAATGACATGCTCTATTGATCTGTAGAAAAATAAAACAAAAGTAATGAAAAAATGAAAAAATCTAAAAATAGATGAACTTTGACCTCTGTCGCGCTGTTTTACAAGACATATTTTGTAGTAACTTGTAGAAGAAAAAAGTTGTCCCCAAATGGAATCTACAATAATATACCTTTGAAACATATGAACATTAAATGGTTATTGAGATATAGCCATTTTAACATTTTAAAGAATGACGTCATAGCGGCCATCTTGGATTTTGAATCAATTTTAAAATATCAAACTTTAGTCGGGACTATCTATCGATCATTTTAGAGAAGTTTGAGCTGAATCCCACTAGTGGAATTTGAGAAGAAGTTTAAAATGTGAAATGGTTTTTAACATAGAATATATAGGGAAATGTTCACAATGGCGTAATACCTTAACCGGAAGTGCTATCAAGACACCGAAGGTATCAATATCATCGGAATGTCATACTCTATTGATCTGTAGAAAAAGTTTTCACAAATAATGAAAAATGAAGAATTTCTAAAAATAGATTAACTTTGACCTCTGCCCCGCTTTTTTACGAGACATATTTTGTTATAACTTATAGAAGAAAAAAGTTGTCCCCAGATATATTCTACAATAGTATACCTTTGAAACATCTGAACATTAAACAGTTATTGAGATATAGCCATTTTAACATTTTAAAGTATGACGTCATAGCGGCCATCTTGGATTTTGAATCAATTTAAAAATATCAAACTTTAGTCGGGACTATCCCACGATCATTTTAGACAAGTTTGAGCTGAATCCCACCAGTGGAATTTGAGAAGAAGTTTAAAATGTGAAACGGTTTTTTATATAGATTATATAGGGGAAAATTACATATGGCGTATACCGGAAACCACATGTGTTAGATAAAAACTAAACACATCAAATTCATCAGAATGACATTGTGTATAGATTGGTCAAAACAAATTTCAAAAAAAATTAAAATTAAAAAAAAAAAAAAAAAAAATTTTTTTTTTGATTTTTGACCCAATGGCGAACTTTTTTATTTCAACTCCAAAGTACCTAAATGTGTGACAAAAAAAGTTAGATATGGCTTATGTCTACAATAATATCATTACAGAAACTCTGAACAGCCAACGGTCATTGAAATATGGCTATTTTAAAGTTTTTAACTTATGACGTCATGGCGGCCATCTTGGATTTTGGACCTACTTCGTTATGTTGCTGTCACCCCTTTGGCTCATGCCAAATACAATGGGCTTTACCGAATTGGCATACCTCTTACCATTTTTGCATAATAGTGTGCCAAAAATGAAATGCAGAAGAAGAATAATAATAACTAGAAATTGTTGGCTAACAATTTGATGGGCTTTTCACCTATAATCTATATCATTTCTGTTGGATTTTGAATCAACTTTAAAATTGCACACTTTTGTCGGGACTATCTCAGGATCAATTATTTTAAAATTTGATGGGATGAACAGATTCTTAAAATGGTAAGTATGAGTATTGAACTGCGTTAAGTTTGCATTCAAAGGTAATATGAATGCCCGCTGAAAGCTGTTCAATGCAAAATTAAGTGCAAGCATTTGAAAAGCTTTTCAAAGTCGTTAAAAAGGTTTTGTTAAGCCAATAATACCACTACATTTCCTCAGTTTAAGCCCTAATTACGGTTCGTTTAAAGCGCACAAAATGATCAGATAGTGATATATATATTTGCTGAGAAATGTATGTCCCAATTATCAAATGTTAACAGATTTTCAGTATCTTCCGGTCGTAAAAGCACTTGTCCCGACAATGGGAAAATCTCTCCTCCAGTTTCATATGTTCCGACAATCAAATGAGATTTGTTTAAACATGTCCCGATAATCAAATGAGATATTTCTGCTACGATGTCTCGATAATAACGTGTATAGATGTATTACAACGAAAAAAAGAAGAAATTAAAAAAAAAAAATGCTGCTGAGTGTTCCGCCCAGGAATCGAACCCGGGTCTCTATCGTAATGAACTATAGCCTTACCATTTGAGCCAGAGCGGCTAGTTGTAATGGGAATCCGTTAATTCACTAAGGAAGACCGTATTCTCCACTATTAAGGACTCGCACAACTAAATGAGCCAATCACGGCGTGTTTCATACGTTTGTAGTCCCTACTGAAAAAATTTGTTCTGGTTAAGTACAGTGTTTCTGAGTAATCTAGATAGATAATTGTTGACATATTCTGCATTGAATGAAATCTATAGATATTTAACTTTACAAAAATGTATACTTTTGGTAGATTTTGATATGTGATTGCGGATTGATATGGGGTCAAATGTCAGAGGATGTTCCCGTCCCATTCCACTGGTTTGACATGTAAATTTCCAGTTGTCCGAAGCAGACGACTGTAGCGAGCTAATATGCCAGTAAACTCCTCATAAAATGCCCCTTGAAGCCTTTGTCATGTACGCATGGAAGTTAATGCTGCTCCTCATTCTGTCGCTCATTAGTGTATTCAAAAAAAGATACAGTGTTGCAAGTTATACATTCCGATGACGTCACAATGTTTACAGTGACCCGCGGGTATGTTTGTACTGGCTGACATGTAGACTTATTTTGTTGTTTTTTTTAAACGTTTGCGATGACTTTGTTATGTTTAGATTGATGAGATAATATAGTATAATATCAAACAATACCAGATATGAATTTAGTTTCATGAAATACAATAAGTTTCGCGTTAGCCATCAACTTTCATTCTATCGGTCCACGGCCGTCGTAGCAACGATAGGCCTAAAGATCATATTGCACTGTACAATATAAAACTGTATAAAAAGTTACCAACTAAATGTACGAATATCCTTAGACGTACAATAAGATCTGCTTTATCTATGAAAACTATCTACATACAATTAGTAACCGGAATAACAGTCGATCGGGATGTGTGTATATGCAACTTTTTATTTACTGTTGCCAAGGAGTATAAAGAAAACACAGGAGAGTTCCAAAATTACGGTTTTTTATATAGATTATATCGGGGAAAATGCAAAACGGCGTAATACCTTAACCGGAAGTGGTATCAAGACACCGAAGGTATCAATATCATCGGAATGATATACTCTATTGATCAGTAGAAAAAGTTTTAAAAAATAATGAAAAATGAAATATTTCTAAAAATAGGTTAACTTTGACCTCTGCTGCGCTGTTTTACGAGACATATTTTGTAATAACTTGTAGAACAAGAAATATTTCCCCAGATGCAATCTACAATAATATACCTTTAAAACATCTGGACATTAAACGGTTATTGAGATATAGCCATTTTAACCTTTTTAAAGTATGACGTCATAGCGGCCATCTTGGATTTTGAATCAATTTAAAAATATCAAACTTTAGTCGGGACTATCCCACGATCATTTTTGACAAGTTTGAGCTGAATCCCAATGTTGGAATTTGAGAAGAAGTTTAAAATGTAAAACGATTCTTAACATAGAATATATAGGGAAATGTTCTCAATAGCGTAATACCTTAACCGGAAGTGCTATCAAGACACCGAAGGTATCAATATCATCGGAATGTCATACTGTATTGATCTGAAGAAAAAGTTTTCACAAATAATGAAAAATGAAAAATTTCTAAAAATAGATTAACTTTGACCTCTGCCCCGCTTTTTTACGAGACATATTTTGTTATAACTTATAGAAAAAAAAGTTGTCCCCAGATGTATTCTACAATAATATACCTTTGAAACATCTGAACATTAAACGGTTATTGAGATATGGCTATTTTAACATTTTAAAGTATGACGTCATAGCAGCCATCTTGGATTTTGAATAAATTTAAAAATATCAAGTTTTAGTCAGGACTATGCCGCGATCATTTTTGACAAGTTTGAGCTGAATCCCACTGGTGGAATTTGAGAAGAAGTTTAACATGTGAAACGGTTTTTTATATAGATTATATAGGGGAAAATTCAACATTGCGTAATTCCTAAACCGGAAGTGCTATCAAGACACCGAAGGTATCAATATCATCGGAATGTCATACTATATTGATCTGTAGAAAAATTTTTCACAAATAATGAAAAATGAAACATTTCTAAAAATAGATTAACTTTGACCTCTGCCCCGCTTTTTTACGAGACATATTTTGTAATAACTTATAGAAGAAAAAAGTTGTCATAAGATGTAATCTACGATAATATACCTTTGAAACATCTGAACATTAAACGGTTATTGAGATATAGCCATTTTATCATTTTAAAGTATGACGTCATAGCGGCCATCTTGGATTTTGAATCAATTTAAAAATATCAAACTTTAGTCGGGACTATCCCACGATCATTTTAGACAAGTTTGAGCTGAATCCCACTGGTGGAATTTGAGAAGAAGTTTAAAATGTGAAACGGTTTTTTATATAGATTATATAGGGGAAAATTCAACATGGCGTAATTCCTGAACCGGAAGTGCTATCAAGACACCGAAGGTATCAATATCATCGGAATGTCATACTGTATTGATCTGTAGAAAAAGTTTTCACAAATAATGAAAAATGAAACATTTCTAAAAATAGATTAACTTTGACCTCTGCCCCGCTTTTTTACGAGACATATTTTGTTATAACTTATAGAAAAAAAAAGTTGTCCCCAGATGTAATCTACAATAATATACCTTTGAAACATCTGAACATTAAACAGTTATTGAGATATAGCCATTTAAACATTTTAAAGTATGACGTCATAGCAGCCATCTTGGATTTTGAATCAATTTAAAAATATCAAACTTTAGTCAGGACTATACCGCGATCATTTTTGACAAGTATGAGCTGAATCCCACTGGTGGAATTTGAGAAGAAGTTTAAAATGTGAAACGGTTTTTTATATAGATTATATAGGGGAAAATTCAACATGGCGTAATTCCTGAACCGGAAGTGCTATCAAGACACCGAAGGTATCAATATCATCGGAATGTCATACTCTATTGATCTGTAGAAAAAGTTTTCACAAATAATGAAAAATGAAACATTTCTAAAAATAGATTAACTTTGACCTCTGCCCCGCTTTTTTACGAGACATATTTTGTTATAACTTATAGAAAAAAAAAGTTGTCCCCAGATGTAATCTACAATAATATACCTTTGAAACATCTGAACATTAAACAGTTATTGAGATATAGCCATTTAAACATTTTAAAGTATGACGTCATAGCAGCCATCTTGGATTTTGAATCAATTTAAAAATATCAAACTTTAGTCAGGACTATACCGCGATCATTTTTGACAAGTTTGAGCTGAATCCCACTGGTGGAATTTGAGAAGAAGTTTAAAATGTGAAACGGTTTTTTATATAGATTATATAGGGGAAAATTCAACATGGCGTAATTCCTGAACCGGAAGTGCTATCAAGACACCGAAGGTATCAATATCATCGGAATGTCATACTCTATTGATCTGTAGAAAAAGTTTTCACAAATAATGAAAAATGAAAAATTTCTAAAAATAGATTAACTTTGACCTCTGCCCCGCTTTTTTACGAGACATATTTTGTTATAACTTATAGAAGAAAAAAGTTGTCCCCAGATGTAATCTACAATAATATACCTTTGAAACATCTGAACATTAAACAGTTATTGAGATATAGCCATTTAAACATTTTAAAGTATGACGTCATAGCGGCCATCTTGGATTTTGAATCAATTTAAAAATATCAAACTTTAGTCGGGACTATCCCACGATCATTTTAGACAAGTTTGAGCTGAATCCCATTAGTGGAATTTGAGAAGAAGTTTAAAATGTGAAACGGTTTTTTATATAGATTATATAGGGGAAAATTACATATGGCGTATACCGGAAACCACATGTGTTACATAAAAACTAAACACATCAAATTCATCAGAATGACATTGTGTATAGATTGGTTAAAACAAATTTCAAAAAAAATTAAAATTAAAAAAAAAAAAAAAAAAAAATTTTTTTTTGATTTTTGACCCAATGGCGAACTTTTTTATTTCAACTCCAAAGTACCTAAATGTGTGACAAAAAAAGTTAGATATGGCTTATGTCTACAATAATATCATTACAGAAACTCTGAACAGCCAACGGTCATTGAAATATGGCTATTTTAAAGTTTTTAACTAATGACGTCATGGCGGCCATCTTGGATTTTGGACCTACTTCGTTATGTTGCTGTCACCCCTTTGACTCATGCCAAATACAATGGGCTTAACCGAATTGGCATACCTCTTACCATTTTTGCATAATAGTGTGCCAAAAATGAAATGCAGAAGAAGAATAATAATAATAATAATAATAATAATAATAATAATAATAAACAGAACAGAAACAATAGGTCTTTTCACCACATGGTGAAAAGCCCTAATAACTAGAAATTGTTGGCTAACAATTTGATGGGCTTTTCACCTATAATCTATATCATTTCTGTTGGATTTTGAATCAACTTTAAAATTGCACACTTTTGTCGGGACTATCTCAGGATCAATTCATTTAAAATTTGATGGGATGAACAGATTCTTAAAATGGTAAGTAGGAGTATTGAACTGCGTTAAGTTTGCATTCAAAGGCAATATGAATGCCCGCTGAAAGCTGTTCAATGCAAAATTAAGTGTAAGCATTTGAAAAGCTTTTCAAAGTCGTTAAAAAGGTTTTGTTAAGCCAATAATACCACTACATTTCCTCAGTTTAAGCCCTAATTACGGTTCGTTTAAAGCGCACAAAATGATCAGATAGTGATATATATATTTGCTGAGAAATGTATGTCCCAATTATCAAATGTTAACAGATTTTCAGTATCTTCCGGTCGTAAAAGCACTTGTCCCGACAATGGGAAAATCTCTCCTCCAGTTTCATATGTTCCGACAATCAAATGAGATTTGTTTAAACATGTCCCGATAATCAAATGAGATATTTCTGCTACGATGTCTCGATAATAACGTGTATAGATGTATTACAACGAAAAAAAAAGAAGAAATTAAAACAAAAAAACTCTGCTGAGTGTTCCGCCCAGGAATCGAACCCGGGTCTCTATCGTAATGAACTATAGCCTTACCATTTGAGCCAAAGCGGCTAGTTGTAATGCGCATCCGTTAATTCACTAAGAAAGACCCTATTTTACACTATTAAGGACTCGCACAACTAAATGAGCCAATCACGGCGTGTTTCATCCCACGTTTGTAGTCCCCTAATGAAAATTTGTTCCGGCTAAGTACAGTGATTCTGAGTAATTTAAATAGGTAATTGTTGACATATTCTGCATTGAATGAAATCTATAGATATTTAACTTTACAAAAATGTATACTTTTGGTAGATTTTGATATGTGATTGCGGATTGATATGGGGTCAAATGTCAGAGGATGTTCCCGTCCCATTTCACTGGTTTGACATGTAAATTTCCAGTTGTCCGAAGCAGACGCCTGTAGCGAGCTAATATGCCAGTAAACTCCTCATAAAATGCCCCTTGAAGCCCTTGTCATGTACGCATGGAAGTTAATGCTGCTCCTCATTCTGTCGCTCATTAGTGTATTCAAAAAAAGATACAGTGTTGCAAGTTATACATTCCGATGACGTCACAATGTTTACAGTGACCCGCGGGTAGGTTTGTACTGGCTGACATGTAGACTTATTTTGTTGTTTTTTTTTAAACGTTTGCGATGACTTTGTTATGTTTAGATTGATGAGATAATATAGTATAATATCAAACAATACCAGATATGAATTTAGTTTCATGAAATACAATAAGTTTCGCGTTAGCCATCAACTTTCATTCTATCGGTCCAGCTGTGATCGGCCGTCGTAGCAACGATAGGCCTAAAGATCATATTGCACTGTACAATATAAAACTGTATAAAAAGTTACCAACTAAATGTACGAATATCCTTAGACGTACAATAAGATCTGCTTTATCTATGAAAACTATCTACATACAATTAGTAACCGGAATAACAGTCGATCGGGATGTGTGTATATGCAACTTTTTATTTACTGTTGCCAAGGAGTATAAAGAAAACACAGGAGAGTTCCAAAATTACGGTTTTTTATATAGATTATATAGGGGAAAATGCAAAACGGCGTAATACCTTAACCGTAAGTGGTATCAAGACACCGAAGGTATCAATATCATCGGAATGACATACTCTATTGATCAGTAGAAAAAGTTTTAAAAAATAATGAAAAATGAAAAATTTCTAAAAATAGGTTAACTTTGACCTCTGCTGCGCTGTTTTACGAGACATATTTTGTAATAACTTGTAGAACAAGAAATATTTCCCCAGATGCAATCTACAATTATATACCTTTGAAACATCTGGACATTAAACGGTTATTGAGATATAGCCATTTTAACCTTTTTAAAGTATGACGTCATAGCGGCCATCTTGGATTTTGAATCAATTTAAAAATATCAAACTTTAGTCGGGACTATCCCACGATCATTTTAAACAAGTTTGAGCTGAATCCCACTGTTGGAATTTGAGAAGAAGTTTAAAATGTAAAACGATTCTTAACATAGAATATATAGGGAAATGTTCTCAATAGCGTAATACCTTAACCGGAAGTGCTATCAAGACACCGAAGGTATCAATATCATCGGAATGTCATACTCTATTGATATGTAGAAAAAGTTTTCACAAATAATGAAAAATGAAAAATTTCTAAAAATAGATTAACTTTGACCTCTGCCCCGCTTTTTTGCGAGACATATTTTGTTATAACTTATAGAAGAAAAAAGTTGTCCCCAGATGTATTCTACAATAATATACCTTTGAAACATCTGAACATTAAACGGTTATTGAGATATAGCCATTTTAACATTTTAAAGTATGACGTCATAGCGGCCATCTTGGATTTTGAATCAATTTAAAAATATCAAACTTTAGTCGGGACTATCCCACGATCATTTTAGACAAGTTTGAGCTGAATCCCACTGTTGGAATTTGAGAAGAAGTTTAAAATGTGAAACGGTTTTTTATATAGATTATATAGGGGAAAATTACATATGGCGTATACCGGAAACCACATGTGTTTCATAAAAACTAAACACATCAAATTCATCAGAATGACATTGTGTATAGATTGGTCAAAACAAATTTCAAAAAAAATTAAAATTAAAAAAAAAAAAAAAAAAAAATTTTGTTTGATTTTTGACCCAATGGCGAACTTTTTTATTTCAACTCCAAAGTACCTAAATGTGTGACAAAAAAAGTTAGATATGGCTTATGTCTACAATAATATCATTACAGAAACTCTGAACAGCCAACGGTCATTGAAATATGGCTATTTTAAAGTTTTTAACTTATGACGTCATGGCGGCCATCTTGGATTTTGGACCTACTTCGTTATGTTGCTGTCACCCCTTTGGCTCATGCCAAATACAATGGGCTTAACTGAATTGACATACCTCTTACCATTTTTGCATAATTCGTGTCACAAAATGAAATGCAGAAGAATAATAATAATAACTAGAAATTGTTGGCTAACAATTTGACGGGCTTTTCACCTATAATCTATATCATTTCTGTTGGATTTTGAATCAACTTTAAAATTGCACACTTTTGTCGGGACTATCTCAGGATCAATTAATTTAAAATTTGATGGGATGAACAGATTCTTAAAATGGTAAGTATGAGTATTGAACTGCGTTAAGTTTGCATTCAAAGGTAATATGAATGCCCGCTGAAAGCTGTTCAATGCAAAATTAAGTGTAAGCATTTGAAAAGCTTTTCAAAGTCGTTAAAAAGGTTTTGTTAAGCCAATAATACCACTACATTTCCTCAGTTTAAGCCCTAATTACGGTTCGTTTAAAGCGCACAAAATGATCAGATAGTGATATATATATTTGCTGAGAAATGTATGTCCCAATTATCAAATGTTAACAGGTTTTCAGTATCTTCCGGTCGTAAAAGCACTTGTCCCGACAATGGGAAAATCTCTCCTCCAGTTTCATATGTTCCGACAATCAAATGAGATTTGTTTAAACATGTCCCGATAATCAAATGAGATATTTCTGCTACGATGTCTCGATAATAACGTGTATAGATGTATTACAACGAAAAAAAGAAGAAATTAAAAAAAAAAAAATGCTGCTGAGTGTTCCGCCCAGGAATCGAACCCGGGTCTCTATCGTAATGAACTATAGCCTTACCATTTGAGCCAGAGCGGCTAGTTGTAATGTGCATCCGTTAATTCACTAAGGAAGACCGTATTCTCCACTATTAAGGACTCCCACAACTAAATCAGCCAATCACGGCGTGTTTCATACGTTTGTAGTTCCTACTGAAAATTTGTTCTGGTTAAGTACAGTGATTCTGAGTAATCTAGATAGATAATTGTTGACATATTCTGCATTGAATGAAATCTACAGATATTTAACTTTACAAAAATGTATACTTTTGGTAGATTTTGATATGTGATTGCGGATTGATATGGGGTCAAATGTCAGAGGATGTTCCCGTCCCATTTCACTGGTTTGACATGCAAATTTCCAGTTGTCCGAAGCAGACGCCTGTAGCGAGCTAATATGCCAGTAAACTCCTCATAAAATGCCCCTTGAAGCCCTTGTCATGTACGCATGGAAGTTAATGCTGCTCCTCATTCTGTCGCTCATTAGTGTATTCAAAAAAAGATACAGTGTTGCAAGTTATACATTCCGATGACGTCACAATGTTTACAGTGACCCGCGGGTATGTTTGTACTGGCTGACATGTAGACTTATTTTGTTGTTGTTTTTTTTTTAACGTTTGCGATGACTTTGTTATGTTTAGATTGATGAGATAATATAGTATAATATCAAACAATACCAGATATGAATTTAGTTTCATGAAATACAATAAGTTTCGCGTTAGCCATCAACTTTCATTCTATCGGTCCAGCTGTGATCGGCCGTCGTAGCAACGATAGGCCTAAAGATCATATTGCACTGTACAATATAAAACTGTATAAAAAGTTACCAACTAAATGTACGAATATCCTTAGACGTACAATAAGATCTGCTTTATCTATGAAAACTATCTACATACAATTAGTAACCGGAATAACAGTCGATCGGGATGTGTGTATATGCAACTTTTTATTTACTGTTGCCAAGGAGTATAAAGAAAACACAGGAGAGTTCCAAAATTACGGTTTTTTATATAGATTATATAGGGGGAAATGCAAAACGGCGTAATACCTTAACCGGAAGTGGTATCAAGACACCGAAGGTATCAATATCATCGGAATGATATACTCTATTGATCAGTAGAAAAATTTTTAAAAAATGATGAAAAATGAAAAATTTCTAAAAATAGGTTAACTTTGACCTCTGCTGCGCTGTTTTACGAGACATATTTTGTAATAACTTGTAGAACAATAAATATTTCCCCAGATGCAATCTACAATAATATACCTTTAAAACATCTGGACATTAAACGGTTATTCATATATAGCCATTTTAACCTTTTTAAAGTATGACGTCATAGCGGCCATCTTGGATTTTGAATCGATTTAAAAATATCAAACTTTAGTCAGGACTATTCCACGATCATTTTTGACCAGTTTGAGCTGAATCCCACTGTTGGAATTAGAGAAGAAGTTTAAAATGTAAAACGATTTTTAACATAGAATATATAGGGAAATGTTCACAATGGCGTAATTCCTTAACCGGAAGTGCTATCAAGACACCGAAGGTATCAATATCATCGGAATGTCATACTCTATTGATCTGTAGAAAAAGTTTTCACAAATAATGAAAAATGAAAAATTTCTAAAAATAGATTAACTTTGACCTCTGCCCCGCTTTTTTACGAGACATATTTTGTTATAACTTATAGAAGAAAAAAGTTGTCCCCAAATGTATTCTACAATAATATACCTTTGAAACATCTGAACATTAAACGGTTATTGAGATATAGCCATTTTAACATTTTAAAGTATGACGTCATAGCGACCATCTTGGATTTTGAATCAATTAAAAAATATCAAACTTTAGTCGGGACTATCCCACGATCATTTTAGACAAGTTTGAGCTGAATCCCACTGGTGGAATTTTAGAAGAAGTTTAAAATGTGAAATGGTTTTTAACATAGAATATATAGGGAAATGTTCTCAATGGCGTAATACCTTAACCGGAAGTGCTATCAAGACACCGAAGGTATCAATATCATCGGAATGTCATACTCTATTGATCTGAAGAAAAAGTTTTCACAAATAATGAAAAATGAAAAATTTCTAAAAATAGATTAACTTTGACCTCTGCCCCGCTTTTTTACGAGACATATTTTGTTATAACTTATAGAAGAAAAAAGTTGTCCCCAGATGTATTCTACAATAATATACCTTTGAAACATCTGAACATTAAACGGTTATTGAGATATAGCCATTTTAACATTTTAAAGTATGACGTCATAGCGGCCATCTTGGATTTTGAATCAATTTAAAAATATCAAACTTTAGTCGGGACTATCCAACGATCATTTTAGACAAGTTTGAGCTGAATCCCACTGTTGGAATTTGAGAAGAAGTTTAAAATGTGAAACGGTTTTTTATATAGATTATATAGGGGAAAATTACATATGGCGTATACCGGAAACCACATGTGTTACATAAAAACTAAACACATCAAATTCATCAGAATGACATTGTGTATAGATTGGTCAAAACAAATTTCAAAAAAAAATTAAAATTAAAAAAAAAAAAAAAAAAAAAAATTTTTTTGATTTTTGACCCAATGGCGAACTTTTTTATTTCAACTCTAAAGTACCTAAATGTGTGACAAAAAAAGTTAGATATGGCTTATGTCTACAATAATATCATTACAGAAACTCTGAACAGCCAACGGTCATTGAAATATGGCTATTTTAAAGTTTTTAACTTATGACGTCATGGCGGCCATCTTGGATTTTGGACCTACTTCGTTATGTTGCTGTCACCCCTTTGACTCATGGCATATACAATGGGCTTAACCGAATTGGCATACCTCTTACCATTTTTGCATAATAGTGTGCCAAAAATGAAATGCAGAAGAAGAATAATAATAATAATAATAATAATAATAATAATAATAATAAACAGAACAGAAACAATAGGTCTTTTCACCACATGGTGAAAAGCCCTAATAACTAGAAATTGTTGGCTAACAATTTGACGGGCTTTTCACACCTTTGCCAGATTTTGTCTTTGGTGAAAGGGAGGTAACTCTTACATATTCTAAGAACTACTTCACTTTTACCACTGATAGACAGTAAACCATTTTAATACAAAGAATATATAGGGAAATTTTCAAAATGGCCTACTTCCTTAACCGGAAGTGCTATCAAGACACCGAAGGTATCAATATCATCGGAATGACATACTCTATTAATCTGTAGAAAAATAAAACAAAAATAATGAAAAATGAAAAAAGTCTAAAAATAGATTAACTTTGACCTCTGCTGCACTTTTTTACGAGACATATTTTGTAATAACTTGTAGAAGAAGAAACTTTTCCCCAGATGAAATCTACAATAATATACCTTTGAAACATCTGAACATAAAACGGTTATTGAGATAAAGTTATTTTAACATTTTAAAGTATGACGTCATAGCGGCCATCTTGGATTTTGAGTCAATTTAAAAATATCAAACTTTAGTCGGGACTATCCCACGATCATTTTAGATAAGTTTGAGCTGAATCCCATTAGTGGAATTTGAGAAGAAGTTTAAAATGTGAAATGGTTTTTAACATAGAATATATAGGGAAATGTTCACAATGGCGTAATACCTTAACCGGAAGTGCTATCAAGACACCGAAGGTATCAATATCATCGGAATGTCATACTCTATTGATCTGTAGAAAAAGTTTTCACAAATAATGAAAAATGAAAAATTTCTAAAAATAGATTAACTTTGACCTCTGCCCCGCTTTTTTACGAGACATATTTTGTTATAACTTGTAGAAAAAAAAAGTTGTCCCCAGATGAAATCTACAATAATATACCTTTGAAACATCTGAACATTAAATGGTTATTGAGATATAGCCATTTTAACATTTTAAAGTATGACGTCATAGCGGCCATCTTGGATTTTGAATCAATTTAAAAATATCAAATTTTAGTCGGGACTATCCCACGATTATTTTTGACAAGTTTGAGCTGAATCCCACTAGTGGAATTTGAGAAGAAGTTTAAAATGTAAAACGATTTTTAACATAGAATATATAGGGAAATGTTCACAATGGCGTAATACCTTAACCGGAAGTGCTATCAAGACACCGAAGGTATCAATATCATCGGAATGTCATACTATATTGATCTGTTGAAAAAGTTTTCACAAATAATGAAAAATGAAAAATTTCTAAAAATAGATTAACTTTGACCTCTGCCCCGCTTTTTTACGAGACATATTTTGTTATAACTTATAGAAGAAAAAAGTTGTCCCCAGATGTATTCTACAATAATATACCTTTGAAACATCTGAACGTTAAACGGTTATTGAGATATAGCCATTTTAACATTTTAAAGTATGACGTCATAGCGGCCATCTTGGATTTTGAATCAATTTTAAAATATCAAACTTTAGTCGGGACTATCCCACGATCATTTTAGACAAGTTTGAGCTGAATCCCACTGTTGGAATTTGAGAAGAAGTTTAAAATGTGAAACGGTTTTTTATATAGATTATATAGGGGGAAATTACATATGGCGTATACCGGAAACCACACGTGTTACATAAAAACTAAACACATCAAATTCATCAGAATGACATTGTGTATAGATTGGTCAAAACAAATTTCAAAAAAAATTAAAATTAAAAAAAAAAAAAAAAAAAAATTTTTTTTTGATTTTTGACCCAATGGCGAACTTTTTTATTTCAACTCCAAAGTACCTAAATGTGTGACAAAAAAAGTTAGATATGGCTTATGTCTACAAGAATATCATTACAGAAAATCTGAACAGCCAACGGTCATTGAAATATGGCTATTTTAAAGTTTTTAACTTATGACGTCATGGCGGCCATCTTGGATTTTGGACCTACTTCGTTATGTTGCTGTCACCCCTTTGGCTCATGCCAAATACAATGGGCTTAACTGAATTGACATACCTCTTACCATTTTTGCATAATTCGTGTCACAAAATGAAATGCAGAAGAATAATAATAATAATAATAATAATAAACAGAACAGAAACAATAGGACTTTTCACCACAAAGTGAAAAGCCCTAATAATAATAACTAGAAATTGTTGGCTAACAATTTGATGGGCTTTTCACCTATAATCTATATCATTTCTGTTGGATTTTGAATCAACTTTAAAATTGCACACTTTTGTCGGGACTATCTCAGGATCAATTAATTTAAAATTTGATGGGATGAACAGATTCTTAAAATGGTAAGTATGAGTATTGAACTGCGTTAAGTTTGCATTCAAAGGTAATATGAATGCCCGCTGAAAGCTGTTCAATGCAAAATTAAGTGTAAGCATTTGAAAAGCTTTTCAAAGTCGTTAAAAAGGTTTTGTTAAGCCAATAATACCACTACATTTCCTCAGTTTAAGCCCTAATTACGGTTCGTTTAAAGCGCACAAAATGATCAGATAGTGATATATATATTTGCTGAGAAATGTATGTCCCAATTATCAAATGTTAACAGATTTTCAGTATCTTCCGGTCGTAAAAGCACTTGTCCCGACAATGGGAAAATCTCTCCTCCAGTTTCATATGTTCCGACAATCAAATGAGATTTGTTTAAACATGTCCCGATAATCAAATGAGATATTTCTGCTACGATGTCTCGATAATAACGTGTATAGATGTATTACAACGAAAAAAAAAGAAGAAATTAAAACAAAAAAACTCTGCTGAGTGTTCCGCCCAGGAATCGAACCCGGGTCTCTATCGTTATGAACTATAGCCTTACCATTGGAGCCAAAGCGGCTAGTTGTAATGCGCATCCGTTAATTCACTAAGGAAGACCGTATTCTCCACTATTAAGGACTCGCACAACTAAATGAGCCAATTACGGCGTGTTTCGTACGTTTGTAGTTCCTACTGAAAA
This sequence comes from Mimachlamys varia, assembly GCA_947623455.1. Taxonomy (NCBI): domain Eukaryota; kingdom Metazoa; phylum Mollusca; class Bivalvia; order Pectinida; family Pectinidae; genus Mimachlamys; species Mimachlamys varia. The sequence continues at coordinate 2,468,133 of OX392531.1, read as the reverse complement.
TTTGTTCTGGTTAAGTACAGTGATTCTGAGTAATCTAGATAGATAATTGTTGACATATTCTGCATTGAATGAAATCTACAGATATTTAACTTTACAAAAATGTATACTTTTGGTTGATTTTGATGTGTGATGGCGGATTGATATGGGGTCAAAAGTCAGAGGGTGTTCCCGTACCATTTCACTGGTTTGACATGTAAATTTCCAGTTGTCCGAAGCAGACGCCTGTAGCGAGCTAATATGCCAGTAAACTCCTCATAAAATGCCCCTTGAAGCCTTTGTCATGTACGCATGGAAGTTAATGCTGCTCCTCATTCTGTCGCTCATTAGTGTATTCAAAAAAAGATACAGTGTTGCAAGTTATACATTCCGATGACGTCACAATGTTTACAGTGACCCGCGGGTATGTTTGTACTGGCTGACATGTAGACTTATTTTTTTTTTTTTTTTAAACGTTTGCGATGACTTTGTTATGTTTAGATTGATGAGATAATATAGTATAATATCAAACAATACCAGATATGAATTTAGTTTCATGAAATACAATAAGTTTCGCGTTAGCCATCAACTTTCATTCTATCGGTCCAGCTGTGATCGGCCGTCGTAGCAACGATAGGCCTAAAGATCATATTGCACTGTACAATATAAAACTGTATAAAAAGTTACCAACTAAATGTACGAATATCCTTAGACGTACAATAAGATCTGCTTTATCTATGAAAACTATCTACATACAATTAGTAACCGGAATAACAGTCGATCGGGATGTGTGTATATGCAACTTTTTATTTACTGTTGCCAAGGAGTATAAAGAAAACACAGGAGAGTTCCAAAATTACGGTTTTTTATATAGATTGTATAGGGGAAAATGCAAAACGGCGTAATACCTTAACCGGAAGTGGTATCAAGACACCGAAGGTATCAATATCATCGGAATGACATACTCTATTGATCAGTAGAAAAAGTTTTAAAAAATAATGAAAAATGAAAAATTTCTAAAAATAGGTTAACTTTGACCTCTGCTGCGCTGTTTTACGAGACATATTTTGTAATAACTTGTAGAACAAGAAATATTTCCCCAGATGGAATCTACAATTATATACCTTTGAAACATCTGGACATTAAACGGTTATTGAGATATAGCCATTTTAACCTTTTTAAAGTATGACGTCATAGCGGCCATCTTGGATTTTGAATCAATTTAAAAATATCAAACTTTAGTCGGGACTATCCCACGATCATTTTTGACAAGTTTGAGCTGAATCCCACTGTTGGAATTTGAGAAGAAGTTTAAAATGTAAAACGATTCTTAACATAGAATATATAGGGAAATGTTCTCAATAGCGTAATACCTTAACCGGAAGTGCTATCAAGACACCGAAGGTATCAATATCATCGGAATGTCATACTCTATTGATCTGTAGAAATAGTTTTCACAAATAATGAAAAATGAAAAATTTCTAAAAATAGATTAACTTTGACCTCTGCCCCGCTTTTTTGCGAGACGTATTTTGTTATAACTTATAGAAGAAAAAAGTTTTCCCCAGATGTAATCTACAATAATATACCTTTGAAACATCTGAACATTAAACGGTTATTGAGATATAGCCATTTAAACATTTTAAAGTATGACGTCATAGCGGCCATATTGGATTTTGAATCAATTTAAAAATATCAAACTTTAGTCGGGACTATCCAACGATCATTTTAGACAAGTTTGAGCTGAATCCCATTAGTGGAATTTGAGAAGAAGTTTAAAATGTGAAACGGTTTTTTATATAGATTATATAGGGGAAAATTTTTAAATGGCGTTTTAACTTAACCGGAAGTGCTATCAAGACACCGAAAGTATCAATATCATCGGAATGTCATACTCTATTGATCTGTAGAAAAAGTTTTCACAAATAATGAAAAATGAAAAAATTCTAAAAATAGATTAACTTTGACCTCTGCCCCGCTTTTTTACGAGACATATTTTGTTATAACTTATAGAACAAAAAAGTTTTCCCCAGATGTATTCTACAATAATATACATTTGAAACATCTGAACATTAAACGGTTGTTGAGATATGGCCATTTTAACATTTTAAAGTATGACGTCATAGCGGCCATCTTGGATTTTGAATCAATTTAAAAATATCAAACTTTAGTCGGGACTATCCCACGATCATTTTAGACAAGATTGAGCTGAATCCCACTGTTGGAATTTGAGAAGAAGTTTAAAATGTGAAATGGTTTTTTATATAGAATATATAGGGAAATTTTTTAAATGGCGTTTTACCTTAACCGGAAGTGCTATCAAGACACCGAAGGTATCAATATCATTGGAATGTCATACTCTATTGATCTGTAGAAAAAGTTTTCACAAATAATGAAAAATGAAAAATTTCTAAAAATAGATTAACTTTGACCTCTGCCCCGCTTTTTTACGAGACATATTTTGTTATAACTTATAGAAGAAAAAAGTTGTCCCCAAATGTATTCTACAATAATATACCTTTGAAACATCTGAACATTAAACGGTTATTGAGATATAGCCATTTAAACATTTTAAAGTATGACGTGATAGCGGCCATCTTGGATTTTGAATCAATTTAAAAATATCAAACTTCAGTTGGGACTATCCCACGATCATTTTAGACAAGTTTGAGCTGAATCCCACTGGTGGAATTTGAGAAGAAGTTTAAAATGTGAAATGGTTTTTAACATAGAATATATAGGGAAATGTTCACAATGGCGTAATACCTTAACCGGAAGTGCTATCAAGACACCGAAGGTATCAATATCATCGGAATGTCATACTCTATTGATCTGTAGAAAAAGTTTTCACAAATAATGAAAAATGAAGAATTTCTAAAAATAGATTAACTTTGACCTCTGCCCCGCTTTTTTACGAGACATATTTTGTTATAACTTATAGAAGAAAAAAGTTGTCCCCAGATGTATTTTACAATAATATACCTTTGAAACATCTGGACATGAAACGGTTATTCAGATATAGCCATTTTAACATTTTAAAGTATGACGTCATAGCGGCCATCTTGGATATTGAATCAATTTAAAAATATCAAACTTTAGTCGGGACTATCCCACGATCATTTTAGACAAGTTTGAGCTGAATCCCACTGTTGGAATTTGAGAAGAAGTTTAAAATGTGAAACGGTTTTTTATATAGATTATATAGGGGAAAATTACATATGGCGTATACCGGAAACCACATGTGTTACATAAAAACTAAACACATCAAATTCATCAGAATGACATTGTGTATAGATTGGTCAAAACAGATTTCAAAAAAAATTAAAATTAAAAAAAAAAAAAAATTTTTTTTTTGATTTTTGACCCAATGGCGAACTTTTTTATTTCAACTCCAAAGTACCTAAATGTGTGACAAAAAAAGTTAGATATGGCTTATGTCTACAATAATATCATTACAGAAACTCTGAACAGCCAACGATCATTGAAATATGGCTATTTTAAAGTTTTTAACTTATGACGTCATGGCGGCCATCTTGGATTTTGGACCTACTTCGTTATGTTGCTGTCACCCCTTTGACTCATGCCATATACAATGGGCTTAACCGAATTGGCATACCTCTTACCATTTTTGCATAATAGTGTGCCAAAAATGAAATGCAGAAGAAGAATAATAATAACTAGAAATTGTTGGCTAACAATTTGATGGGCTTTTCACCTATAATCTATATCATTTCTGTTGGATTTTGAATCAACTTTAAAATTGCACACTTTTGTCGGGACTATCTCAGGATCAATTAATTTAAAATTTGATGGGATGAACAGATTCTTAAAATGGTAAGTATGAGTATTGAACTGCGTTAAGTTTGCATTCAAAGGTAATATGAATGCCCGCTGAAAGCTGTTCAATGCAAAATTAAGTGTAAGCATTTGAAAAGATTTTCAAAGTCGTTAAAAAGGTTTTGTTAAGCCAATAATACCACTACATTTCCTCAGTTTAAGCCCTAATTACGGTTCGTTTAAAGCGCACAAAATGATCAGATAGTGATATATATATTTGCTGAGAAATCTAAAAGCACTTGTCCCGACAATGGGAAAATCTCTCCTCCAGTTTAATATGTTCCGACAATCAAATGAGATTTGTTTAAACATGTCCCGATAATCAAATGAGATATTTCTGCTACGATGTCTCGATAATAACGTGTATAGATGTATTACAACGAAAAAAAGAAGAAATTAAAAAAAAAAAAAACTCTGCTGAGTGTTCCGCCCAGGAATCGAACCCGGGTCTCTATCGTAATGAACTATAGCCTTACCATTTGAGCCAAAGCGGCTAGTTGTAATGCGCATCCGTTAATTCACTAACAAAGACCGTATTTTACACTATTAAGGACTCGCACAACTAAATGAGCCTATCACGGCGTGTTTCATACGTTTGTAGTCCCTACTGAAAATTTGTTCTGGTTAAGTACAGTGATTCTGAGTAGTTTAAATAGGTAATTGTTGACATATTCTGCATTGAATGAAATCTACAGATATTTAACTTTACAAAAATGTATACTTTTGGTAGATTTTGATATGTGATTGCGGATTGATATGGGGTCAAATGTCAGAGGATGTTCCCGTCCCATTTCACTGGTTTGACATGTAAATTTCCAGTTGTCCGAAGCAGACGCCTGTAGCGAGCTAATATGCCAGTAAACTCCTCATAAAATGCCCCTTGAAGCCCTTGTCATGTACGCATGGAAGTTAATGCTGCTCCTCATTCTGTCGCTCATTAGTGTATTCAAAAAAAGATACAGTGTTGCAAGTTATACATTCCGATGACGTCACAATGTTTACAGTGACCCGCGGGTAGGTTTGTACTGGCTGACATGTAGACTTATTTTGTTGTTTTTTTTTAAACGTTTGCGATGACTTTGTTATGTTTAGATTGATGAGATAATATAGTATAATATCAAACAATACCAGATATGAATTTAGTTTCATGAAATACAATAAGTTTCGCGTTAGCCATCAACTTTCATTCTATCGGTCCAGCTGTGATCGGCCGTCGTAGCAACGATAGGCCTAAAGATCATATTGCACTGTACAATATAAAACTGTATAAAAAGTTACAAACTAAATGTACGAATATCCTTAGACGTACAATAAGATCTGCTTTATCTATGAAAACTATCTACATACAATTAGTAACCGGAATAACAGTCGATCGGGATGTGTGTATATGCAACTTTTTATTTACTGTTGCCAAGGAGTATAAAGAAAACACAGGAGAGTTCCAAAATTACGGTTTTTTATATAGATTATATAGGGGAAAATGCAAAACGGCGTAATACCTTAACCGGAAGTGGTATCAAGACACCGAAGGTATCAATATCATCGGAATGTCATACTCTATTGATCTGTAGAAAAAGTTTTCACAAATAATGAAAAATGAAAAAAATTTAAAAATAGATTAACTTTGACCTCTGCTGCGCTGTTTTACGAGACATATTTTGTAATAACTTGTAGAACAAGATATATTTCCCCAGATGCAATCTACAATTATATACCTTTGAAACATCTGGACATTAAACGGTTATTGAGATATAGCCATTTTAACCTTTTTAAAGTATGACGTCATAGCGGCCATCTTGGATTTTGAATCAATTTAAAAATATCAAACTTTAGTCGGGACTATCCCACGATCATTTTTGACAAGTTTGAGCTGAATCCCATTAGTGGAATTTGAGAAGAAGTTTAAAATGTGAAATGGTTTTTAACATAGAATATATAGGGAAATGTTCACAATGGCGTAATACCTTAACCGGAAGTGCTATCAAGACACCGAATGTATCAATATCATCGGAATGTCATACTCTATTGATCTGTAGAAAAAGTTTTCACAAATAATGAAAAATGAAAAATTTCTAAAAATAGATTAACTTTGACCTGTGTTCCGCTTTTTTACGAGACATATTTTGTTATAACTTATAGAAGAAAAAAGTTGTCCCCAGATGTATTCTACAATAATATACCTTTGAAACATCTGAACATTAAACAGTTATTGAGATATAGCCATTTAAACATTTTAAAGTATGACGTCATAGCGGCCATCTTGGATTTTGAATCAATTTAAAAATATCAAACTTTAGTCGGGACTATCCCACGATCATTTTTGACAAGTTTGAGCTGAATCCCATTAGTGGAATTTGAGAAGAAGTTTAAAATGTGAAATGGTTTTTAACATAGAATATATAGGGAAATGTTCACAATGGCGTAATACCTTAACCGGAAGTGCTATCAAGACACCGAATGTATCAATATCATCGGAATGTCATACTCTATTGATCTGTAGAAAAAGTTTTCACAAATAATGAAAAATGAAAAATTTCTAAAAATAGATCAACTTTGACCTGTGCTCCGCTTTTTTACGAGACATATTTTGTTATAACCTATAGAAGAAAAAAGTTGTCCCCAGATGTATTCTACAATAATATACCTTTGAAACATCTGAACATTAAACAGTTATTGAGATATAGCCATTTAAACATTTTAAAGTATGACGTCATAGCGGCCATCTTGGATTTTGAATCAATTTAAAAATATCAAACTTTAGTCGGGACTATCCGACGATCATTTTTGTCAAGTTTGAGCTGAATCCCACTGGTGGAATTTGAGGAGAAGTTTAAAATGTAAAACGATTCTTAACATAGAATATATAGGGAAATTTTCTCAATAGCGTAATACCTTAACCGGAAGTGCTATCAAGACACCGAAGGTATCAATATCATCGGAATGTCATACTCTATTGATCTGAAGAAAAAGTTTTCACAAATAATGAAAAATGAAAAATTTCTAAAAATAGATTAACTTTGACCTCTGCCCCGCTTTTTTGCGAGACATATTTTGTTATAACTTATAGAAGAAAAAAGTTGTCCCCAGATGTAATCTACAATAATATACCTTTGAAACATCTGAACATTAAATGGTTATTGAGATATAGCCATTTAAACATTTTAAAGTATGACGTCATAGCGGCCATCTTGGATTTTGAATCAATTTAAAAATATCAAACTTTAGTCGGGACTATGCCGCGATCATTTTTGACAAGTTTGAGCTGAATCCCACTAGTGGAATTTGAGAAGAAGTTTAAAATGTGAAACGGTTTTTTATATAGATTATATAGGGGAAAACTCAACATGGCGTAATTCCTAAACCGGAAGTGCTATCAAGACACCGAAGGTATCAATATCATCGGAATGTCATACTATATTGATCTGAAGAAAAAGTTTTCACAAATAATGAAAAATAAAAACATTCTAAAAATAGATTAACTTTGACCTCTGCCCCGCTTTTTTACGAGACATATTTTGTCATAACTTATAGAAGAAAAAAGTTGTCCCCAGATGTATTCTACAATAATATACCTTTGAAACATCTGAACATTAAACAGTTATTGAGATATAGCCATTTTAACATTATAAAGTATGACGTCATAGCGGCCATCTTGGATTTTGAATCAATTTAAAAATATCAAACTTTAGTCGGGACTATCCCACGATCATTTTAGACAAGTTTGAGCTGAATCCCACTGTTGGAATTTGAGAAGAAGTTTAAAATGTGAAACGGTTTTTTATATAGATTATATAGGGGAAAATTACATATGGCGTATACCGGAAACCACATGTGTTACATAAAAACTAAACACATCAAATTCATCAGAATGACATTGTGTATAGATTGGTCAAAACAAATTTCAAAAAAAAATTAAATTAAAAAAAAAAAAAAAAAATTTTTTTTTTTGATTTTTGACCCAATGGCGAACTTTTTTATTTCAACTCCAAAGTACCTAAATGTGTGACAAAAAAAGTTAGATATGGCTTATGTCTACAATAATATCATTACAGAAACTCTGAACAGCCAACGGTCATTGAAATATGGCTATTTTAAAGTTTTTAACTTATGACGTCATGGCGGCCATCTTGGATTTTGGACCTACTTCGTTATGTTGCTGTCACCCCTTTGGCTCATGCCATATACAATGGGCTTAACCGAATTGGCATACCTCTTACCATTTTTGCATAATAGTGTGCCAAAAATGAAATGCAGAAGAAGAATAATAATAATAATAATAAACAGAACAGAAACAATAGGTCTTTTCACCACATGGTGAAAAGCCCTAATAATAACTAGAAATTGTTGGCTAACAATTTGACGGGCTTTTCACACCTTTGTCAGATTTAGTCTTTGGTGAAAAGGAGGTAACTCTTACATATTCTAAGAACTACTTCCCTTTTACCACTGATAGACAGTAAACCATTTTAATACAAAGAATATATAGGGAAATTTTCAAAATGGCTTACTTCCTTAACCGGAAGTGCTATCAAGACACCGAAGGTATCAATATCATCGGAATGACATGCTCTATTGATCTGTAGAAAAATAAAACAAAAGTAATGAAAAAATGAAAAAATCTAAAAATAGATGAACTTTGACCTCTGTCGCGCTGTTTTACAAGACATATTTTGTAGTAACTTGTAGAAGAAAAAAGTTGTCCCCAAATGGAATCTACAATAATATACCTTTGAAACATATGAACATTAAATGGTTATTGAGATATAGCCATTTTAACATTTTAAAGAATGACGTCATAGCGGCCATCTTGGATTTTGAATCAATTTTAAAATATCAAACTTTAGTCGGGACTATCTATCGATCATTTTAGAGAAGTTTGAGCTGAATCCCACTAGTGGAATTTGAGAAGAAGTTTAAAATGTGAAATGGTTTTTAACATAGAATATATAGGGAAATGTTCACAATGGCGTAATACCTTAACCGGAAGTGCTATCAAGACACCGAAGGTATCAATATCATCGGAATGTCATACTCTATTGATCTGTAGAAAAAGTTTTCACAAATAATGAAAAATGAAGAATTTCTAAAAATAGATTAACTTTGACCTCTGCCCCGCTTTTTTACGAGACATATTTTGTTATAACTTATAGAAGAAAAAAGTTGTCCCCAGATATATTCTACAATAGTATACCTTTGAAACATCTGAACATTAAACAGTTATTGAGATATAGCCATTTTAACATTTTAAAGTATGACGTCATAGCGGCCATCTTGGATTTTGAATCAATTTAAAAATATCAAACTTTAGTCGGGACTATCCCACGATCATTTTAGACAAGTTTGAGCTGAATCCCACCAGTGGAATTTGAGAAGAAGTTTAAAATGTGAAACGGTTTTTTATATAGATTATATAGGGGAAAATTACATATGGCGTATACCGGAAACCACATGTGTTAGATAAAAACTAAACACATCAAATTCATCAGAATGACATTGTGTATAGATTGGTCAAAACAAATTTCAAAAAAAATTAAAATTAAAAAAAAAAAAAAAAAAAATTTTTTTTTTGATTTTTGACCCAATGGCGAACTTTTTTATTTCAACTCCAAAGTACCTAAATGTGTGACAAAAAAAGTTAGATATGGCTTATGTCTACAATAATATCATTACAGAAACTCTGAACAGCCAACGGTCATTGAAATATGGCTATTTTAAAGTTTTTAACTTATGACGTCATGGCGGCCATCTTGGATTTTGGACCTACTTCGTTATGTTGCTGTCACCCCTTTGGCTCATGCCAAATACAATGGGCTTTACCGAATTGGCATACCTCTTACCATTTTTGCATAATAGTGTGCCAAAAATGAAATGCAGAAGAAGAATAATAATAATAACTAGAAATTGTTGGCTAACAATTTGATGGGCTTTTCACCTATAATCTATATCATTTCTGTTGGATTTTGAATCAACTTTAAAATTGCACACTTTTGTCGGGACTATCTCAGGATCAATTCATTTAAAATTTGATGGGATGAACAGATTCTTAAAATGGTAAGTAGGAGTATTGAACTGCGTTAAGTTTGCATTCAAAGGCAATATGAATGCCCGCTGAAAGCTGTTCAATGCAAAATTAAGTGTAAGCATTTGAAAAGCTTTTCAAAGTCGTTAAAAAGGTTTTGTTAAGCCAATAATACCACTACATTTCCTCAGTTTAAGCCCTAATTACGGTTCGTTTAAAGCGCACAAAATGATCAGATAGTGATATATATATTTGCTGAGAAATGTATGTCCCAATTATCAAATGTTAACAGATTTTCAGTATCTTCCGGTCGTAAAAGCACTTGTCCCGACAATGGGAAAATCTCTCCTCCAGTTTCATATGTTCCGACAATCAAATGAGATTTGTTTAAACATGTCCCGATAATCAAATGAGATATTTCTGCTACGATGTCTCGATAATAACGTGTATAGATGTATTACAACGAAAAAAAAAGAAGAAATTAAAACAAAAAAACTCTGCTGAGTGTTCCGCCCAGGAATCGAACCCGGGTCTCTATCGTAATGAACTATAGCCTTACCATTTGAGCCAAAGCGGCTAGTTGTAATGCGCATCCGTTAATTCACTAAGAAAGACCCTATTTTACACTATTAAGGACTCGCACAACTAAATGAGCCAATCACGGCGTGTTTCATCCCACGTTTGTAGTCCCCTAATGAAAATTTGTTCCGGCTAAGTACAGTGATTCTGAGTAATTTAAATAGGTAATTGTTGACATATTCTGCATTGAATGAAATCTATAGATATTTAACTTTACAAAAATGTATACTTTTGGTAGATTTTGATATGTGATTGCGGATTGATATGGGGTCAAATGTCAGAGGATGTTCCCGTCCCATTTCACTGGTTTGACATGTAAATTTCCAGTTGTCCGAAGCAGACGCCTGTAGCGAGCTAATATGCCAGTAAACTCCTCATAAAATGCCCCTTGAAGCCCTTGTCATGTACGCATGGAAGTTAATGCTGCTCCTCATTCTGTCGCTCATTAGTGTATTCAAAAAAAGATACAGTGTTGCAAGTTATACATTCCGATGACGTCACAATGTTTACAGTGACCCGCGGGTAGGTTTGTACTGGCTGACATGTAGACTTATTTTGTTGTTTTTTTTTAAACGTTTGCGATGACTTTGTTATGTTTAGATTGATGAGATAATATAGTATAATATCAAACAATACCAGATATGAATTTAGTTTCATGAAATACAATAAGTTTCGCGTTAGCCATCAACTTTCATTCTATCGGTCCAGCTGTGATCGGCCGTCGTAGCAACGATAGGCCTAAAGATCATATTGCACTGTACAATATAAAACTGTATAAAAAGTTACCAACTAAATGTACGAATATCCTTAGACGTACAATAAGATCTGCTTTATCTATGAAAACTATCTACATACAATTAGTAACCGGAATAACAGTCGATCGGGATGTGTGTATATGCAACTTTTTATTTACTGTTGCCAAGGAGTATAAAGAAAACACAGGAGAGTTCCAAAATTACGGTTTTTTATATAGATTATATAGGGGAAAATGCAAAACGGCGTAATACCTTAACCGTAAGTGGTATCAAGACACCGAAGGTATCAATATCATCGGAATGACATACTCTATTGATCAGTAGAAAAAGTTTTAAAAAATAATGAAAAATGAAAAATTTCTAAAAATAGGTTAACTTTGACCTCTGCTGCGCTGTTTTACGAGACATATTTTGTAATAACTTGTAGAACAAGAAATATTTCCCCAGATGCAATCTACAATTATATACCTTTGAAACATCTGGACATTAAACGGTTATTGAGATATAGCCATTTTAACCTTTTTAAAGTATGACGTCATAGCGGCCATCTTGGATTTTGAATCAATTTAAAAATATCAAACTTTAGTCGGGACTATCCCACGATCATTTTAAACAAGTTTGAGCTGAATCCCACTGTTGGAATTTGAGAAGAAGTTTAAAATGTAAAACGATTCTTAACATAGAATATATAGGGAAATGTTCTCAATAGCGTAATACCTTAACCGGAAGTGCTATCAAGACACCGAAGGTATCAATATCATCGGAATGTCATACTCTATTGATCTGTAGAAATAGTTTTCACAAATAATGAAAAATGAAAAATTTCTAAAAATAGATTAACTTTGACCTCTGCCCTGCTTTTTTGCGAGACATATTTTGTTATAACTTATAGGAGAAAAAAGTTGTCCCCAGATGTAATCTACAATTATATACCTTTGAAACATCTGAACATTAAACGGTTATTGAGATATAGCCATTTAAACATTTTAAAGTATGACGTCATAGCGGCCATCTTGGATTTTGAATCAATTTAAAAATATCAAACTTTAGTCGGGACTATCCAACGATCATTTTAGACAAGTTTGAGCTGAATCCCATTAGTGGAATTTGAGAAGAAGTTTAAAATGTGAAATGGTTTTTAACATAGAATATATAGGGAAATGTTCACAATGGCGTAATACCTTAACCGGAAGTGCTATCAAGACACCGAAGGTATCAATATCATCGGAATGTCATACTCTATTGATATGTAGAAAAAGTTTTCACAAATAATGAAAAATGAAAAATTTCTAAAAATAGATTAACTTTGACCTCTGCCCCGCTTTTTTGCGAGACATATTTTGTTATAACTTATAGAAGAAAAAAGTTGTCCCCAGATGTATTCTACAATAATATACCTTTGAAACATCTGAACATTAAACGGTTATTGAGATATAGCCATTTTAACATTTTAAAGTATGACGTCATAGCGGCCATCTTGGATTTTGAATCAATTTAAAAATATCAAACTTTAGTCGGGACTATCCCACGATCATTTTAGACAAGTTTGAGCTGAATCCCACTGTTGGAATTTGAGAAGAAGTTTAAAATGTGAAACGGTTTTTTATATAGATTATATAGGGGAAAATTACATATGGCGTATACCGGAAACCACATGTGTTACATAAAAACTAAACACATCAAATTCATCAGAATGACATTGTGTATAGATTGGTCAAAACAAATTTCAAAAAAAATTAAAATTAAAAAAAAAAAAAAAAAAAAATTTTGTTTGATTTTTGACCCAATGGCGAACTTTTTTATTTCAACTCCAAAGTACCTAAATGTGTGACAAAAAAAGTTAGATATGGCTTATGTCTACAATAATATCATTACAGAAACTCTGAACAGCCAACGGTCATTGAAATATGGCTATTTTAAAGTTTTTAACTTATGACGTCATGGCGGCCATCTTGGATTTTGGACCTACTTCGTTATGTTGCTGTCACCCCTTTGGCTCATGCCAAATACAATGGGCTTAACTGAATTGACATACCTCTTACCATTTTTGCATAATTCGTGTCACAAAATGAAATGCAGAAGAATAATAATAATAACTAGAAATTGTTGGCTAACAATTTGACGGGCTTTTCACCTATAATCTATATCATTTCTGTTGGATTTTGAATCAACTTTAAAATTGCACACTTTTGTCGGGACTATCTCAGGATCAATTAATTTAAAATTTGATGGGATGAACAGATTCTTAAAATGGTAAGTATGAGTATTGAACTGCGTTAAGTTTGCATTCAAAGGTAATATGAATGCCCGCTGAAAGCTGTTCAATGCAAAATTAAGTGTAAGCATTTGAAAAGCTTTTCAAAGTCGTTAAAAAGGTTTTGTTAAGCCAATAATACCACTACATTTCCTCAGTTTAAGCCCTAATTACGGTTCGTTTAAAGCGCACAAAATGATCAGATAGTGATATATATATTTGCTGAGAAATGTATGTCCCAATTATCAAATGTTAACAGGTTTTCAGTATCTTCCGGTCGTAAAAGCACTTGTCCCGACAATGGGAAAATCTCTCCTCCAGTTTCATATGTTCCGACAATCAAATGAGATTTGTTTAAACATGTCCCGATAATCAAATGAGATATTTCTGCTACGATGTCTCGATAATAACGTGTATAGATGTATTACAACGAAAAAAAGAAGAAATTAAAAAAAAAAAAATGCTGCTGAGTGTTCCGCCCAGGAATCGAACCCGGGTCTCTATCGTAATGAACTATAGCCTTACCATTTGAGCCAGAGCGGCTAGTTGTAATGTGCATCCGTTAATTCACTAAGGAAGACCGTATTCTCCACTATTAAGGACTCCCACAACTAAATCAGCCAATCACGGCGTGTTTCATACGTTTGTAGTTCCTACTGAAAATTTGTTCTGGTTAAGTACAGTGATTCTGAGTAATCTAGATAGATAATTGTTGACATATTCTGCATTGAATGAAATCTACAGATATTTAACTTTACAAAAATGTATACTTTTGGTAGATTTTGATATGTGATTGCGGATTGATATGGGGTCAAATGTCAGAGGATGTTCCCGTCCCATTTCACTGGTTTGACATGCAAATTTCCAGTTGTCCGAAGCAGACGCCTGTAGCGAGCTAATATGCCAGTAAACTCCTCATAAAATGCCCCTTGAAGCCCTTGTCATGTACGCATGGAAGTTAATGCTGCTCCTCATTCTGTCGCTCATTAGTGTATTCAAAAAAAGATACAGTGTTGCAAGTTATACATTCCGATGACGTCACAATGTTTACAGTGACCCGCGGGTATGTTTGTACTGGCTGACATGTAGACTTATTTTGTTGTTGTTTTTTTTTTAACGTTTGCGATGACTTTGTTATGTTTAGATTGATGAGATAATATAGTATAATATCAAACAATACCAGATATGAATTTAGTTTCATGAAATACAATAAGTTTCGCGTTAGCCATCAACTTTCATTCTATCGGTCCAGCTGTGATCGGCCGTCGTAGCAACGATAGGCCTAAAGATCATATTGCACTGTACAATATAAAACTGTATAAAAAGTTACCAACTAAATGTACGAATATCCTTAGACGTACAATAAGATCTGCTTTATCTATGAAAACTATCTACATACAATTAGTAACCGGAATAACAGTCGATCGGGATGTGTGTATATGCAACTTTTTATTTACTGTTGCCAAGGAGTATAAAGAAAACACAGGAGAGTTCCAAAATTACGGTTTTTTATATAGATTATATAGGGGGAAATGCAAAACGGCGTAATACCTTAACCGGAAGTGGTATCAAGACACCGAAGGTATCAATATCATCGGAATGATATACTCTATTGATCAGTAGAAAAATTTTTAAAAAATGATGAAAAATGAAAAATTTCTAAAAATAGGTTAACTTTGACCTCTGCTGCGCTGTTTTACGAGACATATTTTGTAATAACTTGTAGAACAATAAATATTTCCCCAGATGCAATCTACAATAATATACCTTTAAAACATCTGGACATTAAACGGTTATTCATATATAGCCATTTTAACCTTTTTAAAGTATGACGTCATAGCGGCCATCTTGGATTTTGAATCGATTTAAAAATATCAAACTTTAGTCAGGACTATTCCACGATCATTTTTGACCAGTTTGAGCTGAATCCCACTGTTGGAATTAGAGAAGAAGTTTAAAATGTAAAACGATTTTTAACATAGAATATATAGGGAAATGTTCACAATGGCGTAATTCCTTAACCGGAAGTGCTATCAAGACACCGAAGGTATCAATATCATCGGAATGTCATACTCTATTGATCTGTAGAAAAAGTTTTCACAAATAATGAAAAATGAAAAATTTCTAAAAATAGATTAACTTTGACCTCTGCCCCGCTTTTTTACGAGACATATTTTGTTATAACTTATAGAAGAAAAAAGTTGTCCCCAAATGTATTCTACAATAATATACCTTTGAAACATCTGAACATTAAACGGTTATTGAGATATAGCCATTTTAACATTTTAAAGTATGACGTCATAGCGACCATCTTGGATTTTGAATCAATTAAAAAATATCAAACTTTAGTCGGGACTATCCCACGATCATTTTAGACAAGTTTGAGCTGAATCCCACTGGTGGAATTTTAGAAGAAGTTTAAAATGTGAAATGGTTTTTAACATAGAATATATAGGGAAATGTTCTCAATGGCGTAATACCTTAACCGGAAGTGCTATCAAGACACCGAAGGTATCAATATCATCGGAATGTCATACTCTATTGATCTGAAGAAAAAGTTTTCACAAATAATGAAAAATGAAAAATTTCTAAAAATAGATTAACTTTGACCTCTGCCCCGCTTTTTTACGAGACATATTTTGTTATAACTTATAGAAGAAAAAAGTTGTCCCCAGATGTATTCTACAATAATATACCTTTGAAACATCTGAACATTAAACGGTTATTGAGATATAGCCATTTTAACATTTTAAAGTATGACGTCATAGCGGCCATCTTGGATTTTGAATCAATTTAAAAATATCAAACTTTAGTCGGGACTATCCAACGATCATTTTAGACAAGTTTGAGCTGAATCCCACTGTTGGAATTTGAGAAGAAGTTTAAAATGTGAAACGGTTTTTTATATAGATTATATAGGGGAAAATTACATATGGCGTATACCGGAAACCACATGTGTTACATAAAAACTAAACACATCAAATTCATCAGAATGACATTGTGTATAGATTGGTCAAAACAAATTTCAAAAAAAAATTAAAATTAAAAAAAAAAAAAAAAAAAAAAATTTTTTTGATTTTTGACCCAATGGCGAACTTTTTTATTTCAACTCTAAAGTACCTAAATGTGTGACAAAAAAAGTTAGATATGGCTTATGTCTACAATAATATCATTACAGAAACTCTGAACAGCCAACGGTCATTGAAATATGGCTATTTTAAAGTTTTTAACTTATGACGTCATGGCGGCCATCTTGGATTTTGGACCTACTTCGTTATGTTGCTGTCACCCCTTTGACTCATGGCATATACAATGGGCTTAACCGAATTGGCATACCTCTTACCATTTTTGCATAATAGTGTGCCAAAAATGAAATGCAGAAGAAGAATAATAATAATAATAATAATAATAACTAGAAATTGTTGGCTAACAATTTGACGGGCTTTTCACACCTTTGCCAGATTTTGTCTTTGGTGAAAGGGAGGTAACTCTTACATATTCTAAGAACTACTTCACTTTTACCACTGATAGACAGTAAACCATTTTAATACAAAGAATATATAGGGAAATTTTCAAAATGGCCTACTTCCTTAACCGGAAGTGCTATCAAGACACCGAAGGTATCAATATCATCGGAATGACATACTCTATTAATCTGTAGAAAAATAAAACAAAAATAATGAAAAATGAAAAAAGTCTAAAAATAGATTAACTTTGACCTCTGCTGCACTTTTTTACGAGACATATTTTGTAATAACTTGTAGAAGAAGAAACTTTTCCCCAGATGAAATCTACAATAATATACCTTTGAAACATCTGAACATAAAACGGTTATTGAGATAAAGTTATTTTAACATTTTAAAGTATGACGTCATAGCGGCCATCTTGGATTTTGAATCAATTTAAAAATATCAAACTTTAGTCGGGCCTATCCCACGATCATTTTTGACAAGTTTGAGCTGAATCCCACTGTTGGAATTTGAGAAGAAGTTTAAAATGTGAAACCGCTTTTTATATAGATTATATAGGGAAATTTTGAAAATGGCGTAATACCTTAACCGGAAGTGCTATCGAGACACCGAAGATATCAATATCATCGGAATGACATATTCTATTGATATCTGGAAGAATTTTTTTTAAATAGTAAAAAATGAAAAATTTCTAAAAATAGATTAACTTTGACCTCCGCTGCCCTTTTTGTACGAGACATATTTTGCAATAACTTTTAGAACAAGAAATTTTTCCCCAGATGTAATCTACCATAAAATACCTTTAAAACATCTGGATATTAAATGGTTATTGAGATATAGCTATTTTAACATTTTAAAGTATGACGTCATAGCGGCCATCTTGGATTTTGAATCAATTTAAAAATATCAAACTTTAGTCGGGACTATCCCACGATCATTTTAGACAAGTTTGAGCTGAATCCCATTAGTGGAATTTGAGAAGAAGTTTAAAATGTGAAATGCTTTTTAACATAGAATATATAGGGAAATGTTCACAATGGCGTAATACCTTAACCGGAAGTGCTATCAAGACACCGAAGGTATCAATATCATCGGAATGTCATACTCTATTGATCTGTAGAAAAAGTTTTCACAAATAATGAAAAATGAAAAATTTCTAAAAATAGATTAACTTTGACCTCTGCCCCGCTTTTTTACGAGACATATTTTGTTATAACTTATAGAAGAAAAAAGTTGTTCCCAGATGAAATCTACAATAATATACCTTTGAAACATCTGAACATTAAATGGTTATTGAGATATAGCCATTTTAACATTTTAAAGTATGACGTCATAGCGGCCATCTTGGATTTTGAATCAATTTAAAAATATCAAATTTTAGTTGGAACTATCCCACGATCATTTTTGACAAGTTTGAGCTGAATCCCACTGTTGGAATTTGAGAAGAAGTTTAAAATGTAAAACGATTTTTAACATAGAATATATAGGGAAATGTTCACAATGGCGTAATACCTTAACCGGAAGTGCCTATCAAGACACCGAAGGTATCAATATCATCGGAATGTCATACTCTATTGATCTGTAGAAAAAGTTTTCACAAATAATGAAAAATAAAGAATTTCTAAAAATAGATTAACTTTGACCTCCGCTGCACTTTTTGTACGAGACATATTTTGCAATAACTTGTAGAACAAGAAATTTTTCCCCAGATGTTATCTACCATAAAATACCTTTAAAACATCTGGATATTAAATGGTTATTGAGATATAGCCATTTTAACATTTTAAAGTATGACGTCATAGCGGCCATCTTGGATTTTGAATCAATTTAAAAATATCAAACTTTAGTCGGGATTATCCCACGATCATTTTAGACAAGTTTGAGCTGAATCCCATTAGTGGAATTTGAGAAGAAGTTTAAAATGTAAAATGGTTTTTAACATAGAATATATAGGGAAATGTTCACAATGGCGTAATACCTTAACCGGAAGTGCTATCAAGACACCGAAGGTATCAATATCATCGGAATGTCATACTCTATTGATCTGTAGAAAAAGTTTTCACAAATAATGAAAAATGAAAAATTTCTAAAAATAGATTAACTTTGACCTCTGCCCCGCTTTTTTACGAGACATATTTTGTTATAACTTATAGAAGAAAAAAGTTGTTCCCAGATGTATTCTACAATAATATACCTTTGAAACATCTGAACATTAAACGGTTATTGAGATATAGCCATTTAAACATTTTAAAGTATGACGTCATAGCGGCCATCTTGGATTTTGAATCAATTTAAAAATATCAAACTTTAGTCGGGACTATCCCACGATCATTTTAGACAAGTTTGAGCTGAATCCCATTAGTAGAATTTGAGAAGAAGTTTAAAATGTGAAATGGTTTTTAACATAGAATATATAGGGAAATGTTCACAATGGCGTAATACCTTAACCGGAAGTGCTATCAAGACACCGAAGGTATCAATATCATCGGAATGTCATACTCTATTGATCTGTAGAAAAAGTTTTCACAAATAATGAAAAATGAAAAATTTCTAAAAATAGATTAACTTTGACCTCTGCCCCGCTTTTTTTCGAGACATATTTTGTTATAACTTATAGAAGAAAAAAGTTGTCCCCAGATGTATTCTACAATAATATACCTTTGAAACATCTGAACATTAAACGGTTATTGAGATATAGCCATTTTAACATTTTAAAGTATGACGTCATAGCGGCCATCTTGGATTTTGAATCAATTTAAAAATATCAAACTTTAGTCGGGACTATCCCACGATCATTTTAGACAAGTTTGAGCTGAATCCCATTAGTGGAATTTGAGAAGAAGTTTAAAATGTGAAATGGTTTTTTATATAGATTATATAGGGGGAAATTACATATGGCGTATACCGGAAACCACATGTGTTACATAAAAACTAAACACATCAAATTCATCAGAATGACATTGTGTATAGATTGGTCAAAACAAATTTCAAAAAAAATTAAAATTAACAAAAAAAAAAAAAAAAAATTTTTTTTTGATTTTTGACCCAATGGCGAACTTTTTTATTTCAACTCCAAAGTACCTAAATGTGTGACAAAAAAAGTTAGATATGGCTTATGTCTACAAGAATATCATTACAGAAACTCTGAACAGCCAACGGTCATTGAAATATGGCTATTTTAAAGTTTTTAACTTATGACGTCATGGCGGCCATCTTGGATTTTGGACCTACTTCGTTATGTTGCTGTCACCCCTTTGGCTCATGCCAAATACAATGGGCTTAACTGAATTGACATACCTCTTACCATTTTTGCATAATTCGTGTCACAAAATGAAATGCAGAAGAATAATAATAATAATAATAATAATAATAATAATAATAATAATAAACAGAACAGAAACAATAGGACTTTTCACCACAAAGTGAAAAGCCCTAATAATAATAATAATAAACAGAACAGAAACAATAGGTCTTTTCACCACATGGTGAAAAGCCCTAATAACTAGAAATTGTTGGCTAACAATTTGACGGGCTTTTCACACCTTTGCCAGATTTTGTCTTTGGTGAAAGGGAGGTAACTCTTACATATTCTAAGAACTACTTCACTTTTACCACTGATAGACAGTAAACCATTTTAATACAAAGAATATATAGGGAAATTTTCAAAATGGCCTACTTCCTTAACCGGAAGTGCTATCAAGACACCGAAGGTATCAATATCATCGGAATGACATACTCTATTAATCTGTAGAAAAATAAAACAAAAATAATGAAAAATGAAAAAAGTCTAAAAATAGATTAACTTTGACCTCTGCTGCACTTTTTTACGAGACATATTTTGTAATAACTTGTAGAAGAAGAAACTTTTCCCCAGATGAAATCTACAATAATATACCTTTGAAACATCTGAACATAAAACGGTTATTGAGATAAAGTTATTTTAACATTTTAAAGTATGACGTCATAGCGGCCATCTTGGATTTTGAGTCAATTTAAAAATATCAAACTTTAGTCGGGACTATCCCACGATCATTTTAGATAAGTTTGAGCTGAATCCCATTAGTGGAATTTGAGAAGAAGTTTAAAATGTGAAATGGTTTTTAACATAGAATATATAGGGAAATGTTCACAATGGCGTAATACCTTAACCGGAAGTGCTATCAAGACACCGAAGGTATCAATATCATCGGAATGTCATACTCTATTGATCTGTAGAAAAAGTTTTCACAAATAATGAAAAATGAAAAATTTCTAAAAATAGATTAACTTTGACCTCTGCCCCGCTTTTTTACGAGACATATTTTGTTATAACTTGTAGAAAAAAAAAGTTGTCCCCAGATGAAATCTACAATAATATACCTTTGAAACATCTGAACATTAAATGGTTATTGAGATATAGCCATTTTAACATTTTAAAGTATGACGTCATAGCGGCCATCTTGGATTTTGAATCAATTTAAAAATATCAAATTTTAGTCGGGACTATCCCACGATCATTTTTGACAAGTTTGAGCTGAATCCCACTAGTGGAATTTGAGAAGAAGTTTAAAATGTAAAACGATTTTTAACATAGAATATATAGGGAAATGTTCACAATGGCGTAATACCTTAACCGGAAGTGCTATCAAGACACCGAAGGTATCAATATCATCGGAATGTCATACTATATTGATCTGTTGAAAAAGTTTTCACAAATAATGAAAAATGAAAAATTTCTAAAAATAGATTAACTTTGACCTCTGCCCCGCTTTTTTACGAGACATATTTTGTTATAACTTATAGTAAAAAAAAGTTGTCCCCAGATGTATTCTACAATAATATACCTTTGAAACATCTGAACGTTAAACGGTTATTGAGATATAGCCATTTTAACATTTTAAAGTATGACGTCATAGCGGCCATCTTGGATTTTGAATCAATTTTAAAATATCAAACTTTAGTCGGGACTATCCCACGATCATTTTAGACAAGTTTGAGCTGAATCCCACTGTTGGAATTTGAGAAGAAGTTTAAAATGTGAAACGGTTTTTTATATAGATTATATAGGGGGAAATTACATATGGCGTATACCGGAAACCACACGTGTTACATAAAAACTAAACACATCAAATTCATCAGAATGACATTGTGTATAGATTGGTCAAAACAAATTTCAAAAAAAATTAAAATTAAAAAAAAAAAAAAAAAAAAATTTTTTTTTGATTTTTGACCCAATGGCGAACTTTTTTATTTCAACTCCAAAGTACCTAAATGTGTGACAAAAAAAGTTAGATATGGCTTATGTCTACAAGAATATCATTACAGAAAATCTGAACAGCCAACGGTCATTGAAATATGGCTATTTTAAAGTTTTTAACTTATGACGTCATGGCGGCCATCTTGGATTTTGGACCTACTTCGTTATGTTGCTGTCACCCCTTTGGCTCATGCCAAATACAATGGGCTTAACTGAATTGACATACCTCTTACCATTTTTGCATAATTCGTGTCACAAAATGAAATGCAGAAGAATAATAATAATAATAATAACTAGAAATTGTTTCTGAACAATTTGACGGGCTTTTCACACCTTTGTCAGATTTTGTCTTTAGTGAAAGGGAGGTAACTCTTACATATTGTAAGAACTACTTCCCTTTTACCACTGATAGACAGTAAACCATTTTAATACAAAGAATATATAGGGAAATTTTCAAAATGGCTTACTTCCTTAACCGGAAGTGCTATCAAGACACCGAAGGTATCAATATCATCGGAATGACATACTCTATTGACCTGTAGAAAAATAAAGCAAAAATAATGAAAAATGAAAAAACTCTAAAAATAGATTAATTTTGACCTCTGCCCCGCTTTTTTACGAGACATATTTTGTTATAACTTATAGAAGAAAAAAGTTTTCCCCAGATGTATTCTACAATAATATACCTTTGAAACATCTGAACATTAAACGGTTATTGAGATATAGCCATTTAAACATTTTAAAGTATGACGTCATAGCGGCCATCTTGGATTTTGAATCAATTTAAAAATATCAAACTTTAGTCGGGACTATCCCACGATCATTTTAGACAAGTTTGAGCTGAATCCCACTGGTGGAATTTGAGAAGAAGTTTAAAATGTGAAATGGTTTTTTATATAGAATATATAGGGAAAATTTTTAAATGGCGTTTTACCTTAACCGGAAGTGCTATCAAGACACCGAAAGTATCAATATCATCGGAATGTCATACTCTATTGATCTGTAGAAAAAGTTTTCACAAATAATGAAAAATGAAAAATTTCTAAAAATAGATTAACTTTGACCTCTGCCCCGCTTTTTTACAAGACATATTTTGTTATAACTTATAGAAGAAAAAAGTTTTCCCCAGATGTATTCTACAATAATATACCTTTGAAACATCTGAACATTAAACGGTTATTGAGATATAGCCATTTTAACATTTTAAAGTATGACGTCATAGCGGCCATCTTGGATTTTGAATCAATTTAAAAATATCAAACTTTAGTCGGGACTATCCCACGATCATTTTAGACAAGTTTGAGCTGAATCCCACTGGTGGAATTTGAGAAGAAGTTTAAAATGTGAAATGGTTTTTTATATAGAATATATAGGGAAATTTTTTAAATGGCGTTTTACCTTAACCGGAAGTGCTATCAAGACACCGAAAGTATCAATATCATCGGAATGTCATACTCTATTGATCTGTAGAAAAAGTTTTCACAAATAATGAAAAATGAAAAATTTCTAAAAATAGATTAACTTTGACCTCTGCCCCGCTTTTTTACAAGACATATTTTGTTATAACTTATAGAAAAAAAAAGTTGTCCCCAGATGTATTCTACAATAATATACCTTTGAAACATCTGAACATTAAACGGTTATTGAGATATAGCCATTTTAACATTTTAAAGTATGACGTCATAGCGGCCATCTTGGATTTTGAATCAATTTAAAAATATCAAACTTTAGTCGGGACTATCCCACGATCATTTTAGACAAGTTTGAGCTGAATCCCACTGTTGGAATTTGAGAAGAAGTTTAAAATGTGAAACGGTTTTTTATATAGATTATATAGGGGGAAATTACATATGGCGTATACCGGAAACCACATGTGTTACATAAAAACTAAACACATCAAATTCATCAGAATGACATTGTGTATAGATTGGTCAAAACAAATTTGAAAAAAAATTAAAATTAAAAAAAAAAAAAAAAAAAAATTTTTTTTTGATTTTTGACCCAATGGCGAACTTTTTTATTTCAACTCCAAAGTACCTAAATGTGGACAAAAAAAGTTAGATATGGCTTATGTCTACAATAATATCATTACAGAAACTCTGAACAGCCAACGGTCATTGAAATATGGCTATTTTAAAGTTTTTAACTTATGACGTCATGGCGGCCATCTTGGATTTTGGACCTACTTCGTTATGTTGCTGTCACCCCTTTGGCTCATGCCAAATACAATGGGCTTTACCGAATTGGCATACCTCTTACCATTTTTGCATAATTCGTGTCACAAAATGAAATGCAGAAGAATAATAATAATAATAATAATAATAATAATAACTAGAAATTGTTGGCTAACAATTTGATGGGCTTTTCACCTATAATCTATATCATTTCTGTTGGATTTTGAATCAACTTTAAAATTGCACACTTTTGTCGGGACTATCTCAGGATCAATTAATTTAAAATTTGATGGGATGAACAGATTCTTAAAATGGTAAGTATGAGTATTGAACTGCGTTAAGTTTGCATTCAAAGGTAATATGAATGCCCGCTGAAAGCTGTTCAATGCAAAATTAAGTGTAAGCATTTGAAAAGCTTTTCAAAGTCGTTAAAAAGGTTTTGTTAAGCCAATAATACCACTACATTTCCTCAGTTTAAGCCCTAATTACGGTTCGTTTAAAGCGCACAAAATGATCAGATAGTGATATATATTTTTGCTGAGAAATGTATGTCCCAATTATCAAATGTTAACAGATTTTCAGTATCTTCCGGTCGTAAAAGCACTTGTCCCGACAATGGGAAAATCTCTCCTCCAGTTTCATATGTTCCGACAATCAAATGAGATATTTCTGCTACGATGTCTCGATAATAACGTGTATAGATGTATTACAACGAAAAAAAAAGAAGAAATTAAAACAATAAAAACTCTGCTGAGTGTTCCGCCCAGGAATCGAACCCGGGTCTCTATCGTAATGAACTATAGCCTTACCATTTGAGCCAAAGCGGCTAGTAATAATGCTCATCCTTTAATTCACTAAGAAAGACCGTATTTTACACTATTAAGGACTCGCACAACTAAATGAGCCAATCACGGCGTGTTTCATACGTTTGTAGTCCCTACTGAAAATTTGTTCTGGTTAAGTACAGTGATTCTGAGTAATCTAGATAGATAATTGTTGACATATTCTGCATTGAATGAAATCTACAGATATTTAACTTTACAAAAATGTATACTTTTGCTAGATTTTGATATGTGATTGCGGATTGATATGGGGTCAAATGTCAGAGAATGTTCCCGTCCCATTTCACTGGTTTGACATGTAAATTTCCAGTTGTCCGAAGCAGACGCCTGTAGCGAGCTAATATGCCAGTAAACTCCTCATAAAATGCCCCTTGAAGCCTTTGTCATGTACGCATGGAAGTTAATGCTGCTTCTCATTCTGTCGCTCATTAGTGTATTCAAAAAAAGATACAGTGTTGCAAGTTATACATTCCGATGACGTCACAATGTTTACAGTGACCCGCGGGTATGTTTGTACTGGCTGACATGTAGACTTATTTTGCTGTTTTTTTTAAACGTTTGCGATGACTTTGTTATGTTTAGATTGATGAGATAATATAGTATAATATCAAACAATACCAGATATGAATTTAGTTTCATGAAATACAATAAGTTTCGCGTTAGCCATCAACTTTCATTCTATCGGTCCAGCTGTGATCGGCCGTCGTAGCAACGATAGGCCTAAAGATCATATTGCACTGTACAATATAAAACTGTATAACAAGTTACCAACTAAATGTACGAATATCCTTAGACGTACAATAAGATCTGCTTTATCTATGAAAACTATCTACATACAATTAGTAACCGGAATAACAGTCGATCAGGATGTGTGTATATGCAACTTTTTATTTACTGTTGCCAAGGAGTATAAAGAAAACACAGGAGAGTTCCAAAATTACGGTTTTTTATATAGATTATATAGGGGAAAATGCAAAACGGCGTAATACCTTAACCGGAAGTGGTATCAAGACACCGAAAGTATCAATATCATCGAAATGACATACTCTATTGATCAGTAGAAAAAGTTTTAAAAAATAATGAAAAATGAAAAATTTCTAAAAATAGGTTAACTTTGACCTCTGCTGCGCTGTTTTACGAGACATATTTTGTAATAACTTGTAGAACAAGAAATATTTCCCCAGATGTATTCTACAATAATATACCTTTGAAACATCTGGACATTAAACGGTTATTCAGATATAGCCATTTTAACCTTTTTAAAGTATGACGTTATAGCGGCCATCTTGGATTTTGAATCAATTTTAAAATATCAAACTTTAGTCGGGACTATCCCACGATCATTTTAGACAAGTTTGAGCTGAATCCCACTAGTGGAATTTGAGAAGAAGTTTAAAATGTGAAATGGTTTTTAACATAGAATATATAGGGAAATGTTCACAATGGCGTAATACCTTAACCGGAAGTGCTATCAAGACACCGAAGGTATCAATATCATCGGAATGTCATACTCTATTGATCTGTAGAAAAAGTTTTCACAAATAATGAAAAATGAAAAATTTCTAAAAATAGATTAAATTTGACCTCTGCCCCGCTTTTGTACGAGACATATTTTGTTATAACTTATTGAAGAAAAAAGTTTTCCCCAGATGTATTCTACAATAATATACCTGTGAAACATCTGAACATGAAACGGTTATTGAGATATAGCCATTTTAACATTTTAAAGTATGACGTCATAGCGGCCATCTTGGATTTTGAATCAATTTTAAAATATCAAACTTTAGTCGGGACTATCCCACGATCATTTTTGACAAGTTTGAGCTGAATCCCACTAGTGGAATTTGAGAAGAAGTTTAAAATGTGAAACGGTTTTTTATATAGAATATATAGGGAAATTTTTTAAATGGCGTTTTACCTTAACCGGAAGTGCTATCAAGACACCGAAAGTATCAATATCATCGGAATGTCATACTCTATTGATCTGTAGAAAAAGTTTTCACAAATAATGAAAAATGAAAAATTTCTAAAAATAGATTAACTTTGACCTCTGCCCCGCTTTTTTACGAGACATATTTTGTTATAACTTATAGAAAAAAAAAGTTTTCCCCAGATGTATTCTACAATAATATACCTTTGAAACATCTGAACATTAAACGGTTATTGAGATATAGCCATTTAACCTTTTTAAAGTATGACGTCATAGCGGCCATCTTGGATTTTGAATCGATTTTAAAATATCAAACTTTAGTTGGGACTATCCCACGATCATTTTAGACAAGTTTGAGCTGAATCCCACTAGTGGAATTTGAGAAGAAGTTTAAAATGTGAAATGGTTTTTAACATAGAATATATAGGGAAATGTTCACAATGGCGTAATACCTTAACCGGAAGTGCTATCAAGACACCGAAGGTATCAATATCATCGGAATGTCATACTCTATTGATCTGAAGAAAAAGTTTTCACAAATAATGAAAAATGAAAAATTTCTAAAAATAGCATAACTTTGACCTCTGCCCCGCTTTCTTACGAGACATATTTTGTTATAACTTATAGAAGAAAAAAGTTGTCCCCAGATGTATTCTACAATAATATACTTTTGAAACATCTGAACATTAAACGGTTATTGAGATATAGCCATTTTAACATTTTAAAGTATGACGTCATAGCGGCCATCTTGGATTTTGAATCAATTTCAAAATATCAAACTTTAGTTGGGACTATCCCACGATCATTTTAGACAAGTTTGAGCTGAATCCCACTGGTGGAATTTGAGAAGAAGTTTAAAATGTGAAATGGTTTTTAACATAGAATATATAGGGAAATGTTCACAATGGCGTAATACCTTAACCGGAAGTGCTATCAAGACACCGAAGGTATCAATATCATCGGAATGTCATACTCTATTGATCTGTAAAAAAAGTTTTCACAAATAATGAAAAATGAAAAATTTCTAAAAATAGATTAACTTTGACCTTTGCCCCGCTTTTTTACGAGACATATTTTGTGATAACTTGTAGAAGAAAAAAGTAGTCCCCAAATGTATTCTACAATAATATACCTTTGAAACATCTGAACATTAAACAGTTATTGAGATATAGCCATTTTAACATTTTAAAGTATGACGTCATAGCGGCCATCTTGGATTTTGAATCAATTTAAAAATATCAAACTTTAGTCGGGACTATCCCACAATCATTTTAGACAAGTTTGAGCTGAATCCCACTGTTGGAATTTGAGAAGAAGTTTAAAATGTGAAACGGTTTTTTATATAGATTATATAGGGGAAAATTACATATGGCGTATACCGGAAACCACATGTGTTACATAAAAACTAAACACATCAAATTCATCAGAATGACATTGTGTATAGATTGGTTAAAACAAATTTCAAAAAAAATTAAAATTAACAAAAAAAAAATAAAAATTTTTTTTTTTGATTTTTGACCCAATGGCGAACTTTTTTATTTCAACTCCAAAGTACCTAAATGTGTGACAAAAAAAGTTAGATATGGCTTATGTCTACAATAATATCATTACAGAAACTCTGAACAGCCAACGGTCATTGAAATATGGCTATTTTAAAGTTTTTAACTTATGACGTCATGGCGGCCATCTTGGATTTTGGACCTACTTCGTTATGTTGCTGTCACCCCTTTGACTCATGCCATATACAATGGGCTTAACCGAATTGGCATACCTCTTACCATTTTTGCATAATAGTGTGCCAAAAATGAAATGCAGAAGAAGAATAATAATAATAATAATAATAATAATAATAAACAGAACAGAAACAATAGGTCTTTTCACCACATGGTGAAAAGCCCTAATAATAATAAACAGAACAGAAACAATAGGTCTTTTCACCACATGGTGAAAAGCCCTAATAATAAACAGAACAGAAACAATAGGACTTTTCACCACAAAGTGAAAAGCCCTAATAATAATAACTAGAAATTGTTGGCTAACAATTTGATGGGCTTTTCACCTATAATCTATATCATTTCTGTTGGATTTTGAATCAACTTTAAAATTGCACACTTTTGTCGGGACTATCTCAGGATCAATTAATTTAAAATTTGATGGGATGAACAGATTCTTAAAATGGTAAGTATGAGTATTGAACTGCGTTAAGTTTGCATTCAAAGGTAATATGAATGCCCGCTGAAAGCTGTTCAATGCAAAATTAAGTGTAAGCATTTGAAAAGCTTTTCAAAGTCGTTAAAAAGGTTTTGTTAAGCCAATAATACCACTACATTTCCTCAGTTTAAGCCCTAATTACGGTTCGTTTAAAGCGCACAAAATGATCAGATAGTGATATATATATTTGCTGAGAAATGTATGTCCCAATTATCAAATGTTAACAGATTTTCAGTATCTTCCGGTCGTAAAAGCACTTGTCCCGACAATGGGAAAATCTCTCCTCCAGTTTCATATGTTCCGACAATCAAATGAGATTTGTTTAAACATGTCCCGATAATCAAATGAGATATTTCTGCTACGATGTCTCGATAATAACGTGTATAGATGTATTACAACGAAAAAAAAAGAAGAAATTAAAACAAAAAAACTCTGCTGAGTGTTCCGCCCAGGAATCGAACCCGGGTCTCTATCGTTATGAACTATAGCCTTACCATTGGAGCCAAAGCGGCTAGTTGTAATGCGCATCCGTTAATTCACTAAGGAAGACCGTATTCTCCACTATTAAGGACTCGCACAACTAAATGAGCCAATTACGGCGTGTTTCGTACGTTTGTAGTTCCTACTGAAAATTTGTTCTGGTTAAGTACAGTGATTCTGAGTAATCTAGATAGATAATTGTTGACATATTCTGCATTGAATGAAATCTACAGATATTTAACTTTACAAAAATGTATACTTTTGGTTGATTTTGATGTGTGATGGCGGATTGATATGGGGTCAAAAGTCAGAGGGTGTTCCCGTACCATTTCACTGGTTTGACATGTAAATTTCCAGTTGTCCGAAGCAGACGCCTGTAGCGAGCTAATATGCCAGTAAACTCCTCATAAAATGCCCCTTGAAGCCTTTGTCATGTACGCATGGAAGTTAATGCTGCTCCTCATTCTGTCGCTCATTAGTGTATTCAAAAAAAGATACAGTGTTGCAAGTTATACATTCCGATGACGTCACAATGTTTACAGTGACCCGCGGGTATGTTTGTACTGGCTGACATGTAGACTTATTTTTTTTTTTTTTTTAAACGTTTGCGATGACTTTGTTATGTTTAGATTGATGAGATAATATAGTATAATATCAAACAATACCAGATATGAATTTAGTTTCATGAAATACAATAAGTTTCGCGTTAGCCATCAACTTTCATTCTATCGGTCCAGCTGTGATCGGCCGTCGTAGCAACGATAGGCCTAAAGATCATATTGCACTGTACAATATAAAACTGTATAAAAAGTTACCAACTAAATGTACGAATATCCTTAGACGTACAATAAGATCTGCTTTATCTATGAAAACTATCTACATACAATTAGTAACCGGAATAACAGTCGATCGGGATGTGTGTATATGCAACTTTTTATTTACTGTTGCCAAGGAGTATAAAGAAAACACAGGAGAGTTCCAAAATTACGGTTTTTTATATAGATTGTATAGGGGAAAATGCAAAACGGCGTAATACCTTAACCGGAAGTGGTATCAAGACACCGAAGGTATCAATATCATCGGAATGACATACTCTATTGATCAGTAGAAAAAGTTTTAAAAAATAATGAAAAATGAAAAATTTCTAAAAATAGGTTAACTTTGACCTCTGCTGCGCTGTTTTACGAGACATATTTTGTAATAACTTGTAGAACAAGAAATATTTCCCCAGATGGAATCTACAATTATATACCTTTGAAACATCTGGACATTAAACGGTTATTGAGATATAGCCATTTTAACCTTTTTAAAGTATGACGTCATAGCGGCCATCTTGGATTTTGAATCAATTTAAAAATATCAAACTTTAGTCGGGACTATCCCACGATCATTTTTGACAAGTTTGAGCTGAATCCCACTGTTGGAATTTGAGAAGAAGTTTAAAATGTAAAACGATTCTTAACATAGAATATATAGGGAAATGTTCTCAATAGCGTAATACCTTAACCGGAAGTGCTATCAAGACACCGAAGGTATCAATATCATCGGAATGTCATACTCTATTGATCTGTAGAAATAGTTTTCACAAATAATGAAAAATGAAAAATTTCTAAAAATAGATTAACTTTGACCTCTGCCCCGCTTTTTTGCGAGACGTATTTTGTTATAACTTATAGAAGAAAAAAGTTTTCCCCAGATGTAATCTACAATAATATACCTTTGAAACATCTGAACATTAAACGGTTATTGAGATATAGCCATTTAAACATTTTAAAGTATTACGTCATAGCGGCCATATTGGATTTTGAATCAATTTAAAAATATCAAACTTTAGTCGGGACTATCCAACGATCATTTTAGACAAGTTTGAGCTGAATCCCATTAGTGGAATTTGAGAAGAAGTTTAAAATGTGAAACGGTTTTTTATATAGATTATATAGGGGAAAATTTTTAAATGGCGTTTTAACTTAACCGGAAGTGCTATCAAGACACCGAAAGTATCAATATCATCGGAATGTCATACTCTATTGATCTGTAGAAAAAGTTTTCACAAATAATGAAAAATGAAAAAATTCTAAAAATAGATTAACTTTGACCTCTGCCCCGCTTTTTTACGAGACATATTTTGTTATAACTTATAGAACAAAAAAGTTTTCCCCAGATGTATTCTACAATAATATACATTTGAAACATCTGAACATTAAACGGTTGTTGAGATATGGCCATTTTAACATTTTAAAGTATGACGTCATAGCGGCCATCTTGGATTTTGAATCAATTTAAAAATATCAAACTTTAGTCGGGACTATCCCACGATCATTTTAGACAAGATTGAGCTGAATCCCACTGTTGGAATTTGAGAAGAAGTTTAAAATGTGAAATGGTTTTTTATATAGAATATATAGGGAAATTTTTTAAATGGCGTTTTACCTTAACCGGAAGTGCTATCAAGACACCGAAGGTATCAATATCATTGGAATGTCATACTCTATTGATCTGTAGAAAAAGTTTTCACAAATAATGAAAAATGAAAAATTTCTAAAAATAGATTAACTTTGACCTCTGCCCCGCTTTTTTACGAGACATATTTTGTTATAACTTATAGAAGAAAAAAGTTGTCCCCAAATGTATTCTACAATAATATACCTTTGAAACATCTGAACATTAAACGGTTATTGAGATATAGCCATTTAAACATTTTAAAGTATGACGTGATAGCGGCCATCTTGGATTTTGAATCAATTTAAAAATATCAAACTTCAGTTGGGACTATCCCACGATCATTTTAGACAAGTTTGAGCTGAATCCCACTGGTGGAATTTGAGAAGAAGTTTAAAATGTGAAATGGTTTTTAACATAGAATATATAGGGAAATGTTCACAATGGCGTAATACCTTAACCGGAAGTGCTATCAAGACACCGAAGGTATCAATATCATCGGAATGTCATACTCTATTGATCTGTAGAAAAAGTTTTCACAAATAATGAAAAATGAAGAATTTCTAAAAATAGATTAACTTTGACCTCTGCCCCGCTTTTTTACGAGACATATTTTGTTATAACTTATAGAAGAAAAAAGTTGTCCCCAGATGTATTTTACAATAATATACCTTTGAAACATCTGGACATGAAACGGTTATTCAGATATAGCCATTTTAACATTTTAAAGTATGACGTCATAGCGGCCATCTTGGATATTGAATCAATTTAAAAATATCAAACTTTAGTCGGGACTATCCCACGATCATTTTAGACAAGTTTGAGCTGAATCCCACTGTTGGAATTTGAGAAGAAGTTTAAAATGTGAAACGGTTTTTTATATAGATTATATAGGGGAAAATTACATATGGCGTATACCGGAAACCACATGTGTTACATAAAAACTAAACACATCAAATTCATCAGAATGACATTGTGTATAGATTGGTCAAAACAGATTTCAAAAAAAATTAAAATTAAAAAAAAAAAAAAAAAAAATTTTTTTTTTGATTTTTGACCCAATGGCGAACTTTTTTATTTCAACTCCAAAGTACCTAAATGTGTGACAAAAAAAGTTAGATATGGCTTATGTCTACAATAATATCATTACAGAAACTCTGAACAGCCAACGATCATTGAAATATGGCTATTTTAAAGTTTTTAACTTATGACGTCATGGCGGCCATCTTGGATTTTGGACCTACTTCGTTATGTTGCTGTCACCCCTTTGACTCATGCCATATACAATGGGCTTAACCGAATTGGCATACCTCTTACCATTTTTGCATAATAGTGTGCCAAAAATGAAATGCAGAAGAAGAATAATAATAATAATAACTAGAAATTGTTGGCTAACAATTTGACGGGCTTTTCACACCTTTGTCAGATTTAGTCTTTGGTGAAAAGGAGGTAACTCTTACATATTCTAAGAACTACTTCCCTTTTACCACTGATAGACAGTAAACCATTTTAATACAAAGAATATATAGGGAAATTTTCAAAATGGCTTACTTCCTTAACCGGAAGTGCTATCAAGACACCGAAGGTATCAATATCATCGGAATGACATGCTCTATTGATCTGTAGAAAAATAAAACAAAAGTAATGAAAAAATGAAAAAATCTAAAAATAGATGAACTTTGACCTCTGTCGCGCTGTTTTACAAGACATATTTTGTAGTAACTTGTAGAAGAAAAAAGTTGTCCCCAAATGGAATCTACAATAATATACCTTTGAAACATATGAACATTAAATGGTTATTGAGATATAGCCATTTTAACATTTTAAAGAATGACGTCATAGCGGCCATCTTGGATTTTGAATCAATTTTAAAATATCAAACTTTAGTCGGGACTATCTATCGATCATTTTAGAGAAGTTTGAGCTGAATCCCACTAGTGGAATTTGAGAAGAAGTTTAAAATGTGAAATGGTTTTTAACATAGAATATATAGGGAAATGTTCACAATGGCGTAATACCTTAACCGGAAGTGCTATCAAGACACCGAAGGTATCAATATCATCGGAATGTCATACTCTATTGATCTGTAGAAAAAGTTTTCACAAATAATGAAAAATGAAGAATTTCTAAAAATAGATTAACTTTGACCTCTGCCCCGCTTTTTTACGAGACATATTTTGTTATAACTTATAGAAGAAAAAAGTTGTCCCCAGATATATTCTACAATAGTATACCTTTGAAACATCTGAACATTAAACAGTTATTGAGATATAGCCATTTTAACATTTTAAAGTATGACGTCATAGCGGCCATCTTGGATTTTGAATCAATTTTAAAATATCAAACTTTAGTCGGGACTATCCCACGATCATTTTAGACAAGTTTGAGCTGAATCCCACCAGTGGAATTTGAGAAGAAGTTTAAAATGTGAAATGGTTTTTTATATAGAATATATAGGGAAATTTTTTAAACGGCGTTTTACCTTAACCGGAAGTGCTATCAAGACACCGAAGGTATCAATATCATCGGAATGTCATACTCTATTGATCTGTAGAAAACGTTTTCACAAATAATGAAAAATGAAAAATTTCTAAAAATAGATTAACTTTGACCTCTGCCCCGCTTTTTTACGAGACATATTTTGTTATAACTTATAGAAGAAAAAAGTTGTCCCCAGATGTATTCTACAATAATATACCTTTGAAACATCTAAACATTAAACGGTTATTGAGATATAGCCATTTTAACATTTTAAAGTATGACGTCATAGCGGCCATCTTGGATTTTGAATCAATTTTAAAATATCAAACTTTAGTCGGGACTATCCCACGATCATTTTAGACAAGTTTGAGCTGAATCCCACCAGTGGAATTTGAGAAGAAGTTTAAAATGTGAAATGGTTTTTTATATAGAATATATAGGGAAATTTTTTAAACGGCGTTTTACCTTAACCGGAAGTGCTATCAAGACACCGAAGGTATCAATATCATCGGAATGTCATACTCTATTGATCTGTAGAAAACGTTTTCACAAATAATGAAAAATGAAGAATTTCTAAAAATAGATTAACTTTGACCTCTGCCCCGCTTTTTTACGAGACATATTTTGTTATAACTTATAGAAGAAAAAAGTTGTCCCCAGATGTATTCTACAATAATATACCTTTGAAACATCTAAACATTAAACGGTTATTGAGATATAGCCATTTTAACATTTTAAAGTATGACGTCATAGCGGTCATCTTGGATTTTGAATCAATTTTAAAATATCAAACTTTAGTCGGGACTATCCCACGATCATTTTAGACAAGTTTGAGCTGAATCCCACAAGTGGAATTTGAGAAGAAGTTTAAAATGTGAAATGGTTTTTTATATAGAATATATAGGGAATTTTTTTAAATGGCGTTTTACCTTAACCGGAAGTGCTATCAAGACACCGAAGGTATCAATATCATCGGAATGTCATACTCTATTGATCTGTAGAAAAAGTTTTCACAAATAATGAAAAATGAAAAATTTCTAAAAATAGATTAACTTTGACCTCTGACCCGCTTTTTTACGAGACATATTTTGTTATAACTTATAGAAGAAAAAAGTTGTCCCCAGAGGTATTCTACAATAATATACCTTTGAAACATCTGAACATTAAACGGTTATTAAGATATAGCCATTTTAACATTTTAAAATATGACGTCATAGCGGCCATCTTGGATTTTGAATCAATTTTAAAATATCAAACTTTAGTCGGGACTATCCCACGATCATTTTAGACAAGTTTGAGCTGAATCCCACCAGTGGAATTTGAGAAGAAGTTTAAAATGTGAAATGGTTTTTAACATAGAATATATAGGGAAATGTTCACAATGGCGTAATACCTTAACCGGAAGTGCTATCAAGACACCGAAGGTATCAATATCATCGGAATGTCATACTCTATTGATCTGTAGAAAAAGTTTTCACAAATAATGAAAAATGAAAAATTTCTAAAAATAGATTAACTTTGACCTCTGCCCCGCTTTTTTACGAGACATATTTTGTTATAAGTTATAGAAGAAAAAAGTAGTCCCCAGATGTATTCTACAATAATATACCTTTGAAACATCTGAACATTAAACGGTTATTGAGATATAGCCATTTTAACATTTTAAAGTATGACGTCATAGCGGCCATCTTGGATTTTGAATCAATTTTAAAATATCAAACTTTAGTCGGGACTATCCCACGATCATTTTAGACAAGTTTGAGCTGAATCCCACCAGTGGAATTTGAGAAGAAGTTTAAAATGTGAAATGGTTTTTAACATAGAATATATAGGGAAATGTTCACAATGGCGTAATACCTTAACCGGAAGTGCTATCAAGACACCGAAGGTATCAATATCATTGGAATGTCATACTCTATTGATCTGTAGAAAAAGTTTTCACAAATAATGAAAAATGAAGAATTTCTAAAAATAGATTAACTTTGACCTCTGCCCCGCTTTTTTACGAGACATATTTTGTTATAACTTATAGAAGAAAAAAGTTGTCCCCAGATGTATTCTACAATAATATACCTTTGAAACATCTGAACATTAAATGGTTATTGAGATATAGCCATTTTAATATTTTAAAGTATGACGTCATAGCGGCCATCTTGGATATTGAATCAATTTTAAAATATCAAACTTTAGTCGGGACTATCCCACGATCATTTTAGACAAGTTTGAGCTGAATCCCACTGTTGGAATTTGAGAAGAAGTTTAAAATGTGAAACGGTTTTTTATATAGATTATATAGGTGAAAATTACATATGGCGTATACCGGAAACCACATGTGTTACATAAAAACTAAACACATCAAATTCATCAGAATGACATTGTGTATAGATTGGTCAAAACAAATTTCAAAAAAAATTAAAATTAAAAAAAAAAAAAAAAAAAAATTTTTTTTTGATTTTTGACCCAATGGCGAACTTTTTTATTTCAACTCCAAAGTACCTAAATGTGTGACAAAAAAAGTTAGATATGGCTTATGTCTACAATAATATCATTACAGAAACTCTGAACAGCCAACGGTCATTGAAATATGGCTATTTTAAAGTTTTTAACTTATGACGTCATGGCGGCCATCTTGGATTTTGGACCTACTTCGTTATGTTGCTGTCACCCCTTTGGCTCATGCCAAATACAATGGGCTTTACCGAATTGGCATACCTCTTACCATTTTTGCATAATAGTGTGCCAAAAATGAAATGCAGAAGAAGAATAATAATAATAATAATAATAATAACTAGAAATTGTTGGCTAACAATTTGATGGGCTTTTCACCTATAATCTATATCATTTCTGTTGGATTTTGAATCAACTTTAAAATTGCACACTTTTGTCGGGACTATCTCAGGATCAATTAATTTAAAATTTGATGGGATGAACAGATTCTTAAAATGGTAAGTATGAGTATTGAACTGCGTTAAGTTTGCATTCAAAGGTAATATGAATGCCCGCTGAAAGCTGTTCAATGCAAAATTAAGTGTAAGCATTTGAAAAGCTTTTCAAAGTCGTTAAAAAGGTTTTGTTAAGCCAATAATACCACTACATTTCCTCAGTTTAAGCCCTAATTACGGTTCGTTTAAAGCGCACAAAATGATCAGATAGTGATATATATATTTGCTGAGAAATGTATGTCCCAATTATCAAATGTTAACAGATTTTCAGTATCTTCCGGTCGTAAAAGCACTTGTCCCGACAATGGGGAAATCTCTCCTCCAGTTTCATATGTTCCGACAATCAAATGAGATTTGTTTAAACATGTCCCGATAATCAAATGAGATATTTCTGCTACGATGTCTCGATAATAACGTGTATAGATGTATTACAACGAAAAAAAGAAGAAATTAAAAAAAAAAAAATGCTGCTGAGTGTTCCGCCCAGGAATCGAACCCGGGTCTCTATCGTAATGAACTATAGCCTTACCATTTGAGCCAAAGCGGCTAGTTGTAATGCGCATCCGTTAATTCACTAACAAAGACCGTATTTTACACTATTAAGGACTCGCACAACTAAATGAGCCTATCACGGCGTGTTTCATACGTTTGTAGTCCCTACTGAAAATTTGTTCTGGTTAAGTACAGTGATTCTGAGTAATCTAGATAGATAATTGTTGACATATTCTGCATTGAATGAAATCTACAGATATTTAACTTTACAAAAATGTATACTTTTGGTAGATTTTGATATGTGATTGCGGATTGATATGGGGTCAAATGTCAGAGGATGTTCCCGTCCCATTTCACTGGTTTGACATGCAAATTTCCAGTTGTCCGAAGCAGACGCCTGTAGCGAGCTAATATGCCAGTAAACTCCTCATAAAATGCCCCTTGAAGCCCTTGTCATGTACGCATGGAAGTTAATGCTGCTCCTCATTCTGTCGCTCATTAGTGTATTCAAAAAAAGATACAGTGTTGCAAGTTATACATTCCGATGACGTCACAATGTTTACAGTGACCCGCGGGTATGTTTGTACTGGCTGACATGTAGACTTATTTTGTTGTTGTTTTTTTTTTAACGTTTGCGATGACTTTGTTATGTTTAGATTGATGAGATAATATAGTATAATATCAAACAATACCAGATATGAATTTAGTTTCATGAAATACAATAAGTTTCGCGTTAGCCATCAACTTTCATTCTATCGGTCCAGCTGTGATCGGCCGTCGTAGCAACGATAGGCCTAAAGATCATATTGCACTGTACAATATAAAACTGTATAAAAAGTTACCAACTAAATGTACGAATATCCTTAGACGTACAATAAGATCTGCTTTATCTATGAAAACTATCTACATACAATTAGTAACCGGAATAACAGTCGATCGGGATGTGTGTATATGCAACTTTTTATTTACTGTTGCCAAGGAGTATAAAGAAAACACAGGAGAGTTCCAAAATTACGGTTTTTTATATAGATTATATAGGGGGAAATGCAAAACGGCGTAATACCTTAACCGGAAGTGGTATCAAGACACCGAAGGTATCAATATCATCGGAATGATATACTCTATTGATCAGTAGAAAAATTTTTAAAAAATGATGAAAAATGAAAAATTTCTAAAAATAGGTTAACTTTGACCTCTGCTGCGCTGTTTTACGAGACATATTTTGTAATAACTTGTAGAACAATAAATATTTCCCCAGATGCAATCTACAATAATATACCTTTAAAACATCTGGACATTAAACGGTTATTCATATATAGCCATTTTAACCTTTTTAAAGTATGACGTCATAGCGGCCATCTTGGATTTTGAATCGATTTAAAAATATCAAACTTTAGTCAGGACTATTCCACGATCATTTTTGACCAGTTTGAGCTGAATCCCACTGTTGGAATTAGAGAAGAAGTTTAAAATGTAAAACGATTTTTAACATAGAATATATAGGGAAATGTTCACAATGGCGTAATTCCTTAACCGGAAGTGCTATCAAGACACCGAAGGTATCAATATCATCGGAATGTCATACTCTATTGATCTGTAGAAAAAGTTTTCACAAATAATGAAAAATGAAAAATTTCTAAAAATAGATTAACTTTGACCTCTGCCCCGCTTTTTTACGAGACATATTTTGTTATAACTTATAGAAGAAAAAAGTTGTCCCCAAATGTATTCTACAATAATATACCTTTGAAACATCTGAACATTAAACGGTTATTGAGATAGAGCCATTTTAACATTTTAAAGTATGACGTCATAGCGACCATCTTGGATTTTGAATCAATTAAAAAATATCAAACTTTAGTCGGGACTATCCCACGATCATTTTAGACAAGTTTGAGCTGAATCCCACTGGTGGAATTTTAGAAGAAGTTTAAAATGTGAAATGGTTTTTAACATAGAATATATAGGGAAATGTTCTCAATGGCGTAATACCTTAACCGGAAGTGCTATCAAGACACCGAAGGTATCAATATCATCGGAATGTCATACTCTATTGATCTGAAGAAAAAGTTTTCACAAATAATGAAAAATGAAAAATTTCTAAAAATAGATTAACTTTGACCTCTGCCCCGCTTTTTTACGAGACATATTTTGTTATAACTTATAGAAGAAAAAAGTTGTCCCCAGATGTATTCTACAATAATATACCTTTGAAACATCTGAACATTAAACGGTTATTGAGATATAGCCATTTTAACATTTTAAAGTATGACGTCATAGCGGCCATCTTGGATTTTGAATCAATTTAAAAATATCAAACTTTAGTCGGGACTATCCAACGATCATTTTAGACAAGTTTGAGCTGAATCCCACTGTTGGAATTTGAGAAGAAGTTTAAAATGTGAAACGGTTTTTTATATAGATTATATAGGGGAAAATTACATATGGCGTATACCGGAAACCACATGTGTTACATAAAAACTAAACACATCAAATTCATCAGAATGACATTGTGTATAGATTGGTCAAAACAAATTTCAAAAAAAAATTAAAATTAAAAAAAAAAAAAAAAAAAAAAAATTTTTTGATTTTTGACCCAATGGCGAACTTTTTTATTTCAACTCTAAAGTACCTAAATGTGTGACAAAAAAAGTTAGATATGGCTTATGTCTACAATAATATCATTACAGAAACTCTGAACAGCCAACGGTCATTGAAATATGGCTATTTTAAAGTTTTTAACTTATGACGTCATGGCGGCCATCTTGGATTTTGGACCTACTTCGTTATGTTGCTGTCACCCCTTTGACTCATGGCATATACAATGGGCTTAACCGAATTGGCATACCTCTTACCATTTTTGCATAATAGTGTGCCAAAAATGAAATGCAGAAGAAGAATAATAATAATAATAACTAGAAATTGTTGGCTAACAATTTGACGGGCTTTTCACACCTTTGTCAGATTTTGTCTTTGGTGAAAAGGAGGTAACTCTTACATATTCTAAGAACTACTTCCCTTTTACCACTGATAGACAGTAAACCATTGTAATACAAAGAATATATAACCGGAAGTGCTATCAAGACACCGAAGGTATCAATATCATCGGAATGTCATACTCTATTGATCTGTAGAAAAAGTTTTCACAAATAATGAAAAATGAAAAATTTCTAAAAATAGATTAACTTTGACCTCTGCCCCGCTTTTTTACGAGACATATTTTGTAATAACTTGTAGAATAAGAAACTTTTCCCCAGATGTATTCTACAATAATATACCTTTGAAACATCTGAACATTAAACGGTTATTGAGATATAGCCATTTTAACATTTTAAAGTATGACGTCATAGCGGCCATCTTGGATTTTGAATCAATTTAAAAATATCAAACTTTAGTCGGGACTATCCCACGATCATGTTAGACAAGTTTGAGCTGAATCCCACTGGTGGAATTTGAGAAGAAGTTTCAAATGTAAAACGATTTTTAACATAGAATATATAAGGAAATGTTCACAATGGCGTAATACCTTAACCGGAAGTGCTATCAAGACACCGAAGGTATCAATATCATTGGAATGTCATACTCTATTGATCTGTAGAAAAAGTTTTCACAAATAATGAAAAATGAAAAATTTCTAAAAATAGATTAACTTTGACCTCTGCCCCGCTTTTTTACGAGACATATTTTGTGATAACTTGTAGAGGAAAAAAGTAGTCCCCAGATGTATTCTACAATAATATACCTTTGTAACATCTGTACATTAAATAGTTTTTAAGATTTAGCCATTTAAACATTTTAAAGTATGAGGTCATAGCGGCCATCTTGGATTTTGAATCAATTTTAAAATATCAAACTTTAGTTGGGACAATCCCACGATCATTTTTGGCAAGTTAAAGCTGAATCCCACTGTTGGAATTTGAGAAGAAGTTTCAAATGTAAAACGATTCTTAACATAGAATATATAGGGAAATGTTCTCAATAGCGTAATACCTTAACCGGAAGTGCTATCAAGACACCGAAGGTATCAATATCATCGGAATGTCATACTATATTGATCTGTAGAAAAAGTTTTCACAAATAATGAAAAATGAAAAATTTCTAAAAATAGATTAACTTTGACCTCTGCCCCGCTTTTTTACGAGACATATTTTGTTATAACTTATAGAAGAAAAAAGTTGTCCCCAGATGTATTCTACAATAATATACCTTTGAAACATCTGAACATTAAACGGTTATTGAGATATGGCCATTTTAACATTTTAAAGTATGACGTCATAACAGCCATCTTGGATTTTGAATAAATTTAAAAATATCAAACTTTAGTCAGGACTATGCCGCGATCATTTTTGACAAGTTTGAGCTGAATCCCACTGGTGGAATTTGAGAAGAAGTTTAAAATGTGAAACGGTTTTTTATATAGATTATATAGGGGAAAATTCAACATTGCGTAATTCCTAAACCGGAAGTGCTATCAAGACACCGAAGGTATCAATATCATCGGAATGTCATACTATATTGATCTGTAGGAAAAGTTTTCACAAATAATGAAAAATGAAAAATTTCTAAAAATAGATTAACTTTGACCTCTGCCCCGCTTTTTTACGAGACATATTTTGTTATAACTTATAGAAAAAAAAAGTTGTCCCCAGATGTATTCTACAATAATATACCTTTGAAACATCTGAACATTAAACGGTTATTGAGATATGGCCATTTTAACATTTTAAAGTATGACGTCAAAGCGGCCATCTTGGATTTTGAATCAATTCAAAAATATCAAACTTTAGTCGGGACTATCCCACGATCATTTTAGACAAGTTTGAGCTGAATCC
Organism: Mimachlamys varia; assembly: GCA_947623455.1. Taxonomy (NCBI): domain Eukaryota; kingdom Metazoa; phylum Mollusca; class Bivalvia; order Pectinida; family Pectinidae; genus Mimachlamys; species Mimachlamys varia. The sequence goes on along the minus strand of OX392531.1, from coordinate 2,425,184 downwards.
CACTGGTGGAATTTGAGAAGAAGTTTAAAATGTGAAACGGTTTTTTATATAGATTATATAGGGGAAAATTCAACATGGCGTAATTCCTAAACCGGAAGTGCTATCAAGACACCGAAGGTATCAATATCATCGGAATGTCATACTCTATTGATCTGTAGAAAAAGTTTTCACAAATAATGAAAAATGAAAAATTTCTAAAAATAGATGAACTTTGACCTCTGCCCCGCTTTTTTACGAGACATATTTTGTTATAACTTATAGAAGAAAAAAGTTGCCCCAAGATGTATTCTACAATAATATACCTTTGAAACATCTGAACATTAAACGGTTATTGAGATATAGCCATTTAAACATTTTAAAGTATGACGTCATAGCGGCCATCTTGGATTTTGAATCAATTTAGAAATATCAAACTTTAGTCGGGACTATCCCACGATCATTTTAGACAAGTTTGAGCTGAATCCCATTAGTGGAATTTGAGAAGAAGTTTAAAATGTGAAACGGTTTTTTATATAGATTATATAGGGGAAAATTACATATGGCGTATACCGGAAACCACATGTGTTACATAAAAACTAAACACATCAAATTCATCAGAATGACATTGTGTATAGATTGGTCAAAACAAATTTCAAAAAAAATTAAAATTAAAAAAAAAAAAAAAAAAAAATTTTTTTTTGATTTTTGACCCAGTGGCGAACTTTTTTATTTCAACTCCAAAGTACCTAAATGTGTGACAAAAAAAGTTAGATATGGCTTATGTCTACAATAATATCATTACAGAAACTCTGAACAGCCAACGGTCATTGAAATATGGCTATTTTAAAGTTTTTAACTTATGACGTCATGGCGGCCATCTTGGATTTTGGACCTACTTCGTTATGTTGCTGTCACCCCTTTGGCTCATGCCAAACACAATGGGCTTAACTGAATTGACATACCTCTTACCATTTTTGCATAATAGTGTGCCAAAAATGAAATGCAGAAGAAGAATAATAATAATAATAATAATAATAATAAACAGAACAGAAACAATAGGTCTTTTCACCACATGGTGAAAAGCCCTAATAATAATAACTAGAAATTGTTGGCTAACAATTTGACGGGCTTTTCACACCTTTGCCAGATTTTGTCTTTGGTGAAAGGGAGGTAACTCTTACATATTCTAAGAACTACTTCACTTTTACCACTGATAGACAGTAAACCATTTTAATACAAAGAATATATAGGGAAATTTTCAAAATGGCCTACTTCCTTAACCGGAAGTGCTATCAAGACACCGAAGGTATCAATATCATCGGAATGACATACTCTATTAATCTGTAGAAAAATAAAACAAAAATAATGAAAAATGAAAAAAGTCTAAAAATAGATTAACTTTGACCTCTGCTGCACTTTTTTACGAGACATATTTTGTAATAACTTGTAGAAGAAGAAACTTTTCCCCAGATGAAATCTACAATAATATACCTTTGAAACATCTGAACATAAAACGGTTATTGAGATAAAGTTATTTTAACATTTTAAAGTATGACGTCATAGCGGCCATCTTGGATTTTGAATCAATTTAAAAATATCAAACTTTAGTCGGGCCTATCCCACGATCATTTTTGACAAGTTTGAGCTGAATCCCACTGTTGGAATTTGAGAAGAAGTTTAAAATGTGAAACCGCTTTTTATATAGATTATATAGGGAAATTTTGAAAATGGCGTAATACCTTAACCGGAAGTGCTATCGAGACACCGAAGATATCAATATCATCGGAATGACATATTCTATTGATATCTGGAAGAATTTTTTTTAAATAGTAAAAAATGAAAAATTTCTAAAAATAGATTAACTTTGACCTCCGCTGCCCTTTTTGTACGAGACATATTTTGCAATAACTTTTAGAACAAGAAATTTTTCCCCAGATGTAATCTACCATAAAATACCTTTAAAACATCTGGATATTAAATGGTTATTGAGATATAGCTATTTTAACATTTTAAAGTATGACGTCATAGCGGCCATCTTGGATTTTGAATCAATTTAAAAATATCAAACTTTAGTCGGGACTATCCCACGATCATTTTAGACAAGTTTGAGCTGAATCCCATTAGTGGAATTTGAGAAGAAGTTTAAAATGTGAAATGCTTTTTAACATAGAATATATAGGGAAATGTTCACAATGGCGTAATACCTTAACCGGAAGTGCTATCAAGACACCGAAGGTATCAATATCATCGGAATGTCATACTCTATTGATCTGTAGAAAAAGTTTTCACAAATAATGAAAAATGAAAAATTTCTAAAAATAGATTAACTTTGACCTCTGCCCCGCTTTTTTACGAGACATATTTTGTTATAACTTATAGAAGAAAAAAGTTGTTCCCAGATGAAATCTACAATAATATACCTTTGAAACATCTGAACATTAAATGGTTATTGAGATATAGCCATTTTAACATTTTAAAGTATGACGTCATAGCGGCCATCTTGGATTTTGAATCAATTTAAAAATATCAAATTTTAGTTGGAACTATCCCACGATCATTTTTGACAAGTTTGAGCTGAATCCCACTGTTGGAATTTGAGAAGAAGTTTAAAATGTAAAACGATTTTTAACATAGAATATATAGGGAAATGTTCACAATGGCGTAATACCTTAACCGGAAGTGCCTATCAAGACACCGAAGGTATCAATATCATCGGAATGTCATACTCTATTGATCTGTAGAAAAAGTTTTCACAAATAATGAAAAATAAAGAATTTCTAAAAATAGATTAACTTTGACCTCCGCTGCACTTTTTGTACGAGACATATTTTGCAATAACTTGTAGAACAAGAAATTTTTCCCCAGATGTAATCTACCATAAAATACCTTTAAAACATCTGGATATTAAATGGTTATTGAGATATAGCCATTTTAACATTTTAAAGTATGACGTCATAGCGGCCATCTTGGATTTTGAATCAATTTAAAAATATCAAACTTTAGTCGGGATTATCCCACGATCATTTTAGACAAGTTTGAGCTGAATCCCATTAGTGGAATTTGAGAAGAAGTTTAAAATGTAAAATGGTTTTTAACATAGAATATATAGGGAAATGTTCACAATGGCGTAATACCTTAACCGGAAGTGCTATCAAGACACCGAAGGTATCAATATCATCGGAATGTCATACTCTATTGATCTGTAGAAAAAGTTTTCACAAATAATGAAAAATGAAAAATTTCTAAAAATAGATTAACTTTGACCTCTGCCCCGCTTTTTTACGAGACATATTTTGTTATAACTTATAGAAGAAAAAAGTTGTTCCCAGATGTATTCTACAATAATATACCTTTGAAACATCTGAACATTAAACGGTTATTGAGATATAGCCATTTAAACATTTTAAAGTATGACGTCATAGCGGCCATCTTGGATTTTGAATCAATTTAAAAATATCAAACTTTAGTCGGGACTATCCCACGATCATTTTAGACAAGTTTGAGCTGAATCCCATTAGTAGAATTTGAGAAGAAGTTTAAAATGTGAAATGGTTTTTAACATAGAATATATAGGGAAATGTTCACAATGGCGTAATACCTTAACCGGAAGTGCTATCAAGACACCGAAGGTATCAATATCATCGGAATGTCATACTCTATTGATCTGTAGAAAAAGTTTTCACAAATAATGAAAAATGAAAAATTTCTAAAAATAGATTAACTTTGACCTCTGCCCCGCTTTTTTACGAGACATATTTTGTTATAACTTATAGAAGAAAAAAGTTGTCCCCAGATGTATTCTACAATAATATACCTTTGAAACATCTGAACATTAAACGGTTATTGAGATATAGCCATTTTAACATTTTAAAGTATGACGTCATAGCGGCCATCTTGGATTTTGAATCAATTTAAAAATATCAAACTTTAGTCGGGACTATCCCACGATCATTTTAGACAAGTTTGAGCTGAATCCCATTAGTGGAATTTGAGAAGAAGTTTAAAATGTGAAATGGTTTTTTATATAGATTATATAGGGGGAAATTACATATGGCGTATACCGGAAACCACATGTGTTACATAAAAACTAAACACATCAAATTCATCAGAATGACATTGTGTATAGATTGGTCAAAACAAATTTCAAAAAAAATTAAAATTAACAAAAAAAAAAAAAAAAAATTTTTTTTTGATTTTTGACCCAATGGCGAACTTTTTTATTTCAACTCCAAAGTACCTAAATGTGTGACAAAAAAAGTTAGATATGGCTTATGTCTACAAGAATATCATTACAGAAACTCTGAACAGCCAACGGTCATTGAAATATGGCTATTTTAAAGTTTTTAACTTATGACGTCATGGCGGCCATCTTGGATTTTGGACCTACTTCGTTATGTTGCTGTCACCCCTTTGGCTCATGCCAAATACAATGGGCTTAACTGAATTGACATACCTCTTACCATTTTTGCATAATTCGTGTCACAAAATGAAATGCAGAAGAATAATAATAATAATAATAATAATAATAATAATAATAATAATAAACAGAACAGAAACAATAGGACTTTTCACCACAAAGTGAAAAGCCCTAATAATAATAATAATAAACAGAACAGAAACAATAGGTCTTTTCACCACATGGTGAAAAGCCCTAATAACTAGAAATTGTTGGCTAACAATTTGACGGGCTTTTCACACCTTTGCCAGATTTTGTCTTTGGTGAAAGGGAGGTAACTCTTACATATTCTAAGAACTACTTCACTTTTACCACTGATAGACAGTAAACCATTTTAATACAAAGAATATATAGGGAAATTTTCAAAATGGCCTACTTCCTTAACCGGAAGTGCTATCAAGACACCGAAGGTATCAATATCATCGGAATGACATACTCTATTAATCTGTAGAAAAATAAAACAAAAATAATGAAAAATGAAAAAAGTCTAAAAATAGATTAACTTTGACCTCTGCTGCACTTTTTTACGAGACATATTTTGTAATAACTTGTAGAAGAAGAAACTTTTCCCCAGATGAAATCTACAATAATATACCTTTGAAACATCTGAACATAAAACGGTTATTGAGATAAAGTTATTTTAACATTTTAAAGTATGACGTCATAGCGGCCATCTTGGATTTTGAGTCAATTTAAAAATATCAAACTTTAGTCGGGACTATCCCACGATCATTTTAGATAAGTTTGAGCTGAATCCCATTAGTGGAATTTGAGAAGAAGTTTAAAATGTGAAATGGTTTTTAACATAGAATATATAGGGAAATGTTCACAATGGCGTAATACCTTAACCGGAAGTGCTATCAAGACACCGAAGGTATCAATATCATCGGAATGTCATACTCTATTGATCTGTAGAAAAAGTTTTCACAAATAATGAAAAATGAAAAATTTCTAAAAATAGATTAACTTTGACCTCTGCCCCGCTTTTTTACGAGACATATTTTGTTATAACTTGTAGAAAAAAAAAGTTGTCCCCAGATGAAATCTACAATAATATACCTTTGAAACATCTGAACATTAAATGGTTATTGAGATATAGCCATTTTAACATTTTAAAGTATGACGTCATAGCGGCCATCTTGGATTTTGAATCAATTTAAAAATATCAAATTTTAGTCGGGACTATCCCACGATCATTTTTGACAAGTTTGAGCTGAATCCCACTAGTGGAATTTGAGAAGAAGTTTAAAATGTAAAACGATTTTTAACATAGAATATATAGGGAAATGTTCACAATGGCGTAATACCTTAACCGGAAGTGCTATCAAGACACCGAAGGTATCAATATCATCGGAATGTCATACTATATTGATCTGTTGAAAAAGTTTTCACAAATAATGAAAAATGAAAAATTTCTAAAAATAGATTAACTTTGACCTCTGCCCCGCTTTTTTACGAGACATATTTTGTTATAACTTATAGTAAAAAAAAGTTGTCCCCAGATGTATTCTACAATAATATACCTTTGAAACATCTGAACGTTAAACGGTTATTGAGATATAGCCATTTTAACATTTTAAAGTATGACGTCATAGCGGCCATCTTGGATTTTGAATCAATTTTAAAATATCAAACTTTAGTCGGGACTATCCCACGATCATTTTAGACAAGTTTGAGCTGAATCCCACTGTTGGAATTTGAGAAGAAGTTTAAAATGTGAAACGGTTTTTTATATAGATTATATAGGGGGAAATTACATATGGCGTATACCGGAAACCACACGTGTTACATAAAAACTAAACACATCAAATTCATCAGAATGACATTGTGTATAGATTGGTCAAAACAAATTTCAAAAAAAATTAAAATTAAAAAAAAAAAAAAAAAAAAATTTTTTTTTGATTTTTGACCCAATGGCGAACTTTTTTATTTCAACTCCAAAGTACCTAAATGTGTGACAAAAAAAGTTAGATATGGCTTATGTCTACAAGAATATCATTACAGAAAATCTGAACAGCCAACGGTCATTGAAATATGGCTATTTTAAAGTTTTTAACTTATGACGTCATGGCGGCCATCTTGGATTTTGGACCTACTTCGTTATGTTGCTGTCACCCCTTTGGCTCATGCCAAATACAATGGGCTTAACTGAATTGACATACCTCTTACCATTTTTGCATAATTCGTGTCACAAAATGAAATGCAGAAGAATAATAATAATAACTAGAAATTGTTGGCTAACAATTTGATGGGCTTTTCACCTATAATCTATATCATTTCTGTTGGATTTTGAATCAACTTTAAAATTGCACACTTTTGTCGGGACTATCTCAGGATCATTTAATTTAAAATTTGATGGGATGAACAGATTCTTAAAATGGTAAGTATGAGTATTGAACTGCGTTAAGTTTGCATTCAAAGGTAATATGAATGCCCGCTGAAAGCTGTTCAATGCAAAATTAAGTGTAAGCATTTGAAAAGCTTTTCAAAGTCGTTAAAAAGGTTTTGTTAAGCCAATAATACCACTACATTTCCTCAGTTTAAGCCCTAATTACGGTTCGTTTAAAGCGCACAAAATGATCAGATAGTGATATATATATTTGCTGAGAAATGTATGTCCCAATTATCAAATGTTAACAGATTTTCAGTATCTTCCGGTCGTAAAAGCACTTGTCCCGACAATGGGAAAATCTCTCCTCCAGTTTCATATGTTCCGACAATCAAATGAGATTTGTTTAAACATGTCCCGATAATCAAATGAGATATTTCTGCTACGATGTCTCGATAATAACATGTATAGATGTATTACAACGAACAAAAGAAGAAATTAAAAAAAAAAAAAAATGCTGCTGAGTGTTCCGCCCAGGAATCGAACCCGGGTCTCTATCGTAATGAACTATAGCCTTACCATTTGAGCCAAAGCGGCTAGTTGTAATGCGCATCCGTTAATTCACTAACAAAGACCGTATTTTACACTATTAAGGACTCGCACAACTAAATCAGCCTATCACGGCGTGTTTCACACGTTTGTAGTCCCTACTGAAAATTTGTTCTGGCTAAGTACAGTGATTCTGAGTAATCTAGATAGATAATTGTTGACATATTCTGCATTGAATGAAATCTACAGATATTTAACTTTACAAAAATGTATACTTTTGGTAGATTTTGATATGTGATTGCGGATTGATATGGGGTCAAATGTCAGAGGATGTTCCCGTCCCATTTCACTGGTTTGACATGTAAATTTCCAGTTGTCCGAAGCAGACGCCTGTAGCGAGCTAATATGCCAGTAAACTCCTCATAAAATGCCCCTTGAAGCCCTTGTCATGTACGCATGGAAGTTAATGCTGCTCCTCATTCTGTCGCTCATTAGTGTATTCAAAAAAAGATACAGTGTTGCAAGTTATACATTCCGATGACGTCACAATGTTTACAGTGACCCGCGGGTATGTTTGTACTGGCTGACATGTAGACTTATTTTGTTGTTTTTTTTTAAACGTTTGCGATGACTTTGTTATGTTTAGATTGATGAGATAATATAGTATAATATCAAACAATACCAGATATGAATTAAGTTTCATGAAATACAATAAGTTTCGCGTTAGCCATCAACTTTCATTCTATCGGTCCAGCTGTGATCGGCCGTCGTAGCAACGATAGGCCTAAAGATCATATTGCACTGTACAATATAAAACTGTATAAAAAGTTACCAACTAAATGTACGAATATCCTTAGACGTACAATAAGATCTGCTTTATCTATGAAAACTATCTACATACAATTAGTAACCGGAATAACAGTCGATCGGGATGTGTGTATATGCAACTTTTTATTTACTGTTGCCAAGGAGTATAAAGAAAACACAGGAGAGTTCCAAAATTACGGTTTTTTATATAGATTATATAGGGGAAAATGCAAAACGGCGTAATACCTTAACCGGAAGTGCTATCAAGACACCGAAGGTATCAATATCATCGAAATGACATACTCTATTGGTCTGTAGAAAAAAGTTTTCACAATTAATGAAAAATGAAAAATTTCTAAAAATAGATTAACTTTGACCTCTGCCCCGCTTTTTTACGAGACATATTTTGTTATAACTTATAGGAAAAAAAAGTTTTCCCCAAATGTATTCTACTATAATATACCTTTGAAACATCTGAACATTACACGGTTATTGAGATATAGCCATTTTAACATTTTAAAGTATGACGTCATAGCGGCCATCTTGGATTTTGAATCAATTTAAAAATATCAAACTTTAGTCAGGACAATCCCACGATCATTTTTGACAAGTTTGAGCTGAATCCCACTGTTGGAATTTGAGAAGAAGTTTAAAATGTAAAACGATTCTTAACATAGAATATATAGGGAAATGTTCACAATGGCGTAATACCTTAACCGGAAGTGCTATCAAGACACCAAAGATATCAATATCATCGGAATGTCATACTCTATTGATCTGTAGAAAAAGTTTTCACAAATGATGAAAAATGAAAAAATTTCTAAAAATAGATTAACTTTGACCTCTGCCCCGCTTTTTTACGAGACATATTTTGTTATAACTTATAGAAAAAAAAAGTTTTCCCAAGATGTATTCTACAATAATATACCTTTGAAACATCTGAACATTAAACGGTTATTGAGATATAGCCATTTTAACATTTTAAAGTATGACGTCATAGCGGCCATCTTGGATTTTGAATCAATTTAAAAATATCAAACTTTAGTCGGGACTATCCCACGATCATTTTTGACAAGTTTGAGCTGAATCCCACTAGTGGAATTTGAGAAGAAGTTTAAAATGTGAAATGGTTTTTAACATAGAATATATAGGGAAATGTTCACAATGGCGTAATACCTTAACCGGAAGTGCTATCAAGACACCGAAGGTATCAATATCATCGGAATGTCATACTCTATTGATCTAAAGAAAAAGTTTTCACAAATAATGAAAAATGAAAAATTTCTAAAAATAGCATAACTTTGACCTCTGCCCCGCTTTCTTACGAGACATATTTTGTTATAACTTATAGAAGAAAAATGTTGTCCCCAGATGTATTCTACAATAATATACCTTTGAAACATCTGAACATTAAACGGTTATTGAGATATAGCCATTTAACCTTTTTAAAGTATGACGTCATAGCGGCCATCTTGGATTTTGAATCGATTTCAAAATATCAAACTTTAGTTGGGACTATCCCACGATCATTTTAGACAAGCTTGAGCTGAATCTCACTGGTGGAATTTGAGAAGAAGTTTAAAATGTGAAATGGTTTTTAACATAGAATATATAGGGAAATGTTCTCAATGGCGTAATACCTTAACCGGAAGTGCTATCAAGACACCGAAGGTATCAATATCATCGGAATGTCATACTCTATTGATCTGTAGAAAAAGTTTTCACAAATAATGAAAAATGAAAAATTTCTAAAAATAGATTAACTTTGACCTATGCCCCGCTTTTTTACGAGACATATTTTGTTATAACTTATAGAAAAAAAAAGTTGTCCCCAGATGTATTCTACAATAATATACCTTTGAAACATCTGCACATAAAACGGTTATTGAGATATAGCCATTTTAACATTTTAAAGTATAACGTCATAGCGGCCATCTTGGATTTTGAATCAATTTAAAAATATCAAACTTTAGTCGGGACTATCCCACGATCATTTTAGACAAGTTTGAGCTGAATCCCACTGTTGGAATTTGAGAAGAAGTTTAAAATGTGAAACGGTTTTTTATATAGATTATATAGGGGAAAATTACATATGGCGTATACCGGAAACCACATGTGTTACATAAAAACTAAACACATCAAATTCATCAGAATGACATTGTGTATAGATTGGTCAAAACAAATTTAAAAAAAAATTAAAATTAAAAAAAAAAAAAAAAAAAAATTTTTTTTTGATTTTTGACCCAGTGGCGAACTTTTTTATTTCAACTCCAAAGTACCTAAATGTGTGACAAAAAAAGTTAGATATGGCTTATGTCTACAATAATATCATTACAGAAACTCTGAACAGCCAACGGTCATTGAAATATGGCTATTTTAAAGTTTTTAACTTATGACGTCATGGCGGCCATCTTGGATTTTGGACCTACTTCGTTATGTTGCTGTCACCCCTTTGGCTCATGCCAAATACAATGGGCTTAACTGAATTGACATACCTCTTACCATTTTTGCATAATAGTGTGCCAAAAATGAAATGCAGAAGAAGAATAATAATAATAATAATAATAATAATAATAATAATAATAAACAGAACAGAAACAATAGGTCTTTTCACCACATGGTGAAAAGCCCTAATAATAATAATAATAATAATAAACAGAACAGAAACAATAGGTCTTTTCACCACATGGTGAAAAGCCCTAATTAAGAAAAAAAAATGCTGCTGAGTGTTCCACCCAGGAATCGAACCCGGGTCTCTATCGTAATGAACTATAGCCTTACCATTTGAGCCAAAGCGGCTAGTAATACTGCATATCCGTTAATTCACTAACAAAGACCGTATTTTACACTATTAAGGACTCGCACAACTAAATCAGCCTATCACGGCGTGTTTCATACGTTTGTAGTTCCTACTGAAAATTTGTTCTGGCTAAGTACAGTGATTCTGAGTAATCTAGATAGGTAATTGTTGACAAATTCTGCATTGAATGAAATCTATAGATATTTAACTTTACAAAAATGTATACTTTTGGTAGATTTTGATGTGTGATGGCGGATTGATATGGGGTCAAAAGTCAGAGGGTGTTCCCGTACCATTTCACTGGTTTGACATGTAAATTTCCAGTTGTCCGAAGCAGACGCCTGTAGCGAGCTAATATGCCAGTAAACTCCTCATAAAATGCCCCTTGAAGCCCTTGTCATGTACGCATGGAAGTTAATGCTGCTCCTCATTCTGTCGCTCATTAGTGTATTCAAAAAAAGATGCAGTGTTGCAAGTTATACATTCCGATGACGTCACAATGTTTACAGTGACCCGCGGGTATGTTTGTACTGGCTGACATGTAGACTTATTTTGTTGTTTTTTTTTAAACGTTTGCGATGACTTTGTTATGTTTAGATTGATGAGATAATATAGTATAATATCAAACAATACCAGATATGAATTTAGTTTCATGAAATACAATAAGTGTCGCGTTAGCCATCAACTTTCATTCTATCGGTCCAGCTGTGATCGGCCGTCGTAGCAACGATAGGCCTAAAGATCATATTGCACTGTACAATATAAAACTGTATAAAAAGTTACTAACTAAATGTACGAATATCCTTAGACGTACAATAAGATCTGCTTTATCTATGAAAACTATCTACATACAATTAGTAACCGGAATAACAGTCGATCGGGATGTGTGTATATGCAACTTTTTATTTACTGTTGCCAAGGAGTATAAAGAAAACACAGGAGAGTTCCAAAATTACGGTTTTTTATATAGATTATATAGGGGAAAATGCAAAACGGCGTAATACCTTAACCGGAAGTGGTATCAAGACACCGAAGGTATCAATATCATCGGAATGACATACTCTATTGATCAGTAGAAATTTTTTTAAAAAATAATGAAAAATGAAAAATTTCTAAAAATAGGTTAACTTTGACCTCTGCTGCGCTGTTTTACGAGACATATTTTGTAATAACTTGTAGAACAATAAATATTTCCCCAGATGCAATCTACAATAATATACCTTTAAAACATCTGGACATTAAACGGTTATTCATATATAGCCATTTTAATCTTTTTAAAGTATGACGTCATAGCGGCCATCTTGGATTTTGAATCAATTTAAAAATATCAAACTTTAGTCGGGACTATCCCACGATCATTTTTGACAAGTTTGAGCTGAATCCCACTGTTGGAATTTGAGAAGAAGTTTAAAATGTAAAACGATTCTTAACATAGAATATATAGGGAAATGTTCTCAATAGCGTAATACCTTAACCGGAAGTGCTATCAAGACACCGAAGGTATCAATATCATCGGAATGTCAGACTCTATTGATCTGAAGAAAAAGTTTTCACAAATAATGAAAAATGAAAAATTTCTAAAAATAGATTAACTTTGACCTCTGCCCCGCTTTTATACGAGACATATTTTGTTATAAATTATAGAAGAAAAAAGTTGTCCCCAGATGTATTCTACAATAATATACCTTTGAAACATCTGAACATTAAACAGTTATTGAGATATAGCCATTTAAACATTTTAAAGTATGACGTCATAGCGGCCATCTTGGATTTTGAATCAATTTAAAAATATCAAACTTTAGTCGGGACTATCTTACGATCATTTTAGACAAGTTTGAGCTGAATCCCACTGGTGGAATTTGAGAAGAAGTTTAAAATGTGAAACGGTTTTTTATATAGATTATATAGGGGAAAATTCAACATGGCGTAATTCCTAAACCGGAAGTGCTATCAAGACACCGAAGGTATCAATATCATCGGAATGTCATACTCTATTGATCTGTAGAAAAAGTTTTCACAAATAATGAAAAATGAAAAATTTCTAAAAATAGATTAACTTTGACCTCTGCCCCGCTTTTTTACGAGACATATTTTGTTATAACTTATAGAAGAAAAAAGTTGTCCCCAGATGTATTCTACAATAATATACCTTTGAAACATCTGAACATTAAACGGTTATTGAGATATAGCCATTTTAACATTTTAAAGTATGACGTCATAGCGGCCATCTTGGATTTTGAATCAATTTAAAAATATCAAACTTTAGTCGGGACTATCCCACAATCATTTTAGACAAGTTTGAGCTGAATCCCACTGTTGGAATTTGAGAAGAAGTTTAAAATGTGAAACGGTTTTTTATATAGATTATATAGGGGAAAATTACATATGGCGTATACCGGAAACCACATGTGTTACATAAAAACTAAACACACCAAATTCACCAGAATGACATTGTGTATAGATTGGTCAAAACAAATTTCAAAAAAAATTAAAATTAAAAAAAAAAAAAAAAAAAAATTTTTTTTGATTTTTGACCCAATGGCGAACTTTTTTATTTCAACTCCAAAGTACCTAAATGTGTGACAAAAAAAGTTAGATATGGCTTATGTCTACAATAATATCATTACAGAAACTCTGAACAGCCAACGGTCATTGAAATATGGCTATTTTAAAGTTTTTAACTTATGACGTCATGGCGGCCATCTTGGATTTTGGACCTACTTCGTTATGTTGCTGTCACCCCTTTGACTCATGGCATATACAATGGGCTTAACCGAATTGGCATACCTCTTACCATTTTTGCATAATAGTGTGCCAAAAATGAAATGCAGAAGAATAATAATAATAATAATAATAATAATAATAATAATAAACAGAACAGAAACAATAGGTCTTTTCACCACATGGTGAAAAGCCCTAATAATAACTAGAAATTGTTTCTGAACAATTTGACGGGCTTTTCACACCTTTGTCAGATTTTGTCTTTAGTGAAAGGGAGGTAACTCTTACATATTGTAAGAACTACTTCCCTTTTACCACTGATAGACAGTAAACCATTTTAATACAAAGAATATATAGGGAAATTTTCAAAATGGCTTACTTCCTTAACCGGAAGTGCTATCAAGACACCGAAGGTATCAATATCATCGGAATGACATACTCTATTGACCTGTAGAAAAATAAAGCAAAAATAATGAAAAATGAAAAAACTCTAAAAATAGATTAATTTTGACCTCTGCCCCGCTTTTTTACGAGACATATTTTGTTATAACTTATAGAAGAAAAAAGTTTTCCCCAGATGTATTCTACAATAATATACCTTTGAAACATCTGAACATTAAACGGTTATTGAGATATAGCCATTTAAACATTTTAAAGTATGACGTCATAGCGGCCATCTTGGATTTTGAATCAATTTAAAAATATCAAACTTTAGTCGGGACTATCCCACGATCATTTTAGACAAGTTTGAGCTGAATCCCACTGGTGGAATTTGAGAAGAAGTTTAAAATGTGAAATGGTTTTTTATATAGAATATATAGGGAAAATTTTTAAATGGCGTTTTACCTTAACCGGAAGTGCTATCAAGACACCGAAAGTATCAATATCATCGGAATGTCATACTCTATTGATCTGTAGAAAAAGTTTTCACAAATAATGAAAAATGAAAAATTTCTAAAAATAGATTAACTTTGACCTCTGCCCCGCTTTTTTACAAGACATATTTTGTTATAACTTATAGAAGAAAAAAGTTTTCCCCAGATGTATTCTACAATAATATACCTTTGAAACATCTGAACATTAAACGGTTATTGAGATATAGCCATTTTAACATTTTAAAGTATGACGTCATAGCGGCCATCTTGGATTTTGAATCAATTTAAAAATATCAAACTTTAGTCGGGACTATCCCACGATCATTTTAGACAAGTTTGAGCTGAATCCCACTGGTGGAATTTGAGAAGAAGTTTAAAATGTGAAATGGTTTTTTATATAGAATATATAGGGAAATTTTTTAAATGGCGTTTTACCTTAACCGGAAGTGCTATCAAGACACCGAAAGTATCAATATCATCGGAATGTCATACTCTATTGATCTGTAGAAAAAGTTTTCACAAATAATGAAAAATGAAAAATTTCTAAAAATAGATTAACTTTGACCTCTGCCCCGCTTTTTTACAAGACATATTTTGTTATAACTTATAGAAAAAAAAAGTTGTCCCCAGATGTATTCTACAATAATATACCTTTGAAACATCTGAACATTAAACGGTTATTGAGATATAGCCATTTTAACATTTTAAAGTATGACGTCATAGCGGCCATCTTGGATTTTGAATCAATTTAAAAATATCAAACTTTAGTCGGGACTATCCCACGATCATTTTAGACAAGTTTGAGCTGAATCCCACTGTTGGAATTTGAGAAGAAGTTTAAAATGTGAAACGGTTTTTTATATAGATTATATAGGGGGAAATTACATATGGCGTATACCGGAAACCACATGTGTTACATAAAAACTAAACACATCAAATTCATCAGAATGACATTGTGTATAGATTGGTCAAAACAAATTTGAAAAAAAATTAAAATTAAAAAAAAAAAAAAAAAAAAATTTTTTTTTGATTTTTGACCCAATGGCGAACTTTTTTATTTCAACTCCAAAGTACCTAAATGTGGACAAAAAAAGTTAGATATGGCTTATGTCTACAATAATATCATTACAGAAACTCTGAACAGCCAACGGTCATTGAAATATGGCTATTTTAAAGTTTTTAACTTATGACGTCATGGCGGCCATCTTGGATTTTGGACCTACTTCGTTATGTTGCTGTCACCCCTTTGGCTCATGCCAAATACAATGGGCTTTACCGAATTGGCATACCTCTTACCATTTTTGCATAATTCGTGTCACAAAATGAAATGCAGAAGAATAATAATAATAATAATAATAATAATAATAATAATAATAAACAGAACAGAAACAATAGGTCTTTTCACCACATGGTGAAAAGCCCTAATAATAAACAGAACAGAAACAATAGGACTTTTCACCACAAAGTGAAAAGCCCTAATAATAATAACTAGAAATTGTTGGCTAACAATTTGATGGGCTTTTCACCTATAATCTATATCATTTCTGTTGGATTTTGAATCAACTTTAAAATTGCACACTTTTGTCGGGACTATCTCAGGATCAATTAATTTAAAATTTGATGGGATGAACAGATTCTTAAAATGGTAAGTATGAGTATTGAACTGCGTTAAGTTTGCATTCAAAGGTAATATGAATGCCCGCTGAAAGCTGTTCAATGCAAAATTAAGTGTAAGCATTTGAAAAGCTTTTCAAAGTCGTTAAAAAGGTTTTGTTAAGCCAATAATACCACTACATTTCCTCAGTTTAAGCCCTAATTACGGTTCGTTTAAAGCGCACAAAATGATCAGATAGTGATATATATATTTGCTGAGAAATGTATGTCCCAATTATCAAATGTTAACAGATTTTCAGTATCTTCCGGTCGTAAAAGCACTTGTCCCGACAATGGGAAAATCTCTCCTCCAGTTTCATATGTTCCGACAATCAAATGAGATTTGTTTAAACATGTCCCGATAATCAAATGAGATATTTCTGCTACGATGTCTCGATAATAACGTGTATAGATGTATTACAACGAAAAAAAAAGAAGAAATTAAAACAAAAAAACTCTGCTGAGTGTTCCGCCCAGGAATCGAACCCGGGTCTCTATCGTTATGAACTATAGCCTTACCATTGGAGCCAAAGCGGCTAGTTGTAATGCGCATCCGTTAATTCACTAAGGAAGACCGTATTCTCCACTATTAAGGACTCGCACAACTAAATGAGCCAATTACGGCGTGTTTCGTACGTTTGTAGTTCCTACTGAAAATTTGTTCTGGTTAAGTACAGTGATTCTGAGTAATCTAGATAGATAATTGTTGACATATTCTGCATTGAATGAAATCTACAGATATTTAACTTTACAAAAATGTATACTTTTGGTTGATTTTGATGTGTGATGGCGGATTGATATGGGGTCAAAAGTCAGAGGGTGTTCCCGTACCATTTCACTGGTTTGACATGTAAATTTCCAGTTGTCCGAAGCAGACGCCTGTAGCGAGCTAATATGCCAGTAAACTCCTCATAAAATGCCCCTTGAAGCCTTTGTCATGTACGCATGGAAGTTAATGCTGCTCCTCATTCTGTCGCTCATTAGTGTATTCAAAAAAAGATACAGTGTTGCAAGTTATACATTCCGATGACGTCACAATGTTTACAGTGACCCGCGGGTATGTTTGTACTGGCTGACATGTAGACTTATTTTTTTTTTTTTTTTAAACGTTTGCGATGACTTTGTTATGTTTAGATTGATGAGATAATATAGTATAATATCAAACAATACCAGATATGAATTTAGTTTCATGAAATACAATAAGTTTCGCGTTAGCCATCAACTTTCATTCTATCGGTCCAGCTGTGATCGGCCGTCGTAGCAACGATAGGCCTAAAGATCATATTGCACTGTACAATATAAAACTGTATAAAAAGTTACCAACTAAATGTACGAATATCCTTAGACGTACAATAAGATCTGCTTTATCTATGAAAACTATCTACATACAATTAGTAACCGGAATAACAGTCGATCGGGATGTGTGTATATGCAACTTTTTATTTACTGTTGCCAAGGAGTATAAAGAAAACACAGGAGAGTTCCAAAATTACGGTTTTTTATATAGATTGTATAGGGGAAAATGCAAAACGGCGTAATACCTTAACCGGAAGTGGTATCAAGACACCGAAGGTATCAATATCATCGGAATGACATACTCTATTGATCAGTAGAAAAAGTTTTAAAAAATAATGAAAAATGAAAAATTTCTAAAAATAGGTTAACTTTGACCTCTGCTGCGCTGTTTTACGAGACATATTTTGTAATAACTTGTAGAACAAGAAATATTTCCCCAGATGGAATCTACAATTATATACCTTTGAAACATCTGGACATTAAACGGTTATTGAGATATAGCCATTTTAACCTTTTTAAAGTATGACGTCATAGCGGCCATCTTGGATTTTGAATCAATTTAAAAATATCAAACTTTAGTCGGGACTATCCCACGATCATTTTTGACAAGTTTGAGCTGAATCCCACTGTTGGAATTTGAGAAGAAGTTTAAAATGTAAAACGATTCTTAACATAGAATATATAGGGAAATGTTCTCAATAGCGTAATACCTTAACCGGAAGTGCTATCAAGACACCGAAGGTATCAATATCATCGGAATGTCATACTCTATTGATCTGTAGAAATAGTTTTCACAAATAATGAAAAATGAAAATTTTCTAAAAATAGATTAACTTTGACCTCTGCCCCGCTTTTTTGCGAGACGTATTTTGTTATAACTTATAGAAGAAAAAAGTTTTCCCCAGATGTAATCTACAATAATATACCTTTGAAACATCTGAACATTAAACGGTTATTGAGATATAGCCATTTAAACATTTTAAAGTATTACGTCATAGCGGCCATATTGGATTTTGAATCAATTTAAAAATATCAAACTTTAGTCGGGACTATCCAACGATCATTTTAGACAAGTTTGAGCTGAATCCCATTAGTGGAATTTGAGAAGAAGTTTAAAATGTGAAACGGTTTTTTATATAGATTATATAGGGGAAAATTTTTAAATGGCGTTTTAACTTAACCGGAAGTGCTATCAAGACACCGAAAGTATCAATATCATCGGAATGTCATACTCTATTGATCTGTAGAAAAAGTTTTCACAAATAATGAAAAATGAAAAAATTCTAAAAATAGATTAACTTTGACCTCTGCCCCGCTTTTTTACGAGACATATTTTGTTATAACTTATAGAACAAAAAAGTTTTCCCCAGATGTATTCTACAATAATATACATTTGAAACATCTGAACATTAAACGGTTGTTGAGATATGGCCATTTTAACATTTTAAAGTATGACGTCATAGCGGCCATCTTGGATTTTGAATCAATTTAAAAATATCAAACTTTAGTCGGGACTATCCCACGATCATTTTAGACAAGATTGAGCTGAATCCCACTGTTGGAATTTGAGAAGAAGTTTAAAATGTGAAATGGTTTTTTATATAGAATATATAGGGAAATTTTTTAAATGGCGTTTTACCTTAACCGGAAGTGCTATCAAGACACCGAAGGTATCAATATCATTGGAATGTCATACTCTATTGATCTGTAGAAAAAGTTTTCACAAATAATGAAAAATGAAAAATTTCTAAAAATAGATTAACTTTGACCTCTGCCCCGCTTTTTTACGAGACATATTTTGTTATAACTTATAGAAGAAAAAAGTTGTCCCCAAATGTATTCTACAATAATATACCTTTGAAACATCTGAACATTAAACGGTTATTGAGATATAGCCATTTAAACATTTTAAAGTATGACGTGATAGCGGCCATCTTGGATTTTGAATCAATTTAAAAATATCAAACTTCAGTTGGGACTATCCCACGATCATTTTAGACAAGTTTGAGCTGAATCCCACTGGTGGAATTTGAGAAGAAGTTTAAAATGTGAAATGGTTTTTAACATAGAATATATAGGGAAATGTTCACAATGGCGTAATACCTTAACCGGAAGTGCTATCAAGACACCGAAGGTATCAATATCATCGGAATGTCATACTCTATTGATCTGTAGAAAAAGTTTTCACAAATAATGAAAAATGAAGAATTTCTAAAAATAGATTAACTTTGACCTCTGCCCCGCTTTTTTACGAGACATATTTTGTTATAACTTATAGAAGAAAAAAGTTGTCCCCAGATGTATTTTACAATAATATACCTTTGAAACATCTGGACATGAAACGGTTATTCAGATATAGCCATTTTAACATTTTAAAGTATGACGTCATAGCGGCCATCTTGGATATTGAATCAATTTAAAAATATCAAACTTTAGTCGGGACTATCCCACGATCATTTTAGACAAGTTTGAGCTGAATCCCACTGTTGGAATTTGAGAAGAAGTTTAAAATGTGAAACGGTTTTTTATATAGATTATATAGGGGAAAATTACATATGGCGTATACCGGAAACCACATGTGTTACATAAAAACTAAACACATCAAATTCATCAGAATGACATTGTGTATAGATTGGTCAAAACAGATTTCAAAAAAAATTAAAATTAAAAAAAAAAAAAAAAAAAATTTTTTTTTTGATTTTTGACCCAATGGCGAACTTTTTTATTTCAACTCCAAAGTACCTAAATGTGTGACAAAAAAAGTTAGATATGGCTTATGTCTACAATAATATCATTACAGAAACTCTGAACAGCCAACGATCATTGAAATATGGCTATTTTAAAGTTTTTAACTTATGACGTCATGGCGGCCATCTTGGATTTTGGACCTACTTCGTTATGTTGCTGTCACCCCTTTGACTCATGCCATATACAATGGGCTTAACCGAATTGGCATACCTCTTACCATTTTTGCATAATAGTGTGCCAAAAATGAAATGCAGAAGAAGAATAATAATAATAATAACTAGAAATTGTTGGCTAACAATTTGACGGGCTTTTCACACCTTTGTCAGATTTAGTCTTTGGTGAAAAGGAGGTAACTCTTACATATTCTAAGAACTACTTCCCTTTTACCACTGATAGACAGTAAACCATTTTAATACAAAGAATATATAGGGAAATTTTCAAAATGGCTTACTTCCTTAACCGGAAGTGCTATCAAGACACCGAAGGTATCAATATCATCGGAATGACATGCTCTATTGATCTGTAGAAAAATAAAACAAAAGTAATGAAAAAATGAAAAAATCTAAAAATAGATGAACTTTGACCTCTGTCGCGCTGTTTTACAAGACATATTTTGTAGTAACTTGTAGAAGAAAAAAGTTGTCCCCAAATGGAATCTACAATAATATACCTTTGAAACATATGAACATTAAATGGTTATTGAGATATAGCCATTTTAACATTTTAAAGAATGACGTCATAGCGGCCATCTTGGATTTTGAATCAATTTTAAAATATCAAACTTTAGTCGGGACTATCTATCGATCATTTTAGAGAAGTTTGAGCTGAATCCCACTAGTGGAATTTGAGAAGAAGTTTAAAATGTGAAATGGTTTTTAACATAGAATATATAGGGAAATGTTCACAATGGCGTAATACCTTAACCGGAAGTGCTATCAAGACACCGAAGGTATCAATATCATCGGAATGTCATACTCTATTGATCTGTAGAAAAAGTTTTCACAAATAATGAAAAATGAAGAATTTCTAAAAATAGATTAACTTTGACCTCTGCCCCGCTTTTTTACGAGACATATTTTGTTATAACTTATAGAAGAAAAAAGTTGTCCCCAGATATATTCTACAATAGTATACCTTTGAAACATCTGAACATTAAACAGTTATTGAGATATAGCCATTTTAACATTTTAAAGTATGACGTCATAGCGGCCATCTTGGATTTTGAATCAATTTTAAAATATCAAACTTTAGTCGGGACTATCCCACGATCATTTTAGACAAGTTTGAGCTGAATCCCACCAGTGGAATTTGAGAAGAAGTTTAAAATGTGAAATGGTTTTTTATATAGAATATATAGGGAAATTTTTTAAACGGCGTTTTACCTTAACCGGAAGTGCTATCAAGACACCGAAGGTATCAATATCATCGGAATGTCATACTCTATTGATCTGTAGAAAACGTTTTCACAAATAATGAAAAATGAAAAATTTCTAAAAATAGATTAACTTTGACCTCTGCCCCGCTTTTTTACGAGACATATTTTGTTATAACTTATAGAAGAAAAAAGTTGTCCCCAGATGTATTCTACAATAATATACCTTTGAAACATCTAAACATTAAACGGTTATTGAGATATAGCCATTTTAACATTTTAAAGTATGACGTCATAGCGGCCATCTTGGATTTTGAATCAATTTTAAAATATCAAACTTTAGTCGGGACTATCCCACGATCATTTTAGACAAGTTTGAGCTGAATCCCACCAGTGGAATTTGAGAAGAAGTTTAAAATGTGAAATGGTTTTTTATATAGAATATATAGGGAAATTTTTTAAACGGCGTTTTACCTTAACCGGAAGTGCTATCAAGACACCGAAGGTATCAATATCATCGGAATGTCATACTCTATTGATCTGTAGAAAAAGTTTTCACAAATAATGAAAAATGAAAAATTTCTAAAAATAGATTAACTTTGACCTCTGCCCCGCTTTTTTACGAGACATATTTTGTTATAAGTTATAGAAGAAAAAAGTAGTCCCCAGATGTATTCTACAATAATATACCTTTGAAACATCTGAACATTAAACGGTTATTGAGATATAGCCATTTTAACATTTTAAAGTATGACGTCATAGCGGCCATCTTGGATTTTGAATCAATTTTAAAATATCAAACTTTAGTCGGGACTATCCCACGATCATTTTAGACAAGTTTGAGCTGAATCCCACCAGTGGAATTTGAGAAGAAGTTTAAAATGTGAAATGGTTTTTAACATAGAATATATAGGGAAATGTTCACAATGGCGTAATACCTTAACCGGAAGTGCTATCAAGACACCGAAGGTATCAATATCATTGGAATGTCATACTCTATTGATCTGTAGAAAAAGTTTTCACAAATAATGAAAAATGAAGAATTTCTAAAAATAGATTAACTTTGACCTCTGCCCCGCTTTTTTACGAGACATATTTTGTTATAACTTATAGAAGAAAAAAGTTGTCCCCAGATGTATTCTACAATAATATACCTTTGAAACATCTGAACATTAAATGGTTATTGAGATATAGCCATTTTAATATTTTAAAGTATGACGTCATAGCGGCCATCTTGGATATTGAATCAATTTAAAAATATCAAACTTTAGTCGGGACTATCCCACGATCATTTTAGACAAGTTTGAGCTGAATCCCACTGTTGGAATTTGAGAAGAAGTTTAAAATGTGAAACGGTTTTTTATATAGATTATATAGGTGAAAATTACATATGGCGTATACCGGAAACCACATGTGTTACATAAAAACTAAACACATCAAATTCATCAGAATGACATTGTGTATAGATTGGTCAAAACAAATTTCAAAAAAAATTAAAATTAAAAAAAAAAAAAAAAAAAAATTTTTTTTTGATTTTTGACCCAATGGCGAACTTTTTTATTTCAACTCCAAAGTACCTAAATGTGTGACAAAAAAAGTTAGATATGGCTTATGTCTACAATAATATCATTACAGAAACTCTGAACAGCCAACGGTCATTGAAATATGGCTATTTTAAAGTTTTTAACTTATGACGTCATGGCGGCCATCTTGGATTTTGGACCTACTTCGTTATGTTGCTGTCACCCCTTTGGCTCATGCCAAATACAATGGGCTTTACCGAATTGGCATACCTCTTACCATTTTTGCATAATAGTGTGCCAAAAATGAAATGCAGAAGAAGAATAATAATAATAATAATAATAATAACTAGAAATTGTTGGCTAACAATTTGATGGGCTTTTCACCTATAATCTATATCATTTCTGTTGGATTTTGAATCAACTTTAAAATTGCACACTTTTGTCGGGACTATCTCAGGATCAATTAATTTAAAATTTGATGGGATGAACAGATTCTTAAAATGGTAAGTATGAGTATTGAACTGCGTTAAGTTTGCATTCAAAGGTAATATGAATGCCCGCTGAAAGCTGTTCAATGCAAAATTAAGTGTAAGCATTTGAAAAGCTTTTCAAAGTCGTTAAAAAGGTTTTGTTAAGCCAATAATACCACTACATTTCCTCAGTTTAAGCCCTAATTACGGTTCGTTTAAAGCGCACAAAATGATCAGATAGTGATATATATATTTGCTGAGAAATGTATGTCCCAATTATCAAATGTTAACAGATTTTCAGTATCTTCCGGTCGTAAAAGCACTTGTCCCGACAATGGGGAAATCTCTCCTCCAGTTTCATATGTTCCGACAATCAAATGAGATTTGTTTAAACATGTCCCGATAATCAAATGAGATATTTCTGCTACGATGTCTCGATAATAACGTGTATAGATGTATTACAACGAAAAAAAGAAGAAATTAAAAAAAAAAAAATGCTGCTGAGTGTTCCGCCCAGGAATCGAACCCGGGTCTCTATCGTAATGAACTATAGCCTTACCATTTGAGCCAAAGCGGCTAGTTGTAATGCGCATCCGTTAATTCACTAACAAAGACCGTATTTTACACTATTAAGGACTCGCACAACTAAATGAGCCTATCACGGCGTGTTTCATACGTTTGTAGTCCCTACTGAAAATTTGTTCTGGTTAAGTACAGTGATTCTGAGTAATCTAGATAGATAATTGTTGACATATTCTGCATTGAATGAAATCTACAGATATTTAACTTTACAAAAATGTATACTTTTGGTAGATTTTGATATGTGATTGCGGATTGATATGGGGTCAAATGTCAGAGGATGTTCCCGTCCCATTTCACTGGTTTGACATGTAAATTTCCAGTTGTCCGAAGCAGACGCCTGTAGCGAGCTAATATGCCAGTAAACTCCTCATAAAATGCCCCTTGAAGCCCTTGTCATGTACGCATGGAAGTTAATGCTGCTCCTCATTCTGTCGCTCATTAGTGTATTCAAAAAAAGATACAGTGTTGCAAGTTATACATTCCGATGACGTCACAATGTTTACAGTGACCCGCGGGTATGTTTGTACTGGCTGACATGTAGACTTATTTTGTTGTTTTTTTTTAAACGTTTGCGATGACTTTGTTATGTTTAGATTGATGAGATAATATAGTATAATATCAAACAATACCAGATATGAATTTAGTTTCATGAAATACAATAAGTTTCGCGTTAGCCATCAACTTTCATTCTATCGGTCCAGCTGTGATCGGCCGTCGTAGCAACGATAGGCCTAAAGATCATATTGCACTGTACAATATAAAACTGTATAAAAAGTTACCAACTAAATGTACGAATATCCTTAGACGTACAATAAGATCTGCTTTATCTATGAAAACTATCTACATACAATTAGTAACCGGAATAACAGTCGATCGGGATGTGTGTATATGCAACTTTTTATTTACTGTTGCCAAGGAGTATAAAGAAAACACAGGAGAGTTCCAAAATTACGGTTTTTTTATATAGATTATATAGGGGAAAATGCAAAACGGCGAAATACCTTAACCGGAAGTGGTATCAAGACGCCGAAGGTATCAATATCATCGGAATGACATACACTATTGATCAGTAGAAAAAGTTTAAAAAATAATGAAAAATGAAAAATTTCTAAAAATAGATTAACTTTTGCTGCGCTTTTTTACGAGACATATTTTGTAATAACTTGTAGAAGAAGAAACTTTTCCCCACATGTATTCTACAATAATATACCTTTGAAACATCTGAACATTAAACGGTTATTGAGATATAGCCATTTTAACATTTTAAAGTATGACGTCATAGCGGCCATCTTGGATTTTGAATCAATTTTAAAATATCAAACTTTAGTCGGGACTATCCCATGATCATTTTAGACAAGTTTGAGCTGAATCCCACTGGTGGAATTTGAGAAGAAGTTTAAAATGTGAAATGGTTTTTAACATAGAATATATAGGGAAATGTTCACAATGGCGTAATACCTTAACCGGAAGTGCTATCAAGACACCGAAGGTATCAATATCATCGGAATGTCATACTCTATTGATCTGTAGAAAAAGTTTTCACAAATAATGAAAAATGAAAAATTTCTAAAAATAGATTAACTTTGACCTCTGCCCCGCTTTTTTACGAGACATATTTTGTTATAACTTATAGAAGAAAAAAGTTGTCCCCAGATGTATTCTACAATAATATACCTTTGAAACATCTGAACATTAAACAGTTATTGAGATATAGCCATTTTAACATTTTAAAGTATGACGTCATAGCGGCCATCTTGGATTTTGAATCAATTTAAAAATATCAAACTTTAGTCGGGACTATCCCACGATCATTTTAGACAAGTTTGAGCTGAATCCCACTGGTGGAATTTGAGAAGAAGTTTAAAATGTGAAATGGTTTTTTATATAGAATATATAGGGAAATTTTTTAAATGGCGTAATACCTTAACCGGAAGTGCTATCAAGACACCGAAAGTATCAATATCATCGGAATGTCATACTCTATTGATCTGTAGAAAAAGTTTTCACAAATAATGAAAAATGAAAAAATTCTAAAAATAGATTAACTTTGACCTCTGCCCCGCTTTTTTACGAGACATATTTTGTTATAACTTATAGAAGTAAAATGTTGTCCCAAGATGTATTCTACAATAATATACTTTTGAAACATCTGAACATTAAACAGTTATTGAGATATAGCCATTTTAACATTTTAAAGTATGACGTCATAGCGGCCATCTTGGATTTTGAATCAATTTAAAAATAACAAACTTTAGTCGGGACTATCCCACGATCATTTTAGACAAGTTTGAGCTGAATCCCACTGTTGGAATTTGAGAAGAAGTTTAAAATGTGAAACGGTTTTTTATATAGATTATATAGGGGAAAATTACATATGGCGTATACCGGAAACCACATGTGTTACATAAAAACTAAACACATCAAATTCATCAGAATGACATTGTGTATAGATTGGTCAAAACAAATTTCAAAAAAAATTAAAATTAAAAAAAAAAAAAAAAAAAAAAATTTTTTTGATTTTTGACCCAATGGCGAACTTTTTTATTTCAACTCCAAAGTACCTAAATGTGTGACAAAAAAAAGTTAGATATGGCTTATGTCTACAATAATATCATTACAGAAACTCTGAACAGCCAACGGTCATTGAAATATGGCTATTTTAAAGTTTTTAACTTATGACGTCATGGCGGCCATCTTGGATTTTGGACCTACTTCGTTATGTTGCTGTCACCCCTTTGACTCATGCCATATACAATGGGCTTAACCGAATTGGCATACCTCTTACCATTTTTGCATAATAGTGTGCCAAAAATGAAATGCAGAAGAAGAATAATAATAATAATAATAACTAGAAATTGTTGGCTAACAATTTGACGGGCTTTTCACACCTTTGTCAGATTTTGTCTTTGGTGAAAAGGAGGTAACTCTTACATATTCTAAGAACTACTTCCCTTTTACCACTGATAGACAGTAAACCATTTTAATACAAAGAATATATAGGGAAATTTTCAAAATGGCTTACTTCCTTAACCGGAAGTGCTATCAAGACACCGAAGGTATCAATATCATCGGAATGACATGCTCTATTGATCTGTAGAAAAATAAAACAAAAGTAATGAAAAAATGAAAAAATCTAAAAATAGATGAACTTTGACCTCTGTCGCGCTGTTTTACAAGACATATTTTGTGGTAACTTGTAGAAGAAAAAAGTTGTCCCCAAATGGAATCTACAATAATATACCTTTGAAACATCTGAACATTAAATGGTTATTGAGATATAGCCATTTTAACATTTAAAGAATGACGTCATAGCGGCCATCTTGGATTTTGAATCAATTTAAAAATATCAAACTTTAGTCGGGACTATCTATCGATCATTTTAGAGAAGTTTGAGCTGAATCCCACTAGTGGAATTTGAGAAGAAGTTTAAAATGTGAAATGGTTTTTAACATAGAATATATAGGGAAATGTTCACAATGGCGTAATACCTTAACCGGAAGTGCTATCAAGACACCGAAGGTATCAATATCATCGGAATGTCATACTCTATTGATCTGTAGAAAACGTTTTCACAAATAATGAAAAATGAAAAATTTCTAAAAATAGATTAACTTTGACCTCTGCCCCGCTTTTTTACGAGACATATTTTGTCAAACTTATAGAAGAAAAAAGTTGTCCCCAGATGTATTATACAATAGTGTACCTTTGAAACATCTGAACATTAAACAGTTATTGAGATATAGCCATTTTAACATTTTAAAGTATGACGTCATAGCGGCCATCTTGGATTTTGAATCAATTTAAAAATATCAAACTTTAGTCGGGACTATCCCACGATCATTTTAGACAAGTTTGAGCTGAATCCCACTAGTGGAATTTGAGAAGAAGTTTAAAATGTGAAATGGTTTTTTATATAGAATATATAGGGAAAATTTTAAAACGGCGTTTTACCTTAACCGGAAGTGCTATCAAGACACCGAAGGTATCAATATCATCGGAATGTCATACTCTATTGATCTGTGGAAAACGTTTTCACAAATAATGAAAAATGAAAAATTTCTAAAAATAGATTAACTTTGACCTCTGCCCCGCTTTTTTACGAGACATATTTTGTTATAACTTATAGAAGAAAAAAGTTGTCCCCAGATGTATTCTACAATAATATACCTTTGAAACATCTGAACATTAAACAGTTATTGAGATATAGCCATTTTAACATTTTAAAGTATGACGTCATAGCGGCCATCTTGGATTTTGAATCAATTTTAAAATATCAAACTTTAGTCGGGACTATCCCACGATCATTTTAGACAAGTTTGAGCTGAATCCTCTTGTTGGAATTTGAGAAGAAGTTTAAAATGTGAAATGGTTTTTAACATAGAATATATAGGGAAATGGTCACAATGGCGTAATACCTTAACCGGAAGTGCTATCAAGACACCGAAGGTATCAATATCATCGGAATGTCATACTCTATTGATCTGTAGAAAAAGTTTTCACAAATAATGAAAAATGAAAAATTTCTAAAAATAGATTAACTTTGACCTCTGCCCCGCTTTTTTACGAGACATATTTTGTTATAATTTATAGAAGAAAAAAGTAGTCCCCAGATGTATTCTACAATAATATACCTTTGAAACATCTGAACATTAAACGGTTATTGAGATATAGCCATTTTAACATTTTAAAGTATGACGTCATAGCGGCCATCTTGGATTTTGAATCAATTTAAAAATAACAAACTTTAGTCGGGACTATCCCACGATCATTTTAGACAAGTTTGAGCTGAATCCCACTGTTGGAATTTGAGAAGAAGTTTAAAATGTGAAATGGTTTTTAACATAGAATATATAGGGAAATGTTCACAATGGCGTAATACCTTAACCGGAAGTGCTATCAAGACACCGAAGGTATCAATATCATCGGAATGTCATACTCTATTGATCTGTAGAAAAAGTTTTCACAAATAATGAAAAATGAAGAATTTCTAAAAATAGATTAACTTTGACCTCTGCCCCGCTTTTTTACGAGACATATTTTGTTATAACTTATAGAAGAAAAAAGTAGTCCCCAGATGTATTTTACAATAATATACCTTTGAAACATCTGGACATTAAACGGTTATTGAGATATAGCCATTTTAACATTTTAAAGTATGACGTCATAGCGGCCATGTTGGATTTTGAATCAATTTAAAAATAACAAACTTTAGTCGGGACTATCCCACGATCATTTTAGACAAGTTTGAGCTGAATCCCACCGTTGGAATTTGAGAAGAAGTTTAAAATGTGAAACGGTTTTAATATAGATTATATAGGGGAAAATTACATATGGCGTATACCGGAAACCACATGTGTTACATAAAAACTAAACACATCAAATTCATCAGAATGACGTTGTGTATAGATTGGTCAAAGCAAATTTCAAAAAAAATTAAAATTAAAAAAAAAAAAAAAAAATATTTTTTTTTTGATTTTTGACCCAATGGCGAACTTTTTTATTTCAACTCCAAAGTACCTAAATGTGTGACAAAAAAAGTTAGATATGGCTTATGTCTACAATAATATCATTACAGAAACTCTGAACAGCCAACGGTCATTGAAATATGGCTATTTTAAAGTTTTTAACTTATGACGTCATGGCGGCCATCTTGGATTTTGGACCTACTTCGTTATGTTGCTGTCACCCCTTTGGCTCATGCCAAATACAATGGGCTTAACCGAATTGGCATACCTCTTACCATTTTTGCATAATAGTGTGCCAAAAATGAAATGCAGAAGAAGAATAATAATAATAATAATAATAATAATAATAAACAGAACAGAAACAATAGGTCTTTTCACCACATGGTGAAAAGCCCTAATAATAATAACTAGAAATTGTTGGCTAACAATTTGATGGGCTTTTCACCTATAATCTATATCATTTCTGTTGGATTTTGAATCAACTTTAAAATTGCACACTTTTGTCGGGACTATCTCAGGATCAATTAATTTAAAATTTGATGGGATGAACAGATTCTTAAAATGGTAAGTATGAGTATTGAACTGCGTTAAGTTTGCATTCAAAGGTAATATGAATGCCCGCTGAAAGCTGTTCAATGCAAAATTAAGTGTAAGCATTTGAAAACCTTTTCAAAGTCGTTAAAAAGGTTTTGTTAAGCCAATAATACCACTACATTTCCTCAGTTCAAGCCCTAATTACGGTTCGTTTAAAGCGCACAAAATGATCAGATAGTGATATATATATTTGCTGAGAAATGTATGTCCCAATTATCAAATGTTAACAGATTTTCAGTATCTTCCGGTCGTAAAAGCACTTGTCCCGACAATGGGAAAATCTCTCCTCCAGTTTCATATGTTCCGACAATCAAATGAGATTTGTTTAAACATGTCCCGATAATCAAATGAGATATTTCTGCTACGATGTCTCGATAATAACGTGTATAGATGTATTACAACGAACAAAAGAAGAAATTAAAAAAAAAAAATGCTGCTGAGTGTTCCGCCCAGGAATCGAACCCGGGTCTCTATCGTAATGAACTATAGCCTTACCATTTGAGCCAAAGCGGCTAGTTGTAATGTGCATCCGTTAATTCACTAAGGAAGACCGTATTCTCCACTATTAAGGACTCGCACAACTAAATCAGCCTATCACGGCGTGTTTCATACGTTTGTAGTTCCTACTGAAAATTTGTTCCGGCTAAGTACAGTGATTCTGAGTAATTTAAATAGGTAATTGTTGACATATTCTGCATTGAATGAAATCTACAGATATTTAACTTTACAAAAATGTATACTTTTGGTAGATTTTGATATGTGATTGCGGATTGATATGGGGTCAAATGTCAGAGGATGTTCCCGTCCCATTTCACTGGTTTGACATGTAAATTTCCAGTTGTCCGAAGCAGACGCCTGTAGCGAGCTAATATGCCAGTAAACTCCTCATAAAATGCCCCTTGAAGCCCTTGTCATGTACGCATGGAAGTTAATGCTGCTCCTCATTCTGTCGCTCATTAGTGTATTCAAAAAAAGATACAGTGTTGCAAGTTATACATTCCGATGACGTCACAATGTTTACAGTGACCCGCGGGTATGTTTGTACTGGCTGACATGTAGACTTATTTTGTTGTTTTTTTTTAAACGTTTGCGATGACTTTGTTATGTTTAGATTGATGAGATAATATAGTATAATATCAAACAATACCAGATATGAATTTAGTTTCATGAAATACAATAAGTTTCGCGTTAGCCATCAACTTTCATTCTATCGGTCCAGCTGTGATCGGCCGTCGTAGCAACGATAGGCCTAAAGATCATATTGCACTGTACAATATAAAACTGTATAAAAAGTTACCAACTAAATGTACGAATATCCTTAGACGTACAATAAGATCTGCTTTATCTATGAAAACTATCTACATACAATTAGTAACCGGAATAACAGTCGATCGGGATGTGTGTATATGCAACTTTTTATTTACTGTTGCCAAGGAGTATAAAGAAAACACAGGAGAGTTCCAAAATTACGGTTTTTTTATATAGATTATATAGGGGAAAATGCAAAACGGCGAAATACCTTAACCGGAAGTGGTATCAAGACGCCGAAGGTATCAATATCATCGGAATGACATACACTATTGATCAGTAGAAAAAGTTTAAAAAATAATGAAAAATGAAAAATTTCTAAAAATAGATTAACTTTTGCTGCGCTTTTTTACGAGACATATTTTGTAATAACTTGTAGAAGAAGAAACTTTTCCCCACATGTATTCTACAATAATATACCTTTGAAACATCTGAACATTAAACGGTTATTGAGATATAGCCATTTTAACATTTTAAAGTATGACGTCATAGCGGCCATCTTGGATTTTGAATCAATTTTAAAATATCAAACTTTAGTCGGGACTATCCCATGATCATTTTAGACAAGTTTGAGCTGAATCCCACTGGTGGAATTTGAGAAGAAGTTTAAAATGTGAAATGGTTTTTAACATAGAATATATAGGGAAATGTTCACAATGGCGTAATACCTTAACCGGAAGTGCTATCAAGACACCGAAGGTATCAATATCATCGGAATGTCATACTCTATTGATCTGTAGAAAAAGTTTTCACAAATAATGAAAAATGAAAAATTTCTAAAAATAGATTAACTTTGACCTCTGCCCCGCTTTTTTACGAGACATATTTTGTTATAACTTATAGAAGAAAAAAGTTGTCCCCAGATGTATTCTACAATAATATACCTTTGAAACATCTGAACATTAAACAGTTATTGAGATATAGCCATTTTAACATTTTAAAGTATGACGTCATAGCGGCCATCTTGGATTTTGAATCAATTTAAAAATATCAAACTTTAGTCGGGACTATCCCACGATCATTTTAGACAAGTTTGAGCTGAATCCCACTGGTGGAATTTGAGAAGAAGTTTAAAATGTGAAATGGTTTTTTATATAGAATATATAGGGAAATTTTTTAAATGGCGTAATACCTTAACCGGAAGTGCTATCAAGACACCGAAAGTATCAATATCATCGGAATGTCATACTCTATTGATCTGTAGAAAAAGTTTTCACAAATAATGAAAAATGAAAAAATTCTAAAAATAGATTAACTTTGACCTCTGCCCCGCTTTTTTACGAGACATATTTTGTTATAACTTATAGAAGTAAAATGTTGTCCCAAGATGTATTCTACAATAATATACTTTTGAAACATCTGAACATTAAACAGTTATTGAGATATAGCCATTTTAACATTTTAAAGTATGACGTCATAGCGGCCATCTTGGATTTTGAATCAATTTAAAAATAACAAACTTTAGTCGGGACTATCCCACGATCATTTTAGACAAGTTTGAGCTGAATCCCACTGTTGGAATTTGAGAAGAAGTTTAAAATGTGAAACGGTTTTTTATATAGATTATATAGGGGAAAATTACATATGGCGTATACCGGAAACCACATGTGTTACATAAAAACTAAACACATCAAATTCATCAGAATGACATTGTGTATAGATTGGTCAAAACAAATTTCAAAAAAAATTAAAATTAAAAAAAAAAAAAAAAAAAAAAATTTTTTTGATTTTTGACCCAATGGCGAACTTTTTTATTTCAACTCCAAAGTACCTAAATGTGTGACAAAAAAAGTTAGATATGGCTTATGTCTACAATAATATCATTACAGAAACTCTGAACAGCCAACGGTCATTGAAATATGGCTATTTTAAAGTTTTTAACTTATGACGTCATGGCGGCCATCTTGGATTTTGGACCTACTTCGTTATGTTGCTGTCACCCCTTTGACTCATGCCATATACAATGGGCTTAACCGAATTGGCATACCTCTTACCATTTTTGCATAATAGTGTGCCAAAAATGAAATGCAGAAGAAGAATAATAATAATAATAATAATAATAATAACTAGAAATTGTTGGCTAACAATTTGATGGGCTTTTCACCTATAATCTATATCATTTCTGTTGGATTTTGAATCAACTTTAAAATTGCACACTTTTGTCGGGACTATCTCAGGATCAATTAATTTAAAATTTGATGGGATGAACAGATTCTTAAAATGGTAAGTATGAGTATTGAACTGCGTTAAGTTTGCATTCAAAGGTAATATGAATGCCCGCTGAAAGCTGTTCAATGCAAAATTAAGTGTAAGCATTTGAAAACCTTTTCAAAGTCGTTAAAAAGGTTTTGTTAAGCCAATAATACCACTACATTTCCTCAGTTCAAGCCCTAATTACGGTTCGTTTAAAGCGCACAAAATGATCAGATAGTGATATATATATTTGCTGAGAAATGTATGTCCCAATTATCAAATGTTAACAGATTTTCAGTATCTTCCGGTCGTAAAAGCACTTGTCCCGACAATGGGAAAATCTCTCCTCCAGTTTCATATGTTCCGACAATCAAATGAGATTTGTTTAAACATGTCCCGATAATCAAATGAGATATTTCTGCTACGATGTCTCGATAATAACGTGTATAGATGTATTACAACGAACAAAAGAAGAAATTAAAAAAAAAAAATGCTGCTGAGTGTTCCGCCCAGGAATCGAACCCGGGTCTCTATCGTAATGAACTATAGCCTTACCATTTGAGCCAAAGCGGCTAGTTGTAATGTGCATCCGTTAATTCACTAAGGAAGACCGTATTCTCCACTATTAAGGACTCGCACAACTAAATCAGCCTATCACGGCGTGTTTCATACGTTTGTAGTTCCTACTGAAAATTTGTTCCGGCTAAGTACAGTGATTCTGAGTAATTTAAATAGGTAATTGTTGACATATTCTGCATTGAATGAAATCTACAGATATTTAACTTTACAAAAATGTATACTTTTGGTAGATTTTGATATGTGATTGCGGATTGATATGGGGTCAAATGTCAGAGGATGTTCCCGTCCCATTTCACTGGTTTGACATGTAAATTTCCAGTTGTCCGAAGCAGACGCCTGTAGCGAGCTAATATGCCAGTAAACTCCTCATAAAATGCCCCTTGAAGCCCTTGTCATGTACGCATGGAAGTTAATGCTGCTCCTCATTCTGTCGCTCATTAGTGTATTCAAAAAAAGATACAGTGTTGCAAGTTATACATTCCGATGACGTCACAATGTTTACAGTGACCCGCGGGTATGTTTGTACTGGCTGACATGTAGACTTATTTTGTTGTTTTTTTTTAAACGTTTGCGATGACTTTGTTATGTTTAGATTGATGAGATAATATAGTATAATATCAAACAATACCAGATATGAATTTAGTTTCATGAAATACAATAAGTTTCGCGTTAGCCATCAACTTTCATTCTATCGGTCCAGCTGTGATCGGCCGTCGTAGCAACGATAGGCCTAAAGATCATATTGCACTGTACAATATAAAACTGTATAAAAAGTTACCAACTAAATGTACGAATATCATTAGACGTACAATAAGATCTGCTTTATCTATGAAAACTATCTACATACAATTAGTAACCGGAATAACAGTCGATCGGGATGTGTGTATATGCAACTTTTTATTTACTGTTGCCAAGGAGTATAAAGAAAACACAGGAGAGTTCCAAAATTACGGTTTTTTATTTAGATTATATAGGGGAAAATGCAAAACGACGTAATACCTTAACCGGAAGTGGTATCAAGACACCGAAGGTATCAATATCATCGGAATGACATACTCTATTGATCAGTAGAAAAAGTTTTAAAAAATAATGAAAAATGAAAAATTTCTAAAAATAGTTTAACTTTGACCTCTGCTGCGCTGTTTTACGAGACATATTTTGTAATAACTTGTAGAACAAGAAATATTTCCCCAGATGCAATCTACAATTATATACCTTTGAAACATCTGGACATTAAACGGTTATTGAGATATAGCCATTTTAATCTTTTTAAAGTATGACGTCATAGCGGCCATCTTGGATTTTGAATCAATTTAAAAATATCAAACTTTAGTCGGGACTATCCCACGATCATTTTTGACAAGTTTGAGCTGAATCCCACTGTTGGAATTTGAGAAGAAGTTTAAAATGTAAAACGATTCTTAACATAGAATATATAGGGAAATGATCTCAATAGCGTAATACCTTAACCGGAAGTGCTATCAAGACACCGAAGGTATCAATATCATCGGAATGTCATACTATATTGATCTGTAGAAAAAGTTTTCACAAATAATGAAAAATGAAAAATTTCTAAAAATAGATTAACTTTGACCTCTGCCCCGCTTTTTTACGAGACATATTTTGTTATAACTTATAGAAGAAAAAAGTTGTCCCCAGATGTAATCTACAATAATATACCTTTGAAACATCTGAACATCAAACGGTTATTGAGATATGGCCATTTAAACATTTTAAAGTATGACGTCATAGCGGCCATCTTGGATTTTGAATCAATTTAAAAATATCAAACTTTAGTCGGGACTATCCAACGATCATTTTAGACAAGTTTGAGCTGAATCCCATTAGTGGAATTTGAGAAGAAGTTTAAAATGTGAAATGGTTTTTAACATAGAATATATAGGGAAATGTTCACAATGGCGTAATACCTTAACCGGAAGTGCTATCAAGACACCGAAGGTATCAATATCATCGGAATGTCATACTCTATTGATCTGAAGAAAAAGTTTTCACAAATAATGAAAAATGAAAAATTTCTAAAAATAGATTAACTTTGACCTCTGCCCCGCTTTTTTAAAAGACATATTTTGTGATAATTTATAGAAGAAAAAAGTTGTCCCCAGTTGCATTCTACAATAATATACCTTTGAAACATCTGAACATTAAACGGTTATTGAGATATGGCCATTTAAACATTTTAAAGTATGACGTCATAGCGGCCATCTTGGATTTTGAATCAATTTAAAAATATCAAACTTTAGTCGGGACTATCCAACGATCATTTTAGACAAGTTTGAGCTGAATCCCATTAGTGGAATTTGAGAAGAAGTTTAAAATGTGAAATGGTTTTTAACATAGAATATATAGGGAAATGTTCACAATGGCGTAATACCTTAACCGGAAGTGCTATCAAGACACCGAAGGTATCAATATCATCGGAATGTCATACTCTATTGATCTGAAGAAAAAGTTTTCACAAATAATGAAAAATGAAAAATTTCTAAAAATAGATTAACTTTGACCTCTGCCCCGCTTTTTTACGAGACATATTTTGTTATAACTTATAGAAGAAAAAAGTTGTCCCCAGATGTATTCTACAATAATATACTTTTGAAACATCTGAACATTAAACAGTTATTGAGATATAGCCATTTAAACATTTTAAAGTATGACGTCATAGCGGCCATCTTGGATTTTGAATCAATTTAAAAATAACAAACTTTAGTCGGGACTATCCCACGATCATTTTAGACAAGTTTGAGCTGAATCCCACTGGTGGAATTTGAGAAGAAGTTTAAAATGTGAAATGGTTTTTAACATAGAATATATAGGGAAATGTTCACAATGGCGTAATACCTTAACCGGAAGTGCTATCAAGACACCGAAGGTATCAATATCATCGGAATGTCATACTCTATTGATCTGTAGAAAAAGTTTTCACAAATAATGAAAAATGAAAAATTTCTAAAAATAGATTAACTTTGACCTCTGCCCCGCTTTTTTACGAGACATATTTTGTTATAACTTATAGAAGTAAAATGTTGTCCCCAGATGTATTCTACAATAATATACTTTTGAAACATCTGAACATTAAACAGTTATTGAGATATAGCCATTTTAACATTTTAAAGTATGACGTCATAGCGGCCATCTTGGATTTTGAATCAATTTAAAAATAACAAACTTTAGTCGGGACTATCCCACGATCATTTTAGACAAGTTTGAGCTGAATCCCACTGTTGGAATTTGAGAAGAAGTTTAAAATGTGAAACGGTTTTTTATATAGATTATATAGGGGAAAATTACATATGGCGTATACCGGAAACCACATGTGTTACATAAAAACTAAACACATCAAATTCATCAGAATGACATTGTGTATAGATTGGTCAAAACAAATTTCAAAAAAAATTAAAATTAAAAAAAAAAAAAAAAAAAAAAATTTTTTTGATTTTTGACCCAATGGCGAACTTTTTTATTTCAACTCCAAAGTACCTAAATGTGTGACAAAAAAAGTTAGATATGGCTTATGTCTACAATAATATCATTACAGAAACTCTGAACAGCCAACGGTCATTGAAATATGGCTATTTTAAAGTTTTTAACTTATGACGTCATGGCGGCCATCTTGGATTTTGGACCTACTTCGTTATGTTGCTGTCACCCCTTTGACTCATGCCATATACAATGGGCTTAACCGAATTGGCATACCTCTTACCATTTTTGCATAATAGTGTGCCAAAAATGAAATGCAGAAGAAGAATAATAATAATAATAATAATAATAATAATAAACAGAACAGAAACAATAGGTCTTTTCACCACATGGTGAAAAGCCCTAATAAACAGAACAGAAACAATAGGTCTTTTCACCACATGGTGAAAAGCCCTAATAATAATAATAAACAGAACAGAAACAATAGGTCTTTTCACCACATGGTGAAAAGCCCTAATAACTAGAAATTGTTGGCTAACAATTTGATGGGCTTTTCACCTATAATCTATATCATTTCTGTTGGATTTTGAATCAACTTTAAAATTGCACACTTTTGTCGGGACTATCTCAGGATCAATAAATTTAAAATTTGATGGGATGAACAGATTCTTAAAATGGTAAGTATGAGTATTGAACTGCGTTAAGTTTGCATTCAAAGGTAATATGAATGCCTGCTGAAAGCTGTTCAATGCAAAATTAAGTGTAAGCATTTGAAAAGCTTTTCAAAGTCGTTGAAAAGGTTTTGTTAAGCCAATAATACCACTACATTTCCTCAGTTTAAGCCCTAATTACGGTTCGTTTAAAGCGCACAAAATGATCAGATAGTGATATATATATTTGCTGAGAAATGTATGTCCCAATTATCAAATGTTAACAGATTTTCAGTATCTTCCGGTCGTAAAAGCACTTGTCCCGACAATGGGAAAATCTCTCCTCCAGTTTCATATGTTCCGACAATCAAATGAGATTTGTTTAAACATGTCCCGATAATCAAATGAGATATTTCTGCTACGATGTCTCGATAATAACGTGTATAGATGTATTACAACGAAAAAAAAGAAGAAATTAAAAAAAAAAAACCTGCTGAGTGTTCCGCCCAGGAATCGAACCCGGGTCTCCATCGTAATAAACTATAGCCTTACCATATGAGCCAAAGCGGCTAGTTGTAATGGGCATCCGTTAATTCACTAAGAAAGACCGTATTTTACACTATTAAGGACTCGCACAACTAAATCAGCCTATCACGGCGTGTTTCATACGTTTGTAGTCCCCTAATGAAAATTTGTTCCGGCTAAGTACAGTGATTCTGAGTAATCTAGATAGATAATTGTTGACATATTCAGCATTGAATGAAATCTATAGATATAAAACTTTACAAAAATGTATACTTTTGGTAGATTTTGATATGTGATTGCGGATTGATATGGGGTCAAATGTCAGAGGATGTTCCCGTCCCATTTCACTGGTTTGACATGTAAATTTCCAGTTGTCCGAAGCAGACGCCTGTAGCGAGCTAATATGCCAGTAAACTCCTCATAAAATGCCCCTTGAAGCCTTTGTCATGTACGCATGGAAGTTAATGCTGCTCCTCATTCTGTCGCTCATTAGTGTATTCAAAAAAAGATACAGTGTTGCAAGTTATACATTCCGATGACGTCACAATGTTTACAGTGACCCGCGGGTATGTTTGTACTGGCTGACATGTAGACTTATTTTGTTGTTTTTTTAAACGTTTGCGATGACTTTGTTATGTTTAGATTGATGAGATAATATAGTATAATATCAAACAATACCAGATATGAATTTAGTTTCATGAAATACAATAAGTTTCGCGTTAGCCATCAACTTTCATTCTATCGGTCCAGCTGTGATCGGCCGTCGTAGCAACGATAGGCCTAAAGATCATATTGCACTGTACAATATAAAACTGTATAAAAAGGTACCAACTAAATGTACGAATATCCTTAGACGTACAATAAGATCTGCTTTATCTATGAAAACCATCTACATACAATTAGTAACCGGAATAACAGTCGATCGGGATGTGTGTATATGCAACTTTTTATTTACTGTTGCCAAGGAGTATAAAGAAAACACAGGAGAGTTCCAAAATTACGGTTTTTTATATAGATTATATAGGGGAAAATGCAAAACGGCGTAATACCTTAACCGGAAGTGGTATCAAGACACCGAAGGTATCAATATCATCGGAATGACATACTCTATTGATCAGTAGAAAAAGTTTTCACAAATAATGAAAAATGAAAAATTTCTAAAAATAGGTTAACTTTGACCTCTGCTGCGCTGTTTTACGAGACATATTTTGTAATAACTTGTAGAACAAGAAATATTTCCCCAGATGCAATCTACAATAATATACCTTTGAAACATCTGGACATTAAACAGTTATTCAGATATAGCCATTTTAACCTTTTTTAAGTATGACGTCATAGCGGCCATCTTGGATTTTGAATCAATTTTAAAATATCAAACTTTAGTCGGGACTATCCCACGATCATTTTAGACAAGTTTGAGCTGAATCCCATTAGTGGAATTTGAGAAGAAGTTTAAAATGTGAAATGGTTTTTAACATAGAATATATAGGGAAATGTTCACAATGGCGTAATACCTTAACCGGAAGTGCTATCAAAACACCGAAGGTATCAATATCATCAGAATGTCATACTCTATTGATCTGTAGAAAAAGTTTTCACAAATAATGAAAAATGAAAAATTTCTAAAAATAGATTAACTTTGACCTCTGCCCCGCTTTTTTACGAGACATATTTTGTTATAACTTATAGAAGAAAAAAGTTGTCCCCAGATGTATTCTACAATAATATACCTTTGAAACATCTGAACATTAAACGGTTATTGAGATATAGCCATTTTAACATTTTAAAGTATGACGTCATAGCGGCCATCTTGGATTTTGAATCAATTTAAAAATATCAAACTTTAGTCGGGACTATCCCACGATCATTTTAGACAAGTTTGAGCTGAATCCCACTAGTGGAATTTGAGAAGAAGTTTAAAATGTGAAATGGTTTTTAACATAGAATATATAGGGAAATGTTCACAATGGCGTAATACCTTAACCGGAAGTGCTATCAAGACACCGAAGGTATCAATATCATCGGAATGTCATACTCTATTGATCTGTAAAAAAAGTTTTCACAAATAATGAAAAATGAAAAATTTCTAAAAATAGATTAACTTTGACCTCTGCCCCGCTTTTTTACGAGACATATTTTGTGATAACTTGTAGAAGAAAAAAGTAGTCCCCAAATGTATTCTACAATAATATACCTTTGAAACATCTGAACATTAAACGGTTATTGAGATATAGCCATTTAAACATTTTAAAGTATGACGTCATAGCGGCCATCTTGGATTTTGAATCAATTTAAAAATATCAAACTTTAGTCGGGACTATCCCACAATCATTTTAGACAAGTTTGAGCTGAATCCCACTGTTGGAATTTGAGAAGAAGTTTAAAATGTGAAACGGTTTTTTATATAGATTATATAGGGGAAAATTACATATGGCGTATACCGGAAACCACATGTGTTACATAAAAACTAAACACATCAAATTCACAAGAATGACATTGTGTATAGATTGGTCAAAACAAATTTAAAAAAAAATTAAAATTAAAAAAAAAAAAAAAAAAAAAATTTTTTTTGATTTTTGACCCAATGGCGAACTTTTTTATTTCAACTCGAAAGTACCTAAATGTGTGACAAAAAAAGTTAGATATGGCTTATGTCTACAATAATATCATTACAGAAACTCTGAACAGCCAACGGTCATTGAAATATGGCTATTTTAAAGTTTTTAAGTTATGACGTCATGGCGGCCATCTTGGATTTTGGACCTACTTCGTTATGTTGCTGTCACCCCTTTGACTCATGGCATATACAATGGGCTTAACCGAATTGGCATACCTCTTACCATTTTTGCATAATAGTGTGCCAAAAATGAAATGCAGAAGAAGAATAATAATAACTAGAAATTGTTGGCTAACAATTTGATGGGCTTTTCACCTATAATCTATATCATTTCTGTTGGATTTTGAATCAACTTTAAAATTGCACACTTTTGTCGGGACTATCTCAGGATCAATAAATTTAAAATTTGATGGGATGAACAGATTCTTAAAATGGTAAGTATGAGTATTGAACTGCGTTAAGTTTGCATTCAAAGGTAATATGAATGCCTGCTGAAAGCTGTTCAATGCAAAATTAAGTGTAAGCATTTGAAAAGCTTTTCAAAGTCGTTGAAAAGGTTTTGTTAAGCCAATAATACCACTACATTTCCTCAGTTTAAGCCCTAATTACGGTTCGTTTAAAGCGCACAAAATGATCAGATAGTGATATATATATTTGCTGAGAAATGTATGTCCCAATTATCAAATGTTAACAGATTTTCAGTATCTTCCGGTCGTAAAAGCACTTGTCCCGACAATGGGAAAATCTCTCCTCCAGTTTCATATGTTCCGACAATCAAATGAGATTTGTTT
Organism: Mimachlamys varia; assembly: GCA_947623455.1. NCBI lineage: Eukaryota > Metazoa > Mollusca > Bivalvia > Pectinida > Pectinidae > Mimachlamys > Mimachlamys varia. The sequence goes on along the minus strand of OX392531.1, from coordinate 2,382,867 downwards.
AAACATGTCCCGATAATCAAATGAGATATTTCTGCTACGATGTCTCGATAATAACGTGTATAGATGTATTACAACGAAAAAAAAGAAGAAATTAAAAAAAAAAAACCTGCTGAGTGTTCCGCCCAGGAATCGAACCCGGGTCTCCATCGTAATAAACTATAGCCTTACCATATGAGCCAAAGCGGCTAGTTGTAATGGGCATCCGTTAATTCACTAAGAAAGACCGTATTTTACACTATTAAGGACTCGCACAACTAAATCAGCCTATCACGGCGTGTTTCATACGTTTGTAGTCCCCTAATGAAAATTTGTTCCGGCTAAGTACAGTGATTCTGAGTAATCTAGATAGATAATTGTTGACATATTCAGCATTGAATGAAATCTATAGATATAAAACTTTACAAAAATGTATACTTTTGGTAGATTTTGATATGTGATTGCGGATTGATATGGGGTCAAATGTCAGAGGATGTTCCCGTCCCATTTCACTGGTTTGACATGTAAATTTCCAGTTGTCCGAAGCAGACGCCTGTAGCGAGCTAATATGCCAGTAAACTCCTCATAAAATGCCCCTTGAAGCCTTTGTCATGTACGCATGGAAGTTAATGCTGCTCCTCATTCTGTCGCTCATTAGTGTATTCAAAAAAAGATACAGTGTTGCAAGTTATACATTCCGATGACGTCACAATGTTTACAGTGACCCGCGGGTATGTTTGTACTGGCTGACATGTAGACTTATTTTGTTGTTTTTTTAAACGTTTGCGATGACTTTGTTATGTTTAGATTGATGAGATAATATAGTATAATATCAAACAATACCAGATATGAATTTAGTTTCATGAAATACAATAAGTTTCGCGTTAGCCATCAACTTTCATTCTATCGGTCCAGCTGTGATCGGCCGTCGTAGCAACGATAGGCCTAAAGATCATATTGCACTGTACAATATAAAACTGTATAAAAAGGTACCAACTAAATGTACGAATATCCTTAGACGTACAATAAGATCTGCTTTATCTATGAAAACCATCTACATACAATTAGTAACCGGAATAACAGTCGATCGGGATGTGTGTATATGCAACTTTTTATTTACTGTTGCCAAGGAGTATAAAGAAAACACAGGAGAGTTCCAAAATTACGGTTTTTTATATAGATTATATAGGGGAAAATGCAAAACGGCGTAATACCTTAACCGGAAGTGGTATCAAGACACCGAAGGTATCAATATCATCGGAATGACATACTCTATTGATCAGTAGAAAAAGTTTTCACAAATAATGAAAAATGAAAAATTTCTAAAAATAGGTTAACTTTGACCTCTGCTGCGCTGTTTTACGAGACATATTTTGTAATAACTTGTAGAACAAGAAATATTTCCCCAGATGCAATCTACAATAATATACCTTTGAAACATCTGGACATTAAACAGTTATTCAGATATAGCCATTTTAACCTTTTTTAAGTATGACGTCATAGCGGCCATCTTGGATTTTGAATCAATTTTAAAATATCAAACTTTAGTTGGGACTATCCCACGATCATTTTAGACAAGTTTGAGCTGAATCCCATTAGTGGAATTTGAGAAGAAGTTTAAAATGTGAAATGGTTTTTAACATAGAATATATAGGGAAATGTTCACAATGGCGTAATACCTTAACCGGAAGTGCTATCAAAACACCGAAGGTATCAATATCATCAGAATGTCATACTCTATTGATCTGTAGAAAAAGTTTTCACAAATAATGAAAAATGAAAAATTTCTAAAAATAGATTAACTTTGACCTCTGCCCCGCTTTTTTACGAGACATATTTTGTTATAACTTATAGAAGAAAAAAGTTGTCCCCAGATGTATTCTACAATAATATACCTTTGAAACATCTGAACATTAAACGGTTATTGAGATATAGCCATTTTAACATTTTAAAGTATGACGTCATAGCGGCCATCTTGGATTTTGAATCAATTTAAAAATATCAAACTTTAGTCGGGACTATCCCACGATCATTTTAGACAAGTTTGAGCTGAATCCCACTAGTGGAATTTGAGAAGAAGTTTAAAATGTGAAATGGTTTTTAACATAGAATATATAGGGAAATGTTCACAATGGCGTAATACCTTAACCGGAAGTGCTATCAAGACACCGAAGGTATCAATATCATCGGAATGTCATACTCTATTGATCTGTAAAAAAAGTTTTCACAAATAATGAAAAATGAAAAATTTCTAAAAATAGATTAACTTTGACCTCTGCCCCGCTTTTTTACGAGACATATTTTGTGATAACTTGTAGAAGAAAAAAGTAGTCCCCAAATGTATTCTACAATAATATACCTTTGAAACATCTGAACATTAAACGGTTATTGAGATATAGCCATTTAAACATTTTAAAGTATGACGTCATAGCGGCCATCTTGGATTTTGAATCAATTTAAAAATATCAAACTTTAGTCGGGACTATCCCACAATCATTTTAGACAAGTTTGAGCTGAATCCCACTGTTGGAATTTGAGAAGAAGTTTAAAATGTGAAACGGTTTTTTATATAGATTATATAGGGGAAAATTACATATGGCGTATACCGGAAACCACATGTGTTACATAAAAACTAAACACATCAAATTCACAAGAATGACATTGTGTATAGATTGGTCAAAACAAATTTAAAAAAAAATTAAAATTAAAAAAAAAAAAAAAAAAAAAATTTTTTTTGATTTTTGACCCAATGGCGAACTTTTTTATTTCAACTCGAAAGTACCTAAATGTGTGACAAAAAAAGTTAGATATGGCTTATGTCTACAATAATATCATTACAGAAACTCTGAACAGCCAACGGTCATTGAAATATGGCTATTTTAAAGTTTTTAAGTTATGACGTCATGGCGGCCATCTTGGATTTTGGACCTACTTCGTTATGTTGCTGTCACCCCTTTGACTCATGGCATATACAATGGGCTTAACCGAATTGGCATACCTCTTACCATTTTTGCATAATAGTGTGCCAAAAATGAAATGCAGAAGAAGAATAATAATAACTAGAAATTGTTGGCTAACAATTTGATGGGCTTTTCACCTATAATCTATATCATTTCTGTTGGATTTTGAATCAACTTTAAAATTGCACACTTTTGTCGGGACTATCTCAGGATCAATAAATTTAAAATTTGATGGGATGAACAGATTCTTAAAATGGTAAGTATGAGTATTGAACTGCGTTAAGTTTGCATTCAAAGGTAATATGAATGCCTGCTGAAAGCTGTTCAATGCAAAATTAAGTGTAAGCATTTGAAAAGCTTTTCAAAGTCGTTGAAAAGGTTTTGTTAAGCCAATAATACCACTACATTTCCTCAGTTTAAGCCCTAATTACGGTTCGTTTAAAGCGCACAAAATGATCAGATAGTGATATATATATTTGCTGAGAAATGTATGTCCCAATTATCAAATGTTAACAGATTTTCAGTATCTTCCGGTCGTAAAAGCACTTGTCCCGACAATGGGAAAATCTCTCCTCCAGTTTCATATGTTCCGACAATCAAATGAGATTTGTTTAAACATGTCCCGATAATCAAATGAGATATTTCTGCTACGATGTCTCGATAATAACGTGTATAGATGTATTACAACGAAAAAAAAGAAGAAATTAAAAAAAAAAAACCTGCTGAGTGTTCCGCCCAGGAATCGAACCCGGGTCTCCATCGTAATAAACTATAGCCTTACCATATGAGCCAAAGCGGCTAGTTGTAATGGGCATCCGTTAATTCACTAAGAAAGACCGTATTTTACACTATTAAGGACTCGCACAACTAAATCAGCCTATCACGGCGTGTTTCATACGTTTGTAGTCCCCTAATGAAAATTTGTTCCGGCTAAGTACAGTGATTCTGAGTAATCTAGATAGATAATTGTTGACATATTCAGCATTGAATGAAATCTATAGATATAAAACTTTACAAAAATGTATACTTTTGGTAGATTTTGATATGTGATTGCGGATTGATATGGGGTCAAATGTCAGAGGATGTTCCCGTCCCATTTCACTGGTTTGACATGTAAATTTCCAGTTGTCCGAAGCAGACGCCTGTAGCGAGCTAATATGCCAGTAAACTCCTCATAAAATGCCCCTTGAAGCCTTTGTCATGTACGCATGGAAGTTAATGCTGCTCCTCATTCTGTCGCTCATTAGTGTATTCAAAAAAAGATACAGTGTTGCAAGTTATACATTCCGATGACGTCACAATGTTTACAGTGACCCGCGGGTATGTTTGTACTGGCTGACATGTAGACTTATTTTGTTGTTTTTTTAAACGTTTGCGATGACTTTGTTATGTTTAGATTGATGAGATAATATAGTATAATATCAAACAATACCAGATATGAATTTAGTTTCATGAAATACAATAAGTTTCGCGTTAGCCATCAACTTTCATTCTATCGGTCCAGCTGTGATCGGCCGTCGTAGCAACGATAGGCCTAAAGATCATATTGCACTGTACAATATAAAACTGTATAAAAAGGTACCAACTAAATGTACGAATATCCTTAGACGTACAATAAGATCTGCTTTATCTATGAAAACCATCTACATACAATTAGTAACCGGAATAACAGTCGATCGGGATGTGTGTATATGCAACTTTTTATTTACTGTTGCCAAGGAGTATAAAGAAAACACAGGAGAGTTCCAAAATTACGGTTTTTTATATAGATTATATAGGGGAAAATGCAAAACGGCGTAATACCTTAACCGGAAGTGGTATCAAGACACCGAAGGTATCAATATCATCGGAATGACATACTCTATTGATCAGTAGAAAAAGTTTTCACAAATAATGAAAAATGAAAAATTTCTAAAAATAGGTTAACTTTGACCTCTGCTGCGCTGTTTTACGAGACATATTTTGTAATAACTTGTAGAACAAGAAATATTTCCCCAGATGCAATCTACAATAATATACCTTTGAAACATCTGGACATTAAACAGTTATTCAGATATAGCCATTTTAACCTTTTTTAAGTATGACGTCATAGCGGCCATCTTGGATTTTGAATCAATTTTAAAATATCAAACTTTAGTCGGGACTATCCCACGATCATTTTAGACAAGTTTGAGCTGAATCCCATTAGTGGAATTTGAGAAGAAGTTTAAAATGTGAAATGGTTTTTAACATAGAATATATAGGGAAATGTTCACAATGGCGTAATACCTTAACCGGAAGTGCTATCAAAACACCGAAGGTATCAATATCATCAGAATGTCATACTCTATTGATCTGTAGAAAAAGTTTTCACAAATAATGAAAAATGAAAAATTTCTAAAAATAGATTAACTTTGACCTCTGCCCCGCTTTTTTACGAGACATATTTTGTTATAACTTATAGAAGAAAAAAGTTGTCCCCAGATGTATTCTACAATAATATACCTTTGAAACATCTGAACATTAAACGGTTATTGAGATATAGCCATTTTAACATTTTAAAGTATGACGTCATAGCGGCCATCTTGGATTTTGAATCAATTTAAAAATATCAAACTTTAGTCGGGACTATCCCACGATCATTTTAGACAAGTTTGAGCTGAATCCCACTAGTGGAATTTGAGAAGAAGTTTAAAATGTGAAATGGTTTTTAACATAGAATATATAGGGAAATGTTCACAATGGCGTAATACCTTAACCGGAAGTGCTATCAAGACACCGAAGGTATCAATATCATCGGAATGTCATACTCTATTGATCTGTAAAAAAAGTTTTCACAAATAATGAAAAATGAAAAATTTCTAAAAATAGATTAACTTTGACCTCTGCCCCGCTTTTTTACGAGACATATTTTGTGATAACTTGTAGAAGAAAAAAGTAGTCCCCAAATGTATTCTACAATAATATACCTTTGAAACATCTGAACATTAAACGGTTATTGAGATATAGCCATTTAAACATTTTAAAGTATGACGTCATAGCGGCCATCTTGGATTTTGAATCAATTTAAAAATATCAAACTTTAGTCGGGACTATCCCACAATCATTTTAGACAAGTTTGAGCTGAATCCCACTGTTGGAATTTGAGAAGAAGTTTAAAATGTGAAACGGTTTTTTATATAGATTATATAGGGGAAAATTACATATGGCGTATACCGGAAACCACATGTGTTACATAAAAACTAAACACATCAAATTCACAAGAATGACATTGTGTATAGATTGGTCAAAACAAATTTAAAAAAAAATTAAAATTAAAAAAAAAAAAAAAAAAAAAATTTTTTTTGATTTTTGACCCAATGGCGAACTTTTTTATTTCAACTCGAAAGTACCTAAATGTGTGACAAAAAAAGTTAGATATGGCTTATGTCTACAATAATATCATTACAGAAACTCTGAACAGCCAACGGTCATTGAAATATGGCTATTTTAAAGTTTTTAAGTTATGACGTCATGGCGGCCATCTTGGATTTTGGACCTACTTCGTTATGTTGCTGTCACCCCTTTGACTCATGGCATATACAATGGGCTTAACCGAATTGGCATACCTCTTACCATTTTTGCATAATAGTGTGCCAAAAATGAAATGCAGAAGAAGAATAATAATAACTAGAAATTGTTGGCTAACAATTTGATGGGCTTTTCACCTATAATCTATATCATTTCTGTTGGATTTTGAATCAACTTTAAAATTGCACACTTTTGTCGGGACTATCTCAGGATCAATAAATTTAAAATTTGATGGGATGAACAGATTCTTAAAATGGTAAGTATGAGTATTGAACTGCGTTAAGTTTGCATTCAAAGGTAATATGAATGCCTGCTGAAAGCTGTTCAATGCAAAATTAAGTGTAAGCATTTGAAAAGCTTTTCAAAGTCGTTGAAAAGGTTTTGTTAAGCCAATAATACCACTACATTTCCTCAGTTTAAGCCCTAATTACGGTTCGTTTAAAGCGCACAAAATGATCAGATAGTGATATATATATTTGCTGAGAAATGTATGTCCCAATTATCAAATGTTAACAGATTTTCAGTATCTTCCGGTCGTAAAAGCACTTGTCCCGACAATGGGAAAATCTCTCCTCCAGTTTCATATGTTCCGACAATCAAATGAGATTTGTTTAAACATGTCCCGATAATCAAATGAGATATTTCTGCTACGATGTCTCGATAATAACGTGTATAGATGTATTACAACGAAAAAAAAGAAGAAATTAAAAAAAAAAAACCTGCTGAGTGTTCCGCCCAGGAATCGAACCCGGGTCTCCATCGTAATAAACTATAGCCTTACCATATGAGCCAAAGCGGCTAGTTGTAATGGGCATCCGTTAATTCACTAAGAAAGACCGTATTTTACACTATTAAGGACTCGCACAACTAAATCAGCCTATCACGGCGTGTTTCATACGTTTGTAGTCCCCTAATGAAAATTTGTTCCGGCTAAGTACAGTGATTCTGAGTAATCTAGATAGATAATTGTTGACATATTCAGCATTGAATGAAATCTATAGATATAAAACTTTACAAAAATGTATACTTTTGGTAGATTTTGATATGTGATTGCGGATTGATATGGGGTCAAATGTCAGAGGATGTTCCCGTCCCATTTCACTGGTTTGACATGTAAATTTCCAGTTGTCCGAAGCAGACGCCTGTAGCGAGCTAATATGCCAGTAAACTCCTCATAAAATGCCCCTTGAAGCCTTTGTCATGTACGCATGGAAGTTAATGCTGCTCCTCATTCTGTCGCTCATTAGTGTATTCAAAAAAAGATACAGTGTTGCAAGTTATACATTCCGATGACGTCACAATGTTTACAGTGACCCGCGGGTATGTTTGTACTGGCTGACATGTAGACTTATTTTGTTGTTTTTTTAAACGTTTGCGATGACTTTGTTATGTTTAGATTGATGAGATAATATAGTATAATATCAAACAATACCAGATATGAATTTAGTTTCATGAAATACAATAAGTTTCGCGTTAGCCATCAACTTTCATTCTATCGGTCCAGCTGTGATCGGCCGTCGTAGCAACGATAGGCCTAAAGATCATATTGCACTGTACAATATAAAACTGTATAAAAAGGTACCAACTAAATGTACGAATATCCTTAGACGTACAATAAGATCTGCTTTATCTATGAAAACCATCTACATACAATTAGTAACCGGAATAACAGTCGATCGGGATGTGTGTATATGCAACTTTTTATTTACTGTTGCCAAGGAGTATAAAGAAAACACAGGAGAGTTCCAAAATTACGGTTTTTTATATAGATTATATAGGGGAAAATGCAAAACGGCGTAATACCTTAACCGGAAGTGGTATCAAGACACCGAAGGTATCAATATCATCGGAATGACATACTCTATTGATCAGTAGAAAAAGTTTTCACAAATAATGAAAAATGAAAAATTTCTAAAAATAGGTTAACTTTGACCTCTGCTGCGCTGTTTTACGAGACATATTTTGTAATAACTTGTAGAACAAGAAATATTTCCCCAGATGCAATCTACAATAATATACCTTTGAAACATCTGGACATTAAACAGTTATTCAGATATAGCCATTTTAACCTTTTTTAAGTATGACGTCATAGCGGCCATCTTGGATTTTGAATCAATTTTAAAATATCAAACTTTAGTCGGGACTATCCCACGATCATTTTAGACAAGTTTGAGCTGAATCCCATTAGTGGAATTTGAGAAGAAGTTTAAAATGTGAAATGGTTTTTAACATAGAATATATAGGGAAATGTTCACAATGGCGTAATACCTTAACCGGAAGTGCTATCAAGACACCGAAGGTATCAATATCATCGGAATGTCATACTCTATTGATCTGTAAAAAAAGTTTTCACAAATAATGAAAAATGAAAAATTTCTAAAAATAGATTAACTTTGACCTCTGCCCCGCTTTTTTACGAGACATATTTTGTGATAACTTGTAGAAGAAAAAAGTAGTCCCCAAATGTATTCTACAATAATATACCTTTGAAACATCTGAACATTAAACGGTTATTGAGATATAGCCATTTAAACATTTTAAAGTATGACGTCATAGCGGCCATCTTGGATTTTGAATCAATTTAAAAATATCAAACTTTAGTCGGGACTATCCCACAATCATTTTAGACAAGTTTGAGCTGAATCCCACTGTTGGAATTTGAGAAGAAGTTTAAAATGTGAAACGGTTTTTTATATAGATTATATAGGGGAAAATTACATATGGCGTATACCGGAAACCACATGTGTTACATAAAAACTAAACACATCAAATTCACAAGAATGACATTGTGTATAGATTGGTCAAAACAAATTTAAAAAAAAATTAAAATTAAAAAAAAAAAAAAAAAAAAAATTTTTTTTGATTTTTGACCCAATGGCGAACTTTTTTATTTCAACTCGAAAGTACCTAAATGTGTGACAAAAAAAGTTAGATATGGCTTATGTCTACAATAATATCATTACAGAAACTCTGAACAGCCAACGGTCATTGAAATATGGCTATTTTAAAGTTTTTAAGTTATGACGTCATGGCGGCCATCTTGGATTTTGGACCTACTTCGTTATGTTGCTGTCACCCCTTTGACTCATGGCATATACAATGGGCTTAACCGAATTGGCATACCTCTTACCATTTTTGCATAATAGTGTGCCAAAAATGAAATGCAGAAGAAGAATAATAATAACTAGAAATTGTTGGCTAACAATTTGATGGGCTTTTCACCTATAATCTATATCATTTCTGTTGGATTTTGAATCAACTTTAAAATTGCACACTTTTGTCGGGACTATCTCAGGATCAATAAATTTAAAATTTGATGGGATGAACAGATTCTTAAAATGGTAAGTATGAGTATTGAACTGCGTTAAGTTTGCATTCAAAGGTAATATGAATGCCTGCTGAAAGCTGTTCAATGCAAAATTAAGTGTAAGCATTTGAAAAGCTTTTCAAAGTCGTTGAAAAGGTTTTGTTAAGCCAATAATACCACTACATTTCCTCAGTTTAAGCCCTAATTACGGTTCGTTTAAAGCGCACAAAATGATCAGATAGTGATATATATATTTGCTGAGAAATGTATGTCCCAATTATCAAATGTTAACAGATTTTCAGTATCTTCCGGTCGTAAAAGCACTTGTCCCGACAATGGGAAAATCTCTCCTCCAGTTTCATATGTTCCGACAATCAAATGAGATTTGTTTAAACATGTCCCGATAATCAAATGAGATATTTCTGCTACGATGTCTCGATAATAACGTGTATAGATGTATTACAACGAAAAAAAAGAAGAAATTAAAAAAAAAAAACCTGCTGAGTGTTCCGCCCAGGAATCGAACCCGGGTCTCCATCGTAATAAACTATAGCCTTACCATATGAGCCAAAGCGGCTAGTTGTAATGGGCATCCGTTAATTCACTAAGAAAGACCGTATTTTACACTATTAAGGACTCGCACAACTAAATCAGCCTATCACGGCGTGTTTCATACGTTTGTAGTCCCCTAATGAAAATTTGTTCCGGCTAAGTACAGTGATTCTGAGTAATCTAGATAGATAATTGTTGACATATTCAGCATTGAATGAAATCTATAGATATAAAACTTTACAAAAATGTATACTTTTGGTAGATTTTGATATGTGATTGCGGATTGATATGGGGTCAAATGTCAGAGGATGTTCCCGTCCCATTTCACTGGTTTGACATGTAAATTTCCAGTTGTCCGAAGCAGACGCCTGTAGCGAGCTAATATGCCAGTAAACTCCTCATAAAATGCCCCTTGAAGCCTTTGTCATGTACGCATGGAAGTTAATGCTGCTCCTCATTCTGTCGCTCATTAGTGTATTCAAAAAAAGATACAGTGTTGCAAGTTATACATTCCGATGACGTCACAATGTTTACAGTGACCCGCGGGTATGTTTGTACTGGCTGACATGTAGACTTATTTTGTTGTTTTTTTAAACGTTTGCGATGACTTTGTTATGTTTAGATTGATGAGATAATATAGTATAATATCAAACAATACCAGATATGAATTTAGTTTCATGAAATACAATAAGTTTCGCGTTAGCCATCAACTTTCATTCTATCGGTCCAGCTGTGATCGGCCGTCGTAGCAACGATAGGCCTAAAGATCATATTGCACTGTACAATATAAAACTGTATAAAAAGGTACCAACTAAATGTACGAATATCCTTAGACGTACAATAAGATCTGCTTTATCTATGAAAACCATCTACATACAATTAGTAACCGGAATAACAGTCGATCGGGATGTGTGTATATGCAACTTTTTATTTACTGTTGCCAAGGAGTATAAAGAAAACACAGGAGAGTTCCAAAATTACGGTTTTTTATATAGATTATATAGGGGAAAATGCAAAACGGCGTAATACCTTAACCGGAAGTGGTATCAAGACACCGAAGGTATCAATATCATCGGAATGACATACTCTATTGATCAGTAGAAAAAGTTTTCACAAATAATGAAAAATGAAAAATTTCTAAAAATAGGTTAACTTTGACCTCTGCTGCGCTGTTTTACGAGACATATTTTGTAATAACTTGTAGAACAAGAAATATTTCCCCAGATGCAATCTACAATAATATACCTTTGAAACATCTGGACATTAAACAGTTATTCAGATATAGCCATTTTAACCTTTTTTAAGTATGACGTCATAGCGGCCATCTTGGATTTTGAATCAATTTTAAAATATCAAACTTTAGTCGGGACTATCCCACGATCATTTTAGACAAGTTTGAGCTGAATCCCATTAGTGGAATTTGAGAAGAAGTTTAAAATGTGAAATGGTTTTTAACATAGAATATATAGGGAAATGTTCACAATGGCGTAATACCTTAACCGGAAGTGCTATCAAAACACCGAAGGTATCAATATCATCAGAATGTCATACTCTATTGATCTGTAGAAAAAGTTTTCACAAATAATGAAAAATGAAAAATTTCTAAAAATAGATTAACTTTGACCTCTGCCCCGCTTTTTTACGAGACATATTTTGTTATAACTTATAGAAGAAAAAAGTTGTCCCCAGATGTATTCTACAATAATATACCTTTGAAACATCTGAACATTAAACGGTTATTGAGATATAGCCATTTTAACATTTTAAAGTATGACGTCATAGCGGCCATCTTGGATTTTGAATCAATTTAAAAATATCAAACTTTAGTCGGGACTATCCCACGATCATTTTAGACAAGTTTGAGCTGAATCCCACTAGTGGAATTTGAGAAGAAGTTTAAAATGTGAAATGGTTTTTAACATAGAATATATAGGGAAATGTTCACAATGGCGTAATACCTTAACCGGAAGTGCTATCAAGACACCGAAGGTATCAATATCATCGGAATGTCATACTCTATTGATCTGTAAAAAAAGTTTTCACAAATAATGAAAAATGAAAAATTTCTAAAAATAGATTAACTTTGACCTCTGCCCCGCTTTTTTACGAGACATATTTTGTGATAACTTGTAGAAGAAAAAAGTAGTCCCCAAATGTATTCTACAATAATATACCTTTGAAACATCTGAACATTAAACGGTTATTGAGATATAGCCATTTAAACATTTTAAAGTATGACGTCATAGCGGCCATCTTGGATTTTGAATCAATTTAAAAATATCAAACTTTAGTCGGGACTATCCCACAATCATTTTAGACAAGTTTGAGCTGAATCCCACTGTTGGAATTTGAGAAGAAGTTTAAAATGTGAAACGGTTTTTTATATAGATTATATAGGGGAAAATTACATATGGCGTATACCGGAAACCACATGTGTTACATAAAAACTAAACACATCAAATTCACAAGAATGACATTGTGTATAGATTGGTCAAAACAAATTTAAAAAAAAATTAAAATTAAAAAAAAAAAAAAAAAAAAAATTTTTTTTGATTTTTGACCCAATGGCGAACTTTTTTATTTCAACTCGAAAGTACCTAAATGTGTGACAAAAAAAGTTAGATATGGCTTATGTCTACAATAATATCATTACAGAAACTCTGAACAGCCAACGGTCATTGAAATATGGCTATTTTAAAGTTTTTAAGTTATGACGTCATGGCGGCCATCTTGGATTTTGGACCTACTTCGTTATGTTGCTGTCACCCCTTTGACTCATGGCATATACAATGGGCTTAACCGAATTGGCATACCTCTTACCATTTTTGCATAATAGTGTGCCAAAAATGAAATGCAGAAGAAGAATAATAATAACTAGAAATTGTTGGCTAACAATTTGATGGGCTTTTCACCTATAATCTATATCATTTCTGTTGGATTTTGAATCAACTTTAAAATTGCACACTTTTGTCGGGACTATCTCAGGATCAATAAATTTAAAATTTGATGGGATGAACAGATTCTTAAAATGGTAAGTATGAGTATTGAACTGCGTTAAGTTTGCATTCAAAGGTAATATGAATGCCTGCTGAAAGCTGTTCAATGCAAAATTAAGTATAAGCATTTGAAAAGCTTTTCAAAGTCGTTGAAAAGGTTTTGTTAAGCCAATAATACCACTACATTTCCTCAGTTTAAGCCCTAATTACGGTTCGTTTAAAGCGCACAAAATGATCAGATAGTGATATATATATTTGCTGAGAAATGTATGTCCCAATTATCAAATGTTAACAGATTTTCAGTATCTTCCGGTCGTAAAAGCACTTGTCCCGACAATGGGAAAATCTCTCCTCCAGTTTCATATGTTCCGACAATCAAATGAGATTTGTTTAAACATGTCCCGATAATCAAATGAGATATTTCTGCTACGATGTCTCGATAATAACGTGTATAGATGTATTACAACGAAAAAAAAGAAGAAATTAAAAAAAAAAAACCTGCTGAGTGTTCCGCCCAGGAATCGAACCCGGGTCTCCATCGTAATAAACTATAGCCTTACCATATGAGCCAAAGCGGCTAGTTGTAATGGGCATCCGTTAATTCACTAAGAAAGACCGTATTTTACACTATTAAGGACTCGCACAACTAAATCAGCCTATCACGGCGTGTTTCATACGTTTGTAGTCCCCTAATGAAAATTTGTTCCGGCTAAGTACAGTGATTCTGAGTAATCTAGATAGATAATTGTTGACATATTCAGCATTGAATGAAATCTATAGATATAAAACTTTACAAAAATGTATACTTTTGGTAGATTTTGATATGTGATTGCGGATTGATATGGGGTCAAATGTCAGAGGATGTTCCCGTCCCATTTCACTGGTTTGACATGTAAATTTCCAGTTGTCCGAAGCAGACGCCTGTAGCGAGCTAATATGCCAGTAAACTCCTCATAAAATGCCCCTTGAAGCCTTTGTCATGTACGCATGGAAGTTAATGCTGCTCCTCATTCTGTCGCTCATTAGTGTATTCAAAAAAAGATACAGTGTTGCAAGTTATACATTCCGATGACGTCACAATGTTTACAGTGACCCGCGGGTATGTTTGTACTGGCTGACATGTAGACTTATTTTGTTGTTTTTTTAAACGTTTGCGATGACTTTGTTATGTTTAGATTGATGAGATAATATAGTATAATATCAAACAATACCAGATATGAATTTAGTTTCATGAAATACAATAAGTTTCGCGTTAGCCATCAACTTTCATTCTATCGGTCCAGCTGTGATCGGCCGTCGTAGCAACGATAGGCCTAAAGATCATATTGCACTGTACAATATAAAACTGTATAAAAAGGTACCAACTAAATGTACGAATATCCTTAGACGTACAATAAGATCTGCTTTATCTATGAAAACCATCTACATACAATTAGTAACCGGAATAACAGTCGATCGGGATGTGTGTATATGCAACTTTTTATTTACTGTTGCCAAGGAGTATAAAGAAAACACAGGAGAGTTCCAAAATTACGGTTTTTTATATAGATTATATAGGGGAAAATGCAAAACGGCGTAATACCTTAACCGGAAGTGGTATCAAGACACCGAAGGTATCAATATCATCGGAATGACATACTCTATTGATCAGTAGAAAAAGTTTTCACAAATAATGAAAAATGAAAAATTTCTAAAAATAGGTTAACTTTGACCTCTGCTGCGCTGTTTTACGAGACATATTTTGTAATAACTTGTAGAACAAGAAATATTTCCCCAGATGCAATCTACAATAATATACCTTTGAAACATCTGGACATTAAACAGTTATTCAGATATAGCCATTTTAACCTTTTTTAAGTATGACGTCATAGCGGCCATCTTGGATTTTGAATCAATTTTAAAATATCAAACTTTAGTCGGGACTATCCCACGATCATTTTAGACAAGTTTGAGCTGAATCCCATTAGTGGAATTTGAGAAGAAGTTTAAAATGTGAAATGGTTTTTAACATAGAATATATAGGGAAATGTTCACAATGGCGTAATACCTTAACCGGAAGTGCTATCAAAACACCGAAGGTATCAATATCATCAGAATGTCATACTCTATTGATCTGTAGAAAAAGTTTTCACAAATAATGAAAAATGAAAAATTTCTAAAAATAGATTAACTTTGACCTCTGCCCCGCTTTTTTACGAGACATATTTTGTTATAACTTATAGAAGAAAAAAGTTGTCCCCAGATGTATTCTACAATAATATACCTTTGAAACATCTGAACATTAAACGGTTATTCAGATATAGCCATTTTAACATTTTAAAGTATGACGTCATAGCGGCCATCTTGGATTTTGAATCAATTTAAAAATATCAAACTTTAGTCGGGACTATCCCACGATCATTTTAGACAAGTTTGAGCTGAATCCCACTAGTGGAATTTGAGAAGAAGTTTAAAATGTGAAATGGTTTTTAACATAGAATATATAGGGAAATGTTCACAATGGCGTAATACCTTAACCGGAAGTGCTATCAAGACACCGAAGGTATCAATATCATCGGAATGTCATACTCTATTGATCTGTAAAAAAAGTTTTCACAAATAATGAAAAATGAAAAATTTCTAAAAATAGATTAACTTTGACCTCTGCCCCGCTTTTTTACGAGACATATTTTGTGATAACTTGTAGAAGAAAAAAGTAGTCCCCAAATGTATTCTACAATAATATACCTTTGAAACATCTGAACATTAAACGGTTATTGAGATATAGCCATTTAAACATTTTAAAGTATGACGTCATAGCGGCCATCTTGGATTTTGAATCAATTTAAAAATATCAAACTTTAGTCGGGACTATCCCACAATCATTTTAGACAAGTTTGAGCTGAATCCCACTGTTGGAATTTGAGAAGAAGTTTAAAATGTGAAACGGTTTTTTATATAGATTATATAGGGGAAAATTACATATGGCGTATACCGGAAACCACATGTGTTACATAAAAACTAAACACATCAAATTCACAAGAATGACATTGTGTATAGATTGGTCAAAACAAATTTAAAAAAAAATTAAAATTAAAAAAAAAAAAAAAAAAAAAATTTTTTTTGATTTTTGACCCAATGGCGAACTTTTTTATTTCAACTCGAAAGTACCTAAATGTGTGACAAAAAAAGTTAGATATGGCTTATGTCTACAATAATATCATTACAGAAACTCTGAACAGCCAACGGTCATTGAAATATGGCTATTTTAAAGTTTTTAAGTTATGACGTCATGGCGGCCATCTTGGATTTTGGACCTACTTCGTTATGTTGCTGTCACCCCTTTGACTCATGGCATATACAATGGGCTTAACCGAATTGGCATACCTCTTACCATTTTTGCATAATAGTGTGCCAAAAATGAAATGCAGAAGAAGAATAATAATAACTAGAAATTGTTGGCTAACAATTTGATGGGCTTTTCACCTATAATCTATATCATTTCTGTTGGATTTTGAATCAACTTTAAAATTGCACACTTTTGTCGGGACTATCTCAGGATCAATAAATTTAAAATTTGATGGGATGAACAGATTCTTAAAATGGTAAGTATGAGTATTGAACTGCGTTAAGTTTGCATTCAAAGGTAATATGAATGCCTGCTGAAAGCTGTTCAATGCAAAATTAAGTGTAAGCATTTGAAAAGCTTTTCAAAGTCGTTGAAAAGGTTTTGTTAAGCCAATAATACCACTACATTTCCTCAGTTTAAGCCCTAATTACGGTTCGTTTAAAGCGCACAAAATGATCAGATAGTGATATATATATTTGCTGAGAAATGTATGTCCCAATTATCAAATGTTAACAGATTTTCAGTATCTTCCGGTCGTAAAAGCACTTGTCCCGACAATGGGAAAATCTCTCCTCCAGTTTCATATGTTCCGACAATCAAATGAGATTTGTTTAAACATGTCCCGATAATCAAATGAGATATTTCTGCTACGATGTCTCGATAATAACGTGTATAGATGTATTACAACGAAAAAAAAGAAGAAATTAAAAAAAAAAAACCTGCTGAGTGTTCCGCCCAGGAATCGAACCCGGGTCTCCATCGTAATAAACTATAGCCTTACCATATGAGCCAAAGCGGCTAGTTGTAATGGGCATCCGTTAATTCACTAAGAAAGACCGTATTTTACACTATTAAGGACTCGCACAACTAAATCAGCCTATCACGGCGTGTTTCATACGTTTGTAGTCCCCTAATGAAAATTTGTTCCGGCTAAGTACAGTGATTCTGAGTAATCTAGATAGATAATTGTTGACATATTCAGCATTGAATGAAATCTATAGATATAAAACTTTACAAAAATGTATACTTTTGGTAGATTTTGATATGTGATTGCGGATTGATATGGGGTCAAATGTCAGAGGATGTTCCCGTCCCATTTCACTGGTTTGACATGTAAATTTCCAGTTGTCCGAAGCAGACGCCTGTAGCGAGCTAATATGCCAGTAAACTCCTCATAAAATGCCCCTTGAAGCCTTTGTCATGTACGCATGGAAGTTAATGCTGCTCCTCATTCTGTCGCTCATTAGTGTATTCAAAAAAAGATACAGTGTTGCAAGTTATACATTCCGATGACGTCACAATGTTTACAGTGACCCGCGGGTATGTTTGTACTGGCTGACATGTAGACTTATTTTGTTGTTTTTTTAAACGTTTGCGATGACTTTGTTATGTTTAGATTGATGAGATAATATAGTATAATATCAAACAATACCAGATATGAATTTAGTTTCATGAAATACAATAAGTTTCGCGTTAGCCATCAACTTTCATTCTATCGGTCCAGCTGTGATCGGCCGTCGTAGCAACGATAGGCCTAAAGATCATATTGCACTGTACAATATAAAACTGTATAAAAAGGTACCAACTAAATGTACGAATATCCTTAGACGTACAATAAGATCTGCTTTATCTATGAAAACCATCTACATACAATTAGTAACCGGAATAACAGTCGATCGGGATGTGTGTATATGCAACTTTTTATTTACTGTTGCCAAGGAGTATAAAGAAAACACAGGAGAGTTCCAAAATTACGGTTTTTTATATAGATTATATAGGGGAAAATGCAAAACGGCGTAATACCTTAACCGGAAGTGGTATCAAGACACCGAAGGTATCAATATCATCGGAATGACATACTCTATTGATCAGTAGAAAAAGTTTTCACAAATAATGAAAAATGAAAAATTTCTAAAAATAGGTTAACTTTGACCTCTGCTGCGCTGTTTTACGAGACATATTTTGTAATAACTTGTAGAACAAGAAATATTTCCCCAGATGCAATCTACAATAATATACCTTTGAAACATCTGGACATTAAACAGTTATTCAGATATAGCCATTTTAACCTTTTTTAAGTATGACGTCATAGCGGCCATCTTGGATTTTGAATCAATTTTAAAATATCAAACTTTAGTCGGGACTATCCCACGATCATTTTAGACAAGTTTGAGCTGAATCCCATTAGTGGAATTTGAGAAGAAGTTTAAAATGTGAAATGGTTTTTAACATAGAATATATAGGGAAATGTTCACAATGGCGTAATACCTTAACCGGAAGTGCTATCAAAACACCGAAGGTATCAATATCATCAGAATGTCATACTCTATTGATCTGTAGAAAAAGTTTTCACAAATAATGAAAAATGAAAAATTTCTAAAAATAGATTAACTTTGACCTCTGCCCCGCTTTTTTACGAGACATATTTTGTTATAACTTATAGAAGAAAAAAGTTGTCCCCAGATGTATTCTACAATAATATACCTTTGAAACATCTGAACATTAAACGGTTATTGAGATATAGCCATTTTAACATTTTAAAGTATGACGTCATAGCGGCCATCTTGGATTTTGAATCAATTTAAAAATATCAAACTTTAGTCGGGACTATCCCACGATCATTTTAGACAAGTTTGAGCTGAATCCCACTAGTGGAATTTGAGAAGAAGTTTAAAATGTGAAATGGTTTTTAACATAGAATATATAGGGAAATGTTCACAATGGCGTAATACCTTAACCGGAAGTGCTATCAAGACACCGAAGGTATCAATATCATCGGAATGTCATACTCTATTGATCTGTAAAAAAAGTTTTCACAAATAATGAAAAATGAAAAATTTCTAAAAATAGATTAACTTTGACCTCTGCCCCGCTTTTTTACGAGACATATTTTGTGATAACTTGTAGAAGAAAAAAGTAGTCCCCAAATGTATTCTACAATAATATACCTTTGAAACATCTGAACATTAAACGGTTATTGAGATATAGCCATTTAAACATTTTAAAGTATGACGTCATAGCGGCCATCTTGGATTTTGAATCAATTTAAAAATATCAAACTTTAGTCGGGACTATCCCACAATCATTTTAGACAAGTTTGAGCTGAATCCCACTGTTGGAATTTGAGAAGAAGTTTAAAATGTGAAACGGTTTTTTATATAGATTATATAGGGGAAAATTACATATGGCGTATACCGGAAACCACATGTGTTACATAAAAACTAAACACATCAAATTCACAAGAATGACATTGTGTATAGATTGGTCAAAACAAATTTAAAAAAAAATTAAAATTAAAAAAAAAAAAAAAAAAAAAATTTTTTTTGATTTTTGACCCAATGGCGAACTTTTTTATTTCAACTCGAAAGTACCTAAATGTGTGACAAAAAAAGTTAGATATGGCTTATGTCTACAATAATATCATTACAGAAACTCTGAACAGCCAACGGTCATTGAAATATGGCTATTTTAAAGTTTTTAAGTTATGACGTCATGGCGGCCATCTTGGATTTTGGACCTACTTCGTTATGTTGCTGTCACCCCTTTGACTCATGGCATATACAATGGGCTTAACCGAATTGGCATACCTCTTACCATTTTTGCATAATAGTGTGCCAAAAATGAAATGCAGAAGAAGAATAATAATAACTAGAAATTGTTGGCTAACAATTTGATGGGCTTTTCACCTATAATCTATATCATTTCTGTTGGATTTTGAATCAACTTTAAAATTGCACACTTTTGTCGGGACTATCTCAGGATCAATAAATTTAAAATTTGATGGGATGAACAGATTCTTAAAATGGTAAGTATGAGTATTGAACTGCGTTAAGTTTGCATTCAAAGGTAATATGAATGCCTGCTGAAAGCTGTTCAATGCAAAATTAAGTGTAAGCATTTGAAAAGCTTTTCAAAGTCGTTGAAAAGGTTTTGTTAAGCCAATAATACCACTACATTTCCTCAGTTTAAGCCCTAATTACGGTTCGTTTAAAGCGCACAAAATGATCAGATAGTGATATATATATTTGCTGAGAAATGTATGTCCCAATTATCAAATGTTAACAGATTTTCAGTATCTTCCGGTCGTAAAAGCACTTGTCCCGACAATGGGAAAATCTCTCCTCCAGTTTCATATGTTCCGACAATCAAATGAGATTTGTTTAAACATGTCCCGATAATCAAATGAGATATTTCTGCTACGATGTCTCGATAATAACGTGTATAGATGTATTACAACGAAAAAAAAGAAGAAATTAAAAAAAAAAAACCTGCTGAGTGTTCCGCCCAGGAATCGAACCCGGGTCTCCATCGTAATAAACTATAGCCTTACCATATGAGCCAAAGCGGCTAGTTGTAATGGGCATCCGTTAATTCACTAAGAAAGACCGTATTTTACACTATTAAGGACTCGCACAACTAAATCAGCCTATCACGGCGTGTTTCATACGTTTGTAGTCCCCTAATGAAAATTTGTTCCGGCTAAGTACAGTGATTCTGAGTAATCTAGATAGATAATTGTTGACATATTCAGCATTGAATGAAATCTATAGATATAAAACTTTACAAAAATGTATACTTTTGGTAGATTTTGATATGTGATTGCGGATTGATATGGGGTCAAATGTCAGAGGATGTTCCCGTCCCATTTCACTGGTTTGACATGTAAATTTCCAGTTGTCCGAAGCAGACGCCTGTAGCGAGCTAATATGCCAGTAAACTCCTCATAAAATGCCCCTTGAAGCCTTTGTCATGTACGCATGGAAGTTAATGCTGCTCCTCATTCTGTCGCTCATTAGTGTATTCAAAAAAAGATACAGTGTTGCAAGTTATACATTCCGATGACGTCACAATGTTTACAGTGACCCGCGGGTATGTTTGTACTGGCTGACATGTAGACTTATTTTGTTGTTTTTTTAAACGTTTGCGATGACTTTGTTATGTTTAGATTGATGAGATAATATAGTATAATATCAAACAATACCAGATATGAATTTAGTTTCATGAAATACAATAAGTTTCGCGTTAGCCATCAACTTTCATTCTATCGGTCCAGCTGTGATCGGCCGTCGTAGCAACGATAGGCCTAAAGATCATATTGCACTGTACAATATAAAACTGTATAAAAAGGTACCAACTAAATGTACGAATATCCTTAGACGTACAATAAGATCTGCTTTATCTATGAAAACCATCTACATACAATTAGTAACCGGAATAACAGTCGATCGGGATGTGTGTATATGCAACTTTTTATTTACTGTTGCCAAGGAGTATAAAGAAAACACAGGAGAGTTCCAAAATTACGGTTTTTTATATAGATTATATAGGGGAAAATGCAAAACGGCGTAATACCTTAACCGGAAGTGGTATCAAGACACCGAAGGTATCAATATCATCGGAATGACATACTCTATTGATCAGTAGAAAAAGTTTTCACAAATAATGAAAAATGAAAAATTTCTAAAAATAGGTTAACTTTGACCTCTGCTGCGCTGTTTTACGAGACATATTTTGTAATAACTTGTAGAACAAGAAATATTTCCCCAGATGCAATCTACAATAATATACCTTTGAAACATCTGGACATTAAACAGTTATTCAGATATAGCCATTTTAACCTTTTTTAAGTATGACGTCATAGCGGCCATCTTGGATTTTGAATCAATTTTAAAATATCAAACTTTAGTCGGGACTATCCCACGATCATTTTAGACAAGTTTGAGCTGAATCCCATTAGTGGAATTTGAGAAGAAGTTTAAAATGTGAAATGGTTTTTAACATAGAATATATAGGGAAATGTTCACAATGGCGTAATACCTTAACCGGAAGTGCTATCAAAACACCGAAGGTATCAATATCATCAGAATGTCATACTCTATTGATCTGTAGAAAAAGTTTTCACAAATAATGAAAAATGAAAAATTTCTAAAAATAGATTAACTTTGACCTCTGCCCCGCTTTTTTACGAGACATATTTTGTTATAACTTATAGAAGAAAAAAGTTGTCCCCAGATGTATTCTACAATAATATACCTTTGAAACATCTGAACATTAAACGGTTATTGAGATATAGCCATTTTAACATTTTAAAGTATGACGTCATAGCGGCCATCTTGGATTTTGAATCAATTTAAAAATATCAAACTTTAGTCGGGACTATCCCACGATCATTTTAGACAAGTTTGAGCTGAATCCCACTAGTGGAATTTGAGAAGAAGTTTAAAATGTGAAATGGTTTTTAACATAGAATATATAGGGAAATGTTCACAATGGCGTAATACCTTAACCGGAAGTGCTATCAAGACACCGAAGGTATCAATATCATCGGAATGTCATACTCTATTGATCTGTAAAAAAAGTTTTCACAAATAATGAAAAATGAAAAATTTCTAAAAATAGATTAACTTTGACCTCTGCCCCGCTTTTTTACGAGACATATTTTGTGATAACTTGTAGAAGAAAAAAGTAGTCCCCAAATGTATTCTACAATAATATACCTTTGAAACATCTGAACATTAAACGGTTATTGAGATATAGCCATTTAAACATTTTAAAGTATGACGTCATAGCGGCCATCTTGGATTTTGAATCAATTTAAAAATATCAAACTTTAGTCGGGACTATCCCACAATCATTTTAGACAAGTTTGAGCTGAATCCCACTGTTGGAATTTGAGAAGAAGTTTAAAATGTGAAACGGTTTTTTATATAGATTATATAGGGGAAAATTACATATGGCGTATACCGGAAACCACATGTGTTACATAAAAACTAAACACATCAAATTCACAAGAATGACATTGTGTATAGATTGGTCAAAACAAATTTAAAAAAAAATTAAAATTAAAAAAAAAAAAAAAAAAAAAATTTTTTTTGATTTTTGACCCAATGGCGAACTTTTTTATTTCAACTCGAAAGTACCTAAATGTGTGACAAAAAAAGTTAGATATGGCTTATGTCTACAATAATATCATTACAGAAACTCTGAACAGCCAACGGTCATTGAAATATGGCTATTTTAAAGTTTTTAAGTTATGACGTCATGGCGGCCATCTTGGATTTTGGACCTACTTCGTTATGTTGCTGTCACCCCTTTGACTCATGGCATATACAATGGGCTTAACCGAATTGGCATACCTCTTACCATTTTTGCATAATAGTGTGCCAAAAATGAAATGCAGAAGAAGAATAATAATAACTAGAAATTGTTGGCTAACAATTTGATGGGCTTTTCACCTATAATCTATATCATTTCTGTTGGATTTTGAATCAACTTTAAAATTGCACACTTTTGTCGGGACTATCTCAGGATCAATAAATTTAAAATTTGATGGGATGAACAGATTCTTAAAATGGTAAGTATGAGTATTGAACTGCGTTAAGTTTGCATTCAAAGGTAATATGAATGCCTGCTGAAAGCTGTTCAATGCAAAATTAAGTGTAAGCATTTGAAAAGCTTTTCAAAGTCGTTGAAAAGGTTTTGTTAAGCCAATAATACCACTACATTTCCTCAGTTTAAGCCCTAATTACGGTTCGTTTAAAGCGCACAAAATGATCAGATAGTGATATATATATTTGCTGAGAAATGTATGTCCCAATTATCAAATGTTAACAGATTTTCAGTATCTTCCGGTCGTAAAAGCACTTGTCCCGACAATGGGAAAATCTCTCCTCCAGTTTCATATGTTCCGACAATCAAATGAGATTTGTTTAAACATGTCCCGATAATCAAATGAGATATTTCTGCTACGATGTCTCGATAATAACGTGTATAGATGTATTACAACGAAAAAAAAGAAGAAATTAAAAAAAAAAAACCTGCTGAGTGTTCCGCCCAGGAATCGAACCCGGGTCTCCATCGTAATAAACTATAGCCTTACCATATGAGCCAAAGCGGCTAGTTGTAATGGGCATCCGTTAATTCACTAAGAAAGACCGTATTTTACACTATTAAGGACTCGCACAACTAAATCAGCCTATCACGGCGTGTTTCATACGTTTGTAGTCCCCTAATGAAAATTTGTTCAGGCTAAGTACAGTGATTCTGAGTAATTTAAATAGGTAATTGTTGACATATTCTGCATTGAATGAAATCTATAGATATTTAACTTTACAAAAATGTATACTTTGGGTAGATTTTGATATGTGATTGCGGATTGATATGGGGTCAAATGTCAGAGGATGTTCCCGTCCCATTTCACTGGTTTGACATGTAAATTTCCAGTTGTCCGAAGCAGACGCCTGTAGCGAGCTAATATGCCAGTAAACTCCTCATAAAATGCCCCTTGAAGCCCTTGTCATGTACGCATGGAAGTTAATGCTGCTCCTCATTCTGTCGCTCATTAGTGTATTCAAAAAAAGATACAGTGTTGCAAGTTATACATTCCGATGACGTCACAATGTTTACAGTGACCCGCGGGTATGTTTGTACTGGCTGACATGTAGACTTATTCTGTTGTTTTTTTTTAAACGTTTGCGATGACTTTGTTATGTTTAGATTGATGAGATAATATAGTATAATATCAAACAATACCAGATATGAATTTAGTTTAATGAAATACAATAAGTTTCGCGTTAGCCATCAACTTTCATTCTATTGGTCCAGCTGTGATCGGCCGTCGTAGCAACGATAGGCCTAAAGATCATATTGCACTGTACAATATAAAACTGTATAAAAAGGTACCAACTTGTACGAATATCCTTAGACGTACAATAAGATCTGCTTCATCTATGAAAACTATCTAGATACAATTTGTTACCGGAATAACAGTCGATCGGGATGTGTGTATATGCAACTTATTTAATGTTGCCAAGGAGTATAAAGAAAACACAGGAGAGTTCCAAAATCACGGTTTTTTACATAGATTATATAGGGGAAAATACAAAATGGCGTAATACCTTAACCGGAAGTGGTATCAAGACGCCGAAGGTATCAATATCATCGGAATGACATACACTATTGATCAGTAGAAAAAGTTTTAAAAAATAATGAAAAATGAAAAAAATTCTTAAAATAGATTAACTTTTGCTGCGCTTTTTTACGAGACATATTTTGTAATAACTTGTAGAAGAAGAAACTTTTCCCCACATGTATTCTACAATAATATACCTTTGAAACATCTGAACATTAAACGGTTATTGAGATATAGCCATTTTAACATTTTAAAGTATGACGTCATAGCGGCCATCTTGGATTTTGAATCAATTTAAAAATATCAAACTTTAGTCGGAGACGACTATTTTTGACAAGTTTGAGCTGAATCCCACTGTTGGAATTTGAGAAGAAGTTTAAAATGTAAAACGATTCTTACACAGAATATATAGGGAAATGTTCTCAATGACGTAATACCTTAACCGGAAGTGCTATCAAGACACCGAAGGTATCAATATCATCGGAATGTCATACTCTATTGATCTGAAGAAAAAGTTTTCACAAATAATGAAAAATGAAAAATTTCTAAAAATAGATTAATTTTGACCTCTGCCCCGCTTTTTTACGAGACATATTTTGTTATAACTTATAGAAGAAAAAAGTTGTCCCCAGATGTATTCTACAATAATATACCTTTGAAACATCTGAACATTAAACGGTTATTGAGATATAGCCATTTTAACATTTTAAAGTATGACGTCATAGCGGCCATCTTGGATTTTGAATCAATTTAAAAATATCAAACTTTAGTCGGAACTATCCCACGATCATTTTAAACAAGTTTGAGCTGAATCCCATTAGTGGAATTTGAGAAGAAGTTTAAAATGTGAAATGGTTTTTAACATAGAATATATAGGGAAATGTTCACAATGGCGTAAAACCTTAACCGGAAGTGCTATCAAGACACCGAAGGTATCAATATCATCGGAATGTCATACTCTATTGATCTGTAGAAAAAGTTTTCACAAATAATGAAAAATGAAGAATTTCTAAAAATAGATTAACTTTGACCTCTGCCCCGCTTTTTTACGAGACATATTTTGTTATAACTTATAGAAGAAAAAAGTTGTCCCCAGAAGCAATCTACAATAATATACCTTTGAAACATCTGAACATTAAATGGTTATTGAGATATAGCCATTTTAACATTTTAAAGTATGACGTCATAGCGGCCATCTTGGATTTTGAATCAATTTAAAAATATCAAATTTTAGTCGGGACTATCCCACAATCATTTTTGACAAGTTTGAGCTGAATCCCACTGGTGGAATTTGAGAAGAAGTTTAAAATGTAAAACGATTTTTAACAAAGAATATATAGGGAAATGTTCACAATGGCGTAATACCTTAACCGGAAGTGCCTATCAAGACACCGAAGGTATCAATATCATCGGAATGTCATACTCTATTGATCTGTAGAAAAAGTTTTCACAAATAATGAAAAATGAAAAATTTCTAAAAATAGATTAACTTTGACCTCTGCCCCGCTTTTTTACGAGACATATTTTGTTATAACTTATAGAAGAAAAAAGTTGTCCCCAGATGTATTCTACAATAATATACCTTTGAAACATCTGAACATTAAACGGTTATTGAGATATAGCCATTTAAACATTTTAAAGTATGACGTCATAGCGGCCATCTTGGATTTTGAATCAATTTTAAAATATCAAACTTTAGTCGGGACTATCCCACGATCATTTTTGACAAGTTTGAGCTGAATCCCACTAGTGGAATTTGAGAAGAAGTTTCAAATGTGAAATGGTTTTTTATATAGAATATATAGGGAAAATTTTTAAATGGCGTTTTACCTTAACCGGAAGTGCTATCAAGACACCGAAAGTATCAATATCATCGGAATGTCATACTCTATTGATCTGTAGAAAAAGTTTTCACAAATAATGAAAAATGAAAAAATTCTAAAAATAGATTAACTTTGACCTCTGCCCCGCTTTTTTACGAGACATATTTTGTTATAACTTATAGAAGAAAAAAGTTGTCCCCAGATGTATTCTGCAATAATATACCTTTGAAACATCTGAACATTAAACAGTTATTGAGATATAGCCATTTTAACATTTTAAAGTATGACGTCATAGCGGCCATCTTGGATTTTGAATCAATTTAAAAATATCAAACTTTAGTCGGGACTATCCCACGATCATTTTAGACAAGATTGAGCTGAATCCCACTAGTGGAATTTGAGAAGAAGTTTAAAATGTGAAATGGTTTTTAACAT
Source organism: Mimachlamys varia (assembly GCA_947623455.1). Lineage (NCBI taxonomy): Eukaryota > Metazoa > Mollusca > Bivalvia > Pectinida > Pectinidae > Mimachlamys > Mimachlamys varia. The sequence continues at coordinate 2,355,030 of OX392531.1, read as the reverse complement.
AGAATATATAGGGAAATGTTCACAATGGCGTCATACCTTAACCGGAAGTGCTATCAAGACACCGAAGGTATCAATATCATCGGAATGACATACTCTATTGATCTGTAGAAATTTTTTTAAAAATTAATGAAAAATGAAAAATTTCTAAAAATAGAAAAACTTTGACCCTTGGCGAGCTTTTTCATTTGACCTCTGACCTCAAAACAATGCATTATTAAAAGTTGGCCCCAGATAAGTCCTACAATAATATATCTTTGAAATGATTTTAACTGTTACCGTTTTGGAGCTATGGCCACTTAAGCAAAATGAGATATGACGTCATGGCGGCCATCTTGGATTTTTTGACGTACTTGAAAATGTTGCTGTCACCCCTTTGGCTCATGCCATATACAATGGGCTTAACCGAATTGGCATACCTCTTACCATTTTTGCATAATAGTGTGCCAAAAATGAAATGCAGAAGAATAATAATAATAACTAGAAATTGTTTCTGAACAATTTGACGGGCTTTTCACACCTTTGTCAGATTTTGTCTTTGGTGAAAGGGAGGTAACTCTTACACATTGTAAGAAGTACTTCCCTTTTACCACTGATAGACAGTAAACCATTTTAATACAAAGAATATATAGGGAAATTTTCAAAATGGCTTACTTCCTTAACCGGAAGTGCTATCAAGACACCGAAGGTATCAATATCATCGGAATGACATACTCTATTGATCTGTAGAAAAAAAAAAAAAATAATGAAAAATGAAAAAATTCTAAAAATAGATTAACTTTGACCTGTGCTGCGTTTTTTTACGAGACATATTTCGTAATAACTTGTAGAAGAAGAAACTTTTCCCCAGATGTAATCTACAATAATATACCTTTGAAACATCTGAACATTAAATGGTTATTGAGATATAGCCATTTTAACATTTGAAAGTATGACGTCATAGCGACCATCTTGGATTTTGAATCAATTTTAAAATATCAAACTTTAGTCGGGACTATCCCACAATCATTTTTGACAAGTTTGAGCTGAATCCCACTGTTGGAATTTGAGAAGAAGTTTAAAATGTAAAACGATTCTTAACATAGAATATATAGGGAAATGTTCTCAATGGCGTAATACCTTAACCGGAAGTGCTATCAAGACACCGAAAGTATCAATATCATCGGAATGTCATACTCTATTGATCTGTGGAAAAAGTTTTCACAAATAATGAAAAATAAAAAATTTCTAAAAATAGATTAACTTTGACCTCTGCCCCGCTTTTTTACGAGACATATTTTGTTATAACTTATAGAAGAAAAAAGTTGTCCCCAGATGTATTCTACAATAATATACCTTTGAAACATCTGAACAATAAACGGTTATTGAGATATAGCCATTTTAACATTTGAAAGTATGACGTCATAGCGGCCATCTTGGATTTTGAATCAATTTAAAAATATCAAACTTTAGTCGGGACTATCCCACGATCATTTTAGACAAGTTTGAGCTGAATCCCACTGTTGGAATTTGAGAAGAAGTTTAAAATGTGAAATGGTTTTTTATATAGAATATATAGGGAAATTTTTTAAATGGCGTAATACCTTAACCGGAAGTGCTATCAAGACACCGAAGGTATCAATATCATCGGAATGTCATACTCTATTGATCTGTAGAAAAAGTTTTCACAAATAATGAAAAATAAAAAACTTCTAAAAATAGATTAACTTTGACCTCTGCCCCGCTTTTTTACGAGACATATTTTGTTATAACTTATAGAAGAAAAAAGTTGTCCCCAGATGTAATCTACAATAATATACCTTTGAAACATCTGAACATTAAACAGTTATTGAGATATAGCCATTTTAACATTTTAAAGTATGACGTCATAGCGGCCATCTTGGATTTTGAATCAATTTTAAAATATCAAACTTTAGTCGGGACTATCTCACGATCATTTTAGACAAGTTTGAGCTGAATCCCATTAGTGGAATTTGAGAAGAAGTTTAAAATGTGAAATGGTTTTTAACATAGAATATATAGGGAAATGTTCTCAATGGCGTAATACCTTAACCGGAAGTGCTATCAAGACACCGAAGGTATCAATATCATCGGAATGTCATACTCTATTGATCTGTAGAAAAAGTTTTCACAAATAATGAAAAATGAAAAATTTCTAAAAATAGATTAACTTTGACCTCTGCCCCGCTTTTTTACGAGACATATTTTGTTATAACTTATAGAAGAAAAAAGTTGTCCCCAGATGTATTCTACAATAATATACCTTTGAAACATCTGAACATTAAATGGTTATTGAGATATAGCTATTTTAACATTTTAAAGTATGACGTCATAGCAGCCATCTTGGATTTTGAATAAATTTAAAAATATCAAACTTTAGTCAGGACTATGCCGCGATCATTTTAGACAAGTTTGAGCTGAATCCCACTGGTGGAATTTGAGAAGAAGTTTAAAATGTGAAACGGTTTTTTATATAGATTATATAGGGGAAAATTCAACATTGCGTAATTCCTAAACCGGAAGTGCTATCAAGACACCGAAGGTATCAATATCATCGGAATGTCATACTATATTGATCTGTAGAAAAAGTTTTCACAAATAATGAAAAATGAAAAAATTCTAAAAATAGATTAACTTTGCACTCTGCCCCGCTTTTTTACGAAACATATTTTGTTATAACTTATAGAAGAAAAAAGTTGTCCCCAGATGTAATCTACAATAATATACCTTTGAAACATCTGAACATTAAACGGTTATTGAGATATGGCCATTTTAACATTTTAAAGTATGACGTCATAGCGGCCATCTTGGATTTTGAATCAATTTTAAAATATCAAACTTTAGTCGGGACTATCCCACGATCATTTTAGACAAGTTTGAGCTGAATCCCACTGTTGGAATTTGAGAAGAAGTTTAAAATGTGAAACGGTTTTTTATATAGATTATATAGGGGAAAATTACATATGGCGTATACCGGAAACCACATGTGTTACATAAAAACTAAACACATCAAATTCATCAGAATGACATTGTGTATAGATTGGTCAAAACAAATTTCAAAAAAAATTAAAATTTAAAAAAAAAAAAAAAAAAATTTTTTTTTGATTTTTGACCCAATGGCGAACTTTTTTATTTCAACTCCAAAGTACCTAAATGTGTGACAAAAAAAGTTAGATATGGCTTATGTCTACAATAATATCATTACAGAAACTCTGAACAGCCAACGGTCATTGAAATATGGCTATTTTAAAGTTTTTAACTTATGACGTCATGGTGGCCATCTTGGATTTTGGACCTACTTCGTTATGTTGCTGTCACCCCTTTGGCTCATGCCAAATACAATGGGCTTAACTTAATTGACATACCTCTTACCATTTTTGAATAATTCGTGTCACAAAATGAAATGCAGAAGAATAATAATAATAATAATAATAATAAACAGAACAGAAACAATAGGACTTTTCACCACAAAGTGAAAAGCCCTAATAATAATAATAATAATAATAATAATAATAATAACTAGAAATTGTTGGCTAACAATTTGACGGGCTTTTCACACCTTTGCCAGATTTTGTCTTTGGTGAAAGGGAGGTAACTCTTACATATTCTAAGAACTACTTCACTTTTACCACTGATAGACAGTAAACCATTTTAATACAAAGAATATATAGGGAAATTTTCAAAATGGCCTACTTCCTTAACCGGAAGTGCTATCAAGACACCGAAGGTATCAATATCATCGGAATGACATACTCTATTAATCTGTAGAAAAATAAAACAAAAATAATGAAAACTGAAAAAAGTCTAAAAATAGATTAACTTTGACCTCTGCTGCACTTTTTTACGAGACATATTTTGTAATAACTTGTAGAAGAAGAAACTTTTCCCCAGATGAAATCTACAATAATATACCTTTGAAACATCTGAACATAAAACGGTTATTGAGATAAAGTTATTTTAACATTTTAAAGTATGACGTCATAGCGGCCATCTTGGATTTTGAATCAATTTTAAAATATCAAACTTTAGTCGGGACTATCCCACGATCATTTTTGACAAGTTTGAGCTGAATCCCACTGTTGGAATTTGAGAAGAAGTTTAAAATGTGAAACCGCTTTTTATATAGATTATATAGGGAAATTTTGAAAATGGCGTAATACCTTAACCGGAAGTGCTATCAAGACACCGAAGATATCAATATCATCGGAATGACATATTCTATTGATATCTGGAAGAATTTTTTTTAAATAGTAAAAAATGAAAAATTTCTAAAAATAGATTAACTTTGACCTCCGCTGCCTTTTTTGTACGAGACATATTTTGCAATAACTTGTAGAACAAGAAATTTTTCCCCAGATGTAATCTACCATAAAGTACCTTTAAAACATCTGGATATTAAATGGTTATTGAGATATAGCTATTTTAACATTTTAAAGTATGACGTCATAGCGGCCATCTTGGATTTTGAATCAATTTAAAAATATCAAACTTTAGTCGGGACTATCCCACGATCATTTTAGATAAGTTTGAGCTGAATCCCATTAGTGGAATTTGAGAAGAAGTTTAAAATGTGAAATGGTTTTCAACATAGAATATATAGGGAAATGTTCACAATGGCGTAATACCTTAACCGGAAGTGCTATCAAGACACCGAAGGTATCAATATCATCGGAATGTCATACTCTATTGATCTATAGAAAAAGTTTTCACAAATAATGAAAAATGAAAAATTTCTAAAAATAGATTAACTTTGACCTCTGCCCCGCTTTTTTACGAGACATATTTTGTTATAACTTATAGAAGAAAAAAGTTGTCCCCAGATGTATTCTACAATAATATACCTTTTAAATATCTGAACATTAAACGGTTATTCAGATATAGCCATTTTAACATTTTAAAGTATGACGTCATAGCGGCCATCTTGGATTTTGAATCAATTTAAAAATATCAAACTTTAGTCGGGACTATCCCACGATCATTTTAGACAAGTTTGAGCTGAATCCCATTAGTGGAATTTGAGAAGAAGTTTAAAATGTAAAATGGTTTTTAACATAGAATATATAGGGAAATGTTCACAATGGCGTAATACCTTAACCGGAAGTGCTATCAAGACACCGAAGGTATCAATATCATTGGAATGACATACTCTATTGATCTGTAGAAATTTTTTTAAAAATTAATGTAAAATGAAAAATTTCTAAAAATAGAAAAACTTTGACCCTTGGCGAGCTTTTTCATTTGACCTCTGACCTCAAAACAATGCATTATTAAAAGTTGGCCCCAGATAAGTCCTACAATAATATATCTTTGAAATGATTTTAACTGTTACCGTTTTGGAGCTATGGCCACTTAAGCAAAATGAGATATGACGTCATGGCGGCCATCTTGGATTTTTTGACGTACTTGAAAATGTTGCTGTCACCCCTTTGACTCATGCCATATACAATGGGCTTAACCGAATTGGCATACCTCTTACCATTTTTGCATAATAGTGTGCCAAAAATGAAATGCAGAAGAATAATAATAATAATAATAATAACTAGAAATTGTTGGCTAACAATTTGATGGGCTTTTCACCTATAATCTATATCATTTCTGTTGGATTTTGAATCAACTTTAAAACTGCACACTTTTGTCGGGACTATCTCAGGATCAATTAATTTAAAATTTGATGGGATGAACAGATTCTTAAAATGGTAAGTATGAGTATTGAACTGCGTTAAGTTTGCATTCAAAGGTAATATGAATGCCCGCTGAAAGCTGTTCAATGCAAAATCAAGTGTAAGCATTTGAAAAGCTTTTCAAAGTCGTTAAAAAGGTTTTGTTAAGCCAATAATACCACTACATTTCCTCAGTTTAAGCCCTAATTACGGTTCGTTTAAAGCGCACAAAATGATCAGATAGTGATATATATATTTGCTGAGAAATGTATGTCCCAATTATCAAATGTTAACAGATTTTCAGTATCTTCCGGTCGTAAAAGCACTTGTCCCGACAATGGGAAAATCTCTCCTCCAGTTTCATATGTTGCGACAATCAAATGAGATTTGTTTAAACATGTCCCGATAATCAAATGAGATATTTCTGCTACGATGTCTCGATAATAACGTGTATAGATGTATTACAACGAAAAAAAAGAAGAAATTAAAAAAAAAAAAATGCTGCTGAGTGTTCCGCCCAGGAATCGAACCCGGGTCTCTATCGTAATGAACTATAGCCTTACCATTTGAGCCAAAGCGGCTAGTTGTAATGGGCATCCGTTAATTCACTAACAAAGACCGTGTTTTACACTATTAAGGACTCGCACAACTAAATCAGCCTATCACGGCGTGTTTCATACGTTTGTAGTCCCCTAATGAAAATTTGTTCCGGCTAAGTACAGTGATTCTGAGTAATTTAAATAGGTAATTGTTGACATATTCTGCATTGAATGAAATCTATAGATATTTAACTTTACAAAAATGTATACTTTTGGTAGATTTTGATATGTGATTGCGGATTGATATGGGGTCAAATGTCAGAGGATGTTCCCGTCCCATTTCACTGGTTTGACATGTAAATTTCCAGTTGTCCGAAGCAGACGCCTGTAGCGAGCTAATATGCCAGTAAACTCCTCATAAAATGCCCCTTGAAGCCCTTGTCATGTACGCATGGAAGTTAATGCTGCTCCTCATTCTGTCGCTCATTAGTGTATTCAAAAAAAGATACAGTGTTGCAAGTTATACATTCCGATGACGTCACAATGTTTACAGTGACCCGCGGGTATGTTTGTACTGGCTGACATGTAGACTTATTTTGTTGTTTTTTTTTTAAACGTTTGCGATGACTTTGTTATGTTTAGATTGATGAGATAATATAGTATAATATCAAACAATACCAGATATGAATTTAGTTTCATGAAATACAATAAGTTTCGCGTTAGCCATCAACTTTCATTCTATCGGTCCAGCTGTGATCGGCCGTCGTAGCAACGATAGGCCTAAAGATCATATTGCACTGTACAATATAAAACTGTATAAAAAGTTACCAACTAAATGTACGAATATCCTTAGACGTACAATAAGATCTGCTTTATCTATGAAAACTATCTACATACAATTAGTAACCGGAATAACAGTCGATCGGGATGTGTGTATATGCAACTTTTTATTTACTGTTGCCAAGGAGTCTAAAGAAAACACAGGAGAGTTCCAAAATTACGGTTTTTTATATAGATTATATAGGGGAAAATGCAAAACGGCGTAATACCTTAACCGGAAGTGGTATCAAGACACCGAAGGTATCAATATCATCGGAATGACATACTCTATTGATCAGTAGAAAAAGTTTTAAAAAATAATGAAAAATGAAAAATTTCTAAAAATAGGTTAACTTTGACCTCTGCTGCGCTGTTTTACGAGACATATTTTGTAATAACTTGTAGAACAAGAAATATTTCCCCAGATGCAATCTACAATTATATACCTTTGAAACATCTGGACATTAAACGGTTATTGAGATATAGCCATTTTAACCTTTTTAAAGTATGACGTCATAGCGGCCATCTTGGATTTTGAATCAATTTAAAAATATCAAACTTTAGTCGGGACTATCCCATGATCATTTTTGACAAGTTTGAGCTGAATCCCACTGTTGGAATTTGAGAAGAAGTTTAAAATGTAAAACGATTCTTAACATAGAATATATAGGGAAATGTTCTCAATGGCGTAATACCTTAACCGGAAGTGCTATCAAGACACCGAAGGTATCAATATCATCGGAATGTCATACTCTATTGATCTGTAGAAAAAGTTTTCACAAATAATGAAAAATGAAAAATTTCTAAAAATAGATTAACTTTGACCTCTGCCCCGCTTTTTTACGAGACATATTTTGTTATAACTTATAGAAGAAAAAAGCTGTCCCCAGATGTATTCTACAATAATATACCTTTGAAACATCTGAACATTAAACAGTTATTGAGATATAGCCATTTTAACATTTTAAAGTATGACGTGATAGCGGCCATCTTGGATTTTGAATCAATTTAAAAATATCAAACTTTAGTCGGGACTATCCCACGATCATTTTAGACAAGTTTGAGCTGAATCCCACAAGTGGAATTTGAGAAGAAGTTTAAAATGTGAAATGGTTTTTAACATAGAATATATAGGGAAATGTTCACAATGGCGTAATACCTTAACCGGAAGTGCTATCAAGACACCGAAGGTATCAATATCATCGGAATGTCATACTCTATTGATCTGTAGAAAAAGTTTTCACAAATAATGAAAAATGAAAAATTTCTAAAAATAGATTAACTTTGACCTCTGCCCCGCTTTTTTACGAGACATATTTTGTTATAACTTATAGAAATAAAAAGTTGTCCCCAGATGCAATCTACAATTATATACCTTTGAAACATCTGGACATTAAACGGTTATTGAGATATAGCCATTTTAACCTTTTTAAAGTATGACGTCATAGCGGCCCTCTTGGATTTTGAATCAATTTAAAAATATCAAACTTTAGTTGGGACTATCCAATGATCATTTTAGACAAGTTTGAGCTGAATCCCACTGTTGGAATTTGAGAAGAAGTTTAAAATGTGAAATGGTTTTTAACATAGAATATATAGGGAAATGTTCACAATGGCGTAATACCTTAACCGGAAGTGCTATCAAGACACCGAAGGTATCAATATCATCGAAATGTCATACTCTATTGATCAGTAGAAAAAGTTTTAAAAAATAATGAAAAATGAAGAAATTTCTAAAAATAGATTAACTTTGACCTCTGCCCCGCTTTTTTACGAGACATATTTTGTTATAACTTATAGAAGAAAAAAGCTGTCCCCAGATGTATTCTACAATAATATACCTTTGAAACATCTGAACATAAAACGGTTATTGAGATATAGCCATTTAAACATTTTAAAGTATGACGTCATAGCGGCCATCTTGGATTTTGAATCAATTTAAAAATATCAAACTTTAGTCGGGACTATCCCACGATCATTTTTGACAAGTTTGAGCTGAATCCCACTGTTGGAATTTGAGAAGAAGTTTAAAATGTGAAACGGTTTTTTATATAGATTATATAGGGGAAAATTACATATGGCGTATACCGGAAACCACATGTGTTACATAAAAACTAAACACATCAAATTCATCAGAATGACATTGTGTATAGATTGGTCAAAACAAATTTGAAAAAAAAATAAAATTTAAAAAAAAAAAAAAAAAAATTTTTTTTTGATTTTTGACCCAATGGCGAACTTTTTTATTTCAACTCCAAAGTACCTAAATGTGTGACAAAAAAAGTTAGATATGGCTTATGTCTACAATAATATCATTACAGAAACTCTGAACAGCCAACGGTCATTGAAATATGGCTATTTTAAAGTTTTTAACTTATGACGTCATGGCGGCCATCTTGGATTTTGGACCTACTTCGTTATGTTGCTGTCACCCCTTTGGCTCATGCCAAATACAATGGGCTTAACTGAATTGACATACCTCTTACCATTTTTGCATAATTCGTGTCACAAAATGAAATGCAGAAGAATAATAATAATAATAATAATAACTAGAAATTGTTGGCTAACAATTTGACGGGCTTTTCACACCTTTGTCAGATTTTGTCTTTGGTGAAAAGGAGGTAACTCTTACATATTCTAAGAACTACTTCCCTTTTACCACTGATAGACAGTAAACCATTTTAATACAAAGAATATATAGGGAAATTTTCAAAATGGCTTACTTCCTTAACCGGAAGTGCTATCAAGACACCGAAGGTATCAATGTCATCGGAATGACATGCTCTATTGATCTGTAGAAAAATAAAACAAAAGTAATGAAAAAATGAAAAAATCTAAAAATAGATGAACTTTGACCTCTGTCACGCTGTTTTACAAGACATATTTTGTGGTAACTTGTAGAAGAAAAAAGTTGTCCCCAAATGGAATCTACAATAATATACCTTTGAAACATCTGAACATTAAATGGTTATTGAGATATAGCTATTTTAACATTTTAAAGAATGACGTCATAGCGGCCATCTTGGATTTTGAATCAATTTAAAAATATCAAACTTTAGTCGGGACTATCTATCGATCATTTTAGACAAGTTTGAGCTGAATCCCACTAGTGGAATTTGAGAAGAAGTTTAAAATGTGAAATTGTTTTTAACATAGAATATATAGGGAAATGTTCACAATGGCGTAATACCTTAACCGGAAGTGCTATCAAGACACCGAAGGTATCAATATCATCGGAATGTCATACTCTATTGATCTGTAGAAAACGTTTTCACAAATAATGAAAAATGAAAAATTTTTAAAAATAGATTAACTTTGACCTCTGCCCCGCTTTTTTACGAGACATATTTTGTTATAACTTATAGAAGAAAAAAGTTGTCCCCAGATGTATTCTACAAAAGTATACCTTTGAAACATCTGAACATTAAACAGTTATTGAGATATAGCCATTTTAACATTTTAAAGTATGACGTCATAGCGGCCATCTTGGATTTTGAATCAATTTTAAAATATTAAACTTTAGTCGGGACTATCCCACGATCATTTTAGACAAGTTTGAGCTGAATCCCATTAGTGGAATTTGAGAAGAAGTTTAAAATGTGAAATGGTTTTTTATATAGAATATATAGGGAAATTTTTTAAACGGCATTTTACCTCAACCGGAAGTGCTATCAAGACACCGAAGGTATCAATATCATCGGAATGTCATACTCTATTGATCTGTAGAAAACGTTTTCACAAATAATGAAAAATGAAAAATTTCTAAAAATAGATTAACTTTGACCTCTGCCCCGCTTTTTTACGAGACATATTTTGTTATAACTTATAGAAGAAAAATGTTGTCCCCAGATGTATTCTACAATAATATACCTTTGAAACATCTGAACATTAAACAGTTATTGAGATATAGCCATTTTAACATTTTAAAGTATGACGTCATAGCAGCCATCTTGGATTTTGAATAAATTTAAAAATATCAAACTTTAGTCAGGACTATGCCGCGATCATTTTTGACAAGTTTGAGCTAAATCCCACTGGTGTAATTTGAGAAGAAGTTTAAAATGTGAAACGGTTTTTTATATAGATTATATAGGGGAAAATTCAACATTGCGTAATTCCTAAACCGGAAGTGCTATCAAGACACCGAAGGTATCAATATCATCGGAATGTCATACTATATTGATCTGTAGAAAAAGTTTTCACAAATAATGAAAAATGAAAAATTTCTAAAAATAGATTAACTTTGACCTCTGCCCCGCTTTTTTACGAGACATATTTTGTTAAAACTTATAGAGGAAAAAAGTTGTCCCCAGATGTATTCTACAATAATATACCTTTGAAACATCTGAACATTAAACAGTTATTGAGATATAGCCATTTTAACATTTTAAAGTATGACGTCATAGCGGCCATCTTGGATTTTGAATCAATTTAAAAATATCAAACTTTAGTTGGGACTATCCCACGATCATTTTAGACAAGTTTGAGCTGAATCCCACTAGTGGAATTTGAGAAGAAGTTTAAAATGTGAAATGGTTTTTTATATAGAATATATAGGGAAATTTTTTAAATGGCGTTTTACCTTAACCGGAAGTGCTATCAAGACACCGAAGGTATCAATATCATTGGAATGTCATACTCTATTGATCTGTAGAAAAAGTTTTCACAAATAATGAAAAATGAAAAATTTCTAAAAATAGATTAACTTTGACCTCTGCCCCGCTTTTTTGCGAGACATATTTTGTTATAACTTATAGATAAAAAAAGTTGTCCCCAGATGTATTCTACAAAAGTATACCTTTGAAACATCTGAACATTAAACGGTTATTGAGATATAGCCATTTAAACATTTTAAAGTATGACGTCATAGCGGCCATCTTGGATTTTGAATCAATTTAAAAATATCAAACTTTAGTCGGAACTATCCCACGATCATTTTAGACAAGTTTGAGCTGAATCCCACTGTTGGAATTTGAGAAGAAGTTTAAAATGTGAAACGGTTTTTTATATAGATTATATAGGGGAAAATTACATATGGCGTATACCGGAAACCACATGTGTTACATAAAAACTAAACACATCAAATTCATCAGAATGACATTGTGTATAGATTGGTCAAAACAAATTTCAAAAAAAATTAAAATTAAAAAAAAAAAAAAAAAAAAAAAATTTTTTGATTTTTGACCCAATGGCGAACTTTTTTATTTCAACTCCAAAGTACCTAAATGTGTGACAAAAAAAGTTAGATATGGCTTATGTCTACAATAATATCATTACAGAAACTCTGAACAGCCAACGGTCATTGAAATATGGCTATTTTAAAGTTTTTTACTAATGACGTCATGGCGGCCATCTTGGATTTTGGACCTACTTCATTATGTTGCTGTCACCCCTTTGGCTCATGCCAAATACAATGGGCTTAACTGAATTGACATACCTCTTACCATTTTTGCATAATTCGTGTCACAAAATGAAATGCAGAAGAATAATAATAATAATAATAATAATAAACAGAACAGAAACAATAGGACTTTTCACCACAAAGTGAAAAGCCCTAATAAACAGAACAGAAACAATAGGTCTTTTCACCACATGGTGAAAAGCCCTAATAATAATAACTAGAAATTGTTGGCTAACAATTTGATGGGCTTTTCACCTATAATCTATATCATTTCTGTTGGATTTTGAATCAACTTTAAAATTGCACACTTTTGTCGGGACTATCTCAGGATCAATTAATTTAAAATTTGATGGGATGAACAGATTCTTAAAATGGTAAGTATGAGTATTGAACTGCGTTAAGTTTGCATTCAAAGGTAATATGAATGCCCGCTGAAAGCTGTTCAATGCAAAATTAAGTTTAAGCATTTGAAAAGCTTTTCAAAGTCGTTAAAAAGGTTTTGTTAAGCCAATAATACCACTACATTTCCTCAGTTTAAGCCCTAATTACGGTTCGTTTAAAGCGCACAAAATGAATATCAGATAGTGATATATATATTTGCTGAGAAATGTATGTCCCAATTATCAAATGTTAACAGATTTTCAGTATCTTCCGGTCGTAAAAGCACTTGTCCCGACAATGGGAAAATCTCTCCTCCAGTTTCATATGTTCCGACAATCAAATGAGATTTGTTTAAACATGTCCCGATAATCAAATGAGATATTTCTGCTACGATGTCTCGATAATAACGTGTATAGATGTATTACAACGAAAAAAAAGAAGAAATTAAAAAAAAAAAAAATGCTGCTGAGTGTTCCGCCCAGGAATCGAACCCGGGTCTCTATCGTAATGAACTATGGCCTTACCATTTGAGCCAAAGCGGCTAGTAATACTGCGCATCCGTTAATTCACTAAGAAAGACCGTATTTTACACTATTAAGGACTCGCACAACTAAATGAGCCAATCACGGCGTGTTTCATACGTTTGTAGTCCCTACTGGAAATTTGTTCTGGCTAAGTACAGTGATTCTGAGTAATCTAGATAGATAATTGTTGACATATTCAGCATTGAATGAAATCTATAGATATTTAACTTTACAAAAATGTATACTTTTGGTAGATTTTGATATGTGATTGCGGATTGATATGGGGTCAAATGTCAGAGGATGTTTCCGTCCCATTTCACTGGTTTGACATGTAAATTTCCAGTTGTCCGAAGCAGACGCCTGTAGCGAGCTAATATGCCAGTAAACTCCTCATAAAATGCCCCTTGAAGCCCTTGTCATGTACGCATGGAAGTTAATGCTGCTCCTCATTCTGTCGCTCATTAGTGTATTCAAAAAAAGATACAGTGTTGCAAGTTATACATTCCGATGACGTCACAATGTTTACAGTGACCGCGGGTAGGTTTGTACTGGCTGACATGTACACTTATTTTGTTTTTTTTTTTTTTAAACGTTTGCGATGACTTTGTTATGTTTAGATTGATGAGATAATATAGTATAATATCAAACAATACCAGATATGAATTTAGTTTCATGAAATACAATAAGTTTCGTGTTAGCCATCAACTTTCCTTCTATCGGTCTAGCTGTGATCGGCCGTCGTAGCAACGATAGGCCTAAAGATCATATTGCACTGTACAATATAAAACTGTATAAAAAGTTACCAACTAAATGTACGAATATCCTTAGACGTACAATAAGATCTGCTTTATCTATGAAAACTATCTACATACAATTAGTAACCGGAATAACAGTCGATCGGGATGTGTGTATATGCAACTTTTTATTTACTGTTGCCAAGGAGTATAAAGAAAACACAGGAGAGTTCCAAAATTACGGTTTTTGATATAGATTATATAGGGGAAAATGCAAAACGGCGTAATACCTTAACCGGAAGTGGTATCAAGACACCGAAGGTATCAATATCATCGGAATGACATACTCTATTGATCAGTAGAAAAAAGTTTTAAAAAATAATGAAAAATGAAAAATTTCTAAAAATAGGTTAACTTTGACCTCTGCTGCGCTGTTTTACGAGACATATTTTGTAATTACTTGTAGAACAAGAAATATTTCCCCAGATGCAATCTACAATTATATACCTTTGAAACATCTGGACATTAAACAGTTATTGAGATATAGCCATTTTAACCTTTTTAAAGTATGACGTCATAGCGGCCATCTTGGATTTTGAATCGATTTAAAAATATCAAACTTTAGTCAGGACTATTCCACGATCATTTTTGACCAGTTTGAGCTGAATCCCACTGTTGGAATTAGAGAAGAAGTTTAAAATGTAAAACGATTTTTAACATAGAATATATAGGGAAATGTTCACAATGGCGTAATTCCTTAACCGGAAGTGCTATCAAGACACCGAAGGTATCAATATCATCGGAATGTCATACTCTATTGATCTGTAGAAAAAGTTTTCACAAAAAATGAAAAATGAAAAATTTCTAAAAATAGATTAACTTTGACCTCTGCCCCGCTTTTTTACGAGACATATTTTGTTATAACTTATAGAAGAAAAAAGTTGTCCCCAAATGTATTCTACAATAATATACCTTTGAAACATCTGAACATTAAACGGTTATTGAGATATAGCCATTTTAACATTTTAAAGTATGACGTCATAGCGGCCATCTTGGATTTTGAATCAATTAAAAAATATCAAACTTTAGTCGGGACTATCCCACGATCATTTTAGACAAGTTTGAGCTGAATCCCACTGGTGGAATTTTAGAAGAAGTTTAAAATGTGAAATGGTTTTTAACATAGAATATATAGGGAAATGTTCTCAATGGCGTAATACCTTAACCGGAAGTGCTATCAAGACACCGAAGGTATCAATATCATCGGAATGTCATACTCTATTGATCTGAAGAAAAAGTTTTCACAAATAATGAAAAATGAAAAATTTCTAAAAATAGATTAACTTTGACCTCTGCCCCGCTTTTTTACGAGACATATTTTGTTATAACTTATAGAAGAAAAAAGTTGTCCCCAGATGTATTCTACAATAATATACCTTTGAAACATCTGAACATTAAACGGTTATTGAGATATAGCCATTTTAACATTTTAAAGTATGACGTCATAGCGGCCATCTTGGATTTTGAATCAATTTAAAAATATCAAACTTTAGTCGGGACTATCCAACGATCATTTTAGACAAGTTTGAGCTGAATCCCACTATTGGAATTTGAGAAGAAGTTTAAAATGTGAAACGGTTTTTTATATAGATTATATAGGGGAAAATTACATATGGCGTATACCGGAAACCACATGTGTTACATAAAAACTAAACACATCAAATTCATCAGAATGACATTGTGTATAGATTGGTCAAAACAAATTTCAAAAAAAATTAAAATTAAAAAAAAAAAAAAAAAAAAATTTTTTTTTGATTTTTGACCCAATGGCGAACTTTTTTATTTCAACTCCAAAGTACCTAAATGTGTGACAAAAAAAGTTAGATATGGCTTATGTCTACAATAATATCATTACAGAAACTCTGAACAGCCAACGGTCATTGAAATATGGCTATTTTAAAGTTTTTAACTTATGACGTCATGGCGGCCATCTTGGATTTTGGACCTACTTCGTTATGTTGCTGTCACCCCTTTGACTCATGCCATATACAATGGGCTTAACCGAATTGGCATACCTCTTACCATTTTTGCATAATAGTGTGCCAAAAATGAAATGCAGAAGAAGAATAATAATAATAACTAGAAATTGTTGGCTAACAATTTGATGGGCTTTTCACCTATAATCTATATCATTTCTGTTGGATTTTGAATCAACTTTAAAATTGCACACTTTTGTCGGGACTATCTCAGGATCAATTAATTTAAAATTTGATGGGATGAACAGATTCTTAAAATGGTAAGTATGAGTATTGAACTGCGTTAAGTCAAAGTCGTTAAAAAGGTTTTGTTAAGCCAATAATACCACTACATTTCCTCAGTTTAAGCCCTAATTACGGTTCGTTTAAAGCGCACAAAATGATCAGATAGTGATATATATATTTGCTGAGAAATGTATGTCCCAATTATCAAATGTTAACAGATTTTCAGTATCTTCCGGTCGTAAAAGCACTTGTCCCGACAATGGGAAAATCTCTCCTCCAGTTTCATATGTTCCGACAATCAAATGAGATTTGTTTAAACATGTCCCGATAATCAAATGAGATATTTCTGCTACGATGTCTCGATAATAACGTGTATAGATGTATTACAACGAAAAAAAGAAGAAATTAAAAAAAAAAAAATGCTGCTGAGTGTTCCGCCCAGGAATCGAACCCGGGTCTCTATCGTAATGAACTATAGCCTTACCATTTGAGCCAGAGCGGCTAGTTGTAATGTGCATCCGTTAATTCACTAAGGAAGACCGTATTCTCCACTATTAAGGACTCGCACAACTAAATCAGCCAATCACGGCGTGTTTCATACGTTTGTAGTTCCTACTGAAAATTTGTTCTGGTTAAGTACAGTGATTCTGAGTAATCTAGATAGATAATTGTTGACATATTCTGCATTGAATGAAATCTACAGATATTTAACTTTACAAAAATGTATACTTTTGGTAGATTTTGATATGTGATTGCGGATTGATATGGGGTCAAATGTCAGAGGATGTTCCCGTCCCATTTCATTGGTTTGACATGTAAATTTCCAGTTGTCCGAAGCAGACGCCTGTAGCGAGCTAATATGCCAGTAAACTCCTCATAAAATGCCCCTTGAAGCCTTTGTCATGTACGCATGGAAGTTAATGCTGCTCCTCATTCTGTCGCTCATTAGTGTATTCAAAAAAAGATACAGTGTTGCAAGTTATACATTCCGATGACGTCACAATGTTTACAGTGACCCGCGGGTATGTTTGTACTGGCTGACATGTAGACTTATTTTGTTGTTTTTTTTTAAACGTTTGCGATGACTTTGTTATGTTTAGATTGATGAGATAATATAGTATAATATCAAACAATACCAGATATGAATTTAGTTTCATGAAATACAATAAGTTTCGCATTAGCCATCAACTTTCATTCTATCGGTCCAGCTGTGATCGGCCGTCGTAGCAACGATAGGCCTAAAGATCATATTGCACTGTACAATATAAAACTGTATAAAAAGTTACCAACTAAATGTACGAATATCCTTAGACGTACAATAAGATCTGCTTTATCTATGAAAACTATCTACATACAATTAGTAACCGGAATAACAGTCGATCGGGATGTGTGTATATGCAACTTTTTATTTACTGTTGCCAAGGAGTATAAAGAAAACACAGGAGAGTTCCAAAATTACGGTTTTTTATATAGATTATATAGGGGAAAATGCAAAACGGCGTAATACCTTAACCGGAAGTGGTATCAAGACACCGAAGGTATCAATATCATCGGAATGACATACTCTATTGATCAGTAGAAAAAGTTTTAAAAAATAATGAAAAATGAAAAATTTCTAAAAATAGGTTAACTTTGACCTCTGCTGCGCTGTTTTACGAGACATATTTTGTAATAACTTGTAGGACAAGAAATATTTCCCCAGATGCAATCTACAATTATATACCTTTGAAACATCTGGACATTAAACGGTTATTGAGATATAGCCATTTTAACCTTTTTAAAGTATGATGTCATAGCGGCCATCTTGGATTTTGAATCAATTTAAAAATATCAAACTTTAGTCGGGACTATCCCACGATCATTTTTGACAAGTTTGAGCTGAATCCCACTGTTGGAATTTGAGAAGAAGTTTAAAATGTAAAACGATTCTTAACATAGAATATATAGGGAAATGTTCTCAATAGCGTAATACCTTAACCGGAAGTGCTATCAAGACACCGAAGGTATCAATATCATCGGAATGTCATACTCTATTGATCTGTAGAAATAGTTTTCACAAATAATGAAAAATGAAAAATTTCTAAAAATAGATTAACTTTGACCTCTGCCCCGCTTTTTTGCGAGACATATTTTGTTATAATTTATAGAAGAAAAAAGTTGTCCCCAGATGTAATCTACAATAATATACCTTTGAAACATCTGAACATTACACGGTTATTGAGATATAGCCATTTAAACATTTTAAAGTATGACGTCATAGCGGCCATCTTGGATTTTGAATCAATTTAAAAATATCAAACTTTAGTCGGGACTATCCCACGATCATTTTAGACAAGTTTGAGCTGAATCCCATTAGTGGAATTTGAGAAGAAGTTTAAAATGTGAAATGGTTTTTAACATAGAATATATAGGGAAATGTTCACAATAGCGTAATACCTTAGCCGGAAGTGCTATCAAGACACCGAAGGTATCAATATCATCGGAATGTCATACTCTATTGATCTGTAGAAAAAGTTTTCACAAATAATGAAAAATGAAAAATTTCTAAAAATAGATTAACTTTGACCTCTGCCCCGTTTTTTTACGAGACATATTTTGTTATAACTTATAGAAGAAAAAAGTTGTCCCCAGATGTATTCTACAATAATATACCTTTGAAACATCTGCACATAAAACGGTTATTGAGATATAGCCATTTAAACATTTTAAAGTATGACGTCATAGCGGCCATCTTGGATTTTGAATCAATTTAAAAATATCAAACTTTAGTCGGGACTATCCCACGATCATTTTAGACAAGTTTGAGCTGAATCCCACTGTTGGAATTTGAGAAGAAGTTTAAAATGTGAAACGGTTTTTTATATAGATTATATAGGGGAAAATTACATATGGCGTATACCGGAAACCACATGTGTTACATAAAAACTAAACACATCAAATTCACAAGAATGACATTGTGTATAGATTGGTCAAAACAAATTTAAAAAAAAATTAAAATTAAAAAAAAAAAAAAAAAAAAAATTTTTTTTGATTTTTGACCCAATGGCGAACTTTTTTATTTCAACTCCAAAGTACCTAAATGTGTGACAAAAAAAGTTAGATATGGCTTATGTCTACAATAATATCATTACAGAAACTCTGAACAGCCAACGGTCATTGAAATATGGCTATTTTAAAGTTTTTAAGTTATGACGTCATGGCGGCCATCTTGGATTTTGGACCTACTTCGTTATGTTGCTGTCACCCCTTTGACTCATGGCATATACAATGGGCTTAACCGAATTGGCATACCTCTTACCATTTTTGCATAATAGTGTGCCAAAAATGAAATGCAGAAGAAGAATAATAATAACTAGAAATTGTTGGCTAACAATTTGATGGGCTTTTCACCTATAATCTATATCATTTCTGTTGGATTTTGAATCAACTTTAAAATTGCACACTTTTGTCGGGACTATCTCAGGATCAATAAATTTAAAATTTGATGGGATGAACAGATTCTTAAAATGGTAAGTATGAGTATTGAACTGCGTTAAGTTTGCATTCAAAGGTAATATGAATGCCTGCTGAAAGCTGTTCAATGCAAAATTAAGTGTAAGCATTTGAAAAGCTTTTCAAAGTCGTTGAAAAGGTTTTGTTAAGCCAATAATACCACTACATTTCCTCAGTTTAAGCCCTAATTACGGTTCGTTTAAAGCGCACAAAATGATCAGATAGTGATATATATATTTGCTGAGAAATGTATGTCCCAATTATCAAATGTTAACAGATTTTCAGTATCTTCCGGTCGTAAAAGCACTTGTCCCGACAATGGGAAAATCTCTCCTCCAGTTTCATATGTTCCGACAATCAAATGAGATTTGTTTACACATGTCCCGATAATCAAATGAGATATTTCTGCTACGATGTCTCGATAATAACGTGTATAGATGTATTACAACGAAAAAAAAGAAGAAATTAAAAAAAAAAAACCTGCTGAGTGTTCCGCCCAGGAATCGAACCCGGGTCTCCATCGTAATAAACTATAGCCTTACCATATGAGCCAAAGCGGCTAGTTGTAATGGGCATCCGTTAATTCACTAAGAAAGACCGTATTTTACACTATTAAGGACTCGCACAACTAAATCAGCCTATCACGGCGTGTTTCATACGTTTGTAGTCCCCTAATGAAAATTTGTTCAGGCTAAGTACAGTGATTCTGAGTAATTTAAATAGGTAATTGTTGACATATTCTGCATTGAATGAAATCTATAGATATTTAACTTTACAAAAATGTATACTTTGGGTAGATTTTGATATGTGATTGCGGATTGATATGGGGTCAAATGTCAGAGGATGTTCCCGTCCCATTTCACTGGTTTGACATGTAAATTTCCAGTTGTCCGAAGCAGACGCCTGTAGCGAGCTAATATGCCAGTAAACTCCTCATAAAATGCCCCTTGAAGCCCTTGTCATGTACGCATGGAAGTTAATGCTGCTCCTCATTCTGTCGCTCATTAGTGTATTCAAAAAAAGATACAGTGTTGCAAGTTATACATTCCGATGACGTCACAATGTTTACAGTGACCCGCGGGTATGTTTGTACTGGCTGACATGTAGACTTATTCTGTTGTTTTTTTTTAAACGTTTGCGATGACTTTGTTATGTTTAGATTGATGAGATAATATAGTATAATATCAAACAATACCAGATATGAATTTAGTTTAATGAAATACAATAAGTTTCGCGTTAGCCATCAACTTTCATTCTATTGGTCCAGCTGTGATCGGCCGTCGTAGCAACGATAGGCCTAAAGATCATATTGCACTGTACAATATAAAACTGTATAAAAAGGTACCAACTTGTACGAATATCCTTAGACGTACAATAAGATCTGCTTCATCTATGAAAACTATCTAGATACAATTTGTTACCGGAATAACAGTCGATCGGGATGTGTGTATATGCAACTTATTTAATGTTGCCAAGGAGTATAAAGAAAACACAGGAGAGTTCCAAAATCACGGTTTTTTACATAGATTATATAGGGGAAAATACAAAATGGCGTAATACCTTAACCGGAAGTGGTATCAAGACGCCGAAGGTATCAATATCATCGGAATGACATACACTATTGATCAGTAGAAAAAGTTTTAAAAAATAATGAAAAATGAAAAAAATTCTTAAAATAGATTAACTTTTGCTGCGCTTTTTTACGAGACATATTTTGTAATAACTTGTAGAAGAAGAAACTTTTCCCCACATGTATTCTACAATAATATACCTTTGAAACATCTGAACATTAAACGGTTATTGAGATATAGCCATTTTAACATTTTAAAGTATGACGTCATAGCGGCCATCTTGGATTTTGAATCAATTTAAAAATATCAAACTTTAGTCGGAGACGACTATTTTTGACAAGTTTGAGCTGAATCCCACTGTTGGAATTTGAGAAGAAGTTTAAAATGTAAAACGATTCTTACACAGAATATATAGGGAAATGTTCTCAATGACGTAATACCTTAACCGGAAGTGCTATCAAGACACCGAAGGTATCAATATCATCGGAATGTCATACTCTATTGATCTGAAGAAAAAGTTTTCACAAATAATGAAAAATGAAAAATTTCTAAAAATAGATTAATTTTGACCTCTGCCCCGCTTTTTTACGAGACATATTTTGTTATAACTTATAGAAGAAAAAAGTTGTCCCCAGATGTATTCTACAATAATATACCTTTGAAACATCTGAACATTAAACGGTTATTGAGATATAGCCATTTTAACATTTTAAAGTATGACGTCATAGCGGCCATCTTGGATTTTGAATCAATTTAAAAATATCAAACTTTAGTCGGAACTATCCCACGATCATTTTAAACAAGTTTGAGCTGAATCCCATTAGTGGAATTTGAGAAGAAGTTTAAAATGTGAAATGGTTTTTAACATAGAATATATAGGGAAATGTTCACAATGGCGTAAAACCTTAACCGGAAGTGCTATCAAGACACCGAAGGTATCAATATCATCGGAATGTCATACTCTATTGATCTGTAGAAAAAGTTTTCACAAATAATGAAAAATGAAGAATTTCTAAAAATAGATTAACTTTGACCTCTGCCCCGCTTTTTTACGAGACATATTTTGTTATAACTTATAGAAGAAAAAAGTTGTCCCCAGAAGCAATCTACAATAATATACCTTTGAAACATCTGAACATTAAATGGTTATTGAGATATAGCCATTTTAACATTTTAAAGTATGACGTCATAGCGGCCATCTTGGATTTTGAATCAATTTAAAAATATCAAATTTTAGTCGGGACTATCCCACAATCATTTTTGACAAGTTTGAGCTGAATCCCACTGGTGGAATTTGAGAAGAAGTTTAAAATGTAAAACGATTTTTAACAAAGAATATATAGGGAAATGTTCACAATGGCGTAATACCTTAACCGGAAGTGCCTATCAAGACACCGAAGGTATCAATATCATCGGAATGTCATACTCTATTGATCTGTAGAAAAAGTTTTCACAAATAATGAAAAATGAAAAATTTCTAAAAATAGATTAACTTTGACCTCTGCCCCGCTTTTTTACGAGACATATTTTGTTATAACTTATAGAAGAAAAAAGTTGTCCCCAGATGTATTCTACAATAATATACCTTTGAAACATCTGAACATTAAACGGTTATTGAGATATAGCCATTTAAACATTTTAAAGTATGACGTCATAGCGGCCATCTTGGATTTTGAATCAATTTTAAAATATCAAACTTTAGTCGGGACTATCCCACGATCATTTTTGACAAGTTTGAGCTGAATCCCACTAGTGGAATTTGAGAAGAAGTTTCAAATGTGAAATGGTTTTTTATATAGAATATATAGGGAAAATTTTTAAATGGCGTTTTACCTTAACCGGAAGTGCTATCAAGACACCGAAAGTATCAATATCATCGGAATGTCATACTCTATTGATCTGTAGAAAAAGTTTTCACAAATAATGAAAAATGAAAAAATTCTAAAAATAGATTAACTTTGACCTCTGCCCCGCTTTTTTACGAGACATATTTTGTTATAACTTATAGAAGAAAAAAGTTGTCCCCAGATGTATTCTGCAATAATATACCTTTGAAACATCTGAACATTAAACAGTTATTGAGATATAGCCATTTTAACATTTTAAAGTATGACGTCATAGCGGCCATCTTGGATTTTGAATCAATTTAAAAATATCAAACTTTAGTCGGGACTATCCCACGATCATTTTAGACAAGATTGAGCTGAATCCCACTAGTGGAATTTGAGAAGAAGTTTAAAATGTGAAATGGTTTTTAACATAGAATATATAGGGAAATGTTCACAATGGCGTCATACCTTAACCGGAAGTGCTATCAAGACACCGAAGGTATCAATATCATCGGAATGACATACTCTATTGATCTGTAGAAATTTTTTTAAAAATTAATGAAAAATGAAAAATTTCTAAAAATAGAAAAACTTTGACCCTTGGCGAGCTTTTTCATTTGACCTCTGACCTCAAAACAATGCATTATTAAAAGTTGGCCCCAGATAAGTCCTACAATAATATATCTTTGAAATGATTTTAACTGTTACCGTTTTGGAGCTATGGCCACTTAAGCAAAATGAGATATGACGTCATGGCGGCCATCTTGGATTTTTTGACGTACTTGAAAATGTTGCTGTCACCCCTTTGGCTCATGCCATATACAATGGGCTTAACCGAATTGGCATACCTCTTACCATTTTTGCATAATAGTGTGCCAAAAATGAAATGCAGAAGAATAATAATAATAACTAGAAATTGTTTCTGAACAATTTGACGGGCTTTTCACACCTTTGTCAGATTTTGTCTTTGGTGAAAGGGAGGTAACTCTTACACATTGTAAGAAGTACTTCCCTTTTACCACTGATAGACAGTAAACCATTTTAATACAAAGAATATATAGGGAAATTTTCAAAATGGCTTACTTCCTTAACCGGAAGTGCTATCAAGACACCGAAGGTATCAATATCATCGGAATGACATACTCTATTGATCTGTAGAAAAAAAAAAAAAATAATGAAAAATGAAAAAATTCTAAAAATAGATTAACTTTGACCTGTGCTGCGTTTTTTTACGAGACATATTTCGTAATAACTTGTAGAAGAAGAAACTTTTCCCCAGATGTAATCTACAATAATATACCTTTGAAACATCTGAACATTAAATGGTTATTGAGATATAGCCATTTTAACATTTGAAAGTATGACGTCATAGCGACCATCTTGGATTTTGAATCAATTTTAAAATATCAAACTTTAGTCGGGACTATCCCACAATCATTTTTGACAAGTTTGAGCTGAATCCCACTGTTGGAATTTGAGAAGAAGTTTAAAATGTAAAACGATTCTTAACATAGAATATATAGGGAAATGTTCTCAATGGCGTAATACCTTAACCGGAAGTGCTATCAAGACACCGAAAGTATCAATATCATCGGAATGTCATACTCTATTGATCTGTGGAAAAAGTTTTCACAAATAATGAAAAATAAAAAATTTCTAAAAATAGATTAACTTTGACCTCTGCCCCGCTTTTTTACGAGACATATTTTGTTATAACTTATAGAAGAAAAAAGTTGTCCCCAGATGTATTCTACAATAATATACCTTTGAAACATCTGAACAATAAACGGTTATTGAGATATAGCCATTTTAACATTTGAAAGTATGACGTCATAGCGGCCATCTTGGATTTTGAATCAATTTAAAAATATCAAACTTTAGTCGGGACTATCCCACGATCATTTTAGACAAGTTTGAGCTGAATCCCACTGTTGGAATTTGAGAAGAAGTTTAAAATGTGAAATGGTTTTTTATATAGAATATATAGGGAAATTTTTTAAATGGCGTAATACCTTAACCGGAAGTGCTATCAAGACACCGAAGGTATCAATATCATCGGAATGTCATACTCTATTGATCTGTAGAAAAAGTTTTCACAAATAATGAAAAATAAAAAACTTCTAAAAATAGATTAACTTTGACCTCTGCCCCGCTTTTTTACGAGACATATTTTGTTATAACTTATAGAAGAAAAAAGTTGTCCCCAGATGTAATCTACAATAATATACCTTTGAAACATCTGAACATTAAACAGTTATTGAGATATAGCCATTTTAACATTTTAAAGTATGACGTCATAGCGGCCATCTTGGATTTTGAATCAATTTTAAAATATCAAACTTTAGTCGGGACTATCTCACGATCATTTTAGACAAGTTTGAGCTGAATCCCATTAGTGGAATTTGAGAAGAAGTTTAAAATGTGAAATGGTTTTTAACATAGAATATATAGGGAAATGTTCTCAATGGCGTAATACCTTAACCGGAAGTGCTATCAAGACACCGAAGGTATCAATATCATCGGAATGTCATACTCTATTGATCTGTAGAAAAAGTTTTCACAAATAATGAAAAATGAAAAATTTCTAAAAATAGATTAACTTTGACCTCTGCCCCGC
Organism: Mimachlamys varia; assembly: GCA_947623455.1. Lineage (NCBI taxonomy): Eukaryota > Metazoa > Mollusca > Bivalvia > Pectinida > Pectinidae > Mimachlamys > Mimachlamys varia. The sequence goes on along the minus strand of OX392531.1, from coordinate 2,329,205 downwards.
TTTTTTACGAGACATATTTTGTTATAACTTATAGAAGAAAAAAGTTGTCCCCAGATGTATTCTACAATAATATACCTTTGAAACATCTGAACATTAAATGGTTATTGAGATATAGCTATTTTAACATTTTAAAGTATGACGTCATAGCAGCCATCTTGGATTTTGAATAAATTTAAAAATATCAAACTTTAGTCAGGACTATGCCGCGATCATTTTAGACAAGTTTGAGCTGAATCCCACTGGTGGAATTTGAGAAGAAGTTTAAAATGTGAAACGGTTTTTTATATAGATTATATAGGGGAAAATTCAACATTGCGTAATTCCTAAACCGGAAGTGCTATCAAGACACCGAAGGTATCAATATCATCGGAATGTCATACTATATTGATCTGTAGAAAAAGTTTTCACAAATAATGAAAAATGAAAAAATTCTAAAAATAGATTAACTTTGCACTCTGCCCCGCTTTTTTACGAAACATATTTTGTTATAACTTATAGAAGAAAAAAGTTGTCCCCAGATGTAATCTACAATAATATACCTTTGAAACATCTGAACATTAAACGGTTATTGAGATATGGCCATTTTAACATTTTAAAGTATGACGTCATAGCGGCCATCTTGGATTTTGAATCAATTTTAAAATATCAAACTTTAGTCGGGACTATCCCACGATCATTTTAGACAAGTTTGAGCTGAATCCCACTGTTGGAATTTGAGAAGAAGTTTAAAATGTGAAACGGTTTTTTATATAGATTATATAGGGGAAAATTACATATGGCGTATACCGGAAACCACATGTGTTACATAAAAACTAAACACATCAAATTCATCAGAATGACATTGTGTATAGATTGGTCAAAACAAATTTCAAAAAAAATTAAAATTTAAAAAAAAAAAAAAAAAAATTTTTTTTTGATTTTTGACCCAATGGCGAACTTTTTTATTTCAACTCCAAAGTACCTAAATGTGTGACAAAAAAAGTTAGATATGGCTTATGTCTACAATAATATCATTACAGAAACTCTGAACAGCCAACGGTCATTGAAATATGGCTATTTTAAAGTTTTTAACTTATGACGTCATGGTGGCCATCTTGGATTTTGGACCTACTTCGTTATGTTGCTGTCACCCCTTTGGCTCATGCCAAATACAATGGGCTTAACTTAATTGACATACCTCTTACCATTTTTGAATAATTCGTGTCACAAAATGAAATGCAGAAGAATAATAATAATAATAATAATAATAAACAGAACAGAAACAATAGGACTTTTCACCACAAAGTGAAAAGCCCTAATAATAATAATAATAATAATAATAATAATAATAACTAGAAATTGTTGGCTAACAATTTGACGGGCTTTTCACACCTTTGCCAGATTTTGTCTTTGGTGAAAGGGAGGTAACTCTTACATATTCTAAGAACTACTTCACTTTTACCACTGATAGACAGTAAACCATTTTAATACAAAGAATATATAGGGAAATTTTCAAAATGGCCTACTTCCTTAACCGGAAGTGCTATCAAGACACCGAAGGTATCAATATCATCGGAATGACATACTCTATTAATCTGTAGAAAAATAAAACAAAAATAATGAAAACTGAAAAAAGTCTAAAAATAGATTAACTTTGACCTCTGCTGCACTTTTTTACGAGACATATTTTGTAATAACTTGTAGAAGAAGAAACTTTTCCCCAGATGAAATCTACAATAATATACCTTTGAAACATCTGAACATAAAACGGTTATTGAGATAAAGTTATTTTAACATTTTAAAGTATGACGTCATAGCGGCCATCTTGGATTTTGAATCAATTTTAAAATATCAAACTTTAGTCGGGACTATCCCACGATCATTTTTGACAAGTTTGAGCTGAATCCCACTGTTGGAATTTGAGAAGAAGTTTAAAATGTGAAACCGCTTTTTATATAGATTATATAGGGAAATTTTGAAAATGGCGTAATACCTTAACCGGAAGTGCTATCAAGACACCGAAGATATCAATATCATCGGAATGACATATTCTATTGATATCTGGAAGAATTTTTTTTAAATAGTAAAAAATGAAAAATTTCTAAAAATAGATTAACTTTGACCTCCGCTGCCTTTTTTGTACGAGACATATTTTGCAATAACTTGTAGAACAAGAAATTTTTCCCCAGATGTAATCTACCATAAAGTACCTTTAAAACATCTGGATATTAAATGGTTATTGAGATATAGCTATTTTAACATTTTAAAGTATGACGTCATAGCGGCCATCTTGGATTTTGAATCAATTTAAAAATATCAAACTTTAGTCGGGACTATCCCACGATCATTTTAGATAAGTTTGAGCTGAATCCCATTAGTGGAATTTGAGAAGAAGTTTAAAATGTGAAATGGTTTTCAACATAGAATATATAGGGAAATGTTCACAATGGCGTAATACCTTAACCGGAAGTGCTATCAAGACACCGAAGGTATCAATATCATCGGAATGTCATACTCTATTGATCTATAGAAAAAGTTTTCACAAATAATGAAAAATGAAAAATTTCTAAAAATAGATTAACTTTGACCTCTGCCCCGCTTTTTTACGAGACATATTTTGTTATAACTTATAGAAGAAAAAAGTTGTCCCCAGATGTATTCTACAATAATATACCTTTTAAATATCTGAACATTAAACGGTTATTCAGATATAGCCATTTTAACATTTTAAAGTATGACGTCATAGCGGCCATCTTGGATTTTGAATCAATTTAAAAATATCAAACTTTAGTCGGGACTATCCCACGATCATTTTAGACAAGTTTGAGCTGAATCCCATTAGTGGAATTTGAGAAGAAGTTTAAAATGTAAAATGGTTTTTAACATAGAATATATAGGGAAATGTTCACAATGGCGTAATACCTTAACCGGAAGTGCTATCAAGACACCGAAGGTATCAATATCATTGGAATGACATACTCTATTGATCTGTAGAAATTTTTTTAAAAATTAATGTAAAATGAAAAATTTCTAAAAATAGAAAAACTTTGACCCTTGGCGAGCTTTTTCATTTGACCTCTGACCTCAAAACAATGCATTATTAAAAGTTGGCCCCAGATAAGTCCTACAATAATATATCTTTGAAATGATTTTAACTGTTACCGTTTTGGAGCTATGGCCACTTAAGCAAAATGAGATATGACGTCATGGCGGCCATCTTGGATTTTTTGACGTACTTGAAAATGTTGCTGTCACCCCTTTGACTCATGCCATATACAATGGGCTTAACCGAATTGGCATACCTCTTACCATTTTTGCATAATAGTGTGCCAAAAATGAAATGCAGAAGAATAATAATAATAATAATAACTAGAAATTGTTGGCTAACAATTTGATGGGCTTTTCACCTATAATCTATATCATTTCTGTTGGATTTTGAATCAACTTTAAAATTGCACACTTTTGTCGGGACTATCTCAGGATCAATTAATTTAAAATTTGATGGGATGAACAGATTCTTAAAATGGTAAGTATAAGTATTGAACTACGTTAAGTTTGCATTCAAAGGTAATATGAATGCCCGCTGAAAGCTGTTCAATGCAAAATTAAGTGTAAGCATTTGAAAAGCTTTTCAAAGTCGTTAAAAAGGTTTTGTTAAGCCAATAATACCACTATATTTCCTCAGTTTAAGCCCTAATTACGGTTCGTTTAAAGCGCACAAAATGATCAGATAGTGATATATATATTTGCTGAGAAATGTATGTCCCAATTATCAAATGTTAACAGATTTTCAGTATCTTCCGGTCGTAAAAGCACTTGTCCCGACAATGGGAAAATCTCTCCTCCAGTTTCATATGTTCCGACAATCAAATGAGATTTGTTTAAACATGTCCCGATAATCAAATGAGATATTTCTGCTACGATGTCTCGCTAATAACGTGTATAGATGTATTACAACGATAAAAAGAAGAAATTAAAAAAAAAAAATGCTGCTGAGTGTTCCGCCCAGGAATCGAACCCGGGTCTCTATCGTAATGAACTATAGCCTTACCATTTGAGCCAAAGCGGCTAGTAATACTGCGCATCCGTTAATTCACTAAGAAAGACCGTATTTTACACTATTACGGACTCGCACAACTAAATCAGCCTATCACGGCGTGTTTCATACGTTTGTAGTCCCTACTGAAAATTTGTTCTGGCTAAGTACAGTGATTCTGAGTAATCTAGATAGATAATTGTTGACATATTCTGCATTGAATGAAATCTACAGATATTTAACTTTACAAAAATGTATACTTTTGGTAGATTTTGATATGTGATTGCGGATTGATATGGGGTCAAATGTCAGAGGATGTTCCCGTCCCATTTCACTGGTTTGACATGTAAATTTCCAGTTGTCCGAAGCAGACGCCTGTAGCGAGCTAATATGCCAGTAAACTCCTCATAAAATGCCCCTTGAAGCCCTTGTCATGTACGCATGGAAGTTAATGCTGCTCCTCATTCTGTCGCTCATTAGTGTATTCAAAAAAAGATACAGTGTTGCAAGTTATACATTCCGATGACGTCACAATGTTTACAGTGACCCGCGGGTATGTTTGTACTGGCTGACATGTAGACTTATTTTGTTGTTTTTTTTTTAAACGTTTGCGATGACTTTGTTATGTTTAGATTGATGAGATAATATAGTATAATATCAAACAATACCAGATATGAATTTAGTTTCATGAAATACAATAAGTTTCGCGTTAGCCATCAACTTTCATTCTATCGGTCCAGCTGTGATCGGCCGTCGTAGCAACGATAGGCCTAAAGATCATATTGCAATGCACAATCTGTATAAAAAGGTACCAACTAAATGTACGAATATCCTTAGACGTACAATAAGATCTGCTTTATCTATGAAAACTATCTACATACAATTAGTAACCGGAATAACAGTCGATCGGGATGTGTGTATATGCAACTTTTTATTTACTGTTGCCAAGGAGTATAAAGAAAACACAGGAGAGTTCCAAAATTACGGTTTTTTATATAGATTATATAGGGGAAAATGCAAAACGACGTAATACCTTAACCGGAAGTGATATCAAGACACCGAAGGTATCAATATCATCGGAATGACATACTCTATTGATCAGTAGAAAAAGTTTTCACAAATAGTGAAAAATGAAAAAATTCTAAAAATAGATTAACTTTGACCTCTGCCCCGCTTTTTTACGAGACATATTTTGTTATAACTTATAGAAGAAAAAAGTTGTCCCCAGATGTATTCTACAACAATATACCTTTGAAACATCTGAACATTAAACAGTTATTGAGATATAGCCATTTTAACATTTTAAAGTATGACGTCATAGCAGCCATCTTGGATTTTGAATCAATTTAAAAATATCAAACTTTAGTCAGGACTATGCCGCGATCATTTTAGACAAGTTTGAACTGAATCCCACTGGTGGAATTTGAGAAGAAGTTTAAAATGTGAAACGGTTTTTTATATAGATTATATAGGGGAAAATTCAACATGGCGTAATTCCTAAACCGGAAGTGCTATCAAGACACCGAAGGTATCAATATCATCGGAATGTCATACTCTATTGATCTGTAGAAAAAGTTTTCACAAATAATGAAAAATGAAAAATTTCTAAAAATAGATTAACTTTGACCTCTGCCCCGCTTTTTTACGAGACATATTTTGTTATAACTTATAGAAGAAAAAAGTTGTCCCCAGATGTATTCTACAATAATATTTCTTTGAAACATCTGAACATTAAACAGTTATTGAGATATAGCCATTTTAACATTTTAAAGTATGACGTCATAGCGGCCATCTTGGACTTTGAATCAATTTAAAAATATCAAACTTTAGTCGGGACTATCCCACGATCATTTTAAACAAGTTTGAGCTGAATCCCACTGTTGGAATTTGAGAAGAAGTTTAAAATGTGAAATGGTTTTTTATATAGAATATATAGGGAAATGTTCACAATGGCGTAATACCTTAACCGGAAGTGCTATCAAGACACCGAAGGTATCAATATCATTGGAATGTCATACTCTATTGATCTGTAGAAAAAGTTTTCACAAATAATGAAAAATGAAAAATTTCTAAAAATAGATTAACTTTGACCTCTGCCCCGCTTTTTTACGAGACATATTTTGTTATAACTTATAGAAGAAAAAAGTTGTCCCCAGATGTATTCTACAATAATATACCTTTGAAACATCTGAACATTAAACGGTTATTGAGATATAGCCATTTTAACATTTTAAAGTATGAGGTCATAGCGGCCATCTTGGATTTTGAATCAATTTAAAAATATCAAACTTTAGTCGGGACTTTCCCACGATCATTTTAGACAAGTTTGAGCTGAATCCCACTGTTGGAATTTGAGAAGAAGTTTAAAATGTGAAATGGTTTTTTATATAGATTATATAGGGGAAAATTACATATGGCGTATACCGGAAACCACATGTGTTACATAAAAACTAAACACATCAAATTCATCAGAATGACATTGTGTATAGATTGGTCAAAACAAATTTCAAAAAAAGTTAAAATTAAAAAAAAAAAAAAAAAAAAATTTTTTTTGATTTTTGACCCAATGGCGAACTTTTTTATTTCAACTCCAAAGTACCTAAATGTGTGACAAAAAAAGTTAGATATGGCTTATGTCTACAATAATATCATTACAGAAACTCTGAACAGCCAACGGTCATTGAAATATGGCTATTTTAAAGTTTTTAACTTATGACGTCATGGCGGCCATCTTGGATTTTGGACCTACTTCGTTATGTTGCTGTCACCCCTTTGACTCATGCCATATACAATGGGCTTAACCGAATTGGCATACCTCTTACCATTTTTGCATAATAGTGTGCCAAAAATGAAATGCAGAAGAAGAATAATAATAATAATAATAATAATAATAATAAACAGAACAGAAACAATAGGTCTTTTCACCACATGGTGAAAAGCCCTAATAACTAGAAATTGTTGGCTAACAATTTGATGGGCTTTTCACCTATAATCTATATCATTTCTGTTGGATTTTGAATCAACTTTAAAACTGCACACTTTTGTCGGGACTATCTCAGGATCAATTAATTTAAAATTTGATGGGATGAACAGATTCTTAAAATGGTAAGTATGAGTATTGAACTGCGTTAAGTTTGCATTCAAAGGTAATATGAATGCCCGCTGAAAGCTGTTCAATGCAAAATCAAGTGTAAGCATTTGAAAAGCTTTTCAAAGTCGTTAAAAAGGTTTTGTTAAGCCAATAATACCACTACATTTCCTCAGTTTAAGCCCTAATTACGGTTCGTTTAAAGCGCACAAAATGATCAGATAGTGATATATATATTTGCTGAGAAATGTATGTCCCAATTATCAAATGTTAACAGATTTTCAGTATCTTCCGGTCGTAAAAGCACTTGTCCCGACAATGGGAAAATCTCTCCTCCAGTTTCATATGTTGCGACAATCAAATGAGATTTGTTTAAACATGTCCCGATAATCAAATGAGATATTTCTGCTACGATGTCTCGATAATAACGTGTATAGATGTATTACAACGAAAAAAAAGAAGAAATTAAAAAAAAAAAAATGCTGCTGAGTGTTCCGCCCAGGAATCGAACCCGGGTCTCTATCGTAATGAACTATAGCCTTACCATTTGAGCCAAAGCGGCTAGTTGTAATGGGCATCCGTTAATTCACTAACAAAGACCGTGTTTTACACTATTAAGGACTCGCACAACTAAATCAGCCTATCACGGCGTGTTTCATACGTTTGTAGTCCCCTAATGAAAATTTGTTCCGGCTAAGTACAGTGATTCTGAGTAATTTAAATAGGTAATTGTTGACATATTCTGCATTGAATGAAATCTATAGATATTTAACTTTACAAAAATGTATACTTTTGGTAGATTTTGATATGTGATTGCGGATTGATATGGGGTCAAATGTCAGAGGATGTTCCCGTCCCATTTCACTGGTTTGACATGTAAATTTCCAGTTGTCCGAAGCAGACGCCTGTAGCGAGCTAATATGCCAGTAAACTCCTCATAAAATGCCCCTTGAAGCCCTTGTCATGTACGCATGGAAGTTAATGCTGCTCCTCATTCTGTCGCTCATTAGTGTATTCAAAAAAAGATACAGTGTTGCAAGTTATACATTCCGATGACGTCACAATGTTTACAGTGACCCGCGGGTATGTTTGTACTGGCTGACATGTAGACTTATTTTGTTGTTTTTTTTTTAAACGTTTGCGATGACTTTGTTATGTTTAGATTGATGAGATAATATAGTATAATATCAAACAATACCAGATATGAATTTAGTTTCATGAAATACAATAAGTTTCGCGTTAGCCATCAACTTTCATTCTATCGGTCCAGCTGTGATCGGCCGTCGTAGCAACGATAGGCCTAAAGATCATATTGCACTGTACAATATAAAACTGTATAAAAAGTTACCAACTAAATGTACGAATATCCTTAGACGTACAATAAGATCTGCTTTATCTATGAAAACTATCTACATACAATTAGTAACCGGAATAACAGTCGATCGGGATGTGTGTATATGCAACTTTTTATTTACTGTTGCCAAGGAGTCTAAAGAAAACACAGGAGAGTTCCAAAATTACGGTTTTTTATATAGATTATATAGGGGAAAATGCAAAACGGCGTAATACCTTAACCGGAAGTGGTATCAAGACACCGAAGGTATCAATATCATCGGAATGACATACTCTATTGATCAGTAGAAAAAGTTTTAAAAAATAATGAAAAATGAAAAATTTCTAAAAATAGGTTAACTTTGACCTCTGCTGCGCTGTTTTACGAGACATATTTTGTAATAACTTGTAGAACAAGAAATATTTCCCCAGATGCAATCTACAATTATATACCTTTGAAACATCTGGACATTAAACGGTTATTGAGATATAGCCATTTTAACCTTTTTAAAGTATGACGTCATAGCGGCCATCTTGGATTTTGAATCAATTTAAAAATATCAAACTTTAGTCGGGACTATCCCATGATCATTTTTGACAAGTTTGAGCTGAATCCCACTGTTGGAATTTGAGAAGAAGTTTAAAATGTAAAACGATTCTTAACATAGAATATATAGGGAAATGTTCTCAATGGCGTAATACCTTAACCGGAAGTGCTATCAAGACACCGAAGGTATCAATATCATCGGAATGTCATACTCTATTGATCTGTAGAAAAAGTTTTCACAAATAATGAAAAATGAAAAATTTCTAAAAATAGATTAACTTTGACCTCTGCCCCGCTTTTTTACGAGACATATTTTGTTATAACTTATAGAAGAAAAAAGCTGTCCCCAGATGTATTCTACAATAATATACCTTTGAAACATCTGAACATTAAACAGTTATTGAGATATAGCCATTTTAACATTTTAAAGTATGACGTGATAGCGGCCATCTTGGATTTTGAATCAATTTAAAAATATCAAACTTTAGTCGGGACTATCCCACGATCATTTTAGACAAGTTTGAGCTGAATCCCACAAGTGGAATTTGAGAAGAAGTTTAAAATGTGAAATGGTTTTTAACATAGAATATATAGGGAAATGTTCACAATGGCGTAATACCTTAACCGGAAGTGCTATCAAGACACCGAAGGTATCAATATCATCGGAATGTCATACTCTATTGATCTGTAGAAAAAGTTTTCACAAATAATGAAAAATGAAAAATTTCTAAAAATAGATTAACTTTGACCTCTGCCCCGCTTTTTTACGAGACATATTTTGTTATAACTTATAGAAATAAAAAGTTGTCCCCAGATGCAATCTACAATTATATACCTTTGAAACATCTGGACATTAAACGGTTATTGAGATATAGCCATTTTAACCTTTTTAAAGTATGACGTCATAGCGGCCCTCTTGGATTTTGAATCAATTTAAAAATATCAAACTTTAGTTGGGACTATCCAATGATCATTTTAGACAAGTTTGAGCTGAATCCCACTGTTGGAATTTGAGAAGAAGTTTAAAATGTGAAATGGTTTTTAACATAGAATATATAGGGAAATGTTCACAATGGCGTAATACCTTAACCGGAAGTGCTATCAAGACACCGAAGGTATCAATATCATCGAAATGTCATACTCTATTGATCAGTAGAAAAAGTTTTAAAAAATAATGAAAAATGAAGAAATTTCTAAAAATAGATTAACTTTGACCTCTGCCCCGCTTTTTTACGAGACATATTTTGTTATAACTTATAGAAGAAAAAAGCTGTCCCCAGATGTATTCTACAATAATATACCTTTGAAACATCTGAACATAAAACGGTTATTGAGATATAGCCATTTAAACATTTTAAAGTATGACGTCATAGCGGCCATCTTGGATTTTGAATCAATTTAAAAATATCAAACTTTAGTCGGGACTATCCCACGATCATTTTTGACAAGTTTGAGCTGAATCCCACTGTTGGAATTTGAGAAGAAGTTTAAAATGTGAAACGGTTTTTTATATAGATTATATAGGGGAAAATTACATATGGCGTATACCGGAAACCACATGTGTTACATAAAAACTAAACACATCAAATTCATCAGAATGACATTGTGTATAGATTGGTCAAAACAAATTTGAAAAAAAAATAAAATTTAAAAAAAAAAAAAAAAAAATTTTTTTTTGATTTTTGACCCAATGGCGAACTTTTTTATTTCAACTCCAAAGTACCTAAATGTGTGACAAAAAAAGTTAGATATGGCTTATGTCTACAATAATATCATTACAGAAACTCTGAACAGCCAACGGTCATTGAAATATGGCTATTTTAAAGTTTTTAACTTATGACGTCATGGCGGCCATCTTGGATTTTGGACCTACTTCGTTATGTTGCTGTCACCCCTTTGGCTCATGCCAAATACAATGGGCTTAACTGAATTGACATACCTCTTACCATTTTTGCATAATTCGTGTCACAAAATGAAATGCAGAAGAATAATAATAATAATAATAATAACTAGAAATTGTTGGCTAACAATTTGACGGGCTTTTCACACCTTTGTCAGATTTTGTCTTTGGTGAAAAGGAGGTAACTCTTACATATTCTAAGAACTACTTCCCTTTTACCACTGATAGACAGTAAACCATTTTAATACAAAGAATATATAGGGAAATTTTCAAAATGGCTTACTTCCTTAACCGGAAGTGCTATCAAGACACCGAAGGTATCAATGTCATCGGAATGACATGCTCTATTGATCTGTAGAAAAATAAAACAAAAGTAATGAAAAAATGAAAAAATCTAAAAATAGATGAACTTTGACCTCTGTCACGCTGTTTTACAAGACATATTTTGTGGTAACTTGTAGAAGAAAAAAGTTGTCCCCAAATGGAATCTACAATAATATACCTTTGAAACATCTGAACATTAAATGGTTATTGAGATATAGCTATTTTAACATTTTAAAGAATGACGTCATAGCGGCCATCTTGGATTTTGAATCAATTTAAAAATATCAAACTTTAGTCGGGACTATCTATCGATCATTTTAGACAAGTTTGAGCTGAATCCCACTAGTGGAATTTGAGAAGAAGTTTAAAATGTGAAATTGTTTTTAACATAGAATATATAGGGAAATGTTCACAATGGCGTAATACCTTAACCGGAAGTGCTATCAAGACACCGAAGGTATCAATATCATCGGAATGTCATACTCTATTGATCTGTAGAAAACGTTTTCACAAATAATGAAAAATGAAAAATTTTTAAAAATAGATTAACTTTGACCTCTGCCCCGCTTTTTTACGAGACATATTTTGTTATAACTTATAGAAGAAAAAAGTTGTCCCCAGATGTATTCTACAAAAGTATACCTTTGAAACATCTGAACATTAAACAGTTATTGAGATATAGCCATTTTAACATTTTAAAGTATGACGTCATAGCGGCCATCTTGGATTTTGAATCAATTTTAAAATATTAAACTTTAGTCGGGACTATCCCACGATCATTTTAGACAAGTTTGAGCTGAATCCCATTAGTGGAATTTGAGAAGAAGTTTAAAATGTGAAATGGTTTTTTATATAGAATATATAGGGAAATTTTTTAAACGGCATTTTACCTCAACCGGAAGTGCTATCAAGACACCGAAGGTATCAATATCATCGGAATGTCATACTCTATTGATCTGTAGAAAACGTTTTCACAAATAATGAAAAATGAAAAATTTCTAAAAATAGATTAACTTTGACCTCTGCCCCGCTTTTTTACGAGACATATTTTGTTATAACTTATAGAAGAAAAATGTTGTCCCCAGATGTATTCTACAATAATATACCTTTGAAACATCTGAACATTAAACAGTTATTGAGATATAGCCATTTTAACATTTTAAAGTATGACGTCATAGCAGCCATCTTGGATTTTGAATAAATTTAAAAATATCAAACTTTAGTCAGGACTATGCCGCGATCATTTTTGACAAGTTTGAGCTAAATCCCACTGGTGTAATTTGAGAAGAAGTTTAAAATGTGAAACGGTTTTTTATATAGATTATATAGGGGAAAATTCAACATTGCGTAATTCCTAAACCGGAAGTGCTATCAAGACACCGAAGGTATCAATATCATCGGAATGTCATACTATATTGATCTGTAGAAAAAGTTTTCACAAATAATGAAAAATGAAAAATTTCTAAAAATAGATTAACTTTGACCTCTGCCCCGCTTTTTTACGAGACATATTTTGTTAAAACTTATAGAGGAAAAAAGTTGTCCCCAGATGTATTCTACAATAATATACCTTTGAAACATCTGAACATTAAACAGTTATTGAGATATAGCCATTTTAACATTTTAAAGTATGACGTCATAGCGGCCATCTTGGATTTTGAATCAATTTAAAAATATCAAACTTTAGTTGGGACTATCCCACGATCATTTTAGACAAGTTTGAGCTGAATCCCACTAGTGGAATTTGAGAAGAAGTTTAAAATGTGAAATGGTTTTTTATATAGAATATATAGGGAAATTTTTTAAATGGCGTTTTACCTTAACCGGAAGTGCTATCAAGACACCGAAGGTATCAATATCATTGGAATGTCATACTCTATTGATCTGTAGAAAAAGTTTTCACAAATAATGAAAAATGAAAAATTTCTAAAAATAGATTAACTTTGACCTCTGCCCCGCTTTTTTGCGAGACATATTTTGTTATAACTTATAGATAAAAAAAGTTGTCCCCAGATGTATTCTACAAAAGTATACCTTTGAAACATCTGAACATTAAACGGTTATTGAGATATAGCCATTTAAACATTTTAAAGTATGACGTCATAGCGGCCATCTTGGATTTTGAATCAATTTAAAAATATCAAACTTTAGTCGGAACTATCCCACGATCATTTTAGACAAGTTTGAGCTGAATCCCACTGTTGGAATTTGAGAAGAAGTTTAAAATGTGAAACGGTTTTTTATATAGATTATATAGGGGAAAATTACATATGGCGTATACCGGAAACCACATGTGTTACATAAAAACTAAACACATCAAATTCATCAGAATGACATTGTGTATAGATTGGTCAAAACAAATTTCAAAAAAAATTAAAATTAAAAAAAAAAAAAAAAAAAAAAAATTTTTTGATTTTTGACCCAATGGCGAACTTTTTTATTTCAACTCCAAAGTACCTAAATGTGTGACAAAAAAAGTTAGATATGGCTTATGTCTACAATAATATCATTACAGAAACTCTGAACAGCCAACGGTCATTGAAATATGGCTATTTTAAAGTTTTTTACTAATGACGTCATGGCGGCCATCTTGGATTTTGGACCTACTTCATTATGTTGCTGTCACCCCTTTGGCTCATGCCAAATACAATGGGCTTAACTGAATTGACATACCTCTTACCATTTTTGCATAATTCGTGTCACAAAATGAAATGCAGAAGAATAATAATAATAATAATAATAATAAACAGAACAGAAACAATAGGACTTTTCACCACAAAGTGAAAAGCCCTAATAAACAGAACAGAAACAATAGGTCTTTTCACCACATGGTGAAAAGCCCTAATAATAATAACTAGAAATTGTTGGCTAACAATTTGATGGGCTTTTCACCTATAATCTATATCATTTCTGTTGGATTTTGAATCAACTTTAAAATTGCACACTTTTGTCGGGACTATCTCAGGATCAATTAATTTAAAATTTGATGGGATGAACAGATTCTTAAAATGGTAAGTATGAGTATTGAACTGCGTTAAGTTTGCATTCAAAGGTAATATGAATGCCCGCTGAAAGCTGTTCAATGCAAAATTAAGTTTAAGCATTTGAAAAGCTTTTCAAAGTCGTTAAAAAGGTTTTGTTAAGCCAATAATACCACTACATTTCCTCAGTTTAAGCCCTAATTACGGTTCGTTTAAAGCGCACAAAATGAATATCAGATAGTGATATATATATTTGCTGAGAAATGTATGTCCCAATTATCAAATGTTAACAGATTTTCAGTATCTTCCGGTCGTAAAAGCACTTGTCCCGACAATGGGAAAATCTCTCCTCCAGTTTCATATGTTCCGACAATCAAATGAGATTTGTTTAAACATGTCCCGATAATCAAATGAGATATTTCTGCTACGATGTCTCGATAATAACGTGTATAGATGTATTACAACGAAAAAAAAGAAGAAATTAAAAAAAAAAAAAATGCTGCTGAGTGTTCCGCCCAGGAATCGAACCCGGGTCTCTATCGTAATGAACTATGGCCTTACCATTTGAGCCAAAGCGGCTAGTAATACTGCGCATCCGTTAATTCACTAAGAAAGACCGTATTTTACACTATTAAGGACTCGCACAACTAAATGAGCCAATCACGGCGTGTTTCATACGTTTGTAGTCCCTACTGGAAATTTGTTCTGGCTAAGTACAGTGATTCTGAGTAATCTAGATAGATAATTGTTGACATATTCAGCATTGAATGAAATCTATAGATATTTAACTTTACAAAAATGTATACTTTTGGTAGATTTTGATATGTGATTGCGGATTGATATGGGGTCAAATGTCAGAGGATGTTTCCGTCCCATTTCACTGGTTTGACATGTAAATTTCCAGTTGTCCGAAGCAGACGCCTGTAGCGAGCTAATATGCCAGTAAACTCCTCATAAAATGCCCCTTGAAGCCCTTGTCATGTACGCATGGAAGTTAATGCTGCTCCTCATTCTGTCGCTCATTAGTGTATTCAAAAAAAGATACAGTGTTGCAAGTTATACATTCCGATGACGTCACAATGTTTACAGTGACCGCGGGTAGGTTTGTACTGGCTGACATGTACACTTATTTTGTTTTTTTTTTTTTTAAACGTTTGCGATGACTTTGTTATGTTTAGATTGATGAGATAATATAGTATAATATCAAACAATACCAGATATGAATTTAGTTTCATGAAATACAATAAGTTTCGTGTTAGCCATCAACTTTCCTTCTATCGGTCTAGCTGTGATCGGCCGTCGTAGCAACGATAGGCCTAAAGATCATATTGCACTGTACAATATAAAACTGTATAAAAAGTTACCAACTAAATGTACGAATATCCTTAGACGTACAATAAGATCTGCTTTATCTATGAAAACTATCTACATACAATTAGTAACCGGAATAACAGTCGATCGGGATGTGTGTATATGCAACTTTTTATTTACTGTTGCCAAGGAGTATAAAGAAAACACAGGAGAGTTCCAAAATTACGGTTTTTGATATAGATTATATAGGGGAAAATGCAAAACGGCGTAATACCTTAACCGGAAGTGGTATCAAGACACCGAAGGTATCAATATCATCGGAATGACATACTCTATTGATCAGTAGAAAAAAGTTTTAAAAAATAATGAAAAATGAAAAATTTCTAAAAATAGGTTAACTTTGACCTCTGCTGCGCTGTTTTACGAGACATATTTTGTAATTACTTGTAGAACAAGAAATATTTCCCCAGATGCAATCTACAATTATATACCTTTGAAACATCTGGACATTAAACAGTTATTGAGATATAGCCATTTTAACCTTTTTAAAGTATGACGTCATAGCGGCCATCTTGGATTTTGAATCGATTTAAAAATATCAAACTTTAGTCAGGACTATTCCACGATCATTTTTGACCAGTTTGAGCTGAATCCCACTGTTGGAATTAGAGAAGAAGTTTAAAATGTAAAACGATTTTTAACATAGAATATATAGGGAAATGTTCACAATGGCGTAATTCCTTAACCGGAAGTGCTATCAAGACACCGAAGGTATCAATATCATCGGAATGTCATACTCTATTGATCTGTAGAAAAAGTTTTCACAAAAAATGAAAAATGAAAAATTTCTAAAAATAGATTAACTTTGACCTCTGCCCCGCTTTTTTACGAGACATATTTTGTTATAACTTATAGAAGAAAAAAGTTGTCCCCAAATGTATTCTACAATAATATACCTTTGAAACATCTGAACATTAAACGGTTATTGAGATATAGCCATTTTAACATTTTAAAGTATGACGTCATAGCGGCCATCTTGGATTTTGAATCAATTAAAAAATATCAAACTTTAGTCGGGACTATCCCACGATCATTTTAGACAAGTTTGAGCTGAATCCCACTGGTGGAATTTTAGAAGAAGTTTAAAATGTGAAATGGTTTTTAACATAGAATATATAGGGAAATGTTCTCAATGGCGTAATACCTTAACCGGAAGTGCTATCAAGACACCGAAGGTATCAATATCATCGGAATGTCATACTCTATTGATCTGAAGAAAAAGTTTTCACAAATAATGAAAAATGAAAAATTTCTAAAAATAGATTAACTTTGACCTCTGCCCCGCTTTTTTACGAGACATATTTTGTTATAACTTATAGAAGAAAAAAGTTGTCCCCAGATGTATTCTACAATAATATACCTTTGAAACATCTGAACATTAAACGGTTATTGAGATATAGCCATTTTAACATTTTAAAGTATGACGTCATAGCGGCCATCTTGGATTTTGAATCAATTTAAAAATATCAAACTTTAGTCGGGACTATCCAACGATCATTTTAGACAAGTTTGAGCTGAATCCCACTATTGGAATTTGAGAAGAAGTTTAAAATGTGAAACGGTTTTTTATATAGATTATATAGGGGAAAATTACATATGGCGTATACCGGAAACCACATGTGTTACATAAAAACTAAACACATCAAATTCATCAGAATGACATTGTGTATAGATTGGTCAAAACAAATTTCAAAAAAAATTAAAATTAAAAAAAAAAAAAAAAAAAAATTTTTTTTTGATTTTTGACCCAATGGCGAACTTTTTTATTTCAACTCCAAAGTACCTAAATGTGTGACAAAAAAAGTTAGATATGGCTTATGTCTACAATAATATCATTACAGAAACTCTGAACAGCCAACGGTCATTGAAATATGGCTATTTTAAAGTTTTTAACTTATGACGTCATGGCGGCCATCTTGGATTTTGGACCTACTTCGTTATGTTGCTGTCACCCCTTTGACTCATGCCATATACAATGGGCTTAACCGAATTGGCATACCTCTTACCATTTTTGCATAATAGTGTGCCAAAAATGAAATGCAGAAGAAGAATAATAATAATAACTAGAAATTGTTGGCTAACAATTTGATGGGCTTTTCACCTATAATCTATATCATTTCTGTTGGATTTTGAATCAACTTTAAAATTGCACACTTTTGTCGGGACTATCTCAGGATCAATTAATTTAAAATTTGATGGGATGAACAGATTCTTAAAATGGTAAGTATGAGTATTGAACTGCGTTAAGTCAAAGTCGTTAAAAAGGTTTTGTTAAGCCAATAATACCACTACATTTCCTCAGTTTAAGCCCTAATTACGGTTCGTTTAAAGCGCACAAAATGATCAGATAGTGATATATATATTTGCTGAGAAATGTATGTCCCAATTATCAAATGTTAACAGATTTTCAGTATCTTCCGGTCGTAAAAGCACTTGTCCCGACAATGGGAAAATCTCTCCTCCAGTTTCATATGTTCCGACAATCAAATGAGATTTGTTTAAACATGTCCCGATAATCAAATGAGATATTTCTGCTACGATGTCTCGATAATAACGTGTATAGATGTATTACAACGAAAAAAAGAAGAAATTAAAAAAAAAAAAATGCTGCTGAGTGTTCCGCCCAGGAATCGAACCCGGGTCTCTATCGTAATGAACTATAGCCTTACCATTTGAGCCAGAGCGGCTAGTTGTAATGTGCATCCGTTAATTCACTAAGGAAGACCGTATTCTCCACTATTAAGGACTCGCACAACTAAATCAGCCAATCACGGCGTGTTTCATACGTTTGTAGTCCCTACTGGAAATTTGTTCTGGCTAAGTACAGTGATTCTGAGTAATCTAGATAGATAATTGTTGACATATTCAGCATTGAATGAAATCTATAGATATTTAACTTTACAAAAATGTATACTTTTGGTAGATTTTGATATGTGATTGCGGATTGATATGGGGTCAAATGTCAGAGGATGTTTCCGTCCCATTTCACTGGTTTGACATGTAAATTTCCAGTTGTCCGAAGCAGACGCCTGTAGCGAGCTAATATGCCAGTAAACTCCTCATAAAATGCCCCTTGAAGCCCTTGTCATGTACGCATGGAAGTTAATGCTGCTCCTCATTCTGTCGCTCATTAGTGTATTCAAAAAAAGATACAGTGTTGCAAGTTATACATTCCGATGACGTCACAATGTTTACAGTGACCGCGGGTAGGTTTGTACTGGCTGACATGTACACTTATTTTGTTTTTTTTTTTTTTAAACGTTTGCGATGACTTTGTTATGTTTAGATTGATGAGATAATATAGTATAATATCAAACAATACCAGATATGAATTTAGTTTCATGAAATACAATAAGTTTCGTGTTAGCCATCAACTTTCCTTCTATCGGTCTAGCTGTGATCGGCCGTCGTAGCAACGATAGGCCTAAAGATCATATTGCACTGTACAATATAAAACTGTATAAAAAGTTACCAACTAAATGTACGAATATCCTTAGACGTACAATAAGATCTGCTTTATCTATGAAAACTATCTACATACAATTAGTAACCGGAATAACAGTCGATCGGGATGTGTGTATATGCAACTTTTTATTTACTGTTGCCAAGGAGTATAAAGAAAACACAGGAGAGTTCCAAAATTACGGTTTTTGATATAGATTATATAGGGGAAAATGCAAAACGGCGTAATACCTTAACCGGAAGTGGTATCAAGACACCGAAGGTATCAATATCATCGGAATGACATACTCTATTGATCAGTAGAAAAAAGTTTTAAAAAATAATGAAAAATGAAAAATTTCTAAAAATAGGTTAACTTTGACCTCTGCTGCGCTGTTTTACGAGACATATTTTGTAATTACTTGTAGAACAAGAAATATTTCCCCAGATGCAATCTACAATTATATACCTTTGAAACATCTGGACATTAAACAGTTATTGAGATATAGCCATTTTAACCTTTTTAAAGTATGACGTCATAGCGGCCATCTTGGATTTTGAATCGATTTAAAAATATCAAACTTTAGTCAGGACTATTCCACGATCATTTTTGACCAGTTTGAGCTGAATCCCACTGTTGGAATTAGAGAAGAAGTTTAAAATGTAAAACGATTTTTAACATAGAATATATAGGGAAATGTTCACAATGGCGTAATTCCTTAACCGGAAGTGCTATCAAGACACCGAAGGTATCAATATCATCGGAATGTCATACTCTATTGATCTGTAGAAAAAGTTTTCACAAAAAATGAAAAATGAAAAATTTCTAAAAATAGATTAACTTTGACCTCTGCCCCGCTTTTTTACGAGACATATTTTGTTATAACTTATAGAAGAAAAAAGTTGTCCCCAAATGTATTCTACAATAATATACCTTTGAAACATCTGAACATTAAACGGTTATTGAGATATAGCCATTTTAACATTTTAAAGTATGACGTCATAGCGGCCATCTTGGATTTTGAATCAATTAAAAAATATCAAACTTTAGTCGGGACTATCCCACGATCATTTTAGACAAGTTTGAGCTGAATCCCACTGGTGGAATTTTAGAAGAAGTTTAAAATGTGAAATGGTTTTTAACATAGAATATATAGGGAAATGTTCTCAATGGCGTAATACCTTAACCGGAAGTGCTATCAAGACACCGAAGGTATCAATATCATCGGAATGTCATACTCTATTGATCTGAAGAAAAAGTTTTCACAAATAATGAAAAATGAAAAATTTCTAAAAATAGATTAACTTTGACCTCTGCCCCGCTTTTTTACGAGACATATTTTGTTATAACTTATAGAAGAAAAAAGTTGTCCCCAGATGTATTCTACAATAATATACCTTTGAAACATCTGAACATTAAACGGTTATTGAGATATAGCCATTTTAACATTTTAAAGTATGACGTCATAGCGGCCATCTTGGATTTTGAATCAATTTAAAAATATCAAACTTTAGTCGGGACTATCCAACGATCATTTTAGACAAGTTTGAGCTGAATCCCACTATTGGAATTTGAGAAGAAGTTTAAAATGTGAAACGGTTTTTTATATAGATTATATAGGGGAAAATTACATATGGCGTATACCGGAAACCACATGTGTTACATAAAAACTAAACACATCAAATTCATCAGAATGACATTGTGTATAGATTGGTCAAAACAAATTTCAAAAAAAATTAAAATTAAAAAAAAAAAAAAAAAAAAATTTTTTTTTGATTTTTGACCCAATGGCGAACTTTTTTATTTCAACTCCAAAGTACCTAAATGTGTGACAAAAAAAGTTAGATATGGCTTATGTCTACAATAATATCATTACAGAAACTCTGAACAGCCAACGGTCATTGAAATATGGCTATTTTAAAGTTTTTAACTTATGACGTCATGGCGGCCATCTTGGATTTTGGACCTACTTCGTTATGTTGCTGTCACCCCTTTGACTCATGCCATATACAATGGGCTTAACCGAATTGGCATACCTCTTACCATTTTTGCATAATAGTGTGCCAAAAATGAAATGCAGAAGAAGAATAATAATAATAACTAGAAATTGTTGGCTAACAATTTGATGGGCTTTTCACCTATAATCTATATCATTTCTGTTGGATTTTGAATCAACTTTAAAATTGCACACTTTTGTCGGGACTATCTCAGGATCAATTAATTTAAAATTTGATGGGATGAACAGATTCTTAAAATGGTAAGTATGAGTATTGAACTGCGTTAAGTCAAAGTCGTTAAAAAGGTTTTGTTAAGCCAATAATACCACTACATTTCCTCAGTTTAAGCCCTAATTACGGTTCGTTTAAAGCGCACAAAATGATCAGATAGTGATATATATATTTGCTGAGAAATGTATGTCCCAATTATCAAATGTTAACAGATTTTCAGTATCTTCCGGTCGTAAAAGCACTTGTCCCGACAATGGGAAAATCTCTCCTCCAGTTTCATATGTTCCGACAATCAAATGAGATTTGTTTAAACATGTCCCGATAATCAAATGAGATATTTCTGCTACGATGTCTCGATAATAACGTGTATAGATGTATTACAACGAAAAAAAGAAGAAATTAAAAAAAAAAAAATGCTGCTGAGTGTTCCGCCCAGGAATCGAACCCGGGTCTCTATCGTAATGAACTATAGCCTTACCATTTGAGCCAGAGCGGCTAGTTGTAATGTGCATCCGTTAATTCACTAAGGAAGACCGTATTCTCCACTATTAAGGACTCGCACAACTAAATCAGCCAATCACGGCGTGTTTCATACGTTTGTAGTCCCTACTGGAAATTTGTTCTGGCTAAGTACAGTGATTCTGAGTAATCTAGATAGATAATTGTTGACATATTCAGCATTGAATGAAATCTATAGATATTTAACTTTACAAAAATGTATACTTTTGGTAGATTTTGATATGTGATTGCGGATTGATATGGGGTCAAATGTCAGAGGATGTTTCCGTCCCATTTCACTGGTTTGACATGTAAATTTCCAGTTGTCCGAAGCAGACGCCTGTAGCGAGCTAATATGCCAGTAAACTCCTCATAAAATGCCCCTTGAAGCCCTTGTCATGTACGCATGGAAGTTAATGCTGCTCCTCATTCTGTCGCTCATTAGTGTATTCAAAAAAAGATAC
Organism: Mimachlamys varia; assembly: GCA_947623455.1. Classification (NCBI taxonomy): domain Eukaryota; kingdom Metazoa; phylum Mollusca; class Bivalvia; order Pectinida; family Pectinidae; genus Mimachlamys; species Mimachlamys varia. The sequence goes on along the minus strand of OX392531.1, from coordinate 2,307,015 downwards.
AGTGTTGCAAGTTATACATTCCGATGACGTCACAATGTTTACAGTGACCGCGGGTAGGTTTGTACTGGCTGACATGTACACTTATTTTGTTTTTTTTTTTTTTAAACGTTTGCGATGACTTTGTTATGTTTAGATTGATGAGATAATATAGTATAATATCAAACAATACCAGATATGAATTTAGTTTCATGAAATACAATAAGTTTCGTGTTAGCCATCAACTTTCCTTCTATCGGTCTAGCTGTGATCGGCCGTCGTAGCAACGATAGGCCTAAAGATCATATTGCACTGTACAATATAAAACTGTATAAAAAGTTACCAACTAAATGTACGAATATCCTTAGACGTACAATAAGATCTGCTTTATCTATGAAAACTATCTACATACAATTAGTAACCGGAATAACAGTCGATCGGGATGTGTGTATATGCAACTTTTTATTTACTGTTGCCAAGGAGTATAAAGAAAACACAGGAGAGTTCCAAAATTACGGTTTTTGATATAGATTATATAGGGGAAAATGCAAAACGGCGTAATACCTTAACCGGAAGTGGTATCAAGACACCGAAGGTATCAATATCATCGGAATGACATACTCTATTGATCAGTAGAAAAAAGTTTTAAAAAATAATGAAAAATGAAAAATTTCTAAAAATAGGTTAACTTTGACCTCTGCTGCGCTGTTTTACGAGACATATTTTGTAATTACTTGTAGAACAAGAAATATTTCCCCAGATGCAATCTACAATTATATACCTTTGAAACATCTGGACATTAAACAGTTATTGAGATATAGCCATTTTAACCTTTTTAAAGTATGACGTCATAGCGGCCATCTTGGATTTTGAATCGATTTAAAAATATCAAACTTTAGTCAGGACTATTCCACGATCATTTTTGACCAGTTTGAGCTGAATCCCACTGTTGGAATTAGAGAAGAAGTTTAAAATGTAAAACGATTTTTAACATAGAATATATAGGGAAATGTTCACAATGGCGTAATTCCTTAACCGGAAGTGCTATCAAGACACCGAAGGTATCAATATCATCGGAATGTCATACTCTATTGATCTGTAGAAAAAGTTTTCACAAAAAATGAAAAATGAAAAATTTCTAAAAATAGATTAACTTTGACCTCTGCCCCGCTTTTTTACGAGACATATTTTGTTATAACTTATAGAAGAAAAAAGTTGTCCCCAAATGTATTCTACAATAATATACCTTTGAAACATCTGAACATTAAACGGTTATTGAGATATAGCCATTTTAACATTTTAAAGTATGACGTCATAGCGGCCATCTTGGATTTTGAATCAATTAAAAAATATCAAACTTTAGTCGGGACTATCCCACGATCATTTTAGACAAGTTTGAGCTGAATCCCACTGGTGGAATTTTAGAAGAAGTTTAAAATGTGAAATGGTTTTTAACATAGAATATATAGGGAAATGTTCTCAATGGCGTAATACCTTAACCGGAAGTGCTATCAAGACACCGAAGGTATCAATATCATCGGAATGTCATACTCTATTGATCTGAAGAAAAAGTTTTCACAAATAATGAAAAATGAAAAATTTCTAAAAATAGATTAACTTTGACCTCTGCCCCGCTTTTTTACGAGACATATTTTGTTATAACTTATAGAAGAAAAAAGTTGTCCCCAGATGTATTCTACAATAATATACCTTTGAAACATCTGAACATTAAACGGTTATTGAGATATAGCCATTTTAACATTTTAAAGTATGACGTCATAGCGGCCATCTTGGATTTTGAATCAATTTAAAAATATCAAACTTTAGTCGGGACTATCCAACGATCATTTTAGACAAGTTTGAGCTGAATCCCACTATTGGAATTTGAGAAGAAGTTTAAAATGTGAAACGGTTTTTTATATAGATTATATAGGGGAAAATTACATATGGCGTATACCGGAAACCACATGTGTTACATAAAAACTAAACACATCAAATTCATCAGAATGACATTGTGTATAGATTGGTCAAAACAAATTTCAAAAAAAATTAAAATTAAAAAAAAAAAAAAAAAAAAATTTTTTTTTGATTTTTGACCCAATGGCGAACTTTTTTATTTCAACTCCAAAGTACCTAAATGTGTGACAAAAAAAGTTAGATATGGCTTATGTCTACAATAATATCATTACAGAAACTCTGAACAGCCAACGGTCATTGAAATATGGCTATTTTAAAGTTTTTAACTTATGACGTCATGGCGGCCATCTTGGATTTTGGACCTACTTCGTTATGTTGCTGTCACCCCTTTGACTCATGCCATATACAATGGGCTTAACCGAATTGGCATACCTCTTACCATTTTTGCATAATAGTGTGCCAAAAATGAAATGCAGAAGAAGAATAATAATAATAACTAGAAATTGTTGGCTAACAATTTGATGGGCTTTTCACCTATAATCTATATCATTTCTGTTGGATTTTGAATCAACTTTAAAATTGCACACTTTTGTCGGGACTATCTCAGGATCAATTAATTTAAAATTTGATGGGATGAACAGATTCTTAAAATGGTAAGTATGAGTATTGAACTGCGTTAAGTCAAAGTCGTTAAAAAGGTTTTGTTAAGCCAATAATACCACTACATTTCCTCAGTTTAAGCCCTAATTACGGTTCGTTTAAAGCGCACAAAATGATCAGATAGTGATATATATATTTGCTGAGAAATGTATGTCCCAATTATCAAATGTTAACAGATTTTCAGTATCTTCCGGTCGTAAAAGCACTTGTCCCGACAATGGGAAAATCTCTCCTCCAGTTTCATATGTTCCGACAATCAAATGAGATTTGTTTAAACATGTCCCGATAATCAAATGAGATATTTCTGCTACGATGTCTCGATAATAACGTGTATAGATGTATTACAACGAAAAAAAGAAGAAATTAAAAAAAAAAAAATGCTGCTGAGTGTTCCGCCCAGGAATCGAACCCGGGTCTCTATCGTAATGAACTATAGCCTTACCATTTGAGCCAGAGCGGCTAGTTGTAATGTGCATCCGTTAATTCACTAAGGAAGACCGTATTCTCCACTATTAAGGACTCGCACAACTAAATGAGCCAATCACGGCGTGTTTCATACGTTTGTAGTCCCTACTGGAAATTTGTTCTGGCTAAGTACAGTGATTCTGAGTAATCTAGATAGATAATTGTTGACATATTCAGCATTGAATGAAATCTATAGATATTTAACTTTACAAAAATGTATACTTTTGGTAGATTTTGATATGTGATTGCGGATTGATATGGGGTCAAATGTCAGAGGATGTTTCCGTCCCATTTCACTGGTTTGACATGTAAATTTCCAGTTGTCCGAAGCAGACGCCTGTAGCGAGCTAATATGCCAGTAAACTCCTCATAAAATGCCCCTTGAAGCCCTTGTCATGTACGCATGGAAGTTAATGCTGCTCCTCATTCTGTCGCTCATTAGTGTATTCAAAAAAAGATACAGTGTTGCAAGTTATACATTCCGATGACGTCACAATGTTTACAGTGACCGCGGGTAGGTTTGTACTGGCTGACATGTACACTTATTTTGTTTTTTTTTTTTTTAAACGTTTGCGATGACTTTGTTATGTTTAGATTGATGAGATAATATAGTATAATATCAAACAATACCAGATATGAATTTAGTTTCATGAAATACAATAAGTTTCGTGTTAGCCATCAACTTTCCTTCTATCGGTCTAGCTGTGATCGGCCGTCGTAGCAACGATAGGCCTAAAGATCATATTGCACTGTACAATATAAAACTGTATAAAAAGTTACCAACTAAATGTACGAATATCCTTAGACGTACAATAAGATCTGCTTTATCTATGAAAACTATCTACATACAATTAGTAACCGGAATAACAGTCGATCGGGATGTGTGTATATGCAACTTTTTATTTACTGTTGCCAAGGAGTATAAAGAAAACACAGGAGAGTTCCAAAATTACGGTTTTTGATATAGATTATATAGGGGAAAATGCAAAACGGCGTAATACCTTAACCGGAAGTGGTATCAAGACACCGAAGGTATCAATATCATCGGAATGACATACTCTATTGATCAGTAGAAAAAAGTTTTAAAAAATAATGAAAAATGAAAAATTTCTAAAAATAGGTTAACTTTGACCTCTGCTGCGCTGTTTTACGAGACATATTTTGTAATTACTTGTAGAACAAGAAATATTTCCCCAGATGCAATCTACAATTATATACCTTTGAAACATCTGGACATTAAACAGTTATTGAGATATAGCCATTTTAACCTTTTTAAAGTATGACGTCATAGCGGCCATCTTGGATTTTGAATCGATTTAAAAATATCAAACTTTAGTCAGGACTATTCCACGATCATTTTTGACCAGTTTGAGCTGAATCCCACTGTTGGAATTAGAGAAGAAGTTTAAAATGTAAAACGATTTTTAACATAGAATATATAGGGAAATGTTCACAATGGCGTAATTCCTTAACCGGAAGTGCTATCAAGACACCGAAGGTATCAATATCATCGGAATGTCATACTCTATTGATCTGTAGAAAAAGTTTTCACAAAAAATGAAAAATGAAAAATTTCTAAAAATAGATTAACTTTGACCTCTGCCCCGCTTTTTTACGAGACATATTTTGTTATAACTTATAGAAGAAAAAAGTTGTCCCCAAATGTATTCTACAATAATATACCTTTGAAACATCTGAACATTAAACGGTTATTGAGATATAGCCATTTTAACATTTTAAAGTATGACGTCATAGCGGCCATCTTGGATTTTGAATCAATTAAAAAATATCAAACTTTAGTCGGGACTATCCCACGATCATTTTAGACAAGTTTGAGCTGAATCCCACTGGTGGAATTTTAGAAGAAGTTTAAAATGTGAAATGGTTTTTAACATAGAATATATAGGGAAATGTTCTCAATGGCGTAATACCTTAACCGGAAGTGCTATCAAGACACCGAAGGTATCAATATCATCGGAATGTCATACTCTATTGATCTGAAGAAAAAGTTTTCACAAATAATGAAAAATGAAAAATTTCTAAAAATAGATTAACTTTGACCTCTGCCCCGCTTTTTTACGAGACATATTTTGTTATAACTTATAGAAGAAAAAAGTTGTCCCCAGATGTATTCTACAATAATATACCTTTGAAACATCTGAACATTAAACGGTTATTGAGATATAGCCATTTTAACATTTTAAAGTATGACGTCATAGCGGCCATCTTGGATTTTGAATCAATTTAAAAATATCAAACTTTAGTCGGGACTATCCAACGATCATTTTAGACAAGTTTGAGCTGAATCCCACTATTGGAATTTGAGAAGAAGTTTAAAATGTGAAACGGTTTTTTATATAGATTATATAGGGGAAAATTACATATGGCGTATACCGGAAACCACATGTGTTACATAAAAACTAAACACATCAAATTCATCAGAATGACATTGTGTATAGATTGGTCAAAACAAATTTCAAAAAAAATTAAAATTAAAAAAAAAAAAAAAAAAAAATTTTTTTTTGATTTTTGACCCAATGGCGAACTTTTTTATTTCAACTCCAAAGTACCTAAATGTGTGACAAAAAAAGTTAGATATGGCTTATGTCTACAATAATATCATTACAGAAACTCTGAACAGCCAACGGTCATTGAAATATGGCTATTTTAAAGTTTTTAACTTATGACGTCATGGCGGCCATCTTGGATTTTGGACCTACTTCGTTATGTTGCTGTCACCCCTTTGACTCATGCCATATACAATGGGCTTAACCGAATTGGCATACCTCTTACCATTTTTGCATAATAGTGTGCCAAAAATGAAATGCAGAAGAAGAATAATAATAATAACTAGAAATTGTTGGCTAACAATTTGATGGGCTTTTCACCTATAATCTATATCATTTCTGTTGGATTTTGAATCAACTTTAAAATTGCACACTTTTGTCGGGACTATCTCAGGATCAATTAATTTAAAATTTGATGGGATGAACAGATTCTTAAAATGGTAAGTATGAGTATTGAACTGCGTTAAGTCAAAGTCGTTAAAAAGGTTTTGTTAAGCCAATAATACCACTACATTTCCTCAGTTTAAGCCCTAATTACGGTTCGTTTAAAGCGCACAAAATGATCAGATAGTGATATATATATTTGCTGAGAAATGTATGTCCCAATTATCAAATGTTAACAGATTTTCAGTATCTTCCGGTCGTAAAAGCACTTGTCCCGACAATGGGAAAATCTCTCCTCCAGTTTCATATGTTCCGACAATCAAATGAGATTTGTTTAAACATGTCCCGATAATCAAATGAGATATTTCTGCTACGATGTCTCGATAATAACGTGTATAGATGTATTACAACGAAAAAAAGAAGAAATTAAAAAAAAAAAAATGCTGCTGAGTGTTCCGCCCAGGAATCGAACCCGGGTCTCTATCGTAATGAACTATAGCCTTACCATTTGAGCCAGAGCGGCTAGTTGTAATGTGCATCCGTTAATTCACTAAGGAAGACCGTATTCTCCACTATTAAGGACTCGCACAACTAAATCAGCCAATCACGGCGTGTTTCATACGTTTGTAGTTCCTACTGGAAATTTGTTCTGGTTAAGTACAGTGATTCTGAGTAATCTAGATAGATAATTGTTGACATATTCTGCATTGAATGAAATCTACAGATATTTAACTTTACAAAAATGTATACTTTTGGTAGATTTTGATATGTGATTGCGGATTGATATGGGGTCAAATGTCAGAGGATGTTTCCGTCCCATTTCACTGGTTTGACATGTAAATTTCCAGTTGTCCGAAGCAGACGCCTGTAGCGAGCTAATATGCCAGTAAACTCCTCATAAAATGCCCCTTGAAGCCCTTGTCATGTACGCATGGAAGTTAATGCTGCTCCTCATTCTGTCGCTCATTAGTGTATTCAAAAAAAGATACAGTGTTGCAAGTTATACATTCCGATGACGTCACAATGTTTACAGTGACCGCGGGTAGGTTTGTACTGGCTGACATGTACACTTATTTTGTTTTTTTTTTTTTTAAACGTTTGCGATGACTTTGTTATGTTTAGATTGATGAGATAATATAGTATAATATCAAACAATACCAGATATGAATTTAGTTTCATGAAATACAATAAGTTTCGTGTTAGCCATCAACTTTCCTTCTATCGGTCTAGCTGTGATCGGCCGTCGTAGCAACGATAGGCCTAAAGATCATATTGCACTGTACAATATAAAACTGTATAAAAAGTTACCAACTAAATGTACGAATATCCTTAGACGTACAATAAGATCTGCTTTATCTATGAAAACTATCTACATACAATTAGTAACCGGAATAACAGTCGATCGGGATGTGTGTATATGCAACTTTTTATTTACTGTTGCCAAGGAGTATAAAGAAAACACAGGAGAGTTCCAAAATTACGGTTTTTGATATAGATTATATAGGGGAAAATGCAAAACGGCGTAATACCTTAACCGGAAGTGGTATCAAGACACCGAAGGTATCAATATCATCGGAATGACATACTCTATTGATCAGTAGAAAAAAGTTTTAAAAAATAATGAAAAATGAAAAATTTCTAAAAATAGGTTAACTTTGACCTCTGCTGCGCTGTTTTACGAGACATATTTTGTAATTACTTGTAGAACAAGAAATATTTCCCCAGATGCAATCTACAATTATATACCTTTGAAACATCTGGACATTAAACAGTTATTGAGATATAGCCATTTTAACCTTTTTAAAGTATGACGTCATAGCGGCCATCTTGGATTTTGAATCGATTTAAAAATATCAAACTTTAGTCAGGACTATTCCACGATCATTTTTGACCAGTTTGAGCTGAATCCCACTGTTGGAATTAGAGAAGAAGTTTAAAATGTAAAACGATTTTTAACATAGAATATATAGGGAAATGTTCACAATGGCGTAATTCCTTAACCGGAAGTGCTATCAAGACACCGAAGGTATCAATATCATCGGAATGTCATACTCTATTGATCTGTAGAAAAAGTTTTCACAAAAAATGAAAAATGAAAAATTTCTAAAAATAGATTAACTTTGACCTCTGCCCCGCTTTTTTACGAGACATATTTTGTTATAACTTATAGAAGAAAAAAGTTGTCCCCAAATGTATTCTACAATAATATACCTTTGAAACATCTGAACATTAAACGGTTATTGAGATATAGCCATTTTAACATTTTAAAGTATGACGTCATAGCGGCCATCTTGGATTTTGAATCAATTAAAAAATATCAAACTTTAGTCGGGACTATCCCACGATCATTTTAGACAAGTTTGAGCTGAATCCCACTGGTGGAATTTTAGAAGAAGTTTAAAATGTGAAATGGTTTTTAACATAGAATATATAGGGAAATGTTCTCAATGGCGTAATACCTTAACCGGAAGTGCTATCAAGACACCGAAGGTATCAATATCATCGGAATGTCATACTCTATTGATCTGAAGAAAAAGTTTTCACAAATAATGAAAAATGAAAAATTTCTAAAAATAGATTAACTTTGACCTCTGCCCCGCTTTTTTACGAGACATATTTTGTTATAACTTATAGAAGAAAAAAGTTGTCCCCAGATGTATTCTACAATAATATACCTTTGAAACATCTGAACATTAAACGGTTATTGAGATATAGCCATTTTAACATTTTAAAGTATGACGTCATAGCGGCCATCTTGGATTTTGAATCAATTTAAAAATATCAAACTTTAGTCGGGACTATCCAACGATCATTTTAGACAAGTTTGAGCTGAATCCCACTATTGGAATTTGAGAAGAAGTTTAAAATGTGAAACGGTTTTTTATATAGATTATATAGGGGAAAATTACATATGGCGTATACCGGAAACCACATGTGTTACATAAAAACTAAACACATCAAATTCATCAGAATGACATTGTGTATAGATTGGTCAAAACAAATTTCAAAAAAAATTAAAATTAAAAAAAAAAAAAAAAAAAAATTTTTTTTTGATTTTTGACCCAATGGCGAACTTTTTTATTTCAACTCCAAAGTACCTAAATGTGTGACAAAAAAAGTTAGATATGGCTTATGTCTACAATAATATCATTACAGAAACTCTGAACAGCCAACGGTCATTGAAATATGGCTATTTTAAAGTTTTTAACTTATGACGTCATGGCGGCCATCTTGGATTTTGGACCTACTTCGTTATGTTGCTGTCACCCCTTTGACTCATGCCATATACAATGGGCTTAACCGAATTGGCATACCTCTTACCATTTTTGCATAATAGTGTGCCAAAAATGAAATGCAGAAGAAGAATAATAATAATAACTAGAAATTGTTGGCTAACAATTTGATGGGCTTTTCACCTATAATCTATATCATTTCTGTTGGATTTTGAATCAACTTTAAAATTGCACACTTTTGTCGGGACTATCTCAGGATCAATTAATTTAAAATTTGATGGGATGAACAGATTCTTAAAATGGTAAGTATGAGTATTGAACTGCGTTAAGTCAAAGTCGTTAAAAAGGTTTTGTTAAGCCAATAATACCACTACATTTCCTCAGTTTAAGCCCTAATTACGGTTCGTTTAAAGCGCACAAAATGATCAGATAGTGATATATATATTTGCTGAGAAATGTATGTCCCAATTATCAAATGTTAACAGATTTTCAGTATCTTCCGGTCGTAAAAGCACTTGTCCCGACAATGGGAAAATCTCTCCTCCAGTTTCATATGTTCCGACAATCAAATGAGATTTGTTTAAACATGTCCCGATAATCAAATGAGATATTTCTGCTACGATGTCTCGATAATAACGTGTATAGATGTATTACAACGAAAAAAAGAAGAAATTAAAAAAAAAAAAATGCTGCTGAGTGTTCCGCCCAGGAATCGAACCCGGGTCTCTATCGTAATGAACTATAGCCTTACCATTTGAGCCAGAGCGGCTAGTTGTAATGTGCATCCGTTAATTCACTAAGGAAGACCGTATTCTCCACTATTAAGGACTCGCACAACTAAATCAGCCAATCACGGCGTGTTTCATACGTTTGTAGTTCCTACTGGAAATTTGTTCTGGTTAAGTACAGTGATTCTGAGTAATCTAGATAGATAATTGTTGACATATTCTGCATTGAATGAAATCTACAGATATTTAACTTTACAAAAATGTATACTTTTGGTAGATTTTGATATGTGATTGCGGATTGATATGGGGTCAAATGTCAGAGGATGTTTCCGTCCCATTTCACTGGTTTGACATGTAAATTTCCAGTTGTCCGAAGCAGACGCCTGTAGCGAGCTAATATGCCAGTAAACTCCTCATAAAATGCCCCTTGAAGCCCTTGTCATGTACGCATGGAAGTTAATGCTGCTCCTCATTCTGTCGCTCATTAGTGTATTCAAAAAAAGATACAGTGTTGCAAGTTATACATTCCGATGACGTCACAATGTTTACAGTGACCGCGGGTAGGTTTGTACTGGCTGACATGTACACTTATTTTGTTTTTTTTTTTTTTAAACGTTTGCGATGACTTTGTTATGTTTAGATTGATGAGATAATATAGTATAATATCAAACAATACCAGATATGAATTTAGTTTCATGAAATACAATAAGTTTCGTGTTAGCCATCAACTTTCCTTCTATCGGTCTAGCTGTGATCGGCCGTCGTAGCAACGATAGGCCTAAAGATCATATTGCACTGTACAATATAAAACTGTATAAAAAGTTACCAACTAAATGTACGAATATCCTTAGACGTACAATAAGATCTGCTTTATCTATGAAAACTATCTACATACAATTAGTAACCGGAATAACAGTCGATCGGGATGTGTGTATATGCAACTTTTTATTTACTGTTGCCAAGGAGTATAAAGAAAACACAGGAGAGTTCCAAAATTACGGTTTTTGATATAGATTATATAGGGGAAAATGCAAAACGGCGTAATACCTTAACCGGAAGTGGTATCAAGACACCGAAGGTATCAATATCATCGGAATGACATACTCTATTGATCAGTAGAAAAAAGTTTTAAAAAATAATGAAAAATGAAAAATTTCTAAAAATAGGTTAACTTTGACCTCTGCTGCGCTGTTTTACGAGACATATTTTGTAATTACTTGTAGAACAAGAAATATTTCCCCAGATGCAATCTACAATTATATACCTTTGAAACATCTGGACATTAAACAGTTATTGAGATATAGCCATTTTAACCTTTTTAAAGTATGACGTCATAGCGGCCATCTTGGATTTTGAATCGATTTAAAAATATCAAACTTTAGTCAGGACTATTCCACGATCATTTTTGACCAGTTTGAGCTGAATCCCACTGTTGGAATTAGAGAAGAAGTTTAAAATGTAAAACGATTTTTAACATAGAATATATAGGGAAATGTTCACAATGGCGTAATTCCTTAACCGGAAGTGCTATCAAGACACCGAAGGTATCAATATCATCGGAATGTCATACTCTATTGATCTGTAGAAAAAGTTTTCACAAAAAATGAAAAATGAAAAATTTCTAAAAATAGATTAACTTTGACCTCTGCCCCGCTTTTTTACGAGACATATTTTGTTATAACTTATAGAAGAAAAAAGTTGTCCCCAAATGTATTCTACAATAATATACCTTTGAAACATCTGAACATTAAACGGTTATTGAGATATAGCCATTTTAACATTTTAAAGTATGACGTCATAGCGGCCATCTTGGATTTTGAATCAATTAAAAAATATCAAACTTTAGTCGGGACTATCCCACGATCATTTTAGACAAGTTTGAGCTGAATCCCACTGGTGGAATTTTAGAAGAAGTTTAAAATGTGAAATGGTTTTTAACATAGAATATATAGGGAAATGTTCTCAATGGCGTAATACCTTAACCGGAAGTGCTATCAAGACACCGAAGGTATCAATATCATCGGAATGTCATACTCTATTGATCTGAAGAAAAAGTTTTCACAAATAATGAAAAATGAAAAATTTCTAAAAATAGATTAACTTTGACCTCTGCCCCGCTTTTTTACGAGACATATTTTGTTATAACTTATAGAAGAAAAAAGTTGTCCCCAGATGTATTCTACAATAATATACCTTTGAAACATCTGAACATTAAACGGTTATTGAGATATAGCCATTTTAACATTTTAAAGTATGACGTCATAGCGGCCATCTTGGATTTTGAATCAATTTAAAAATATCAAACTTTAGTCGGGACTATCCAACGATCATTTTAGACAAGTTTGAGCTGAATCCCACTATTGGAATTTGAGAAGAAGTTTAAAATGTGAAACGGTTTTTTATATAGATTATATAGGGGAAAATTACATATGGCGTATACCGGAAACCACATGTGTTACATAAAAACTAAACACATCAAATTCATCAGAATGACATTGTGTATAGATTGGTCAAAACAAATTTCAAAAAAAATTAAAATTAAAAAAAAAAAAAAAAAAAAATTTTTTTTTGATTTTTGACCCAATGGCGAACTTTTTTATTTCAACTCCAAAGTACCTAAATGTGTGACAAAAAAAGTTAGATATGGCTTATGTCTACAATAATATCATTACAGAAACTCTGAACAGCCAACGGTCATTGAAATATGGCTATTTTAAAGTTTTTAACTTATGACGTCATGGCGGCCATCTTGGATTTTGGACCTACTTCGTTATGTTGCTGTCACCCCTTTGACTCATGCCATATACAATGGGCTTAACCGAATTGGCATACCTCTTACCATTTTTGCATAATAGTGTGCCAAAAATGAAATGCAGAAGAAGAATAATAATAATAACTAGAAATTGTTGGCTAACAATTTGATGGGCTTTTCACCTATAATCTATATCATTTCTGTTGGATTTTGAATCAACTTTAAAATTGCACACTTTTGTCGGGACTATCTCAGGATCAATTAATTTAAAATTTGATGGGATGAACAGATTCTTAAAATGGTAAGTATGAGTATTGAACTGCGTTAAGTCAAAGTCGTTAAAAAGGTTTTGTTAAGCCAATAATACCACTACATTTCCTCAGTTTAAGCCCTAATTACGGTTCGTTTAAAGCGCACAAAATGATCAGATAGTGATATATATATTTGCTGAGAAATGTATGTCCCAATTATCAAATGTTAACAGATTTTCAGTATCTTCCGGTCGTAAAAGCACTTGTCCCGACAATGGGAAAATCTCTCCTCCAGTTTCATATGTTCCGACAATCAAATGAGATTTGTTTAAACATGTCCCGATAATCAAATGAGATATTTCTGCTACGATGTCTCGATAATAACGTGTATAGATGTATTACAACGAAAAAAAGAAGAAATTAAAAAAAAAAAAATGCTGCTGAGTGTTCCGCCCAGGAATCGAACCCGGGTCTCTATCGTAATGAACTATAGCCTTACCATTTGAGCCAGAGCGGCTAGTTGTAATGTGCATCCGTTAATTCACTAAGGAAGACCGTATTCTCCACTATTAAGGACTCGCACAACTAAATGAGCCAATCACGGCGTGTTTCATACGTTTGTAGTCCCTACTGGAAATTTGTTCTGGCTAAGTACAGTGATTCTGAGTAATCTAGATAGATAATTGTTGACATATTCAGCATTGAATGAAATCTATAGATATTTAACTTTACAAAAATGTATACTTTTGGTAGATTTTGATATGTGATTGCGGATTGATATGGGGTCAAATGTCAGAGGATGTTTCCGTCCCATTTCACTGGTTTGACATGTAAATTTCCAGTTGTCCGAAGCAGACGCCTGTAGCGAGCTAATATGCCAGTAAACTCCTCATAAAATGCCCCTTGAAGCCCTTGTCATGTACGCATGGAAGTTAATGCTGCTCCTCATTCTGTCGCTCATTAGTGTATTCAAAAAAAGATACAGTGTTGCAAGTTATACATTCCGATGACGTCACAATGTTTACAGTGACCGCGGGTAGGTTTGTACTGGCTGACATGTACACTTATTTTGTTTTTTTTTTTTTTAAACGTTTGCGATGACTTTGTTATGTTTAGATTGATGAGATAATATAGTATAATATCAAACAATACCAGATATGAATTTAGTTTCATGAAATACAATAAGTTTCGTGTTAGCCATCAACTTTCCTTCTATCGGTCTAGCTGTGATCGGCCGTCGTAGCAACGATAGGCCTAAAGATCATATTGCACTGTACAATATAAAACTGTATAAAAAGTTACCAACTAAATGTACGAATATCCTTAGACGTACAATAAGATCTGCTTTATCTATGAAAACTATCTACATACAATTAGTAACCGGAATAACAGTCGATCGGGATGTGTGTATATGCAACTTTTTATTTACTGTTGCCAAGGAGTATAAAGAAAACACAGGAGAGTTCCAAAATTACGGTTTTTGATATAGATTATATAGGGGAAAATGCAAAACGGCGTAATACCTTAACCGGAAGTGGTATCAAGACACCGAAGGTATCAATATCATCGGAATGACATACTCTATTGATCAGTAGAAAAAAGTTTTAAAAAATAATGAAAAATGAAAAATTTCTAAAAATAGGTTAACTTTGACCTCTGCTGCGCTGTTTTACGAGACATATTTTGTAATTACTTGTAGAACAAGAAATATTTCCCCAGATGCAATCTACAATTATATACCTTTGAAACATCTGGACATTAAACAGTTATTGAGATATAGCCATTTTAACCTTTTTAAAGTATGACGTCATAGCGGCCATCTTGGATTTTGAATCGATTTAAAAATATCAAACTTTAGTCAGGACTATTCCACGATCATTTTTGACCAGTTTGAGCTGAATCCCACTGTTGGAATTAGAGAAGAAGTTTAAAATGTAAAACGATTTTTAACATAGAATATATAGGGAAATGTTCACAATGGCGTAATTCCTTAACCGGAAGTGCTATCAAGACACCGAAGGTATCAATATCATCGGAATGTCATACTCTATTGATCTGTAGAAAAAGTTTTCACAAAAAATGAAAAATGAAAAATTTCTAAAAATAGATTAACTTTGACCTCTGCCCCGCTTTTTTACGAGACATATTTTGTTATAACTTATAGAAGAAAAAAGTTGTCCCCAAATGTATTCTACAATAATATACCTTTGAAACATCTGAACATTAAACGGTTATTGAGATATAGCCATTTTAACATTTTAAAGTATGACGTCATAGCGGCCATCTTGGATTTTGAATCAATTAAAAAATATCAAACTTTAGTCGGGACTATCCCACGATCATTTTAGACAAGTTTGAGCTGAATCCCACTGGTGGAATTTTAGAAGAAGTTTAAAATGTGAAATGGTTTTTAACATAGAATATATAGGGAAATGTTCTCAATGGCGTAATACCTTAACCGGAAGTGCTATCAAGACACCGAAGGTATCAATATCATCGGAATGTCATACTCTATTGATCTGAAGAAAAAGTTTTCACAAATAATGAAAAATGAAAAATTTCTAAAAATAGATTAACTTTGACCTCTGCCCCGCTTTTTTACGAGACATATTTTGTTATAACTTATAGAAGAAAAAAGTTGTCCCCAGATGTATTCTACAATAATATACCTTTGAAACATCTGAACATTAAACGGTTATTGAGATATAGCCATTTTAACATTTTAAAGTATGACGTCATAGCGGCCATCTTGGATTTTGAATCAATTTAAAAATATCAAACTTTAGTCGGGACTATCCAACGATCATTTTAGACAAGTTTGAGCTGAATCCCACTATTGGAATTTGAGAAGAAGTTTAAAATGTGAAACGGTTTTTTATATAGATTATATAGGGGAAAATTACATATGGCGTATACCGGAAACCACATGTGTTACATAAAAACTAAACACATCAAATTCATCAGAATGACATTGTGTATAGATTGGTCAAAACAAATTTCAAAAAAAATTAAAATTAAAAAAAAAAAAAAAAAAAAATTTTTTTTTGATTTTTGACCCAATGGCGAACTTTTTTATTTCAACTCCAAAGTACCTAAATGTGTGACAAAAAAAGTTAGATATGGCTTATGTCTACAATAATATCATTACAGAAACTCTGAACAGCCAACGGTCATTGAAATATGGCTATTTTAAAGTTTTTAACTTATGACGTCATGGCGGCCATCTTGGATTTTGGACCTACTTCGTTATGTTGCTGTCACCCCTTTGACTCATGCCATATACAATGGGCTTAACCGAATTGGCATACCTCTTACCATTTTTGCATAATAGTGTGCCAAAAATGAAATGCAGAAGAAGAATAATAATAATAACTAGAAATTGTTGGCTAACAATTTGATGGGCTTTTCACCTATAATCTATATCATTTCTGTTGGATTTTGAATCAACTTTAAAATTGCACACTTTTGTCGGGACTATCTCAGGATCAATTAATTTAAAATTTGATGGGATGAACAGATTCTTAAAATGGTAAGTATGAGTATTGAACTGCGTTAAGTCAAAGTCGTTAAAAAGGTTTTGTTAAGCCAATAATACCACTACATTTCCTCAGTTTAAGCCCTAATTACGGTTCGTTTAAAGCGCACAAAATGATCAGATAGTGATATATATATTTGCTGAGAAATGTATGTCCCAATTATCAAATGTTAACAGATTTTCAGTATCTTCCGGTCGTAAAAGCACTTGTCCCGACAATGGGAAAATCTCTCCTCCAGTTTCATATGTTCCGACAATCAAATGAGATTTGTTTAAACATGTCCCGATAATCAAATGAGATATTTCTGCTACGATGTCTCGATAATAACGTGTATAGATGTATTACAACGAAAAAAAGAAGAAATTAAAAAAAAAAAAATGCTGCTGAGTGTTCCGCCCAGGAATCGAACCCGGGTCTCTATCGTAATGAACTATAGCCTTACCATTTGAGCCAGAGCGGCTAGTTGTAATGTGCATCCGTTAATTCACTAAGGAAGACCGTATTCTCCACTATTAAGGACTCGCACAACTAAATCAGCCAATCACGGCGTGTTTCATACGTTTGTAGTTCCTACTGGAAATTTGTTCTGGTTAAGTACAGTGATTCTGAGTAATCTAGATAGATAATTGTTGACATATTCTGCATTGAATGAAATCTACAGATATTTAACTTTACAAAAATGTATACTTTTGGTAGATTTTGATATGTGATTGCGGATTGATATGGGGTCAAATGTCAGAGGATGTTTCCGTCCCATTTCACTGGTTTGACATGTAAATTTCCAGTTGTCCGAAGCAGACGCCTGTAGCGAGCTAATATGCCAGTAAACTCCTCATAAAATGCCCCTTGAAGCCCTTGTCATGTACGCATGGAAGTTAATGCTGCTCCTCATTCTGTCGCTCATTAGTGTATTCAAAAAAAGATACAGTGTTGCAAGTTATACATTCCGATGACGTCACAATGTTTACAGTGACCGCGGGTAGGTTTGTACTGGCTGACATGTACACTTATTTTGTTTTTTTTTTTTTTAAACGTTTGCGATGACTTTGTTATGTTTAGATTGATGAGATAATATAGTATAATATCAAACAATACCAGATATGAATTTAGTTTCATGAAATACAATAAGTTTCGTGTTAGCCATCAACTTTCCTTCTATCGGTCTAGCTGTGATCGGCCGTCGTAGCAACGATAGGCCTAAAGATCATATTGCACTGTACAATATAAAACTGTATAAAAAGTTACCAACTAAATGTACGAATATCCTTAGACGTACAATAAGATCTGCTTTATCTATGAAAACTATCTACATACAATTAGTAACCGGAATAACAGTCGATCGGGATGTGTGTATATGCAACTTTTTATTTACTGTTGCCAAGGAGTATAAAGAAAACACAGGAGAGTTCCAAAATTACGGTTTTTGATATAGATTATATAGGGGAAAATGCAAAACGGCGTAATACCTTAACCGGAAGTGGTATCAAGACACCGAAGGTATCAATATCATCGGAATGACATACTCTATTGATCAGTAGAAAAAAGTTTTAAAAAATAATGAAAAATGAAAAATTTCTAAAAATAGGTTAACTTTGACCTCTGCTGCGCTGTTTTACGAGACATATTTTGTAATTACTTGTAGAACAAGAAATATTTCCCCAGATGCAATCTACAATTATATACCTTTGAAACATCTGGACATTAAACAGTTATTGAGATATAGCCATTTTAACCTTTTTAAAGTATGACGTCATAGCGGCCATCTTGGATTTTGAATCGATTTAAAAATATCAAACTTTAGTCAGGACTATTCCACGATCATTTTTGACCAGTTTGAGCTGAATCCCACTGTTGGAATTAGAGAAGAAGTTTAAAATGTAAAACGATTTTTAACATAGAATATATAGGGAAATGTTCACAATGGCGTAATTCCTTAACCGGAAGTGCTATCAAGACACCGAAGGTATCAATATCATCGGAATGTCATACTCTATTGATCTGTAGAAAAAGTTTTCACAAAAAATGAAAAATGAAAAATTTCTAAAAATAGATTAACTTTGACCTCTGCCCCGCTTTTTTACGAGACATATTTTGTTATAACTTATAGAAGAAAAAAGTTGTCCCCAAATGTATTCTACAATAATATACCTTTGAAACATCTGAACATTAAACGGTTATTGAGATATAGCCATTTTAACATTTTAAAGTATGACGTCATAGCGGCCATCTTGGATTTTGAATCAATTAAAAAATATCAAACTTTAGTCGGGACTATCCCACGATCATTTTAGACAAGTTTGAGCTGAATCCCACTGGTGGAATTTTAGAAGAAGTTTAAAATGTGAAATGGTTTTTAACATAGAATATATAGGGAAATGTTCTCAATGGCGTAATACCTTAACCGGAAGTGCTATCAAGACACCGAAGGTATCAATATCATCGGAATGTCATACTCTATTGATCTGAAGAAAAAGTTTTCACAAATAATGAAAAATGAAAAATTTCTAAAAATAGATTAACTTTGACCTCTGCCCCGCTTTTTTACGAGACATATTTTGTTATAACTTATAGAAGAAAAAAGTTGTCCCCAGATGTATTCTACAATAATATACCTTTGAAACATCTGAACATTAAACGGTTATTGAGATATAGCCATTTTAACATTTTAAAGTATGACGTCATAGCGGCCATCTTGGATTTTGAATCAATTTAAAAATATCAAACTTTAGTCGGGACTATCCAACGATCATTTTAGACAAGTTTGAGCTGAATCCCACTATTGGAATTTGAGAAGAAGTTTAAAATGTGAAACGGTTTTTTATATAGATTATATAGGGGAAAATTACATATGGCGTATACCGGAAACCACATGTGTTACATAAAAACTAAACACATCAAATTCATCAGAATGACATTGTGTATAGATTGGTCAAAACAAATTTCAAAAAAAATTAAAATTAAAAAAAAAAAAAAAAAAAAATTTTTTTTTGATTTTTGACCCAATGGCGAACTTTTTTATTTCAACTCCAAAGTACCTAAATGTGTGACAAAAAAAGTTAGATATGGCTTATGTCTACAATAATATCATTACAGAAACTCTGAACAGCCAACGGTCATTGAAATATGGCTATTTTAAAGTTTTTAACTTATGACGTCATGGCGGCCATCTTGGATTTTGGACCTACTTCGTTATGTTGCTGTCACCCCTTTGACTCATGCCATATACAATGGGCTTAACCGAATTGGCATACCTCTTACCATTTTTGCATAATAGTGTGCCAAAAATGAAATGCAGAAGAAGAATAATAATAATAACTAGAAATTGTTGGCTAACAATTTGATGGGCTTTTCACCTATAATCTATATCATTTCTGTTGGATTTTGAATCAACTTTAAAATTGCACACTTTTGTCGGGACTATCTCAGGATCAATTAATTTAAAATTTGATGGGATGAACAGATTCTTAAAATGGTAAGTATGAGTATTGAACTGCGTTAAGTCAAAGTCGTTAAAAAGGTTTTGTTAAGCCAATAATACCACTACATTTCCTCAGTTTAAGCCCTAATTACGGTTCGTTTAAAGCGCACAAAATGATCAGATAGTGATATATATATTTGCTGAGAAATGTATGTCCCAATTATCAAATGTTAACAGATTTTCAGTATCTTCCGGTCGTAAAAGCACTTGTCCCGACAATGGGAAAATCTCTCCTCCAGTTTCATATGTTCCGACAATCAAATGAGATTTGTTTAAACATGTCCCGATAATCAAATGAGATATTTCTGCTACGATGTCTCGATAATAACGTGTATAGATGTATTACAACGAAAAAAAGAAGAAATTAAAAAAAAAAAAATGCTGCTGAGTGTTCCGCCCAGGAATCGAACCCGGGTCTCTATCGTAATGAACTATAGCCTTACCATTTGAGCCAGAGCGGCTAGTTGTAATGTGCATCCGTTAATTCACTAAGGAAGACCGTATTCTCCACTATTAAGGACTCGCACAACTAAATCAGCCAATCACGGCGTGTTTCATACGTTTGTAGTTCCTACTGGAAATTTGTTCTGGTTAAGTACAGTGATTCTGAGTAATCTAGATAGATAATTGTTGACATATTCTGCATTGAATGAAATCTACAGATATTTAACTTTACAAAAATGTATACTTTTGGTAGATTTTGATATGTGATTGCGGATTGATATGGGGTCAAATGTCAGAGGATGTTTCCGTCCCATTTCACTGGTTTGACATGTAAATTTCCAGTTGTCCGAAGCAGACGCCTGTAGCGAGCTAATATGCCAGTAAACTCCTCATAAAATGCCCCTTGAAGCCCTTGTCATGTACGCATGGAAGTTAATGCTGCTCCTCATTCTGTCGCTCATTAGTGTATTCAAAAAAAGATACAGTGTTGCAAGTTATACATTCCGATGACGTCACAATGTTTACAGTGACCGCGGGTAGGTTTGTACTGGCTGACATGTACACTTATTTTGTTTTTTTTTTTTTTAAACGTTTGCGATGACTTTGTTATGTTTAGATTGATGAGATAATATAGTATAATATCAAACAATACCAGATATGAATTTAGTTTCATGAAATACAATAAGTTTCGTGTTAGCCATCAACTTTCCTTCTATCGGTCTAGCTGTGATCGGCCGTCGTAGCAACGATAGGCCTAAAGATCATATTGCACTGTACAATATAAAACTGTATAAAAAGTTACCAACTAAATGTACGAATATCCTTAGACGTACAATAAGATCTGCTTTATCTATGAAAACTATCTACATACAATTAGTAACCGGAATAACAGTCGATCGGGATGTGTGTATATGCAACTTTTTATTTACTGTTGCCAAGGAGTATAAAGAAAACACAGGAGAGTTCCAAAATTACGGTTTTTGATATAGATTATATAGGGGAAAATGCAAAACGGCGTAATACCTTAACCGGAAGTGGTATCAAGACACCGAAGGTATCAATATCATCGGAATGACATACTCTATTGATCAGTAGAAAAAAGTTTTAAAAAATAATGAAAAATGAAAAATTTCTAAAAATAGGTTAACTTTGACCTCTGCTGCGCTGTTTTACGAGACATATTTTGTAATTACTTGTAGAACAAGAAATATTTCCCCAGATGCAATCTACAATTATATACCTTTGAAACATCTGGACATTAAACAGTTATTGAGATATAGCCATTTTAACCTTTTTAAAGTATGACGTCATAGCGGCCATCTTGGATTTTGAATCGATTTAAAAATATCAAACTTTAGTCAGGACTATTCCACGATCATTTTTGACCAGTTTGAGCTGAATCCCACTGTTGGAATTAGAGAAGAAGTTTAAAATGTAAAACGATTTTTAACATAGAATATATAGGGAAATGTTCACAATGGCGTAATTCCTTAACCGGAAGTGCTATCAAGACACCGAAGGTATCAATATCATCGGAATGTCATACTCTATTGATCTGTAGAAAAAGTTTTCACAAAAAATGAAAAATGAAAAATTTCTAAAAATAGATTAACTTTGACCTCTGCCCCGCTTTTTTACGAGACATATTTTGTTATAACTTATAGAAGAAAAAAGTTGTCCCCAAATGTATTCTACAATAATATACCTTTGAAACATCTGAACATTAAACGGTTATTGAGATATAGCCATTTTAACATTTTAAAGTATGACGTCATAGCGGCCATCTTGGATTTTGAATCAATTAAAAAATATCAAACTTTAGTCGGGACTATCCCACGATCATTTTAGACAAGTTTGAGCTGAATCCCACTGGTGGAATTTTAGAAGAAGTTTAAAATGTGAAATGGTTTTTAACATAGAATATATAGGGAAATGTTCTCAATGGCGTAATACCTTAACCGGAAGTGCTATCAAGACACCGAAGGTATCAATATCATCGGAATGTCATACTCTATTGATCTGAAGAAAAAGTTTTCACAAATAATGAAAAATGAAAAATTTCTAAAAATAGATTAACTTTGACCTCTGCCCCGCTTTTTTACGAGACATATTTTGTTATAACTTATAGAAGAAAAAAGTTGTCCCCAGATGTATTCTACAATAATATACCTTTGAAACATCTGAACATTAAACGGTTATTGAGATATAGCCATTTTAACATTTTAAAGTATGACGTCATAGCGGCCATCTTGGATTTTGAATCAATTTAAAAATATCAAACTTTAGTCGGGACTATCCAACGATCATTTTAGACAAGTTTGAGCTGAATCCCACTATTGGAATTTGAGAAGAAGTTTAAAATGTGAAACGGTTTTTTATATAGATTATATAGGGGAAAATTACATATGGCGTATACCGGAAACCACATGTGTTACATAAAAACTAAACACATCAAATTCATCAGAATGACATTGTGTATAGATTGGTCAAAACAAATTTCAAAAAAAATTAAAATTAAAAAAAAAAAAAAAAAAAAATTTTTTTTTGATTTTTGACCCAATGGCGAACTTTTTTATTTCAACTCCAAAGTACCTAAATGTGTGACAAAAAAAGTTAGATATGGCTTATGTCTACAATAATATCATTACAGAAACTCTGAACAGCCAACGGTCATTGAAATATGGCTATTTTAAAGTTTTTAACTTATGACGTCATGGCGGCCATCTTGGATTTTGGACCTACTTCGTTATGTTGCTGTCACCCCTTTGACTCATGCCATATACAATGGGCTTAACCGAATTGGCATACCTCTTACCATTTTTGCATAATAGTGTGCCAAAAATGAAATGCAGAAGAAGAATAATAATAACTAGAAATTGTTTCTGAACAATTTGACGGGCTTTTCACACCTTTGCCAGATTTTGTCTTTGGTGAAAGGGAGGTAACTCTTACATATTGTAAGAACTACTCACTTTTACCACTGATAGACAGTAAACCATTTTAATACAAAGAATATATAGGGAAATTTTCAAAATGGCCTACTTCCTTAACCTGAAGTACTATCAAGACACCGAAGGTATCAATATCATCGGAATGTCATACTCTATTGATCTGTAGAAAAATAAAACAAAAATAATGAAAAATGAAAAAAAGTCTAAAAATAGATTAACTTTGACCTCTTCTTCGCTTTTTACGAGACATATTTTGTAATAACTTGTAGAAGAAGAAACTTTTCCCCAGATGTATTCTACAATAATATACCTTTGAAACATCTGAACATTAAACGGTTATTGAGATATAGCCATTTTAACATTTTAAAGTATGACGTCATAGCGGCCATCTTGGATTTTGAATCAATTTTAAAATATCAAACTTTAGTTGGGACTATCCCACGATCATTTTAGACAAGTTTGAGCTGAATCCCACTGGTGGAATTTGAGAAGAAGTTTAAAATGTGAAATGGTTTTTAACATAGAATATATAGGGAAATGTTCACAATGGCGTAATACCTTAACCGGAAGTGCTATCAAGACACCGAAGGTATCAATATCATCGGAATGTCATACTCTATTGATCTGTAGAAAAAGTTTTCACAAATAATGAAAAATGAAAAATTTCTAAAAATAGATTAACTTTGACCTCTGCCCCGCTTTTTTACGAGACATATTTTGTTATAACTTATAGAAGAAAAAAGTTGTCCCCAGATGTTTTCTACAATAATATACCTTTGAAACATCTGCACATAAAACGGTTATTGAGATATAGCCATTTAAACATTTTAAAGTATGACGTCATAGCGGCCATCTTGGATTTTGAATCAATTTAAAAATATCAAACTTTAGTCGGGACTATCCCACGATCATTTTAGACAAGTTTGAGCTGAATCCCACTGTTGGAATTTGAGAAGAAGTTTAAAATGTGAAACGGTTTTTTATATAGATTATATAGGGGAAAATTACATATGGCGTATACCGGAAACCACATGTGTTACATAAAAACTAAACACATCAAATTCATCAGAATGACATTGTGTATAGATTGGTCAAAACAAATTTCCAAAAAAATTAAAATTAAAAAAAAAAAAAAAAAAAAATTTTTTTTTGATTTTTGACCCAATGGCGAACTTTTTTATTTCAACTCCAAAGTACCTAAATGTGTGAAAAAAAAGTTAGATATGGCTTATGTCTACAATAATATCATTACAGAAACTCTGAACAGCCAACGGTCATTGAAATATGGCTATTTTAAAGTTTTTAACTTATGACGTCATGGCGGCCATCTTGGATTTTGGACCTACTTCGTTATGTTGCTGTCACCCCTTTGACTCATGCCATATACAATGGGCTTAACCGAAATGGCATACCTCTTACCATTTTTGCATAATAGTGTGCCAAAAATGAAATGCAGAAGAAGAATAATAATAATAATAACTAGAAATTGTTGGCTAACAATTTGATGGGCTTTTCACCTATAATCTATATCATTTCTGTTGGATTTTGAATCAACTTTAAAATTACACACTTTTGTCGGGACTATCTCAGGATCAATTAATTTAAAATTTGATGGGATGAACAGATTCTTAAAATGGTAAGTATGAGTATTGAACTGCGTTAAGTTTGCATTCAAAGGTAATATGAATGCCCGCTGAAAGCTGTTCAATGCAAAATTAAGTGTAAGCATTTGAAAAGCTTTTCAAAGTCGTTAAAAAGGTTTTGTTAAGCCAATAATACCACTACATTTCCTCAGTTTAAGCCCTAATTACGGTTCGTTTAAAGCGCACAAAATGATCAGATAGTGATATATATATTTGCTGAGAAATGTATGTCCCAATTATCAAATGTTAACAGATTTTCAGTATCTTCCGGTCGTAAAAGCACTTGTCCCGACAATGGGAAAATCTCTCCTCCAGTTTCATATGTTCCGACAATCAAATGAGATTTGTTTAAACATGTCCCTATAATCAAATGAGATATTTCTGCTACGATGTCTCGATAATAACGTGTATAGATGTATTACAACGAAAAAAAAGAAGAAATTAAAAAAAAAAAAAACCTGCTGAGTGTTCCGCCGGGAATCGAACCCGGGTCTCCATCGTAATAAACTATAGCCTTACCATTTGAGCCAAAGCGGCTAGTAATACTGCGCATCCGTTAATTCACTAAGAAAGACCGTATTTTACACTATTAAGGACTCGCACAACTAAATGAGCCAATCACGGCGTGTTTCATCCCACGTTTGTAGTCCCTACTGAAAATTTGTTCTGGCTAAGTACAGTGATTCTGAGTAATCTAGATAGATAATTGTTGACATATTCTGCATTGAATGAAATCTATAGATATTTAACTTTACAAAAATGTATACTTTTGGTAGATTTTGATGTGTGATGGCGGATTGATATGGGGTCAAAAGTCAGAGGGTGTTCCCGTACCATTTCACTGGTTTGACATGTAAATTTCCAGTTGTCCGAAGCAGACGCCTGTAGCGAGCTAATATGCCAGTAAACTCCTCATAAAATGCCCCTTGAAGCCCTTGTCATGTACGCATGGAAGTTAATGCTGCTCCTCATTCTGTCGCTCATTAGTGTATTCAAAAAAAGATGCAGTGTTGCAAGTTATACATTCCGATGACGTCACAATGTTTACAGTGACCCGCGGGTATGTTTGTACTGGCTGACATGTAGACTTATTTTGTTGTTTTTTTTTAAACGTTTGCGATGACTTTGTTATGTTTAGATTGATGAGATAATATAGTATAATATCAAACAATACCAGATATGAATTTAGTTTCATGAAATACAATAAGTGTCGCGTTAGCCATCAACTTTCATTCTATCGGTCCAGCTGTGATCGGCCGTCGTAGCAACGATAGGCCTAAAGATCATATTGCACTGTACAATATAAAACTGTATAAAAAGTTACTAACTAAATGTACGAATATCCTTAGACGTACAATAAGATCTGCTTTATCTATGAAAACTATCTACATACAATTAGTAACCGGAATAACAGTCGATCGGGATGTGTGTATATGCAACTTTTTATTTACTGTTGCCAAGGAGTATAAAGAAAACACAGGAGAGTTCCAAAATTACGGTTTTTTATATAGATTATATAGGGGAAAATGCAAAACGGCGTAATACCTTAACCGGAAGTGGTATCAAGACACCGAAGGTATCAATATCATCGGAATGACATACTCTATTGATCAGTAGAAATTTTTTTAAAAAATAATGAAAAATGAAAAATTTCTAAAAATAGGTTAACTTTGACCTCTGCTGCGCTGTTTTACGAGACATATTTTGTAATAACTTGTAGAACAATAAATATTTCCCCAGATGCAATCTACAATAATATACCTTTAAAACATCTGGACATTAAACGGTTATTCATATATAGCCATTTTAATCTTTTTAAAGTATGACGTCATAGCGGCCATCTTGGATTTTGAATCAATTTAAAAATATCAAACTTTAGTCGGGACTATCCCACGATCATTTTTGACAAGTTTGAGCTGAATCCCACTGTTGGAATTTGAGAAGAAGTTTAAAATGTAAAACGATTCTTAACATAGAATATATAGGGAAATGTTCTCAATAGCGTAATACCTTAACCGGAAGTGCTATCAAGACACCGAAGGTATCAATATCATCGGAATGTCAGACTCTATTGATCTGAAGAAAAAGTTTTCACAAATAATGAAAAATGAAAAATTTCTAAAAATAGATTAACTTTGACCTCTGCCCCGCTTTTATACGAGACATATTTTGTTATAAATTATAGAAGAAAAAAGTTGTCCCCAGATGTATTCTACAATAATATACCTTTGAAACATCTGAACATTAAACAGTTATTGAGATATAGCCATTTAAACATTTTAAAGTATGACGTCATAGCGGCCATCTTGGATTTTGAATCAATTTAAAAATATCAAACTTTAGTCGGGACTATCTTACGATCATTTTAGACAAGTTTGAGCTAAATCCCACTGGTGGAATTTGAGAAGAAGTTTAAAATGTGAAACGGTTTTTTATATAGATTATATAGGGGAAAATTCAACATGGCGTAATTCCTAAACCGGAAGTGCTATCAAGACACCGAAGGTATCAATATCATCGGAATGTCATACTCTATTGATCTGTAGAAAAAGTTTTCACAAATAATGAAAAATGAAAAATTTCTAAAAATAGATTAACTTTGACCTCTGCCCCGCTTTTTTACGAGACATATTTTGTTATAACTTATAGAAGAAAAAAGTTGTCCCCAGATGTATTCTACAATAATATACCTTTGAAACATCTGAACATTAAACGGTTATTGAGATATAGCCATTTTAACATTTTAAAGTATGACGTCATAGCGGCCATCTTGGATTTTGAATCAATTTAAAAATATCAAACTTTAGTCGGGACTATCCCACAATCATTTTAGACAAGTTTGAGCTGAATCCCACTGTTGGAATTTGAGAAGAAGTTTAAAATGTGAAACGGTTTTTTATATAGATTATATAGGGGAAAATTACATATGGCGTATACCGGAAACCACATGTGTTACATAAAAACTAAACACACCAAATTCACCAGAATGACATTGTGTATAGATTGGTCAAAACAAATTTCAAAAAAAATTAAAATTAAAAAAAAAAAAAAAAAAAAAATTTTTTTTGATTTTTGACCCAATGGCGAACTTTTTTATTTCAACTCCAAAGTACCTAAATGTGTGACAAAAAAAGTTAGATATGGCTTATGTCTACAATAATATCATTACAGAAACTCTGAACAGCCAACGGTCATTGAAATATGGCTATTTTAAAGTTTTTAACTTATGACGTCATGGCGGCCATCTTGGATTTTGGACCTACTTCGTTATGTTGCTGTCACCCCTTTGACTCATGGCATATACAATGGGCTTAACCGAATTGGCATACCTCTTACCATTTTTGCATAATAGTGTGCCAAAAATGAAATGCAGAAGAAGAATAATAATAATAATAATAATAATAATAATAATAACTAGAAATTGTTGGCTAACAATTTGATGGGCTTTTCACCTATAATCTATATCATTTCTGTTGGATTTTGAATCAACTTTAAAATTGCACACTTTTGTCGGGACTATCTCAGGATCAATTAATTTAAAATTTGATGGGATGAACAGATTCTTAAAATGGTAAGTATGAGTATTGAACTGCGTTAAGTTTGCATTCAAAGGTAATATGAATGCCCGCTGAAAGCTGTTCAATGCAAAATTAAGTGTAAGCATTTGAAAAGCTTTTCAAAGTCGTTAAAAAGGTTTTGTTAAGCCAATAATACCACTACATTTCCTCAGTTTAAGCCCTAATTACGGTTCGTTTAAAGCGCACAAAATGATCAGATAGTGATATATATATTTGCTGAGAAATGTATGTCCCAATTATCAAATGTTAACAGATTTTCAGTATCTTCCGGTCGTAAAAGCACTTGTCCCGACAATGGGAAAATCTCTCCTCCAGTTTCATATGTTCCGACAATCAAATGAGATTTGTTTAAACATGTCCCGATAATCAAATGAGATATTTCTGCTACGATGTCTCGATAATAACGTGTATAGATGTATTACAACGAAAAAAAAGAAGAAATTAAAAAAAAACCTGCTGAGTGTTCCGCCGGGAATCGAACCCGGGTCTCCATCGTAATAAAATATAGCCTTACCATATGAGCCAAAGCGGCTAGTTATAATGCTCATCCGTTAATTCAGTGACAAAGACCTATTTTACACTATTAAGGACTCGCACAAGTAAATGAGCCAATCACGGCGTGTTTCATACGTTTGTAGTCCCCTAATGAAAATTTGTTCCGGCTAAGTACAGTGATTCTGAGTAATTTGAATAGGTAATTGTTGACATATTCTGCATTGAATGAAATCTATAGATATTCAACTTTACAAAAATGTATACTTTTGGTAGATTTTGATGTGTGATGGCGGATTGATATGGGGTCAAAAGTCAGAGGGTGTTCCCGTACCATTTCACTGGTTTGACATGTAAATTTCCAGTTGTCCGAAGCAGACGCCTGTAGCGAGCTAATATGCCAGTAAACTCCTCATAAAATGCCCCTTGAAGCCTTTGTCATGTACGCATGGAAGTTAATGCTGCTCCTCATTCTGTCGCTCATTAGTGTATTCAAAAAAAGATACAGTGTTGCAAGTTATACATTCCGATGACGTCACAATGTTTACAGTGACCCGCGGGTAGGTTTGTACTGGCTGACATGTAGACTTATTTTGTTGTTTTTTTTAAACGTTTGCGATGACTTTGTTATGTTTAGATTGATGAGATAATATAGTATAATATCAAACAATACCAGATATGAATTTAGTTTCATGAAATACAATAAGTTTCGCGTTAGCCATCAACTTTCATTCTATTGGTTCAGCTGTGATCGGCCGTCGTAGCAACGATAGGCCTAAAGATCATATTGCACTGTACAATATAAAACAGTATAAAAAGGTACCAACTTGTACGAATATCCTTAGACATACAATAAGATCTGCTTCATCTATGAAAACTATCTAGATACAATTTGTTACCGGAATAACAGTCGATCGGGATGTGTGTATATGCAACTTATTTACTGTTGCCAAGGAGTATAAAGAAAACACAGGAGAGTTCCAAAATTACGGTTTTTTATATAGATTATATAGGGGAAAATACAAAACGGCGTAATACCTTAACCGGAAGTGGTATCAAGACACCGAAGGTATCAATATCATCGGAATGACATACACTATTGATCAGTAGAAAAAGTTTTAAAAAATAATGAAAAATAAAAAAATTCTAAAAATAGATTAACTTTGACCTCTGCTGCGCTTTTTTACGAGACATATTTTGTAATAACTTGTAGAAGAAGAAACTTTTCCCCACATGTATTGTACAATAATATACCTTTGAAACATCTGAACATTGAATGGTTATTGAGATATAGCCATTTTAAGATTTTAAAGTATGACGTCATAGCGACCATCTTGGATTTTGAATCAATTTTAAAATATCAAACTTTAGTCGGGACTATCCCACGATCATTTTAGACAAGTTTGAGCTGAATCCCACTAGTGGAATTTGAGAAGAAGTTTAAAATGTGAAATGGTTTTTAACATAGAATATATAGGGAAATGTTCACAATGGCATAATACCTTAACCGGAAGTGCTATCAAGACACCGAAAGTATCAATATCATCGGAATGTCATACTCTATTGATCTGTAGAAAAAGTTTTCACAAATAATGAAAAATGAAAAAATTCTAAAAATAGATTAACTTTGACCTCTTCTGCGCTTTTTTACGAGACATATTTTGCAATAACTTGTAGAAGAAGAAACTTTTCCCCACATGTATTCTACAATAATATACCTTTGAAACATCTGAACATAAAACGGTTATTGAGATATAGCCATTTAAACATTTTAAAGTATGACGTCATAGCGGCCATCTTGGATTTTGAATCAATTTAAAAATATCAAACTTTAGTTGGGACTATCCCACGATCATTTTAGACAAGTTTGAGCTGAATCCCACTGTTGGAATTTGAGAAGAAGTTTAAAATGTGAAACGGTTTTTTATATAGAATATATAGGGAAATGTTCACAATGGCGTAATACCCTAACCGGAAGTGCTATCAAGACACCGAAGGTATCAATATCATCGGGATGACATACTCTATTGATCTGTAGAAAAAGTTTTCACAAATAATGAAAAATGAAAAAATTCTAAAAATAGATTAACTTTGACCTCTTCTGCGCTTTTTTACGAGACATATTTTGCAATAATTTGTAGAAGAAGAAACTTTTCCCCACATGTATTCTACAATAATATACTTTTGAAACATCTGAACATTAAACAGTTATTGAGATGTAGCCATTTTAACATTTTAAAGTATGACGTCATAGCGGCCATCTTGGATTTTGAATCAATTTAAAAATATCAAACTTTAGTCGGGACTATCCCACGATCATTTTTAGACAAGTTTGAGCTGAATCCCACTGGTGGAATTTGAGAAGAAGTTTAAAATGTGAAATGGTTTTTAACATAGAATATATAGGGAAATGTTCACAATGGCGTAATACCTTAACCGGAAGTGCTATCAAGACACCGAAGGTATCAATATCATTGGAATGTCATACTCTATTGATCTGTAGAAAAAGTTTTCACAAATAATGAAAAATGAAAAATTTCTAAAAATAGATTAACTTTGACCTCTGCCCCGCTTTTTTACGAGACATATTTTGTTATAACTTATAGAAGTAAAATGTTGTCCCCAGATGTATTCTACAATAATATACTTTTGAAACATCTGAACATTAAACAGTTATTGAGATATAGCCATTTTAACATTTTAAAGTATGACGTCATAGCGGCCATCTTGGATTTTGAATCAATTTAAAAATAACAAACTTTAGTCGGGACTATCCCACGATCATTTTAGACAAGTTTGAGCTGAATCCCACTGTTGGAATTTGAGAAGAAGTTTAAAATGTGAAACGGTTTTTTATATAGATTATATAGGGGAAAATTACATATGGCGTATACCGGAAACCACATGTGTTACATAAAAACTAAACACATCAAATTCATCAGAATGACATTGTGTATAGATTGGTCAAAACAAATTTCAAAAAAAATTAAAATTAAAAAAAAAAAAAAAAAAAAAAATTTTTTTGATTTTTGACCCAATGGCGAACTTTTTTATTTCAACTCCAAAGTACCTAAATGTGTGACAAAAAAAGTTAGATATGGCTTATGTCTACAATAATATCATTACAGAAACTCTGAACAGCCAACGGTCATTGAAATATGGCTATTTTAAAGTTTTTAACTTATGACGTCATGGCGGCCATCTTGGATTTTGGACCTACTTCGTTATGTTGCTGTCACCCCTTTGACTCATGCCATATACAATGGGCTTAACCGAATTGGCATACCTCTTACCATTTTTGCATAATAGTGTGCCAAAAATGAAATGCAGAAGAAGAATAATAATAATAATAATAATAATAATAATAAACAGAACAGAAACAATAGGTCTTTTCACCACATGGTGAAAAGCCCTAATAACTAGAAATTGTTGGCTAACAATTTGATGGGCTTTTCACCTATAATCTATATCATTTCTGTTGGATTTTGAATCAACTTTAAAATTGCACACTTTTGTCGGGACTATCTCAGGATCAATTAATTTAAAATTTGATGGGATGAACAGATTCTTAAAATGGTAAGTATGAGTATTGAACTGCGTTAAGTCAAAGTCGTTAAAAAGGTTTTGTTAAGCCAATAATACCACTACATTTCCTCAGTTTAAGCCCTAATTACGGTTCGTTTAAAGCGCACAAAATGATCAGATAGTGATATATATATTTGCTGAGAAATGTATGTCCCAATTATCAAATGTTAACAGATTTTCAGTATCTTCCGGTCGTAAAAGCACTTGTCCCGACAATGGGAAAATCTCTCCTCCAGTTTCATATGTTCCGACAATCAAATGAGATTTGTTTAAACATGTCCCGATAATCAAATGAGATATTTCTGCTACGATGTCTCGATAATAACGTGTATAGATGTATTACAACGAAAAAAAGAAGAAATTAAAAAAAAAAAAATGCTGCTGAGTGTTCCGCCCAGGAATCGAACCCGGGTCTCTATCGTAATGAACTATAGCCTTACCATTTGAGCCAGAGCGGCTAGTTGTAATGTGCATCCGTTAATTCACTAAGGAAGACCGTATTCTCCACTATTAAGGACTCGCACAACTAAATGAGCCAATTACGGCGTGTTTCGTACGTTTGTAGTTCCTACTGGAAATTTGTTCTGGTTAAGTACAGTGATTCTGAGTAATCTAGATAGATAATTGTTGACATATTCTGCATTGAATGAAATCTACAGATATTTAACTTTACAAAAATGTATACTTTTGGTAGATTTTGATATGTGATTGC
The DNA here is from genome assembly GCA_947623455.1 of Mimachlamys varia. Classification (NCBI taxonomy): domain Eukaryota; kingdom Metazoa; phylum Mollusca; class Bivalvia; order Pectinida; family Pectinidae; genus Mimachlamys; species Mimachlamys varia. Next base: position 2,273,663 of record OX392531.1, on the reverse strand, counting down.
GGATTGATATGGGGTCAAATGTCAGAGGATGTTTCCGTCCCATTTCACTGGTTTGACATGTAAATTTCCAGTTGTCCGAAGCAGACGCCTGTAGCGAGCTAATATGCCAGTAAACTCCTCATAAAATGCCCCTTGAAGCCCTTGTCATGTACGCATGGAAGTTAATGCTGCTCCTCATTCTGTCGCTCATTAGTGTATTCAAAAAAAGATACAGTGTTGCAAGTTATACATTCCGATGACGTCACAATGTTTACAGTGACCGCGGGTAGGTTTGTACTGGCTGACATGTACACTTATTTTGTTTTTTTTTTTTTTAAACGTTTGCGATGACTTTGTTATGTTTAGATTGATGAGATAATATAGTATAATATCAAACAATACCAGATATGAATTTAGTTTCATGAAATACAATAAGTTTCGTGTTAGCCATCAACTTTCCTTCTATCGGTCTAGCTGTGATCGGCCGTCGTAGCAACGATAGGCCTAAAGATCATATTGCACTGTACAATATAAAACTGTATAAAAAGTTACCAACTAAATGTACGAATATCCTTAGACGTACAATAAGATCTGCTTTATCTATGAAAACTATCTACATACAATTAGTAACCGGAATAACAGTCGATCGGGATGTGTGTATATGCAACTTTTTATTTACTGTTGCCAAGGAGTATAAAGAAAACACAGGAGAGTTCCAAAATTACGGTTTTTGATATAGATTATATAGGGGAAAATGCAAAACGGCGTAATACCTTAACCGGAAGTGGTATCAAGACACCGAAGGTATCAATATCATCGGAATGACATACTCTATTGATCAGTAGAAAAAAGTTTTAAAAAATAATGAAAAATGAAAAATTTCTAAAAATAGGTTAACTTTGACCTCTGCTGCGCTGTTTTACGAGACATATTTTGTAATTACTTGTAGAACAAGAAATATTTCCCCAGATGCAATCTACAATTATATACCTTTGAAACATCTGGACATTAAACAGTTATTGAGATATAGCCATTTTAACCTTTTTAAAGTATGACGTCATAGCGGCCATCTTGGATTTTGAATCGATTTAAAAATATCAAACTTTAGTCAGGACTATTCCACGATCATTTTTGACCAGTTTGAGCTGAATCCCACTGTTGGAATTAGAGAAGAAGTTTAAAATGTAAAACGATTTTTAACATAGAATATATAGGGAAATGTTCACAATGGCGTAATTCCTTAACCGGAAGTGCTATCAAGACACCGAAGGTATCAATATCATCGGAATGTCATACTCTATTGATCTGTAGAAAAAGTTTTCACAAAAAATGAAAAATGAAAAATTTCTAAAAATAGATTAACTTTGACCTCTGCCCCGCTTTTTTACGAGACATATTTTGTTATAACTTATAGAAGAAAAAAGTTGTCCCCAAATGTATTCTACAATAATATACCTTTGAAACATCTGAACATTAAACGGTTATTGAGATATAGCCATTTTAACATTTTAAAGTATGACGTCATAGCGGCCATCTTGGATTTTGAATCAATTAAAAAATATCAAACTTTAGTCGGGACTATCCCACGATCATTTTAGACAAGTTTGAGCTGAATCCCACTGGTGGAATTTTAGAAGAAGTTTAAAATGTGAAATGGTTTTTAACATAGAATATATAGGGAAATGTTCTCAATGGCGTAATACCTTAACCGGAAGTGCTATCAAGACACCGAAGGTATCAATATCATCGGAATGTCATACTCTATTGATCTGAAGAAAAAGTTTTCACAAATAATGAAAAATGAAAAATTTCTAAAAATAGATTAACTTTGACCTCTGCCCCGCTTTTTTACGAGACATATTTTGTTATAACTTATAGAAGAAAAAAGTTGTCCCCAGATGTATTCTACAATAATATACCTTTGAAACATCTGAACATTAAACGGTTATTGAGATATAGCCATTTTAACATTTTAAAGTATGACGTCATAGCGGCCATCTTGGATTTTGAATCAATTTAAAAATATCAAACTTTAGTCGGGACTATCCAACGATCATTTTAGACAAGTTTGAGCTGAATCCCACTATTGGAATTTGAGAAGAAGTTTAAAATGTGAAACGGTTTTTTATATAGATTATATAGGGGAAAATTACATATGGCGTATACCGGAAACCACATGTGTTACATAAAAACTAAACACATCAAATTCATCAGAATGACATTGTGTATAGATTGGTCAAAACAAATTTCAAAAAAAATTAAAATTAAAAAAAAAAAAAAAAAAAAATTTTTTTTTGATTTTTGACCCAATGGCGAACTTTTTTATTTCAACTCCAAAGTACCTAAATGTGTGACAAAAAAAGTTAGATATGGCTTATGTCTACAATAATATCATTACAGAAACTCTGAACAGCCAACGGTCATTGAAATATGGCTATTTTAAAGTTTTTAACTTATGACGTCATGGCGGCCATCTTGGATTTTGGACCTACTTCGTTATGTTGCTGTCACCCCTTTGACTCATGCCATATACAATGGGCTTAACCGAATTGGCATACCTCTTACCATTTTTGCATAATAGTGTGCCAAAAATGAAATGCAGAAGAAGAATAATAATAATAACTAGAAATTGTTGGCTAACAATTTGATGGGCTTTTCACCTATAATCTATATCATTTCTGTTGGATTTTGAATCAACTTTAAAATTGCACACTTTTGTCGGGACTATCTCAGGATCAATTAATTTAAAATTTGATGGGATGAACAGATTCTTAAAATGGTAAGTATGAGTATTGAACTGCGTTAAGTCAAAGTCGTTAAAAAGGTTTTGTTAAGCCAATAATACCACTACATTTCCTCAGTTTAAGCCCTAATTACGGTTCGTTTAAAGCGCACAAAATGATCAGATAGTGATATATATATTTGCTGAGAAATGTATGTCCCAATTATCAAATGTTAACAGATTTTCAGTATCTTCCGGTCGTAAAAGCACTTGTCCCGACAATGGGAAAATCTCTCCTCCAGTTTCATATGTTCCGACAATCAAATGAGATTTGTTTAAACATGTCCCGATAATCAAATGAGATATTTCTGCTACGATGTCTCGATAATAACGTGTATAGATGTATTACAACGAAAAAAAGAAGAAATTAAAAAAAAAAAAATGCTGCTGAGTGTTCCGCCCAGGAATCGAACCCGGGTCTCTATCGTAATGAACTATAGCCTTACCATTTGAGCCAGAGCGGCTAGTTGTAATGTGCATCCGTTAATTCACTAAGGAAGACCGTATTCTCCACTATTAAGGACTCGCACAACTAAATCAGCCAATCACGGCGTGTTTCATACGTTTGTAGTTCCTACTGGAAATTTGTTCTGGTTAAGTACAGTGATTCTGAGTAATCTAGATAGATAATTGTTGACATATTCTGCATTGAATGAAATCTACAGATATTTAACTTTACAAAAATGTATACTTTTGGTAGATTTTGATATGTGATTGCGGATTGATATGGGGTCAAATGTCAGAGGATGTTTCCGTCCCATTTCACTGGTTTGACATGTAAATTTCCAGTTGTCCGAAGCAGACGCCTGTAGCGAGCTAATATGCCAGTAAACTCCTCATAAAATGCCCCTTGAAGCCCTTGTCATGTACGCATGGAAGTTAATGCTGCTCCTCATTCTGTCGCTCATTAGTGTATTCAAAAAAAGATACAGTGTTGCAAGTTATACATTCCGATGACGTCACAATGTTTACAGTGACCGCGGGTAGGTTTGTACTGGCTGACATGTACACTTATTTTGTTTTTTTTTTTTTTAAACGTTTGCGATGACTTTGTTATGTTTAGATTGATGAGATAATATAGTATAATATCAAACAATACCAGATATGAATTTAGTTTCATGAAATACAATAAGTTTCGTGTTAGCCATCAACTTTCCTTCTATCGGTCTAGCTGTGATCGGCCGTCGTAGCAACGATAGGCCTAAAGATCATATTGCACTGTACAATATAAAACTGTATAAAAAGTTACCAACTAAATGTACGAATATCCTTAGACGTACAATAAGATCTGCTTTATCTATGAAAACTATCTACATACAATTAGTAACCGGAATAACAGTCGATCGGGATGTGTGTATATGCAACTTTTTATTTACTGTTGCCAAGGAGTATAAAGAAAACACAGGAGAGTTCCAAAATTACGGTTTTTGATATAGATTATATAGGGGAAAATGCAAAACGGCGTAATACCTTAACCGGAAGTGGTATCAAGACACCGAAGGTATCAATATCATCGGAATGACATACTCTATTGATCAGTAGAAAAAAGTTTTAAAAAATAATGAAAAATGAAAAATTTCTAAAAATAGGTTAACTTTGACCTCTGCTGCGCTGTTTTACGAGACATATTTTGTAATTACTTGTAGAACAAGAAATATTTCCCCAGATGCAATCTACAATTATATACCTTTGAAACATCTGGACATTAAACAGTTATTGAGATATAGCCATTTTAACCTTTTTAAAGTATGACGTCATAGCGGCCATCTTGGATTTTGAATCGATTTAAAAATATCAAACTTTAGTCAGGACTATTCCACGATCATTTTTGACCAGTTTGAGCTGAATCCCACTGTTGGAATTAGAGAAGAAGTTTAAAATGTAAAACGATTTTTAACATAGAATATATAGGGAAATGTTCACAATGGCGTAATTCCTTAACCGGAAGTGCTATCAAGACACCGAAGGTATCAATATCATCGGAATGTCATACTCTATTGATCTGTAGAAAAAGTTTTCACAAAAAATGAAAAATGAAAAATTTCTAAAAATAGATTAACTTTGACCTCTGCCCCGCTTTTTTACGAGACATATTTTGTTATAACTTATAGAAGAAAAAAGTTGTCCCCAAATGTATTCTACAATAATATACCTTTGAAACATCTGAACATTAAACGGTTATTGAGATATAGCCATTTTAACATTTTAAAGTATGACGTCATAGCGGCCATCTTGGATTTTGAATCAATTAAAAAATATCAAACTTTAGTCGGGACTATCCCACGATCATTTTAGACAAGTTTGAGCTGAATCCCACTGGTGGAATTTTAGAAGAAGTTTAAAATGTGAAATGGTTTTTAACATAGAATATATAGGGAAATGTTCTCAATGGCGTAATACCTTAACCGGAAGTGCTATCAAGACACCGAAGGTATCAATATCATCGGAATGTCATACTCTATTGATCTGAAGAAAAAGTTTTCACAAATAATGAAAAATGAAAAATTTCTAAAAATAGATTAACTTTGACCTCTGCCCCGCTTTTTTACGAGACATATTTTGTTATAACTTATAGAAGAAAAAAGTTGTCCCCAGATGTATTCTACAATAATATACCTTTGAAACATCTGAACATTAAACGGTTATTGAGATATAGCCATTTTAACATTTTAAAGTATGACGTCATAGCGGCCATCTTGGATTTTGAATCAATTTAAAAATATCAAACTTTAGTCGGGACTATCCAACGATCATTTTAGACAAGTTTGAGCTGAATCCCACTATTGGAATTTGAGAAGAAGTTTAAAATGTGAAACGGTTTTTTATATAGATTATATAGGGGAAAATTACATATGGCGTATACCGGAAACCACATGTGTTACATAAAAACTAAACACATCAAATTCATCAGAATGACATTGTGTATAGATTGGTCAAAACAAATTTCAAAAAAAATTAAAATTAAAAAAAAAAAAAAAAAAAAATTTTTTTTTGATTTTTGACCCAATGGCGAACTTTTTTATTTCAACTCCAAAGTACCTAAATGTGTGACAAAAAAAGTTAGATATGGCTTATGTCTACAATAATATCATTACAGAAACTCTGAACAGCCAACGGTCATTGAAATATGGCTATTTTAAAGTTTTTAACTTATGACGTCATGGCGGCCATCTTGGATTTTGGACCTACTTCGTTATGTTGCTGTCACCCCTTTGACTCATGCCATATACAATGGGCTTAACCGAATTGGCATACCTCTTACCATTTTTGCATAATAGTGTGCCAAAAATGAAATGCAGAAGAAGAATAATAATAATAACTAGAAATTGTTGGCTAACAATTTGATGGGCTTTTCACCTATAATCTATATCATTTCTGTTGGATTTTGAATCAACTTTAAAATTGCACACTTTTGTCGGGACTATCTCAGGATCAATTAATTTAAAATTTGATGGGATGAACAGATTCTTAAAATGGTAAGTATGAGTATTGAACTGCGTTAAGTCAAAGTCGTTAAAAAGGTTTTGTTAAGCCAATAATACCACTACATTTCCTCAGTTTAAGCCCTAATTACGGTTCGTTTAAAGCGCACAAAATGATCAGATAGTGATATATATATTTGCTGAGAAATGTATGTCCCAATTATCAAATGTTAACAGATTTTCAGTATCTTCCGGTCGTAAAAGCACTTGTCCCGACAATGGGAAAATCTCTCCTCCAGTTTCATATGTTCCGACAATCAAATGAGATTTGTTTAAACATGTCCCGATAATCAAATGAGATATTTCTGCTACGATGTCTCGATAATAACGTGTATAGATGTATTACAACGAAAAAAAGAAGAAATTAAAAAAAAAAAAATGCTGCTGAGTGTTCCGCCCAGGAATCGAACCCGGGTCTCTATCGTAATGAACTATAGCCTTACCATTTGAGCCAGAGCGGCTAGTTGTAATGTGCATCCGTTAATTCACTAAGGAAGACCGTATTCTCCACTATTAAGGACTCGCACAACTAAATGAGCCAATTACGGCGTGTTTCGTACGTTTGTAGTTCCTACTGGAAATTTGTTCTGGTTAAGTACAGTGATTCTGAGTAATCTAGATAGATAATTGTTGACATATTCTGCATTGAATGAAATCTACAGATATTTAACTTTACAAAAATGTATACTTTTGGTAGATTTTGATATGTGATTGCGGATTGATATGGGGTCAAATGTCAGAGGATGTTTCCGTCCCATTTCACTGGTTTGACATGTAAATTTCCAGTTGTCCGAAGCAGACGCCTGTAGCGAGCTAATATGCCAGTAAACTCCTCATAAAATGCCCCTTGAAGCCCTTGTCATGTACGCATGGAAGTTAATGCTGCTCCTCATTCTGTCGCTCATTAGTGTATTCAAAAAAAGATACAGTGTTGCAAGTTATACATTCCGATGACGTCACAATGTTTACAGTGACCGCGGGTAGGTTTGTACTGGCTGACATGTACACTTATTTTGTTTTTTTTTTTTTTAAACGTTTGCGATGACTTTGTTATGTTTAGATTGATGAGATAATATAGTATAATATCAAACAATACCAGATATGAATTTAGTTTCATGAAATACAATAAGTTTCGTGTTAGCCATCAACTTTCCTTCTATCGGTCTAGCTGTGATCGGCCGTCGTAGCAACGATAGGCCTAAAGATCATATTGCACTGTACAATATAAAACTGTATAAAAAGTTACCAACTAAATGTACGAATATCCTTAGACGTACAATAAGATCTGCTTTATCTATGAAAACTATCTACATACAATTAGTAACCGGAATAACAGTCGATCGGGATGTGTGTATATGCAACTTTTTATTTACTGTTGCCAAGGAGTATAAAGAAAACACAGGAGAGTTCCAAAATTACGGTTTTTGATATAGATTATATAGGGGAAAATGCAAAACGGCGTAATACCTTAACCGGAAGTGGTATCAAGACACCGAAGGTATCAATATCATCGGAATGACATACTCTATTGATCAGTAGAAAAAAGTTTTAAAAAATAATGAAAAATGAAAAATTTCTAAAAATAGGTTAACTTTGACCTCTGCTGCGCTGTTTTACGAGACATATTTTGTAATTACTTGTAGAACAAGAAATATTTCCCCAGATGCAATCTACAATTATATACCTTTGAAACATCTGGACATTAAACAGTTATTGAGATATAGCCATTTTAACCTTTTTAAAGTATGACGTCATAGCGGCCATCTTGGATTTTGAATCGATTTAAAAATATCAAACTTTAGTCAGGACTATTCCACGATCATTTTTGACCAGTTTGAGCTGAATCCCACTGTTGGAATTAGAGAAGAAGTTTAAAATGTAAAACGATTTTTAACATAGAATATATAGGGAAATGTTCACAATGGCGTAATTCCTTAACCGGAAGTGCTATCAAGACACCGAAGGTATCAATATCATCGGAATGTCATACTCTATTGATCTGTAGAAAAAGTTTTCACAAAAAATGAAAAATGAAAAATTTCTAAAAATAGATTAACTTTGACCTCTGCCCCGCTTTTTTACGAGACATATTTTGTTATAACTTATAGAAGAAAAAAGTTGTCCCCAAATGTATTCTACAATAATATACCTTTGAAACATCTGAACATTAAACGGTTATTGAGATATAGCCATTTTAACATTTTAAAGTATGACGTCATAGCGGCCATCTTGGATTTTGAATCAATTAAAAAATATCAAACTTTAGTCGGGACTATCCCACGATCATTTTAGACAAGTTTGAGCTGAATCCCACTGGTGGAATTTTAGAAGAAGTTTAAAATGTGAAATGGTTTTTAACATAGAATATATAGGGAAATGTTCTCAATGGCGTAATACCTTAACCGGAAGTGCTATCAAGACACCGAAGGTATCAATATCATCGGAATGTCATACTCTATTGATCTGAAGAAAAAGTTTTCACAAATAATGAAAAATGAAAAATTTCTAAAAATAGATTAACTTTGACCTCTGCCCCGCTTTTTTACGAGACATATTTTGTTATAACTTATAGAAGAAAAAAGTTGTCCCCAGATGTATTCTACAATAATATACCTTTGAAACATCTGAACATTAAACGGTTATTGAGATATAGCCATTTTAACATTTTAAAGTATGACGTCATAGCGGCCATCTTGGATTTTGAATCAATTTAAAAATATCAAACTTTAGTCGGGACTATCCAACGATCATTTTAGACAAGTTTGAGCTGAATCCCACTATTGGAATTTGAGAAGAAGTTTAAAATGTGAAACGGTTTTTTATATAGATTATATAGGGGAAAATTACATATGGCGTATACCGGAAACCACATGTGTTACATAAAAACTAAACACATCAAATTCATCAGAATGACATTGTGTATAGATTGGTCAAAACAAATTTCAAAAAAAATTAAAATTAAAAAAAAAAAAAAAAAAAAATTTTTTTTTGATTTTTGACCCAATGGCGAACTTTTTTATTTCAACTCCAAAGTACCTAAATGTGTGACAAAAAAAGTTAGATATGGCTTATGTCTACAATAATATCATTACAGAAACTCTGAACAGCCAACGGTCATTGAAATATGGCTATTTTAAAGTTTTTAACTTATGACGTCATGGCGGCCATCTTGGATTTTGGACCTACTTCGTTATGTTGCTGTCACCCCTTTGACTCATGCCATATACAATGGGCTTAACCGAATTGGCATACCTCTTACCATTTTTGCATAATAGTGTGCCAAAAATGAAATGCAGAAGAAGAATAATAATAATAACTAGAAATTGTTGGCTAACAATTTGATGGGCTTTTCACCTATAATCTATATCATTTCTGTTGGATTTTGAATCAACTTTAAAATTGCACACTTTTGTCGGGACTATCTCAGGATCAATTAATTTAAAATTTGATGGGATGAACAGATTCTTAAAATGGTAAGTATGAGTATTGAACTGCGTTAAGTCAAAGTCGTTAAAAAGGTTTTGTTAAGCCAATAATACCACTACATTTCCTCAGTTTAAGCCCTAATTACGGTTCGTTTAAAGCGCACAAAATGATCAGATAGTGATATATATATTTGCTGAGAAATGTATGTCCCAATTATCAAATGTTAACAGATTTTCAGTATCTTCCGGTCGTAAAAGCACTTGTCCCGACAATGGGAAAATCTCTCCTCCAGTTTCATATGTTCCGACAATCAAATGAGATTTGTTTAAACATGTCCCGATAATCAAATGAGATATTTCTGCTACGATGTCTCGATAATAACGTGTATAGATGTATTACAACGAAAAAAAGAAGAAATTAAAAAAAAAAAAATGCTGCTGAGTGTTCCGCCCAGGAATCGAACCCGGGTCTCTATCGTAATGAACTATAGCCTTACCATTTGAGCCAGAGCGGCTAGTTGTAATGTGCATCCGTTAATTCACTAAGGAAGACCGTATTCTCCACTATTAAGGACTCGCACAACTAAATCAGCCAATCACGGCGTGTTTCATACGTTTGTAGTCCCTACTGGAAATTTGTTCTGGCTAAGTACAGTGATTCTGAGTAATCTAGATAGATAATTGTTGACATATTCAGCATTGAATGAAATCTATAGATATTTAACTTTACAAAAATGTATACTTTTGGTAGATTTTGATATGTGATTGCGGATTGATATGGGGTCAAATGTCAGAGGATGTTTCCGTCCCATTTCACTGGTTTGACATGTAAATTTCCAGTTGTCCGAAGCAGACGCCTGTAGCGAGCTAATATGCCAGTAAACTCCTCATAAAATGCCCCTTGAAGCCCTTGTCATGTACGCATGGAAGTTAATGCTGCTCCTCATTCTGTCGCTCATTAGTGTATTCAAAAAAAGATACAGTGTTGCAAGTTATACATTCCGATGACGTCACAATGTTTACAGTGACCGCGGGTAGGTTTGTACTGGCTGACATGTACACTTATTTTGTTTTTTTTTTTTTTAAACGTTTGCGATGACTTTGTTATGTTTAGATTGATGAGATAATATAGTATAATATCAAACAATACCAGATATGAATTTAGTTTCATGAAATACAATAAGTTTCGTGTTAGCCATCAACTTTCCTTCTATCGGTCTAGCTGTGATCGGCCGTCGTAGCAACGATAGGCCTAAAGATCATATTGCACTGTACAATATAAAACTGTATAAAAAGTTACCAACTAAATGTACGAATATCCTTAGACGTACAATAAGATCTGCTTTATCTATGAAAACTATCTACATACAATTAGTAACCGGAATAACAGTCGATCGGGATGTGTGTATATGCAACTTTTTATTTACTGTTGCCAAGGAGTATAAAGAAAACACAGGAGAGTTCCAAAATTACGGTTTTTGATATAGATTATATAGGGGAAAATGCAAAACGGCGTAATACCTTAACCGGAAGTGGTATCAAGACACCGAAGGTATCAATATCATCGGAATGACATACTCTATTGATCAGTAGAAAAAAGTTTTAAAAAATAATGAAAAATGAAAAATTTCTAAAAATAGGTTAACTTTGACCTCTGCTGCGCTGTTTTACGAGACATATTTTGTAATTACTTGTAGAACAAGAAATATTTCCCCAGATGCAATCTACAATTATATACCTTTGAAACATCTGGACATTAAACAGTTATTGAGATATAGCCATTTTAACCTTTTTAAAGTATGACGTCATAGCGGCCATCTTGGATTTTGAATCGATTTAAAAATATCAAACTTTAGTCAGGACTATTCCACGATCATTTTTGACCAGTTTGAGCTGAATCCCACTGTTGGAATTAGAGAAGAAGTTTAAAATGTAAAACGATTTTTAACATAGAATATATAGGGAAATGTTCACAATGGCGTAATTCCTTAACCGGAAGTGCTATCAAGACACCGAAGGTATCAATATCATCGGAATGTCATACTCTATTGATCTGTAGAAAAAGTTTTCACAAAAAATGAAAAATGAAAAATTTCTAAAAATAGATTAACTTTGACCTCTGCCCCGCTTTTTTACGAGACATATTTTGTTATAACTTATAGAAGAAAAAAGTTGTCCCCAAATGTATTCTACAATAATATACCTTTGAAACATCTGAACATTAAACGGTTATTGAGATATAGCCATTTTAACATTTTAAAGTATGACGTCATAGCGGCCATCTTGGATTTTGAATCAATTAAAAAATATCAAACTTTAGTCGGGACTATCCCACGATCATTTTAGACAAGTTTGAGCTGAATCCCACTGGTGGAATTTTAGAAGAAGTTTAAAATGTGAAATGGTTTTTAACATAGAATATATAGGGAAATGTTCTCAATGGCGTAATACCTTAACCGGAAGTGCTATCAAGACACCGAAGGTATCAATATCATCGGAATGTCATACTCTATTGATCTGAAGAAAAAGTTTTCACAAATAATGAAAAATGAAAAATTTCTAAAAATAGATTAACTTTGACCTCTGCCCCGCTTTTTTACGAGACATATTTTGTTATAACTTATAGAAGAAAAAAGTTGTCCCCAGATGTATTCTACAATAATATACCTTTGAAACATCTGAACATTAAACGGTTATTGAGATATAGCCATTTTAACATTTTAAAGTATGACGTCATAGCGGCCATCTTGGATTTTGAATCAATTTAAAAATATCAAACTTTAGTCGGGACTATCCAACGATCATTTTAGACAAGTTTGAGCTGAATCCCACTATTGGAATTTGAGAAGAAGTTTAAAATGTGAAACGGTTTTTTATATAGATTATATAGGGGAAAATTACATATGGCGTATACCGGAAACCACATGTGTTACATAAAAACTAAACACATCAAATTCATCAGAATGACATTGTGTATAGATTGGTCAAAACAAATTTCAAAAAAAATTAAAATTAAAAAAAAAAAAAAAAAAAAATTTTTTTTTGATTTTTGACCCAATGGCGAACTTTTTTATTTCAACTCCAAAGTACCTAAATGTGTGACAAAAAAAGTTAGATATGGCTTATGTCTACAATAATATCATTACAGAAACTCTGAACAGCCAACGGTCATTGAAATATGGCTATTTTAAAGTTTTTAACTTATGACGTCATGGCGGCCATCTTGGATTTTGGACCTACTTCGTTATGTTGCTGTCACCCCTTTGACTCATGCCATATACAATGGGCTTAACCGAATTGGCATACCTCTTACCATTTTTGCATAATAGTGTGCCAAAAATGAAATGCAGAAGAAGAATAATAATAATAACTAGAAATTGTTGGCTAACAATTTGATGGGCTTTTCACCTATAATCTATATCATTTCTGTTGGATTTTGAATCAACTTTAAAATTGCACACTTTTGTCGGGACTATCTCAGGATCAATTAATTTAAAATTTGATGGGATGAACAGATTCTTAAAATGGTAAGTATGAGTATTGAACTGCGTTAAGTCAAAGTCGTTAAAAAGGTTTTGTTAAGCCAATAATACCACTACATTTCCTCAGTTTAAGCCCTAATTACGGTTCGTTTAAAGCGCACAAAATGATCAGATAGTGATATATATATTTGCTGAGAAATGTATGTCCCAATTATCAAATGTTAACAGATTTTCAGTATCTTCCGGTCGTAAAAGCACTTGTCCCGACAATGGGAAAATCTCTCCTCCAGTTTCATATGTTCCGACAATCAAATGAGATTTGTTTAAACATGTCCCGATAATCAAATGAGATATTTCTGCTACGATGTCTCGATAATAACGTGTATAGATGTATTACAACGAAAAAAAGAAGAAATTAAAAAAAAAAAAATGCTGCTGAGTGTTCCGCCCAGGAATCGAACCCGGGTCTCTATCGTAATGAACTATAGCCTTACCATTTGAGCCAGAGCGGCTAGTTGTAATGTGCATCCGTTAATTCACTAAGGAAGACCGTATTCTCCACTATTAAGGACTCGCACAACTAAATCAGCCAATCACGGCGTGTTTCATACGTTTGTAGTTCCTACTGGAAATTTGTTCTGGTTAAGTACAGTGATTCTGAGTAATCTAGATAGATAATTGTTGACATATTCTGCATTGAATGAAATCTACAGATATTTAACTTTACAAAAATGTATACTTTTGGTAGATTTTGATATGTGATTGCGGATTGATATGGGGTCAAATGTCAGAGGATGTTTCCGTCCCATTTCACTGGTTTGACATGTAAATTTCCAGTTGTCCGAAGCAGACGCCTGTAGCGAGCTAATATGCCAGTAAACTCCTCATAAAATGCCCCTTGAAGCCCTTGTCATGTACGCATGGAAGTTAATGCTGCTCCTCATTCTGTCGCTCATTAGTGTATTCAAAAAAAGATACAGTGTTGCAAGTTATACATTCCGATGACGTCACAATGTTTACAGTGACCGCGGGTAGGTTTGTACTGGCTGACATGTACACTTATTTTGTTTTTTTTTTTTTTAAACGTTTGCGATGACTTTGTTATGTTTAGATTGATGAGATAATATAGTATAATATCAAACAATACCAGATATGAATTTAGTTTCATGAAATACAATAAGTTTCGTGTTAGCCATCAACTTTCCTTCTATCGGTCTAGCTGTGATCGGCCGTCGTAGCAACGATAGGCCTAAAGATCATATTGCACTGTACAATATAAAACTGTATAAAAAGTTACCAACTAAATGTACGAATATCCTTAGACGTACAATAAGATCTGCTTTATCTATGAAAACTATCTACATACAATTAGTAACCGGAATAACAGTCGATCGGGATGTGTGTATATGCAACTTTTTATTTACTGTTGCCAAGGAGTATAAAGAAAACACAGGAGAGTTCCAAAATTACGGTTTTTGATATAGATTATATAGGGGAAAATGCAAAACGGCGTAATACCTTAACCGGAAGTGGTATCAAGACACCGAAGGTATCAATATCATCGGAATGACATACTCTATTGATCAGTAGAAAAAAGTTTTAAAAAATAATGAAAAATGAAAAATTTCTAAAAATAGGTTAACTTTGACCTCTGCTGCGCTGTTTTACGAGACATATTTTGTAATTACTTGTAGAACAAGAAATATTTCCCCAGATGCAATCTACAATTATATACCTTTGAAACATCTGGACATTAAACAGTTATTGAGATATAGCCATTTTAACCTTTTTAAAGTATGACGTCATAGCGGCCATCTTGGATTTTGAATCGATTTAAAAATATCAAACTTTAGTCAGGACTATTCCACGATCATTTTTGACCAGTTTGAGCTGAATCCCACTGTTGGAATTAGAGAAGAAGTTTAAAATGTAAAACGATTTTTAACATAGAATATATAGGGAAATGTTCACAATGGCGTAATTCCTTAACCGGAAGTGCTATCAAGACACCGAAGGTATCAATATCATCGGAATGTCATACTCTATTGATCTGTAGAAAAAGTTTTCACAAAAAATGAAAAATGAAAAATTTCTAAAAATAGATTAACTTTGACCTCTGCCCCGCTTTTTTACGAGACATATTTTGTTATAACTTATAGAAGAAAAAAGTTGTCCCCAAATGTATTCTACAATAATATACCTTTGAAACATCTGAACATTAAACGGTTATTGAGATATAGCCATTTTAACATTTTAAAGTATGACGTCATAGCGGCCATCTTGGATTTTGAATCAATTAAAAAATATCAAACTTTAGTCGGGACTATCCCACGATCATTTTAGACAAGTTTGAGCTGAATCCCACTGGTGGAATTTTAGAAGAAGTTTAAAATGTGAAATGGTTTTTAACATAGAATATATAGGGAAATGTTCTCAATGGCGTAATACCTTAACCGGAAGTGCTATCAAGACACCGAAGGTATCAATATCATCGGAATGTCATACTCTATTGATCTGAAGAAAAAGTTTTCACAAATAATGAAAAATGAAAAATTTCTAAAAATAGATTAACTTTGACCTCTGCCCCGCTTTTTTACGAGACATATTTTGTTATAACTTATAGAAGAAAAAAGTTGTCCCCAGATGTATTCTACAATAATATACCTTTGAAACATCTGAACATTAAACGGTTATTGAGATATAGCCATTTTAACATTTTAAAGTATGACGTCATAGCGGCCATCTTGGATTTTGAATCAATTTAAAAATATCAAACTTTAGTCGGGACTATCCAACGATCATTTTAGACAAGTTTGAGCTGAATCCCACTATTGGAATTTGAGAAGAAGTTTAAAATGTGAAACGGTTTTTTATATAGATTATATAGGGGAAAATTACATATGGCGTATACCGGAAACCACATGTGTTACATAAAAACTAAACACATCAAATTCATCAGAATGACATTGTGTATAGATTGGTCAAAACAAATTTCAAAAAAAATTAAAATTAAAAAAAAAAAAAAAAAAAAATTTTTTTTTGATTTTTGACCCAATGGCGAACTTTTTTATTTCAACTCCAAAGTACCTAAATGTGTGACAAAAAAAGTTAGATATGGCTTATGTCTACAATAATATCATTACAGAAACTCTGAACAGCCAACGGTCATTGAAATATGGCTATTTTAAAGTTTTTAACTTATGACGTCATGGCGGCCATCTTGGATTTTGGACCTACTTCGTTATGTTGCTGTCACCCCTTTGACTCATGCCATATACAATGGGCTTAACCGAATTGGCATACCTCTTACCATTTTTGCATAATAGTGTGCCAAAAATGAAATGCAGAAGAAGAATAATAATAATAACTAGAAATTGTTGGCTAACAATTTGATGGGCTTTTCACCTATAATCTATATCATTTCTGTTGGATTTTGAATCAACTTTAAAATTGCACACTTTTGTCGGGACTATCTCAGGATCAATTAATTTAAAATTTGATGGGATGAACAGATTCTTAAAATGGTAAGTATGAGTATTGAACTGCGTTAAGTCAAAGTCGTTAAAAAGGTTTTGTTAAGCCAATAATACCACTACATTTCCTCAGTTTAAGCCCTAATTACGGTTCGTTTAAAGCGCACAAAATGATCAGATAGTGATATATATATTTGCTGAGAAATGTATGTCCCAATTATCAAATGTTAACAGATTTTCAGTATCTTCCGGTCGTAAAAGCACTTGTCCCGACAATGGGAAAATCTCTCCTCCAGTTTCATATGTTCCGACAATCAAATGAGATTTGTTTAAACATGTCCCGATAATCAAATGAGATATTTCTGCTACGATGTCTCGATAATAACGTGTATAGATGTATTACAACGAAAAAAAGAAGAAATTAAAAAAAAAAAAATGCTGCTGAGTGTTCCGCCCAGGAATCGAACCCGGGTCTCTATCGTAATGAACTATAGCCTTACCATTTGAGCCAGAGCGGCTAGTTGTAATGTGCATCCGTTAATTCACTAAGGAAGACCGTATTCTCCACTATTAAGGACTCGCACAACTAAATCAGCCAATCACGGCGTGTTTCATACGTTTGTAGTTCCTACTGGAAATTTGTTCTGGTTAAGTACAGTGATTCTGAGTAATCTAGATAGATAATTGTTGACATATTCTGCATTGAATGAAATCTACAGATATTTAACTTTACAAAAATGTATACTTTTGGTAGATTTTGATATGTGATTGCGGATTGATATGGGGTCAAATGTCAGAGGATGTTTCCGTCCCATTTCACTGGTTTGACATGTAAATTTCCAGTTGTCCGAAGCAGACGCCTGTAGCGAGCTAATATGCCAGTAAACTCCTCATAAAATGCCCCTTGAAGCCCTTGTCATGTACGCATGGAAGTTAATGCTGCTCCTCATTCTGTCGCTCATTAGTGTATTCAAAAAAAGATACAGTGTTGCAAGTTATACATTCCGATGACGTCACAATGTTTACAGTGACCGCGGGTAGGTTTGTACTGGCTGACATGTACACTTATTTTGTTTTTTTTTTTTTTAAACGTTTGCGATGACTTTGTTATGTTTAGATTGATGAGATAATATAGTATAATATCAAACAATACCAGATATGAATTTAGTTTCATGAAATACAATAAGTTTCGTGTTAGCCATCAACTTTCCTTCTATCGGTCTAGCTGTGATCGGCCGTCGTAGCAACGATAGGCCTAAAGATCATATTGCACTGTACAATATAAAACTGTATAAAAAGTTACCAACTAAATGTACGAATATCCTTAGACGTACAATAAGATCTGCTTTATCTATGAAAACTATCTACATACAATTAGTAACCGGAATAACAGTCGATCGGGATGTGTGTATATGCAACTTTTTATTTACTGTTGCCAAGGAGTATAAAGAAAACACAGGAGAGTTCCAAAATTACGGTTTTTGATATAGATTATATAGGGGAAAATGCAAAACGGCGTAATACCTTAACCGGAAGTGGTATCAAGACACCGAAGGTATCAATATCATCGGAATGACATACTCTATTGATCAGTAGAAAAAAGTTTTAAAAAATAATGAAAAATGAAAAATTTCTAAAAATAGGTTAACTTTGACCTCTGCTGCGCTGTTTTACGAGACATATTTTGTAATTACTTGTAGAACAAGAAATATTTCCCCAGATGCAATCTACAATTATATACCTTTGAAACATCTGGACATTAAACAGTTATTGAGATATAGCCATTTTAACCTTTTTAAAGTATGACGTCATAGCGGCCATCTTGGATTTTGAATCGATTTAAAAATATCAAACTTTAGTCAGGACTATTCCACGATCATTTTTGACCAGTTTGAGCTGAATCCCACTGTTGGAATTAGAGAAGAAGTTTAAAATGTAAAACGATTTTTAACATAGAATATATAGGGAAATGTTCACAATGGCGTAATTCCTTAACCGGAAGTGCTATCAAGACACCGAAGGTATCAATATCATCGGAATGTCATACTCTATTGATCTGTAGAAAAAGTTTTCACAAAAAATGAAAAATGAAAAATTTCTAAAAATAGATTAACTTTGACCTCTGCCCCGCTTTTTTACGAGACATATTTTGTTATAACTTATAGAAGAAAAAAGTTGTCCCCAAATGTATTCTACAATAATATACCTTTGAAACATCTGAACATTAAACGGTTATTGAGATATAGCCATTTTAACATTTTAAAGTATGACGTCATAGCGGCCATCTTGGATTTTGAATCAATTAAAAAATATCAAACTTTAGTCGGGACTATCCCACGATCATTTTAGACAAGTTTGAGCTGAATCCCACTGGTGGAATTTTAGAAGAAGTTTAAAATGTGAAATGGTTTTTAACATAGAATATATAGGGAAATGTTCTCAATGGCGTAATACCTTAACCGGAAGTGCTATCAAGACACCGAAGGTATCAATATCATCGGAATGTCATACTCTATTGATCTGAAGAAAAAGTTTTCACAAATAATGAAAAATGAAAAATTTCTAAAAATAGATTAACTTTGACCTCTGCCCCGCTTTTTTACGAGACATATTTTGTTATAACTTATAGAAGAAAAAAGTTGTCCCCAGATGTATTCTACAATAATATACCTTTGAAACATCTGAACATTAAACGGTTATTGAGATATAGCCATTTTAACATTTTAAAGTATGACGTCATAGCGGCCATCTTGGATTTTGAATCAATTTAAAAATATCAAACTTTAGTCGGGACTATCCAACGATCATTTTAGACAAGTTTGAGCTGAATCCCACTATTGGAATTTGAGAAGAAGTTTAAAATGTGAAACGGTTTTTTATATAGATTATATAGGGGAAAATTACATATGGCGTATACCGGAAACCACATGTGTTACATAAAAACTAAACACATCAAATTCATCAGAATGACATTGTGTATAGATTGGTCAAAACAAATTTCAAAAAAAATTAAAATTAAAAAAAAAAAAAAAAAAAAATTTTTTTTTGATTTTTGACCCAATGGCGAACTTTTTTATTTCAACTCCAAAGTACCTAAATGTGTGACAAAAAAAGTTAGATATGGCTTATGTCTACAATAATATCATTACAGAAACTCTGAACAGCCAACGGTCATTGAAATATGGCTATTTTAAAGTTTTTAACTTATGACGTCATGGCGGCCATCTTGGATTTTGGACCTACTTCGTTATGTTGCTGTCACCCCTTTGACTCATGCCATATACAATGGGCTTAACCGAATTGGCATACCTCTTACCATTTTTGCATAATAGTGTGCCAAAAATGAAATGCAGAAGAAGAATAATAATAATAACTAGAAATTGTTGGCTAACAATTTGATGGGCTTTTCACCTATAATCTATATCATTTCTGTTGGATTTTGAATCAACTTTAAAATTGCACACTTTTGTCGGGACTATCTCAGGATCAATTAATTTAAAATTTGATGGGATGAACAGATTCTTAAAATGGTAAGTATGAGTATTGAACTGCGTTAAGTCAAAGTCGTTAAAAAGGTTTTGTTAAGCCAATAATACCACTACATTTCCTCAGTTTAAGCCCTAATTACGGTTCGTTTAAAGCGCACAAAATGATCAGATAGTGATATATATATTTGCTGAGAAATGTATGTCCCAATTATCAAATGTTAACAGATTTTCAGTATCTTCCGGTCGTAAAAGCACTTGTCCCGACAATGGGAAAATCTCTCCTCCAGTTTCATATGTTCCGACAATCAAATGAGATTTGTTTAAACATGTCCCGATAATCAAATGAGATATTTCTGCTACGATGTCTCGATAATAACGTGTATAGATGTATTACAACGAAAAAAAGAAGAAATTAAAAAAAAAAAAATGCTGCTGAGTGTTCCGCCCAGGAATCGAACCCGGGTCTCTATCGTAATGAACTATAGCCTTACCATTTGAGCCAGAGCGGCTAGTTGTAATGTGCATCCGTTAATTCACTAAGGAAGACCGTATTCTCCACTATTAAGGACTCGCACAACTAAATCAGCCAATCACGGCGTGTTTCATACGTTTGTAGTCCCTACTGGAAATTTGTTCTGGCTAAGTACAGTGATTCTGAGTAATCTAGATAGATAATTGTTGACATATTCAGCATTGAATGAAATCTACAGATATTTAACTTTACAAAAATGTATACTTTTGGTAGATTTTGATATGTGATTGCGGATTGATATGGGGTCAAATGTCAGAGGATGTTTCCGTCCCATTTCACTGGTTTGACATGTAAATTTCCAGTTGTCCGAAGCAGACGCCTGTAGCGAGCTAATATGCCAGTAAACTCCTCATAAAATGCCCCTTGAAGCCCTTGTCATGTACGCATGGAAGTTAATGCTGCTCCTCATTCTGTCGCTCATTAGTGTATTCAAAAAAAGATACAGTGTTGCAAGTTATACATTCCGATGACGTCACAATGTTTACAGTGACCGCGGGTAGGTTTGTACTGGCTGACATGTACACTTATTTTGTTTTTTTTTTTTTTAAACGTTTGCGATGACTTTGTTATGTTTAGATTGATGAGATAATATAGTATAATATCAAACAATACCAGATATGAATTTAGTTTCATGAAATACAATAAGTTTCGTGTTAGCCATCAACTTTCCTTCTATCGGTCTAGCTGTGATCGGCCGTCGTAGCAACGATAGGCCTAAAGATCATATTGCACTGTACAATATAAAACTGTATAAAAAGTTACCAACTAAATGTACGAATATCCTTAGACGTACAATAAGATCTGCTTTATCTATGAAAACTATCTACATACAATTAGTAACCGGAATAACAGTCGATCGGGATGTGTGTATATGCAACTTTTTATTTACTGTTGCCAAGGAGTATAAAGAAAACACAGGAGAGTTCCAAAATTACGGTTTTTGATATAGATTATATAGGGGAAAATGCAAAACGGCGTAATACCTTAACCGGAAGTGGTATCAAGACACCGAAGGTATCAATATCATCGGAATGACATACTCTATTGATCAGTAGAAAAAAGTTTTAAAAAATAATGAAAAATGAAAAATTTCTAAAAATAGGTTAACTTTGACCTCTGCTGCGCTGTTTTACGAGACATATTTTGTAATTACTTGTAGAACAAGAAATATTTCCCCAGATGCAATCTACAATTATATACCTTTGAAACATCTGGACATTAAACAGTTATTGAGATATAGCCATTTTAACCTTTTTAAAGTATGACGTCATAGCGGCCATCTTGGATTTTGAATCGATTTAAAAATATCAAACTTTAGTCAGGACTATTCCACGATCATTTTTGACCAGTTTGAGCTGAATCCCACTGTTGGAATTAGAGAAGAAGTTTAAAATGTAAAACGATTTTTAACATAGAATATATAGGGAAATGTTCACAATGGCGTAATTCCTTAACCGGAAGTGCTATCAAGACACCGAAGGTATCAATATCATCGGAATGTCATACTCTATTGATCTGTAGAAAAAGTTTTCACAAAAAATGAAAAATGAAAAATTTCTAAAAATAGATTAACTTTGACCTCTGCCCCGCTTTTTTACGAGACATATTTTGTTATAACTTATAGAAGAAAAAAGTTGTCCCCAAATGTATTCTACAATAATATACCTTTGAAACATCTGAACATTAAACGGTTATTGAGATATAGCCATTTTAACATTTTAAAGTATGACGTCATAGCGGCCATCTTGGATTTTGAATCAATTAAAAAATATCAAACTTTAGTCGGGACTATCCCACGATCATTTTAGACAAGTTTGAGCTGAATCCCACTGGTGGAATTTTAGAAGAAGTTTAAAATGTGAAATGGTTTTTAACATAGAATATATAGGGAAATGTTCTCAATGGCGTAATACCTTAACCGGAAGTGCTATCAAGACACCGAAGGTATCAATATCATCGGAATGTCATACTCTATTGATCTGAAGAAAAAGTTTTCACAAATAATGAAAAATGAAAAATTTCTAAAAATAGATTAACTTTGACCTCTGCCCCGCTTTTTTACGAGACATATTTTGTTATAACTTATAGAAGAAAAAAGTTGTCCCCAGATGTATTCTACAATAATATACCTTTGAAACATCTGAACATTAAACGGTTATTGAGATATAGCCATTTTAACATTTTAAAGTATGACGTCATAGCGGCCATCTTGGATTTTGAATCAATTTAAAAATATCAAACTTTAGTCGGGACTATCCAACGATCATTTTAGACAAGTTTGAGCTGAATCCCACTATTGGAATTTGAGAAGAAGTTTAAAATGTGAAACGGTTTTTTATATAGATTATATAGGGGAAAATTACATATGGCGTATACCGGAAACCACATGTGTTACATAAAAACTAAACACATCAAATTCATCAGAATGACATTGTGTATAGATTGGTCAAAACAAATTTCAAAAAAAATTAAAATTAAAAAAAAAAAAAAAAAAAAATTTTTTTTTGATTTTTGACCCAATGGCGAACTTTTTTATTTCAACTCCAAAGTACCTAAATGTGTGACAAAAAAAGTTAGATATGGCTTATGTCTACAATAATATCATTACAGAAACTCTGAACAGCCAACGGTCATTGAAATATGGCTATTTTAAAGTTTTTAACTTATGACGTCATGGCGGCCATCTTGGATTTTGGACCTACTTCGTTATGTTGCTGTCACCCCTTTGACTCATGCCATATACAATGGGCTTAACCGAATTGGCATACCTCTTACCATTTTTGCATAATAGTGTGCCAAAAATGAAATGCAGAAGAAGAATAATAATAATAACTAGAAATTGTTGGCTAACAATTTGATGGGCTTTTCACCTATAATCTATATCATTTCTGTTGGATTTTGAATCAACTTTAAAATTGCACACTTTTGTCGGGACTATCTCAGGATCAATTAATTTAAAATTTGATGGGATGAACAGATTCTTAAAATGGTAAGTATGAGTATTGAACTGCGTTAAGTCAAAGTCGTTAAAAAGGTTTTGTTAAGCCAATAATACCACTACATTTCCTCAGTTTAAGCCCTAATTACGGTTCGTTTAAAGCGCACAAAATGATCAGATAGTGATATATATATTTGCTGAGAAATGTATGTCCCAATTATCAAATGTTAACAGATTTTCAGTATCTTCCGGTCGTAAAAGCACTTGTCCCGACAATGGGAAAATCTCTCCTCCAGTTTCATATGTTCCGACAATCAAATGAGATTTGTTTAAACATGTCCCGATAATCAAATGAGATATTTCTGCTACGATGTCTCGATAATAACGTGTATAGATGTATTACAACGAAAAAAAGAAGAAATTAAAAAAAAAAAAATGCTGCTGAGTGTTCCGCCCAGGAATCGAACCCGGGTCTCTATCGTAATGAACTATAGCCTTACCATTTGAGCCAGAGCGGCTAGTTGTAATGTGCATCCGTTAATTCACTAAGGAAGACCGTATTCTCCACTATTAAGGACTCGCACAACTAAATGAGCCAATTACGGCGTGTTTCGTACGTTTGTAGTTCCTACTGGAAATTTGTTCTGGTTAAGTACAGTGATTCTGAGTAATCTAGATAGATAATTGTTGACATATTCTGCATTGAATGAAATCTACAGATATTTAACTTTACAAAAATGTATACTTTTGGTAGATTTTGATATGTGATTGCGGATTGATATGGGGTCAAATGTCAGAGGATGTTTCCGTCCCATTTCACTGGTTTGACATGTAAATTTCCAGTTGTCCGAAGCAGACGCCTGTAGCGAGCTAATATGCCAGTAAACTCCTCATAAAATGCCCCTTGAAGCCCTTGTCATGTACGCATGGAAGTTAATGCTGCTCCTCATTCTGTCGCTCATTAGTGTATTCAAAAAAAGATACAGTGTTGCAAGTTATACATTCCGATGACGTCACAATGTTTACAGTGACCGCGGGTAGGTTTGTACTGGCTGACATGTACACTTATTTTGTTTTTTTTTTTTTTAAACGTTTGCGATGACTTTGTTATGTTTAGATTGATGAGATAATATAGTATAATATCAAACAATACCAGATATGAATTTAGTTTCATGAAATACAATAAGTTTCGTGTTAGCCATCAACTTTCCTTCTATCGGTCTAGCTGTGATCGGCCGTCGTAGCAACGATAGGCCTAAAGATCATATTGCACTGTACAATATAAAACTGTATAAAAAGTTACCAACTAAATGTACGAATATCCTTAGACGTACAATAAGATCTGCTTTATCTATGAAAACTATCTACATACAATTAGTAACCGGAATAACAGTCGATCGGGATGTGTGTATATGCAACTTTTTATTTACTGTTGCCAAGGAGTATAAAGAAAACACAGGAGAGTTCCAAAATTACGGTTTTTGATATAGATTATATAGGGGAAAATGCAAAACGGCGTAATACCTTAACCGGAAGTGGTATCAAGACACCGAAGGTATCAATATCATCGGAATGACATACTCTATTGATCAGTAGAAAAAAGTTTTAAAAAATAATGAAAAATGAAAAATTTCTAAAAATAGGTTAACTTTGACCTCTGCTGCGCTGTTTTACGAGACATATTTTGTAATTACTTGTAGAACAAGAAATATTTCCCCAGATGCAATCTACAATTATATACCTTTGAAACATCTGGACATTAAACAGTTATTGAGATATAGCCATTTTAACCTTTTTAAAGTATGACGTCATAGCGGCCATCTTGGATTTTGAATCGATTTAAAAATATCAAACTTTAGTCAGGACTATTCCACGATCATTTTTGACCAGTTTGAGCTGAATCCCACTGTTGGAATTAGAGAAGAAGTTTAAAATGTAAAACGATTTTTAACATAGAATATATAGGGAAATGTTCACAATGGCGTAATTCCTTAACCGGAAGTGCTATCAAGACACCGAAGGTATCAATATCATCGGAATGTCATACTCTATTGATCTGTAGAAAAAGTTTTCACAAAAAATGAAAAATGAAAAATTTCTAAAAATAGATTAACTTTGACCTCTGCCCCGCTTTTTTACGAGACATATTTTGTTATAACTTATAGAAGAAAAAAGTTGTCCCCAAATGTATTCTACAATAATATACCTTTGAAACATCTGAACATTAAACGGTTATTGAGATATAGCCATTTTAACATTTTAAAGTATGACGTCATAGCGGCCATCTTGGATTTTGAATCAATTAAAAAATATCAAACTTTAGTCGGGACTATCCCACGATCATTTTAGACAAGTTTGAGCTGAATCCCACTGGTGGAATTTTAGAAGAAGTTTAAAATGTGAAATGGTTTTTAACATAGAATATATAGGGAAATGTTCTCAATGGCGTAATACCTTAACCGGAAGTGCTATCAAGACACCGAAGGTATCAATATCATCGGAATGTCATACTCTATTGATCTGAAGAAAAAGTTTTCACAAATAATGAAAAATGAAAAATTTCTAAAAATAGATTAACTTTGACCTCTGCCCCGCTTTTTTACGAGACATATTTTGTTATAACTTATAGAAGAAAAAAGTTGTCCCCAGATGTATTCTACAATAATATACCTTTGAAACATCTGAACATTAAACGGTTATTGAGATATAGCCATTTTAACATTTTAAAGTATGACGTCATAGCGGCCATCTTGGATTTTGAATCAATTTAAAAATATCAAACTTTAGTCGGGACTATCCAACGATCATTTTAGACAAGTTTGAGCTGAATCCCACTATTGGAATTTGAGAAGAAGTTTAAAATGTGAAACGGTTTTTTATATAGATTATATAGGGGAAAATTACATATGGCGTATACCGGAAACCACATGTGTTACATAAAAACTAAACACATCAAATTCATCAGAATGACATTGTGTATAGATTGGTCAAAACAAATTTCAAAAAAAATTAAAATTAAAAAAAAAAAAAAAAAAAAATTTTTTTTTGATTTTTGACCCAATGGCGAACTTTTTTATTTCAACTCCAAAGTACCTAAATGTGTGACAAAAAAAGTTAGATATGGCTTATGTCTACAATAATATCATTACAGAAACTCTGAACAGCCAACGGTCATTGAAATATGGCTATTTTAAAGTTTTTAACTTATGACGTCATGGCGGCCATCTTGGATTTTGGACCTACTTCGTTATGTTGCTGTCACCCCTTTGACTCATGCCATATACAATGGGCTTAACCGAATTGGCATACCTCTTACCATTTTTGCATAATAGTGTGCCAAAAATGAAATGCAGAAGAAGAATAATAATAATAACTAGAAATTGTTGGCTAACAATTTGATGGGCTTTTCACCTATAATCTATATCATTTCTGTTGGATTTTGAATCAACTTTAAAATTGCACACTTTTGTCGGGACTATCTCAGGATCAATTAATTTAAAATTTGATGGGATGAACAGATTCTTAAAATGGTAAGTATGAGTATTGAACTGCGTTAAGTCAAAGTCGTTAAAAAGGTTTTGTTAAGCCAATAATACCACTACATTTCCTCAGTTTAAGCCCTAATTACGGTTCGTTTAAAGCGCACAAAATGATCAGATAGTGATATATATATTTGCTGAGAAATGTATGTCCCAATTATCAAATGTTAACAGATTTTCAGTATCTTCCGGTCGTAAAAGCACTTGTCCCGACAATGGGAAAATCTCTCCTCCAGTTTCATATGTTCCGACAATCAAATGAGATTTGTTTAAACATGTCCCGATAATCAAATGAGATATTTCTGCTACGATGTCTCGATAATAACGTGTATAGATGTATTACAACGAAAAAAAGAAGAAATTAAAAAAAAAAAAATGCTGCTGAGTGTTCCGCCCAGGAATCGAACCCGGGTCTCTATCGTAATGAACTATAGCCTTACCATTTGAGCCAGAGCGGCTAGTTGTAATGTGCATCCGTTAATTCACTAAGGAAGACCGTATTCTCCACTATTAAGGACTCGCACAACTAAATCAGCCAATCACGGCGTGTTTCATACGTTTGTAGTTCCTACTGAAAATTTGTTCTGGTTAAGTACAGTGATTCTGAGTAATCTAGATAGATAATTGTTGACATATTCTGCATTGAATGAAATCTACAGATATTTAACTTTACAAAAATGTATACTTTTGGTAGATTTTGATATGTGATTGCGGATTGATATGGGGTCAAATGTCAGAGGATGTTTCCGTCCCATTTCACTGGTTTGACATGTAAATTTCCAGTTGTCCGAAGCAGACGCCTGTAGCGAGCTAATATGCCAGTAAACTCCTCATAAAATGCCCCTTGAAGCCCTTGTCATGTACGCATGGAAGTTAATGCTGCTCCTCATTCTGTCGCTCATTAGTGTATTCAAAAAAAGATACAGTGTTGCAAGTTATACATTCCGATGACGTCACAATGTTTACAGTGACCGCGGGTAGGTTTGTACTGGCTGACATGTACACTTATTTTGTTTTTTTTTTTTTTAAACGTTTGCGATGACTTTGTTATGTTTAGATTGATGAGATAATATAGTATAATATCAAACAATACCAGATATGAATTTAGTTTCATGAAATACAATAAGTTTCGTGTTAGCCATCAACTTTCCTTCTATCGGTCTAGCTGTGATCGGCCGTCGTAGCAACGATAGGCCTAAAGATCATATTGCACTGTACAATATAAAACTGTATAAAAAGTTACCAACTAAATGTACGAATATCCTTAGACGTACAATAAGATCTGCTTTATCTATGAAAACTATCTACATACAATTAGTAACCGGAATAACAGTCGATCGGGATGTGTGTATATGCAACTTTTTATTTACTGTTGCCAAGGAGTATAAAGAAAACACAGGAGAGTTCCAAAATTACGGTTTTTGATATAGATTATATAGGGGAAAATGCAAAACGGCGTAATACCTTAACCGGAAGTGGTATCAAGACACCGAAGGTATCAATATCATCGGAATGACATACTCTATTGATCAGTAGAAAAAAGTTTTAAAAAATAATGAAAAATGAAAAATTTCTAAAAATAGGTTAACTTTGACCTCTGCTGCGCTGTTTTACGAGACATATTTTGTAATTACTTGTAGAACAAGAAATATTTCCCCAGATGCAATCTACAATTATATACCTTTGAAACATCTGGACATTAAACAGTTATTGAGATATAGCCATTTTAACCTTTTTAAAGTATGACGTCATAGCGGCCATCTTGGATTTTGAATCGATTTAAAAATATCAAACTTTAGTCAGGACTATTCCACGATCATTTTTGACCAGTTTGAGCTGAATCCCACTGTTGGAATTAGAGAAGAAGTTTAAAATGTAAAACGATTTTTAACATAGAATATATAGGGAAATGTTCACAATGGCGTAATTCCTTAACCGGAAGTGCTATCAAGACACCGAAGGTATCAATATCATCGGAATGTCATACTCTATTGATCTGTAGAAAAAGTTTTCACAAAAAATGAAAAATGAAAAATTTCTAAAAATAGATTAACTTTGACCTCTGCCCCGCTTTTTTACGAGACATATTTTGTTATAACTTATAGAAGAAAAAAGTTGTCCCCAAATGTATTCTACAATAATATACCTTTGAAACATCTGAACATTAAACGGTTATTGAGATATAGCCATTTTAACATTTTAAAGTATGACGTCATAGCGGCCATCTTGGATTTTGAATCAATTAAAAAATATCAAACTTTAGTCGGGACTATCCCACGATCATTTTAGACAAGTTTGAGCTGAATCCCACTGGTGGAATTTTAGAAGAAGTTTAAAATGTGAAATGGTTTTTAACATAGAATATATAGGGAAATGTTCTCAATGGCGTAATACCTTAACCGGAAGTGCTATCAAGACACCGAAGGTATCAATATCATCGGAATGTCATACTCTATTGATCTGAAGAAAAAGTTTTCACAAATAATGAAAAATGAAAAATTTCTAAAAATAGATTAACTTTGACCTCTGCCCCGCTTTTTTACGAGACATATTTTGTTATAACTTATAGAAGAAAAAAGTTGTCCCCAGATGTATTCTACAATAATATACCTTTGAAACATCTGAACATTAAACGGTTATTGAGATATAGCCATTTTAACATTTTAAAGTATGACGTCATAGCGGCCATCTTGGATTTTGAATCAATTTAAAAATATCAAACTTTAGTCGGGACTATCCAACGATCATTTTAGACAAGTTTGAGCTGAATCCCACTATTGGAATTTGAGAAGAAGTTTAAAATGTGAAACGGTTTTTTATATAGATTATATAGGGGAAAATTACATATGGCGTATACCGGAAACCACATGTGTTACATAAAAACTAAACACATCAAATTCATCAGAATGACATTGTGTATAGATTGGTCAAAACAAATTTCAAAAAAAATTAAAATTAAAAAAAAAAAAAAAAAAAATTTTTTTTTGATTTTTGACCCAATGGCGAACTTTTTTATTTCAACTCCAAAGTACCTAAATGTGTGACAAAAAAAGTTAGATATGGCTTATGTCTACAATAATATCATTACAGAAACTCTGAACAGCCAACGGTCATTGAAATATGGCTATTTTAAAGTTTTTAACTTATGACGTCATGGCGGCCATCTTGGATTTTGGACCTACTTCGTTATGTTGCTGTCACCCCTTTGACTCATGCCATATACAATGGGCTTAACCGAATTGGCATACCTCTTACCATTTTTGCATAATAGTGTGCCAAAAATGAAATGCAGAAGAAGAATAATAATAACTAGAAATTGTTGGCTAACAATTTGACGGGCTTTTCACACCTTTGTCAGATTTTGTCTTTGGTGAAAAGGAGGTAACTCTTACATATTCTAAGAACTACTTCCCTTTTACCACTGATAGACAGTAAACCATTTTAATACAAAGAATATATAGGGAAATTTTCAAAATGGCTTACTTCCTTAACCGGAAGTGCTATCAAGACACCGAAGGTATCAATATCATCGGAATGACATGCTCTATTGATCTGTAGAAAAATAAAACAAAAGTAATGAAAAAATGAAAAAATCTAAAAATAGATGAACTTTGACCTCTGTCGCGCTGTTTTACAAGACATATTTTGTGGTAACTTGTAGAAGAAAAAAGTTGTCCCCAAATGGAATCTACAATAATATACCTTTGAAACATCTGAACATTAAATGGTTATTGAGATATAGCCATTTTAACATTTAAAGAATGACGTCATAGCGGCCATCTTGGATTTTGAATCAATTTAAAAATATCAAACTTTAGTCGGGACTATCTATCGATCATTTTAGAGAAGTTTGAGCTGAATCCCACTAGTGGAATTTGAGAAGAAGTTTAAAATGTGAAATGGTTTTTAACATAGAATATATAGGGAAATGTTCACAATGGCGTAATACCTTAACCGGAAGTGCTATCAAGACACCGAAGGTATCAATATCATCGGAATGTCATACTCTATTGATCTGTAGAAAACGTTTTCACAAATAATGAAAAATGAAAAATTTCTAAAAATAGATTAACTTTGACCTCTGCCCCGCTTTTTTACGAGACATATTTTGTCAAACTTATAGAAGAAAAAAGTTGTCCCCAGATGTATTATACAATAGTGTACCTTTGAAACATCTGAACATTAAACAGTTATTGAGATATAGCCATTTTAACATTTTAAAGTATGACGTCATAGCGGCCATCTTGGATTTTGAATCAATTTAAAAATATCAAACTTTAGTCGGGACTATCCCACGATCATTTTAGACAAGTTTGAGCTGAATCCCACTAGTGGAATTTGAGAAGAAGTTTAAAATGTGAAATGGTTTTTTATATAGAATATATAGGGAAAATTTTAAAACGGCGTTTTACCTTAACCGGAAGTGCTATCAAGACACCGAAGGTATCAATATCATCGGAATGTCATACTCTATTGATCTGTGGAAAACGTTTTCACAAATAATGAAAAATGAAAAATTTCTAAAAATAGATTAACTTTGACCTCTGCCCCGCTTTTTTACGAGACATATTTTGTTATAACTTATAGAAGAAAAAAGTTGTCCCCAGATGTATTCTACAATAATATACCTTTGAAACATCTGAACATTAAACAGTTATTGAGATATAGCCATTTTAACATTTTAAAGTATGACGTCATAGCGGCCATCTTGGATTTTGAATCAATTTTAAAATATCAAACTTTAGTCGGGACTATCCCACGATCATTTTAGACAAGTTTGAGCTGAATCCTCTTGTTGGAATTTGAGAAGAAGTTTAAAATGTGAAATGGTTTTTAACATAGAATATATAGGGAAATGGTCACAATGGCGTAATACCTTAACCGGAAGTGCTATCAAGACACCGAAGGTATCAATATCATCGGAATGTCATACTCTATTGATCTGTAGAAAAAGTTTTCACAAATAATGAAAAATGAAAAATTTCTAAAAATAGATTAACTTTGACCTCTGCCCCGCTTTTTTACGAGACATATTTTGTTATAATTTATAGAAGAAAAAAGTAGTCCCCAGATGTATTCTACAATAATATACCTTTGAAACATCTGAACATTAAACGGTTATTGAGATATAGCCATTTTAACATTTTAAAGTATGACGTCATAGCGGCCATCTTGGATTTTGAATCAATTTAAAAATAACAAACTTTAGTCGGGACTATCCCACGATCATTTTAGACAAGTTTGAGCTGAATCCCACTGTTGGAATTTGAGAAGAAGTTTAAAATGTGAAATGGTTTTTAACATAGAATATATAGGGAAATGTTCACAATGGCGTAATACCTTAACCGGAAGTGCTATCAAGACACCGAAGGTATCAATATCATCGGAATGTCATACTCTATTGATCTGTAGAAAAAGTTTTCACAAATAATGAAAAATGAAGAATTTCTAAAAATAGATTAACTTTGACCTCTGCCCCGCTTTTTTACGAGACATATTTTGTTATAACTTATAGAAGAAAAAAGTAGTCCCCAGATGTATTTTACAATAATATACCTTTGAAACATCTGGACATTAAACGGTTATTGAGATATAGCCATTTTAACATTTTAAAGTATGACGTCATAGCGGCCATGTTGGATTTTGAATCAATTTAAAAATAACAAACTTTAGTCGGGACTATCCCACGATCATTTTAGACAAGTTTGAGCTGAATCCCACCGTTGGAATTTGAGAAGAAGTTTAAAATGTGAAACGGTTTTAATATAGATTATATAGGGGAAAATTACATATGGCGTATACCGGAAACCACATGTGTTACATAAAAACTAAACACATCAAATTCATCAGAATGACGTTGTGTATAGATTGGTCAAAGCAAATTTCAAAAAAAATTAAAATTAAAAAAAAAAAAAAAAAATAATTTTTTTTTGATTTTTGACCCAATGGCGAACTTTTTTATTTCAACTCCAAAGTACCTAAATGTGTGACAAAAAAAGTTAGATATGGCTTATGTCTACAATAATATCATTACAGAAACTCTGAACAGCCAACGGTCATTGAAATATGGCTATTTTAAAGTTTTTAACTTATGACGTCATGGCGGCCATCTTGGATTTTGGACCTACTTCGTTATGTTGCTGTCACCCCTTTGGCTCATGCCAAATACAATGGGCTTAACCGAATTGGCATACCTCTTACCATTTTTGCATAATAGTGTGCCAAAAATGAAATGCAGAAGAAGAATAATAATAATAATAATAATAATAATAATAAACAGAACAGAAACAATAGGTCTTTTCACCACATGGTGAAAAGCCCTAATAACTAGAAATTGTTGGCTAACAATTTGATGGGCTTTTCACCTATAATCTATATCATTTCTGTTGGATTTTGAATCAACTTTAAAATTGCACACTTTTGTCGGGACTATCTCAGGATCAATTAATTTAAAATTTGATGGGATGAACAGATTCTTAAAATGGTAAGTATGAGTATTGAACTGCGTTAAGTCAAAGTCGTTAAAAAGGTTTTGTTAAGCCAATAATACCACTACATTTCCTCAGTTTAAGCCCTAATTACGGTTCGTTTAAAGCGCACAAAATGATCAGATAGTGATATATATATTTGCTGAGAAATGTATGTCCCAATTATCAAATGTTAACAGATTTTCAGTATCTTCCGGTCGTAAAAGCACTTGTCCCGACAATGGGAAAATCTCTCCTCCAGTTTCATATGTTCCGACA
This sequence comes from Mimachlamys varia, assembly GCA_947623455.1. Classification (NCBI taxonomy): domain Eukaryota; kingdom Metazoa; phylum Mollusca; class Bivalvia; order Pectinida; family Pectinidae; genus Mimachlamys; species Mimachlamys varia. The sequence goes on along the minus strand of OX392531.1, from coordinate 2,239,797 downwards.
ATCAAATGAGATTTGTTTAAACATGTCCCGATAATCAAATGAGATATTTCTGCTACGATGTCTCGATAATAACGTGTATAGATGTATTACAACGAAAAAAAGAAGAAATTAAAAAAAAAAAAATGCTGCTGAGTGTTCCGCCCAGGAATCGAACCCGGGTCTCTATCGTAATGAACTATAGCCTTACCATTTGAGCCAGAGCGGCTAGTTGTAATGTGCATCCGTTAATTCACTAAGGAAGACCGTATTCTCCACTATTAAGGACTCGCACAACTAAATCAGCCAATCACGGCGTGTTTCATACGTTTGTAGTTCCTACTGAAAATTTGTTCTGGTTAAGTACAGTGATTCTGAGTAATCTAGATAGATAATTGTTGACATATTCTGCATTGAATGAAATCTACAGATATTTAACTTTACAAAAATGTATACTTTTGGTAGATTTTGATATGTGATTGCGGATTGATATGGGGTCAAATGTCAGAGGATGTTTCCGTCCCATTTCACTGGTTTGACATGTAAATTTCCAGTTGTCCGAAGCAGACGCCTGTAGCGAGCTAATATGCCAGTAAACTCCTCATAAAATGCCCCTTGAAGCCCTTGTCATGTACGCATGGAAGTTAATGCTGCTCCTCATTCTGTCGCTCATTAGTGTATTCAAAAAAAGATACAGTGTTGCAAGTTATACATTCCGATGACGTCACAATGTTTACAGTGACCGCGGGTAGGTTTGTACTGGCTGACATGTACACTTATTTTGTTTTTTTTTTTTTTAAACGTTTGCGATGACTTTGTTATGTTTAGATTGATGAGATAATATAGTATAATATCAAACAATACCAGATATGAATTTAGTTTCATGAAATACAATAAGTTTCGTGTTAGCCATCAACTTTCCTTCTATCGGTCTAGCTGTGATCGGCCGTCGTAGCAACGATAGGCCTAAAGATCATATTGCACTGTACAATATAAAACTGTATAAAAAGTTACCAACTAAATGTACGAATATCCTTAGACGTACAATAAGATCTGCTTTATCTATGAAAACTATCTACATACAATTAGTAACCGGAATAACAGTCGATCGGGATGTGTGTATATGCAACTTTTTATTTACTGTTGCCAAGGAGTATAAAGAAAACACAGGAGAGTTCCAAAATTACGGTTTTTGATATAGATTATATAGGGGAAAATGCAAAACGGCGTAATACCTTAACCGGAAGTGGTATCAAGACACCGAAGGTATCAATATCATCGGAATGACATACTCTATTGATCAGTAGAAAAAAGTTTTAAAAAATAATGAAAAATGAAAAATTTCTAAAAATAGGTTAACTTTGACCTCTGCTGCGCTGTTTTACGAGACATATTTTGTAATTACTTGTAGAACAAGAAATATTTCCCCAGATGCAATCTACAATTATATACCTTTGAAACATCTGGACATTAAACAGTTATTGAGATATAGCCATTTTAACCTTTTTAAAGTATGACGTCATAGCGGCCATCTTGGATTTTGAATCGATTTAAAAATATCAAACTTTAGTCAGGACTATTCCACGATCATTTTTGACCAGTTTGAGCTGAATCCCACTGTTGGAATTAGAGAAGAAGTTTAAAATGTAAAACGATTTTTAACATAGAATATATAGGGAAATGTTCACAATGGCGTAATTCCTTAACCGGAAGTGCTATCAAGACACCGAAGGTATCAATATCATCGGAATGTCATACTCTATTGATCTGTAGAAAAAGTTTTCACAAAAAATGAAAAATGAAAAATTTCTAAAAATAGATTAACTTTGACCTCTGCCCCGCTTTTTTACGAGACATATTTTGTTATAACTTATAGAAGAAAAAAGTTGTCCCCAAATGTATTCTACAATAATATACCTTTGAAACATCTGAACATTAAACGGTTATTGAGATATAGCCATTTTAACATTTTAAAGTATGACGTCATAGCGGCCATCTTGGATTTTGAATCAATTAAAAAATATCAAACTTTAGTCGGGACTATCCCACGATCATTTTAGACAAGTTTGAGCTGAATCCCACTGGTGGAATTTTAGAAGAAGTTTAAAATGTGAAATGGTTTTTAACATAGAATATATAGGGAAATGTTCTCAATGGCGTAATACCTTAACCGGAAGTGCTATCAAGACACCGAAGGTATCAATATCATCGGAATGTCATACTCTATTGATCTGAAGAAAAAGTTTTCACAAATAATGAAAAATGAAAAATTTCTAAAAATAGATTAACTTTGACCTCTGCCCCGCTTTTTTACGAGACATATTTTGTTATAACTTATAGAAGAAAAAAGTTGTCCCCAGATGTATTCTACAATAATATACCTTTGAAACATCTGAACATTAAACGGTTATTGAGATATAGCCATTTTAACATTTTAAAGTATGACGTCATAGCGGCCATCTTGGATTTTGAATCAATTTAAAAATATCAAACTTTAGTCGGGACTATCCAACGATCATTTTAGACAAGTTTGAGCTGAATCCCACTATTGGAATTTGAGAAGAAGTTTAAAATGTGAAACGGTTTTTTATATAGATTATATAGGGGAAAATTACATATGGCGTATACCGGAAACCACATGTGTTACATAAAAACTAAACACATCAAATTCATCAGAATGACATTGTGTATAGATTGGTCAAAACAAATTTCAAAAAAAATTAAAATTAAAAAAAAAAAAAAAAAAAATTTTTTTTTGATTTTTGACCCAATGGCGAACTTTTTTATTTCAACTCCAAAGTACCTAAATGTGTGACAAAAAAAGTTAGATATGGCTTATGTCTACAATAATATCATTACAGAAACTCTGAACAGCCAACGGTCATTGAAATATGGCTATTTTAAAGTTTTTAACTTATGACGTCATGGCGGCCATCTTGGATTTTGGACCTACTTCGTTATGTTGCTGTCACCCCTTTGACTCATGCCATATACAATGGGCTTAACCGAATTGGCATACCTCTTACCATTTTTGCATAATAGTGTGCCAAAAATGAAATGCAGAAGAAGAATAATAATAACTAGAAATTGTTGGCTAACAATTTGACGGGCTTTTCACACCTTTGTCAGATTTTGTCTTTGGTGAAAAGGAGGTAACTCTTACATATTCTAAGAACTACTTCCCTTTTACCACTGATAGACAGTAAACCATTTTAATACAAAGAATATATAGGGAAATTTTCAAAATGGCTTACTTCCTTAACCGGAAGTGCTATCAAGACACCGAAGGTATCAATATCATCGGAATGACATGCTCTATTGATCTGTAGAAAAATAAAACAAAAGTAATGAAAAAATGAAAAAATCTAAAAATAGATGAACTTTGACCTCTGTCGCGCTGTTTTACAAGACATATTTTGTGGTAACTTGTAGAAGAAAAAAGTTGTCCCCAAATGGAATCTACAATAATATACCTTTGAAACATCTGAACATTAAATGGTTATTGAGATATAGCCATTTTAACATTTAAAGAATGACGTCATAGCGGCCATCTTGGATTTTGAATCAATTTAAAAATATCAAACTTTAGTCGGGACTATCTATCGATCATTTTAGAGAAGTTTGAGCTGAATCCCACTAGTGGAATTTGAGAAGAAGTTTAAAATGTGAAATGGTTTTTAACATAGAATATATAGGGAAATGTTCACAATGGCGTAATACCTTAACCGGAAGTGCTATCAAGACACCGAAGGTATCAATATCATCGGAATGTCATACTCTATTGATCTGTAGAAAACGTTTTCACAAATAATGAAAAATGAAAAATTTCTAAAAATAGATTAACTTTGACCTCTGCCCCGCTTTTTTACGAGACATATTTTGTCAAACTTATAGAAGAAAAAAGTTGTCCCCAGATGTATTATACAATAGTGTACCTTTGAAACATCTGAACATTAAACAGTTATTGAGATATAGCCATTTTAACATTTTAAAGTATGACGTCATAGCGGCCATCTTGGATTTTGAATCAATTTAAAAATATCAAACTTTAGTCGGGACTATCCCACGATCATTTTAGACAAGTTTGAGCTGAATCCCACTAGTGGAATTTGAGAAGAAGTTTAAAATGTGAAATGGTTTTTTATATAGAATATATAGGGAAAATTTTAAAACGGCGTTTTACCTTAACCGGAAGTGCTATCAAGACACCGAAGGTATCAATATCATCGGAATGTCATACTCTATTGATCTGTGGAAAACGTTTTCACAAATAATGAAAAATGAAAAATTTCTAAAAATAGATTAACTTTGACCTCTGCCCCGCTTTTTTACGAGACATATTTTGTTATAACTTATAGAAGAAAAAAGTTGTCCCCAGATGTATTCTACAATAATATACCTTTGAAACATCTGAACATTAAACAGTTATTGAGATATAGCCATTTTAACATTTTAAAGTATGACGTCATAGCGGCCATCTTGGATTTTGAATCAATTTTAAAATATCAAACTTTAGTCGGGACTATCCCACGATCATTTTAGACAAGTTTGAGCTGAATCCTCTTGTTGGAATTTGAGAAGAAGTTTAAAATGTGAAATGGTTTTTAACATAGAATATATAGGGAAATGGTCACAATGGCGTAATACCTTAACCGGAAGTGCTATCAAGACACCGAAGGTATCAATATCATCGGAATGTCATACTCTATTGATCTGTAGAAAAAGTTTTCACAAATAATGAAAAATGAAAAATTTCTAAAAATAGATTAACTTTGACCTCTGCCCCGCTTTTTTACGAGACATATTTTGTTATAATTTATAGAAGAAAAAAGTAGTCCCCAGATGTATTCTACAATAATATACCTTTGAAACATCTGAACATTAAACGGTTATTGAGATATAGCCATTTTAACATTTTAAAGTATGACGTCATAGCGGCCATCTTGGATTTTGAATCAATTTAAAAATAACAAACTTTAGTCGGGACTATCCCACGATCATTTTAGACAAGTTTGAGCTGAATCCCACTGTTGGAATTTGAGAAGAAGTTTAAAATGTGAAATGGTTTTTAACATAGAATATATAGGGAAATGTTCACAATGGCGTAATACCTTAACCGGAAGTGCTATCAAGACACCGAAGGTATCAATATCATCGGAATGTCATACTCTATTGATCTGTAGAAAAAGTTTTCACAAATAATGAAAAATGAAGAATTTCTAAAAATAGATTAACTTTGACCTCTGCCCCGCTTTTTTACGAGACATATTTTGTTATAACTTATAGAAGAAAAAAGTAGTCCCCAGATGTATTTTACAATAATATACCTTTGAAACATCTGGACATTAAACGGTTATTGAGATATAGCCATTTTAACATTTTAAAGTATGACGTCATAGCGGCCATGTTGGATTTTGAATCAATTTAAAAATAACAAACTTTAGTCGGGACTATCCCACGATCATTTTAGACAAGTTTGAGCTGAATCCCACCGTTGGAATTTGAGAAGAAGTTTAAAATGTGAAACGGTTTTAATATAGATTATATAGGGGAAAATTACATATGGCGTATACCGGAAACCACATGTGTTACATAAAAACTAAACACATCAAATTCATCAGAATGACGTTGTGTATAGATTGGTCAAAGCAAATTTCAAAAAAAATTAAAATTAAAAAAAAAAAAAAAAAATAATTTTTTTTTGATTTTTGACCCAATGGCGAACTTTTTTATTTCAACTCCAAAGTACCTAAATGTGTGACAAAAAAAGTTAGATATGGCTTATGTCTACAATAATATCATTACAGAAACTCTGAACAGCCAACGGTCATTGAAATATGGCTATTTTAAAGTTTTTAACTTATGACGTCATGGCGGCCATCTTGGATTTTGGACCTACTTCGTTATGTTGCTGTCACCCCTTTGGCTCATGCCAAATACAATGGGCTTAACCGAATTGGCATACCTCTTACCATTTTTGCATAATAGTGTGCCAAAAATGAAATGCAGAAGAAGAATAATAATAATAATAATAATAATAATAATAAACAGAACAGAAACAATAGGTCTTTTCACCACATGGTGAAAAGCCCTAATAACTAGAAATTGTTGGCTAACAATTTGATGGGCTTTTCACCTATAATCTATATCATTTCTGTTGGATTTTGAATCAACTTTAAAATTGCACACTTTTGTCGGGACTATCTCAGGATCAATTAATTTAAAATTTGATGGGATGAACAGATTCTTAAAATGGTAAGTATGAGTATTGAACTGCGTTAAGTCAAAGTCGTTAAAAAGGTTTTGTTAAGCCAATAATACCACTACATTTCCTCAGTTTAAGCCCTAATTACGGTTCGTTTAAAGCGCACAAAATGATCAGATAGTGATATATATATTTGCTGAGAAATGTATGTCCCAATTATCAAATGTTAACAGATTTTCAGTATCTTCCGGTCGTAAAAGCACTTGTCCCGACAATGGGAAAATCTCTCCTCCAGTTTCATATGTTCCGACAATCAAATGAGATTTGTTTAAACATGTCCCGATAATCAAATGAGATATTTCTGCTACGATGTCTCGATAATAACGTGTATAGATGTATTACAACGAAAAAAAGAAGAAATTAAAAAAAAAAAAATGCTGCTGAGTGTTCCGCCCAGGAATCGAACCCGGGTCTCTATCGTAATGAACTATAGCCTTACCATTTGAGCCAGAGCGGCTAGTTGTAATGTGCATCCGTTAATTCACTAAGGAAGACCGTATTCTCCACTATTAAGGACTCGCACAACTAAATCAGCCAATCACGGCGTGTTTCATACGTTTGTAGTTCCTACTGAAAATTTGTTCTGGTTAAGTACAGTGATTCTGAGTAATCTAGATAGATAATTGTTGACATATTCTGCATTGAATGAAATCTACAGATATTTAACTTTACAAAAATGTATACTTTTGGTAGATTTTGATATGTGATTGCGGATTGATATGGGGTCAAATGTCAGAGGATGTTTCCGTCCCATTTCACTGGTTTGACATGTAAATTTCCAGTTGTCCGAAGCAGACGCCTGTAGCGAGCTAATATGCCAGTAAACTCCTCATAAAATGCCCCTTGAAGCCCTTGTCATGTACGCATGGAAGTTAATGCTGCTCCTCATTCTGTCGCTCATTAGTGTATTCAAAAAAAGATACAGTGTTGCAAGTTATACATTCCGATGACGTCACAATGTTTACAGTGACCGCGGGTAGGTTTGTACTGGCTGACATGTACACTTATTTTGTTTTTTTTTTTTTTAAACGTTTGCGATGACTTTGTTATGTTTAGATTGATGAGATAATATAGTATAATATCAAACAATACCAGATATGAATTTAGTTTCATGAAATACAATAAGTTTCGTGTTAGCCATCAACTTTCCTTCTATCGGTCTAGCTGTGATCGGCCGTCGTAGCAACGATAGGCCTAAAGATCATATTGCACTGTACAATATAAAACTGTATAAAAAGTTACCAACTAAATGTACGAATATCCTTAGACGTACAATAAGATCTGCTTTATCTATGAAAACTATCTACATACAATTAGTAACCGGAATAACAGTCGATCGGGATGTGTGTATATGCAACTTTTTATTTACTGTTGCCAAGGAGTATAAAGAAAACACAGGAGAGTTCCAAAATTACGGTTTTTGATATAGATTATATAGGGGAAAATGCAAAACGGCGTAATACCTTAACCGGAAGTGGTATCAAGACACCGAAGGTATCAATATCATCGGAATGACATACTCTATTGATCAGTAGAAAAAAGTTTTAAAAAATAATGAAAAATGAAAAATTTCTAAAAATAGGTTAACTTTGACCTCTGCTGCGCTGTTTTACGAGACATATTTTGTAATTACTTGTAGAACAAGAAATATTTCCCCAGATGCAATCTACAATTATATACCTTTGAAACATCTGGACATTAAACAGTTATTGAGATATAGCCATTTTAACCTTTTTAAAGTATGACGTCATAGCGGCCATCTTGGATTTTGAATCGATTTAAAAATATCAAACTTTAGTCAGGACTATTCCACGATCATTTTTGACCAGTTTGAGCTGAATCCCACTGTTGGAATTAGAGAAGAAGTTTAAAATGTAAAACGATTTTTAACATAGAATATATAGGGAAATGTTCACAATGGCGTAATTCCTTAACCGGAAGTGCTATCAAGACACCGAAGGTATCAATATCATCGGAATGTCATACTCTATTGATCTGTAGAAAAAGTTTTCACAAAAAATGAAAAATGAAAAATTTCTAAAAATAGATTAACTTTGACCTCTGCCCCGCTTTTTTACGAGACATATTTTGTTATAACTTATAGAAGAAAAAAGTTGTCCCCAAATGTATTCTACAATAATATACCTTTGAAACATCTGAACATTAAACGGTTATTGAGATATAGCCATTTTAACATTTTAAAGTATGACGTCATAGCGGCCATCTTGGATTTTGAATCAATTAAAAAATATCAAACTTTAGTCGGGACTATCCCACGATCATTTTAGACAAGTTTGAGCTGAATCCCACTGGTGGAATTTTAGAAGAAGTTTAAAATGTGAAATGGTTTTTAACATAGAATATATAGGGAAATGTTCTCAATGGCGTAATACCTTAACCGGAAGTGCTATCAAGACACCGAAGGTATCAATATCATCGGAATGTCATACTCTATTGATCTGAAGAAAAAGTTTTCACAAATAATGAAAAATGAAAAATTTCTAAAAATAGATTAACTTTGACCTCTGCCCCGCTTTTTTACGAGACATATTTTGTTATAACTTATAGAAGAAAAAAGTTGTCCCCAGATGTATTCTACAATAATATACCTTTGAAACATCTGAACATTAAACGGTTATTGAGATATAGCCATTTTAACATTTTAAAGTATGACGTCATAGCGGCCATCTTGGATTTTGAATCAATTTAAAAATATCAAACTTTAGTCGGGACTATCCAACGATCATTTTAGACAAGTTTGAGCTGAATCCCACTATTGGAATTTGAGAAGAAGTTTAAAATGTGAAACGGTTTTTTATATAGATTATATAGGGGAAAATTACATATGGCGTATACCGGAAACCACATGTGTTACATAAAAACTAAACACATCAAATTCATCAGAATGACATTGTGTATAGATTGGTCAAAACAAATTTCAAAAAAAATTAAAATTAAAAAAAAAAAAAAAAAAAAATTTTTTTTTGATTTTTGACCCAATGGCGAACTTTTTTATTTCAACTCCAAAGTACCTAAATGTGTGACAAAAAAAGTTAGATATGGCTTATGTCTACAATAATATCATTACAGAAACTCTGAACAGCCAACGGTCATTGAAATATGGCTATTTTAAAGTTTTTAACTTATGACGTCATGGCGGCCATCTTGGATTTTGGACCTACTTCGTTATGTTGCTGTCACCCCTTTGACTCATGCCATATACAATGGGCTTAACCGAATTGGCATACCTCTTACCATTTTTGCATAATAGTGTGCCAAAAATGAAATGCAGAAGAAGAATAATAATAATAACTAGAAATTGTTGGCTAACAATTTGATGGGCTTTTCACCTATAATCTATATCATTTCTGTTGGATTTTGAATCAACTTTAAAATTGCACACTTTTGTCGGGACTATCTCAGGATCAATTAATTTAAAATTTGATGGGATGAACAGATTCTTAAAATGGTAAGTATGAGTATTGAACTGCGTTAAGTCAAAGTCGTTAAAAAGGTTTTGTTAAGCCAATAATACCACTACATTTCCTCAGTTTAAGCCCTAATTACGGTTCGTTTAAAGCGCACAAAATGATCAGATAGTGATATATATATTTGCTGAGAAATGTATGTCCCAATTATCAAATGTTAACAGATTTTCAGTATCTTCCGGTCGTAAAAGCACTTGTCCCGACAATGGGAAAATCTCTCCTCCAGTTTCATATGTTCCGACAATCAAATGAGATTTGTTTAAACATGTCCCGATAATCAAATGAGATATTTCTGCTACGATGTCTCGATAATAACGTGTATAGATGTATTACAACGAAAAAAAGAAGAAATTAAAAAAAAAAAAATGCTGCTGAGTGTTCCGCCCAGGAATCGAACCCGGGTCTCTATCGTAATGAACTATAGCCTTACCATTTGAGCCAGAGCGGCTAGTTGTAATGTGCATCCGTTAATTCACTAAGGAAGACCGTATTCTCCACTATTAAGGACTCGCACAACTAAATCAGCCAATCACGGCGTGTTTCATACGTTTGTAGTTCCTACTGAAAATTTGTTCTGGTTAAGTACAGTGATTCTGAGTAATCTAGATAGATAATTGTTGACATATTCTGCATTGAATGAAATCTACAGATATTTAACTTTACAAAAATGTATACTTTTGGTAGATTTTGATATGTGATTGCGGATTGATATGGGGTCAAATGTCAGAGGATGTTTCCGTCCCATTTCACTGGTTTGACATGTAAATTTCCAGTTGTCCGAAGCAGACGCCTGTAGCGAGCTAATATGCCAGTAAACTCCTCATAAAATGCCCCTTGAAGCCCTTGTCATGTACGCATGGAAGTTAATGCTGCTCCTCATTCTGTCGCTCATTAGTGTATTCAAAAAAAGATACAGTGTTGCAAGTTATACATTCCGATGACGTCACAATGTTTACAGTGACCGCGGGTAGGTTTGTACTGGCTGACATGTACACTTATTTTGTTTTTTTTTTTTTTAAACGTTTGCGATGACTTTGTTATGTTTAGATTGATGAGATAATATAGTATAATATCAAACAATACCAGATATGAATTTAGTTTCATGAAATACAATAAGTTTCGTGTTAGCCATCAACTTTCCTTCTATCGGTCTAGCTGTGATCGGCCGTCGTAGCAACGATAGGCCTAAAGATCATATTGCACTGTACAATATAAAACTGTATAAAAAGTTACCAACTAAATGTACGAATATCCTTAGACGTACAATAAGATCTGCTTTATCTATGAAAACTATCTACATACAATTAGTAACCGGAATAACAGTCGATCGGGATGTGTGTATATGCAACTTTTTATTTACTGTTGCCAAGGAGTATAAAGAAAACACAGGAGAGTTCCAAAATTACGGTTTTTGATATAGATTATATAGGGGAAAATGCAAAACGGCGTAATACCTTAACCGGAAGTGGTATCAAGACACCGAAGGTATCAATATCATCGGAATGACATACTCTATTGATCAGTAGAAAAAAGTTTTAAAAAATAATGAAAAATGAAAAATTTCTAAAAATAGGTTAACTTTGACCTCTGCTGCGCTGTTTTACGAGACATATTTTGTAATTACTTGTAGAACAAGAAATATTTCCCCAGATGCAATCTACAATTATATACCTTTGAAACATCTGGACATTAAACAGTTATTGAGATATAGCCATTTTAACCTTTTTAAAGTATGACGTCATAGCGGCCATCTTGGATTTTGAATCGATTTAAAAATATCAAACTTTAGTCAGGACTATTCCACGATCATTTTTGACCAGTTTGAGCTGAATCCCACTGTTGGAATTAGAGAAGAAGTTTAAAATGTAAAACGATTTTTAACATAGAATATATAGGGAAATGTTCACAATGGCGTAATTCCTTAACCGGAAGTGCTATCAAGACACCGAAGGTATCAATATCATCGGAATGTCATACTCTATTGATCTGTAGAAAAAGTTTTCACAAAAAATGAAAAATGAAAAATTTCTAAAAATAGATTAACTTTGACCTCTGCCCCGCTTTTTTACGAGACATATTTTGTTATAACTTATAGAAGAAAAAAGTTGTCCCCAAATGTATTCTACAATAATATACCTTTGAAACATCTGAACATTAAACGGTTATTGAGATATAGCCATTTTAACATTTTAAAGTATGACGTCATAGCGGCCATCTTGGATTTTGAATCAATTAAAAAATATCAAACTTTAGTCGGGACTATCCCACGATCATTTTAGACAAGTTTGAGCTGAATCCCACTGGTGGAATTTTAGAAGAAGTTTAAAATGTGAAATGGTTTTTAACATAGAATATATAGGGAAATGTTCTCAATGGCGTAATACCTTAACCGGAAGTGCTATCAAGACACCGAAGGTATCAATATCATCGGAATGTCATACTCTATTGATCTGAAGAAAAAGTTTTCACAAATAATGAAAAATGAAAAATTTCTAAAAATAGATTAACTTTGACCTCTGCCCCGCTTTTTTACGAGACATATTTTGTTATAACTTATAGAAGAAAAAAGTTGTCCCCAGATGTATTCTACAATAATATACCTTTGAAACATCTGAACATTAAACGGTTATTGAGATATAGCCATTTTAACATTTTAAAGTATGACGTCATAGCGGCCATCTTGGATTTTGAATCAATTTAAAAATATCAAACTTTAGTCGGGACTATCCAACGATCATTTTAGACAAGTTTGAGCTGAATCCCACTATTGGAATTTGAGAAGAAGTTTAAAATGTGAAACGGTTTTTTATATAGATTATATAGGGGAAAATTACATATGGCGTATACCGGAAACCACATGTGTTACATAAAAACTAAACACATCAAATTCATCAGAATGACATTGTGTATAGATTGGTCAAAACAAATTTCAAAAAAAATTAAAATTAAAAAAAAAAAAAAAAAAAAAATTTTTTTTGATTTTTGACCCAATGGCGAACTTTTTTATTTCAACTCCAAAGTACCTAAATGTGTGACAAAAAAAGTTAGATATGGCTTATGTCTACAATAATATCATTACAGAAACTCTGAACAGCCAACGGTCATTGAAATATGGCTATTTTAAAGTTTTTAACTTATGACGTCATGGCGGCCATCTTGGATTTTGGACCTACTTCGTTATGTTGCTGTCACCCCTTTGACTCATGCCATATACAATGGGCTTAACCGAATTGGCATACCTCTTACCATTTTTGCATAATAGTGTGCCAAAAATGAAATGCAGAAGAAGAATAATAATAATAACTAGAAATTGTTGGCTAACAATTTGATGGGCTTTTCACCTATAATCTATATCATTTCTGTTGGATTTTGAATCAACTTTAAAATTGCACACTTTTGTCGGGACTATCTCAGGATCAATTAATTTAAAATTTGATGGGATGAACAGATTCTTAAAATGGTAAGTATGAGTATTGAACTGCGTTAAGTCAAAGTCGTTAAAAAGGTTTTGTTAAGCCAATAATACCACTACATTTCCTCAGTTTAAGCCCTAATTACGGTTCGTTTAAAGCGCACAAAATGATCAGATAGTGATATATATATTTGCTGAGAAATGTATGTCCCAATTATCAAATGTTAACAGATTTTCAGTATCTTCCGGTCGTAAAAGCACTTGTCCCGACAATGGGAAAATCTCTCCTCCAGTTTCATATGTTCCGACAATCAAATGAGATTTGTTTAAACATGTCCCGATAATCAAATGAGATATTTCTGCTACGATGTCTCGATAATAACGTGTATAGATGTATTACAACGAAAAAAAGAAGAAATTAAAAAAAAAAAAATGCTGCTGAGTGTTCCGCCCAGGAATCGAACCCGGGTCTCTATCGTAATGAACTATAGCCTTACCATTTGAGCCAGAGCGGCTAGTTGTAATGTGCATCCGTTAATTCACTAAGGAAGACCGTATTCTCCACTATTAAGGACTCGCACAACTAAATCAGCCAATCACGGCGTGTTTCATACGTTTGTAGTCCCTACTGGAAATTTGTTCTGGCTAAGTACAGTGATTCTGAGTAATCTAGATAGATAATTGTTGACATATTCAGCATTGAATGAAATCTATAGATATTTAACTTTACAAAAATGTATACTTTTGGTAGATTTTGATATGTGATTGCGGATTGATATGGGGTCAAATGTCAGAGGATGTTTCCGTCCCATTTCACTGGTTTGACATGTAAATTTCCAGTTGTCCGAAGCAGACGCCTGTAGCGAGCTAATATGCCAGTAAACTCCTCATAAAATGCCCCTTGAAGCCCTTGTCATGTACGCATGGAAGTTAATGCTGCTCCTCATTCTGTCGCTCATTAGTGTATTCAAAAAAAGATACAGTGTTGCAAGTTATACATTCCGATGACGTCACAATGTTTACAGTGACCGCGGGTAGGTTTGTACTGGCTGACATGTACACTTATTTTGTTTTTTTTTTTTTTAAACGTTTGCGATGACTTTGTTATGTTTAGATTGATGAGATAATATAGTATAATATCAAACAATACCAGATATGAATTTAGTTTCATGAAATACAATAAGTTTCGTGTTAGCCATCAACTTTCCTTCTATCGGTCTAGCTGTGATCGGCCGTCGTAGCAACGATAGGCCTAAAGATCATATTGCACTGTACAATATAAAACTGTATAAAAAGTTACCAACTAAATGTACGAATATCCTTAGACGTACAATAAGATCTGCTTTATCTATGAAAACTATCTACATACAATTAGTAACCGGAATAACAGTCGATCGGGATGTGTGTATATGCAACTTTTTATTTACTGTTGCCAAGGAGTATAAAGAAAACACAGGAGAGTTCCAAAATTACGGTTTTTGATATAGATTATATAGGGGAAAATGCAAAACGGCGTAATACCTTAACCGGAAGTGGTATCAAGACACCGAAGGTATCAATATCATCGGAATGACATACTCTATTGATCAGTAGAAAAAAGTTATAAAAAATAATGAAAAATGAAAAATTTCTAAAAATAGGTTAACTTTGACCTCTGCTGCGCTGTTTTACGAGACATATTTTGTAATTACTTGTAGAACAAGAAATATTTCCCCAGATGCAATCTACAATTATATACCTTTGAAACATCTGGACATTAAACAGTTATTGAGATATAGCCATTTTAACCTTTTTAAAGTATGACGTCATAGCGGCCATCTTGGATTTTGAATCGATTTAAAAATATCAAACTTTAGTCAGGACTATTCCACGATCATTTTTGACCAGTTTGAGCTGAATCCCACTGTTGGAATTAGAGAAGAAGTTTAAAATGTAAAACGATTTTTAACATAGAATATATAGGGAAATGTTCACAATGGCGTAATTCCTTAACCGGAAGTGCTATCAAGACACCGAAGGTATCAATATCATCGGAATGTCATACTCTATTGATCTGTAGAAAAAGTTTTCACAAAAAATGAAAAATGAAAAATTTCTAAAAATAGATTAACTTTGACCTCTGCCCCGCTTTTTTACGAGACATATTTTGTTATAACTTATAGAAGAAAAAAGTTGTCCCCAAATGTATTCTACAATAATATACCTTTGAAACATCTGAACATTAAACGGTTATTGAGATATAGCCATTTTAACATTTTAAAGTATGACGTCATAGCGGCCATCTTGGATTTTGAATCAATTAAAAAATATCAAACTTTAGTCGGGACTATCCCACGATCATTTTAGACAAGTTTGAGCTGAATCCCACTGGTGGAATTTTAGAAGAAGTTTAAAATGTGAAATGGTTTTTAACATAGAATATATAGGGAAATGTTCTCAATGGCGTAATACCTTAACCGGAAGTGCTATCAAGACACCGAAGGTATCAATATCATCGGAATGTCATACTCTATTGATCTGAAGAAAAAGTTTTCACAAATAATGAAAAATGAAAAATTTCTAAAAATAGATTAACTTTGACCTCTGCCCCGCTTTTTTACGAGACATATTTTGTTATAACTTATAGAAGAAAAAAGTTGTCCCCAGATGTATTCTACAATAATATACCTTTGAAACATCTGAACATTAAACGGTTATTGAGATATAGCCATTTTAACATTTTAAAGTATGACGTCATAGCGGCCATCTTGGATTTTGAATCAATTTAAAAATATCAAACTTTAGTCGGGACTATCCAACGATCATTTTAGACAAGTTTGAGCTGAATCCCACTATTGGAATTTGAGAAGAAGTTTAAAATGTGAAACGGTTTTTTATATAGATTATATAGGGGAAAATTACATATGGCGTATACCGGAAACCACATGTGTTACATAAAAACTAAACACATCAAATTCATCAGAATGACATTGTGTATAGATTGGTCAAAACAAATTTCAAAAAAAATTAAAATTAAAAAAAAAAAAAAAAAAAAATTTTTTTTTGATTTTTGACCCAATGGCGAACTTTTTTATTTCAACTCCAAAGTACCTAAATGTGTGACAAAAAAAGTTAGATATGGCTTATGTCTACAATAATATCATTACAGAAACTCTGAACAGCCAACGGTCATTGAAATATGGCTATTTTAAAGTTTTTAACTTATGACGTCATGGCGGCCATCTTGGATTTTGGACCTACTTCGTTATGTTGCTGTCACCCCTTTGACTCATGCCATATACAATGGGCTTAACCGAATTGGCATACCTCTTACCATTTTTGCATAATAGTGTGCCAAAAATGAAATGCAGAAGAAGAATAATAATAATAACTAGAAATTGTTGGCTAACAATTTGATGGGCTTTTCACCTATAATCTATATCATTTCTGTTGGATTTTGAATCAACTTTAAAATTGCACACTTTTGTCGGGACTATCTCAGGATCAATTAATTTAAAATTTGATGGGATGAACAGATTCTTAAAATGGTAAGTATGAGTATTGAACTGCGTTAAGTCAAAGTCGTTAAAAAGGTTTTGTTAAGCCAATAATACCACTACATTTCCTCAGTTTAAGCCCTAATTACGGTTCGTTTAAAGCGCACAAAATGATCAGATAGTGATATATATATTTGCTGAGAAATGTATGTCCCAATTATCAAATGTTAACAGATTTTCAGTATCTTCCGGTCGTAAAAGCACTTGTCCCGACAATGGGAAAATCTCTCCTCCAGTTTCATATGTTCCGACAATCAAATGAGATTTGTTTAAACATGTCCCGATAATCAAATGAGATATTTCTGCTACGATGTCTCGATAATAACGTGTATAGATGTATTACAACGAAAAAAAGAAGAAATTAAAAAAAAAAAAATGCTGCTGAGTGTTCCGCCCAGGAATCGAACCCGGGTCTCTATCGTAATGAACTATAGCCTTACCATTTGAGCCAGAGCGGCTAGTTGTAATGTGCATCCGTTAATTCACTAAGGAAGACCGTATTCTCCACTATTAAGGACTCGCACAACTAAATCAGCCAATCACGGCGTGTTTCATACGTTTGTAGTCCCTACTGGAAATTTGTTCTGGCTAAGTACAGTGATTCTGAGTAATCTAGATAGATAATTGTTGACATATTCAGCATTGAATGAAATCTATAGATATTTAACTTTACAAAAATGTATACTTTTGGTAGATTTTGATATGTGATTGCGGATTGATATGGGGTCAAATGTCAGAGGATGTTTCCGTCCCATTTCACTGGTTTGACATGTAAATTTCCAGTTGTCCGAAGCAGACGCCTGTAGCGAGCTAATATGCCAGTAAACTCCTCATAAAATGCCCCTTGAAGCCCTTGTCATGTACGCATGGAAGTTAATGCTGCTCCTCATTCTGTCGCTCATTAGTGTATTCAAAAAAAGATACAGTGTTGCAAGTTATACATTCCGATGACGTCACAATGTTTACAGTGACCGCGGGTAGGTTTGTACTGGCTGACATGTACACTTATTTTGTTTTTTTTTTTTTTAAACGTTTGCGATGACTTTGTTATGTTTAGATTGATGAGATAATATAGTATAATATCAAACAATACCAGATATGAATTTAGTTTCATGAAATACAATAAGTTTCGTGTTAGCCATCAACTTTCCTTCTATCGGTCTAGCTGTGATCGGCCGTCGTAGCAACGATAGGCCTAAAGATCATATTGCACTGTACAATATAAAACTGTATAAAAAGTTACCAACTAAATGTACGAATATCCTTAGACGTACAATAAGATCTGCTTTATCTATGAAAACTATCTACATACAATTAGTAACCGGAATAACAGTCGATCGGGATGTGTGTATATGCAACTTTTTATTTACTGTTGCCAAGGAGTATAAAGAAAACACAGGAGAGTTCCAAAATTACGGTTTTTGATATAGATTATATAGGGGAAAATGCAAAACGGCGTAATACCTTAACCGGAAGTGGTATCAAGACACCGAAGGTATCAATATCATCGGAATGACATACTCTATTGATCAGTAGAAAAAAGTTTTAAAAAATAATGAAAAATGAAAAATTTCTAAAAATAGGTTAACTTTGACCTCTGCTGCGCTGTTTTACGAGACATATTTTGTAATTACTTGTAGAACAAGAAATATTTCCCCAGATGCAATCTACAATTATATACCTTTGAAACATCTGGACATTAAACAGTTATTGAGATATAGCCATTTTAACCTTTTTAAAGTATGACGTCATAGCGGCCATCTTGGATTTTGAATCGATTTAAAAATATCAAACTTTAGTCAGGACTATTCCACGATCATTTTTGACCAGTTTGAGCTGAATCCCACTGTTGGAATTAGAGAAGAAGTTTAAAATGTAAAACGATTTTTAACATAGAATATATAGGGAAATGTTCACAATGGCGTAATTCCTTAACCGGAAGTGCTATCAAGACACCGAAGGTATCAATATCATCGGAATGTCATACTCTATTGATCTGTAGAAAAAGTTTTCACAAAAAATGAAAAATGAAAAATTTCTAAAAATAGATTAACTTTGACCTCTGCCCCGCTTTTTTACGAGACATATTTTGTTATAACTTATAGAAGAAAAAAGTTGTCCCCAAATGTATTCTACAATAATATACCTTTGAAACATCTGAACATTAAACGGTTATTGAGATATAGCCATTTTAACATTTTAAAGTATGACGTCATAGCGGCCATCTTGGATTTTGAATCAATTAAAAAATATCAAACTTTAGTCGGGACTATCCCACGATCATTTTAGACAAGTTTGAGCTGAATCCCACTGGTGGAATTTTAGAAGAAGTTTAAAATGTGAAATGGTTTTTAACATAGAATATATAGGGAAATGTTCTCAATGGCGTAATACCTTAACCGGAAGTGCTATCAAGACACCGAAGGTATCAATATCATCGGAATGTCATACTCTATTGATCTGAAGAAAAAGTTTTCACAAATAATGAAAAATGAAAAATTTCTAAAAATAGATTAACTTTGACCTCTGCCCCGCTTTTTTACGAGACATATTTTGTTATAACTTATAGAAGAAAAAAGTTGTCCCCAGATGTATTCTACAATAATATACCTTTGAAACATCTGAACATTAAACGGTTATTGAGATATAGCCATTTTAACATTTTAAAGTATGACGTCATAGCGGCCATCTTGGATTTTGAATCAATTTAAAAATATCAAACTTTAGTCGGGACTATCCAACGATCATTTTAGACAAGTTTGAGCTGAATCCCACTATTGGAATTTGAGAAGAAGTTTAAAATGTGAAACGGTTTTTTATATAGATTATATAGGGGAAAATTACATATGGCGTATACCGGAAACCACATGTGTTACATAAAAACTAAACACATCAAATTCATCAGAATGACATTGTGTATAGATTGGTCAAAACAAATTTCAAAAAAAATTAAAATTAAAAAAAAAAAAAAAAAAAAATTTTTTTTTGATTTTTGACCCAATGGCGAACTTTTTTATTTCAACTCCAAAGTACCTAAATGTGTGACAAAAAAAGTTAGATATGGCTTATGTCTACAATAATATCATTACAGAAACTCTGAACAGCCAACGGTCATTGAAATATGGCTATTTTAAAGTTTTTAACTTATGACGTCATGGCGGCCATCTTGGATTTTGGACCTACTTCGTTATGTTGCTGTCACCCCTTTGACTCATGCCATATACAATGGGCTTAACCGAATTGGCATACCTCTTACCATTTTTGCATAATAGTGTGCCAAAAATGAAATGCAGAAGAAGAATAATAATAATAACTAGAAATTGTTGGCTAACAATTTGATGGGCTTTTCACCTATAATCTATATCATTTCTGTTGGATTTTGAATCAACTTTAAAATTGCACACTTTTGTCGGGACTATCTCAGGATCAATTAATTTAAAATTTGATGGGATGAACAGATTCTTAAAATGGTAAGTATGAGTATTGAACTGCGTTAAGTCAAAGTCGTTAAAAAGGTTTTGTTAAGCCAATAATACCACTACATTTCCTCAGTTTAAGCCCTAATTACGGTTCGTTTAAAGCGCACAAAATGATCAGATAGTGATATATATATTTGCTGAGAAATGTATGTCCCAATTATCAAATGTTAACAGATTTTCAGTATCTTCCGGTCGTAAAAGCACTTGTCCCGACAATGGGAAAATCTCTCCTCCAGTTTCATATGTTCCGACAATCAAATGAGATTTGTTTAAACATGTCCCGATAATCAAATGAGATATTTCTGCTACGATGTCTCGATAATAACGTGTATAGATGTATTACAACGAAAAAAAGAAGAAATTAAAAAAAAAAAAATGCTGCTGAGTGTTCCGCCCAGGAATCGAACCCGGGTCTCTATCGTAATGAACTATAGCCTTACCATTTGAGCCAGAGCGGCTAGTTGTAATGTGCATCCGTTAATTCACTAAGGAAGACCGTATTCTCCACTATTAAGGACTCGCACAACTAAATCAGCCAATCACGGCGTGTTTCATACGTTTGTAGTTCCTACTGAAAATTTGTTCTGGTTAAGTACAGTGATTCTGAGTAATCTAGATAGATAATTGTTGACATATTCTGCATTGAATGAAATCTATAGATATTTAACTTTACAAAAATGTATACTTTTGGTAGATTTTGATATGTGATTGCGGATTGATATGGGGTCAAATGTCAGAGGATGTTTCCGTCCCATTTCACTGGTTTGACATGTAAATTTCCAGTTGTCCGAAGCAGACGCCTGTAGCGAGCTAATATGCCAGTAAACTCCTCATAAAATGCCCCTTGAAGCCCTTGTCATGTACGCATGGAAGTTAATGCTGCTCCTCATTCTGTCGCTCATTAGTGTATTCAAAAAAAGATACAGTGTTGCAAGTTATACATTCCGATGACGTCACAATGTTTACAGTGACCGCGGGTAGGTTTGTACTGGCTGACATGTACACTTATTTTGTTTTTTTTTTTTTTAAACGTTTGCGATGACTTTGTTATGTTTAGATTGATGAGATAATATAGTATAATATCAAACAATACCAGATATGAATTTAGTTTCATGAAATACAATAAGTTTCGTGTTAGCCATCAACTTTCCTTCTATCGGTCTAGCTGTGATCGGCCGTCGTAGCAACGATAGGCCTAAAGATCATATTGCACTGTACAATATAAAACTGTATAAAAAGTTACCAACTAAATGTACGAATATCCTTAGACGTACAATAAGATCTGCTTTATCTATGAAAACTATCTACATACAATTAGTAACCGGAATAACAGTCGATCGGGATGTGTGTATATGCAACTTTTTATTTACTGTTGCCAAGGAGTATAAAGAAAACACAGGAGAGTTCCAAAATTACGGTTTTTGATATAGATTATATAGGGGAAAATGCAAAACGGCGTAATACCTTAACCGGAAGTGGTATCAAGACACCGAAGGTATCAATATCATCGGAATGACATACTCTATTGATCAGTAGAAAAAAGTTTTAAAAAATAATGAAAAATGAAAAATTTCTAAAAATAGGTTAACTTTGACCTCTGCTGCGCTGTTTTACGAGACATATTTTGTAATTACTTGTAGAACAAGAAATATTTCCCCAGATGCAATCTACAATTATATACCTTTGAAACATCTGGACATTAAACAGTTATTGAGATATAGCCATTTTAACCTTTTTAAAGTATGACGTCATAGCGGCCATCTTGGATTTTGAATCGATTTAAAAATATCAAACTTTAGTCAGGACTATTCCACGATCATTTTTGACCAGTTTGAGCTGAATCCCACTGTTGGAATTAGAGAAGAAGTTTAAAATGTAAAACGATTTTTAACATAGAATATATAGGGAAATGTTCACAATGGCGTAATTCCTTAACCGGAAGTGCTATCAAGACACCGAAGGTATCAATATCATCGGAATGTCATACTCTATTGATCTGTAGAAAAAGTTTTCACAAAAAATGAAAAATGAAAAATTTCTAAAAATAGATTAACTTTGACCTCTGCCCCGCTTTTTTACGAGACATATTTTGTTATAACTTATAGAAGAAAAAAGTTGTCCCCAAATGTATTCTACAATAATATACCTTTGAAACATCTGAACATTAAACGGTTATTGAGATATAGCCATTTTAACATTTTAAAGTATGACGTCATAGCGGCCATCTTGGATTTTGAATCAATTAAAAAATATCAAACTTTAGTCGGGACTATCCCACGATCATTTTAGACAAGTTTGAGCTGAATCCCACTGGTGGAATTTTAGAAGAAGTTTAAAATGTGAAATGGTTTTTAACATAGAATATATAGGGAAATGTTCTCAATGGCGTAATACCTTAACCGGAAGTGCTATCAAGACACCGAAGGTATCAATATCATCGGAATGTCATACTCTATTGATCTGAAGAAAAAGTTTTCACAAATAATGAAAAATGAAAAATTTCTAAAAATAGATTAACTTTGACCTCTGCCCCGCTTTTTTACGAGACATATTTTGTTATAACTTATAGAAGAAAAAAGTTGTCCCCAGATGTATTCTACAATAATATACCTTTGAAACATCTGAACATTAAACGGTTATTGAGATATAGCCATTTTAACATTTTAAAGTATGACGTCATAGCGGCCATCTTGGATTTTGAATCAATTTAAAAATATCAAACTTTAGTCGGGACTATCCAACGATCATTTTAGACAAGTTTGAGCTGAATCCCACTATTGGAATTTGAGAAGAAGTTTAAAATGTGAAACGGTTTTTTATATAGATTATATAGGGGAAAATTACATATGGCGTATACCGGAAACCACATGTGTTACATAAAAACTAAACACATCAAATTCATCAGAATGACATTGTGTATAGATTGGTCAAAACAAATTTCAAAAAAAATTAAAATTAAAAAAAAAAAAAAAAAAAAATTTTTTTTTGATTTTTGACCCAATGGCGAACTTTTTTATTTCAACTCCAAAGTACCTAAATGTGTGACAAAAAAAGTTAGATATGGCTTATGTCTACAATAATATCATTACAGAAACTCTGAACAGCCAACGGTCATTGAAATATGGCTATTTTAAAGTTTTTAACTTATGACGTCATGGCGGCCATCTTGGATTTTGGACCTACTTCGTTATGTTGCTGTCACCCCTTTGACTCATGCCATATACAATGGGCTTAACCGAATTGGCATACCTCTTACCATTTTTGCATAATAGTGTGCCAAAAATGAAATGCAGAAGAAGAATAATAATAATAACTAGAAATTGTTGGCTAACAATTTGATGGGCTTTTCACCTATAATCTATATCATTTCTGTTGGATTTTGAATCAACTTTAAAATTGCACACTTTTGTCGGGACTATCTCAGGATCAATTAATTTAAAATTTGATGGGATGAACAGATTCTTAAAATGGTAAGTATGAGTATTGAACTGCGTTAAGTCAAAGTCGTTAAAAAGGTTTTGTTAAGCCAATAATACCACTACATTTCCTCAGTTTAAGCCCTAATTACGGTTCGTTTAAAGCGCACAAAATGATCAGATAGTGATATATATATTTGCTGAGAAATGTATGTCCCAATTATCAAATGTTAACAGATTTTCAGTATCTTCCGGTCGTAAAAGCACTTGTCCCGACAATGGGAAAATCTCTCCTCCAGTTTCATATGTTCCGACAATCAAATGAGATTTGTTTAAACATGTCCCGATAATCAAATGAGATATTTCTGCTACGATGTCTCGATAATAACGTGTATAGATGTATTACAACGAAAAAAAGAAGAAATTAAAAAAAAAAAAATGCTGCTGAGTGTTCCGCCCAGGAATCGAACCCGGGTCTCTATCGTAATGAACTATAGCCTTACCATTTGAGCCAGAGCGGCTAGTTGTAATGTGCATCCGTTAATTCACTAAGGAAGACCGTATTCTCCACTATTAAGGACTCGCACAACTAAATCAGCCAATCACGGCGTGTTTCATACGTTTGTAGTTCCTACTGAAAATTTGTTCTGGTTAAGTACAGTGATTCTGAGTAATCTAGATAGATAATTGTTGACATATTCTGCATTGAATGAAATCTACAGATATTTAACTTTACAAAAATGTATACTTTTGGTAGATTTTGATATGTGATTGCGGATTGATATGGGGTCAAATGTCAGAGGATGTTCCCGTCCCATTTCATTGGTTTGACATGTAAATTTCCAGTTGTCCGAAGCAGACGCCTGTAGCGAGCTAATATGCCAGTAAACTCCTCATAAAATGCCCCTTGAAGCCTTTGTCATGTACGCATGGAAGTTAATGCTGCTCCTCATTCTGTCGCTCATTAGTGTATTCAAAAAAAGATACAGTGTTGCAAGTTATACATTCCGATGACGTCACAATGTTTACAGTGACCCGCGGGTATGTTTGTACTGGCTGACATGTAGACTTATTTTGTTGTTTTTTTTTAAACGTTTGCGATGACTTTGTTATGTTTAGATTGATGAGATAATATAGTATAATATCAAACAATACCAGATATGAATTTAGTTTCATGAAATACAATAAGTTTCGCATTAGCCATCAACTTTCATTCTATCGGTCCAGCTGTGATCGGCCGTCGTAGCAACGATAGGCCTAAAGATCATATTGCACTGTACAATATAAAACTGTATAAAAAGTTACCAACTAAATGTACGAATATCCTTAGACGTACAATAAGATCTGCTTTATCTATGAAAACTATCTACATACAATTAGTAACCGGAATAACAGTCGATCGGGATGTGTGTATATGCAACTTTTTATTTACTGTTGCCAAGGAGTATAAAGAAAACACAGGAGAGTTCCAAAATTACGGTTTTTTATATAGATTATATAGGGGAAAATGCAAAACGGCGTAATACCTTAACCGGAAGTGGTATCAAGACACCGAAGGTATCAATATCATCGGAATGACATACTCTATTGATCAGTAGAAAAAGTTTTAAAAAATAATGAAAAATGAAAAATTTCTAAAAATAGGTTAACTTTGACCTCTGCTGCGCTGTTTTACGAGACATATTTTGTAATAACTTGTAGGACAAGAAATATTTCCCCAGATGCAATCTACAATTATATACCTTTGAAACATCTGGACATTAAACGGTTATTGAGATATAGCCATTTTAACCTTTTTAAAGTATGATGTCATAGCGGCCATCTTGGATTTTGAATCAATTTAAAAATATCAAACTTTAGTCGGGACTATCCCACGATCATTTTTGACAAGTTTGAGCTGAATCCCACTGTTGGAATTTGAGAAGAAGTTTAAAATGTAAAACGATTCTTAACATAGAATATATAGGGAAATGTTCTCAATAGCGTAATACCTTAACCGGAAGTGCTATCAAGACACCGAAGGTATCAATATCATCGGAATGTCATACTCTATTGATCTGTAGAAATAGTTTTCACAAATAATGAAAAATGAAAAATTTCTAAAAATAGATTAACTTTGACCTCTGCCCCGCTTTTTTGCGAGACATATTTTGTTATAATTTATAGAAGAAAAAAGTTGTCCCCAGATGTAATCTACAATAATATACCTTTGAAACATCTGAACATTACACGGTTATTGAGATATAGCCATTTAAACATTTTAAAGTATGACGTCATAGCGGCCATCTTGGATTTTGAATCAATTTAAAAATATCAAACTTTAGTCGGGACTATCCCACGATCATTTTAGACAAGTTTGAGCTGAATCCCATTAGTGGAATTTGAGAAGAAGTTTAAAATGTGAAATGGTTTTTAACATAGAATATATAGGGAAATGTTCACAATAGCGTAATACCTTAGCCGGAAGTGCTATCAAGACACCGAAGGTATCAATATCATCGGAATGTCATACTCTATTGATCTGTAGAAAAAGTTTTCACAAATAATGAAAAATGAAAAATTTCTAAAAATAGATTAACTTTGACCTCTGCCCCGTTTTTTTACGAGACATATTTTGTTATAACTTATAGAAGAAAAAAGTTGTCCCCAGATGTATTCTACAATAATATACCTTTGAAACATCTGCACATAAAACGGTTATTGAGATATAGCCATTTAAACATTTTAAAGTATGACGTCATAGCGGCCATCTTGGATTTTGAATCAATTTAAAAATATCAAACTTTAGTCGGGACTATCCCACGATCATTTTAGACAAGTTTGAGCTGAATCCCACTGTTGGAATTTGAGAAGAAGTTTAAAATGTGAAACGGTTTTTTATATAGATTATATAGGGGAAAATTACATATGGCGTATACCGGAAACCACATGTGTTACATAAAAACTAAACACATCAAATTCATCAGAATGACATTGTGTATAGATTGGTCAAAACAAATTTCAAAAAAAATTAAAATTAAAAAAAAAAAAAAAAAAAAAAATTTTTTTGATTTTTGACCCAATGGCGAACTTTTTTATTTCAACTCCAAAGTACCTAAATGTGTGACAAAAAAAGTTAGATATGGCTTATGTCTACAATAATATCACTACAGAAACTCTGAACAGCCAACGGTCATTGAAATATGGCTATTTTAAAGTTTTTAACTTATGACGTCATGGCGGCCATCTTGGATTTTGGACCTACTTCGTAATGTTGCTGTCACCCCTTTGGCTCATGCCAAATACAATGGGCTTAACTGAATTGACATACCTCTTACCATTTTTGCATAATAGTGTGCCAAAAATGAAATGCAGAAGAAGAATAATAATAATAATAATAATAATAATAAACAGAACAGAAACAATAGGTCTTTTCACCACATGGTGAAAAGCCCTAACTAGAAATTGTTGGCTAACAATTTGACGGGCTTTTCACACCTTTGCCAGATTTTGTCTTTGGTGAAAGGGAGGTAACTCTTACATATTGTAAGAACTACTTCACTTTTACCACTGATAGACAGTAAACCATTTTAATACAAAGAATATATAGGGAAATTTTCAAAATGACCTACTTCCTTAACCGGAAGTGCTATCAAGACACCGAAGGTATCAATATCATCGGAATGTCATACTCTATTGATCTGTAGAAAAAGTTTTCACAAATAATGAAAAATGAAAAATTTCTAAAAATAGATTAACTTTGACCTCTGCCCCGCTTTTTTACGAGACATATTTTGTTATAACTTATAGAAAAAAAAAGTTGTCCCCAGATGTATTCTACAATAATATACCTTTGAAACATCTGAACATTAAACGGTTATTGAGATATAGCCATTTTAACATTTTAAAGTATGACGTCATAGCGGCCATCTTGGATATTGAATCAATTTAAAAATATCAAACTTTAGTCGGGACTATCTTACGATCATTTTTGACAAGTTTGAGCTGAATCCCACTGTTGGAATTTGAGAAGAAGTTTAAAATGTAAAACGATTCTTAACATAGAATATATAGGGAAATGTTCACAATGGCGTAATACCTTAACCGGAAGTGCTATCAAGACACCAAAGGTATCAATATCATCGTAATGTCATACTCTATTGATCTGTAGAAAAAGTTTTCACAAATAATGAAAAATGAAAAATTTCTAAAAATAGATTAACTTTGACCTCTGCCCCGCTTTTTTACGAGACATATTTTGTTATAACTTATAGAAAAAAAAAGTTGTCCCCAGATGTATTCTACAATAATATACCTTTGAAACATCTGAACATTAAACGGTTATTGAGATATAGCCATTTTAACATTTTAAAGTATGACGTCATAGCGGCCATCTTGGATATTGAATCAATTTAAAAATATCAAACTTTAGTCGGGACTATCTTACGATCATTTTTGACAAGTTTGAGCTGAATCCCACTGTTGGAATTTGAGAAGAAGTTTAAAATGTAAAACGATTTTTAACATAGAATATATAGGGAAATGTTCACAATGGCGTAATTCCGAAACCGGAAGTGCTTTCGAGACACCGAAGATATCAATATCATCGGAATGTCATACTCTATTGATCTCTGGAAGAATTTTTTTTAAATAGTAAAAAATGAAAAATTTCTAAAAATAGATCAACTTTGACCTCTGCTGCCTTTTTGTACGAGACATATTTTGCAATAACTTGTAAAACAAGAAATTTTTCCCCAGATGTAATCTACAATAGAATACCTTTAAAACATCTGGATATTAAATGGTTATTGAGATATAGCCATTTTAACATTTTAAAGTATGACGTCATAGCGGCCATCTTGGATTTTGAATCAATTCAAAAATATCAAACTTTAGTCAGGACTATCCCACGATCATTTTTGACAAGTTTGGCTGAATCCCACTGTTGGAATTTGAGAATAAGTTTAAAATGTAAAACGATTTTTAACATAGAATATATAGGGAAATGTTCACAATGGCGTAATACCTTAACCGGAAGTGCTATCAAGACACCGAAGGTATCAATATCATCGGAATGTCATACTCTATTGATCTGTAGAAAAAGTTTTCACAAATAATGAAAAATGAAAAATTTCTAAAAATAGATTAACTTTGACCTCTGCCCCGCTTTTTTACGAGACATATTTTGTTATAACTTATAGAAGAAGAAAGTTGTCCCCAGATGTATTCTACAATAATATACCTTTGAAACATCTGCACATAAAACGGTTATTGAGATATAGCCATTTAAACATTTTAAAGTATGACGTCATAGCGGCCATCTTGGATTTTGAATCAATTTAAAAATATCAAACTTTAGTCGGGACTATCCCACGATCATTTTAGACAAGTTTGAGCTGAATCCCACTGTTGGAATTTGAGAAGAAGTTTAAAATGTGAAACGGTTTTTTATATAGATTATATAGGGGAAAATTACATATGGCGTATACCGGAAACCACATGTGTTACATAAAAACTAAACACATCAAATTCATCAGAATGACATTGTGTATAGATTGGTCAAAACAAATTTCAAAAAAAATTAAAATTAAAAAAAAAAAAAAAAAAAAATTTTTTTTTGATTTTTGACCCAATGGCGAACTTTTTTATTTCAACTCCAAAGTACCTAAATGTGTGACAAAAAAAGTTAGATATGGCTTATGTCTACAATAATATCATTACAGAAACTCTGAACAGCCAACGGTCATTGAAATATGGCTATTTTAAAGTTTTTAACTTATGACGTCATGGCGGCCATCTTGGATTTTGGACCTACTTCGTTATGTTGCTGTCACCCCTTTGACTCATGCCATATACAATGGGCTTAACCGAATTGGCATACCTCTTACCATTTTTGCATAATAGTGTGCCAAAAATGAAATGCAGAAGAAGAATAATAATAATAATAATAATAATAATAACTAGAAATTGTTGGCTAACAATTTGATGGGCTTTTCACCTATAATCTATATCATTTCTGTTGGATTTTGAATCAACTTTAAAATTGCACACTTTTGTCGGGACTATCTCAGGATCAATTAATTTAAAATTTGATGGGATGAACAGATTCTTAAAATGGTAAGTATGAGTATTGAACTGCGTTAAGTCAAAGTCGTTAAAAAGGTTTTGTTAAGCCAATAATACCACTACATTTCCTCAGTTTAAGCCCTAATTACGGTTCGTTTAAAGCGCACAAAATGATCAGATAGTGATATATATATTTGCTGAGAAATGTATGTCCCAATTATCAAATGTTAACAGATTTTCAGTATCTTCCGGTCGTAAAAGCACTTGTCCCGACAATGGGAAAATCTCTCCTCCAGTTTCATATGTTCCGACAATCAAATGAGATTTGTTTAAACATGTCCCGATAATCAAATGAGATATTTCTGCTACGATGTCTCGATAATAACGTGTATAGATGTATTACAACGAAAAAAAGAAGAAATTAAAAAAAAAAAAATGCTGCTGAGTGTTCCGCCCAGGAATCGAACCCGGGTCTCTATCGTAATGAACTATAGCCTTACCATTTGAGCCAGAGCGGCTAGTTGTAATGTGCATCCGTTAATTCACTAAGGAAGACCGTATTCTCCACTATTAAGGACTCGCACAACTAAATCAGCCAATCACGGCGTGTTTCATACGTTTGTAGTTCCTACTGAAAATTTGTTCTGGTTAAGTACAGTGATTCTGAGTAATCTAGATAGATAATTGTTGACATATTCTGCATTGAATGAAATCTACAGATATTTAACTTTACAAAAATGTATACTTTTGGTAGATTTTGATATGTGATTGCGGATTGATATGGGGTCAAATGTCAGAGGATGTTCCCGTCCCATTTCATTGGTTTGACATGTAAATTTCCAGTTGTCCGAAGCAGACGCCTGTAGCGAGCTAATATGCCAGTAAACTCCTCATAAAATGCCCCTTGAAGCCTTTGTCATGTACGCATGGAAGTTAATGCTGCTCCTCATTCTGTCGCTCATTAGTGTATTCAAAAAAAGATACAGTGTTGCAAGTTATACATTCCGATGACGTCACAATGTTTACAGTGACCCGCGGGTATGTTTGTACTGGCTGACATGTAGACTTATTTTGTTGTTTTTTTTTAAACGTTTGCGATGACTTTGTTATGTTTAGATTGATGAGATAATATAGTATAATATCAAACAATACCAGATATGAATTTAGTTTCATGAAATACAATAAGTTTCGCATTAGCCATCAACTTTCATTCTATCGGTCCAGCTGTGATCGGCCGTCGTAGCAACGATAGGCCTAAAGATCATATTGCACTGTACAATATAAAACTGTATAAAAAGTTACCAACTAAATGTACGAATATCCTTAGACGTACAATAAGATCTGCTTTATCTATGAAAACTATCTACATACAATTAGTAACCGGAATAACAGTCGATCGGGATGTGTGTATATGCAACTTTTTATTTACTGTTGCCAAGGAGTATAAAGAAAACACAGGAGAGTTCCAAAATTACGGTTTTTTATATAGATTATATAGGGGAAAATGCAAAACGGCGTAATACCTTAACCGGAAGTGGTATCAAGACACCGAAGGTATCAATATCATCGGAATGACATACTCTATTGATCAGTAGAAAAAGTTTTAAAAAATAATGAAAAATGAAAAATTTCTAAAAATAGGTTAACTTTGACCTCTGCTGCGCTGTTTTACGAGACATATTTTGTAATAACTTGTAGGACAAGAAATATTTCCCCAGATGCAATCTACAATTATATACCTTTGAAACATCTGGACATTAAACGGTTATTGAGATATAGCCATTTTAACCTTTTTAAAGTATGATGTCATAGCGGCCATCTTGGATTTTGAATCAATTTAAAAATATCAAACTTTAGTCGGGACTATCCCACGATCATTTTTGACAAGTTTGAGCTGAATCCCACTGTTGGAATTTGAGAAGAAGTTTAAAATGTAAAACGATTCTTAACATAGAATATATAGGGAAATGTTCTCAATAGCGTAATACCTTAACCGGAAGTGCTATCAAGACACCGAAGGTATCAATATCATCGGAATGTCATACTCTATTGATCTGTAGAAATAGTTTTCACAAATAATGAAAAATGAAAAATTTCTAAAAATAGATTAACTTTGACCTCTGCCCCGCTTTTTTGCGAGACATATTTTGTTATAATTTATAGAAGAAAAAAGTTGTCCCCAGATGTAATCTACAATAATATACCTTTGAAACATCTGAACATTACACGGTTATTGAGATATAGCCATTTAAACATTTTAAAGTATGACGTCATAGCGGCCATCTTGGATTTTGAATCAATTTAAAAATATCAAACTTTAGTCGGGACTATCCCACGATCATTTTAGACAAGTTTGAGCTGAATCCCATTAGTGGAATTTGAGAAGAAGTTTAAAATGTGAAATGGTTTTTAACATAGAATATATAGGGAAATGTTCACAATAGCGTAATACCTTAGCCGGAAGTGCTATCAAGACACCGAAGGTATCAATATCATCGGAATGTCATACTCTATTGATCTGTAGAAAAAGTTTTCACAAATAATGAAAAATGAAAAATTTCTAAAAATAGATTAACTTTGACCTCTGCCCCGTTTTTTTACGAGACATATTTTGTTATAACTTATAGAAGAAAAAAGTTGTCCCCAGATGTATTCTACAATAATATACCTTTGAAACATCTGCACATAAAACGGTTATTGAGATATAGCCATTTAAACATTTTAAAGTATGACGTCATAGCGGCCATCTTGGATTTTGAATCAATTTAAAAATATCAAACTTTAGTCGGGACTATCCCACGATCATTTTAGACAAGTTTGAGCTGAATCCCACTGTTGGAATTTGAGAAGAAGTTTAAAATGTGAAACGGTTTTTTATATAGATTATATAGGGGAAAATTACATATGGCGTATACCGGAAACCACATGTGTTACATAAAAACTAAACACATCAAATTCATCAGAATGACATTGTGTATAGATTGGTCAAAACAAATTTCAAAAAAAATTAAAATTAAAAAAAAAAAAAAAAAAAAAAATTTTTTTGATTTTTGACCCAATGGCGAACTTTTTTATTTCAACTCCAAAGTACCTAAATGTGTGACAAAAAAAGTTAGATATGGCTTATGTCTACAATAATATCACTACAGAAACTCTGAACAGCCAACGGTCATTGAAATATGGCTATTTTAAAGTTTTTAACTTATGACGTCATGGCGGCCATCTTGGATTTTGGACCTACTTCGTAATGTTGCTGTCACCCCTTTGGCTCATGCCAAATACAATGGGCTTAACTGAATTGACATACCTCTTACCATTTTTGCATAATAGTGTGCCAAAAATGAAATGCAGAAGAAGAATAATAATAATAATAACTAGAAATTGTTGGCTAACAATTTGATGGGCTTTTCACCTATAATCTATATCATTTCTGTTGGATTTTGAATCAACTTTAAAATTGCACACTTTTGTCGGGACTATCTCAGGATCAATTAATTTAAAATTTGATGGGATGAACAGATTCTTAAAATGGTAAGTATGAGTATTGAACTGCGTTAAGTTTGCATTCAAAGGTAATATGAATGCCCGCTGAAAGCTGTTCAATGCAAAATTAAGTGTAAGCATTTGAAAAGCTTTTCAAAGTCGTTAAAAAGGTTTTGTTAAGCCAATAATACCACTACATTTCCTCAGTTTAAGTCCTAATTACGGTTCGTTTAAAGCGCACATAATGATCAGATAGTGATATATATATTTGCTGAGAAATGTATGTCCCAATTATCAAATGTTAACAGATTTTCAGTATCTTCCGGTCGTAAAAGCACTTGTCCCGACAATGGGAAAATCTCTCCTCCAGTTTCATATGTTCCGACAATCAAATGAGATTTGTTTAAACATGTCCCGATAATCAAATGAGATATTTCTGCTACGATGTCTCGATAATAACGTGTATAGATGTATTACAACGAAAAAAAGAAGAAATTAAAAAAAAAAAAAAAAATGCTGCTGAGTGTTCCGCCCAGGAATCGAACCCGGGTCTCTATCGTAATGAACTATAGCCTTACCATTTGAGCCAAAGCGGCTAGTAATACTGCGCATCCGTTAATTCACTAAGAAAGACCGTATTTTACACTATTAAGGACTCGCACAACTAAATGAGCCAATCACGGCGTGTTTCATACGTTTGTAGTCCCCTAATGAAAATTTGTTCCGGCTAAGTACAGTGATTCTGAGTAATTTAAATAGGTAATTGTTGACATATTCTGCATTGAATGAAATCTATAGATATTTAACTTTACAAAAATGTATACTTTTGGTAGATTTTGATATGTGATTGCGGATTGATATGGGGTCAAATGTCAGAGAATGTTACCGTCCCATTTCACTGGTTTGACATGTAAATTTCCAGTTGTCCGAAGCAGACGACTGTAGCGAGCTAATATGCCAGTAAACTCCTCATAAAATAACCCTTGAAGCCTTTGTCATGTACGCATGGAAGTTAATGCTGCTCCTCATTCTGTCGCTCATTAGTGTATTCAAAAAAAGATATAGTGTTGCAAGTTATACATTCCGATGACGTCACAATGTTTACAGTGACCCGCGGGTATGTTTGTACTGGCAGACATGTAGACTTATTTTGTTGTTTTTTTTTAAACGTTTGCGATGACTTTGTTATGTTTAGATTGATGAGATAATATAGTATAATATCAAACAATACCAGATATGAATTTAGTTTCATGAAATACAAAAAGTTTCGCGTTAGCCATCAACTTTCATTCTATCGGTCCAGCTGTGATCGGCCGTCGTAGCAACGATAGGTCAAAAGATCATATTGCACTGTACAATATAAAACTGTATAAAAAGTTACCAACTAAATGTACGAATATCCTTAGACGTACAATAAGATCTGCTTTATCTATGAAAACTATCTACATACAATTAGTAACCGGAATAACAGTCGATCGGGATGTGTGTATATGCAACTTTTCATTTACTGTTACCAAGGAGTATAAAGAAAACACAGGAGAGTTCCAAAATCACGGTTTTTTACATAGATTATATAGGGGAAAATACAAAATGGCGTAATACCTTAACCGGAAGTGGTATCAAGACGCCGAAACTATCAATATCATCGGAATGACATACACTATTGATCAGTAGAAAAAGTTTTAAAAAATAATGAAAAATGAAAAAATTCTAAAAATAGATTAACTTTGACCTCTGCTGCGCTTTTTTACGAGACATATTTTGTAATAACTTGTAGAAGAAGAAACTTTTCCCCACATGTATTCTACAATAATATACCTTTGAAACATCTGAAAATTAAATGGTTATTGAGATATAGCCATTTTAACATTTTAAAGTATGACGTCATAGCGGCCATCTTGGATTTTGAATCAATTTAAAAATATCAAACTTTAGTCGGAGACGACTATTTTTGACAAGTTTGAGCTGAATCCCACTGTTGGAATTTGAGAAGAAGTTTAAAATGTAAAACGATTCTTAACATAGAATATATAGGGAAATGTTCTCCATAGCGTAATACCTTAACCGGAAGTGCTATCAAGACACCAAAGGTATCAATATCATCGGAATGTCATACTCTATTGATCTGTAGAAATAGTTTTCACAAATAATGAAAAATGAAAAATTTCTAAAAATAGATTAACTTTGACCTCTGCCCCGCTTTTTTGCGAGACATATTTTGTTATAACTTATAGAAGAAAAAAGTTGTCCCCAGATGTATTCTACAATAATATACCTTTGAAACATCTGAACATTAAACGGTTATTGAGATATAGCCATTTAAACATTTTAAAGTATGACGTCATAGCGGCCATCTTGGATTTTGAATCAATTTAAAAATATCAAACTTTAGTCGGGACTATCCCATGATCATTTTAGACAAGTTTGAGCTGAATCCCACTGTTGGAATTTGAGAAGAAGTTTAAAATGTGAAATGGTTTTTTATATAGAATATATAGGGAAATTTTTTAAATGGCGTAATACCTTAACCGGAAGTGCTATCAAGACACCGAAGGTATCAATATCATCGGAATGTCATACTCTATTGATCTGTAGAAAAAGTTTTCACAAATAATGAAAAATAAAAAAATTCTAAAAATAGATTAACTTTGACCTCTGCCCCGCTTTTTTACGAGACATATTTTGTTATAACTTATAGAAGAAAAAAGTTGTCCCTAGATGTATTCTACAATAATATACCTTTGAAACATCTGGACATTAAACGGTTATTGAGATATAGCCATTTTAACATTTTAAAGTATGACGTCATAGCGGCCATCTTGGATTTTGAATCAATTTAAAAATATCAAACTTTAGTCGGGACTATCCCACGATCATTTTAGACAAGTTTGAGCTGAATCCCACTGTTGGAATTTGAGAAGAAGTTTAAAATGTGTAACGGTTTTTTATATAGATTATATAGGGGGAAATTACATATGGCGTATACCGGAAACCACATGTGTTACATAAAAACTAAACACATCAAATTCATCAGAATGACATAGTGTATAGATTGGTCAAAACAAATTTCAAAAAAAAATAAAATTAAAAAAAAAAAAAAAAAAAAAATTTTTTTTGATTTTTGACCCAATGGCGAACTTTTTTATTTCAACTCCAAAGTACCTAAATGTGTGACAAAAAAAGTTAGATATGGCTTATGTCTACAAGAATATCATTACAGAAACTCTGAACAGCCAACGGTCATTGAAATATGGCTATTTTAAAGTTTTTAACTTATGACGTCATGGCGGCCATCTTGGATTTTGGACCTACTTCGTTATGTTGCTGTCACACCTTTGACTCATGCCATATACAATGGGCTTAACCGAATTGGCATACCTCTTACCATTTT
Source organism: Mimachlamys varia (assembly GCA_947623455.1). Lineage (NCBI taxonomy): Eukaryota > Metazoa > Mollusca > Bivalvia > Pectinida > Pectinidae > Mimachlamys > Mimachlamys varia. The sequence goes on along the minus strand of OX392531.1, from coordinate 2,203,306 downwards.
TGCATAATAGTGTGCCAAAAATGAAATGCAGAAGAAGAATAATAATAATAATAATAATAATAATAATAATAATAATAAACAGAACAGAAACAATAGGTCTTTTCACCACATGGTGAAAAGCCCTAATAATAATAATAAACAGAACAGAAACAATAGGTCTTTTCACCACATGGTGAAAAGCCCTAACTAGAAATTGTTGGCTAACAATTTGACGGGCTTTTCACACCTTTGCCAGATTTTGTCTTTGGTGAAAGGGAGGTAACTCTTACATATTGTAAGAACTACTTCACTTTTACCACTGATAGACAGTAAACCATTTTAATACAAAGAATATATAGGGAAATTTTCAAAATGACCTACTTCCTTAACCGGAAGTGCTATCAAGACACCGAAGGTATCAATATCATCGGAATGTCATACTCTATTGATCTGTAGAAAAAGTTTTCACAAATAATGAAAAATGAAAAATTTCTAAAAATAGATTAACTTTGACCTCTGCCCCGCTTTTTTACGAGACATATTTTGTTATAACTTATAGAAAAAAAAAGTTGTCCCCAGATGTATTCTACAATAATATACCTTTGAAACATCTGAACATTAAACGGTTATTGAGATATAGCCATTTTAACATTTTAAAGTATGACGTCATAGCGGCCATCTTGGATATTGAATCAATTTAAAAATATCAAACTTTAGTCGGGACTATCTTACGATCATTTTTGACAAGTTTGAGCTGAATCCCACTGTTGGAATTTGAGAAGAAGTTTAAAATGTAAAACGATTCTTAACATAGAATATATAGGGAAATGTTCACAATGGCGTAATACCTTAACCGGAAGTGCTATCAAGACACCAAAGGTATCAATATCATCGTAATGTCATACTCTATTGATCTGTAGAAAAAGTTTTCACAAATAATGAAAAATGAAAAATTTCTAAAAATAGATTAACTTTGACCTCTGCCCCGCTTTTTTACGAGACATATTTTGTTATAACTTATAGAAAAAAAAAGTTGTCCCCAGATGTATTCTACAATAATATACCTTTGAAACATCTGAACATTAAACGGTTATTGAGATATAGCCATTTTAACATTTTAAAGTATGACGTCATAGCGGCCATCTTGGATATTGAATCAATTTAAAAATATCAAACTTTAGTCGGGACTATCTTACGATCATTTTTGACAAGTTTGAGCTGAATCCCACTGTTGGAATTTGAGAAGAAGTTTAAAATGTAAAACGATTTTTAACATAGAATATATAGGGAAATGTTCACAATGGCGTAATTCCGAAACCGGAAGTGCTTTCGAGACACCGAAGATATCAATATCATCGGAATGTCATACTCTATTGATCTCTGGAAGAATTTTTTTTAAATAGTAAAAAATGAAAAATTTCTAAAAATAGATCAACTTTGACCTCTGCTGCCTTTTTGTACGAGACATATTTTGCAATAACTTGTAAAACAAGAAATTTTTCCCCAGATGTAATCTACAATAGAATACCTTTAAAACATCTGGATATTAAATGGTTATTGAGATATAGCCATTTTAACATTTTAAAGTATGACGTCATAGCGGCCATCTTGGATTTTGAATCAATTCAAAAATATCAAACTTTAGTCAGGACTATCCCACGATCATTTTTGACAAGTTTGGCTGAATCCCACTGTTGGAATTTGAGAATAAGTTTAAAATGTAAAACGATTTTTAACATAGAATATATAGGGAAATGTTCACAATGGCGTAATACCTTAACCGGAAGTGCTATCAAGACACCGAAGGTATCAATATCATCGGAATGTCATACTCTATTGATCTGTAGAAAAAGTTTTCACAAATAATGAAAAATGAAAAATTTCTAAAAATAGATTAACTTTGACCTCTGCCCCGCTTTTTTACGAGACATATTTTGTTATAACTTATAGAAGAAGAAAGTTGTCCCCAGATGTATTCTACAATAATATACCTTTGAAACATCTGCACATAAAACGGTTATTGAGATATAGCCATTTAAACATTTTAAAGTATGACGTCATAGCGGCCATCTTGGATTTTGAATCAATTTAAAAATATCAAACTTTAGTCGGGACTATCCCACGATCATTTTAGACAAGTTTGAGCTGAATCCCACTGTTGGAATTTGAGAAGAAGTTTAAAATGTGAAACGGTTTTTTATATAGATTATATAGGGGAAAATTACATATGGCGTATACCGGAAACCACATGTGTTACATAAAAACTAAACACATCAAATTCATCAGAATGACATTGTGTATAGATTGGTCAAAACAAATTTCAAAAAAAATTAAAATTAAAAAAAAAAAAAAAAAAAAATTTTTTTTTGATTTTTGACCCAATGGCGAACTTTTTTATTTCAACTCCAAAGTACCTAAATGTGTGACAAAAAAAGTTAGATATGGCTTATGTCTACAATAATATCATTACAGAAACTCTGAACAGCCAACGGTCATTGAAATATGGCTATTTTAAAGTTTTTAACTTATGACGTCATGGCGGCCATCTTGGATTTTGGACCTACTTCGTTATGTTGCTGTCACCCCTTTGACTCATGCCATATACAATGGGCTTAACCGAATTGGCATACCTCTTACCATTTTTGCATAATAGTGTGCCAAAAATGAAATGCAGAAGAAGAATAATAATAATAATAATAATAATAATAACTAGAAATTGTTGGCTAACAATTTGATGGGCTTTTCACCTATAATCTATATCATTTCTGTTGGATTTTGAATCAACTTTAAAATTGCACACTTTTGTCGGGACTATCTCAGGATCAATTAATTTAAAATTTGATGGGATGAACAGATTCTTAAAATGGTAAGTATGAGTATTGAACTGCGTTAAGTTTGCATTCAAAGGTAATATGAATGCCCGCTGAAAGCTGTTCAATGCAAAATCAAGTGTAAGCATTTGAAAACCTTTTCAAAGTCGTTAAAAAGGTTTTGTTAAGCCAATAATACCACTACATTTCCTCAGTTCAAGCCCTAATTACGGTTCGTTTAAAGCGCACAAAATGATCAGATAGTGATATATATATTTGCTGAGAAATGTATGTCCCAATTATCAAATGTTAACAGATTTTCAGTATCTTCCGGTCGTAAAAGCACTTGTCCCGACAATGGGAAAATCTCTCCTCCAGTTTCATATGTTCCGACAATCAAATGAGATTGGTTTAAACATGTCCCGATAATCAAATGAGATATTTCTGCTACGATGTCTCGATAATAACGTGTATAGATGTATTACAACGAAAAAAAAAAGAAATTAAAAAAAAATGCTGCTGAGTGTTCCGCCCAGGAATCGAACCCGGGTCTCTATCGTAATGAACTATAGCCTTACGATTTGAGCCAGAGCGGCTAGTTGTAATGCGCATCCGTTAATTCACTAAGGAAGACCGTATTCTCCACTATTAAGGACTCGCACAACTAAATCAGCCTATCACGGCGTGTTTCATACGTTTGTAGTCCCTACTGAAAATTTGTTCTGGCTAAGTACAGTGATTCTGAGTAATCTAGATAGATAATTGTTGACATATTCAGCATTGAATGAAATCTATAGATATTTAACTTTACAAAAATGTATACTTTTGGTAGATTTTGATGTGTGATGGCGGATTGATATGGGGTCAAAAGTCAGAGGGTGTTCCCGTAGCATTTCACTGGTTTGACATGTAAATTTCCAGTTGTCCGAAGCAGACGCCTGTAGCGAGCTAATATGCCAGTAAGCTCCTCATAAAATGCCCCTTGAAGCCTTTGTCATGTACGCATGGAAGTTAATGCTGCTCCTCATTCTGTCGCTCATTAGTGTATTCAAAAAAAGATACAGTGTTGCAAGTTATACATTCCGATGACGTCACAATGTTTACAGTGACCCGCGGGTATGTTTGTACTGGCTGACATGTAGACTTATTTTGTTGTTTTTTTTTAAACGTTTGCGATGACTTTGTTATGTTTAGATTGATGAGATAATATAGTATAATATCAAACAATACCAGATATGAATTTAGTTTCATGAAATACAATAAGTTTCGCATTAGCCATCAACTTTCATTCTATCGGTCCAGCTGTGATCGGCCGTCGTAGCAACGATAGGCCTAAAGATCATATTGCACTGTACAATATAAAACTGTATAAAAAGTTACCAACTAAATGTACGAATATCCTTAGACGTACAATAAGATCTGCTTTATCTATGAAAACTATCTACATACAATTAGTAACCGGAATAACAGTCGATCGGGATGTGTGTATATGCAACTTTTTATTTACTGTTGCCAAGGAGTATAAAGAAAACACAGGAGAGTTCCAAAATTACGGTTTTTTATATAGATTATATAGGGGAAAATGCAAAACGGCGTAATACCTTAACCGGAAGTGGTATCAAGACACCGAAGGTATCAATATCATCGGAATGACATACTCTATTGATCAGTAGAAAAAGTTTTAAAAAATAATGAAAAATGAAAAATTTCTAAAAATAGGTTAACTTTGACCTCTGCTGCGCTGTTTTACGAGACATATTTTGTAATAACTTGTAGGACAAGAAATATTTCCCCAGATGCAATCTACAATTATATACCTTTGAAACATCTGGACATTAAACGGTTATTGAGATATAGCCATTTTAACCTTTTTAAAGTATGATGTCATAGCGGCCATCTTGGATTTTGAATCAATTTAAAAATATCAAACTTTAGTCGGGACTATCCCACGATCATTTTTGACAAGTTTGAGCTGAATCCCACTGTTGGAATTTGAGAAGAAGTTTAAAATGTAAAACGATTCTTAACATAGAATATATAGGGAAATGTTCTCAATAGCGTAATACCTTAACCGGAAGTGCTATCAAGACACCGAAGGTATCAATATCATCGGAATGTCATACTCTATTGATCTGTAGAAATAGTTTTCACAAATAATGAAAAATGAAAAATTTCTAAAAATAGATTAACTTTGACCTCTGCCCCGCTTTTTTGCGAGACATATTTTGTTATAATTTATAGAAGAAAAAAGTTGTCCCCAGATGTAATCTACAATAATATACCTTTGAAACATCTGAACATTACACGGTTATTGAGATATAGCCATTTAAACATTTTAAAGTATGACGTCATAGCGGCCATCTTGGATTTTGAATCAATTTAAAAATATCAAACTTTAGTCGGGACTATCCCACGATCATTTTAGACAAGTTTGAGCTGAATCCCATTAGTGGAATTTGAGAAGAAGTTTAAAATGTGAAATGGTTTTTAACATAGAATATATAGGGAAATGTTCACAATAGCGTAATACCTTAGCCGGAAGTGCTATCAAGACACCGAAGGTATCAATATCATCGGAATGTCATACTCTATTGATCTGTAGAAAAAGTTTTCACAAATAATGAAAAATGAAAAATTTCTAAAAATAGATTAACTTTGACCTCTGCCCCGTTTTTTTACGAGACATATTTTGTTATAACTTATAGAAGAAAAAAGTTGTCCCCAGATGTATTCTACAATAATATACCTTTGAAACATCTGCACATAAAACGGTTATTGAGATATAGCCATTTAAACATTTTAAAGTATGACGTCATAGCGGCCATCTTGGATTTTGAATCAATTTAAAAATATCAAACTTTAGTCGGGACTATCCCACGATCATTTTAGACAAGTTTGAGCTGAATCCCACTGTTGGAATTTGAGAAGAAGTTTAAAATGTGAAACGGTTTTTTATATAGATTATATAGGGGAAAATTACATATGGCGTATACCGGAAACCACATGTGTTACATAAAAACTAAACACATCAAATTCATCAGAATGACATTGTGTATAGATTGGTCAAAACAAATTTCAAAAAAAATTAAAATTAAAAAAAAAAAAAAAAAAAAAAATTTTTTTGATTTTTGACCCAATGGCGAACTTTTTTATTTCAACTCCAAAGTACCTAAATGTGTGACAAAAAAAGTTAGATATGGCTTATGTCTACAATAATATCACTACAGAAACTCTGAACAGCCAACGGTCATTGAAATATGGCTATTTTAAAGTTTTTAACTTATGACGTCATGGCGGCCATCTTGGATTTTGGACCTACTTCGTAATGTTGCTGTCACCCCTTTGGCTCATGCCAAATACAATGGGCTTAACTGAATTGACATACCTCTTACCATTTTTGCATAATAGTGTGCCAAAAATGAAATGCAGAAGAAGAATAATAATAATAATAATAATAATAATAAACAGAACAGAAACAATAGGTCTTTTCACCACATGGTGAAAAGCCCTAACTAGAAATTGTTGGCTAACAATTTGACGGGCTTTTCACACCTTTGCCAGATTTTGTCTTTGGTGAAAGGGAGGTAACTCTTACATATTGTAAGAACTACTTCACTTTTACCACTGATAGACAGTAAACCATTTTAATACAAAGAATATATAGGGAAATTTTCAAAATGACCTACTTCCTTAACCGGAAGTGCTATCAAGACACCGAAGGTATCAATATCATCGGAATGTCATACTCTATTGATCTGTAGAAAAAGTTTTCACAAATAATGAAAAATGAAAAATTTCTAAAAATAGATTAACTTTGACCTCTGCCCCGCTTTTTTACGAGACATATTTTGTTATAACTTATAGAAAAAAAAAGTTGTCCCCAGATGTATTCTACAATAATATACCTTTGAAACATCTGAACATTAAACGGTTATTGAGATATAGCCATTTTAACATTTTAAAGTATGACGTCATAGCGGCCATCTTGGATATTGAATCAATTTAAAAATATCAAACTTTAGTCGGGACTATCTTACGATCATTTTTGACAAGTTTGAGCTGAATCCCACTGTTGGAATTTGAGAAGAAGTTTAAAATGTAAAACGATTCTTAACATAGAATATATAGGGAAATGTTCACAATGGCGTAATACCTTAACCGGAAGTGCTATCAAGACACCAAAGGTATCAATATCATCGTAATGTCATACTCTATTGATCTGTAGAAAAAGTTTTCACAAATAATGAAAAATGAAAAATTTCTAAAAATAGATTAACTTTGACCTCTGCCCCGCTTTTTTACGAGACATATTTTGTTATAACTTATAGAAAAAAAAAGTTGTCCCCAGATGTATTCTACAATAATATACCTTTGAAACATCTGAACATTAAACGGTTATTGAGATATAGCCATTTTAACATTTTAAAGTATGACGTCATAGCGGCCATCTTGGATATTGAATCAATTTAAAAATATCAAACTTTAGTCGGGACTATCTTACGATCATTTTTGACAAGTTTGAGCTGAATCCCACTGTTGGAATTTGAGAAGAAGTTTAAAATGTAAAACGATTTTTAACATAGAATATATAGGGAAATGTTCACAATGGCGTAATTCCGAAACCGGAAGTGCTTTCGAGACACCGAAGATATCAATATCATCGGAATGTCATACTCTATTGATCTCTGGAAGAATTTTTTTTAAATAGTAAAAAATGAAAAATTTCTAAAAATAGATCAACTTTGACCTCTGCTGCCTTTTTGTACGAGACATATTTTGCAATAACTTGTAAAACAAGAAATTTTTCCCCAGATGTAATCTACAATAGAATACCTTTAAAACATCTGGATATTAAATGGTTATTGAGATATAGCCATTTTAACATTTTAAAGTATGACGTCATAGCGGCCATCTTGGATTTTGAATCAATTCAAAAATATCAAACTTTAGTCAGGACTATCCCACGATCATTTTTGACAAGTTTGGCTGAATCCCACTGTTGGAATTTGAGAATAAGTTTAAAATGTAAAACGATTTTTAACATAGAATATATAGGGAAATGTTCACAATGGCGTAATACCTTAACCGGAAGTGCTATCAAGACACCGAAGGTATCAATATCATCGGAATGTCATACTCTATTGATCTGTAGAAAAAGTTTTCACAAATAATGAAAAATGAAAAATTTCTAAAAATAGATTAACTTTGACCTCTGCCCCGCTTTTTTACGAGACATATTTTGTTATAACTTATAGAAGAAGAAAGTTGTCCCCAGATGTATTCTACAATAATATACCTTTGAAACATCTGCACATAAAACGGTTATTGAGATATAGCCATTTAAACATTTTAAAGTATGACGTCATAGCGGCCATCTTGGATTTTGAATCAATTTAAAAATATCAAACTTTAGTCGGGACTATCCCACGATCATTTTAGACAAGTTTGAGCTGAATCCCACTGTTGGAATTTGAGAAGAAGTTTAAAATGTGAAACGGTTTTTTATATAGATTATATAGGGGAAAATTACATATGGCGTATACCGGAAACCACATGTGTTACATAAAAACTAAACACATCAAATTCATCAGAATGACATTGTGTATAGATTGGTCAAAACAAATTTCAAAAAAAATTAAAATTAAAAAAAAAAAAAAAAAAAATTTTTTTTTGATTTTTGACCCAATGGCGAACTTTTTTATTTCAACTCCAAAGTACCTAAATGTGTGACAAAAAAAGTTAGATATGGCTTATGTCTACAATAATATCATTACAGAAACTCTGAACAGCCAACGGTCATTGAAATATGGCTATTTTAAAGTTTTTAACTTATGACGTCATGGCGGCCATCTTGGATTTTGGACCTACTTCGTTATGTTGCTGTCACCCCTTTGACTCATGCCATATACAATGGGCTTAACCGAATTGGCATACCTCTTACCATTTTTGCATAATAGTGTGCCAAAAATGAAATGCAGAAGAAGAATAATAATAATAATAACTAGAAATTGTTGGCTAACAATTTGATGGGCTTTTCACCTATAATCTATATCATTTCTGTTGGATTTTGAATCAACTTTAAAATTGCACACTTTTGTCGGGACTATCTCAGGATCAATTAATTTAAAATTTGATGGGATGAACAGATTCTTAAAATGGTAAGTATGAGTATTGAACTGCGTTAAGTTTGCATTCAAAGGTAATATGAATGCCCGCTGAAAGCTGTTCAATGCAAAATTAAGTGTAAGCATTTGAAAAGCTTTTCAAAGTCGTTAAAAAGGTTTTGTTAAGCCAATAATACCACTACATTTCCTCAGTTTAAGCCCTAATTACGGTTCGTTTAAAGCGCACAAAATGATTAGATAGTGATATATATATTTGCTGAGAAATGTATGTCCCAATTATCAAATGTTAACAGATTTTCAGTATCTTGCGGTCGTAAAAGCACTTGTCCCGACAATGGGAAAATTTCTCCTCCAGTTTCATATGTTCCGACAATCAAATGAGATTTGTTTAAACATGTCCCGATAATCAAATGAGATATTTCTGCTACGATGTCTCGATAATAACGTGTATAGATGTATTACAACGAAAAAAAAAAGAAGAAATTAAAACAAAAAAACTCTGCTGAGTGTTCCGCCCAGGAATCGAACCCGGGTCTCTATCGTAATGAACTATAGCCTTACCATTTGAGCCAAAGCGGCTAGTTGTACTGCGCATCCGTTAATTCACTAACAAAGACCGTACTTTACACTATTAAGGACTCGCACAACTAAATGAGCCAATCACGGCGTGTTGAATACGTTTGTAGTCCCCTAATGAAAATTTGTTCCGGCTAAGTACAGTGATTCTGAGTAATTTAAATAGATAATTGTTGACATATTCTGCATTGAATGAAATCTATAGATATTTAACTTTACAAAAATGTATACTTTTGGTAGATTTTGATATGTGATTGCGGATTGATATGGGGTCAAATGTCAGAGGATGTTCCCGTCCCATTTCACTGGTTTGACATGTAAATTTCCAGTTGTCCGAAGCAGACGCCTGTAGCGAGCTAATATGCCAGTAAACTCCTCATAAAATGCCCCTTGAAGCCCTTGTCATGTACGCATGGAAGTTAATGCTGCTCCTCATTCTGTCGCTCATTAGTGTATTCAAAAAAAGATACAGTGTTGCAAGTTATACATTCCGATGACGTCACAATGTTTACAGTGACCCGCGGGTATGTTTGTACTGGCTGACATGTAGACTTATTTTGTTGTTTTTTTTAAACGTTTGCGATGACTTTGTTATGTTTAGATTGATGAGATAATATAGTATAATATCAAACAATACCAGATATGAATTTAGTTTCATGAAATACAATAAGTTTCGCGTTAGCCATCAACTTTCATTCTATCGGTCCAGCTGTGATCGGCCGTCGTAGCAACGATAGGCCTAAAGATCATATTGCACTGTACAATATAAAACTGTATAAAAAGTTACCAACTAAATGTACGAATATCCTTAGACGTACAATAAGATCTGCTTTATCTATGAAAACTATCTACATACAATTAGTAACCGGAATAACAGTCGATCGGGATGTGTGTATATGCAACTTTTTATTTACTGTTGCCAAGGAGTATAAAGAAAACACAGGAGAGTTCCAAAATTACGGTTTTTTATATAGATTATATAGGGGAAAATGCAAAACGGCGTAATACCTTAACCGGAAGTGGTATCAAGACACCGAAGGTATCAATATCATCGGAATGACATACTCTATTGATCAGTAGAAAAAGTTTTAAAAAATAATGAAAAATGAAAAATTTCTAAAAATAGGTTAACTTTGACCTCTGCTGCGCTGTTTTACGAGACATATTTTGTAATAACTTGTAGAACAAGAAATATTTCCCCAGATGCAATCTACAATTATATACCTTTGAAACATCTGGACATTAAACGGTTATTGAGATATAGCCATTTTAACCTTTTTAAAGTATGACGTCATAGCGGCCATCTTGGATTTTGAATCAATTTAAAAATATCAAACTTTAGTCGGGACTATCCCACGATCGTTTTTGACAAGTTTGAGCTGAATCCCACTGTTGGAATTTGAGAAGAAGTTTAAAATGTAAAACGATTCTTAACATAGAATATATAGCAAAATGTTCTCAATAGCGTAATACCTTAACCGGAAGTGCTATCAAGACACCGAAGGTATCAATATCATCGGAATGTCATACTCTATTGATCTGTAGAAATAGTTTTCACAAATAATGAAAAATGAAAAAAATTCTAAAAATAGATTAACTTTGACCTCTGCCCCGCTTTTTTGCGAGACATATTTTGTTATAACTTATAGAAGAAAAAAGTTGTCCCCAGATGTAATCTACAATAATATACCTTTGAAACATCTGAACATTAAACGGTTATTGAGATATAGCCATTTAAACATTTTAAAGTATGACGTCATAGCGGCCATCTTGGATTTTGAATCAATTTAAAAATATCAAACTTTAGTCGGGACTATCCAATGATCATTTTAGACAAGTTTGAGCTGAATCCCATTAGTGGAATTTGAGAAGAAGTTTAAAATGTGAAATGGTTTTTAACATAGAATATATAGGGAAATGTTCACAATGGCGTAATACCTTAACCGGAAGTGCTATCAAGACACCGAAGGTATCAATATCATCGGAATGTCATACCCTATTGTTCTGTAGAAAAAGTTTTCACAAATAATGAAAAATGAAAAATTTCTAAAAATAGATTAACTTTGACCTCTGCCCCGCTTTTTTACGAGACATATTTTGTTATAACTTATAGAAAAAAAAAGTTGTCCCCAGATGTATTCTACAATAATATACCTTTGAAACATCTGAACATTAAACGGTTATTGAGATATAGCCATTTTAACATTTTAAAGTATGACGTCATAGCGGCCATGTTGGATTTTGAATCAATTTAAAAATAACAAACTTTAGTCGGGACTATCCCACGATCATTTTAGACAAGTTTGAGCTGAATCCCACTGTTGGAATTTGAGAAGAAGTTTAAAATGTGAAACGGTTTTTTATATAGATTATATAGGGGAAAATTACATATGGCGTATACCGGAAACCACATGTGTTACATAAAAACTAAACACATCAAATTCATCAGAATGACATTGTGTATAGATTGGTCAAAACAAATTTCAAAAAAAATTAAAATTAAAAAAAAAAAAAAAAAAAAAATTTTTTTTGATTTTTGACCCAATGGCGAACTTTTTTATTTCAACTCCAAAGTACCTAAATGTGTGACAAAAAAAGTTAGATATGGCTTATGTCTACAATAATATCATTACAGAAACTCTGAACAGCCAACGGTCATTGAAATATGGCTATTTTAAAGTTTTTAACTTATGACGTCATGGCGGCCATCTTGGATTTTGGACCTACTTCGTTATGTTGCTGTCACCCCTTTGACTCATGCCATATACAATGGGCTTAACCGAATTGGCATACCTCTTACCATTTTTGCATAATAGTGTGCCAAAAATGAAATGCAGAAGAAGAATAATAATAATAATAATAATAATAATAATAAACAGAACAGAAACAATAGGTCTTTTCACCACATGGTGAAAAGCCCTAATAATAACTAGAAATTGTTGGCTAACAATTTGATGGGCTTTTCACCTATAATCTATATCATTTCTGTTGGATTTTGAATCAACTTTAAAATTACACACTTTTGTCGGGACTATCTCAGGATCAATTAATTTAAAATTTGATGGGATGAACAGATTCTTAAAATGGTAAGTATGAGTATTGAACTGCGTTAAGTTTGCATTCAAAGGTAATATGAATGCCCGCTGAAAGCTGTTCAATGCAAAATTAAGTGTAAGCATTTGAAAAGCTTTTCAAAGTCGTTAAAAAGGTTTTGTTAAGCCAATAATACCACTACATTTCCTCAGTTTAAGCCCTAATTACGGTTCGTTTAAAGCGCACAAAATGATCAGATAGTGATATATATATTTGCTGAGAAATGTATGTCCCAATTATCAAATGTTAACAGATTTTCAGTATCTTCCGGTCGTAAAAGCACTTGTCCCGACAATGGGAAAATCTCTCCTCCAGTTTCATATGTTCCGACAATCAAATGAGATTTGTTTAAACATGTCCCTATAATCAAATGAGATATTTCTGCTACGATGTCTCGATAATAACGTGTATAGATGTATTACAACGAAAAAAAAGAAGAAATTAAAAAAAAAAAAAACCTGCTGAGTGTTCCGCCGGGAATCGAACCCGGGTCTCCATCGTAATAAACTATAGCCTTACCATTTGAGCCAAAGCGGCTAGTAATACTGCGCATCCGTTAATTCACTAAGAAAGACCGTATTTTACACTATTAAGGACTCGCACAACTAAATGAGCCAATCACGGCGTGTTTCATCCCACGTTTGTAGTCCCTACTGAAAATTTGTTCTGGCTAAGTACAGTGATTCTGAGTAATCTAGATAGATAATTGTTGACATATTCTGCATTGAATGAAATCTATAGATATTTAACTTTACAAAAATGTATACTTTTGGTAGATTTTGATGTGTGATGGCGGATTGATATGGGGTCAAAAGTCAGAGGGTGTTCCCGTACCATTTCACTGGTTTGACATGTAAATTTCCAGTTGTCCGAAGCAGACGCCTGTAGCGAGCTAATATGCCAGTAAACTCCTCATAAAATGCCCCTTGAAGCCCTTGTCATGTACGCATGGAAGTTAATGCTGCTCCTCATTCTGTCGCTCATTAGTGTATTCAAAAAAAGATGCAGTGTTGCAAGTTATACATTCCGATGACGTCACAATGTTTACAGTGACCCGCGGGTATGTTTGTACTGGCTGACATGTAGACTTATTTTGTTGTTTTTTTTTAAACGTTTGCGATGACTTTGTTATGTTTAGATTGATGAGATAATATAGTATAATATCAAACAATACCAGATATGAATTTAGTTTCATGAAATACAATAAGTGTCGCGTTAGCCATCAACTTTCATTCTATCGGTCCAGCTGTGATCGGCCGTCGTAGCAACGATAGGCCTAAAGATCATATTGCACTGTACAATATAAAACTGTATAAAAAGTTACTAACTAAATGTACGAATATCCTTAGACGTACAATAAGATCTGCTTTATCTATGAAAACTATCTACATACAATTAGTAACCGGAATAACAGTCGATCGGGATGTGTGTATATGCAACTTTTTATTTACTGTTGCCAAGGAGTATAAAGAAAACACAGGAGAGTTCCAAAATTACGGTTTTTTATATAGATTATATAGGGGAAAATGCAAAACGGCGTAATACCTTAACCGGAAGTGGTATCAAGACACCGAAGGTATCAATATCATCGGAATGACATACTCTATTGATCAGTAGAAATTTTTTTAAAAAATAATGAAAAATGAAAAATTTCTAAAAATAGGTTAACTTTGACCTCTGCTGCGCTGTTTTACGAGACATATTTTGTAATAACTTGTAGAACAATAAATATTTCCCCAGATGCAATCTACAATAATATACCTTTAAAACATCTGGACATTAAACGGTTATTCATATATAGCCATTTTAATCTTTTTAAAGTATGACGTCATAGCGGCCATCTTGGATTTTGAATCAATTTAAAAATATCAAACTTTAGTCGGGACTATCCCACGATCATTTTTGACAAGTTTGAGCTGAATCCCACTGTTGGAATTTGAGAAGAAGTTTAAAATGTAAAACGATTCTTAACATAGAATATATAGGGAAATGTTCTCAATAGCGTAATACCTTAACCGGAAGTGCTATCAAGACACCGAAGGTATCAATATCATCGGAATGTCAGACTCTATTGATCTGAAGAAAAAGTTTTCACAAATAATGAAAAATGAAAAATTTCTAAAAATAGATTAACTTTGACCTCTGCCCCGCTTTTATACGAGACATATTTTGTTATAAATTATAGAAGAAAAAAGTTGTCCCCAGATGTATTCTACAATAATATACCTTTGAAACATCTGAACATTAAACAGTTATTGAGATATAGCCATTTAAACATTTTAAAGTATGACGTCATAGCGGCCATCTTGGATTTTGAATCAATTTAAAAATATCAAACTTTAGTCGGGACTATCTTACGATCATTTTAGACAAGTTTGAGCTGAATCCCACTGGTGGAATTTGAGAAGAAGTTTAAAATGTGAAACGGTTTTTTATATAGATTATATAGGGGAAAATTCAACATGGCGTAATTCCTAAACCGGAAGTGCTATCAAGACACCGAAGGTATCAATATCATCGGAATGTCATACTCTATTGATCTGTAGAAAAAGTTTTCACAAATAATGAAAAATGAAAAATTTCTAAAAATAGATTAACTTTGACCTCTGCCCCGCTTTTTTACGAGACATATTTTGTTATAACTTATAGAAGAAAAAAGTTGTCCCCAGATGTATTCTACAATAATATACCTTTGAAACATCTGAACATTAAACGGTTATTGAGATATAGCCATTTTAACATTTTAAAGTATGACGTCATAGCGGCCATCTTGGATTTTGAATCAATTTAAAAATATCAAACTTTAGTCGGGACTATCCCACAATCATTTTAGACAAGTTTGAGCTGAATCCCACTGTTGGAATTTGAGAAGAAGTTTAAAATGTGAAACGGTTTTTTATATAGATTATATAGGGGAAAATTACATATGGCGTATACCGGAAACCACATGTGTTACATAAAAACTAAACACACCAAATTCACCAGAATGACATTGTGTATAGATTGGTCAAAACAAATTTCAAAAAAAATTAAAATTAAAAAAAAAAAAAAAAAAAAAATTTTTTTTGATTTTTGACCCAATGGCGAACTTTTTTATTTCAACTCCAAAGTACCTAAATGTGTGACAAAAAAAGTTAGATATGGCTTATGTCTACAATAATATCATTACAGAAACTCTGAACAGCCAACGGTCATTGAAATATGGCTATTTTAAAGTTTTTAACTTATGACGTCATGGCGGCCATCTTGGATTTTGGACCTACTTCGTTATGTTGCTGTCACCCCTTTGACTCATGGCATATACAATGGGCTTAACCGAATTGGCATACCTCTTACCATTTTTGCATAATAGTGTGCCAAAAATGAAATGCAGAAGAATAATAATAATAATAATAATAATAATAATAATAACTAGAAATTGTTGGCTAACAATTTGATGGGCTTTTCACCTATAATCTATATCATTTCTGTTGGATTTTGAATCAACTTTAAAATTGCACACTTTTGTCGGGACTATCTCAGGATCAATTAATTTAAAATTTGATGGGATGAACAGATTCTTAAAATGGTAAGTATGAGTATTGAACTGCGTTAAGTTTGCATTCAAAGGTAATATGAATGTCCGCTGAAAGCTGTTCAATGCAAAATTAAGTGTAAGCATTTGAAAAGCTTTTCAAAGTCGTTAAAAAGGTTTTGTTAAGCCAATAATACCACTACATTTCCTCAGTTTAAGCCCTAATTACGGTTCGTTTAAAGCGCACAAAATGATCAGAGAGTGATATATATATTTGCTGAGAAATGTATGTCCCAATTATCAAATGTTAACAGATTTTCAGTATCTTCCGGTCGTAAAAGCACTTGTCCCGACAATGGGAAACTCTCTCCTCCAGTTTCATATGTTCCGACAATCAAATGAGATTTGTTTAAACATGTCCCGATAATCAAATGAGATATTTCTGCTACGATGTCTCGATAATAACGTGTATAGATGTATTACAACGAAAAAAAGAAGAAATTAAAAAAAAAAAAAAAATGCTGCTGAGTGTTCCGCCCAGGAATCGAACCCGGGTCTCTATCGTAATGAACTATAGCCTTACCATTTGAGCCAAAGCGGCTAGTAATACTGCGCATCCGTTAATTCACTAAGAAAGACCGTATTTCACACTATTAAGGACTCGCACAACTAAATGAGCCTATCACGGCGTGTTTCATACGTTTGTAGTCCCCTAATGAAAATTTGTTCCGGCTAAGTACAGTGATTCTGAGTAATCTAGATAGATAATTGTTGACATATTCTGCATTGAATGAAATCTACAGATATTTAACTTTACAAAAATGTATACTTTTGGTAGATTTTGATATGTGATTGCGGATTGATATGGGGTCAAATGTCAGAGGATGTTCCCGTCCCATTTCACTGGTTTGACATGTAAATTTCCAGTTGTCCGAAGCAGACGCCTGTAGCGAGCTAATATGCCAGTAAACTCCTCATAAAATGCCCCTTGAAGCCTTTGTCATGTACGCATGGAAGTTAATGCTGCTCCTCATTCTGTCGCTCATTAGTGTATTCAAAAAAGATAGTGTTGCAAGTTATACATTCCGATGACGTCACAATGTTTACAGTGACCCGCGGGTAGGTTTGTACTGGCTGACATGTAGACTTATTTTGTTGTTTTTTTAAACGTTTGCGATGACTTTGTTATGTTTAGATTGATGAGATAATATAGTATAATATCAAACAATACCAGATATGAATTTAGTTTCATGAAATACAATAAGTTTCGCGTTAGCCATCAACTTTCATTCTATCGGTCCAGCTGTGATCGGCCGTCGTAGCAACGATAGGCCTACTGTAAAGATCATATTGCACTGTACAATATAAAACTGTATAAAAAGGTACCAACTAAATGTACGAATATCCTTAGACGTACAATAAGATCTGCTTTATCTATGAAAACTATCTACATACAATTAGTAACCGGAATAACAGTCGATCGGGATGTGTGTATATGCAACTTTTTATTTACTGTTGCCAAGGAGTATAAAGAAAACACAGGAGAGTTCCAAAATTACGGTTTTTTATATAGATTATATAGGGGAAAATGCAAAACGGCGTAATACCTTAACCGGAAGTGGTATCAAGACACCGAAGGTATCAATATCATCGGAATGACATACTCTATTGATCAGTAGAAACAGTTTTAAAAGATAATGCAAAATGAAAAATTTCTAAAAATAGGTTAACTTTGACCTCTGCTGCGCTGTTTTACGAGACATATTTTGTAATAACTTGTAGAACAAGAAATATTTCCCCAGATGCAATCTACAATAATATATCTTTGAAACATCTGAACATTAAACGGTTATTAAGATATAGCCATTTAAACATTTTAAAGTATGACGTCATAGCGGCCATCTTGGATTTTTAATCAATTTAAAAATATCAAACTTTAGTCAGGACTATCCAACGATCATTTTAGACAAGTTTGAGCTGAATCCCATTAGTGGAATTTGAGAAGAAGTTTAAAATGTGAAATGGTTTTTAACATAGAATATATAGGGAAATGTTCACAATGGCGTAATACCTTAACCGGAAGTGCTATCAAGACACCGAAGGTATCAATATCATCGGAATGTCATACTCTATTGATCTGTAGAAAAAGTTTTCACAAATAATGAAAAATGAAAAATTTCTAAAAATAGATTAACTTTGACCTCTGCCGCGCTTTTTTACGAGACATATTTTGTTATAACTTATAGAAGAAAAAAGTTGTCCCCAGATGTATTCTACAATAATATACCTTTGAAACATCTGCACATAAAACGGTTATTGAGATATAGCCATTTAAACATTTTAAAGTATGACGTCATAGCGGCCATCTTGGATTTTTAATCAATTTAAAAATATCAAACTTTAGTCGGGACTATCCCACAATCATTTTAGACAAGTTTGAGCTGAATCCCACTGTTGGAATTTGAGAAGAAGTTTAAAATGTAAAACGATTCTTAACATAGAATATATAGGGAAATGTTCTCAATGGCGTAATACCTTAACCGGAAGTGCCTATCAAGACACCGAAGGTATCAATATCATCGGAATGTCATACTCTATTGATCTGTAGAAAAAGTTTTCACAAATAATGAAAAATGAAGAATTTCTAAAAATAGATTAACTTTGACCTCCGCTGCACTTTTTGTACGAGACATATTTTGCAATAACTGTAGAACAAGAAATATTTCCCCAGATGTAATCTACCATAAAATACCTTTAAAACATCTGGATATTAAATGGTTATTGAGATATAGCCATTTTAACATTTTAAAGTATGACGTCATAGCGGCCATCTTGGATTTTGAATCAATTTAAAAATATCAAACTTTAGTCGGGACTATCCCACGATCATTTTAGACAAGTTTGAGCTGAATCCCACTGTTGGAATTTGAGAAGAAGTTTAAAATGTAAAACGATTTTTAACATAGAATATATAGGGAAATGTTCTCAATGGCGTAATACCTTAACCGGAAGTGCTATCAAGACACTAAAGATATCAATATCATCGGAATGTCATACTCTATTGATCTGAAGAAAAAGTTTTCACAAATAATGAAAAATGAAAAATTTCTAAAAATAGATTAACTTTGACCTCTGCCCCGCTTTTTTACGAGACATATTTTGTTATAACTTATAGAAGAAAAAAGTTGTCCCCAGATGTATTCTACAATAATATACCTTTGAAACATCTGAACATTAAACAGTTATTGAGATATAGCCATTTTAACATTTTAAAGTATGACGTCATAGCGGCCATCTTGGATTTTGAATCAAGTTTAAAATATCAAACTTTAGTCGGAACTATCCCACGACTATTTTTGACAAGTTTGAGCTGAATCCCACTGTTGGAATTTGAGAAGAAGTTTAAAATGTGAAACGGTTTTTTATATAGATTATATAGGGGAAAATTACATATGGCGTATACCGGAAACCACATGTGTTACATAAAAACTAAACACATCAAATTCATCAGAATGACATTGTGTATAGATTGGTCAAAACAAATTTCAAAAAAAATTAAAATTAAAAAAAAAAAAAAAAAAAAATTTTTTTTTGATTTTTGACCCAGTGGCGAACTTTTTTATTTCAACTCCAAAGTACCTAAATGTGTGACAAAAAAAGTTAGATATGGCTTATGTCTACAATAATATCATTACAGAAACTCTGAACAGCCAACGGTCATTGAAATATGGCTATTTTAAAGTTTTTAACTTATGACGTCATGGCGGCCATCTTGGATTTTGGACCTACTTCGTTATGTTGCTGTCACCCCTTTGGCTCATGCCAAATACAATGGGCTTAACTGAATTGACATACCTCTTACCATTTTTGCATAATAGTGTGCCAAAAATGAAATGCAGAAGAAGAATAATAATAATAATAATAATAATAATAATAATAATAATAAACAGAACAGAAACAATAGGTCTTTTCACCACATGGTGAAAAGCCCTAATAATAATAAACAGAACAGAAACAATAGGTCTTTTCACCACATGGTGAAAAGCCCTAATAATAACTAGAAATTGTTGGCTAACAATTTGATGGGCTTTTCACCTATAATCTATATCATTTCTGTTGGATTTTGAATCAACTTTAAAATTGCACACTTTTGTCGGGACTATCTCAGGATCAATTAATTTAAAATTTGATGGGATGAACAGATTCTTAAAATGGTAAGTATGAGTATTGAACTGCGTTAAGTTTGCATTCAAAGGTAATATGAATGCCCGCTGAAAGCTGTTCAATGCAAAATCAAGTGTAAGCATTTGAAAACCTTTTCAAAGTCGTTAAAAAGGTTTTGTTAAGCCAATAATACCACTACATTTCCTCAGTTCAAGCCCTAATTACGGTTCGTTTAAAGCGCACAAAATGATCAGATAGTGATATATATATTTGCTGAGAAATGTATGTCCCAATTATCAAATGTTAACAGATTTTCAGTATCTTCCGGTCGTAAAAGCACTTGTCCCGACAATGGGAAAATCTCTCCTCCAGTTTCATATGTTCCGACAATCAAATGAGATTGGTTTAAACATGTCCCGATAATCAAATGAGATATTTCTGCTACGATGTCTCGATAATAACGTGTATAGATGTATTACAACGAAAAAAAAAAGAAATTAAAAAAAAATGCTGCTGAGTGTTCCGCCCAGGAATCGAACCCGGGTCTCTATCGTAATGAACTATAGCCTTACGATTTGAGCCAGAGCGGCTAGTTGTAATGCGCATCCGTTAATTCACTAAGGAAGACCGTATTCTCCACTATTAAGGACTCGCACAACTAAATCAGCCTATCACGGCGTGTTTCATACGTTTGTAGTCCCTACTGAAAATTTGTTCTGGCTAAGTACAGTGATTCTGAGTAATCTAGATAGATAATTGTTGACATATTCAGCATTGAATGAAATCTATAGATATTTAACTTTACAAAAATGTATACTTTTGGTAGATTTTGATGTGTGATGGCGGATTGATATGGGGTCAAAAGTCAGAGGGTGTTCCCGTAGCATTTCACTGGTTTGACATGTAAATTTCCAGTTGTCCGAAGCAGACGCCTGTAGCGAGCTAATATGCCAGTAAGCTCCTCATAAAATGCCCCTTGAAGCCTTTGTCATGTACGCATGGAAGTTAATGCTGCTCCTCATTCTGTCGCTCATTAGTGTATTCGAAAAAAGATAGTGTTGCAAGTTATACATTCCGATGACGTCACAATGTCTACAGTGACCCGCGGGTAGGTTTGTACTGGCTGACATGTAGACTTATTTTGTTGTTTTTTTTTTAAACGTTTGCGATGACTTTGTTATGTTTAGATTGATGAGATAATATAGTATAATATCAAACAATACCAGATATGAATTTAGTTTCATGAAATACAATAAGTTTCGCGTTAGCCATCAACTTTCATTCTATCGGTCCAGCTGTGATCGGCCGTCGTAGCAAAGATAGGCCTAAAGATCATATTGCATTGTACAATATAAAACTGTATAAAAAGTTACCAACTAAATGTACGAATATCCTTAGACGTACAATAAGATCTGCTTTATCTATGAAAACTATCTACATACAATTAGTAACCGGAATAACAGTCGATCGGGATGTGTGTATATGCAACTTTTTATTTACTGTTGCCAAGGAGTATAAAGAAAACACAGGAGAGTTCCAAAATTACGGTTTTTTATATAGATTATATAGGGGAAAATGCAAAACGGCGTAATACCTTAACCGGAAGTGGTATCAAGACACCGAAGGTATCAATATCATCGGAATGACATACTCTATTGATCAGTAGAAAAAGTTTTAAAAAATAATGAAAAATGAAAAATTTCTAAAAATAGGTTTACATTGACCTCTGCTGCGCTGTTTTACGAGACATATTTTGTAATAACTTGTAGAACAAGAAATATTTCCCCAGATGCAATCTACAATTATATACCTTTGAAACATCTGGACATTAAACGGTTATTGAGATATAGCCATTTTAACATTTTTAAAGTATGACGTCATAGCGGCCATCTTGGATTTTGAATCAATTTAAAAATATCAAACTTTAGTCGGGACTATCCCACGATCATTTTTGACAAGTTTGAGCTGAATCCCACTGTTGGAATTTGAGAAGAAGTTTAAAATGTAAAACGATTCTTAACATAGAATATATAGGGAAATGTTCTCAATAGCGTAATACCTTAACCGGAAGTGCTATCAAGACACCGAAGGTATCAATATCATCGGAATGTCATACTCTATTGATCTGTAGAAATAGTTTTCACAAATAATAAAAAATGAAAAATTTCTAAAAATAGATTAACTTTGACCTCTGCCCCGCTTTTTTGCGAGACATATTTTGTTATAACTTTTAGAAGAAAAAAGTTGTCCCCAGATGTCATCTACAATAATATACCTTTGAAACATCTGAACATTAAACGGTTATTGAGATATAGCCGTTTAAACATTTTAAAGTATGACGTCATAGCGGCCATCTTGGATTTTGAATCAATTTAAAAATATCAAACTTTAGTCGGGACTATCCCACGATCATTTTAGACAAGTTTGAGCTGAATCCCATTAGTGGAATTTGAGAAGAAGTTTAAAATGTGAAATGGTTTTTAACATAGAATATATAGGGAAATGTTCACAATGGCGTAATACCTTAACCGGAAGTGCTATCAAGACACCGAAGGTATCAATATCATCGGAATGTCATACTCTATTGATCTGTAGAAAAAGTTTTCACAAATAATGAAAAATGAAAAATTTCTAAAAATAGATTAACTTTGACCTCTGCCCCGCTTTTTTACGAGACATATTTTGTTATAACTTATAGAAAAAACATGTTGTCCCCAGATGTATTCTACAATAATATACCTTTGAAACATCTGAACATTAAACGGTTATTGAGATATAGCTATTTTAACATTTTAAAGTATGACGTCATAGCGGCCATCTTGGATTTTGAATCAATTTAAAAATATCAAACTTTAGTCGGGACTATCCCACGATCATTTTAGACAAGTTTGAGCTGAATCCCACTGGTGGAATTTGAGAAGAAGTTTAAAATGTGAAATGGTTTTTTATATAGAATATATAGGGAAATTTTTTAAATGGCGTTTTACCTTAACCGGAAGTGATATCAAGACACCGAAGGTATCAATATCATCGGAATGTCATACTCTATTGATCTGTAGAAAAAGTTTTCACAAATAATGAAAAATGAAAAATTTCTAAAAATAGATTAACTTTGACCTCTGCCCCGCTTTTTTACAAGACATATTTTGTTATAACTTATAGAAGAAAAATGTTGTCCCCAGATGTATTCTATAATAATATACCTTTGAAACATCTGAACATTAAACGGTTATTGAGATATAGCCATTTTAACATTTTAAAGTATGACGTCATAGCGGCCATCTTGGATTTTGAATCAATTTAAAAATATCAAACTTTAGTCGGGACTATCCCACGATCATTTTAGACAAGTTTGAGCTGAATCCCACTGTTGGAATTTGAGAAGAAGTTTAAAATGTGAAATGGTTTTTTATATAGAATATATAGGGAAATTTTTTAAATGGCGTTTTACCTTAACCGGAAGTGATATCAAGACACCGAAGGTATCAATATCATCGGAATGTCATACTCTATTGATCTGTAGAAAAAGTTTTCACAAATAATGAAAAATGAAAAATTTCTAAAAATAGATTAACTTTGACCTCTGCCCCGCTTTTTTACAAGACATATTTTGTTATAACTTATAGAAGAAAAATGTTGTCCCCAGATGTATTCTATAATAATATACCTTTGAAACATCTGAACATTAAACGGTTATTGAGATATAGCCATTTTAACATTTTAAAGTATGACGTCATAGCGGCCATCTTGGATTTTGAATCAATTTAAAAATATCAAACTTTAGTCGGGACTATCCCACGATCATTTTAGACAAGTTTGAGCTGAATCCCACTGGTGGAATTTGAGAAGAAGTTTAAAATGTGAAATGGTTTTTTATATAGAATATATAGGGAAATTTTTTAAATGGCGTTTTACCTTAACCGGAAGTGATATCAAGACACCGAAGGTATCAATATCATCGGAATGTCATACTCTATTGATCTGTAGAAAAAGTTTTCACAAATAATGAAAAATGAAAAATTTCTAAAAATAGATTAACTTTGACCTCTGCCCCGCTTTTTTACAAGACATATTTTGTTATAACTTATAGAAGAAAAATGTTGTCCCCAGATGTATTCTATAATAATATACCTTTGAAACATCTGAACATTAAACGGTTATTGAGATATAGCCATTTTAACATTTTAAAGTATGACGTCATAGCGGCCATCTTGGATTTTGAATCAATTTAAAAATATCAAACTTTAGTCGGGACTATCCCACGATCATTTTAGACAAGTTTGAGCTGAATCCCACTGGTGGAATTTGAGAAGAAGTTTAAAATGTGAAATGGTTTTTTATATAGAATATATAGGGAAATTTTTTAAATGGCGTTTTACCTTAACCGGAAGTGATATCAAGACACCGAAGGTATCAATATCATCGGAATGTCATACTCTATTGATCTGTAGAAAAAGTTTTCACAAATAATGAAAAATGAAAAATTTCTAAAAATAGATTAACTTTGACCTCTGCCCCGCTTTTTTACAAGACATATTTTGTTATAACTTATAGAAGAAAAATGTTGTCCCCAGATGTATTCTATAATAATATACCTTTGAAACATCTGAACATTAAACGGTTATTGAGATATAGCCATTTTAACATTTTAAAGTATGACGTCATAGCGGCCATCTTGGATTTTGAATCAATTTAAAAATATCAAACTTTAGTCGGGACTATCCCACGATCATTTTAGACAAGTTTGAGCTGAATCCCACTGGTGGAATTTGAGAAGAAGTTTAAAATGTGAAACGGTTTTTTATATAGATTATATAGGGGAAAATTACATATGGCGTATACCGGAAACCACATGTGTTACATAAAAACTAAACACATCAAATTCATCAGAATGACATTGTGTATAGATTGGTCAAAACAAATTTCAAAAAAAATTAAAATTAAAAAAAAAAAAAAAAAAAAATTTTTTTTTGATTTTTGACCCAATGGCGAACTTTTTTATTTCAACTCCAAAGTACCTAAATGTGTGACAAAAAAAGTTAGATATGGCTTATGTCTACAATAATATCATTACAGAAACTCTGAACAGCCAACGGTCATTGAAATATGGCTATTTTAAAGTTTTTAACTTATGACGTCATGGCGGCCATCTTGGATTTTGGACCTACTTCGTTATGTTGCTGTCACCCCTTTGACTCATGGCATATACAATGGGCTTAACCGAATTGGCATACCTCTTACCATTTTTGCATAATAGTGTGCCAAAAATGAAATGCAGAAGAAGAATAATAATAATAATAATAATAATAATAATAATAATAATAATAAACAGAACAGAAACAATAGGTCTTTTCACCACATGGTGAAAAGCCCTAATAATAATAATAAACAGAACAGAAACAATAGGTCTTTTCACCACATGGTGAAAAGCCCTAATAATAATAATAATAAACAGAACAGAAACAATAGGTCTTTTCACCACATGGTGAAAAGCCCTAATAATAATAATAATAATAATAAACAGAACAGAAACAATAGGTCTTTTCACCACATGGTGAAAAGCCCTAATAATAATAAACAGAACAGAAACAATAGGACTTTTCACCACAAAGTGAAAAGCCCTAATAATAAATAGAACAGAAACAATAGGACTTCACCACAAAGTGAAAAGCCCTAATAATAATAATAATAATAAACAGAACAGAAACAATAGGTCTTTTCACCACATGGTGAAAAGCCCTAATGATGTAGCAAATCATCGAATAGCCTTAAAACCGAAAATTGCTTTCATTGTGTTTATGTTAAATTTTGATGGTTGCCATGATTAAAGCGTGTTACAAGAAAGTTGGTTTGAGCACAGTATCCATGTTTGAGTATGAGAACGGTTTCCGGCCCTGGTTTCGAACCTGTGACTTTCCGAACTCTGGGCGGAGGCTCTACAAATTGAGCTTTTTGATCGACCCAGTCTAGTTCTGCTTAAGAACAATTAACAAAACATGGACGACTAGGACACCCTCATCGTACAAAGCCTGTGATTGATGGTTATAATGACTGAAGAAACTCTAGCGGGAGAGATAGTCACAGTGGCTGACACTATAGCCGTGTACCACTGCCACCCTTTATGTAGAAGATACACGTTTAGGTGAAATATAGGTACTTATCGATACCAGTATTCAATGCTCGGTACCAGTTCTTTTCTATATACTTACATTGTAGTGCGTCTCCATATATTTGTTCCTTTTAAGACATTGTTAATATTTGTATATGTATTTTTGAAGCTTTCTGAAGCAAATCAACGAATATGGCATATGTTTGCTGCGTAATGGATCCAAGGACTGGGATATGGTGAAAGGCGTAAGTGTTTCCTATTGAAAAATAGATCAAAATCGACCCTAGTATTAAATGTAAAAACAACAGAACGTATTTGTGAAACTATCTGCTCATTGATTAGCATGGCTTGCCGACGGGGAACGCATTGCAATATAATATTTTTCTGATTACAGTTTTTCCAGAAGATCGGACCTATTTGGGATAACACATACGGGGCGGTAAGAGTACAGCTGGACTGACGGACGGTCGGCCCCGCACGCCAATCACCTCTATGATAAAGACACAATACGGATGCCGTTCAGTCACAGCAGCATAAAGTTGTGGCAGTAGACATAGTACAGAGTTACATACCACTTGATTAATACAATAAATGCCTCAGTTTTCTCTTTGGGGACGACACATTCACTTGCATGTGACCAAGATTGATATGATGGGTAACGTTAACGTCGATGTAGTCGAGGACGCTCACCCTTAAAGTCCATCATGTCAGCCAATCAAAATGTGTTTAGCGTTAATTCCACATGTGGTATAAACAAAATGGTATTTAACAGTTGTAATGATTATTTGATACCCTTAGAGTTGAATAGCACCCACCTATTGTTTAGAAAGAACGATATTCATCGCAGTCTATGTTAACATTGGTGTTTTGTCGCCGTTTTTACAATGTTTATTTACACATTGTCGTGTTGTCATTTCTTTGGTCCAGGTTTGGGACGTTGAAAGTCAAGGTACTCCTACAAACTTCGCCTATACCAACAAGGAGATGCAGTATCACATGGACCTTCCATTTTACCAGGCCATGCCGGGTCTAGAGGTGCTTCATTGTCTCCGGTAAATACATAGTACTATTCCGGAATTGAAAAAATGAAAGATATGTTTAAGCATTCATGAGGTCATATTAACATTGCCGTTCTGAACATATTCCATTCGTTTGTTATAAATGGGGCAACAAAGCAAACAGAACATTGTGTGTTCACGGGAAAATGGATACTTTCCGTTTTGGTTCCTAGTAACAGAACGGCCATAAAACAAAATACATTTTTAAAAATATCCAAATGAAACATCTTCCAGAAACGTCGAACCCTTCAGTTGTGAAACGTACATATAGTTTTGTACGACTCTGAGGTCTTGTTTTATTTTTGTTGTTTGTTTGTTTGTTTGTTTTGGGGGGTGGGGGGGGGGGGGTGGGGGGGTGGATTTATATCGGTGAAACAAAGGCCAGTTACGATAAAGAAAGAAAGATTGAATTGATATCATTAGATAGAAAACAGGGACGAGAATCATCGATTATATTAACAATTCAGCCACGCTGACCATTCTATGACTGTCGGTATTCTGTAAAACAATTATCACCCTACAAATAACCCCACACTCAGCACTCCGTTCCGTGGGCAACAAGAGGAACAGTATATAAGACTTCTCGGAACTGCTATGCCATATGGCTGCATGTTTTGATGGGTAACTTGTGGAGCTCTGGATGTAGTCAAACAGATGTAGTGTCTTTGTTCGTTACTCAAATGAGACGTTATCAGTCCGTACATGTAAAGTTTTTGACCTTATGGAACTTCAAAGGGACTCTAATGTGTACTCTGTACATCACGTTCAAACATACAGTTTGTGGACCTAAGGAACACCTCAATGGGACCCTAATGTGTACTCTGTACATCACCTTCAAACAACACTGGGTTCACTTCCCGGAGGACCGCATTAGGAACTTTGTAACAGATTCAAATGGAAACTACTCCGGATGTCCTTTGAAAACTAGCATCGAGGCTGCGTAAGATATGGAAGAGTTTTTCTGTTTTCTCGTACTTTTTCAAAGGTCTCCGCGTACATCTTTCCTTTGTTAATTTGTTGCCCCAAGTGTATCCATTTTGAGTTCTGATAAGGTTTTGTTGACGCTTCGACGTTCTCTTAATATTTGGCCAAATATTTATTTAGTAAAAATAAATGTCATTTTTGGCCGATGGGTCCAGGTCGTAAAATGCAGATATGCGAATATAACTTAAATAAGGTAAACCCCCGGGGATCCATTAAAGATTCGGTCTCTGCCATCGATTTCTTACTACAACTGCTTCCATTAACTTTATAATTTATATTCATTAATGGTGAATTTGGGCGGGTTGTATTTGATTGCATATTGCGGATCATGCATTTGACCTGCTTTTCATGCTTCAGTTACTTAGAAACCGACAGTCTTTTGTATATGCTTGTATACGGCAAGTGATTGATATTGATGACGCTCCTATTTAATAAGAAAGGATAAAGATGCGTGGTGAATTAATTATATTTCATATATTTTCTTTTTCACCTGAAGCTTCGATGCAACCATTGAAGGTGGTCAGACGCTTTTTGTCGACATAACCGATGTTGCTGAAAATTTCCGAAAGGATTATCCGGACGAGTTTCATACTCTAGCAACAGTTCCTGTTACGTTTGCCCGTGTACATGACGGAAGGTGTGTGTTTGCATCTATAATTGCATTTAAAAAATGCACCTTTCACATTTCATTCTTTTACCATGTCCAAACATCCGAGTAACGCCTCCTTCAGTCTTCCAGTACTTTTGATTTTGTATAAGTTTATGGGCGCTGTTTTTTGGTTAATGTTGAATCAGTCATATACGTTAAAACTGGTATGTCGTTGAGTATTTAACGTTTTCTGTCAATCTCTTCTTTAGAATTATACAGCATATAAAGTTTCACCAAAGCCTTGCTATATTGGCAGCGGTTTGACAATGAAATGAGGGGAAAATGTGAAATAGATTTCTTTTAAACCAATATATATATTTGGGACATGAGAATACGTTAACGGTAAACGTAAATGTAATTATAATGAGGGTCATTATATCTAGGTTTTTCCTATTGATATTTGCTATCTTAAGATTTAAGGCTTATGAGGTGATTTCATATACTTACAGGGACCACCCTATCCATATGGTCCTACAACGACGGATAATTCAGCTGAACCGTGAACAGGAGGTATGTAAATAGACAGTGTGATTATATTGTCCTACAACGACGGATAATTCAGCTGAACCGTGAACAGGAGGTATGTAAATAGACAGTGTGATTATATTGTCCTACAACGACGGATAATTCAGCTGAACCGTGAACAGGAGGTATGTATACCAGACAGTGTGGTTATATTGTCCTACAACGACGGATAATTCAGCTGAACCGTGAACAGGAGGTATGTATATAGACAGTGTGATTATATTGTCCTACAACGACGGATAATTCAGCTGAATCGTGAACAGGAGGTATGTAAATAGACAGTGTGATTATATTGTCCTACAACGACGGATAATTCAGCTGAACCGTGAACAGGAGGTATGTATATAGACAGTGTGATTATATTGTCCTACAACGACGGATAATTCAGCTGAACCGTGAACAGGAGGTATGTAAATAGACAGTGTGATTATATTGTCCTACAACGACGGATAATTCAGCTGAACCGTGAACAGGAGGTATGTATACCAGACAGTGTGATTATATTGTCCTACAACGACGGATAATTCAGCTGAACCGTGAACAGGAGGTATGTATAACAGACAGTGTGATTATATTGTCCTACAACGACGGATAATTCAGCTGAACCGTGAACAGGAGGTATGTTTATAGACAGTGTGAGTATATGGTCCTACAACGACGGATAATTCAGCTGAACCGTGAACAGGAGGTATGTATATAGACAGTGTGATTATATTGTCCTACAACGACGGATAATTCAGCTGAATCGTGAGCAGGAAGTATGTATACCAGACAGTGTGGTTACGTATCAGAACTTTATACTGTAAACGTAGTTATTTTCGTGTATTCATATTTAGCACAAAACCAAATTTATAAACGTGAATTTCATGTAGAAAACAAAATATGGAAACTGTAATCGGCGCGATTGTAATTTAGCTGGAAAATTTCAGTGAGAAAATGGCTGATATAATATTGATGTTTACAGCATTTTACTTTCGTTTTTATTTTATGACAGATTCCATAATTAAAGCTATATATAATTCTAGTTACATTTGAATATATATTTCCGCATTTCCTAGAAGGACGAAACAGCTGTACGATGCATTTTTACGGCATACTGTATCTATTACTAAATTTAAAATGTGCAGCATGTGCGTGTGTTACATCATCTTTCAAACATACTCGTTTTATATTAATTCTTATTTTGCAGTAAATAGCAAAGAATTTTTTCATAATAGTCTTTTGCATTGCGCAAAAACAGCAATAAGTAGATCATATTTTTGAAATATCGTTAGATAGAATATTATACTTGCATCCCTTTCCCTCTTCAGCTTATTAAACTCTGCCTGCGTATGAATTAGCGTATACGCAATATATCAAGGCTCGACGGATTGTTATTTGCTTTAAATATTGCGCCGTTCACGCTTCAAAACAATAACCATTAAATGACAGCCGTTGTATGGTTCATTCAATGTCTTAAAGCATGGAACACATTTGAGATCCGTAACGTGTAATTATATTATAAATGGATGATGTTAAAGTTCTTATTCCGTTAATGCACATTAGAAACCTTTGACGGTTAAACAAAGATGGCGACTTCCTGTTGCGACTTTCGACCGCGTCATTACCCGATCAGTGTGTCAATGCGTGTGCATAACGACCGCTTTAAGTGAATACTTATATTATTAATACAAATTCAAATGTGATGAAAAGAAGAAAATACTGTTTATCACTGCGTATTTTCTTTATTCATCGATGTCGATTTACTCGGACAATATTATCTTAGCAACCACGGCTATCGAAGTTACAACCGTAGCAACCACGACTATAGTAGTTTCCATCGTAGCAACCACGGCTATCGTAGTTACCATCGTAGCAACCACGGCTATCGTAGTTACCATCGTAGCAACCACGGCTATCGTAGTTATATTTGTTCCATCGTATACCTGTGGTATATCATTTAAATATTATTAATGATGTAAATATAAGGATTGTACCTCATTCTGACAGCGTATACAGTAGTATGCCCGCAGTTGGCAACGGACATACCGTTATTTCCTGTATATTGCCCGCGGGCTTTACGATTGTTTTACATAAGAAGATGCCTAGTGCTTGCTATCTACCCGTGCGAACTGTGTTTTTTAAAACCAAATTATTAAGTAATGCGGCCTATACGTTGTTAAATGTTTCCACTTTTATCAACATTTAAGTTTACGCTATTTGTAAACAAAATATAGCATTGATAAGTTAATATAGAGCTATAGTTACACACATAAACATATATATTTACAAAATAAACACAATGTTTCCATCATACAATGTATGTCTCTGATTTCCAACATTCAAAATAATTAATCACATACGAAGTACACTTGCACTCACCAGGTAGACTTGCCACGTTTAACCCGCGGGTAATCTGGAATTTATTTTACGAAAGCCTCAAAAATGCCTTAATTTACTTCCCGCGGGCTATACCCCGGTGCGGGTAATACAAGGAAATTACGGTATTCATTAAAGAGCGCTAACGCGCACCATAGAACGCATTAAGATTGAAGTACAATCCTTAAATGAAACAGACTTCAAATGATTTCAACCCTTTTGCGTTGTATTTTTGGTTTCAGATTGTAGCCGTGTTCTGGAATCCAACAGTTACCGGCCCTTTGCAAGTAAACGAGGTAATGTGGAAACATGCTATTTGTCTATGTAATCGTAATTTGATCATTGTATATCACCAACATTTATAGGTATGTTGTTTTCCATGTTATAACTTATCTGGCTTTTGTTTAATTTCTGTAGAAATATTAATAACTAGTAGTATACGACGTTTTGATTTAGCGAACTGCTGTAGCAATTTGTGAAATATGCCATCCTAAATCAAAATGATAATGCATCACACCACACTATACCGTAACAATTAGGTGTCATCACACCCCACTATACCTTAACAATTAAGTGTCATCACACCACACTATACCTTAACGATTAGATGTCATCACACCCCACTGTAACTTAACAATTAAGTGTCATCACACCACACTATACCTTAACAATTAGGTATAGCACTAGAAATGTGCTGAGAGGTAAGCATCTTAATTAATTTCATCATTATTGATTTATGCCGAAATGTTTCTGTAGACAATACACAGATTGATACGAAGAATCCATTTCCGTTGCAAATTGTCATCAGACAACATGCATACTTGTCAACCTTATTTCAGACAACACAAATGTCATCCAATGGATCTTTATACAACATGCATTTCATCCAAACATTGTTTCTCTTACTTGATGGCAACATACCTGCTTCTCCACCATTTGGTGTTTGCATGACGCAGTTAATTTGTTATACTAGTGCTTGCTCTATACATCGAGATGTTCATAATAGATGTCGGAGGTCGACGAACACACGTACGGCACTGGCATTCAAGATACATTTGTTGATGAAGAATATGAATAAATTGCATTGTCGCCATCTTGGTCACATCTGAAATATTCTTTGTTCTTGAATGATGCATAAACGAAACTTGACATTTTGGACACGCTCATTAGTATGCATATTTATTGTGATTGAGAATGATTCATCAGTTCTCATACTGAGGACGTGGCATTTACTGATGACCTAGATTTACATGGCGGTTGTCGTCGTTAAAGCAGAAGAAGCATACTCTTCCGGAACACCTGATCTTATTCTCTTGTACCTTTTCGATGGGTTCCGTGTAAATATTTCTTTTATTCATATTTGCACCTTTTTTAATCGATTTTGAATTTGGATTATGTTTTGTTTAGGCTTTTGTATTCGTTGCTTTCTTTATAGAACACACACATTTCATCCAATTTTATCTAAAGACAACATACATTCCATCCAAACTTATATTTAGCCAACACATCACGCAATCCAATTAAACTTCCCAAGATCAATGATGCAACACGCTTCCAGACGCCGGGACTCGAACTCGTAACCATTCGATCATGAGCCCGACGTCTTACCACTGAACCAGCGTGCCTAGACATCAGGCACTTCCATCAATATTATCTCTAGTCAAGATGCATTCCCATCCAACTTATCTGAACATTGTCATTCGACTTGTAGTCTACCGTTGAGATGACATAAAAGCCTCCAAAGAAACTCCGCGTGTCAAATTATATGTAAACACATATATCAATACTATCATCTTCATATTGTTTTAGATTATCTTGTCCTGTGTCATAAATTCAAATAGTTGTAATTATTTGTTTTCACTAGAATGAAGTTGAACCATTCTACAGAGCCTATCAGCTATTTGCTAAACAGTTGTACGGTAATAACAAGGTGAGTACTCTATACTCCAGTAACAACAAGGTGGTTACACTGGTGAGTGTTCTAGACTCTCCCTTATTGTATTAAATCTTTTACTGTTAAAACAAACCATCATGGTCTACTGGTGAGTGTTCCAGACTCTCCCTTATTGTATTAAATCTTTTACTGTTAAAACAAACCATCATGGTCTACTGGTGAGTGTTCTAGACTCTCCCTTATTGTGTTAAATAATTTACTGTTAAAACAAACCATCATGGTCTACTGGTGAGTGTTCTAGACTCTCCCTTATTGTGTTAAATAATTTACTGTTAAAACAAACCATCATGGTCTACTGGTGAGTGTTCTACACTCTCCCTTATTGTGTTAAATATTTTACTGTTAAAACCAACCACCAGGTTATTGACTATTAAACAAACTAGGTTATACTCCGTAGCGTAGACGTAGAAGTCTGAGTGACATGTTGTCTCTCACCCTAGAATATATAATGACCACGATGTCCTTACTGATACCGTACCAGCGTTCTAGTATTTGACGAGCAATGAAGGCGATCAAATAGTAACCGTATACACATAGTCTAACATATAAAGAATTAATCTCTCACAGGAGATGTCTGTGCGTCTGGAACCAGGGGAAACTATCATATTCAACAACCGCCGGCTTGCCCACAGACGTAACGCTTTCCACGGGGAAGGTGACAGACATTTCCGGGTATGTATAATAACAGGTTACTACCGAAATAGAACTCTGAAACTACTGGGGCAGTGTCCCCGTAAACCTCTGTATGTTGAGGGCTTGGCTAGGTACCAGTCGGGTTGGTAACGCGTCCTGAATCAAATATATCCTTTTAGATAGTGATTTTAAGGATAAGGGCCTCGATTGATGATACTACTATAACGTTATGACTAGCTTTACTATCCGTGTGATATTTTAAACGTCTTTATAAAACAAAGAAATAATCATGATAAATTACAGCATTTGTATTCAATTAAAAGAATATCTGAAGGACTAATTTTTGTAGTTGCGGCCCGGGATGTGATTGGGTTTAGTCAGAACTTATGTTGTGTTTATACTTGTTTAAGAGTTTAAGTTTGGAACCCCCGATTACGACCATGGCATGTTGTTCTTTGTTATTGGTAGGGTGTATACATCGATATCTGCGAGTACAAAAGTCGACTCAGCGTTCTGTCTGAGAAGTTCGGAGACGGGTCACCTCTGAAGCGCGTGGGAAACGGAGATTTCTTCTGATAGCAATACCAGGACTGAACTGTGCCCAGTAAGGACGGGGGTAAACGGTTTGATAAACAGAATACGTATATAACTTTGAGTAAAGTTTATGTCCAGTACAGGAACTTAGGAATCCTCCAAGCTGGGCTCATTTGACAAATACAGTTTGATTTACCCAGTGTTTTAATGAACTTTACGTTGGATGGTCTAATTACAATTCCCCCGAGGTTTGCTGGAGTCTTGATGACCCTAGTTGTCTCTCTTATCAACTGCCTGAATACGCACATGACACTTCTGCTTTTACTGTAATTCAGAACATTTCTATTCCAACCTTTCTGGCCCCTAGCATCACTAACGAGTTCTAGAAGGATGAAACAGCTGTATGATGAAGCAAAATTATTTTTCGGCATACTGTATAAATCTATCACTCATTTTGATTTGCTCGGCAAAAAAAATAATTAAAAAATGATATTGTAAACAAACCGTTGTTGTTATTTTTTATGAAGTAACTCGTTTATATCCATCACATTCATGTAATTTTGTATCTGATCTTCGGTTTTTAATATAGCTTACCTTTGGGATGTAATAAAATTAACACCAATCGAACGGCTGTCTTTGCTTCTATTTTACAGTTTGTAAAACAACTGACAAAACAAAATTTAAAACAACTTGTTCAAAGTACTACAGAGATATATAGTCTCTTGGGTTTCTGTCTTTATAACTTCGTATTAATGGCCCAATATACGTAACTTTCTGCAATGCTTGAAGCGGAAGGTGGTTGTGCGCATGCGCCAGGAACAGACGTTTTCCGCCTTGCTCCAGCTGAATTTGAAATATTTCTGAATATCTACAATAATTTAGAATCCAACACATTGCCACAAACTCATTGATTGTCTACAGACGTAATACCTGAACAGTCTGACTCGGTTATACTGCTCACGTAGCGGTACTGACACCACATAGTAAGATTTTCGTTTGCCGGTTCACATGTTTCTCTAGGCCGATGTATGACTTCCGGTTTAATGTCTGTTTATATTTTGGGACCCCGTAGTCACCCTACTAAATCATTATCTCTAATACTTGCTCATTTGTATTGTGTATCATCTGTGTCTCAGGGTCGCACTGACAACGAAGTGTAATCATGTATCAATCTCTAACATTTTGTTATCGTGTTTAGTGCTCACTGGTCCGAGCTTTCACAAACCGAAAGTCAGCTACATCGACTATACATAATGTCTTTTGGGGTCTTTCAACCTTACGTGATCATTTTCACATTCTTGTTAACTCTAAATTCAAAACAAAATGACTGCATTAATTCATTCTCAGAGAAACATGGGCTCAATGAACATCAATCCTGTATGGAAATTAACACTGATAGCGATTGCATATGTGATATAACAAGTGCCATTATTACCAACACAAGCTTACACATGCATGATCATGTCAAATCAAGGGTATCCCCAGGTGTTACTTACCATATACATGTACCTGCATTTGTTGTACCCGAAATCATACCATTGACTAACTTCATAATCATCTTTTCCAGCCTTACCTAGCATAGCTACCATCAAATATAATGTTGAAATCTGCTCCCTCATATTGTAAAGATCAGTTAATAGTCTCCCTACTGTCCCTGCACTTAACAATATGATACGTAAGTCTTCGAAATCGCCAAACTCCACCAAGTCAAGTAAGCTCCTTTACCTTCTTGTACTACTTGTGACTACCCAGGCCAACGATGTGGAGTCTAACCCAGGACCATGTCACGACAGTACTAAATTCTCCTGTGGCACATGTGACAAAACTGTTACATGGGAGCATACAGGTGTCGTATGTGAAATCTGTGATCAATGGTACCCTGCTGATTGTCAGAGTATTCACAGTAAAACATATGAAGACCTCAATGATAGTATGGTTAGTTGGCATTGCATCATCTGAAATCATCCAAATTTCAGTTTTGTTGCTTTCGACCTGCATGGAATTAGTACTTCCAATCATTATGAATGTTTGTCCAACTTGAGTTTAGCAAGTGATCACAGTTACGCTTCTATAACAAGCGATGTAAGACTTGTTCACTCGTCCACTCCTACACGTAAACAAAGACCGTCTATACCTATTGAAGGCAAGCCACTCAGAATCCTAAACGTCAATTTTCAATCAATGAAAAATAAACAGCACCTGGTTAATAGTATGATAAATAATAATAGACAACATTTATATAGCGCTCTATAATAATGATCCAGAGTACACTCCCTGACTTGAACCTACCATCAACAGCAACGAGGTTATCCCACCGGAATTTAAAACATACCGTAGGGATAGAATATCTGGTTAAGGTGGCGGTATCCTGATTGCTATCAGAAATGATTTTATTAGTGACTCTGTTGAAGAACTTAATCCATCTGAGGAATGTGAATTAGTCTGGGCCAAATTAGATATTATTGGAAATAAAACACTATTTATTTGTTCATATTACAACCCCAAAACTACAAACGAACACAGTGCAAAAATGTTTGACCAATCCCGAAGGAGTGACTCCCTGATAAATAACTCCTCTGTTATCACAGGTGGAGATTTCAATCTCCCCGGATGGGATTGGGTGAAAACAAATTTGAAACCGAATACTGCCCATCCAAAACCCCATTATGACTGTAGTAACCTCCTTGGTGACACCGGGTTTACCCAGGTTGTGACATTTCCTACCCGTAGCAGTAATACACTGGACTTATTTATCACAAACACCCTAAACCAAGTACTCAGGCTAGAGCCTATCCCAGGCATATCAGATCATGATGTTGTTTTCCTTGAATTTTGTCATGTCCCACGAAAAATTATACAAAAACCCTGCAAGGTACATTTATACGCTTAAGCAAACTTGGAATCTAAGAAATCTGAGCTGTCCTCCTTCTGTCAGGAAATCTTAACAAATAGAATCTTGACTGTTGATGGATCTGGATGGATTTTAAAGAATTTATGTTCAATCTCATTGGTAAACATATCCCCCACAAAATGGCTAAAAAAAGAGATGGTAAACCCTGGGTTACTTCTGAATTAAAAAAGATGATTAGGCAAAGAGACCGTCTTTATAAGAAATCAAAAAAAGACTGGTAACCAAGCTATTAGAGAAAAATACAAAGCTGTTAAACAACAAATCCAAACGTTATTGAGGCAAGCATACTTGAATTATATTGAAGACATTGTCTCTCCAAAATCTGACTCCAATGAATTTAAACCCATGAAGAGGTTCTGGATTTATATTAAGCACAAACAAACGATTACAAAGAAGTGGGTTCCCATAAACAGGATGGCAAACTTTTTACCAAACCGCTGGATAAAGCAAACATACTTAACAGGCAATTCCAATCAGCCTTTTCTTCTTCTGACGAAATTAGTTTGCACACTTTAGACCAAGACTATCCAAAATATGGCAATTACCCTGAAATTTCTAACTTACAGATAACAGCCAAGGGAATTCAAAAGCTACTCCTCAAGATAGACACCAACTTGAATATGCAAGTTCAGTTTGGGATACTTATATGAAAAAAGAAACTGACAAAATAGAGATGGTTCAGCGCAGGGCTGCCCGTTATGTTACTTATCGTCATCGTAACACCTCAAGTGTTGGTAACATGTTAGACCATCTTAATTGGCGCAGCCTTGCTGATCGCAGAAAAGATGCGCGGCTGACCATGTTTTTAAAAATATGTCATAGCAAAGTTGCCGTCAATCCCAAACATCTAGTTCCCACATCAAGACGATCAAGGCACTGTCACCACAATACTTTCCAAACTATTCTTTGCAGAAGGTCCGTGAGGAAATAATCCTTCTTTCTCCGGACTATCAACGACTGGAACACAATACTGCCTGATTTCATCAGCAGACTCTCTTTCCTCTTTCAAATTAGCAATCTCCTCTCACATATATTAATTCTGTTCTCTCCCTTTCTTGCCACAACCAACCAAACATGACATAACCTTCAACCAATTGAAGTTGGTCATTATCTGGTAGAAGTAGAAGTAGAAGCGAAAATCAAGCATAATGACTTATCATATTTATAACTTTAGTAAAGATTAACTGATATCAGCAATATTCAAGATAAATTCTTACGCGGTTACCGGTAAAGCAGCAGTGGAAACTCCGTATTTGGATTTTTTTGTCAAGAGTTTCTTGCTAGTTACCTCTCTTGGTTATCAACTGGATTTTTTTTTCACAACGATAATCATCTGCAAGTTACCAACTCATATAAGGCATGTTCCAATTAATATCTAAGAAACTTGGCGATGTATGTTTTATAATGAAGAATATGACGACACGGATAAAAAAATGGTATTGTGTCCCCGTGTTGCTGTATCGAAGAGTCGGAAAGCGAGTCGGCATTCTGACTCGACCAATTGTTTCGATACCGAAAATAGTAATATTATATTTTCGACGTTGTTTCCATGGTAACTTAAGAAATATTGAAATTGATCGAAACCTCGCCAACAGCAAAATGCACAACAAGGGCACGAAACGTTTTGTGAAGTTAAGTTGAACGGTTTTGAAGTTATAGTCCGGAAAAGCTCTCGAACGCACGCACGCACGGACGCACACACGGACGAACGCACGGACGGACGATGCCCAATCTAATACATGTACACATTTAATACACAAGTATCGCTCCAGTACGGTTCAATATATAATTAAATTAATTGATGAAAAAAAAAGATGAAAATTGCAAACAGTGTGGCGCTAATGATACATTTTTTCTCTATCTTTCACATGCTGTGAAAGACAATGGGTAAAACCTTATTACCATATGCATATCACGCATTTAAATATGAGGTGAAATTAGGACATAGTAACATTTAAAAATATTTGTTCTGTGTCTTTTCCTCGCCCACCATCCACCCTCTACGATATTTTGTTTTAAGAAAATTGGCATAGATGTATTATGTTGTTTATGTGTTGCTTTGTATCAACGAATTTAATAAAATATTGTATAACTAACGGAATGAAAAGCTGCACAAATATTAAGGTTTATAAACTGCACTTTTCTAGTTTTAATGTTTCAACTGGAATGTCGTTAGCATCTGAAACAAATTAAGTTTTGTTACATAACCTGTGATCGTTCGGTGTGTGGTCAAGTTTAATGTCATTCCTTAAGCTTTACCGCTTATCGGTCACATTTAACATTAACAAGTATAATACTTATAAACATACAATCCTATACATGTACTAGTGTTACACATGCGTACAACACGCACTGGTTATATGATAGTGCACAGTTGCTTGAGTTTCTGTCATTAAATAATAAATACATATGTGTGAAATGAGCCTCCCATTAGAGTAATTGCATTCTGCAATGGGCCACGGCTCCATATATATAAACATTTGTTTTATAAATTGACAGAAACTCAAGCAACTGCTAATAGTGATGCCCGACTATTTGACATCATCAACATAACAGTAAGCGTTTGTCAATGAATTAATGCTAATAGTAATAGTGTTTGCAAATAGTAATACACTTTTCAGGCACGTGTGTGCGTTGCGCGGTTATCTCCCCTATCTTTCCTGAGACCGTAAGGTGTACATGTGGGTATTATCTCCCCTGTACCTATAACTGTTTGTTAATCAAGTACTATAGCACGAAGTCGAAGTTATGATGTTTAAAGGTCAACTCAGACGAAGTCTCAAGGGACCTATTCTAACTGCCTTTTGTTCGTCTTCGTCCGTCGGGCGAAAGTCAATGTCACTGGGTCAAACATCAAGGTCAATTCTATATCTTTTCATTGATGCAAATTTTGTTTGACACTATGAAGTAAAGTTGTTTTGAATTAATCAAAGAGTTCACTGGCCAAAAGTCAAGGTCACTCGGTCAAAGGTCAAGGTGAAGCGTTTCACTGATGAACATTTTGTTATGACATTGTAAGTAAAGTTGATAAGAGTTAAAACAAGGCTTCAACTTACAAAAGGTGGAGGTAACTAATGCAAAGGCCAAGGTCATTAATTCAAAGGTCAAGGAAAACAACATTTTTGAGAAGTCAATCGAATAAAGATCAAATTCACTGAGTTTGATCGTTGGGTTCAGAGCACAAGGATTGATGATTTTGGGAGATATATAGACATATAAACTGGGCCCTTTCCACCTGTCAGTACTCTAGCTCAAACTTGGTTTAGGTAAATGGTAATATCAGTGTAAGGGCACAACAAAAGTTTTGGTACTAGTAAATCAAAACTCAGATGATCGTTAAAGCCCATGGGCCTATTGTTTTCAAATACGTGTATTTTAAATAAAATGAATTTCTAAGACACTGTGTCGATGAGACTTTCGTGACGTTTCTATGGAAAGACCAACGGTCAAGAT
This sequence comes from Mimachlamys varia, assembly GCA_947623455.1. Taxonomy (NCBI): domain Eukaryota; kingdom Metazoa; phylum Mollusca; class Bivalvia; order Pectinida; family Pectinidae; genus Mimachlamys; species Mimachlamys varia. The sequence continues at coordinate 2,161,877 of OX392531.1, read as the reverse complement.
GAAGGTGTTTCCTGGCGGTCAAATTCCTCTGCCCACAACATTGTCTGATACAGGTAGGTACCGTTGCTTAGCTCTTGAGTTGTACTCATTAGAAGACTATATACAGTAAACTGTAGCTTTTTCAATTAAATTAATATTTCCCATCTTCCTTTCTGTGACGATTCCTTTAATGGTATCGAAATGAAGATTCGGAATACGCCTCATAAACATACTAAAGCCTATCTAAGTGTGTGTACTGCACATGATTATATGATATAACCTTACATAAGTATATGATACAACCTTACATGATTATATGATATAACCTTACATAAGTATATGATATAACCTTACATGATTATATGATATAACCTTACATGATTATATGATATAACCTTACATGAGTATATGATATAACCTTACATAAGTATATGATATCATGATTATATGATATAACCTTACATGATTATATGATATAACCTTACATAAGTATATGATATAACCTTACATCATTATATGATATAACCTTACATTATTATATGATATAACCTTACATGATTATATGATATAACCTTACATAAGTATATGATATAACCTTACATGAGTATATGATATAACCTTACATAAGTATATGATATAACCTTACATGATTATATTATATAACCTTACATGATTATATTATATAACCTTACATGATTATATGATATAACCTTACATGATTATATTATATAACCTTACATGATTATATTATATAACCTTACATGATTATATGATATAACCTTACATAAGTATATGATATAACATTACATAAGTATATAACCTTACATAAGTATATGATATAACCTTACATGAATATATGATATAACCTTACATGAATATATGATATAACCTTACATCAGTATATGATACAACCATACATGATTATATGATATAACCTTACATGATTATATGATATAACTTTACATTATTATATGATATAACTTTACATAAGTATATGATATAACCTTACATTATTATATGATATAACCTTACATTATTATATGATATAACCTTACATTATTATATGATATAACCTTACATTATTATATGATGTAACCTTACATGATTATATGATATAACCTTACATTATTATATGATATAACCTTACATTATTATATGATATAACCTTACATTATTATATGATATAACCTTACATTATTATATGATGTAACCTTACATGATTATATGATATAACCTTACATGATTATATGATATAACCTTACATTATTATATGATGTAACCTTACATGATTATATGATATAACCTTACATGATTATATGATATAACCTTACATTATTATATGATATAACCTTACATGATTATATGATATAACTTTACATGATTATATGATACAACCTTACATAAGTATATGATATAACCTTACATAAGTATATGATATAACCTTACATAAGTATATGATATAACCTTACATGAGTATATGATATAACCTTACATAAGTATATGATATAACCTTACATTATTATATGATATAACCTTACATGATTATATGATATAACCTTACATGATTATATGATATAACCTTACATGATTATATGATATAACCTTACATAAGTATATGATATAACCTTACATAAGTATATGATATAACCTTACATGAGTATATGATATAACCTTACATAAGTATATGATATAACCTTACATTATTATATGATATAACCTTACATGATTATATGATATAACCTTACATAAGTATATGATATAACCTTACATTATTATATGATATAACCTTACATGATTATATGATATAACCTTACATGATTATATGGTATAACCTTACATGATTATATGATATAACCTTACATGATTATATTATATAATCATACATAAGTATATGATATAACCTTACATGAGTATATGATATAACCTTACATAAGTATATGATATAACCTTACATGATTATATTATATAACCTTACATGATTATATTATATAACCTTACATGATTATATGATATAACCTTACATGATTATATGATATAACCGTACATAAGTATATGATATAACATTACATAAGTATATAACCTTACATAAGTATATGATATAACCTTACATTAGTATATGATATAACCTTACATAAGTATATGATATAACCTTACATGAATATATGATATAACCTTACATGAATATATGATATAACCTTACATGATTATATGATATAACCTTACATGATTATATGATATAACCTTACATAAGTATATGATATAACCTTACATGAGTATATGATACAACCTTACATAAGTATATGATATAACCTTACATGATTATATGATACAACCTTACATGATTATATGATATAACCTTACATAAGTATATGATATAACCTTACATAAGTATATGATAAACCTTACATAAGTATATGATAAACCTTACATAAGTATATGATATAACCTTACATGATTATATGATATAACCTTACATGGTTATATGATACAACCTTACATGATTATATGATATAACCTTACATGATTATATGATATAACCTTACATTATTATATGATGTAACCTTACATGATTATATGATATAACCTTACATGATTATATGATATAACCTTACATTATTATATGATATAACCTTACATGATTATATGATATAACTTTACATGATTATATGATACAACCTTACATAAGTATATGATATAACCTTACATAAGTATATGATATAACCTTACATAAGTATATGATATAACCTTACATGAGTATATGATATAACCTTACATAAGTATATGATATAACCTTACATTATTATATGATATAACCTTACATGATTATATGATATAACCTTACATGATTATATGATATAACCTTACATGATTATATGATATAACCTTACATAAGTATATGATATAACCTTACATAAGTATATGATATAACCTTACATGAGTATATGATATAACCTTACATAAGTATATGATATAACCTTACATTATTATATGATATAACCTTACATGATTATATGATATAACCTTACATAAGTATATGATATAACCTTACATTATTATATGATATAACCTTACATGATTATATGATATAACCTTACATGATTATATGGTATAACCTTACATGATTATATGATATAACCTTACATGATTATATTATATAATCATACATAAGTATATGATATAACCTTACATGAGTATATGATATAACCTTACATAAGTATATGATATAACCTTACATGATTATATTATATAACCTTACATGATTATATTATATAACCTTACATGATTATATGATATAACCTTACATGATTATATGATATAACCGTACATAAGTATATGATATAACATTACATAAGTATATAACCTTACATAAGTATATGATATAACCTTACATTAGTATATGATATAACCTTACATAAGTATATGATATAACCTTACATGAATATATGATATAACCTTACATGAATATATGATATAACCTTACATGATTATATGATATAACCTTACATGATTATATGATATAACCTTACATAAGTATATGATATAACCTTACATGAGTATATGATACAACCTTACATAAGTATATGATATAACCTTACATGATTATATGATACAACCTTACATGATTATATGATATAACCTTACATAAGTATATGATATAACCTTACATAAGTATATGATAAACCTTACATAAGTATATGATAAACCTTACATAAGTATATGATATAACCTTACATGATTATATGATATAACCTTACATGGTTATATGATACAACCTTACATGATTATATGATATAACCTTACATGATTATATGATATAACCTTCATGATTATATGATACAACCTTACATGATTATATGATATAACCTTACATGATTATATGATATAACCTTCATGATTATATGATACAACCTTACATGATTATATGATATAACCTTACATGATTATATGATATAACCTTACATGATTATATGATACAACCTTACATGATTATATGATATAACCTTACATGATTATATGATATAACCTTACATAAGTATATGATATAACCTTACATAAGTAAATGATATAACCTTACATGATTATATGATACAACCTTACATGATTATATGATATAACCTTACATGATTATATGATATAACCTTACATAAGTATATGATATAACCTTACATAAGTAAATGATACAACCTTACATGATTATATGATATAACCTTACATGATTATATGATATAACCTTACATTAGTATATGATACAACCTTACATGATTATATGATATAACCTTACATGATTATATGATATAACCTTACATGATTATATGATATAACCTTACATAAGTATATGATACAACCTTACATGACTATATGATATAACCTTACATAATTATATGATATAACCTTACATGATTATATGATATAACCTTACATGATTATATGATACAACCTTACATGATTATATGATATAACCTTACATAAGTATATGATATTACCTTACGTGATTATATGATATAACCTTACATAGGTATATGATACAACCTAACATGATTATATGATATAACTTTACATGATTATATGATATAACCTTACATAAGTATATGATATCATGATTATATGATATAACCTTACATGATTATATGATACAACCTTACATAAGTATATGATATCATGATTATATGATATAACCTTACATGATAATATGATATAACCTTACATAAGTATATGATATCATGATTATATGATATAACCTTACATGATTACATGATATAACCTTACATGATTACATGATATAACCTTACATGATTATATGATATAACCTTACATGATTATATGATATAACCTTACATGATTATATGATATAACCTTACATGATTACATGATATAACCTTACATGATTATATGATATAACCTTACATGATTGTATGATACAACCTTACATGATTATATGATATAACCTTACATGATAATATGATATAACCTTACATAAGTATATGATATCATGATTATATGATATAACCTTACATGATTACATGATATAACCTTACATGATTACATGATATAACCTTACATGATTATATGATATAACCTTACATGATTATATGATACAACCTTACATGATTATATGATACAATCTTACATGATTATATGATATAACCTTACATGATTACATGATATAACCTTACATGATTATATGATACAATCTTATATGATTACATGATATAACCTTACATGATTACATGATATAACCTTACATGATTATATGATACAATCTTACATGATTACATGATATAACCTTACATGATTACATGATATAACCTTACATGATTATATGATATAACCTTACATAAGTATATGATATAACCTTACATAAGTATATGATATAACCTTACATGATTATATGATATAACCTTACATGATTACATGATATAACCTTACATGATTACATGATATAACCTTACATTATTATATGATGTAACCTTACATGATTACATGATATAACCTTACATGATTATATGATATAACCTTACATGATTATATGATACAATCTTACATGATTACATGATATAACCTTACATGATTATATGATACAATCTTACATGATTACATGATATAACCTTACATGATTATATGATACAATCTTACATGATTACATGATATAACCTTACATGATTATATGATACAACCTTACATGATTACATGATATAACCTTACATGATTATATGATATAACCTTACATGATTATATGATACAATCTTACATGATTACATGATATAACCTTACATGATTATATGATACAATCTTACATGATTACATGATATAACCTTACATGATTATATGATACAATCTTACATGATTACATGATATAACCTTACATTATTATATGATATAACCTTACATGATTATATGGTATAACCTTACATGAATATATGATATAACCTTACATGATTATATGATACAACCTTACATGATTATATGATATAACCTTACATGATTATATGGTATAACCTTACATGAATATATGATATAACCTTACATGATTATATGGTATAACCTTACATTAGTATATGATATAACCTTACATGATTATATGGTATAACCTTACATGAATATATGATATAACCTTACATGATTATATGATATAACCTTACATGATTATATGATACAACCTTACATGATTATATGATATAACCTTACATAAGTATATGATATAACCTTACATGATTATATGATATAACCTTACATGAGTATATGATATAACCTTACATGATTATATGATATAACCTTACATGAGTATATGATATAACCTTACATAAGTATATGATATAACCTTACATGATTATATGATATAACCTTACATGATTATATGATACAACCTTACATGATTATATGATATAACCTTACATAAGTATATGATATAGCCTTACATGATTATATGATACAACCTTACATAAGTATATGATATAACCTTACATGATTATATGATATAACCTTACATGATTATATGATACAACCTTACATGATTATATGATATAACCTTACATAAGTATATGATATAGCCTTACATGATTATATGATACAACCTTACATAAGTATATGATATAGCCTTACATGATTATATGATATAACCTTACATGATTATATGATATAACCTTACATTATTATATGATATAATCTTACATGATTATATGATATAACCTTACATAAGTATATGATATAACCTTACATGAGTATATGATATAACCTTACATAAGTATATGATATAGCCTTACATGATTATATGATACAACCTTACATAAGTATATGATATAACCTTACATGATTATATGATATAACCTTACATGATTATATGATACAACCTTACATGATTATATGATATAACCTTACATAAGTATATGATATAGCCTTACATGATTATATGATACAACCTTACATAATTATATGATATAACCTTACATGATTATATGATACAACCTTACATAAGTATATGATATAACCTTACATGATTATATGATATAACCTTACATGATTATATGATACAACCTTACATGATTATATGATATAACCTTACATAAGTATATGATATAACCTTACATAAGTATATGATATAACCTTACATGATTACATGATATAACCTTACATGATTATATGATAAAACCTTACATAAGTATATGATATAACCTTACATGATTACATGATATAACCTTACATGATTACATGATATAACCTTACATGATTATATAATATAACCTTACATAAATAAATGATATAACCTTACATCATTATATGGTATAACCTTACATGATTATATGATATAACCTTACATGATTATATGATATAAACTTACATAACTATATGATATAACCTTACATAAGTATATGATATAACCTTACATGATTATATGATATAACTTTACATAAGTATATGATATAACCTTACATGATTTTATGATATAACCTTACATAATTATATGATACAACCTTACATGATTATATGATATAACCTTCATGATTATATGATATAACCTTACATAAGTATATGATATAACCTTACATGATTATATGATATAACTATACATGATTATTTGTTATAACCTTACATAAGTATATGATATAACCTTACATAAGTATATGATATAACCTTACATGATAATATGATATAACCTTACATGATTATATGATATAACTATACATGATTATTTGTTATAACCTTACATAATTATATGATATAACCTTACATTATTATATGATATAACCTTACATAAGTATATGATATAACCTTACATGATTATATGATATAAACTTACATAAGTATATGATACAACCTTACATGAGTATATGATACAACCTTACATGATTATATGATATAACCTTACATGATTATATGATATAACCTTACATAAGTATATGATATAACCTTACATGATTATATGATATAACCTTACATGATTATTTGATATAACCTTATATGATTATATGATACAACCTTACATGATTATATGATATAACCTTACATAAGTATATGATATAACCTTACATGAGTATATGATACAACCTTGCATGATTATATGATATAAACTTACATAAGTATATGATATAACCTTACATGATTATATGATACAACCTTACATAAGTATATGATATAACCTTACATAAGTATATGATATAACCTTACATAAGTATATGATATAACCTTACATAAGTATATGATATAACCTTACATAAATAAATGATATAACCTTACATTATTATATGATATAACCTTACATTATTATATGATATAACCTTACATGATTATATGATATAACCTTACATAAGTATATGATATAACCTTACATAAGTATATGATATAACCTTACATGATTATATGATATAACCTTACATGATTATATGATATAACCTTAAATTATTATATGATATAACCTTACATAAGTAAATGATATAACCTTACATGATTACATGATATAACCTTACATGATTATATGATATAACCTTACATGATTATATCATATAAACTTACATAACTATATGATATAACCTTACATAAGTATATGATATAGCCTTACATGATTATATAATATAACCTTACATAAATAAATGATATAACCTTACATCATTATATGGTATAACCTTACATGATTATATGATATAACCTTACATGATTATATGATATAAACTTACATAACTATATGATATAACCTTACATAAGTATATGATATAACCTTACATGATTATATGATATAACTTTACATAAGTATATGATATAACCTTACATGATTTTATGATATAACCTTACATAATTATATGATACAACCTTACATGACTATATGATACAACCTTACATGATTATATGATATAACCTTCATGATTATATGATATAACCTTACATAAGTATATGATATAACCTTACATGATTATATGATATAACTATACATGATTATTTGTTATAACCTTACATAAGTATATGATATAACCTTACATAAGTATATGATATAACCTTACATGATAATATGATATAACCTTACATGATTATATGATATAACTATACATGATTATTTGTTATAACCTTACATAAGTATATGATATAACCTTACATGATTATATGATATTACCTTACATAAGTATATGATATAGCCTTACATAAGTATATGATATAACCTTACATGATTATATGATATAACCTTACATGATTATATGATATAACCTTACATAAGTATATGATATAACCTTACCTAAGTATATGATATAACCTTACATGATTATATGATATAAACTTACATAAGTATATGATATAACCTTACATGATTATATGATATAACCTTACATAAGTATATGATATAACCTTACATTATTATATGATATAACCTTACATAAGTAAATGATATAACCTTACATTATTATATGATATAACCTTACATGATTATATGATAAAACCTTACATAAGTGTATGATATAACCTTACATGATTATATGATATAACCTTACATAAGTATATGATATAACCTTACATAAGTATATGATATAACCTTACATAAGTATATAACCTTACATAAGTATATAACCTTACATTATTATATGATATAACCTTACATAAGTATATAACCTTACATTATTATATGATATAACCTTACATGATTATATGATACAACCTTACATGATTATATGATATAACCTTACATAAGTATATGATATAACCTTACATAAGTATATGATATAGCCTTACATGATTATATGATATAACCTTACATAAGTATATAACCTTACATAAGTATATGATATAACCTCACATAAGTATATGATATAACCTTACATAAGTATATAACCTTACATAAGTATATGATATAACCTTACATGATTATATGATATAACCTTACATAAGTATATGATATAACCTTACATGATTTTATGATATAACCTTACATTATTACATGATATAACCTTACATAAGTATATGATATAACCTTACATGATTATATGATATAAACTTACATAAGTATATGATATAACCTTACATAAGTATATGCTATAACCTTACATAAATAAATGATATAACCTTACATGATTATATGGTATAACCTTACATGATTATATGATATAACCTTACATGATTACATGATATAACCTTACATAAATAAATGATATAACCTTACATCATTATATGGTATAACCTTACATGATTATATGATATAACCTTACATGATTATATGATATAAACTTACATAAGTATATGATATAACCTTACATAAGCATATGATATAACCTTACATGATTATATGATATAACCTTACGTAAGTATATGCTATAACCTTACATGATTATATGATATAACCTTACATGATTATATGATATAACCTTACATGATTATATGATACAACCTTACATGATTATATGATATAACCTTACATAATTATATGATACAACTTTACATGATTATATGATATAACCTTACATTATTATATGATATAACCTTACATGATTATATGATATAACCTTACATGATTATATGATATAACCTTACATGATTATATGATATAACCTTACATGATTATATGATACAGCCTTACATGATTATATGATATAACCTTACATAAGTATATGATATAATCTTACATAAGAATATGATATAACCTTACATAAGTATATGATATAACCTTACATGATTATATGAAATAACCTTACATAAGTATATGATATAACCTTACATGATTATATGATATTACCTTACATAAGTAAATGATATAACCTTACATGAGAATATGATATAACCTTACATTATTATATGATATAACCTTACATGAGAATATGATATAACCTTACATTATTATATGATATAACCTTACATGAGAATATGATATAACCTTACATGATTATATGATATAACCTTACATAAGTAAATGATATAACCTTACATGAGAATATGATATAACCTTACATGATTATATGATGTAACCATACATAAGTATATGATATAACCTTACATAAGTATATGATATAACCTTACATAAGTATATGATACAACCTTACATGATTATATGATATAACCTTACATGATTATATGATATAACCTTACATGATTATATGATACAACCTTACATGATTATATGATATAACCTTACATGATTATATGATAAAACCTTACATGAGAATATGATATAACCTTACATGATTATATGATACAACCTTACATGATTATATGATACAACCTTACATGATTATATGATATAACCTTGCATGATTATATGATATAACCTTACATGATTATATGATATAACCTTACATGAGAATATGATATAACCTTACATGATTATATGATACAACCTTACATGATTATATAATACAACTTTACAAGATTATATGATACAACCTTACATGATTATATGATATAACCTTACATGATTATATGATACAACCTTACATGATTATATGATATAACCTTACATGATTATATGATATAACCATACATAAGTAAATGATATAACCTTACATGATTATATGATATAACCTTACATGATTATATGATATAACATTACATGATTATATGATATAACCTTACATGATTATATGATATAACCTTACATGATTATATGATATAACCATACATAAGTAAATGATATAACCTTACATGATTATATAATACAACTTTACAAGATTATATGATAAAACCTTACATGATTATATGATATAACCTTACATAAGTATATGATATAACCTTACATGATTATATAATACAACTTTACAAGATTATATGATACAACCTTACATAATTATATGATATAACCTTACATGATTATATGATATAACCTTACATTATTATATGATATAACCTTACATGATTATATGATATAACCTTACATAAGTATATGATATAACCTTACATGATTATATGATATAACCTTACATGATTATATGATATAACCTTACATAAGTATATGATATAACCTTACATAAGTATATGATATAACCTTACATAAGTATATGATATAACCTTACATGATTATATGATATAACCTTACATAAGTATATGATATAACATTACATGATTATATGATATAACCTTACATAAGTATATGATATAACCTTACATAAGTATATGATATAACCTTACATAAGTAAATGATATAACCTTACATGATTATATAATACAACTTTACAAGATTATATGATATAACCTTACATGATTATATGATAAAACCTTACATGATTATATGATATAACCTTACATGATTATATGATACAACCTTACATGATTATATGATATAACCTTACATGATTATATGATATAACCTTACATAAGTAAATGATAAAACCTTACATGATTATATGATATAACCTGATTGTTTTCTGATTAATGATTTGCCTTGTGCTTTAAAGTATTAACGGAATTTGTAAGATTGATTGATATGTGTATAAAACGTAGAAAAATAAATTTCTTTTCATAAGAAAAACTGAATCCAACAGGTATCGAACCTCCGACGTTGAATACAAGGAACCTCCTGTACTGGATGCATCTTTCTCAAATGCAAGTTTACCTCGACCCTAGTTGTGCTGTTTTGATTTTGGAACTAATCGGAAAAACATAATGGTTGACAGACAGCCATATTGAATTTTGACAATGAAAATTTGTTACGATAAATCTTAAGAAGTACTGGATGGGTCTTTGCAAATTTCATATGCAGGTTTTCTTTAGTCCCTTAAAGCTTAAAAAACAATTCCCAAACTGTTTTTATTGAATTATAAATTATAGTCCATATTTGTATAATCCTTGGGCATAGATTAAAATTATAATTTAAAACTATAAACAGTCATTTTTGTGCTTGCCTACATCCACAATAAAGTTGTTTCTGTCGTGTCTGTTATGATGGAAGTGGAGTGCAGAAATGGTCACGTGGCGGACTGCATGACCTAATCGGCAAGCTTCGGGGTGAACTCGGCATGGCGTTGTTTACAATAATGAGACGAGTAACACAATGTTTTGATCTCGTAAACAGATACGTATGCACAAAAGCTGGCGATATGAGCGCACGAATGGCTTAGTTATCAGTCTATTTCATCATTTATAACAAATATTTTCAATTTGCTGGGTATGACATATACGGTAATAGTCCCTTTAAGGAAAGTATTAAAGTTTAAATCAATTTAACAAAATAATGAAGTAATTGAATTGTTTGTTTATTATACAATTATCAAACATGATATCTTAACCATGGAACTATTTGATTAAGAGGGTTTCTTTGGGGGTAACATAAATATGGGACTTAGAAGGGAGTCAATTTCTAAATCATTTCTTTCCTTAGTCATAACTATTACAAATCCCTTTGCTGTGTAAAAACTAAATTTGAATTGTTTCTAGACCACTCCCAGGTGAAACTGTACTTACATACATTGTATATATCAGTTAATGTACCCAATCTAAATCAGCTTTAAACGGCAATATATAAATACGACGAGGCACTGATTTTTATCATTTTAAAATCATTCTACCTTAAAACTGTATACTATCTGCAATGAAGTATATGTATGATAATGAATACTACTACTAGATATCAAGTTTATGAAATAATATTAAATGTGTAACTAGAACATGTATATATCGTGTTTACAGCGGGGATAAAGAGATAAATGTTCACACTTTACGATTTACGACAGGGGTACAATTTATAATGGTAAGTCTTGATCATGCATTATACAGATCAGTGGTAAACAAACTTCTGAGAAGTTTCCTGGTCGTAGATCTCGGAACCAGCACAACAAAGAGCGTGTTGTCTGGCCTCTAAGGCTAGGTTAGGTCGCACGGTACGCACAAATGCTTGATACAATTTCCTCTCCAAAAGAAACTACAGCGGTGCCTCATGGCCACCTTCCACTACTTGACGGGAGCACGTGCAATGTATTTGTGACGTCACGGGAATCCGATTTTGCTCCTGAAATCTGATCCTGACGAAATGACTACCGCGCATAGTTAGATGCGCATCCCCGTTCCATCTTGTGTATTGGGCAAACGTATATCAAATTGAAAACAGCTGAAAGCTGAGGTTTTCATCCCCCAGTGTGATAATTATCGGCAGTACAAGGGCTTACAGTGCGGTGTGGGGAATCCAGCTCTAGCTGATTGTTTAGTGGAACTGGTGCCGGTATTATTGTGGATATTAGGTGTTTGTGGGATACTGGGTATTGTACGAGACCCCCTCTAGGTGCCTAGCGCATCTCAAGCTTTGGCAGATGTAGACTAGGACACGTCTATCTATTTGCCCTACACAGGTCGTGTGCATTTTGTAACAACGTAGTTTACGCTGGAGCGACGGCGAGAGAGTTGTTGTGGGTCGGATTTACATTATCTACCTGTACGACTGTGATTTTGAGGGGAGGACATTCTTAAACTAACGTTATTCTGTGTTTTCTGTGAAGAGTTTGTTATTGTACAGCGACCTTGAGATTGAAGGTGCAGTGCGCTATCCGAAGGTTAGATAACCGACAGGTAAGTACAGAATGCCAATGGTTAATATTCCCCGTCCGTAAACACGTATACATCTCAATGTCAGCTGCTGTTGACTTCCCTATATAAATCTGATCTTCTAATTATTTCTCTCTCGAGAACTTTAATGACTCAATCACGTGATACTATCCACCAATGGAAATCACAGAAAAAAGTTTATATTGCGTAGCAACAAGCATCGATAGGTAGTATGTAACAATATGTGGTTGTATAATCTAGCTATTGTATATTACATAACAGGTCTGCGTCACGTATGCGGCCATAGGTTAATTGAAGCTACATAAGCTGGGGGACTACTGCGAGGCAGTGATATCGACGATGTAGCATGTGGTTTGTCAACGTGGTGGGTTGTCGATTACGTTTAAAACTGACTCCGTATCACGTACACTTCATATAATAACGGATATAGGAAGTGATCTGACATACAGAACGACCTACACATAATGGGCAACATTGTTTCAGTTTAAAACTGCTGATCGGTCTGTTTCTCCATCAGACACTTGTGTTATCCGTGTTACGTCCGTCACTACCTTGTAGTAATGTTATATGTGTTCTGTCACTCTAGGAACAGATCTAAGTGGTCATTTGACGTCACTCTAGAAACAGATCTAAGTGGTCATTTGACGTCACTCTAGGAACAGATCTAAGTGGTCATTTGACGTCACTCTAGGAACAGATCTAAGTGGTCATTTGACGTCACTCTAGGAACAGATCTAAGTGGTCATTTTACGTCACTCTAGAAACAGATCTAAGTGGTCATTTTACGTCACTCTAGGAACAGATCTAAGTGGTCATTTGACGTCACTCTAGGAACAGATGTAAGTGGTCATTTGACGTCACTCTAGGAACAGATCTAAGTGGTCATTTGACGTCACTCTAGGAACAGATCTAAGTGGTCATTTGACGTCACTATAGGAACAGATCTAAGTGGTCATTTGACGTCACTTTAGGAACAGATCTAAGTGGTCATTTGACGTCACTCTAGGAACAGATCTAAGTGGTCATTTGACGTCACTCTAGGAACAGATCTAAGTGGTCATTTGACGTCATTGTAAGAACAGATCTAAGTGGTCATTTGACGTCACTCTAGAAACAGATCTAAGTGGTCATTTGACGTCACTCTTGGAACAGATCTACATCACATGGTCCCAGTACTAGTCCGCTAACCACGTGGGTTACATCACATGGTCCCAGTACTAGTCCGCTAACCACGTGGGTTACATCACATGGTCCCAGTACTAGTCCGCTAACCACGTAAGTTGCACCAAGGGCTCCCAGTACTAGTCCGCTAACCACATGGGTTACATCACAGGATCCCAGTACTAGTCCGCTAACCACGTCGGTTACATCAGAGGGTCCCAGTATTAGTCCGCTAACCACGTCGGTTACATCACGGGGTCCCAGTACTAGTCCGCTAACCACGTCGGTTACATCACATGGTCCCAGTGCTAGTCCGCTAACCACGTACGTTACATCAAGGGGTCCCAGTACTAGTCCGCTAACCACGTGGGTTACATCACAGGGTCCCAGTACTAGTACGCTAACCACGTGGGTTACATCAGAGGGTCCCAGTGCTAGTCCGCTAACCACGTGGGTTACATCAAAGGGTCCCAGTACTAGTCCACTAACCACGTCGGTTACATCACATGGTCCCAGTGCAAGTCCGCTAACCACATGGGTTACATCACAGGGTCCTAGTACTAGTCCACTAACCATGCGGTTACATCAGAGGGTCCCAGTATAAGTCCGCTAACCACGTCGGTTACATCACGGGGTCCCAGTACTTGTCCGCTAACCACGTCGGTTACATCACATGGTCCCAGTGCTAGTCCGCTAACCACGTACGTTACATCATGGGGTCCCAGTACTAGTCCGCTAACCACGTGGGTTACATCACAGGGTCCCAGTACTAGTACGCTAACCACATCGGTTACATCACGGGGTCCCAGTACTAGTCCGCTAACCACGTGGGTTATATCACATGGTCCCAGGACTAGTCCGCTAACCACGTGGGTTACATCAGAAGGTCCCAGTGCTAGTCCGCTAACCACGTGGGTTACATCACAGGGTCCCAGTACTAGTCCACTAACCACGTCGGTTACATCACATGGTCCCAGTGCAAGTCCGCTAACCACATGGGTTACATCACAGGGTCCTAGTACTAGTCCACTAACCATGCGGTTACATCAGAGGGTCCCAGTATTAGTCCGCTAACCACGTCGGTTACATCACGGGGTCCCAGTACTTGTCCGCTAACCACGTCGGTTACATCACATGGTCCCAGTGCTAGTCCGCTAACCACGTACGTTACATCATGGGGTCCCAGTACTAGTCCGCTAACCACGTCGGTTACATCACGGGGTCCCAGTACTAGTCCGCTAACCACGTCGGTTACATCATGGGGTCCCAGTACTAGTCCGCTAACCACGTGGGTTACATCACAGGGTCCCAGTACTAGTACGCTAACCACATCGGTTACATCACGGGGTCCCAGTACTAGTCCGCTAACCACGTGGGTTATATCACATGGTCCCAGTACTAGTCCGCTAACCACGTGGGTTACATCAGAAGGTCCCAGTGCTAGTCCGCTAACCACGTGGGTTACATCAAAGGGTCCCAGTACTAGTCCGCTTACCACGTGGGTTACATCACATGGTCCCAGTGCTAGTCCGCTAACCACGTGGGTTACATCACGGGGTCCCAGTACTAGTCTGCTAACCACGTTGGTTACATCAAAGGGTCCCAGTACTAGTCCGCTAACCACGTCGGTTACATCACAGGGTCCCAGAACTAGTCCACTAACCACGTCGGTTACATCACAGGGTCCCAGTACTAGTCCGCTAACCACGTTGGTTACATCACAGGGTCCCAGAACTAGTCCACTAACCACGTCGGTTACATCACAGGGTCTCAGTACTAGTCCGCTAACCACGTTGGTTACATCAAAGGGGCCCAGTACTAGTCCACTAACCACATCGGTTACATAACAGGGTCCCAGTACTAGTCTGCTAACCACGTCGGTTACATCACAGGGTCCCAGTACTAGTCCACTAACCACGTCGGTTACATCAGAGGGTCCCAGTACTAGTCCACTAACTACGTGGGTTACATCAAAGGGGCCCAGTACAAGTCCGTTAACCACTACGATGACATCATGGGGTCCCAGTACTAGTCCGCTAACCACGTCGGTTACATCACGGGGTCCCAGTACTAGTCCGCTAACCACGTGAGTTACATCACGGGGTCCTAGTACTAGTCCGCTAACCACGTGGGTTACTTCACGGGGTCCCAGTACTAGTCCGCTAACCACGTCGGTTACATCACAGGGTCCCAGTTCTAGTCCGCTAACCATGTCGGTTACATCACAGGGTCCCAGTACTAGTCCGCCAACCACGTCGCTTACATCACAGGGTCCCAGTACTAGTCCGCCAACCACGTCGGTTACATCACGTGGTCCCAGTACTAGTCCGCTAACCATGTCGGTTACATCACAGGGTTCCAGTACTAGTCCACTAACCACGTCGGTTACATCACAGGGTCCCAGTACTAGTCCGCCAACCACGTCGGTTACATCACAGTGTCCCAGTACTAGTCCGCCAACCACGTCGGTTACATCACATAGTCCCAGTACTAGTCCGCTAACCACGTGGGTTACATCACATGGTCCCAGTACTAGTCCGCTAACCATGTCGGTTACATCACGTGGTCCCAGTACTAGTCCGCTAACCATGTCGGTTACATCACGGGGTCCCAGTACTAGTCCGCCAACCACGTCGGTTACATCACGTGGTCCCAGTACTAGTCCGCCAACCACGTCGGTTTCATCACGTGGTCCCAGTACTAGTCCACTAACCACGTCGGTTACATCACGGGGTCCCAGTACTAGTCCACTAACATGTCGGTTACATCACATGTTCCCAGTACTAGTTTGCTAACATGTCGGTTACATCACGGGGTCCCAGTACTAGTTCGCTAACCACGTCGGTTACATGCGTTTTTATTGGTTTGAAATATCTTGGTACAGCATTTACATTTGTACATTGTACGTCAACTACCGGTAAATGACGGTCTTATACAAGTGTGTACCATATTTTGTTTGACAATGAGATAGTTGATGAGTGGTGGAGGGGGGGGGGTGAACAATACATTTTTGGGGGAAGGGGGCAAGGAGCGTGTTGGTGGTCTTTGGGGGGGGGGGGTGAGGTGGCAATGAACTCATTGTTGTGTGGTAATGAGACAATGAGATTGTTGTTGTTGGGGGAAGGGACAATGAGTTTGTTGTTGTTGGGGGAGGGGACAATGAGTTTGTTGTTGTTGGGGGAGGGGACAATGAGATGGTTGTTGTTGGGGGAGGGGACAATGAGTTTGTTTTGTTGGGGGAGGGGACAATGAGTTTGTTGTTGTTGGGGGAAGGGACAATGGGTTTGTTGTTGTGGGGGGAGGGGACAATGAGGTTGTTGTTGTTGGGGGAGGGGACAATGAGGTTGTTGTTGTTGGCGGAGGGGGCAATGAGATCGTTGTTGTTGGGGGAGGGGGCCATTAGCTTGCTGTTGTTGGGGGAGGGGACAATGAGGTTGTTGTTGTTTGGGGAGGGGACAATGAGATTGTTGTTGTTGGGGGAGGGGACAATGAGCTTGCTGTTGTTGGGGGAGGGGACAATGAGGTTGTTGTTGTTGGGGGAGGGGGCCATGAGCGTGTTGTTGTTTGGGGAGGGGGCAATGAGGTTGTTGTTGTTGGGGGAGGGGGTAATGAGATTGTTGTTGTTGGGGGAGGGGGCAATGAGATTGTTGTTGTTGGGGGAGGGGGCCATGAGCTTCTTGTTGTTTGGGGAGGGGGCCATGAGCGTGTTGTTGTTGGGGGAGGGGGCCATGAGATTGTTGTTGTTGGGGGAGGGGGCAATGAGATTGTTGTTGTTGGGGGAGGGGGCCATGAGCGTGTTGTTGTTGGGGGAGGGGGCAATGAGATTGTTGTTGTTGGGGGAGGGGGCCATGAGCGTGTTGTTGGGGGAGGGGACAATGAGATTGTTGTTGTTGGGGGAGGGGGCAATGAGATTGTTGTTGTTGGGGGAGGGGGCCATGAGCGTGTTGTTGTTGGGGAGGGGGCCATGAGATTGTTGTTGTTGGGGGAGGGGGCCATGAGCGTGTTGTTGTTGGGGAGGGGACAATGAGATTGTTGTTGTTGGGGGAGGGAACAATGAGCTTGTTGTTGTTGGGGGAGGGGACAATGAGGTTGTTGTTGTTTGGGAAAGGGACAATGAGCTTCATGTGCGGATGTACGTAAATTTGCTGGTCGGCAGATGAAGATAACGATATCGATAAAAGAAGAAAGAAACAGTTAATGCTAAAGTAATGTTCGTTTTTAAGAAGAAGTCTTGTATCACGAGGACACGTTGCCTGCTAGTGAGCGGTTCTAAATAAAGCCGATTAGTCACATATTACATATTCCATTCACATCCTGTCGCTAAATGCAATTGGTCCGCATTGTCATGCAAAGTTAACCTTTTCTTTCATAATTATATACGATGACAGCAGCCAGTCATGTATATCATGTCAAAGCTTATTAAAACAAATCTAATTAAATGCACTAAAGCATGGCAGATTGTTCACCTCAAGATTGTATAAACTAACACGTGTATACCATTACAGTGGCTCGTATGTCCCCGGGCATTACTTCTTCATTTACCAAATACAGATATTTTCATATGATTCAAACCCTTATGGAATATGACTTTTGTGTAGACTCCCCAAACGACAAAAAACATTTGTCTTAAATCTGGTTATTTCCGTGCGAAAATTCTTAAATGTAATTTGTGAAGAATTCGCTTTAAGTATACAGTACTTCTATATCGTACTGCTGAGCTGATGCCTGGTGTCTTAGTCAAAACGTCTCTATACGGCTCCGATACTAATACTGAATCATCAAACAAAATATTTTTCGAAAAAGTATTTGAATACATTGACCCAAAAAGATTCTAATATCGACTTCTCTGTCTCTCACCAATTTCTATCAACCCCTCCCTACCCCAAGCGTCGAACCTGCGACCCAGTGGTGGAGGGCTAGTAGTAACAGAATGTCAGATACCTAAACCACTCGACTACCGCTACCCAGAGGTGGAGGGCTAGTAGTAACAGAATGTCAGATACCTAAACCACTCGGCTACCGCTACCCAGATGTGGAGGGCTAGTGGTAGCAGAATGTCAGACACCTGGGCTTCAATACCACCCTTTCCCAGCAAGACTGAAGGGCACTGGCATGACGGCCATTGACTTATTAAAGCAAATCCCAGTTTTGTTAAGGACCGTATTGTTTTTTATTTACCTGTCAGAAAAGTTAAAGTGATTTTGCTGTGATGTTCGGTATAATTTCCTAGTTGGCGATTAGCCTCATTCTGAGTTCACTTTTGTGGTAGTGGGGGCTAAACAGCACTTACCAGCCGCTTCACGTGCATTACCGCTCTGCAGCTCCGCCCTAATGGCATATACGCCAACATAAAACATAGTTAAAGGCAGTTTGCCAAACTCCGTTCAAGTCCGTCCCTTCTCGCCGTAAGCCTACGAGTTAACAGAATATGTACAAAATCGTATAGCTAGGTAAGTGTTGTTCTTCAAAGGTCAGAGGAGATACTGGCCCGGAGCTAGTTAACCTAGCCGTGTTTATTTTCTTTTGGTAAAATAAAACAAAGTACATGTACAGTTTTAAAGTATCCAGTAATTGGTCTGAAATAATGTCGAGATCGGACAGCAATAACAGTCTAGGTCGGTCTGAAATAATGTCTAGGTCGGTCTGAAATAACTGTCTAGATCGGACAGAAATAACAGTCTAGGTCGGTCTGAAATAATATCTAGGTCGGTCTGAAATAACTGTCTAGATCGGACAGAAATAACTGTCTAGGTCGGTCTGAAATAACTATCTAGGTCGGACAGAAATAACTGTCTAGGTCGGTCTGAAATAATCTCTAGATCGGACAGAAATAACTGTCTAGGTCGGTCTGAAATAATGACTAGGTCGGTCTGAAATAACTGTGTAGATAGGACAGAAATAACTGTCTAGATCGGACAGAAATAACTGTCTAGATCGGACAGAAATAACTGTCTAGGTCGGTCTGAAATAACTGTCTAGGTCGGTCTAAAATAACTGTC
Organism: Mimachlamys varia; assembly: GCA_947623455.1. Lineage (NCBI taxonomy): Eukaryota > Metazoa > Mollusca > Bivalvia > Pectinida > Pectinidae > Mimachlamys > Mimachlamys varia. The sequence continues at coordinate 2,140,278 of OX392531.1, read as the reverse complement.
TAGATCGGACAGAAATAACTGTCTAGATCGGACAGAAATAACTGTCTAGGTCGGTCTGAAATAATGTCTAGATCGATCTGAAATAATGTTTAGATCGGACGGAAATAACTGTCTAGGTCGGTCTGAAATAATTGTCTAGGTCGGTCTGAAATAACTGTCTATATCGGCCTGAAATAATGTTTAGATCGGACAGAAATAACGTCTAGATCGGACAGAAATAACAGTCTAGGTCGGTCTGAAATAACTGTCGTGATCGGACAGAAATAACTGTCTAGATCGGACAGAAATAACAGTCTAGGTCGGTCTGAAATAAATGTCGAGATCGGTCTGAAAAAAATGTCGAGATACTTATGACATCGATATACTCTATTGATCAAATTTCTTCTGGATGGACTTTCACGCTTACACAATGTTATGTAAAAAAAACTTGTGTACAAATAAATATAGACTATAAGTAACAAGTACGTACAAATAAATATTGACTATAAGTAACAAGTACGTACAGATAAATATTGACTATAAGTAACAAGTACGTACAAATAAATATTGACTAGAAGTAACAAGTACGTACAGATAAATATTGACTATAAATAACAAATACGTACAGATAAATATTGACTATAAGTAACAAGTACGTACAGATAAATATTGACTAAAAGTAACTAGTACGTACAAATAAATATTGACTATACGTTACAAGTACGTACAGATAAATATTGACTATAAGTAACAATTACGTACAGATAAATATTGACTAAAAGTAACTACTACGTACAAATAAATATTGACTATACGTTACAAGTACGTACAGATAAATATTGACTATACGTAACAATTACGTACAAATAAATATTGACTATAAATAACAAATACGTACAGATAAATATTGACTATAAGTAACAAGTACGTACAGATAAATATTGACTAAAAGTAACTAGTACGTACAAATAAATATTGACTATAAGTAACAAGTACGTACAAATAAATATTGACTATAAGTAACAAGTACGTACAGATAAATATTGACTATAAGTAACAAGTACGTACAGATAAATATTGACTAAAAGTAACTAGTACGTACAAATAAATATTGACTATAAGTAACAAGTACGTACAAATAAATATTGACTATAAGTAACAAGTACGTACAGATAAATATTGACTATAAGTAACAAGTACGTACAAATAAATATTGACTATACGTTACAAGTACGTACAAATAAATATTGACTATAAGTAACAAGTACGTACAGATAAATATTGACTATAAGTAACAAGTACGTACAAATAAATATTGTCTATAAATAACAAGTACGTACAAATAAATATTGACTATAAGTAACAAATACGTACAAATAAATATTGACTATAAATAACTAGTACGTACAAATAAATATTGACTATAAGTAACAATTACGTACAAATAAATATTGACTATAAATAACTAGTACGTACAAATAAATATTGACTATAAGTAACAATTACGTACAAATAAATATTGACTATAAATAACTAGTACGTACAAATAAATATTGACTATAAGTAACAATTACGTACAAATAAATATTGACTATAAGTAACTAGTAGGTACAAATAAATATTGACTATAAGTAACTAGTACGTACAAATAAATATTGACTATAAGTAACAATTACGTACAAATAAATATTGACTATAAGTAACAAGTACGTACAAATAAATATTGTCTATAAGTAACAATTACGTACAAATAAATATTGACTATAAGTAACTAGTAGGTACAAATAAATATTGACTATAAGTAACTAGTACGTACAAATAAATATTGACTATAAATAACTAGTAGGTACAAATAAATATTGACTATAAATAACTAGTAGGTACAAATAAATATTGACTATAAGTAACAATTACGTACAAATAAATATTGACTATAAATAACTAGTAGGTACAAATAAATATTGACTATAAATAACTAGTAGGTACAAATAAATATTGACTATAAGTAACTACTACGTACAAATAAATATTGACTATAAGTAACTACTACGTACAAATAAATATTGACTATAAGTAACAATTACGTACAAATAAATATTGACTATAAGTAACTAGTAGGTACAAATAAATATTGACTATAAGTAACTAGTACGTACAAATAAATATTGTCTATAAATAACAAGTATGTACAAATAAATATTGACTATAAGTAACTACTACGTACAAATAAATATTGACTATAAGTAACAAGTACGTACAAATAAATATTGACTATAAGTAACAAGTACGTACAAATAAATATTGACTATAAGTAACAAGTATGTACAAATAAATATTGACTGTAAGTAACAAGTACGTACAAATAAATATTGACTATAAGTAACAAATACGTACAAATAAATATTGACTATAAGTAACAAATACGTACAAATAAATATTGACTATAAGTAACAAGTACGTACAAATAAATATTGACTATAAGTAACAAGTATGTACAAATAAATATTGACTGTAAGTAACAAGTACGTACAAATAAATATTGACTATAAGTAACAAATACGTACAAATAAATATTGACTATAAGTAACAAGTACGTACAAATAAATATTGACTATAAGTAACAAATACGTACAAATAAATATTGACTATAAGTAACAAGTACGTACAAATAAATATTGACTATAAGTAACAATTACGTACAAATAAATATTGACTATAAGTAACAAGTACGTACAAATAAATATTGACTATAAGTAACAAGTATGTACAAATAAATATTGACTATAAGTAACAAGTACGTACAAATAAATATTGACTATAAATAACAAGTACGTACAAATAAATATTGACTATACGTAACAAGTACGTACAAATAAATATTGACTATAAGTAACTAGTACGTACAAATAAATATTGACTATAAGTTGAAAAGTAGCTAGGCCAATATGGCGAAATCATAACCGATCGGGTCAGCTAGTAAGGATAAGTGCGCATTTCAAAATATTAGGCTTATACTTGTACGTACGTTACAAATATAGTTCACCATCAATATCTACTGCTGTTGCCTTTTCTTCAAGATCAGCCATTTCCATCTTTCTCCGATAGACAGGTAGCAGACGACAACAATACCTGGGGGCAATAGGGGAGTTCGATCAAGGGGAACAACTCCGGCAAAATCTTATACTTTCGCTGCTTATTACTGCAATCTTATACACTGTATTAAGTTTCATGTTGTGGATTGACTAGTACGCTTACACTAAATGTGTTGTGCAAGGTCATTCATGTTGGGCATAATCATTGTTTCTGTTGTCACATTTGCTCCTTTTGACATGTTTTAAGGTCAAATATCTGGTGCATGGTTACATGTGTATGTCCAACACTTAAGATACACAAGCTGGGCCGCTTCTCTCCTCTAAAGAGGTGGATAGACATTAGCGTCTGAACGTCTCAATGGCAACGTCCAATACATCACAGAAACCTCTGTCTTCAATGAGGGGATCAGTTCAATGATAACAGCGTTGATAACATATCCTTCATGTAAATGTTGCCTCCATCAACTGCCAGAAGAATATAACCGTATCTAGATAATTGTGACAATTTTGAAATCATTGCACTGTTGTAAGTCTGTATTTCTAAGCTTTATATGTGTTACTTATCGTTGTCCTTGTGTACTGTAATTGGAAGAAGGAATGATAAAAACCCACACTGGTCCCTTTACGGTTCGAACTTGTGATCGTTAGGGAAATTAGTATCCACTAGGCGAGGTTAGCAAAACTGCGACCTCAACTCTCAGCTTCTACTCCGAAAACAACAACAACTAGTGTTCGATATATCCAGGGAAGCATTTCAATCTCATTTAGCTTCTACTCTGAAGACAACAGCAACCAGTGTCTGATACATCAAGGGAAGCATTTCAATCCCCAAAAGCTTGTACTTTGGGAGCGGTCAACAGCACCAAATCTGTAATAGGAAGGAGAAATTCATCCCTGGTTTTGAAAGACCTTGGCTTTGAAAGACAGAACAAGGATTATGTAAAAACATTCCATTTTATCATTTAATGAAGATATGTTGATATGGAAAATAACTGATAATTTTTCTAAGCTGTGAGTAAATTACGTGCAATGGCGAGGTTAACAAACGCGTTATGTCCAACCAATTACCGGAACAGCCGCTGACAGACGTCTAACACGCATGCTCCTCTCTCAACACATGCCGAGCGCATATTATCAGGCAACATCAGGATGAGGAAGGGGGAGGATCCGCATTGTGTGTATAAATATTGTTACTCTCACTTCAAGCTCTGTAACATCAGGTGTACGAGATCATTATTTTTTGTTAGATTGTTGAAAGCTACGGAACCTTTTAAATCTTTCTGGATATCGAGAAAAGAAAGACATAAACACCGATAAAAAAAATTATAAAAAAAATTTTTAGTATCACAACAGTTGAAAAGAAATTGTATAAACTTATAGTCCATGAAAAGACTTGACGCGATGTACACAATGGCTATTGCGATAAAATGATATACGCGGTGTTTTTCTTGTTAACCCAACTCGATTTATTAAAGTTTAAATGCCTAACTCAAGTTACATAAAAATGATAAACCACTGACACGAGTTGTGGAATTACTTTCTATTTTAACTAGTACATAACAGAAACAGCTGTGAAGGAAACGGCGACCTGTCATTTATCGCGGATGAATACCGAGAGCGTATAAATATGCATGGTAAACAACAAAACATGTTTTCCAACATAATACCTACATTTATTAATCAATTCTTCCAAGTAGTCGAATATACATATAGGTTGGAAAATTTCAGAAATTGAAGTTTGTTGTCGATCGGAAATTCATAAGTTCAAGCCAATAAACAGGGGACTACTTCGCACACTTTGTAAGGAGAGCAATCGTGTGGATTAGTGTTTTATATATTTATAATTAACTATAGATAAGTTCTGCATATTTAAGATTATTTTTACATATTTCTTTTTATTAGCAAGAAAACTAAATAACAACATCAGTATTCTCCACTACATTCCATATAGAACATTCATAGACAAGATCAAATGAAAAAATGAATAAAATTAACATTCCATAAATTATAATAAAAATAATGTTAAGAGTGATTACTATTGTACCAAAAGAAACGCTAACACGCCAACATTGCTGTAGTAAACCTACTATTGCGATAGTCCATAGACTATTGTGATTCTATCACGATTGCTATCTTAAAGGCCCAATATACGTAACTTTCGGCAAAACTTGATGCGAAAATCAAGCCTAATAACTTATTATTTTTATAGATTTAGTTAAGATTAACTGATATAAGCAATATCCAAGATGACTTCTTACGCGGTGACCGGTACGGCAGCAGTTGAAACTCGATATTTGTAAACACGCGACCATTTTGACCGTGTTCTGCGTGCGGTTTGATATTGAAGTGGGCCCCACCTGAATTATTTTCAATTCTTTGGATTTTTCTGTCTGGAGTTTCTCGTTAGTTACCGCTCAGGTTTACTTCGTTTTAGGTTTATTTTTGCATGGTTATCGACTGATTGACGAAATATTTCCTGAAGTTACGTATATTGGGCCTTTAACATGTAAAAATACTTTCCTAGACCAGGATGGTAACATTTATCAAAATGTTTTATTTAGCATGGTAAAAAGATTCCGAAGCTTTCAGAAACAAAGAAAGTGATGGAATTCCTGAGTATTCCCAGACAAATGCACATTGTTTTTTTTTCATTGCTGACATTTGAAACTCTAACCTTCCATTTCTTATTTTCTCTAAGTTTTATCAACACTATGAGATCTCAAGACAGAAGGCTGAGAGGAAACATTGATTAACAATGAACTTTAAGAGGGATTTTGTTAGTTCGCCCTTTGAGAATGGAATATGTGTATATCGGTGGATTTCGCTGTCTGTTCGTATTTTATCAGACTTGGTTTTGGAGGTGACGAAGTCGATGTAGGCTTAGTTGTCACAGACAGGTTTTTTCTTGTATTGTTATAAGTATCACTTAAGATTTGACCTTTATTTTGTCCCCGAGCAATTTTAATTTGGAACATTTCGTCTTTGTTTTCTACATAACATAAATGCTGTCGTATGACTGCATTTACTTTTTTATTTGGGAAAATTTCGAAATCTTTTAATCACAATGGCGAGGTATTACTCGAATTTGGCCATTTATAACACCCCTCCTTCCTCCCCAAGAACACTAAAACAAGGACGCGGAGTCAAACTAGGTTGCATCTGCTTCAAACGTCTAAATTGTAAGTTCAATAAAACCATATCAGAATCAATTACAATATAACATTTTTTGCGATATAACCTCGCGTAAACGGCGCAACTTGTCAGGGGGTCACATGACATTGTTTTAGGTCAGAACGCTGTCCGTATATATAAACCTGATGTTGTAACGTTGGAGGACAGCCACGGGGGTACAACATAATGACATGGTCATTTGTCCAATGCCTTAAAGACTGTTAATAAGCGTTGCCCCCTAGTAACATACAAACTATCAGCTACTGATGGAAAGGTGCTGAAGACTGACCCGGTCGACTGTCGCCAGGGGCTACAAGCTCGTACACTTGACGTTCTACTGACAAAAACGTGTCTACTCCTGTATACACCCGTCTCCCTGTCCTCCAATGTACTCCTGTATACACCCGTCTCCCTGTCCTCCAATGTACTCCTGTATACACCCGTCTCCCTGTCCTCCCATGTACTCCTGTATACACCCGTCTCCCTGCCCTCCAATGTACTCCTGTATACACCCGTCTCCCTGTCCTCCCATGTACTCCTGTATACACCCGTCTCCCTGTCCTCCCATGTACTCCTGTATACACCCGTCTCCCTGTCCTCCCATGTACTCCTGTATACACCCGTCTCCCTGCCCTCCCATGTACTCCTGTATACACCCGTCTCCCTGTCCTCCCATGTACTCCTGTATACACCCGTCTCCCTGTCCTCCCATGTACTCCTGTATACACCCGTCTCCCTGTCCTCCCATGTACTCCTGTATACACCCGTCTCCCTGTCCTCCAATGTACTCCTGTATACACCCGTCTCCCTGTCCTCCCATGTACTCCTGTATACACCCGTCTCCCTGTCCTCCCATGTACTCCTGTATACACCCGTCTCCCTGTCCTCCCATGTACTCCTGTATACACCCGTCTCCCTGTCCTCCAATGTACTCCTGTATACACCTGTCTCCCTGTCCTCCAATGTACTCCTGTATACACCCGTCTCCCTGTCCTCCAATGTACTCCTGTATACACCCGTCTCCCTGTCCTCCAATGTACTCCTGTATACACCCGTCTCCCTGCCCTCCCATGTACTCCTGTATACACCCGTCTCCCTGTCCTCCCATGTACTCCTGTATACACCCGTCTCCCTGTCCTCCCGTGTACTCCTGTATACACCCGTCTCCCTGTCCTCCAATGTACTCCTGTATACACCCGTCTCCCTGTCCTCCAATGTACTCCTGTATACACCCGTCTCCCTGTCCTCCAATGTACTCCTGTATACACCCGTCTCCCTGTCCTCCTATGTACTCCTGTATACACCCGTCTCCCTGTCCTCCCATGTACTCCTGTATACACCCGTCTCCCTGTCCTCCCATGTACTACTGTAAACACCTGTCTCCCTGTCCTCCAATGTACTCCTGTATACACCCGTCTCCCTGTCCTCCCATGTACTCCTGTATACACCCGTCTCCCTGTCCTCCCATGTACTCCTGTATACACCCGTCTCCCTGTCCTCCCATGTACTACTGTAAACACCTGTCTCCCTGTCCTCCCATGTACTCCTGTATACACCCGTCTCCCTGTCCTCCCATGTACTCCTGTATACACCCGTCTCCCTGTCCTCCTATGTACTCCTGTATACACCTGTCTCCCTGTCCTCCAATGTACTCCTGTATACACCCGTCTCCCTGTCCTCCAATGTACTCCTGTATACACCCGTCTCCCTGTCCTCCAATGTACTCCTGTATACACCCGTCTCCCTGCCCTCCAATGTACTCCTGTATATACCCGTCTCCCTGTCCTCCCGTGTACTCCTGTATACACCTGTCTCCCTGTCCTCCCATGTACTCCTGTATACACCCGTCTCCCTGTCCTCCAATGTACTCCTGTATACACCCGTCTCCCTGTCCTCCCGTGTACTCCTGTATACACCCGTCTCCCTGCCCTCCCATGTACTCCTGTATACACCCGTCTCCCTGTCCTCTTATGTACTCCTGTATACACCCGTCTCCCTGTCCTCCCATGTACTCCTGTATACACCCGTCTCCCTGTCCTCCCATGTACTCCTGTATACATCCGTCTCCCTGTCCTCCCATGTACTCCTGTATACACCCGTCTCCCTGTCCTCCCATGTACTCCTGTATACATCCGTCTCCTTGTCCTCCCGTGTACTCCTGTATACACCCGTGTCCCTGTCCTCCTATGTACTCCTGTATACACCCGTCTCCCTGTCCTCCCATGTACTCCTGTATACACCCGTCTCCCTGTCCTCCAATGTACTCCTGTATACACCCGTCTCCCTGTCCTCCAATGTACTCCTGTATACACCCGTCTCCCTGTCCTCCAATGTACTCCTGTATACACCCGTCTCCCGGCCCTCCCATGTACTCCTGTATACACCCGTCTCCCTGTCCTCCAATGTACTCCTGTATACACCCGTCTCCCTGTCCTCCTATGTACTCCTGTATACACCTGTCTCCCTGTCCTCCCATGTACTCCTGTATACACCCGTCTCCCTGTCCTCCCATGTACTACTGTAAACACCTGTCTCCCTGTCCTCCCATGTACTCCTGTATACACCCGTCTCCCTGCCCTCCAATGTACTCCTGTATACACCCGTCTCCCTGTCCTCCCATGTACTCCTGTATACACCCGTCTCCCTGTCCCCCCATGTACTCCTGTATACACCCGTCTCCCTGTCCTCCAATGTACTCCTGTATACACCCGTCTCCCTGTCCTCTTATGTACTCCTGTATACACCTGTCTCCCTGTCCTCCAATGTACTCCTGTATACACCCGTCTCCCTGTCCTCCAATGTACTCCTGTATACACCCGTCTCCCTGTCCTCCAATGTACTCCTGTATACACCCGTCTCCCTGCCCTCCCATGTACTCCTGTATACACCCGTCTCCCTGTCCTCCCATGTACTCCTGTATACACCCGTCTCCCTGTCCTCCAATGTACTCCTGTATACACCCGTCTCCCTGTCCTCCAATGTACTCCTGTATACACCCGTCTCCCTGTCCTCCAATGTACTCCTGTATACACCCGTCTCCCTGTCCTCCAATGTACTCCTGTATATACCCGTCTCCCTGTCCTCCTATGTACTCCTGTATACACCCGTCTCCCTGTCCTCCCATGTACTCCTGTATACACCCGTCTCCCTGCCCTCCCATGTACTCCTGTATACACCCGTCTCCCTGTCCTCCCATGTACTCCTGTATACACCCGTCTCCCTGTCCTCCAATGTACTCCTGTATACACCCGTCTCCCTGTCCTCCAATGTACTCCTGTATACACCCGTCTCCCTGTCCTCCAATGTACTCCTGTATACACCCGTCTCCCTGTCCTCCAATGTACTCCTGTATACACCCGTCTCCCTGTCCTCCTATGTACTCCTGTATACACCCGTCTCCCTGTCCTCCCATGTACTCCTGTATACACCCGTCTCCCTGTCCTCCCATGTACTACTGTAAACACCTGTCTCCCTTTCCTCCAATGTACTCCTGTATACACCCGTCTCCCTGCCCTCCCATGTACTCCTGTATACACCCGTCTCCCTGTCCTCCCATGTACTCCTGTATACACCCGTCTCCCTGTCCTCCCATGTACTCCTGTATACACCCGTCTCCCTGTCCTCCCATGTACTCCTGTATACACCCGTCTCCCTGTCCTCCCATGTACTCCTGTATACACCCGTCTCCCTGTCCTCCTATGTACTCCTGTATACACCTGTCTCCCTGTCCTCCAATGTACTCCTGTATACACCCGTCTCCCTGTCCTCCAATGTACTCCTGTATACACCCGTCTCCCTGTCCTCCAATGTACTCCTGTATACACCCGTCTCCCTGCCCTCCCATGTACTCCTGTATACACCCGTCTCCCTGTCCTCCCATGTACTCCTGTATACACCCGTCTCCCTGTCCTCCCATGTACTCCTGTATACACCCGTCTCCCTGTCCTCCAATGTACTCCTGTATACACCCGTCTCCCTTTCCTCCCATGTACTCCTGTATACACCCGTCTCCCTGTCCTCCAATGTACTACTGTATACACCCGTCTCCCTGCCCTCCCATGTACTCCTGTATACACCCGTCTCCCTGTCCTCCCATGTACTCCTGTATACACCCGTCTCCCTGCCCTCCCATGTACTCCTGTATACACCCGTCTCCCTGTCCTCCCGTGTACTCCTGTATACACCCGTCTCCCTGCCCTCCCATGTACTCCTGTATACACCCGTCTCCCTGTCCTCCAATGTACTCCTGTATACACCCGTCTCCCTGCCCTCCCATGTACTCCTGTATACACCCGTCTCCCTGTCCTCCCATGTACTCCTGTATACACCCGTCTCCCTGTCCTCCAATGTACTCCTGTATACACCCGTCTCCCTGTCCTCCAATGTACTCCTGTATACACCCGTCTCCCTGTCCTCCTATGTACTCCTGTATACACCCGTCTCCCTGTCCTCCCATGTACTCCTGTATACACCCGTCTCCCTGCCCTCCCATGTACTCCTGTATACACCCGTCTCCCTGTCCTCCAATGTACTCCTGTATACACCCGTCTCCCTGCCCTCCCATGTACTCCTGTATACACCCGTCTCCCTGTCCTCCCATGTACTCCTGTATACACCCGTCTCCCTGTCCTCCAATGTACTCCTGTATACACCCGTTTCCCTGTCCTCCAATGTACTCCTGTATACACCCGTCTCCCTGTCCTCCTATGTACTCCTGTATACACCCGTTTCCCTGTCCTCCCATGTACTCCTGTATACACCCGTCTCCCTGTCCTCCCATGTACTACTGTAAACACCTGTCTCCCTGTCCTCCTATGTACTCCTGTATACACCCGTCTCCCTGTCCTCCCATGTTGTAATGTGGTTTGCTATGAAGGGAAATTTTGTTTTAATGAATTGCATTGACTTATGTTTAACAATTTTTTAAACTTTTTTAGAATACTTAAGACATAGGACTTTGACCTTTGGTCAGTATTATGCTGAGAAAGGAGGCTAACAGGTTTGGTTAAATGAATGATCCTTACCCAATTTCGAGGTCACAAGGGTCAAATATAGAAGCATGTTTATGACTTTCTGAATAATCCAGAGGCCTGGGGTAATGACAATTGGCCTGTAGCTTGCTGAAATGAAGGACTACTATCTACAATGTAGCAATTTTGTTCAAATGAATGACTGTGATGTACATTTCAGTATCACAGGGGTCAACTTTGTACTTCTGTTGTATAACCAAGATATGTGGCCAGTGAACATGCTTGGATTACGGGCTACATACAGTGTATTTGGTCAATATGAAAGACTTTGGCTTGTTATCAAGGTTACAGTGGTCAAAATTGTTTAAATCTTTAAACAACTTCTGCCGACTAACCATAAGTCCTTGCGTACTTAGTTTGTTAAAACGAATGACCTTGAGTAATATTTAAGGTCAAGGGTCAAATATGTTGAAAACTTCAAACGGCTCTTCGTTACCATTAAAGCGACCAGGTTTGTGATATAAGGCAGTTATATGCTCGGTTAAAGAGTTTGTTCAAATCAATGACCTTCGAATGAAACGTCGGCAATGTTATAAATCCGTGTATGCCTTCTGAATATTTGGTCTGAAGCGTGCTTTGTAAATAGATTGTTCAACTTCATGTGTTCCTTCCACGTTTGAGGTCGAATGGATCATTTGATAGAATCTTTTTTATCAATGATTTTTTGTCCTGTAGTTGTAATTTAGTCTACTTGAAAGATTATACCACTGTACGTGTAAGTTTAAAACCAGGTAAGCGAATTAAGCCACCAGGCATCTTATTTTATCACTCCCAAAATATGGGAAATAATACAAGGATTGAGTCAGGAATCCGACTCCACACCTGGGGGCTCAATTTGATTTGTTGGAGTCCTAGTCATCGACGTATAACGTAGGTTATGATGAACACATTGAACAGATGACTTTGCTCTGCGAGTGTTATGCTTAGGATCTCTTTGAGATATAGATATTACCCTGTCTCAGTGCCATTACTGACCCCAGGATTACCCTGTCTCAGTGCCATTACTGACCCCAGGATTACCCTGTCTCAGTGCCATTACTAACCCCAGGATTACCCTGTCTCAGTGCCGTTACTGACCCCAGGATTACCGTACCTCAGTGTCATTACCGTCCCCAGGATTACCGTACCTCAGTGTCATTACTGTCCCCAGGATTACCGTACCTCAGTGTCATTACTGTCCCCAGGATTACCATACCTCAGTGTCATTACCGTCCCCAGGATTACCGTACCTCAGTGCCATTACTGCCCCCAGGATGTACCGTACCTCAGTGTCATTACTGCCCCCGGGATTACCATACTTCAGTGTCATTACTGTCCCCAGTTTAACATACCTCAGTATTATTTCTGTCCCCAGGATTACCGTACCTCAGTGTCATTACTGTCCCCAGGATTACCATACCTCAGTGTCATTTCTGTCCCCAGGATTACCGTACCTCAGTGTCATTACTGTCCCCAGGATTACCGTACCTCAGTGTCATTTCTGTCCCCAGGATTACCATACCTCAGTGACATTACTGTCCCAAGGATTACCGTACCTCAGTGTCATTACTGTCCCCAGGATTACCGTACCTCAGTGTCATTACTGTCCCCAGGATTACCGTACCTCAGTGTCATTTCTGTCCCCAGGATTACCGTACCTCAGTGTCATTACTGTCCCCAGGATTACCATACCTCAGTGTCATTACTGTCCCCAGGATTACCGTACCTCAGTGTCATTACTGTCCCCAGGATTACCGTACCTCAGTGTCATTACTGTCCCCAGGATGACCGTACCTCAGTGTCATTACTGTCCCCAGGATTACCGTACCTCAGTGACATTACTGTCCCAGGATTACCATACCTCAGTGTCATTACTGTCCCCAGGATTACCATACCTCAGTGTCATTACTGTCCCCAGGATTACCATACCTCAGTGCCATTACTGTCCCCAGGATTACCATACCTCAGTGTCATTACTGTCCCCAGGATTACCATACCTCAGTGTCATTACTGTCCCCAGTATTACCATACCTCAGTGTCATTACTGTCCCCAGGATTACCATACCTCAGTGTCATTACTGTCCCCAGGATTACCGTACCTCAGTGTCATTACTGTCCCCAGGATTACCATACCTCAGTGTCATTACTGTCCCCAGGATTACCGTACCTCAGTGTCATTACTGTCCCCAGGATTACCGTACCTCAGTGTCATTACTGTTCCCAGGATTACCATACCTCAGTGTCATTACTGTCCCCAGGATTACCGTACCTCAGTGTCATTACTGTCCCCAGGATTACCGTACCTCAGTGTCATTACTGTTCCCAGGATTACCATACCTCAGTGTCATTACTGTCCCCAGGATTACCGTACCTCAGTGTCATTACTGTTCCCAGGATTACCATACCTCAGTGTCATTACTGTCCCCAGGATTACCATACCTCAGTGTCATTACTGTCCCATGATTACCATACCTCAGTGTCATTACTGTCCCCAGGATTACCATAACTCAGTGTCATTACTGTCCCCAGGATTTCCGTACCTCAGTGTCATTACTGTCCCCAGGATTACCATACCTCAGTGTCATTACTGTCCCCAGGATTTCCATACCTCAGTGTCATTACTGTCTCCAGGATTACCATACCTCAGTGTCATTACTGTCCCCAGGATTACCGTACCTCTGTATCATTACTGTCCCCAGTATTACCATATCTCAGTGTCATTACTGTCCCCAGGTTTATCATACCTCAGTGTCATTACTGTCCCCAGGATTACCGTACCTCAGTGTCATTACTGTCCCCAGGATTACCATACCTCAGTGTCATTACTGTCCCCAGGATTACCGTACCTCAGTGTCATTACTGTCCCAGGATTACCGTACCTCAGTGTCATTACTGTCCCAGGATTACCGTACCTCAGTGTCATTACTGTCCCCAGGATTACCGTACCTCAGTGTCATTACTGTCCCAGGATTACCGTACCTCAGTGTCATTACTGTCCCAGGATTACCGTACCTCAGTGTCATTACTGTCCCCAGGATTACCGTACCTCAGTGTCATTACTGTCCCCAGGATTACCATACCTCAGTGTCATTACTGTCCCCAGGATTACTATACCTCAGTGTCATTACTGTCCCCAGGATTACCGTACCTCAGTGTCATTACTGTCCCCAGGATTACCGTACCTCAGTGTCATTACTGTCCCCAGGATTACCATACCTCAGTGTCATTACTGTCCCCAGGATTACCGTACCTCAGTGTCATTACTGTCTCCAGGATTACCGTACCTCAGTGTCATTACTGTCCCCAGGATGACCGTACCTCAGTGTCATTACTGTCCCAGGATTACCATACCTCAGTATCATTACTGTCCCCAGGATTACCATACCTCAGTGTCATTACTGTCCCCAGGATGACCGTACCTCAGTGTCATTACTGTCCCCAGGATTACCGTACCTCAGTGTCATTACTGTCCCAGGATTACCATACCTCAGTATCATTACTGTCCCAGGATTACCATACCTCAGTATCATTACTGTCCTAGGATTACCATACCTCAGTGTCATTACTGTCCCCAGGATTACCATACCTCAGTGTCATTACTGTCCCCAGGATTACCATACCTCAGTGTCATTACTGTCCCCAGGATTACCATACCTCAGTGTCATTACTGTCCCCAGGATTACCGTACCTCAGTGTCATTACTGTCCCAGGATTACCGTACCTCAGTGTCATTACTGTCCCCAGGATTACCGTACCTCAGTGTCATTACTGTCCCCAGGATTACCGTACCTCAGTATCATTACTGTCCCCAGGATTACCATACCTCAGTGTCATTACTGTCCCCAGGATGACCGTACCTCAGTGTCATTACTGTCCCCAGGATTACCGTACCTCAGTGTCATTACTGTCCCAGGATTACCATACCTCAGTATCATTACTGTCCCAGGATTACCATACCTCAGTATCATTACTGTCCCAGGATTACCATACCTCAGTGTCATTACTGTCCCCAGGATTACCATACCTCAGTGTCATTACTGTCCCCAGGATTACCATACCTCAGTGTCATTACTGTCCCCAGGATTACCATACCTCAGTGTCATTACTGTCCCCAGGATTACCGTACCTCAGTGTCATTACTGTCCCAGGATTACCGTACCTCAGTGTCATTACTGTCCCCAGGATTACCGTACCTCAGTGTCATTACTGTCCCCAGGATTACCGTACCTCAGTGTCATTACTGTCCCCAGGATTACCATACCTCAGTGTCATTACTGTCCCCAGGATTACCGTACCTCAGTGTCATTACTGTCCCAGGATTACCGTACCTCAGTGTCATTACTGTCCCAGGATTACCATACCTCAGTGTCATTACTGTCCCCAGGATTACCATACCTCAGTGTCATTACTGTCCCCAGGATTACCATACCTCAGTGTCATTACTGTCCCCAGGATTACCATACCTCAGTGTCATTACTGTCCCAGGATTAGCATACCTCAGTGTCATTACTGTCCCAGGATTACCATACCTCAGTGACATTACTGTCCCAAGGATTACCCTGCCTCAGTGTCATTAATGTCCCCAGGATTACCATACCTCAGTGTCATTACTGTCTCCAGGATTACCATACCTCAGTGTCATTACCGTCCCCAGTATTACCATACCTCAGTGTCATTACTGTCCCCGGGATTACCGTACCTCAGTGTCATTACTGTCCCCAGGATTACCATACCTCAGTGTCATTACTGTCCCCAGGATTATCATACCCAGTGTCATTACTGTCCCCAGGATTACCATACCTCAGTGTCATTACTGTCCCAAGGATTACCGTACCTCAGTGTCATTACTGTCCCCAGGATTACCATACCCAGTGTCATTACTCTCCCCAGGATTACCATACCTCAGTGTCATTACTGTCCCCAGGATTACCATGCCTCAGTGTCATTACTGTCCCCAGGATTACCCTGCCTCAGTGTCATTACTGTCCCAGGATTACCATACCTCAGTGTCATTACTGTCCCCAGGATTACCATACCTCAGTGTCATTACTGTCCCCAGGATTACCGTACCTCAGTGTCATTACCGTCCCCAGGATTACCATACCTCAGTGTCATTACTGTCCCCAGGATTACCATACCTCAGTGTCATTACTGTCCCCAGGATTACCATACCTCAGTGTCATTACTGTCCCAGGATTACCATACCTCAGTGTCATTACTGTCCCCAGGATTACCATACCTCAGTGTCATTACTGTCCCAGGATTACCGTACCTCAGTGTCATTACTGTCCCCAGGATTACCGTACCTCAGTGTCATTACTGTCCCCAGGATTACCATACCTCAGTGTCATTACTGTCCCCAGGATTACCATACCTCAGTGTCATTACTGTCCCCAGGATTACCGTACCTCAGTGTCATTACTGTCCCCAGGATTACCGTACCTCAGTGACATTACTGTCCCAAGGATTACCGTACCTCAGTGTCATTACTGTCCCCAGGATTACCATACCTCAGTGTCATTACTGTCCCAGGATTACCGTACCTCAGTGTCATTACTGTCCCCAGGATGACCGTACCTCAGTGTCATTACTGTCCCCAGGATTACCATACCTCAGTGTCATTACTGTCCCAGGATTACCGTACCTCAGTGTCATTACTGTCCCCAGGATTACCATACCTCAGTGTCATTACTGTCCCAGGATTACCGTACCTCAGTGGCATTACTGTCCCCAGGATTACCGTACCTCAGTGTCATTACTGTCCCCAGGATTACCGTACCTCAGTGTCATTACTGTCCCCAGGATTACCATACCTCAGTGTCATTACTGTCCCCAGGATTACCATACCTCAGTGTCATTACCGTCCCCAGGATTACCATACCTCAGTGTCATTACTGTCCCAGGATTACCGTACCTCAGTGTCATTACTGTCCCAGGATTACCATACCTCAGTGTCATTACTGTCCCAGGATTACCGTACCTCAGTGTCATTACTGTCCCAGGATTACCGTACCTCAGTGTCATTACTGTCCCCAGGATTACCGTACCTCAGTGTCATTACTGTCCCCAGGATTACTATACCTCAGTGTCATTACTGTCCCAGGATTACCATACCTCAGTGTCATTACTGTCCCAGGATTTCCGTACCTCAGTGTCATTACTGTCCCAGGATTACCGTACCTCAGTGTCATTACTGTCCCAGGATTACCGTACCTCAGTGTCATTACTGTCCCAGGATTACCGTACCTCAGTGTCATTACTGTCCCAGGATTACCGTACCTCAGTGTCATTACTGTCCCCAGGATTACCATACCTCAGTGTCATTACTGTCCCAGGATTACCGTACCTCAGTGTCATTACTGTCCCCAGGATTACCATACCTCAGTGTCATTACTGTCCCCAGGATTACCGTACCTCAGTGTCATTACTGTCCCAGGATTACCGTACCTCAGTGTCATTACTGTCCCCAGGATTACCGTACCTCAGTGTCATTACTGTCCCAGGATTACCGTACCTCAGTGTCATTACTGTCCCAGGATTACCATACTTCAGTGTCATTACTGTCCCCAGGGTAAAGCTTATTTTGATTTCATTATTCGATTTAAGTGTATAATAGTCATTAATTTTCAGAATATCATTGGAAAAGTGATGCAAATACATATTTGTAAAACAATGATAATAAAGAAAAGGGGAAGTGGATTGGGAGGGGGATGTTAAACAATAAAAGAAACTACAGAATCGCAGGGGGACTCCAACCCCGACCCTACGGCTGAGTGGCATTCCATCTTACCCACTAAGCCGCCTAGTAGTCGCACTACATAAACAGTTATATAGAGGGCACATTCTAGCATTGATGGAAAAGCCAGGACGAAAACAACATGTCTATGATATAACTAAGCGTGTCGACATTAAACTATACGAGCAAGCAGGATTGATGGATGATTTTTTAATAACTAATAGACAAAGAGATTATTCAGAAACGAGGCTGACTCAGACTGCTGTCAGTAGTAGTGGGGCTGATTGACGGATGAAAGTGACACGCTTTACGCCACGTGGTTTCCTCATTAACCGATATAAACAACATCTGCAATAGACTCGTCCTCAGTGCAGTCATTGAGCTGCTTTCTACTGCAGACAAAATTATTTGATATAA
This sequence comes from Mimachlamys varia, assembly GCA_947623455.1. Taxonomy (NCBI): domain Eukaryota; kingdom Metazoa; phylum Mollusca; class Bivalvia; order Pectinida; family Pectinidae; genus Mimachlamys; species Mimachlamys varia. Next base: position 2,121,874 of record OX392531.1, on the reverse strand, counting down.
ATGTGATTTCTTTGAAAATATTGGTTTTTTTTTTGTTTTGTTTATTACAGACGCGACTTCTTCTACAAAACCGCACATTCTTGAATCAGATTGTTTGTTTAGGTTGGTCGTTAATTATAACTATGAGTAAAAAAGATATAAACATTTTAATTTGGAGGCACGGTGGTCCAGTGTTTGGACGCCATGCTCGTGATCAAAGGGTTGTGAGTTTGAGTCTCGGTCACAGCACTTGTGTTGTATCCTTGAACAAGATACTTTACTCTGCTTGTTTCAGTCTACTCAGTTGTAAATGAGTACGTGTTTTTGTAGTGCTAGAACTTGTAGAAGACTAGCTGTTAGTGCCGAAATGGCAGCACTGATTGTATGCTCCCTAGGGAGTTGAGAACACAAAGGAATATAAAGTCGCACATAAAGGATTCAAAGGCACATAACTATTTCTAAGCCACATAAAGAATTCAAAGTGGAACATTAAGGATTCAAGGTGGAACATTAAGGATTCAAAGTGGAACATAAAGGATTCAAAGTGGAACATTAAGGATTCAAAGTGGAACATAAAGGATTCAAAGTGGAACATAAAGGATTCAAAGTGGAACATAAAGGATTCAAAGTGGAACATTAAGGATTCAAAGTGGAACATAAAGGATTCAAAGTGGAACATTAAGGATTCAAAGTGGAACATAAAGGATTCAAAGTGGAACATAAAGGATTCAAAGTGGAACATTAAGGATCCAAAGTGGAACATTAAGGATTCAAAGTGGAACATTAAGGATTCAAAGTGGAACATAACGGATTCAAAGTGGAACATAAAGGATTCAAAGTGGAACATAAAGGATCCAAAGTGGAACATTAAGGATTCAAAGTGGAACATAAAGGATTCAAAGTGGAACATAAAGGATTCAAAGTGGAACATAAAGGATTCAAAGTGGAACATAAAGGATCCAAAGTGGAACATAAAGGATTCAAAGTGGAACATAAAGGATTCAAAGTGGAACATAAAGGATTCAAAGTGGAACATAAAGGATTCAAAGTGGAACATAAAGGATTCAAAGTGGAACATAAAGGATTCAAAGTGGAACATAAAGGATTCAAAGTGGAACATAAAGGATCCAAAGTGGAACATTAAGGATCCAAAGTGGAACATTAAGGATCCAAAGTGGAACATTAAGGATTCAAAGTGGAACATAAAGGATCCGAAGTGGAACATAAAGGATTCAAAGTGGAACATAAAGGATTCAAAGTGGAACATAAAGGATTCAAAGTGGAACATTAAGGATTCAAAGTGGAACATAACGGATTCAAAGTGGAACATAAAGGATTCAAAGTGGCATATTAAAAATTCAAATTAAAAGAGCACATTTAGGATTTATGATGGCACATGACACAGAAAGGATTCAAAGTGAGACATAAAGGATTCAAAGTGAGACATAAAAGTTTAAAGTGACAAAGGATTTAAGTGTCATATTAAAGATTCAAAGTGGAACTTGAAGGAGTTAAAACAACACGAAAGGATTCAGATCGACACGTGAAGGAAGTATAGTGGCATTTGAAGTATTTAAAGCGACATACGAAGAATTTAAATCAAGACACGAATCATTAAAGCGACAAAGGAAGTACAGTATGTAAAGAGACCCGTGAAGATCTAACGGCGGTGGGTTTGTCATACTGTACTGGTACGAATGAAAGATGACGTAACACACACATACGCCGCACCTTTTAAATTTAGTTATAGTTACAGTATGCTGAAAACATGAATTAATCTACACCGTACAGCTGTTTCGTTCTCCTAGGACTCTTCAATGATGCTAGGGGCTATAAGGTGGGAATCCGAAATTTCTAAACTCATGTAGATGCAGAAGGGTCATGTGCGTAAATGAGTTACATTCATATTTCATAAAGCCTGCTAGCGGGTTTTGTTTAATACCGGCATGTACATCGCTATATAGAGAAGGGTGGGAAGGGCAGTCTCATTGTGGAAGGATACCGGAGTACCAGGAGAAAACCCACGTGGTCGGGCAGGTGACCTCCTACCTTTTCACGTCCTGTCGGGGAATCAAACCACAGCCGCCTTGGTAAAATGCAAGTGCGATATCCACTTCACCATCCGACCGCCCACAATGAACCTTTGCCCACACCAAATAACGTAATTATATTTCAGTTTAACGTAATGCATATACAATATACAATGTATCATGATATACATAAGGTGCATGCCTAAATATTAATGGTAACTCTGATAAAAAAAAGAAGTTGCAATGTGCAGGCCCATGTAACAGATTTTGTGAACATACATGTTTTGTGAACATATAACATACATGTTTTATGTACATGTTCTGTGTACATACATGTTCTGTGTACATACATGTGTTGTGTACATACATGTGTTGTGTACATATATGTTTTGTGTACACGTTCTCTGTACATACATGTGTTGTGTACATACATGTACATGTTCTGTGTACATACATGTGTTGTGTACATACATGTTTTGTTTCCATACGTGTTCTGTGTACATACATGTTCGGTGTACATACATGTTCTGTGTACATACATGTTCGGTGTACATACGTGTTTTGTTTACATACGTGTGGTGTGTACATGTTCGGTGTACATACATGTTTTGTGTACATACATGTTTTGTGTACATACATGTTCTGTGTACATACATGTTCGGTGTACATACATGTTCTGTGTACATACATGTTCTGTGTACATACATGTGTTGTTGTAATGTATTCCCTGACATAGGTAAGCACATATTGTATTGACTGAGCCTCTGTGTAGTTCCTCTCTACCTCCGTGTGTGACGTCAGAACGGTGGGATCATTAATCCCGAGGGATGCTTTGTATCAGATCTGGTATTTGTCCAATAACCTGTACACGATAACGGGGAGTATCTTCATAAATAATTCAACTGTTTACAGGAATAAAGGTAAACAAGGGAATTCCTTCCGTTACATAACAAATACCCCCTGTAACAGGGGATCAATAACATCATTTAGTTATATGAGGGTTATATTAGAGAGGAGTATACAAGGGCACAGATACTCCATTGGACTTTCCTGCAATTCTATAAAATTAGAAGATTTTTTTTCATGTAAAAGTTAAATGTTCAATAGAACTTGTTGGTTTTTGCTACCGTTTCAGTTTCAATTCATGTCTGGGTTCCTCTGTTTTGGGTGTAAGTATGGGTACCGTTCTGTTTTGGGTTTAAGTCTTGGTACCGCTCTGTTTTGGGTTTAAGTCTGGGAACCGTTCTGTTTTGGGTTTAAGTCTTGGTACCGCTCTGTTTTGGGTTTAAGTCTGGGTACCGCTCTGTTTTGGGTGTAAGTCTGGGTACCGTTCTGTTTTGGGTTTAAGTCTGGGTACCGTTCTGTTTTTGGTGTAAGTCTGGGTACCGCTCTGTTTTGGGTTTAAGTCTGGGTACCGTTCTGTTTTGGGTGTAAGTCTGGGTACCGCTCTGTTTTGGGTTTAAGTCTGGGTACCGTTCTGTTTGGGGTGTAAGTCTGGGTACCGTTCTGTTTTGGGTTTAAGTCTTGGTACCGTTCTGTTTTGGGTTTAAGTCTGGGTACCGTTCTGTTTTTGGTGTAAGTCTGGGTACCGCTCTGTTTTGGGTGTAAGTATGGGTACCGCTCTGTTTTGGGTGTAAGTCTGGGTACCGCTCTGTTTTGGGTGTAAGTCTGGGTACCGTTCTGTTTTGGGTGTAAGTCTGGGTACCGTTCTGTTTTTGGTGTAAGTCTGGGTACCGCTCTGTTTTGGGTGTAAGTATGGGTACCGCTCTGTTTTGGGTGTAAGTCTGGGTACCGCTCTGTTTTGGGTGTAAGTCTGGGTACCGTTCTGTTTTGGGTGTAAGTCTGGGTACCGTTCTGTTTTGGGTGTAAGTCTGGGTACCGCTCTGTTTTGGGTTTAAGTCTGGGTACCGCTCTGTTTTGGGTTTAAGTCTGGGTACCGTTCTGTTTGGGGTGTAAGTCTGGGTACCGTTCTGTTTGGGGTGTAAGTCTGGGTACCGTTCTGTTTTGGGTTTAAGTCTGGGTACCGCTCTGTTTTGGGTTTAAGTCTGGGTACCGTTCTGTTTTGGGTTTAAGTCTGGGTACCGTACTGTTTTGTTTTGGGTGTAAGTCTGGGTACCGCTCTGTTTTGGGTGTAAGTCTGGGTACCGTTCTGTTTTGGGTGTAAGTCTGGGTACCGTTCTGTTTGGGTGTAAATCTGGGTTCCGTTCTGTTTTGGGTGTAAGTCTGGGTACCGCTCTGTTTTGGGTTTAAGTCTGGGTACCGCTCTGTTTTGGGTGTAAGTTTGGGAACCGCTCTGTTTTGGGTGTAAGTATGGGTACCGCTCTGTTTTGGGTGTAAGTCTGGGTACCGCTCTGTTTTGGGTGTAAGTCTGGGTACCGCTCTGTTTTGGGTGTAAGTCTGGGTACCGCTCTGTTTTGGGTGTAAGTATGGGTACCGTTCTGTTTTGGGTGTAAGTATGGGTTCCGTTCTGTTTTGGGTGTAAGTCTGGGTACCGCTCTGTTTTGGGTTTAAGTCTGGGTACCGTTCTGTTTGGGGTGTAAGTCTGGGTACCGTTCTGTTTTGGGTTTAAGTCTGGGTACCGCTCTGTTTTGGGTTTAAGTCTGGGTACCGTTCTGTTTTGGGTTTAAGTCTGGGTACCGTACTGTTTTGTTTTGGGTGTAAGTCTGGGTACCGCTCTGTTTTGGGTGTAAGTCTGGGTACCGTTCTGTTTTGGGTGTAAGTCTGGGTACCGTTCTGTTTGGGTGTAAGTCTGGGTACCGTTCTGTTTTGGGTGTAAGTCTGGGTACCGCTCTGTTTTGGGTTTAAGTCTGGGTACCGCTCTGTTTTGGGTGTAAGTCTGGGTACCGCTCTGTTTTGGGTGTAAGTATGGGTACCGCTCTGTTTTCGATGTAATTCTGGGTACCGCTCTGTTTTGGGTTGTAAGTCTGGGTACCGCTCTGTTTTGGGTTTAAGTCTGGGTACCGTTCTGTTTGGGGTGTAAGTCTGGGTACCGTTCTGTTTTGGGTTTAAGTCTGGGTACCGTTCTGTTTTGGGTTTAAGTCTGGGTACCGTACTGTTTTGTTTTGGGTGTAAGTCTGGGTACCGCTCTGTTTTGGGTGTAAGTCTGGGTACCGTTCTGTTTTGGGTGTAAGTCTGGGTACCGTTCTGTTTGGGTGTAAGTCTGGGTACCGTTCTGTTTTGGGTGTAAGTCTGGGTACCGCTCTGTTTTGGGTTTAAGTCTGGGTACCGCTCTGTTTTGGGTGTAAGTCTGGGTACCGCTCTGTTTTGGGTGTAAGTATGGGTACCGCTCTGTTTTCGATGTAATTCTGGGTACCGCTCTGTTTTGGGTGTAAGTCTGGGTACCGCTCTGTTTTGGGTGTAAGTCTGGGTACCGCTCTGTTTTGGGTGTAAGTATGGGTACCGCTCTGTTTTGGGTGTAAGTATGGGTACCGCTCTGTTTTGGGTGTAAGTCTGGGTACCGCTCTGTTTTGGGTTTAAGTCTGGGTACGGCTCTGTTTAGGGTTTAAGTCTTGGTACCGCTCTGTTTTGGGTGTAAGTCTGGGTACCGTTCTGTTTTGGGTTTAAGTCTGGGTACCGTTCTGTTTTTGGTTAAGTCTGGATACCGCTCTGTTTTGGGTTTAAGTCTGGGTACCGCTCTGTTTTGGGTGTAAGTATGGATACCGCTCTGTTTTGGGTTTAAGTCTGGATACCGCTCTGTTTTGGGTTTAAGTCTGGATACCGCTCTGTTTTGGGTTAAAGTCTGGATACCGCTCTGTTTTTGGTAAAAGTCTGGATACCGCTCTGTTTTGGGTTAAAGTCTGGGTACCGCTCTGTTTTTGGTAAAAGTCTGGGTACCGTTCTGTTTTTGGTAAAAGTCTTGGTGCCGTTTTGGTACCCTCTCATTAACACAAGGATGTGTTATGCAATCTAGTTGAAGCAATGCACAATATCAGCCGCTAAACACATGGGGTATGGAAATTTGTTTTCAGTGTCGTGTCATTCGCCTATTCTTCTGAAGATACGTTTTATATGGATTGGTTCGTTACTTAAAAATGCATAGCACGTCATTGTGTATATCATTATAGAACGATAACCGTGTTTCTGGAGGTCGAAGTTATGTCGGCGAGTGACTGGGACGGTTTGACGTTCTTTACAATGTAGTTATACAGAAATTATCAATACTCATGTTACGTCTATATTAAAGGCATATTATTCATAATGCCTAAATACACAGCAGTGTTTGATATGTACAGAATATAGTCTAATTATTGCAGCACCAGTGAGTGATTTATACTGTTATTGTGAACAAGACGTGAAATATGGAAGCTCCAGTTCTGTAAATATCGAAACAACATCCTTGTAACCCTGAAATGTCACCTAAATATTGACATTACATCCTACAAATGTAGTTACACGTCTTAATGGCATGAGGGATGTGTCTAAACATTGATTACATTGCGTTCATATCCGTATTAACGCAATATAGTTAATTGACTTAATAAACGGACGGATAACAGATAATACGGATCTGTTAACAGTATAATTGGACCCTGTGTTTAGTACGTAAACATTTTATAATGAACCACACACGTCTGATTTATCGGCCAGGGAAGGAACGAGACGTTATCTCCAAAGCCATCATAAGAAGCGCTGCGCTGGTCTTAGACTAGTCCTGTATATAAGAAGGATCTGCTTCGAGAATTTATCGAGAATGTCTGCCTTGAAATTTTGTTCAGAAAATTCTAGGTTGATGCATATCTTTTAGAACGGTTATATATTCCTTAATTTGAAGCAAAGTCTAGTCAGACATTCAAGTGATCAATTGAATAAGAGTCTCATGTTTCCTCTTAATAAATCGTAGACACAAGGCCAGACAGCAACTCCTTGCTACAATACGGCAGTCCAAAGCAGATACGTATTTATTTATCTAAACAAAATCTTCACTTCATTTGACAGCATCAAGCTTAATTAAGATTGAAAAAAGCGGACGCAATTTATATCTCTTTTATTTACTACAATATTTTATCTTTTCGATGCAGAGCTTGATCTCGGCTCCCCGGTTATACATCATATATACGTATAGTGTGTATCCCTGTGTATGTGTCAGAACAGAGGGTACAGTATAGTGTGTATCCCCGTGTATATATAAGTACAGAGGGTACAGTATAGTGTGTATCCCCGTGTATATATAAGTACAGAATGTACAGAATAGTGTGTATCCCCCGTGTATATATAAGTACAGGGTACAGTATAGTGTGTATCCCCCATGTATATATAAGTACAGAGGGTACGGTATAGTGTGTATCCCCGTGTATATACACTGTATAAGTACAGAGGGTACAGTATAGTGTGTATCCCCCGTGTATATATAAGTACAGAGGGTACGGTATAGTGTGTATCCCCGTGTATATATAAGTACAGAGGGTACAGTATAGTGTGTATCCCCCGTGTATATATAAGTACAGAGAGTACAGTATAGTGTGTATCCCCGTGTATATATAAGTACAGGGTACAGTATAGTGTGTATCCCCGTGTATATATAAGTACAGGGTACAGTATAGTGTGTATCCCCGTGTATATATAAGTACAGGGTACAGTATAGTGTGTATCCCCGTGTATATATAAGTACAGGGTACAGTATAGTGTGTATCTCCCGTGTATATATAAGTACAGAGAGTACAGTATAGTGTGTATCCCCGTGAATATATAAGTACAGCGTACAGTATAGTGTGTATCCCCGTGTATATATAAGTACAGAGGGTACAGTATAGTGTGTATCCCCGTGTATATATAAGTACAGAGGGTACAGTATAGTGTGTATCCCCCATGTATATATAAGTACAGAGGGAACAGTACAGTGTGTATCCCCCGTGTATATATAAGTACAGAGGGTACAGTATAGTGTGTATCCCCGTGTATATATAAGTACAGAGGGAACAGTATAGTGTGTATCCCCGTGTACATATAAGTACAGAGGGTACAGTATAGTGTGTATCCCCGTGTATATATAAGTACAGAGGGTACAGTATAGTGTGTATCCCCGTGTATATATAAGTACAGAGGGTACAGTATAGTGTGTATCGCCCGTGTATATATAAGTACAGAATGTACAGAATAGTGTGTATCCCCGTGTATATATAAGTACAGAGGGTACAGTATAGTGTGTATCCCCGTGTATATATAAGTACAGAGGGTACAGTATAGTGTGTATCCCCCGTGTATATATAAGTACAAAGGGTACAGTATAGTGTGTATCCCCCGTGTATATATAAGTACAGTATAGTGTGTATCCCCGTGTATATATAAGTACAGAGGGTACAGTATAGTGTGTATCTCCCGTGTATATATAAGTACAGAGGGTACAGTATAGTGTGTATCCCCCGTGTATATATAAGTACAGAGAGAACAGTATAGTGTGTATCCCCGTGTATATATAAGTACAGAGGGTACAGTATAGTGTGTATCCCCCGTGTATATATAAGTACAAAGGGTACAGTATAGTGTGTATCCCCCGTGTATATATAAGTACAGTATAGTGTGTATCCCCGTGTATATATAAGTACAGAGGGTACAGTATAGTGTGTATCTCCCGTGTATATATAAGTACAGAGGGTACAGTATAGTGTGTATCCCCCGTGTATATATAAGTACAGAGAGAACAGTATAGTGTGTATCCCCGTGTATATATAAGTACAGAGGGTACAGTATAGTGTGTATCCCCCGTGTATATATAAGTACAGAGAGTACAGTATAGTGTGTATCCCCGTGTATATATAAGTACAGAGGGTACAGTATAGTGTGTATCCCCGTGTATATATAAGTACAGAGGGTACAGTATAGTGTGTATCCCCCGTGTATATATAAGTACAGAGGGTACAGTATAGTGTGTATCCCCGTGTATATATAAGTACAGAGGGTACAGTATAGTGTGTATCCCCGTGTATATATAAGTACAGAGGGTACAGTATAGTGTGTATCCCCGTGTATATATAAGTACAGAGGATACAGTATAGTGTGTATCCCCGTGTATATATAAGTACAGAGGGTACAGTATAGCGTGTATCCCCCGTGTATATATAAGTACAGAGGGTACAGTATAGTGTGTATCCCCCGTGTATATATTAGTACAGAGGGTACAGTATAGTGTGTATCCCCGTGTATATATAAGTACAGAGGGTACAGTATAGTGTGTATCCCCGTGTATATATAAGTACAGAGGGTACAGTATAGTGTGTATCCCCGTGTATATATAAGTACAGAGGGTACAGTGTAGTGTGTATCCCCCGTGTATATATAAGTACAGAGGGTACAGTGTAGTGTGTATCCCCCGTGTATATATAAGTACAGAGGGTACAGTATAGTGTGTATACCCGTGTATATATAAGTACAGAAGGCATAGTAAGGAAGCTACCGCCCGTGTATGTGTAATAGTAAGGAAGCTATCGTCCGTGTATGTGTAATAGTAATGAAGCTGTCACCCGTGTATGTGTAATAGTAAGGAAGCTATCGCCCGTGAATGTGTAATAGTAAGGAAGCTGTCGCCCGTGTATGTGTAATAGTAAGGAAGCTGTCGCCCTTGTATGTGTAATAGTAAGGAAGCTATCGCCCCTGTATTTGTATAGTAAGGAAGCTATCGTCGTTGTACGTTTACAGATGAGAAGAGCACACACGTGGTACTAATTATCCATATAGAAGGCGTATACAAGTCCGCTGGAATTATTCCAGTTTTAACCTCTGTGTGATAAGAGGGTTGTTTTCCGTCAGTAGGTGGTATGATTGAGAATTCCACTGTGAAGCTCCCCTTGGTAACATTTAAACAAACTATAAGTTGATTTGGAGATTTCTTTCCTCAATGAGCTTTTGGGAATCCTTGTCTTCTCGCAGGCTCAGTATATTCACAGGTATAGTGCTTCGACAGGAAATACTCGTAACTTCTGTACCAGATACAGATACATGTATATGCTTTCTTCCTTGTATGCACCTGGCTTTTAAATGATACGTTAGGGCCACCAAACCTCCTGCTAAAATAGGAGTAGGAGGTGCATAAACCCGCTTATTGATATGATCTTCAAAACGTTGATGAGTACGGTTTAATTTCAATTAATATCGAGTTGAAAGTATGTAAATAATGAATTGGAGAGTCCGCTTAATCTTTAAGTCATTGTAATGTAGGGCACATAAGTATGTTATATTGTGGTAGGTAGATCTGTGTTTACAATGTATGTACGTAGGTAGAGTGTGTTAACAAATACTTTAGTGGTAGGTAGAGTGTGTTTACAATACTTTAGTGGTAGGTAGAGTGTGTTTACAATGCTTTAGTGGTAGGTAGAATTATTTACGATGTATGTACGTGTCTTTAGTGGTAGTAAGGTAGAGTGTGTTAACAATACTTTAGTGGTAGGTAGAGTGTGTTAACAATACTTTAGTGGTAGGTAGAGTGTGTTTACAATACTTTAGTGGTAGGTAGAGTGTGTTTATAATACTTTAGTGGTAGGTGGAGTGTGTTAACAATACTTTAGTGGTAGGTAGAGTGTATTTACAATAATTTAGTGGTAGGTAGAGAGTGTTTACAATACTTTAGTGGTAGGTAGAGTGTGTTTACAATACTTTAGTGGTAGGTAGAGTGTGTTACAATACTTTAGTGGTAGGTAGAATTATTTACGATGTATGTACGTGTGTTTAGTAGTAGGTAGAATTATTTACGATGTATGCACTTGCAGCCGCAGCAACAGCGACCTATCACCGATGACGTCGTCGTAAGCTATAGGCGATATTATAGGTTATTTAAACCAAGTTTAGTTCTGTATTAACACCAAACCCCACGGCCTATTAAAAGCCTAAGGTATTAAAAGATAAATAACATTAAATATTTCAACATGAGATTCATATTGTACACGAGAGTGTTACATACATAGACATTGATCTAACATACCGTACATAACATTACCGATCAGAATATTTAAGTACTAAAAAGTGTGAAATTGATTGACAATTTATTTACAATATATGCAATTTATTACGTCTATTGGTATGCAATTGATTACGTCTATTGGTATCCAAGTATAGATATTTACCTACATTTGATGTTTCTCTTACATTATTCACATCTTAAATTAGTTAGTAATATTGTTATATATACTTCACCCTCAGAGCTATACATACTGGACATATCAAAATGAAATGAAACTCATCCTCGATGTTTCCCAAATTACAACTGGTTCCATTTCCTTGAACAATATTAGTATGTCTGCTTATTTCTATATTTAGCTTGTGTGAGGGTTATCCATGTATATTCATATTTACCTTCTATAGTTTGCGTAAATAAAACTGAAGACAGTGGTTATCTATCAGATATCGACACAATTTACCTTTAGTTGACATGTTTTGTTTTGTAATATCGGTCAATCTCTGCTCTATAATTTGAAAAGCATAGGCTACTGGTAAGTTGGTATCAGAAATATACTCGATACCTAACACAGCTACAATGTAATTCATTCTTAATGTCACATATCCACACATCGTTCTCACTCGCCATTTCATCATAACAGGTTTTCAATATCAAATTATCCGATTGTTCCAACTTGAACAATCTTAATTTTCTAATAATAATTAATGGTTTTCTACACAATTCACAGTAAACACTGACTATTGCAATCATCATCATCACCACCACTACAAAAGTTGGTTTGACAACAAGAATCGATTTTGAGCACGAGAACGGTTTCGTGAATACACGCTTATGGGTATCATGCTAAGGTTCATGACCGCCATCTTGGTATAATTGAAAAATATTATGTATCTTTGAATAATCTCATTAGTATGCCTGCTTGTTGTGATTGAGTACTGTGCCTCAGTTCTCACTTTGAACCCATGGCATTTACTTGGATCTGACATAGATTTATATGGCAGATGTCGCGTCGATGAAGCAGAAGAAACCTACTCTTCAAGTGTCAATCTACCTTTGTTCATACGTTACCCCTGGTTTAATCAATTTTGAGTTCTGATTATGGCTTTGTTGACGTTTTGGTAATCTTTTATTATTTAATTATTATCATTTTCATCATGTTTCCAGAGTTTAACATACCATGTTTTATTCTGATATCTTGATGCTGTTGTTCAGCAGTACGTGCATATGGTCAAAGGCCGTAAGTCAGATGAGGAAATGAATTAGGCTATATATAGAGACCTACTTGTATCTATTCATATTCAATTTTAATAACAATAATATTTTCTGTTACAGGTAGACATGTCGTCCTCAAGGGTACACGACCCCCTTTTTCATTTCGAGACACATTTCCCAGAACGCCTGTCAAGACTTCACTTGAATCCAGAGTTCGGCCCTGTATCTCCACATAGAAAAAATAAACGTTCGCGAACAGCACGGCAAGGAATACGATATAAAACTCAACCAGTCACGTTTGACGAGATCACGGAAGTTGACGAAGAAACTACTCCCAACACCGAACAAGAAAATACTATCGACCAGCTCCAAGCATTTTCAAGGTCAATGGACGGGCTCCTTCCGAAACTCCCAGGGAAAAAGAATAACAACAACAATAATGACGTCACTACTTCCGGTAAAAGATTTGCCCAATCGACAGTGGCGACACAAACCTTAGTTAACGAAAACCGTTTGCAAGGAAATGACATTACGAATTCAAATGATAAAGAAGATAAAGAAAACTGCCCTGAACCTACACTTGATCCAGGTAGTCTGACAGCTCTTCCGCCTAGTGGATTACCAACAGGTAAACAAGACGGACGCCGGCAAAAAATGACGGCAAAAGCAAAAAGGCGTCAAATGATGGAGGCGGGTAAGGACGGAACGAAGGAATCTTGAACTGATATGGCTCTAATGGATGTTTCGGTTAAAGGAGAGTATTTTCTTGTTAATTTTACGCAAAATATGGCCTTGTGGTAAATTATTTTAAAATGGAGGAATATACGATGTTGTGTTGTTTCATGGATATGTAAATATTTCTTACAGAGTATATAACAGAGCCCGGATGTGTCTTGTTAAGTACTGCGCTGCTAGTGGATTATTGTCAATGCTATTTGTCAAGCAGCAAAGTTTTATTTCTTTAGCATAACACGTGCTCTGTACAAAAACTTTTTTTATATTGACCAGTGTAAAAAGTTGAACGACGATGTGTAAAAATTGTGATGTGGTATTAGGTTGGCAAAAGTTCATGTTACCCAGCGTCTGTGATCCTATAGCTTTCACGATGGACAGTGTTGTTACAATTAGGTGGAATGTCGGCGGTCCAGTCCACCTTCGTAGGTAACAGTCGCCACCTACACGCCAGGTACGCCATCTACTTAACCTCGGTTTCAGTATATATTGTAGTCCAGCTACTTTCGTTTTCGATTTTAAATCACTATAGACATGTTTGCATTCTTCGATCTTATAAGTATTCGTCGTCGTCCGTCCATGTTCCATAAGCAATTCACATTTGAAACTTTTCCTTAATCACAAGAAAAATTCAATAGAACTTCTCAAGAAGGCTTTAAAGGGCCAACAAACCAATGGTGTGGACATCTTCACCTCCTATGGGCTGTGAAACGGGGCCAAAAGAGGCACTTTGTGAAGTCCATGTAGAAAAAAAGACACATGAGTATATTAGGCTTATTTTTCAACTGTAATTAATTTCACATGACAGAAAATTGGAGGAAGACTGGTTAGTGTTATTTTCTTGGAAGGAACGGTACTTATCTTTATCAAAATCGTGAATTTTACCGCTGGGTCACCCATATTTGGTTTGTTAGACAGTAGATTCAAGTACTTAGTTTTATGTGGTAGGATTATTTCAGTTCAATAGTTTAATTTGTAAATTGCTAGATAAATAGTTGATGCATGTCTTATTGTCACCATGAATAATATAATGGTTTAAAAAGACTCGTCGATAAGATGCCGTCCTATGTATATTCATCAAGACAGAAACCACTTGTGTTACAATTAGGGTGACAAGTTAGGCTCCTCAGCCTCCCCTTGTAGGGTGTCTAACCTTTGTAGGTTGTCTAACCTTTGTAGGGTGTCTAACCTTTGTAGGGTGTCTAACCTTTGCTCTTAGTAGACAATCCAGTTATTTTTGTTCTCGTGAAGCATTTTGCGATTTCCGTTCTGATAAACTTAGGTAATCATCCCGTCTTCGTTCTCGTTTAACAAATTTGTTTTCTTCATACCCAGTAGATAATCCGGTCATGTTCGTTCCCAGTAGATAATGCAATTATGTTCGTTCCCAGTAGATCTTCCAGTCATGTTCCTTCCCAGTAGTATCCAGTAATTTTCGTTCCGAGTAGATAATGCAGGTATGTTTCTTCCCAGTAGCTAATCCAGCTATGTTCGTTTCCAGTAGATAATCTAGTCATATTCGTTTTCAAGTAGATAATCCAGTCATGTTCGTTCCCAGTAGATCATCTAGCCATATTCGTTCCCAGTAGATAATCCAGTCATGTTCGTTCCCAGTAGATAATCCAGTCATGTTCGTTCCCAGTAGATAATCCAGCCTTGTTCGTCCCCAGTAGATAATCCAGTCATGTTCGTTCCCAGTAGATAATCCATCCATGCTCGTTCCCAGTAGATTACCCAAATACCTTATATAATCCACGCCTTAGTTGTCCATATTGATAAAACACATGTGTCCAGCTTTATTACTCTACAATTTGGTGACGGTTCGCCTGTTTGTTCCTTGTTATAAACGTCTTCATTGTGTTGACCTGTTTCACCTGTTGAAATCATTCAATTAGAAATATTTTCGGTAGATAACCTTCCATCCTTCTTTTTCGGTGGATTATCCAGTAGTTTTTGTTTTTTTTTTGTAAATAAATCGGCTTCCTTATATCAGTAACTTTTGTTTTCGATTGATTTCCATCCAATAACGGTATCTGTAATCAACCTCTCCTAATCTTTATTAGATAAGCCAGCCACATATTCCTCCACGTACAGGCCTGGATTGTGAAGCAGCCTTGGAATGGGTTTATATAGAATATGTTGTGGTTGAAAGATAAAGGGGCAATCATTTGGAAGATTGCGTGTAGCGGTTTTGTTCCAATGTGTTGTTAATCGAAATGCTGAGATTTTGAAATAATACAGTCTACATGCAAAGAAGCCATAGCTTATTTAATAAGTTCAATTTTAATCATATGCTAATTGAAACATTCTGTTTTAGTGATATTGAGGAAAGGCAGTTACATGATTTCCTGTAGTTTTAGGGTGGTGACCAGACGCCCGTGAATGTTTTTTGTCACGTAGTATTTAGATATTGTACTTGATATGGTTTGTGCTGATACTTTGTACGGTATCTTTTTTATAAGATTATTTAGGAATACTGTCTAAACGACATATTTTACTGTTTTCGTGTGTAAAACAGAAATCTAAGCAGTGTGCCTATTCAGCACTAGCTGGTTTTTCTTGAAGCTTGTACATTTGTCCTTTCACATGTCCTTCCTTTAAAGCATGGGTGTACTGTGTGTCATAGATGTCTCATCAGAGATTACATTTGAATAGACAAGTCTGATACAGAACCACACGAGATACATACATTACAGTTACTGTGTGTCTGTAACAGGATCACGTGCTCGTGATATCTGACGGATGTCTGACTTCGGGTCTACCAAGGTCGGTCGATCACCGCCTCAGTAAGTTACCGCCTCCTTGGCTTCAGTTCTTTGTGCTTTACACTGGTTATTGTTTAACTGAACAGTTGAGCTGTAAACAGTTACAATATAGCCCTGTGATTGCTGTATAAAGATTCGTGTGTGAGATGTGTTACCATTATGTACAGTAAAAATGATGTTTACTTGTTCAACAATGTTGTAAAATAACAACGTTTGTTTACTAGTACAACAAATCTTGTTAAAATTTTACAGCAATCAACATTGTTTACTTGTACAACTATTACTTTGTTTACTTGTACAATAACCACTTTTGGTAATTTGTACAATAATCACTAGTGCGTACTTCTTCAAACCATTATTGTTTTAGCCCACCATCATCAGATTGCGGGTTTATCAGATCATCCTGCGTCCGTCGTCTGTCGTCCGTCATTAAACATTTTTGTTACCATTATAACTTGAGAAGTACTGGATGGATCTTTCTAAGATGTCATATGCATGTTCCTCTTGGTCCCTAGTTGTGCTGTATTGATTTTAGAAGTGATCACAATGTCTGACAGGCGGCCATGTTGGATTTTGACAATGATAATTTGTTCCCATTATATCTTGATAAATACTGGATGGATCTTTCCCATATTTTCATATGCAAGTTTTCCGGGTGCCTAGTTGTGCTGTATTGATTTTGGGACTGATCGGGATAGCAATAAATGCCAGGCGGTCATGTTGGATTAAGACAATGAAAATTTGTTACCTTTATATCTTGATAAGTACTGGATGGATCTTTCCCAAATGTTATATGCAGGTTCCCCTTGGTGTGCAGTTGTGCTGTATGAAATTTTGGTACTATTATATCTTGAAATTCCAAATTTCATAAGCATGTTCTGTTTGGTCCCTAGTTGTGCATGGTTTAGTTTTTGGACTGCTCCAGGGGGAAAATATGGCCGCCAAATGGCCTTCTTGTATGTTGACTATGAAAGTATATTATGGTTATTTTTTTAAGAACTAAAAGTTGGATTTGGAATTTAGAACTGATCATATAAACAAAACTCATGACAAGAGATCTTCTTTCAACCATTATCAATTTTCAAGGGAAATTCATAGAACTAAGAGTAAGTACATCAATGAAAGTTGAAATAAGGGAAAAGATCCATCTTTCTAAGAATTAGTGAAAAATCATCAATGGGTGGCGCCAAGATCCCTCTGGGATCTCTTGTTTCTGCTAGCTTGTACACTCAGCTTCTTTTTGGATTTTCTGTTTATGATCGAATTTACTGCTACTATTGTCTCTTGCAACCACTGCTTCCCATCATTCTTGAAATACCTACTGTTATTCCTTGAAATACCTACCCTTATTCCTAGAAATACCTACCCTTATTCCTAGAAAGACCTACCCTTATTCCTAGAAATACCTACCCTTATTCCTAGAAAGACCTACCATTATTCCTAGAAATACCTACCCTTATTCCTTGAAATACCTACCCTTATTCCTAGAGATACCTTCCCTTATTCCTAGAAATACCTTCCCTTATTCCTTGAAATACTTACCCTTATTCCTAGAAAAACCTACCCTTATTCCTAGAAATACCTACCCTTATTCCTTGAAATACCTACCCTTATTCCTAGAGATACCTACCCTTATTCAAAGAGATACCTACCCTTATTCCTAGAAATACTTACCCTTATATCTATAAATCACTGCTTTTCTTATTCCTAGAAATATCTACTCTTATTCTTAGAAATCACTGCTACCTTGTTCATAGAAATCACTGCTACCTTGTTCCTAGGAATCACCGTTTCTCCTTTTACTAGAAAACGCTGCTTCTGTTGATCCTAGAAACTACTTTCCCTTAGATTGTTGTAAATGTCAACACAGATAAGTTCAACTTTTTACCTTAAATATTATTCAAGTTTTATTTACTTTATTTATGTAAATATAGTAATTATCTTTTATTTACGCTGAGTAAGCATGTTCTATTTGATGAACGTTTTTGTATTAGTTTTCATTACAACGAGTAGTATCTATAGTACAGGAGAGATGCTGGTTCAATTTTAAATGTTACATTTTCTGTGTCAATAGCAATAGGATTTTATTCATAGAGTATTTTCGTTTTTGTTTTCTCTTGAAAAATAATGCCTGTATATCAAAGAGAGTACTTATAGAGAGAAATGAATAAATCAATAACTTTTATATCTATTGGGTTTTCTTTTCTGCCCATGATGTTTGAGAAGATTGTGCTTTACCATTCATCTCCATGACAACCTGAAATAAGCCTACGGCACGGAACACTCCACTGAGGCAGCCTTCCTATGGGTACGCTATGACATAGATGTGGTACTGGATTACAAGTGCAGAAGTCTGCTTGTCATGCTATATTTCACGTCATCAACCAGGACATACCTCACGCTCGTCTTGAGAAAAACGATCAGAGGATACCGAAGCGTCAACAAAATCATAGTTCAGTTCAAACTCGATTAAAGTATGGGTGAAATATTAATAAAGGAATGATTTGCTCGAATATCCTCGACACATACCAAGAGAATAAGACCAGGTGGTTCGGAAGAGCAAGCGTCTTCTGTTACATCGACGACACCCGCAAAGAAAATGTAGGTCGAATCTAAATAAATGTTACGTCCTCAAAAGTGAGAGATTGGGCACCATTCTCAATCACAACAATAAGGGATACTTCTATTCAAAAGCGCCCACCATTATATCATACAAGGATAAAAATTATTTGTCGACAAAAATAAGACTGGGTTTGTAAAATTTGATCATAGTCTTCAATAATCTGCGACTTTCGAGTCCCTGTTCCGTTAGTTTGTACTTTAGCAGCCCTAGAATAAACTGTGATATGTGAACACTTTAGGTTGGAGAAGCGCGTGTGTTACTATCAAGAAAGACTTCAAAGAATCGAATGGTCAGTGAGATTTCAATGCTCATCCAAACATTGAATTTGGTCCCGGTTTACCGCCGAACGATGACCGTTCATTCTCTGTCGCAACTGGCTTTTTGTTTCACCAATATAAACCAAACCACACATAGAACACTCAATACCATACACAACATTGGATTTTTTTAGTTGATAAGCTGTGATATCATCAACAATAGGCATGGGCGGAGTACAATGATTCACCCAATTTTCATGCTGTTACATTAAATGAACCGTTCTCACATTTATTAGTTTTTAAATGAAATATATGTCCGACAAAATGGACTATAATGAACAAATTAGTTACGAACCTACGAACCTTTCACAGAAAGATACTGTAAATATTGTTTGTGTTATCGGGGGATAACTACAATGAACACGAGTAATACATAACTCTTATTCTTTTGTAGTTACCATCCGATAACCAAAACAAATCCTTAAATATATATTAAATACACGTGGTGTTTAGCGAAAAGCAATGAATATCCTCTCAAATTCTACCCAGTGTTGGTATCAAAAAACCACGGTGTGACAGGAGTGTTTATATCAAACAGTTTGGAAGGTCGACAATCATAACCAAACAGTTCACAGTCAGGTTCAAACATCTTTCGTAGACTATCCATGTCCTCTTTATCTACCGTGGAAAAGGCCTCTATCATAGCATCGTTTTTGTTCTTTTTAGCTACGTTTTTGTCAACTGCATCTCCCATTCCTTGGTATATCAATTTTTTAAGGGTTCCTCTTGTCACCTTTTCACTTCTTTCTTCTGTTATCGGGTATTTGGAATTCTTACTGATAATACCACGGATTTGAAACTTTTTCCACATTCGTTTTTGCGCCTCGAAGAACGATACTTTGCAATCAGCGTATACACGTCGATAATTAAAGAGCATATTCACCTGATCAAGAATAGTGTCATTTAAACTCTGACCTCGGAAATCTTTCTCGAGCGATTTCTTCAGATCGGGCTTGCCCATCCGATCTAAAAGATAAAGTGTATCTTCTGATAGGGTTTCTAGTGTACCTATCACATCATAGCTGTAGTGACACGGGTCACAGTGTTCATACTGAGGTGTAAAATGTCCGTTCCGTTTTATATTGTGTTCCTCGGAGTAGAGAACAGTCTTAACAAACTCTCTGAATGTCATGTCATGGCCACATTTTAAAAAGGCACTGCTGGGGTTCTTCCTAAAAATTGATATTCCGAAGGCACCGTAATTTTTCCAGAACATGATATTTGGTGAAAACAACTTGTCAACATAACCCGAAAATAAACGTCCATATGGCTCTCTAACAAACATAAACGATAAGGAATTATCCATGAAGGCATCTGCGTCATTGTTACTCATAAATGCAATGGAATCGAACTTCTTCAGGACCGGGACAGAGGGGTCGAAAGGAGAAGTAGCCTTTGATTGTCCTACCACAATCTGAAACACAGGTAAAAAAGCAATAAATACGAAATACATGTTACCTGGAACGTAGACTTAAATCTGCATATTCAAATTAGATGTTAAATTTACATAAATCAAAGGTGTATAACTCAGCGAGACGTAAACGTAGTTCATTTCCATACATTACGTGATAGTTCCCTGTCACATAACAAAACTAAGCTCTTGGCAGGTGTCGTCGATGAAGCAGAGGGCGCTTACTTTTCAGGAACACCTGGGGTTATTTCCCTGTATTTTCACATGAATATCCATGTTATCCCTTCCTTATTGCTAGTTTGCCCCTAGTTCAATTGACTTTAAATTCAGATTGCGGTTTTATTGACGCTTCGATATTCTCTGCTTTTGTTGTAACAGTTTTATCTTCCTCCTATATACATCACACATGACGGAATCTATTTCTATAGCAAACAACTACAATACTGTCAGCAAGGTGGCAAAACTTTATTGGAAATACACTGTACGTTTATCCAAATCAACTATTAGAATCGATACCAATGTAGGCGACATGGACATACCCAGTATCATATACATGTACGTATGATTGCCCGCGTGTAAGACATGGTTATTAAAAGTAATATTT
The DNA here is from genome assembly GCA_947623455.1 of Mimachlamys varia. Lineage (NCBI taxonomy): Eukaryota > Metazoa > Mollusca > Bivalvia > Pectinida > Pectinidae > Mimachlamys > Mimachlamys varia. The sequence continues at coordinate 2,101,314 of OX392531.1, read as the reverse complement.
AAAATTATAGATAAGGATAGTTAATCATCAGTATTCTGTACATTGTAGTTACTAATATATACATATACATAGTCAAATACCATTAATATAATATTGAATGGATTAAAATTATAAACGGGATTCGGCGAACTGATAAACAGGTACGACAGACTTGTAAACAGGTGCGACAGACTTGCTAACAGGTGCGACAGACCTGTAAACAGGTGCGACAGACTTGTAAACAGGTGCGACAGACTGGTAAACAGGTGCGACATTCATTAACAGGTGCAACATACCTATAAAACAGGTACGTGATACCTATAAACAGGTGTGATGAATTTGTAAACAGAAGCGACATACTTGTAAGAATGTGTGACATACATGTAAACAAGAACGGCGTACTTGTAAACAGTATGACGTATCTAAACAGTATGACATATTTGTAAACAGGTGTGACATACCTTAAAACAAGCCCGACATACCAGAAAACAGGTGCAACATACATGTAAACAAATACGACATTCCTATAAACAGGTGCGACGTACCTAAAAACTTACCCTATACACACGTTTCCAGAAGGTTGACGCCGACTTCTGTACGGCACAGTAGGCGAGACGCTGACCACGGTCAATAAGTACCCGGGGCTTTACTTTATCTGTATCGACTGTGTCCCGATACTTGCTTCTGTGTTCTGAACACATCTTGATAATTCGATCTCTTCTCACCTGATATACATCCTTCAAACCGGAACTATTGTCACCATGTCGGACATTTAGAAAAGTTTGCTTCACCTGGAATTACACGACAATTATTAGACAGGTTCAGACTAGATATCAAGTTTTCTTCAAACTTTGGGTCATTTGACCCATCAGTATACAGTGTACAAAGCATTCTACAAAATCATAGATAATTATAAATGGAAATAATGGACAAGGTGAAAAGAGTGGAGACAGTGTTGATTAATTATGGTAATCTTAATTTGTTAGCCTCATAGATGAATTTACCCAGTAAACATAGTTCTTTAATATTGTGGACACTCAATAGCTAAATAACTTTGAACACAGATTGTTTTTTTCAGTTATAATTTTTTTACAAACTATATGATACTCGTCCTCCACTTCAGATGTGGAGTTACAATACCTACGTTCTCTAGGTATGTTCTTATACCTTCCGTAGTCTACTGCCAAATTATGGGTAGACGTACGGATTCTAGTTATACAAATACGGTATTTCTTTGGAATATATTTTGTAAGGTAAAATTGTAACGATTCATTGAAAGGGCCTGTTTCCAAAATGGCCCCTTCTCTGATTCAAATTTCCTGTTGGTGGTGCATTGCCCATGCCGTTGTGGTCACAAATCTATAAAGTATAAAGATTTAGGTCACTTGGTTTGTTTTTTATGGCTCCTCAAAGTTGTACCTTTCAGAAGCTGTCTAAGTGTTGATAAAATGCGCATGTTACGTAAAATATTAATGAAAATCTAATCAAATGATAGTCACCGTAAAGAATACATTTATGGCATGATTGTGACAAAAATCATGTTTCCATCACGCCATTTGGCTGTTTTATGGAAGAAACAATCTCAAAAATGCCATTTTCGATGATAACATTTTAGACACAAAAACTGTGTTTTTTAGAGAATACACCCTTTTATGGGCGTTGGATGCAAACCATTTTTTATCCTATTAAACAATACGTAATATGCTATTGATGAGAGGAAAAATCATCAAAATGTAAGTGGTGGAACATTTTCAAATCTTGGGTTGAATTAGCCTATGGTTGAATTGCCGATTTTCGACTTTCTTTAGATAATTAACAAAAACACGGGAGTATTTGCTCGGTATGTTGAGAATATGTACACAGATATGAAAAAAGTGAGAGAAACACTTTTTCATAAAAAAATCCAAGATGGCTACTTCACAAGTCCCCGTGGTTGAAGACATTGGCTGACAAATAGACAGAACAACAAACAAAACGTGTTCCTTATGATTTTGGTTGGTTTTCGCTTTTACGGGAGTGTTCATAGCTACGGGCGATTGTATAATACCTATATTTATAAGTTTGGTTAGTCACATGGTAACGGGGATCTTTCATATCGAGCCCCAAACATACTTTCGACATATGCACTCTGTTGCCGCATGGAAAACTATTTCAAGTTTTGTCGGAATTTCTTCACCTGTGGTTGCAATGGTCGAGGGTTTTCCAGCGCCCTGTAATACCCAAGGTAGTACAAGATACTGGAGATATGTGCACACATTCCCATCGTTCTCTCTCCAACTGGGCACTGGCAGTAGTAGTTCTTTATTGGGGCCTCATCATCGGGTGAAACGGTGAACCGTATCAAAACGTTATATTTCGTTTGGCTTTTGTGTCGAGAATGTATTCAGTTTTACCCAGAACAGTAATAGAGCATCGTGTGTAGTCTTGGTATATATACCAGATGAAAGATATGGGGAACAGTGCGAGTGGATTTCGAGGAACTGATCTTTGGACCAACCTGTCCAGGCCATGCATGCCGAGTCATCATAAGAAGAAAAGCTTATTGCAAACGCAGACTGGTTCTGTGAAAGGACGTGCAACACCTCTAGGAGGTCATTAATGATTTCGGACGATTTTGATGGTAACTGAGATATTAAGGAACCTCTACCATCAAGGACAACCTCTGTAGACGGATCTAAGTCGTTACCAATAAGGTGAATGGAGCAGACGCGGGATGAGGTGGGACACCACAGATTGTGTGAATAGATCAGGTGATGTCTTGCACGTTTTGGTAAGACTGATGATTTTGTTCCATTTATTGCAAAGGTAACAAGACAGAGACAGCATTTTTTGTGTGAAGATGATCCATTTAAAAGATCATGAAGGGTCAGCAACGGCAGGATATGGGACGGAGAGTCCTATATTTCCTGGTTCTGCTTGGGTTCAGGTTCAGGCTGATTTTTGTTCCGAAGATACTTCATGTAGCACTTCTGGCAAATAAGTGCTTGTTCCTTTGCTGACATCAATCCTTGTTGCACCAGCGTATCTAGGAGCCATTTATATTGTGGACTATTTACATTGCGTGCACTTCTGTTCTTATTGCCACTACATTTCTTGAAGTATAGTTGACAGCCTTCTCCAAAACATTTACCCTCCATCTTGAAACAATAACGATTGGTTTATGAAGCGTCGATAAAGTAACAAAATAGCAAGCGACCGATGATTGCTGTAAACAGCTAATACTTCGTAGTTTGGTACAATTATGCGAAAATGTGTGATAAATAACGAACAACAAATTACACAAAATAACAAGACAATATAATAAATCACATTCAATACCTCCAAGAAGCGCAGCATTGATTGATTACTTACAACAAAATAAAGTATTTCAACCCTGACAGAGCCACAACGCTTTGGAGATGGGACAATAAAACAAGGAAAGTGAGACAAGAATAGCTAGCGTCGAGTCAGTGATTCCGTAAACGTTTAGACAAAGACAAGAAGACACTGATAAATGTACAAGGCCACACTATCATAAAATTCAGAAGAGGACAACTTGAGAACAGTAGTCATGTATCAGGGTGTCCTCAGTGTACATCTTTTTATTGTATACTTAGTAATAAATACAGGTTTTTTGTATATGCATTATGGCGCCAAAACTACCAACCCGTAATCGTCACCCATGCATTATTGATTCAGTAATGCACCCCAAAACCCGTATTGGCCCTCTTCGCGGAACACCTCTAGATTTTACGTCGCATCAAACCATTCGGGTCTCTCGGGTGTGACCTAGCTGCTGTGTTACAAACAAAACGAGAACAAAAACATGTCGTCACGAAGATGAACAATTCAAGATATGGGAGAGAAAGTTTTGAATTCCTTAGCAGGAAGATGGGTAGATTTATAATACCTAACAGATAAAGAAAGAATGATAGCAGAGGGAATAGAAAATTCTCGCTCCACAGTAGAAGTATATTTTAATGATAATTTAGTCTATTCTTCTGGATGATCGGTGACAATCACATGATAGAAAAAACATTTTGTAAAGGACGTTAATGTTAAAAGTTACTGTTAATATGACAAAAATGTACATTACATTTAATGTTAAACTTATATGGACTTTAAAAACTTTGATAATTTAAAATAAATAAGCGTTTATTTTCAAATTTATGACAAATGAAGTTCATTCAATACATTAAAACATTGGAATTATTTATTCTTTTAAAATTATATATTTTTCTGTGATTTATTACTAAGTATACAATAAATTGTATAAAACATACCATTTTCCATATCGGATCCAATATTGGCCCAAATATTGGCCCTCGGGCCTTCGGCCCTTGGGCCAATATTAGGGTCTCGGAGCCAATATTGGGTCCGATATGGAAAATGGTATGTATTATTCTCTATATATTGATACTGTCTATTTAGTCGTTAGATATCATAAAACTGTCATGAAAATATCCGCTCTGATATTCAATATACAATTTGGTATATAATAAGCTAAATAATAGGGTTTCAGACAAGGTTGTTACTCATTTCCCCTTTTCTTTCAATTTACAACCACATTCAGGCGGCGATATGAGAACGTTCCACCGCATGGAATAAGCTGATTTTTGGTACACATATGAAACAAGTTAAGCTCTATCCGATTTTGTGATGGAAATTTGTATCCAAAACTATATAACGGTAGAAAATTGCAATTTTATGGCATTTTTTTCCCTAATTGTGTCTCTGCAAGTGCATTTTCATCCGATAATTTTTTTTTATGTTTTATGAATAAACACGATGTTTTGCAAATATTTATCAAAAAAAATTTATACAATGTTGCGAATTACAATTTCGAGATAACCTTCTTTTATTTACGACCTTATGTCTTTGATGCTCAAAATGACAACTTTTATAAAAATATTTTTTCACTGACATTATGATATCTGGGTGTCGGAAAGGTGTAAAATTATTCTTCGGAAAAGAAAAAAACTGTTGTTGAGCTAGATAAGAAATTATACGGGGGCAGGCTCCTATGGAGAATTAACATTACTGGAAACAGGCCCTTTAATATATGTTTATACAGAAAACATTTGGGCGAGTTTTCCAGTGATGCTATAAGGGATTGCATGCCTTGATCAGGAATTCTTTCTTTTATCAATAATAATATCATATTTAGCTGAAAACTGTACGGATTTAACCAAAGTTCACCAAGACCTAGATTGTTTGCTTCATATCTTACTGCTGTTATCAAGTTAGAATTATTTTTACTACAATATTTCAATAAATATTTAAATTTAGTGGATACAATACAATTTTCAGATTTCCAAATTTTAAATAAATGTTTTATCATTCTAATTTTTCTTATCCAAATTAAAGGTAAACGACCCAATTAAAGATATACCATGTTGTTCTTGGCCGATTTCTTAACTTTCATTAATTTCTTACAAAATTCTTGTTTAATTTCTGAAGCTGGACTTTAACTATCCACAAATACAATAATATTCTAGAATGGTGGGAAATTACAAAAGTAAGAATAAAAGAATTTACAATTGAAATAGGTAGATACATAAACACAAAGGACAAAATCATTGAGGAAATGGAAAAGAAACTAGAACTGTTAGAAGGAAATACAGCATCAAAGGAAGAAATACAACACCTACCAACAAAAGTAAAAGAGCATTATGATAACAAAACCAATGCAGCAAGGGTGAGATCAAGAGTTCAGTACTTTGAAGAAAACGAAAAATCGACAGCCTAATTTTGCAATTCAGAAAAACAAAATGCACAAAATAAGCAATGGTATCAAATTAAAACTGCTGAAGGAAACTTTAAAAGTGGCATAAAAAATATACTAAATGAACAAACCAAATTCTATGAGAAACTTTTTCAGACGGAAGGATGGGATAAAAACAGCGCTGAATATTTAACGCAACATATAGAAAATAAAATAATATATTTTTGAAAATAGTACTCTTTCTAATTCACCAGGCAAAGGTATACTCAAACCACTTTTTAAAAAAGGAGAAAGAGAGGATATTAAAAACTGGCGACCACTTGCCATGTTAAATAAAGACTATAAGATTATTGCAAAAGTAATTAGTAACAGAATAAAACCTTTACTACGTAGATGTATACACACAGATCAAAAAGGATTTGTGGCTTGAAGAAACATTATGGATACAAACAAAGAATTACTAGATATAATTGATTATTGCGATATGGAAGAAGAAAATGGGACAATATTTTTTATTGATAAGCAAAAAGCATTTGATAGAATAGAATGAGGATAAACTGTATATATTTCATTGCTTTAAACAGTTCAATTTTGTAGACAGATATTGTAATTGGGTCAAAATGTTAGTAAATAATGCAAAAACATGTATTGAGACAAATGGATTCCGGTGTTCCCCAAGGGACAGTTCTAGGACCACTGCTGTTCCTTTATCATATAAATGACCTTCCAGACTGTGTGAAGTCCCAGGTGAGACTATTCGCGGACGACTGTCTCTTATACAGAACCATCAACAAAGAGGCCGACCATCAAATACTACAGCAAGACCTTAAAGAACTGGAAAATTGGGCAGAGAAATGGGGTATGCGTTTCAATCCAACAAAATGCTATGTAATGAGTATCAGAAGCAAATCGACCCGCTTCTATGAACAAGGAAACACCATACTCAAATCAGTTACTTCAAACCCCTACTTAGGAATTACCATCCAGGACGACCTTAAATGGGGCACGCATATCGCTAACACAACCAAAAAAGCCAGATCAACACTAGGATTTCTCAAAAGAAATCTAAGACAATGCCCAAGAGAATACAAACGAACAGCATACATTTCACTCGTCCGATCAATCCTGGACTATGGCTCAATTGTATGGGACCCCCACACCAAACTGAACATTGACAAGTAAGAAAGAATACAGAAACAATCCGCTCGCTTTATCACTGGAAACTACAAAGACCGGGAACAAGGAACCATCACACGAATGTTGACGGACCTAAAACTGAACCCAGTGCAAATTCGTAGGAAACACCAGAGGCTGCTGTTCATGTACAAAATGGTTGAGGGACTAATACCGGCCCTACCCCCCCCCCAAAAAAAAATACTGGCCCTACCCCCCCCCCCCCCCCCCCCCCCAAAAAAAATTATCTTATTCAAAATGAACCCTAAAAGAAACATTCGGCCTAGAACATTAGAAAACTATGAGCACAAAAACGTTGTAAACAAACTATCAACCAACAATACTAGGTCTTTACACTGGGACATTCGGAACAATACCAAAATTCATTCATGCTTCCCAAAGACAATTCAGGACTGGAACCACCTAGGGGAAGAACTAGTGCGCGCAGAAAGTGTCAAGGGATTTAAGACCCGTCGGGACACTTCCCACTGGGATTGAGACCGCCAGTGCCACTCACCCCGTCACACTCGACGCCAGAAATTGGTTGCTAGTGACGAAAAGATACAGATACAGATACCTTTAAGTATATTAAATTATCAAGATCAGCAAGACAAGGATGTCCGATGGCACCGATTATGTATATACTTCAGGCAGAGCCACTTGCTTGCACTATTCGAGCCAATAAAGAAATAAAGGGATTACCCAATACATTAACATCTGAAGTAAAACTGAACGGATTTGCAGATGACTTACAACACATACACAGAACAGAAGAATCTATAAAACAATCATTTGAAACACTAAAAACAAATGAAAAAGCATCTGGCTCAAAAATCAATTATGAAAAATCAGAAGCTATCTATCTTGGGAAATGGAAGAAAATATTTTTTTACTAAAATAAAATGGACACAACATGCAGTAAAAACCTTAGGCATCCATCATGGTTATAATATAGACGCTGACAGCATATGGAGGGAAAAAATTCAGAAGATCAAAAACTGTGTACACATTTGGAAAACTAGAAATCGCAATCATGAAGGTAAGGTACTTATCATTAGATCACAAATATTGTCAATAGCGAGTTTTGAAATTGAAGCAAGAGGTATTCCTGAATGAAATCAATCAGTTGATATGGAACTTCATATGGGATGGGAAAATAAACTTAGTAAATAGGAAAACATGTTGCAATAGCAAAATTAAAGGTGGTATAAATATGGTTGATTTAAATGTCTTTATACAAAGCAAATATGTAAAAACTCTATACAGGATATTACAATCAAACTTAGATCACTGGAATGCCTATGGTAAGTATTTCCTGCAGAAATTTTACAGAAACCACAAAATGAAATATTTCATCTGTTCATGCTCTAATCTTGATGGTATTCATCTCAATATTACACCAGAATTATATCAACATTGTGTTAACGCTTGGACAACTTTTCGAGCAAGAATACCAGTAAATAGTAAAAATGAAGTCCTCTGCCAAAGTTTGTTAAAAAAACGCTATTCCAGGTAGGGATAAATCTTCATGCTTTACATCCTTTTTACAAAGTAACTTGACAACAGTTAAAGACATTTGGAATGACGACGGAAAAGATTTTATAGAAAGCAATACCCTTTTAAGAAAACTTACTAAGAAAACTAACTGTATATCTGAATTTGCTAAAATCAAGAAATCTATACAACAAAAATAAAGACAGTGATTTGTTTATCAACTGTGACTTACAAATAGTCAGCAAAAATAATACTAGAAATAAAGAAATAAAACATACACCCAAATCACTGAAAGAAAAAAAACAATACAAATGGTATTTATGCCAGATTGAAGACCAAACGCAGAGTTGAAGTGGGAGACTTATTTTCAAAATGGATTTGAAGATAAAAACTGGGAAAGTATTTGGACAAAAACTAAAAATACTGCAGTATCCCAGAAAATGAAACAATTTGAATGGAATTTTACTCACAGAATTTTATTTACAGACGCAAAATTACAGATTGTGAATAGATCCAATGGTAAATGTCATTTTTGTGGAGAAACTGAGCCATTAGCCCATCTACTTTACAACTGTATCTATGTACAACGATTTTCTATGTGTTGAACAAAATATTCAAGATCATTTATCTTGGAAACTAAAACTTATTATAATTATTAGAAATAAGGATGAATATCTCCTTTGAAGTATAGAAGATTTTCAATCTTTCTTCAACACAATAACAACAAGCATGAAATATACAATTTGGAAGGTAAGAAACATAGTTAAATTTCAAAACAAACTTATTAATGTCACCTTTGCATATGATATACTTAAAGAAATACTTCAAACAATAAAAAAATGTATTTAAGAACTACAACAGCAACAATTTAGATCTCTATAGATCCATTCAAATTTCACTCTTATACTTACTGTATGATTGACGTATGGTTTATGCATGGCAAAATTATATTTTGCTTTGCAAGTACAGGCATGTGGTTAAATGGAAAATGAGAGTAAATAAGTATTAAAATAAACACTTGTAAAATAAAAATAAATAAATAAATATCTGAAGCTTTGTGGAAAACAAACAAATTTCACTCGTGTAGAAAAGGATACTTAATATTTATAAATGTTTTTTGTTATTACTGGAATGAAAAAGTTCGAGAGAAGAAGTGAAAGAGGAAGAGTGAATAAAAGGAAAGATATCTCCTATGTGGGATTACAAGAGAAAAGAGGGATGATCACAGGGCACCCCGACCCTGACATCCCTACAAAAAATAGCTGGGGAATTTAATTATCTTTCTGAACTAAAAAAAAGGATACTTCCTACATACAAATGTATGTATCGAAAAGGTGGAGCATAGTTTTACGTTGAACACTTCGAAAATAGTGCAAACATAGCCTTTCGCCCTTGTACAACTAGTAGCTTTTGGATAGAACTGAAATTATTGTTGTATTAAAAGAATACCAAAGTAAAGAAACTGATCAACTTTGCTTCCTTTGTAAAACCATTTTTCATTAATACGTAATTGTCCACCTTTTCTTAAAACTACAATTTTAGTTTTTTTTTTTTCAATATTAACTGTTAGATTCCATGCAGTACAATACTTTTGTAAATTGTCAATCGTTTTCATTGTCAAAATTTCACCTTGTAATAATCCAACCCTGTTCGGGAAGAAATCAGACAATTTTCCATCTACTTTAACACAAGATTTCATATGAGAATACATGGACTTAATAACTTTTAAAAGTTTTCCTCTTATTCCAAGTTTTGATAACTTATACCATTACTTAATTATATTTACATCATCAAAAGCTGTACGAAAATCGACAAAGCAGCAATATAAACTTTTCTTACTTTTAAATGTTTTGGTGTAATAGAGTGCAAACAAAATACAGCGTCAACCGTACTAAGACCGGGTCTAAACCCAAATTGGGCATCAGTTATGACATCATATGTTTCTGACCATTCTAATAATGTATTATTCAAGACTGACGTGAATAATTTCCCCAAACAGCTTACTATACTGATACCCCTAAAATTATTAGGGTCAGTCACGTCACCCTTTTTGTGTACCGGTGTAATTACAGCAACAGCCCAATCGGCAGGATAGAGACCAGAATCCAATATATTGTTAAAAAGTTTACACAAAAAAAGATCATAAAATATCCTTCTCTGCCAATAAACTTTCATTTAAGATACAATCAATACCAGGAGACTTTCCCTTCTTTAAATTACGGATAGCTTTGCATATATCATCAACAGTAATCAATTGGTCCAACTCTTCATATAAGGGTATATCATTGGAAGAGTTGTGGAAATGCTGAGATTCTTCATTAGAGTTATCGCCTCTGGCAAGATTTCTTAAATGTTTGATTTCTTGGATTTACCTGTAGTGAACTTTCTATAAAATTCTGTTGGGTTATTTCATCTCATGTATTCAAGCATGTCACCTTCAAACTTTAAATATTTCCTTTATTCATAGATTCTTTTAATTTATAATCCTTTTCTTCTCCACTAGCAGAGCATGGTTAGGTACATTTTTTCCGTGTTGAAGATAAACAGTGCAGATTTATATGACTTGTATAAAGTCTTTAGTTCCACATCAAACCAGTGTTTATTTGTATCATAATTAATCGTACCATCCCGGCATTCACAGCTGCCGTCATACTGAGAATCACAATATTTATATGAATTCTAATTAGCACCTACATTTTCATCACTAACCTAAGTCACGAGGAAAATATCATCTACCAATATAACACAGAGTAAAACAGAACTGAGAATGTCGATATGATGAAAGATTTACCAGGAGGCTTATTAATGCTTATTATCGGGTATGAAGAAGAAGCATCTCTTATCTTAACAAATTAATGTGCGTTATGCATGAACGACAAAGTCCATCATGAGAGGCATGTCATCCCTAAACTTAGGAGGATGTCAGATCTGGGGGGTTCTGGTTCTGAGGGGTAAATAGGTTTTGGTCAGTCATTGCGTAAAGGGCTGGAATCTACGTAACAAACCAGGGAGTCCGATTACGTCAGAAGGAGCCTTATTTTCGCACACCGTTGTGTCATCTCCTAATGGGAAATAAACTGTTCCGTTTAGCACGCATTGAATTGTGACGTACAAATGTAATTAAAATGTGTGACAAGTAGTTGTGACGTCATCAAAATACATGATGGATTTGTTTTTCTAGATATAACAAATTACTGTCAGTGGAGTTGACAGCTATCGGTAATAATGTGTAATAATGTACACATGTATGATAATATTGTTAAAACTCTTTAACTTATATTGCCTCTTGGAAACCGATAAGTCGATAGACTCGAAATTAACAAAGAACTTAAACTCGTCTGAAATAAAAGGGTAACAGAAATATAATCACCCATTACGGTAATTGTGTAACAGAAAAATCCTCAACCCTCGGGCTTATCATTTTGGATGTATAACCCTCGGGTTAAGAACTAAGAAACATCATTCCTCAGGTAAGAGATTTCTCTGTTGACACTAAAGATGTGGTAAGATTCTATCTGTCATATGTAGGAGTATTTGGTTCACAGCAGTATGAACAGTACTTTGCCTATGTATATCCGTGCGATATACAGAAGTTGCGTTCGTATTGGTATGAATAACGCAGAATGCAGTTTAAGGCCCAATATACGCATCTTCAAGAACATTTTGTGATTCTGGAAAATTCTGAAGAAAATTTGATAACCATGCAAAAATAAGGACAAAACGAAATAAAAACCTGAGAGGTAACTACCAAGAAACTCTCGACAGAAAATTCCAAACAATTCAAAATCAACTATGTGTGGACCACTAAAACGAAAGCAAAAGTAAGACGACAGTTCAAAATGGATGCATGTTCAAAAATACCAAGTTTCAACTACAGCTGTACGATAATCAAGTAACAATTGATCTTGAATATTGCTGATCTGAGTTAATCTTAACTAAAGCTATAAACGAAGTAAGTCATTAGGCTTTGAGTTCGCTTAAATTGTCGCCGATAGTTACTAACGTATATTGGGCCTTTAAATTATCACCGAAAGTTACGTATATTGGGACTTAAAATCCCTCTATTTACATATATATATATATATATTGTAGGTACTCGCCTATATCAGGGACGTACATATGTGAGTCTCACATATACGTCCCTGCCTATATATTTGTATGTGCCACTATCGCCAGCCTGGAACAGCTAACGTCTATGCTGAAGTTCGTACATTTTGTACATGTAGAATGGTTCATGTCTTGTTCATTTATTTGTTATTTTCATTTATTCAGTTTATATGCCTAGTAATAGAGCCATATCATGAATTAAGGTCGACAGAGTTACGACCCTTAGTATGTGTAAAACAGTTCGTACCAGTGCGCTAAGGTTAGGCACCTGCTAATGTACAGTGTACCTGGTGCTTCTAGCAGCAGTGTTCCTGCCATTACGTAAGTAATTATTACGATAATCCGTCCAGCTCTCCATATTTTACATATATAATAAGCAATAATGTGACACACATACATTTTTAACTACATGGAACAAACTTGTACTTCAATATGTAGTATTAGTCAATTCTTTTAAAAAGTACATTTCTAACAGAACAGGATAATGTATTCGCTTACAGATTTGTTCTTCAGCTGTGAGAGTTATTTCCCTTGTATCTTGACAATTGTAAAAAAAATCTCAAGTTACTTTGTTAACTGAAATAACTAACTACCGCTTTTAAAGGCCCAATATACGTTACTTCAGGAAATTTTTCGTGATTCTGAAAAATTCTGATAAAAAAATCCAGTTGATAACCATGCAAAAATAAGCCTAAAACGAAGTAAACCTGAGTGGTAACTAACAAGAAACTCTTGACAAAAAAATCAAAAGAATAAAAATAATTCAGGTGGGGCCCACTTCAATAACAAACCGAAGTTAGAAGACAGTTCAAAATAGACGCTTGTTTACAAATACCGAGTTTCAACTGCTGCTGTACCGGTAACCGCGTAAGAAATCATTTTGACTATTGCTGATATCAGCTAGTCTTTGCTAAATCTATAAATATAATAAGTTATTAAGCTTCGTTTTCGCTTCAAGTTTTGCCGCAAGTTACGTATATTGGGCCTTTAAGCTATTGACTGTATACGTATCTATTAACAAGGCAATGAACTACAATCAGCATATAGATATAACACTCTGAATATTGACTTTCGATGAAAGTTTCCGAGGTATTAGTGGTAATATACACGTGTTCTCAAGGAATGATGAGGAAGTTTTACTTATAAATGTGTACACCTATAAACTTTATTTATTTTACAACCATTGTGAAACAAATTATCCTACGTATATTAATCACTCGTGTTGGCCCGGAAGTCAGCGCGCGAGGGGTCTGATTATACTCGATACACATGGAAAATGTGTCAAAGTCTAGATGTCTGTTGTTTTCAGAACGTGTACCTCAAGATTTTCGAAAGGCCAAAGTTTCACATTTTTTTACACTGAATTGATTACTTTCATAATATTAAAATAAAAATTCTTCGTCAATATTCATAATTACTGGAAGAAAATGAATGAAGCTGTCGTGCGATTGGCCAAAACACCAAAATTCTCTTAAAATCACGTAATATGCCAATTTGGTATCATAGCACAAAAACGATCACGTTGACATATATTTCTTTTTGCATGTTCTGCTGTGTCATGAACTCCCTTTTCCTGTGTAATGTTCTCCCTTTTCCAAAACAAATCGCGCGAGTTAAAATTCAACCATCCGAAAACTTTCACTTCGGACAAGTCTTAGGGCAGATCCTGCAGTAATTAAAAATAACATTCACTTTAAAGAAAAAAAGAAATGATAGTTGCTCTTGGTAACTGTATACCGGTATAATCAGCACAAGAGTTCGTAACATTCTCGAATTCCGTAAAATCGCATTACCTTTCTATCGGGATCGTCTTCGCCATTCATGAGATACGCTTGATGTTGTTTTCCAAAAACTGGTCGTTTTTCTGTAAATTTACGAAAATAATCATGCAATAAATCCGTTACGTATATATATACCTTTATTAGTGTTCATCCATCCTGTCACCTCGCATCACCGTGAGTGCCGTAATGCTAAGAAAGTAAATGTTAAATATGATTTTTATAGTTTTGTTATGGCGCTGTACCTAAAATATGTCGCACCAAGGAAACAATATTCTCGAAAAATAACGTCATGCGTCAAGTGTGATATTTCAATGATTATACATGTATTATGACGGAATCCAAGTCCGTGGTACATTGTACTATATGATTAGAATACAAGTTTTCTAAGTTACAAAGGGCACATGTGCATTATTGTATAAAAGCATATCCCAATACTTAAACTACATAGTATAAGGTACTATTCTCTATAGAAATTTTCCACGTAGTGAAATCACGGTAGGAAATCACGTGACTTAAGTGATGAACCACAACATTTCAAGATGGCGTCGCCGAGCGCTTCGGGTCAGAAAAGCAGAGCAAACGCAGGTAAAACAAGCAAATAGAATAACCTCTCAAAACAAGACATAACCCATGTCTTCCGGACACTATGTCTGGTTCTTCTGATGCATAAATTATTACACAGCTCCCCGACAAACCGACGGTTATTGTCGATTTTTTCATGTGATTTGTTGTGGTATTTCCCACGAAAAAAACTTGTTTAGCTCTCAGACCTATATTCCTGCCATCGTACTGCTTTAACGGATAGGTATGTATTTCTTTTAATCAATTATCACGTGATGAAGAAGAAAACATAACAAACATAGAATAGAAAGACGATTTATCATGATTTTTTAAACATTATCAGTTCCCACGCATACTTTTGCGAAACACGAAAGTGATGAGTGACCAGGAAAGAATCTACATGAAGTGAAAATGAACAGGGAGATGCCTATTTTTCAAATAAATATACTTCAAGGTGTCTTTTCTATTTCACTTTTTAGCGTTTGACTGATTGCTGATTATCTTTGATTATAGATTTACGAATGTGTCCAATATGTGGGAAAGGCTTCAAAAGCAAATCGGGGGTACAGCCATGAAGCTGCCAACAGAGATACGGCACCGTATAGATGTTGTGACAAGCTTTTTTTTAGTAGGTCTAACCTTCAACGGTAAAATACATTTTTATACTTTTGATACGTTTTTTTTTTATTTAGTTCATAAAATCATATATAACTGACTTTTAGGACTTGTGTCTCAGGCCAGGTAAAAACAAAACTCTTGTTGATCATCTGAATGATGCTTCTTCAAGCCTTAGAATGACCATGATTAGTGACCTAGTCTGGTTCCTTTGAAGACGCATCAAATAATATGATTGTATCCACTCCCCTCGCAACGAAGTTAGGAGGGCGGGCGGCGGGGGGGGGGGGGGGATTCTGGAATCAGTCAGTCTGTCTGTCTGTCTGTCTGTCTGTCCGTCTGTGCGTCCGTCTGTGTAAATAACTTGTCCGGATTAGTGACCTAGTGTGGTTCGTACCGTGGAACTTAGTCTTGTACCGGTTTAAGGTGGACTTTCATTTATCTTATCAAAGAACTATTTGTTACATAGATCAATTGAAATTCCAATATGGTTTAATAATAATTTCCTATAAGTTTGCTGATCAACTAGGACAAACATAGCTTCACTCAAACAATATCAGAGGATAACACAACGAGAAAATGACGGGCCTCTTGTTGATTGGCTTCAGAACAAAAATAGCAGAGACCTTTAGCTAGCTCAAACATTCAATCAAGGTGGTATACCGTGGTACGTACCGCAGTATTTACACAGCTCTACTCTTGAACCTGTGTGAACCGATTTCAATAGAACTACACACGACGTTAGGGACTGTGCACCGATATGCATGCAGATATTTTTTTAACAGAAATTTAGGGGTAACCATGGTAATCAGGTCATTCTTAACAGGTTTGGTTGGACAGTTTGCCCAGACAACTCCTCCTACACCAGTGAACCAATTTCAATGAAGCTACACAGGACCGCTAGGGACCATGTCTACATATGCATGCAGTTATTTTAAGAAGACATTTTGTTTGTCATGATTACCAAGTCAATAGGCCTATACATTTACATTATGCAAGTATTTATTGCGTGAGAGTGGGGGAGCAAGGGGTTGTAGTAGTCAACCATTGGCTTACAGTTCTATTTTGAATTTATTGTAACAACATTATCACCGGAAAAAGTGTTATTATTCATTTGTCATGGTGTAATGTTTGTAAAAGAAAAATCTGGATGGATATCCGTTTTGGAGCGGGGCTGTGAGGTGGAGGAAGAGATTTTGAAAATAACTTGATGTGGCATTGAAGAATGAGCGTCTTTTTTATTTCCTTGTAACCCCTTTGCCTAACAGAATTCCTTGATAATTTTGTTTTAGGTTTGTCATCTTTTCGGCACTGGAATTGAATAAAAGTGAAATTAATATACCAGACACCTTGAGAGAGTTTATATGTGCCATATTCTGTGATTAATGTTCCAAGTTCGTGGTTACTCATCATTTTCGCACAGCCACGAATGTATACGTAGAAACTTATCAATTGAGAAAAATCTAAATAAATCGTATTTTTAGTCCATGTTCACCATCTATGTTTAACTATTTGCTGACTCTTGATCAAATATGAACTATTACTAACTTCTTCAGCCAATAGTTGCAGTAGAATGGGTCTTGGCATCAAAACAAAGTTTTTTCGTGAGAACTACTACAACAAATCGCACGGAAATATCGGTAATAGCCGACAGTTTGTAGAGGTGTTTGGGAAAACGAAATGGAGTTGTGTAGTAATTTAAACATCAGAAGATACAGAAATAGTGTCCGGAAGACATGGGCTACGTCTAGATTTGAGATGTTATATTTTACCTGCGTTTTCTTTTATTTTTTTCCCTCGAATCGACCTGTGACTCCATCGTGGACTGTTGTGGATTCATAAACTGATGTCACGTGATTTCCTACGGTGGAAATAACTTTCCATCGAACCAGAGTCATCTGGCTGGATTTTATGTGACGTCATCAGTGACGTAGCTAGGACTGTTTTGAAGTGTACGTAGAATGGTGCTGAAGCCAGCACCCGAAGAGTATTTCAAATGATTATTTGTTTTAGGAAAATGATGTGTACGCACCTGCGTACCCGCGTATAGGAAGCTACGCCCCTGGTCATGAACGTCTATAAAAAAAATCGAAATAAAATGCAAATAAACTAAATGCTGAACTTGACTTACCGTTCTTGTGTCGAACATGGTTCTTTCCTATGTAAAAAGCTAGCAGAACCAATCCGGACAAACAGACGATTCTTGTTCGCGAGTCCCGCATCGTTCCTAGGCGCTATGTACTTTAGTTTCTGTAGCTACTGAGTTGTTTGGGTGGACTGAGGACACTCCTAGGCGCTATGTACTTTAGTAGAATTGTTTGGGTGGACTGAGGACACAGTAGCACCAGCTAGAATGTGCTGCTGTATTCCTGGTGACTTAGTCTGGTTATCCTAGTCACATTTTTCCAATTAAATTTTTGTTAATGTTTTACATGAAACACTCAGTTTGTAACAAAAGTTAACCTTTTGGAAATTGTGTCACTGAACAAAATTGACACGCGTAGAAACACAATAAAACTTATCAATGTTTTATCGAAACTGGTTTTTAAACAATTACGAGTCAGTTGTGGCCTCGGGGGAAACGAGAGTCCATTAATGCGAATGTTTACTGAATACACAACAACTAAACTCGGTATGGTCACTTTTTATGTGAACGTTTTAGACGTAACGTTGATTCTACACTCAAGGTGAGAAAAGGAATTAAATTTGAGATTTTCTTACGTGACGTAAAGAATTTAATAAATACTTTTTTACTAAATACTTGTCTTATCATCCTGCTCGAAATAATGTTACGTCTTTCCATATTGTGTCTCGTTTCTTATACTTTTGAAATTATATGCTGTTCAAAATAAGTCATTTATGAACAATAACCAAAACCATGTAATCTATCTTTATGGTTAAAATAAAACCTGTTTAATGAGTAAACCTCACCTTTAACCATTGTTGAATACATAATCATTACTTAAATTTGACTGCTGGGTAAGTAGCTGTTTAGAATAGTAAAGGTATGCTCACACTTGACAGAGGTTCGTAAAATATAGTTATTGGAATATTAAAACGCTTCATAATATATCATTATTACTCGATTTGACTATTTGGTTAGAAAGAGTCATCTCTACCAGCGTATCAACGAGGAGTGCTCTTAAGGTCGTACTTCCCCTCTTCACTCTACAGATGGGTTTAAATATATCTACTTTTGACTGGCCCTAGGGTGGGTTTTCGCTAAAATATCCCCGAAGCCTGCTTCTACTGACAAACCAAAATGTTTGTTTCTACCACCTATCACCGAAGGATTTCCTCACTCAGTACTTACATTTACATGTGTTATATATTTGGCCACCATTTCACCGAGGTTCCTGACATCGCAACTCCGAGTTTATTTTTTTACTTACATATTTACAAGAGTTGTTTTTATCACCATATATCCTCGAGGGTCGCCTTTTCTAATCTATCCCCGAGGGTTGTTTACGAAGTCAGGTGGCAATGTTGTGATAATATACAGGTTTATTTCACTAAATGTTTTTCTCTATACATGCAGCCACAAAATTGATACATGTATATACTTTCATAATGCTGTGTCGTGACCTGAAGTCATTGTGGCATTATACCATTTACATCAAAATGATAAGCTCACATCAGAATATTTAACCCGCATCAGCTTATTGATGTGTCATCTAATCTAAAATGCCACAGGTTGGCATTCCCAACAGAAACAAACAAAAAATGGAGGAAAATGGTTACAAGATTTGTGAAGATTGCAATTTATTTAGACAATATTAAATAAGAAATTTTAAAAATAGCATATCGAACAGAAGATCTGAGTATTGTTGTTCAACACTATGATTATTTTCTGCAGCTTCGCTTTATAAATGTTAATGTAATGTACGGACGGGGACCTTAGTAGCCCTTACAACATTGTGTTTATACACACATGAGTATTGTGTTTCAATGTTATCACTTCAAAATTGAGCGTGTACGGAAATATATTTCAATAATTGATGTAAATACCTAGACATCACTATCATTTGCATAACTATACAAAACTTTCTACCCATTAAAGAAATTGACAATGATATGGTAGTTTAACGATAAGGACAGTTTATGTCGTGACAATACAGTTCCGCCCAAGGCTAAATTTTAATGGGCCTACCATAATTACAGCATTGTGTATACAAACATAGAGAAATTATACTCAGGGAACACTGCATTTCTTTTTCATTTTCTATTCCCAATAACTGGGTCAATTTATTAGGATGATTTTCCTAATCATTATGCTTGATATGGTTGTAATAAATATAATGCATACAACATTTACACAGTTGAAACCATTTCTTGTGTTGTGTTTTTTATTTCTTAAAATACTCACAATTGAAACCAGTATTTAAATATTCTAAATTTCTTTTAATATTTAAATAGAAAATGACCTTGTTCGCTATTTGTATATGATTCGGGGTCGATTTTTTTTACATTAAGTATGTTAGGTAAGATAGTTACTGTTTGATACAGACTATAGTTTACCTGTAATTAAATCCTATTGTTCTCTACCTGACACAAAATCTCACTTAGCATACACCCAGCACCTTACCTGTATATCAGAAAATACCAAATGTATGCTACGTGAGACGACACCTACCAAATGCAGTAGGGTATAGATCTGTACTATTGATCTCACAGTCCAAACTATTACACACTAAACCCTTGTTACCTCCGTCCGAGGTCCATATCACTTTATAACGTTGATAGAACGACGTACAAAACGTATTAACAGAAACAAAAGTCGTTACTATAATATCTATAACCATACCCCCAAAACGCCATAATCATGGGATAGTCGAATATAATGAATTTCTAAACATGTTGTTGATATATTCACGTGGGAGATACATGACACCGCTGATTAGCCAATCAGAAGATACGTATTCGTCATGGTTGCTGTGGTATCTAGTTGGTTTGCTTAGCAAAGTTTGAGCATACAATATACACTGGCCCCGGTTTCATCAACGTTCCTTAACTTAAATAAATTCCCTAACTTAAAAATCTCCATAGGAAAGCATTACAGAATTTAAGGAAAGTTCCTTAGCTTAGGATCCCCCCTCCCCCTAAATTCTTTAATGCTTTCCTATGGAGATTTTTAATTTAAGGAATTTCTTTAAGTTAAGGAACGTTGATGAAACCGAGGCCTGGTAGTTTAGGAGATTGTACCTTTTCTCTTCGAAACGAAATACTTAAAAACATTTGCGAGTGTAAAATTTCGTAATTTTCTATCGGGTGCTTTTCGCGGGGGTTACAAATCATATAGCCACAATTCAAATACTTGCACGCTGTTAATTTTGATGCATTCGTGAATATTGCGAAGTTTATCCTCGTGAATATCAGCAAATATACAGTATCACTAACCTCTATGTTTATATCGAACTATAGTGGTGGCTTATTAAATTGTTTTTCTCCGAGAACCCCGGCTTTCCTTCAACAACAAAACCTTGCACGTCTTTGATATTAACCCTATCTGTTAAAAGGATATGGAACTGAAGAAACAAAAACAAACCAAACTCAAATCTGTTACACGTCTAACCCTAACTTAACCTTAACCATCCCCAAACTCAAATCTGTTACACGTCTAACCCTGACTTAACCTTATCCATCCCCAAACTCAAATATGTTACACGTCTAACCCTAACTTAAACCTTATCCATCCCCAAACTCAAATCTGTTACACGTCTAACCCTAACTAAACCTTATCCATCCCAAAAGGAGCAGACAATAACGCAGAATCACATGCGAAGCATACTGCCCTGCGATTAACACGAAATAAACAACTAATAAAGACGTCAGCCCGGAGCTGAATGTGTTGGTTTAAACTTTATTTCATTCATATTTAAACGTTACATTCAATATTAGATGAATTGGATTTGAAAACAAGTTTATACACTTGTACAATTCGTCTCCAGTCGATCGTGTTTATGGCGCTGAGGAAAACATACTGTTCACAAATCAAGCAAACATTTATGCAAACTGTTAGCAAAAATACAGCACCGTGCCAAAACGTTTTAAAATTGTGCTATATATTCTTTGTATTTCAAACATTTTTCAATGAATTTTCCCAACTTCGTTTGTAGATGGATTTTGACAACAGTCGGTTTATTTTGTTCATTATTATAGTGATCGATTTTGCCATTTTTCTCTATAACGCTACTAAAATGACGTCAAAGTATTGAAGTTATCAATAAACTATGATTTCCCTGGTCTTTCACAACAGTGAAAATATTATGATATGAAACAAGAAACAATCCCATAAAATTTCTTTTAAAATGACCTATAAATAAAGTCAGGAAAATTTGCTGACAAGTGTTGGAAAAACAAAGAATACATGTTTAGGAAAATTAAAAACAAAGAATACATGCATGGAAAAATTAAAAACAAAGAATGCATGTATGGAAAAATTAAGAACAAAGAATGCATGTATAGGAAAATTAAAAACAAAGAATACATGTAAGGAAAATTAAAAACAAAAAATACCTGTATGGAAAAATTAAAAACAAAGAATACGTGTATAGGAAAATTAAAAACAAAGAATACATGTATGGAAAAATTAAAAACAAAGAATTCCTGTATGGGAAAATTAAAAACAAAGAATACATGTATGGAAAAAATTAAAAACAAAGAATACATGTAGGGAAAAATTAAAAACAAAGAATACATGTATGGAAAAATTAAAACAAAAAATACATGTATAGGAAAATTAAAAACAAAGAATACATGTATGGAAAAATTAAAACAAAAAATACATGTATAGGAAAATTAAAAACAAAGAATACATGTATAGGAAAATTAAAAACAAAGAATACGTGTATAGGAAAATTAAAAACAAAGAATACGTGTATAGGAAAATTAAAAACAAAAAATACATGTATAGGAAAATTAAAAACGAAGAATACATGTATGGGAAAATTAAAAACAAAGAATACATGTATGGAAAAATTTAAAACAGTGAATACATGTATGGACAAAATTAAAAACAAAGAATACATGTATGGAAAAATTAAAACAAAGAATACATGTATTGGAAAACTAAAACAAAGAATACATGTATAGGAAAATTAAAACAAAGAATACATGTATGGAAAATTAAAACAAAGAATACATGTATCGGAAAATTAAAAACAAAGTTGACTCCCTTTTGGCACGGTGCTGTATAACAACTATGGACATTTAATGAAAATGACTTTTATATTACGTATTTTCGACCATTTTAGCAGGCAGGGCAGACCTGGTAATGCACCAAGTTTAAGTTAAATTGAAATTGCCTGCGGCCAAACATGTTCGTGTAATGGGTGTATATCAATTACAGAGAAACAGTAGGACATATTTACATTGTATGTAAATCGACGTTGACCATTCCCCGCGGTCATTACTCTATTTCAATGGGTTTATATTCACCATAGAAACATTATTATTATTGATGTATTGTACAGTACACGTGTCTGTCTTGTTCAATGACACCGACTCCAACAGGTTAACATAACGGTGCAGACTTGTGTAGAACATTTTCGAAAATTTAACTTGGAAAAGTAATCTAGCTGTTTCTGATATGAATACATTACGAGTTTAACCCAACCACGATACCCGGAGCTCACGAACATATTCCTTTAGCGTTACCCCATAAGTCTGTACAGGTGACTGAGGAACAACGATGCGAGATTCGCGAACAAGAATCCTCTGTGTGACCGGATTAGTTTTGCTAGCTTTGTACATAGGATGGAACCATGTTCCAAAGCAAAGGAAAGGTAAGGCAGTATGTCATTAGATATTTAATTTGTGGGAAACCAAGCTTTGTCATTAGATATTTAATCTGTGGTAACCAAGCTGTGGCATTAGATATTCAATCTGTGGTAACCAAGCTGTGTCATTAGATATTTAATCTGTGGTAACCAAGCTGTGTCATTAGATATTTAATCTGTGAGTAAACGCTTTGTCATTAGATATTTAATATGTTGGAAACCAAGCTAATTCTGCAAATTATGATGGGAATGACTATTTTTATTAAGATAAAGTGTAGTGGACACAGGGATATGAGAATTTACTACAGCTCGTTTTGGACTTAAACTAATGCGTAGATTTAATTTTACATGTTATGTAGGGTTCAGATCAATCACAGTTGGTTGAGTTTCTGTCAATGAATAATAAGTATATGTGTGAAATAAGCCTCCCATTATATTACTGTAATGTAACGGAAGAATACCAATGTTACTTCTCAACTTTTTGTAAACAATGCACATAACTTACTGGTTGCGAGTCTGTCGTGCAATTCTCAGACGAAACACCGCTTAAAAAGTTGCTCGTAATAAAAAGAAACCGTCTCTTCCACGGAGAAATTATCGTTAGATGAAACGAAACTAGCATGTAGTGATGGATTAATATATAAATTTATCAGAAATGTCGGCGTTTAGTCTAAGAATTGCACGACAGCCTCACAAGTAAGTTATGAGCATTGTTTACAAATAGTTGAGAAATAACGTTGAAATACTTCCATTGCATTCTGTAATTGGCAGCGGCTCCACATATAAACATTTTTTTATATACTGACAGAAACTCAAGCAACTGTGGATCAATTTTCGATAAAAATGCCCCCTCAATAGTCGTAGCCTTTCTTACTTTTTGAATGACACTTGTTTACAAAATTTAGTTTCAGAAATACCACACCAAGCATATCTAATGTATGGCCAAGCCAGCCCAGGTGAAAAGGTAAGCTTGTGTCTGTTTAAGGGGATACCGCCAGCTCATTATACGACTCCCCCTAATTAAATCATTTACAGTACGTTATTACTTAGCGTTTTATTTAACACAATTCATTAATATTTTGAACTATAGACAGCTGTTTAGATTCATATATGGATATCTGTCAAAGGTTTAGAAATGTAGTTTTCGGCACTGGTCCTTTTTCTCACGTTACACCAGAACTGTTGCATGATCATGAGTTGTTCCCCGAATCAAACTCCCCAATTGCCCCCTGGCATTGGAGGCTCGTTGTCGTCTGCTAGAACTTGTCTATTGGGGGAAAATGATCTTGAAGAAATGACAACAGCAGTAGATATCGATGACATACTGCTGAAGGATAAAAAAGTAATGAATTGAAAGATGAGGCCTCTTTGGAAATGTATTAAAAGAAAATGCAATGGTTTGCCGTTTAGTAAAAATTATATTTCACTTGTATTATATATAAGCGTTATTCTTTATACCATTGCACTTGATTAGGTGAAATCGATATAAGTCACACAAGCGAGATCTCATATTGTCTAGCTTCGTATAATATCGTATGCTGACGATTCCTTCCAGGTCAGAGAAACACAGCCTACAATTGTCAAATCAAACAGCAACACTACCTTGGACTTAAGGGATGTCTATTCAGTGAGGCGAGAACGAATCGCCACAGCATGTGACAAATATAAATACAAGGACGGAAACAGGAAGGTGAAGGGAAGTATTCTTATTGACCGTCGTCAGCGTCTCGCCTACTGTGCCGTACAGAAGTCGGCGTCCACCTTCTGGAAACGTGTCTATAGGGTAAGCCGTTTTTCAATATTCGTGACTGGTGACTGCTATATCTAAACCAGGAGCGAGTGCTATGGTTGCCATCTTGGTATGACTTTGAAATATCCTTGTATGATATAACAGTGGACGTTTTTTAATATATGCTCATTAGTATGCCTTCTTCGTGTGATTTGCAATGATGCCTCAGTTCTCACTTTGAGCCCATGTCATTTACTTGGATGTGACATAAATCTGCATGTCAGGTGTCATCGATGAATCAGAAGACGCTTGTTCCTCGGAAAGTATGTTCTTATTCTCTTGTACATTTTCAAAGATCTCCGTGTAAATCTTTCATTTGTTCATAGTTTGCCCCTTGTTGAATCGATTTTGAGTCGGATAATGGCTTAGTTGACGCTTCAGAATCTCTGATTTTGTATGCCACGGGTGCGAACCAGGAGGGAAATATGTCTGTATATTCATCAAGTAACTCACTGTCACAATGTTCTGTCCATATACATGTATCTGCGGAGGCTGTTTGGCTTCAGCCACAAAAGTGATTCTATTGCTTGTTTGCCTATGAAATAATATACTTTGTCAAACGAAAAACATTTTCAGCGCGTAGGTGACTTTACAACTTTCATTCACAGTCAGCTCTGATTTGTCAGTTTACATTAAAATCTACTTTATTATTGGTCGGTGTATCTTAAAGTCTTCTCTCTGATTGGTCGATCTCTGATTACTGCCTGAATTTGGATTTGTCCATGCAAATTTGAATCTGCTTTCTTGTTGGTCGTGTTAATCAAAAGTAAAATCTTCATTCTGATTGGTCAGTGTAAAGTAATATCTTCATTCTGATTGGTCAGTGTGAATGGATGTCTGCTGTCTGATTGGTCGGTGCATTTGGAAGAAAAGTTGGACTTTGTCACTTGGATAAAATTACCACATTGTCTTAGATTCAAGAAGGTTTTAACCTGATACAATGTCTAAAACATATGCACAAAAATATCTTTAACTTTCCTTTCGTGTATGAAATCAAAGATAGAATATCAAAAATGTCGTTTTGTTTTTCTTCATTTAAATGGATATCATGTCGTCATTTGAAAGTACTTTTTTCATCAAATAGCATAACTGCTATTAATCATAAATGTATCGTCTGGTCATATCGGACGGTACACCGTATAACATTTATATCATTAATATAAATGTATCGATCATATCGGACGGTAAACCATATAACATTCATATCATCAATATAAAAGGGGATAATTTAAGTTTATAGCATGAATAATAGATTATATATATTGTTTATTCAGATTGTGGTAGGACAATCTACGGCCACTTCTCCTTTCGACCCCTCTGTTCCTGCCCTGAAGAAGTTCGACTCCAATGCTCAGATGAATGACAATCAAGCCGATGACTTCATGGATAATTCCTTATCGTTTATGTTCGTAAGAGAGCCCTATGGACGCTTATTTTCGGGTTACATTGACAAGCTATTTTCACCAAATGTCATGTTCTGGAAAATTACCGGTGCCTTCGGAATATCAATTTTTAGGAAGAACCCCAGCAGTGCTGATTTAAAATGTGGCCATGACATGACATTCAGAGAGTTTGTTAAGACTGTTCTCTACTCCGAGAAACACAATATAAAACGGAACGGACATTTTACACCTCAGTATGAACACTGTGACCCGTGTCACTACAGCTATGATGTGATAGGTACACTCGAAACCCTATCAGAAGATACATTTTATCTTTTAGATCGAATGGGCAAAACCAATCTCAAGAAATCGCTCGAGAAAGATTTCCGAGGTCAGAGTTTAAATGACACCATTCGTGATCAAGTGAATATGCTCTTTGGATTCCGGAAAGGGTACCGTGAATGTGGAATATCATTCTTCGAAGCGCAAAAACGAATGTGGAGAAAGTTTCAAATTCGAGGTGTAATCAGTAAACATTCCAGATACCCGATAACACAAGATAAAAGTGAAATACTGACAATATCAACTCTCACCTCATTGATATACCAAGGAATGGGAGATGCAGTTGACAAAAACGTAGCTAAAAAGAACAAAAACGACGCTATGATAGAGGCCTTTTCCACGGTAGATAAAGAGGACATGGAGAGGCTACGTAAGATGTTTGAACCTGACTGTGAACTGTTTGGTTATGACTGTCGACCTTCCAAACTGTTTGATATAGACACTCCTGTCACACCGTGGTTTTTTGATACCAATACTACGTAGAATGCTTAGAAGATATTCATAAGATTCCCGCCTATCACCACTTGCATTTATCAAATAGTAAAAAGAAAAACAAACAATAAAAAGTGTATTTTAATTGGCCTATAGAGGTCATGACTTCCAAAATCCCTCATGAGCTCTGGGAACAGAAGCCCATGATATGGGTTATAGTATTTATAACAAAATTGATTTCCTACGATATGGGCAATATTGAAATTGAGGAATAACTTGTTGCTAGTAAGAAAAATCGCAAGTTTATTGGAAGCATTTGAGGTATTCATAAAATTCCGCCAATCCTGCAAAGCAATGGCAGGAAAGGAAGGAACGAATGACGAATCACGAGGACTGCCACACCGCAAAAATAAAGAAAAACAGCAGCAGTACCTCGACTTCAAAAATGGGAGGGATTTATTTTATTTATTTATTTTGAGCGTTTTACGTCCTCACTTGGCCTTACGACCTTCGGTGGACGAGAAAAGATAGGAAAGAGAGTAGAAGGGATAAAGTATGTAGGAGGAAAGGCAAGGGGAATGGGTTGAGACGGTGGATATAGGAGTCGTCTGGCCTACCAACCTACATAGGGGCGCTATAATTTTGAGGACGACCCCTTTGCCTATAGGAGGGAGATCGGAATCAAAATTTATCCTCCCTGAATTTACTGTCGCTTTTGCAGGTCTGCTAATGAAAAAATGGGAGAACTCCATAAAGGGGAATTACATTTGATAATCCAATTTAATGCGTTATTCGATTAAATTCATTGATATACATGTATATAAGGATTAACTTGTTATTTTGTTTAGGTTATCGGATGATAACTACAATGGAACAAGAGTGTATGTATCACTTGTGTTCCGTTGTAAGTATTCCCCGATAACATAAACGAAATAGAAAGTTAATCCTTTTGTATTTATTTACAGTATCTTTCTGTGAAAGATTCGTAACTGTTTGCTTCATTATGGTCCATTTTCGGATAAACGTGAGTTAGAACGGTTCAATAAATGTAACAGCATAGCATTTGCATTAACCGTTGTTAACTCCGCCTATACATATTGTTGATGACGTTCTAAAATTTTGTCTCAAAATGAATGGTTGCATAGTCTCGCTCAGATTATATTGTTGTCAAAGAAATTGGCAAGTGTTGGGGGTAAAGTTTTGAGGTGATACAGCTGTAGCGAAAGTTTGAGGAACTATGGGGAATGTCAGATTGTAGATTGAGTATTGTATCAGATAATCAGTATATTAAACCAAGCGAAGAAAATATTCAAGTTCATATGTCTTCTTTGTTGATGAAATATTGAAGTGTTCATTACCTTGATCATTCATCACTCTTAATACTTGTTCAATATGATGTTTACCTATATAATGACTCGTGTGGTGATTAAAGCACACGCTAACATTGGGCCATATACAGCAATAAAGGCATGGTCCTTTATTCCTTAATATTCTGCTGGTTTTCTACATTTACACAGGTACTGAGCCAAATATGCAGCTTATAATTTAAGACAATGACCATGTATTATATTAATGCAGCATTATAATTATCGAAATAAAACTTATTTAAGTCTGAGATTTCAACGTTGTTTTATATAGGTTTGTCTCAACGTAGTTACTTTTACATTGTCGTCGGGCGCATGAAAACTTGAGTTGGTCTTTTCGGGGACGTCCTCTTGTGTTGATCTCATAAGTCACTAGGTCGTGTGTTTAAATATATGTCCCTACTCAAAATACAACACAGAGCAATAAAAAGGCATGCTCAATCATTCATATATCTTTTATTAAAAGTGGTAATAACTTTAAACATTGAAAGAAGATTTGGTGAATGTTTCAATGTCTGTCTGTTGACAGTCTCACGTCCTCTCACGGCCTTACGATGAAAGTAGTTATATACAAGACCCTACTGCTTGGTTTCCTAACTGGTTGCAAGGGGAACAACTCGTCCATGCTTACGGCTCAAAACTTAAAATTAGAAACATTTGTCCGGCACACTGCTTATTCCAATTTCGAGATCAATATCTGACAGTGTTTAAATATTTCTTATTTTTTTTTTAGAAACCACGAGGTCGCAGTGTGTTTGCATGCGTTGATCATACGCAAAATGTATCGTATTAGTGATTCTAGTCCAATGCTTATTTCAAAATACGACATCTGGCAAAACTCCCCCAATATAATACGATATTTCGTAATCCAAAGTAAATCCCACTAAGCTCCGATACTTCAACTAAAGACAATTTTGTTTTACAGTGTACATTTCATTTCTGTATCCATTGTTTTAAAAATGAGCTATCATATAAATGTGACATCGGATTTTGATCTAGTTTGTGTAACTTATACTCTACTTCAATTTCTACAGCTCACGATGACTAAATCGTTACATGGTCATAATATGTATAGTAAAAGCCATGGAACTCCCGATGACGGGATAGCTGAACTCCATATACGGAAGATAATTAACGCCTCTACACTCTCTGGTGTAAAACGTTGAAGAATAACTAATAATGGCATGTGAAGTAGAAGTTGCATGGATACAAGTACAGTTTCCAAACAAGAAATATCTTTAATTCACCGTCTATAGACATTTTCTAAACTGTGCCAATTCATCCAGTCTATTCAGTCCATCCTCTTTATCTCGAAGTCTGCTAAACTGTTGGAATACTTGGAGGTATCTGAGTATTCGAGTCAAGTAACTTCGAATAAAGCGGGGTCTTCGTGTTAGACGAGTTGGAGTTAATGAGACAAGGAATAAGAAAAATACAGATTTCTCCAAATATATTAATCCAACTGCACTCTTAGATAATTAACTCAACTTCAAAACCCATAAAATTATGTAAACAGACAGTCTTCAAAACACATGAGCATTATTTTATAAGGACGGAAACAAATCGTAAAAATGTTTAAAATCCATTTATATCAGCTGACACTACACCTTTTAGGAGCGTGATTAGAAAATATGAACACATTGATGACACTAAGATATCGATTAAATGGATGACGACACTGAGATTAAATGGATGACGACAATGAGATTAAATGGATGACGACACTGAGATTAAATGGATGACGACACTGAGATTAAATGGATGACGACACTGAGATTAAATGGATGACGACACTGAGATTAAATGGATGACGACACTGAGATTAAATGGATGACGACACTGAGATTAAATGGATGACGACAATGAGATTGAATGGATGACGACAATGAGATTGAATGGACGACGACACCAAGATTGAATAAATGACGACACTAAGATTGAATAAATGACGACACTAAGATTGAATAAATGACGACACTAAGATTAAATGGATGACGACACCAAGATTGAATAAATGACGACACTAAGATTAAACGGATGACGACACCAAGATTGAATAAATGACGACACTAAGATTAAACGGATGACGACACCAAGATTGAATAAATGACGACACTAAGATTGAATAAATGACGACACTAAGATTAAACGGATGACGACACCAAGATTGAATAAATGACGACACTAAGATTAAACGGATGACGACACCAAGATTGAATAAATGACGACACTAAGATTGAATAAATGACGACACTAAGATTAAACGGATGACGACACCAAGATTGAATAAATGACGACACTAACATTAAATGGATGACGACACCAAGATTGAACAAATGACGACACTAATATTAAACGGATGACGACACCAAGATTGAATAAATGACGACACTAAGATTTAATGGATGACGACACTAAGATTAAATGGATGACGACACCAAGATTGAATAAATGACGACACAGAGATTAAATGTATGATTACACTTTAGACGAAATTTATGCTTAAACTTAAGACGAAATTTATGACTACACAATAGACGATTTTAATGACTACACTAACTTTTAACTTTAGACTAAACGGATAATGAGTCTACAAACTAAATGATGACACCCAAACTTAATCTAATGAACTAAGGTTATTGAGATGAAGAGGGCCCTCCCTGTAGTTACAGAGGGTTAGACCCTGGTCGATATGATTTTTGAAGGTAAAGATTATAAAAATAATTTTAAAAAAAAACAGGAAGTGAATAAAATATTGTATTTCTAATCTTATGTGTCAAATTGTAATTAAACATAGAAATGTTCCTACTGGACGACGCTTAGATTGGCGGCCTTTTATCAGTGTTAGATACCGACAACATATATACGGTACGGATGCTGTTATTTCGAGCTGTATTTTTATGCCAGTAGAGCCGAGGGTAGT
This sequence comes from Mimachlamys varia, assembly GCA_947623455.1. Lineage (NCBI taxonomy): Eukaryota > Metazoa > Mollusca > Bivalvia > Pectinida > Pectinidae > Mimachlamys > Mimachlamys varia. Next base: position 2,069,890 of record OX392531.1, on the reverse strand, counting down.
ACGTGATGACAATCGTAAATCATTATTCTAGAAGGTCTCCTTTGTATCGTCCATTACTTTATCATTACTGTGAATAATTTCCGCGATATTCTCAGCAGGGCAGTCAATTATACCTTAGAACATCAGCGACCCAAACCCAATAATGGTGTTACCAGCCTTACCGCCTATTGTAGGACTTAGATTGTATTCCGTACCCAGGGACTGGGCCTCTCTCTAGAGAATTCTTTGAAGATATAAGTTGTAATAGTGTTCGCTATTTTCTATGGCTATATTACAAAGTAGACAAAAACCAGATACAGCATGATGATTAAATTAACTCGTTCAGCCCTGAAAGTTTATGATGCATTATTCCAATCTTTGTACTGGAAGAGTTCATATGTGTCTTTAGGGGCGGAATAGTTAAATTCCATTTACTAGAAATACGTGCTTAGAAGGCAAACCTTAACCACGACTACCACCACTTGTAAAACTGCCAAAGGGTGGTCAGCAGGCTGGTCAGTGGGTCATTTCAAATCACCGTAATATAAACCTATTAAATAAAACAAGTTATCCAACATATATTGATCACTTGTGTTGGCATGGATGTAAGAGCGCGAGGGATCTTATCATGGGTGGAAACCTGAGTACCCGGAGAAAACCCACGTGGTCGGGCAGGTGACCACATACCTTTTCAATTTCGGTCGGGGAATCGAACCCCGGTCGCCTTGGTGAAAGGCAAGTGTTATATCCACTGCACCACCCGACCACCAAAATCATCGTAAAGCTTAGGGATAACTTTGGTACAAATATGTCTACATATGTAATTCTATATTATAGTGCTAATCATAGTCTGAATGACGTTAGCAACAAAACACGACACAGAGGAAAACTATATTACTGTACTGCCGTTCATATAAAGGATACATGTAAGAAATAACATGGATAAACAGCATACAGACAAATTCAAAGCTAATTAGGAAACAAGCCAATATTTATCACAGAGTTATCAATTAAAATTTTCTTTCATCATCTAGAACATTTTCACTGATATATATGTATATGATAGTGAGCTGTCAACAGCATAATTATAAAGGGTTCTGTCTTTCAAACAATCTGATTAAAATAATATCTTGATCTCCGCGCCGTTCCGTAAACTTCTCTTTGCAGCTTTAAGATCTGAGAAAAAAAACCAAAGGGAGTCATTCCCGATGACCTTTTACATTCGCCAATCAAATTACTGCTGTCAGAATCTTGACCGTAAAATTTTGAGGCGACAAAGCTTGCATAATCGCATTTGTCCGTTTAGTCATTTCGACACCAAAACGTTCATATGGAATAATGTGACGAAATGGTTTGCTGCAAAAAGTAAAGAGGCGACAAAGGTCATCTGAACGTGACCTCTTATGGGATGTTGTCAGATCCTTGTAAAACAGAGTGAGATTAAGAATCTGTATTTTAATCAGATTGTCTTTTAAATCAAATACGAATGTTTTAGCTAAAATACATTGAAAACCAGTGGCCAAAGTACCAAACCCTGGCGAACACTTTTCCAAAAGGCTCGGGGTTTGCAGATGGGTCCGTTTCTCTCCTGCTGTAATTTTTCGCGGTGTTTACCAAGCCCATATATACGCTCATGGTGTCCCCGGTTACAACCCACGAGGGATGTCATCAAAAGCTTCAAGTATTGCCCCTCCAGTATACTTGTCATTGTCCAAGGCCTGACGCCAGTTCCCAGGGAGGCGCAGCAGAGTAGACTGGCACCCAAAGACCAACCTGGAACCGGCAAAAATAGGGGTTCAGATTGAGTTTCAAAAGGTTCAAACTGATTGCGAACGATTCTTTCAGGCTTCAGACCTATGGAAAGGAATTGGTACACAAAGTCGATTTGATTTTATGCAGAAGCTGCAATTAATTAAAAAAAGAAACCGCTGTAATGGCAAGGTTATATTAACTTTTTGATAATCGGTCCATCTGTGATAGGCTGCTGCAGTTACAAAATACGGCTGCACAGCAAGATCTGTGTTGTATTCATTCTCCCCTGAAGACACAATTGAAATCTTCCAACTCAAACGTTGGATTAGTTCATAATGACATGTCGGGGAGGAATGAGTTGAAAATATAAACCATTAAATACACACTGCTTTGTAGAAGAACATTGTCTGTTAAATCTAAATTGTTTATTATTTTTAGTCCATATTCAAAAGTCGAATTTTTGAGTCATTTTATTTAAGCGTTTGTGCGTTGGAACCATGCCTCTTAAAGGCCCAATATACGTAACTTCGGTTAATATTCAAGAATTCATCTTGAATATTGCTGATATCAGTTAATCTTAGCTAAATCTATAAATATAATAAGTTATTAGGCTTAACTTCCGCTTCAGGTTTTGTGGAAAGTTACGTATATTGGGCCTTTAATTATGATTGCGTTTATAACTGTTTCTGTATATTGCTTTCTACAGCAAGTAAATTGTATGGTGAGTGCGCATGCGCCTATTCATCATCGCGCTCTTCTGTTTAAATTCGGTTATGCGCTAAAATTAGAGTCGCCAAAATAAACCCGTTTACAGTATATATTCTAAAACGCTGTACAAACTTTCAAAAATAATTGTTTGTAGACTATACACCTATAAATAATGATTGGTCTAGTGGCGTGACATTTATATATATAATCCCCTAGACTACCATTAATACTCGTCTTTGTCTCGTAATTAAGTTTTGTCTCACTATTGACTTGTGTATGAAAGCCCGATGTACAACATCTAAAAGGCACAGACCGTATATGAATTATACATCAGTTCTAGGGAGTATACCTGACGGGACCATCAAATGATAATCCCCGGGGTACAAGGCTAGTAGGAGGCAACACAGGGGCCTGAGATTTTAGTTACAGAGTTTTGGACATAAAATAATAAATGTTTTGTGTAATGATAAACTGATGGGTGGGGGGAGGTAGACTGACGGGTGGGGAGGTAGATCATTACAAGATCAATAGAGGGAAGACGGGACATGTTGATCTAAAACATATCTAAACACCAACAAATAAAAAATTATTCTTATCACCTTTGTTTTGTTAACTTTCAAGTGCCTGTGTGAGACAGTCACAGAAATATCAGTTACTGAACTGTGTAATAAAATACTGTAAACAGGTGGTTATCCTGTCATTGACGTACCTTTATAATCTATAGCAGATCAGCACAACTGATTTACTGTCCGTCAATACATCATTAGGTACTATACAAATACTTACATAAAAGTTATTGTGGTTGACATCATTTATTAATTGCCGACCAACTCAATAAGATATAGCTATAACAGGCGACACAGATCAGGAATATATACCAGTTCTTTTAAAGGGCTGTAGGGGACAAATACAATATAGCTATTACAGGTGTCACAGATCAGGAATTGATACCAGACCTCTCACAGGGCTGTAGGAGACAAATAAAATATAGCTATTACAGGTGTCACAGATCAGGAATGTATACCAGACCTCACGGGGCTGTAGGAGACAAATATAATATAGCTATTACAGGTGTCACAGATCAGGAATGTGTACCAGACCTTTCACGGGGCTGTAGGGGACAAATAAAATATAGCTATTACAGGTGCCACAGATCAGGAATGTATACCAGACCTCTCACGGGGCTGTAGGGGACAAATACAATATAGCTATTACAGGTGTCACAGATCAGGAATGTATACCAGACCTCTCACGGGGCTGTAGGGGACAAATATAATATAGCTATTACAGGTGTCACAGATCAGGAATGTATACCAGACCTCACGGGGCTGTAGGAGACAAATACAATATAGCTATTACAGGTGTCACAGATCAGGAATGTATACCAGACCTCACGGGGCTGTAGGAGACAAATACAATATAGCTATTACAGGTGTCACAGATCAGGAATGTATACCAGATATCACGGGGCTGTAGGGGACAAATAAAATATAGCTATTACAGGTGTCACACATCAGGAATGTATACCAGACCTCTCACGGGGCTGTAGGGGACAAATAAAATATAGCTATTACAGGTGTCACACATCAGGAATGTATACCAGACCTCTCACGGGGCTGTAGGAGACAAATAAAATATAGCTATTACAGGTGTCACAGATCAGGAATGTATACCAGATATCACGGGGCTGTAGGAGACAAATAAAATATAGCTATTACAGGTGTCACAGATCAGAAATTTATACCAGACCTCTCACGGGGCTTTAGGAGACAAATAAAATATAGCTATTACAGGTGTCACAGATCAGGAATATATACCAGACCTCTCACGGGGCTGTAGGGGACAAATAAAATATAGCTATTACAGGTGTCACAGATCAGGAATGTATACCAGATATCACGGGGCTGTAGGAGACAAATAAAATATAGCTATTACAGGTGTCACAGATCAGAAATTTATACCAGACCTCTCACGGGGCTTTAGGAGACAAATAAAATATAGCTATTACATGTGTCACAGATCAGGGATATATACCAGAACTCACGGGGCTGTAGGGGACAAATAAAATATAGCTATTACAGGTGTCACAGATCAGGGATATATACCAGAACTCACGGGGCTGTAGGGGACAAATAAAATATAGCTATTACAGGTGTCACACATCAGGAATGTATACCAGACCTCTCACGGGGCTGTAGGGGACAAATAAAATATAGCTATTACAGGTGTCACACATCAGGAATGTATACCAGACCTCTCACGGGGCTGTAGGAGACAAATAAAATATAGCTATTACAGGTGTCACAGATCAGGAATGTATACCAGATATCACGGGGCTGTAGGAGACAAATAAAATATAGCTATTACAGGTGTCACAGATCAGAAATTTATACCAGACCTCTCACGGGGCTTTAGGAGACAAATAAAATATAGCTATTACAGGTGTCACAGATCAGGAATATATACCAGACCTCTCACGGGGCTGTAGGGGACAAATAAAATATAGCTATTACAGGTGTCACAGATCAGGAATGTATACCAGATATCACGGGGCTGTAGGAGACAAATAAAATATAGCTATTACAGGTGTCACAGATCAGAAATTTATACCAGACCTCTCACGGGGCTTTAGGAGACAAATAAAATATAGCTATTACATGTGTCACAGATCAGGGATATATACCAGAACTCACGGGGCTGTAGGGGACAAATAAAATATAGCTATTACAGGTGTCACAGATCAGGGATATATACCAGAACTCACGGGGCTGTAGGGGACAAATAAAATATAGCTATTACAGGTGTCACAGATCAGGGATATATACCAGAACTCACGGGGCTGTAGGGGACAAATAAAATATAGCTATTACAGGTGTCACAGATCAGGAATGTATACCAGACCTCTCACAGGGCTGTAGGGGACAAATGAAATATAGCTATTACAGGTGTCACAGATCAGGAATGAATACCAGACCTCTCACAGGGCTGTAGGGGACAAATACAATATAGCTATTACAGGTGTCACAGATCAGGAATGTATACCAGAACTCACACGGGGCTGTAGGAGACAAATAAAATATAGCTATTACAGGTGTCACAGATCAAGGATGTATACCAGAACTCACAGGGCTGTAGGGGACAAATAAAATATAGCTATTACAGGTGTCACAGATCAGGAATGAATACCAGACCTCTCACAGGGCTGTAGGGGACAAATAAAATATAGCTATTACAGGTGTCACAGATCAAGAATGTATACCAGACCTCTCACGAGGCTGTAGGAGACAAATAAAATATAGCTATTAACAGGTGTCACAGATCAGGAATGTATACCAGTCCTCTCACAGGGCTGTAGGAGACAAATAAAATATAGTTATTACAGGTGTCACAGATCAGGAATGTATACCAGACCTCACACGGGGCTGTAGGGGACAAATAGAATATAGCTATTACAGGTGTCACAGATCAGGAATGTATATCAGACCTCTCACGGGGTTGTAGGGGACAAATAAAATATAGCTATTACAGTTGTCACAGATCTGAATGTATACCAGACCTCTCACAGGGCTGTAGGGGACAAATAAAATATAGCTATTACAGTTGTCACAGATCAGGAATGTATATCAGACCTCTCACGGGGCTGTAGGAGACAAATAAAATATAGCTATTACAGGTGTCACAGATCAGGAATGAATACCAGACCTCTCACAGGGCTGTAGGGGACAAATACAATATAGCTATTACAGGTGTCACAGATCAGGGATATATACCAGAACTCACGGGGCTGTAGGGGACAAATAAAATATAGCTATTACAGGTGTCACAGATCAGGAATGTATACCAGACCTCTCACAGGGCTGTAGGGGACAAATGAAATATAGCTATTACAGGTGTCACAGATCAGGAATGAATACCAGACCTCTCACAGGGCTGTAGGGGACAAATACAATATAGCTATTACAGGTGTCACAGATCAGGAATGTATACCAGAACTCACACGGGGCTGTAGGAGACAAATAAAATATAGCTATTACAGGTGTCACAGATCAAGGATGTATACCAGAACTCACAGGGCTGTAGGGGACAAATAAAATATAGCTATTACAGGTGTCACAGATCAGGAATGAATACCAGACCTCTCACAGGGCTGTAGGGGACAAATAAAATATAGCTATTACAGGTGTCACAGATCAAGAATGTATACCAGACCTCTCACGAGGCTGTAGGAGACAAATAAAATATAGCTATTAACAGGTGTCACAGATCAGGAATGTATACCAGTCCTCTCACAGGGCTGTAGGAGACAAATAAAATATAGTTATTACAGGTGTCACAGATCAGGAATGTATACCAGACCTCACACGGGGCTGTAGGGGACAAATAGAATATAGCTATTACAGGTGTCACAGATCAGGAATGTATATCAGACCTCTCACGGGGTTGTAGGGGACAAATAAAATATAGCTATTACAGTTGTCACAGATCTGAATGTATACCAGACCTCTCACAGGGCTGTAGGGGACAAATAAAATATAGCTATTACAGTTGTCACAGATCAGGAATGTATATCAGACCTCTCACGGGGCTGTAGGAGACAAATAAAATATAGCTATTACAGGTGTCACAGATCAGGAATGTATACCAGACGTCACGGGGCTGTAGGGGACAAATAAAATATAGCCATTACAAGTGTCACAGATCAGGGATGTATATCAGACCTCTCACGGGGCTGTAGGAGACAAATAAAATATAGCTATTACAGGTGTCACAGATCAGGAATGTATACCAGACGTCACGGGGCTGTAGGGGACAAATAAAATATAGCCATTACAAGTGTCACACATCAGGAATGTATACCAGACCTCTCACGGGGCTGTAGGAGACAAATAAAATATAGCTATTACAGGTGTCACAGATCAGAAATTTATACCAGACCTCTCACGGGGCTTTAGGAGACAAATAAAATATAGCTATTACAGGTGTCACAGATGAGGAATATATACCAGACCTCTCACGGGGCTGTAGGGGACAAATAAAATATAGCTATTACAGGTGTCACAGATCAGGAATGTATACCAGATATCACGGGGCTGTAGGAGACAAATAAAATATAGCTATTACAGGTGTCACAGATCAGAAATTTATACCAGACCTCTCACGGGGCTTTAGGAGACAAATAAAATATAGCTATTACATGTGTCACAGATCAGGGATATATACCAGAACTCACGGGGCTGTAGGGGACAAATAAAATATAGCTATTACAGGTGTCACAGATCAGGGATATATACCAGAACTCACGGGGCTGTAGGGGACAAATAAAATATAGCTATTACAGGTGTCACAGATCAGGGATATATACCAGAACTCACGGGGTTGTAGGGGACAAATAAAATATAGTTATTACAGGTGTCACAGATCAGGAATGTATACCAGACCTCTCACGGGGCTGTAGGGGACAAATGAAATATAGCTATTACAGGTGTCACAGATCAGGAATGAATACCAGACCTCTCACAGGGCTGTAGGGGACAAATAAAATATAGCTATTACAGGTGTCACAGATCAGGAATGTATACCAGAACTCACACGGGGCTGTAGGGGACAAATAAAATATAGCTATTACAGGTGTCACAGATCAGGAATGTATACCAGACGTCACGGGGCTGTAGGGGACAAATAAAATATAGCTATTACAGGTGTCACAGATCAAGGATGTATACCAGAACTCACAGGGCTGTAGGGGACAAATAAAATATAGCTATTACAGGTGTCAAAGATCAGGAATGAATACCAGACCTCTCACAGGGCTGTAGGGGACAAATAAAATATAGCTATTAACAGGTGTCACAGATCAGGAATGTATACCAGTCCTCTCACAGGGCTGTAGGAGACAAATAAAATATAGTTATTACAGGTGTCACAGATCAGGAATGTATACCAGACCTCACACGGGGCTGTAGGGGACAAATAGAATATAGCTATTACAGGTGTCACAGATCAGGAATGTATATCAGACCTCTCACGGGGCTGTAGGAGACAAATAAAATATAGCTATTACAGGTGTCACAGATCAGGAATGTATACCAGACCTCACGGGGCTGTAGGGGACAAATTGAATATAGCTATTACAGGTGTCACAGATCAGGAATGTATACCAGAACTCACGGGGCTGTAGGAGACAAATAAAATATAGCTATTACAGGTGTCACAGATCAGGAATGTATACCAGACCTCACGGGGCTTTAGGGGACAAATGAAATATAGCTATTACAGGTGCCATAGATCAGGAATGTATACCAGACCTCACGGGGCTGTAGGGGACAAATTGAATATAGCTATTACAGGTGTCACAGATCAGGAATGTATACCAGACCTCACACGGGGCTGTAGGGGACAAATAAAATATAGCTATTACAGGTGCCACAGATCAGGAATGTATATCAGACCTCTCACGGGGCTGTAGGGGACAAATAAAATATAGCTATTACAGGTGTCACAGATCAGGAATGTATACCAGACCTCTCACGGGGCTGTAGGGGACAAATAAAATATAGCTATTACAGGTGTCACAGATCAGGAATGTATACCAGACCTCTCACGGGGCTGTAGGGGACAAATAAAATATAGCTATTACAGGTGTCACAGATCAGGAATGTATACCAGAACTCACGGGGCTGTAGGAGACAAATAAAATATAGCTATTACAGGTGTCACAGATCAGGAATTTATATCAGACCTCTGACGGGGCTGTAGGGGACAAATAAAATATAGCTATTACAGGTGCCACAGATCAGGAATTTATATCAGACCTCTCACGGGGCTGTAGGGGACAAATAAAATATAGCTATTACAGGTGTCACAGATCAGGAATGTATACCAGACCTCACAGGGGGCTGTAGGAGACAAATAAAATATAGCTATTACAGTTGTCACAGATCAGGAATGTATACCAGACCTCACGGGGCTGTAGGGGGGGGGGGGGGCAAATAAAATATAGCTATTACAGGTGTCACAGATCAGGAATGTATACCAGACCTCTCACAGGGCTGTAGGAGACAAATAAAATATAGCTATTACAGGTGTCACAGATCAGGAATGTATATCAGACCTCACACAGGGCTGTAGGAGACAAATAAAATATAGCTATTACAGGTGTCACAGATCAAGAATGTATACCAGACCTTTCACGGGGCTGTAGGGGACAAATGAAATATAGCTATTACAGGTGTCACAGATCAGGGATGTATACCAGAACTCACGGGGCTGTAGGGGACAAATAAAATATAGCTATTACAGGTGTCACAGATCAGGAATGTATACCAGAACTCACGGGGCTGTAGGAGACAAATAAAATATAGCTATTACAGGTGTCACAGATCAGGAATGTATACCAGATCTCTCACGGGGCTCTAGGAGACAAATAAAATATAGCTATTACAGGTGCCACAGATCAGGAATGTATACCAGACCTCTCACAGGGATGTAGGAGACAAATAAAATATAGCTATTACAGGTGTTACAGATCAGGAATTTATGCCAGACCTCTCACGGGGCTGTAGGGGACAAATAAAATATAGCTATTACAGGTGTTACAGATCAGGAACTTATACCAGACCTCTCACGGGGCTGTAGGGGACAAATAAAATATAGCTATTACAGGTGTCACAGATCAGGAATTTACACAAGATCTTTCACGTGGCTGTAGGAGACAAGATTACTTACGCACAAAGAGAAAGTGTCTTTATGCCATACGGCCATGTCATAAATATGGTATTACACATGTGTAATAACACTACTGTGACGTCGTTTTATGGTTATCTAGGTAGTGAAAATTGTAGTGTCAATGTTGAAAGTCGTATAGAGATTGAGAGCTTTAGTGTATTTTCTTTTAAATATAAGTTATGTGATAAATAGAATCTTACACTCGTGACATATTAAATTATTGAACTCGTTTGATAAATCCCATGTTACATCGACACTCGTGTAAGTTCCTCGCTTTTTAACACACACTATTCCCGTGTCACTTTTCTAAACCAGTTTTCACGTACTTCACGTGCACGGTAACTGCACAAAATAAGGTATTCAAGCGAAACGCCATCGAAAACAAAATATCTTTGTGTTATTTCAATTGTAAGTGAGATTACGTGTTTGAACAGTTTTCCTTGTGGGTTTTCTGGTCTGCGGTTTGATTAAATCTAGTTTCTGTCCTATATATACATGTATATTTACAGTCGAAATATCAATTTTTGATGTAATAGACAGTGTCTGTGGTCTATCTGACGCGTAGGTGTTTTTGATTACTTAGGAATCAATGAATGTACATTATGTACATCAGATATTGGAGACTAAAACCACATTATCTTAAGACAATTCTACATCAGTTACATCAATAAGATACAGAAATGTAAGGTATATTGATAAGGTAAGATAATGAGATGGATTAATAAGATAATAAGATGAATTAATAAGATAATATGATAAATGGGAACAGAGGTTTAAGGACTAGGTAAAGGACAATTCAATATGGCGCAGGTGTTTTTACCAAAACTTGTTATTTTATTAAATACTGCAAAATACATGACCAAAACAGACTACAAAGGACATTTTGTGATGGAGAATCGATAATTTCAACCATATTTTGGTACGTTTGGTGGTTTTTCTGATATTTTGTGTTATATGTCAAAAAACGCGTGCACGTTTGCAGAATACTGCGAAAGAAAATAAAAACAATGAATATCATTTTTTGTTACTTTAATATACACAGAATGATAGACGAGCCTTCGATTTTTGAATAAATCTCTCTTTCAATTGAAAACCGCAGAATAAGAGAATGTACTCGTCACATGAATGGCAAGTTATGTACATTCTGAACACCGCTCACATCTGGATCAAATTTTTAAAATTTCCATCGCCGATCGACAAATTTATGTGGCAAGCCGCATAGCCAAAACAAAAATCTTACCGTCTGCGGTATGACGAGTTATGACATTGTGTCAGATCTCTTAAATCAAACATCTTCCCGTTGCATATAGCGAAATATAACCCTAACCCTGTCCTCCATTTTGCACTATTTACTTTTTTAGATATTCATACGCCTGACTTAGAGGCATGGTGAAACATCGACAAAATTAACAATTTAATTGGATTCAAGCATGCAGTAAAGGTTAATGTTACTTGGTATATCATCACAAAGCAAAAACTGCCCATTCCTATCACGATAAATTGTTTTTAGCGATTGCCAGTTTTACATTTTTGGGCGAATGTATAGCACGTGAAAAGATGTCCTTCGGCACTTCCGGCAGTGTTTTTTTAGGTAATTTAATGATTTTGAAAGAATTGTCAACAAAGTTTAATTTGTGTTGTAAAAATTCTGATGGAATTCGTATATATAATACACTTCCGCGTGGATCGGACAGTATTAACTCACTGATTATACCGATTCGTTCTCGGCTTCGCACCTGTCAAACATCGCTAGCGTAAATTGTTGCCATCGTAAACATGTGTGGCAGTTGAGGCACATTGGTATTAAAATACATTTCTCAAACTTAATTAGTAATTAGGTAACCGTATCGTTAATGTAAATTACGTTATGTTGGTGTTATTATTTTTATTTTATACATTTATTTGACACGAAACTTACATTTACATGACAAATGACCTATTTAATATAAAATAATGCCCCTATATTGCCCCAACGAGATACAGGTAACTACTTTTACCTGAACTGAAAACAGCATGCAATGGACGACATTTTTTAGAGGGGGTACCTGTGTATTTCTCCCCGATACTCTGATTTACAGACTAATATCAAAATTTTAACACTGGGTTATCATTCTATGAACATTGCAGTAGCTTTGTATTATTTTTTGAGAAGTTTCAAATAACTATATGAAAAATATTTGCGCACTCCCATCTGGATATTATTTACTGAATATTTTTTTCCTAAGTACAGATTTTTTTAATTTTGGGGGCTAAACTGCATTTTATATCAATATTTAACATAATGGGATAAAGCTTATGCCATGTATTGGAAGAAAACATTAAAATTTCAATATTACCATTTTCATCCAGGTAACAACCAATATGGCTGTACCTAGTCCTTAACGACATTACAGACAGGGACATTTGCGATCTGGCTCTTTATCAAGACAGGAATACCGAAATTTACATCTCACATACAACAGAGATATAAAGTCAATGTGAAAATGATCAAAACTACGTTATCAAACAAAGGTTACTTATTCATGATGTATATCAAATATGTTGTTGTAATTGCCTATACACTCGGGAAGCTGGTAACCAAAGGCCAATCATAATAAATAATTCATCTTGGATGTGGGAGTTAAAGTGAATTGATACTAAAAAATCTGAATAAATGAAATGAGAAAAAAGATATCGTGTAAACATGACGAGAAAGCAAAAACAAATCAGATATACCTTGGCGTTTGGTTTTTTATCATAGATTAAAAAAATAGTCTGGATCAGAACTGAGACACAAAATGTTATAAATGAATAACAGAAATGAAAATATAACTCTTCAATGCTCTATGAAAACAGCCTTCTGTAGTTTTCCTGATCTTGACAAACCAATTATGGCGGTGTTCATCTTGATTGCTAGATGGCGAGATGTCACCCCATTTGCCGCTGTCGCTGGGTTAAGACGATGGTGCTTCTAGAAACCACCATCAGTGTGTGCTTGTCAAAATAAGCACTTCAGCGGTCAGAGATATTGTGTTGTGTGTATCAGTACTGTCTGTGGACAGAGATATTGTGTTTGTGTGTATCAGTACTGTCTGTGGTCAGGGATATTGTGTTTGTGTGTATCAGTACTGTCTGTGGACAGAGATATTGTGTTTGTGTGTATCAGTACTGTTTGTGGTCAGAGATATTGTGTTTGTGTGTATCAGTACTGTCTGTGGTCAGAGATATTGTGTTTGTGTGTATCAGTACTGTCTGTGGTCAGATATATTGTGTTGTGTGTATCAGTACTGTCAGTGGTCAGAGATATTGTGTTTGTGTGTATCAGTACTGTCAGTGGACAGAGATATTGTGTTTGTGTGTATCAGTACTGTCTGTCTGTTGTCAGAGATATTGTGTGTGTGTATCACTTCTGTCTGTGGTCAGATATATTGTGTTTGTGTATCAGTACTGTCAGTGGACAGAGATATTGTGTTTGTGTATCAGTACTGTCTGTGGTCAGAGATATTGTGTTGTGTTTATCAGTACTGTCAGTGGTCAGAGATATTGTGTTTGTGTGTATCAGTACTGTCAGTGGTCAGAGATATTGTGTTTGTGTGTATCAGTACTGTCTGTGGTCAGAGATATTGTGTTTGTGTATCAGTACTGTCAGTGGTCAGAGATATTGTGCTTGTGTGTATCAGTACTGTCTGTGGTCAGAGATATTGTGTTGTGTGTATCAGTACTGTCTGTGGTCAGAGATATTGTGTTTGTGTGTATCAGTACTGTCAGTGGTCAGAGATATTGTGTTTGTGTATCAGTACTGTCAGTGGTCAGAGATATTGTGTTTGTGTGTATCAGTACTGTCTGTGGTCAGATATATTGTGTTTGTGTGTATCAGTACTGTCTGTGGACAGTGATATTGTGTTTGTGTGTATCAGTACTGTCTGTGGTCAGAGATATTGTGTTTGTGTGTATCAGAACTGTCTGTGGTCAGAGATATTGTGTTTGTGTATTAGTACTGTCTGTGGTCAGATATATTGTGTTTGTGTGTATCAGTACTGTCTGTGGTAAGAGATATTGTGTTGTGTGTATCAGTACTGTCTGTGGTCAGAGATATTGTGTTTGTGTGTATCAGTACTGTCTGTAGTCAGAGATATTGTGTTTGTGTATCAGTACTGTCTGTGGTCAGAGATATTGTGTTGTGTGTATCAGTACTGTCTGTGGTCAGAGATATTGTGTTTGTGTATCAGTACTGTCTGTGGTCAGAGATTTTGTGTTTGTGTATATCAGTACTGTCTGTGGACAGAGATATTGTGTTTGTGTATCAGTACTGTCAGCTGTCAGATATATCGTATTTGTGTGTATCAGTACTGTCTGTGGTCAGAGATATTGTGTTTGTGTGTATCAGTACTGTCTGTGGTCAGAGATATTGTGTTTGTGTTTATCAGTACTGTCTGTGGTCAGAGATATTGTGTTTGTGTATCAGTACTGTCTGTGGTCAGAGATATTATGTTTGTGTGTATCAGTACTGTCTGTGGACAGAGATATTGTGTTTGTGTATCAGTACTGTCTGTGGTCAGAGATATTGTGTTTGTGTGTATCAGTACTGTCTGTGGTCAGAGATATTGTGTTTGTGTGTATCAGTACTGTCTGTGGTCAGATATATTGTGTTTGTGTGTATCAGTACTGTCTGTGGTCAGAGATATTGTGTTTGTGTATATCATTACTGTCTGTGGACAGAGATATTGTGTTTGTGTATCAGTACTGTCAGCTGTCAGATATATCGTATTTGTGTGTATCAGTACTGTCTGTGGACAGAGATATTGTGTTTGTGTATCAGTACTGTCAGCTGTCAGATATATCGTATTTGTGTGTATCAGTACTGTCTGTGGTCAGAGATATTGTGTTGTGTGTATCAGTACTGTCTGTGGTCAGAGATATTGTGTTGTGTGTATCAGTACTGTCAGTGGTCAGAGATATTGTGTTTGTTTATCAGTACTGTCAGTGGTCAGAGATATTGTGTTTGTGTGTATCAGTACTGTCTGTGGACAGATATATTGTGTTTGTGTGTATCAGTACTGTCTGTGGACAGTGATATTGTGTATGTGTGTATCAGTACTGTCTGTGGTCAGAGATATTGTGTTTGTGTGTATCAGTACTGTCTGTGGTCAGAGATATTGTGTTTGTGTATTAGTACTGTCTGTGGTCAGATATATTGTGTGTGTGTATCAGTACTGTTTGTGGTCAGAGATATTGTGTTTGTGTGTATCAGTACTGTCTGTGGTCAGAGATATTGTGTTTGTGTGTATCAGTACTGTCTGTGGTCAGAGATATTGTGTTTGTGTATTAGTACTGTCTGTTGTCAGATATATTGTGTGTGTGTATCAGTACTGTTTGTGGTCAGAGATATTGTGTTTGTGTGTATCAGTACTGTTTGTGGACAGAGATATTGTGTTTGTGTGTATCAGTACTGTCTGTGGTCAGAGATATTATGTTTGTGTGTATCAGTACTGTCTGTGGTAAGAGATATTGTGTTTGTGTATTAGTACTGTCTGTGGTCAGATATATTGTGTGTGTGTATCAGTACTGTTTGTGGTCAGAGATATTGTGTTTGTGTGTATCAGTACTGTCTGTGGTCAGAGATATTGTGTTTGTGTGTATCAGTTCTGTCTGTGGTCAGAGATATTGTGTTTGTGTGTATCAGTACTGTCTGTGGACAGATATATTGTGTTTGTGTGTATCAGTACTGTCTGTGGTCAGAGATATTGTGTTTGTGTGTATCAGTACTGTCTGTGCACAGAGATATTGTGTGTGTGTATCAGTACTGTCAGTGGTCAGAGATATTGTGTTTGTGTATCAATACTGTATATGGCCAGAGATATTGTGTTTTTCGAGGCAGCGTTCACATTTTCCTAATGATGATAAATCGTCCTTGTGAAAACTAGTACTTCCCAATCGATACCAATCTAGTTTTAGCGAGTTTCATGGTACATGTAATCTATGCCACGTACACCTGCTTCTAGCTGTTCTACTGGTACTGACTTATTGTATTATAAACCGGGATGGGTTTTTGTTTTTGTCTCTTGGTCTTTTTCAAAAGTATGAGTGAATGTGTTAGTTTTTATTTTCATCTTGGTTTTGTATGTTGATTTTATGTATGTATGTATTAAGATAACAATGAAACCCACAGTATGAATTTGCGGTTGTGATGTTCAAATCAACGCGAACGGCAACTTTTCCGTTTTTCCAGAATAAGGTGCAGAAAGGAAGGGCGTAAAAATGAATGCCCCATAGAAGTATTCTTTAAAGGCGACTAAATATGAGATGTTTTCTTTTCTTTCTTTACTCTTTCCATCTTTATGTCATTCTTGTCACCGCCTTACGTTAAGCCGTTCACTAAGCCTTCGCCTCCATGAGACTACCGGGTTTGTCCCCTGACCGAGACAGGGTACGTAGGGACAACTGTGGTGCTTTCGAGCTAAATGATTTGAGATCTGGCACGGTAGTGTTTAACTCGGTAGCTTTGTAACGTAGCTGTGTAGGTATATATGTTATGCTTCTCCGTTTCATTTCAGCTAAGTATATGTAATGTTTTCCTGTGTCTCTGTAGATTTCTACAGAAATATGGCTTGATAGATTTTGAAGAAATGAAATATAATTCTGCTGTAGGTAGGTTTTAGTCTCGTAAAACTTAATAATAATGCTTTGCAGTGTTAATTATTTTGGTGGCAGTTGAGGAATTTCCATCCA
This sequence comes from Mimachlamys varia, assembly GCA_947623455.1. NCBI lineage: Eukaryota > Metazoa > Mollusca > Bivalvia > Pectinida > Pectinidae > Mimachlamys > Mimachlamys varia. The sequence continues at coordinate 2,053,018 of OX392531.1, read as the reverse complement.
ACAACATCGAGCCGAGTGACACATGGGTGGGTTTCTGTAGTTATTATCCCAGTGTCTAACAGGCTCCGTTGTGCGGGCACTAGCGGAACCCTGAAACATTGATGAGGACGAGACATCCCATGAGACCACGGCCGGTGTAACCTGAACAGAGCACGGCAAAATTGACGAATCAATCGGCAAACATGACTACGGTCTACCAACCGTCACAAGCTATGGTGGCAACTCGTTAAGCAATTAAAAAAAAAAGAAAAATTGAAAATGTGAGACGCATGGAAAAATTCCCTATGAGGTCTTAGTACACGTTCATAATGACATGAATATATCGTTACTTGTCACATTGTGTGTATGTCAAGTGACGTCATTATTATATGTCACGTGATATGTATTATAAATCACGTCATTGATGTGTTTCACGTGATATGTTTTTCCCATGACGTCATTGTTATATGTCATATTATATGTATAACACATGAAGTCATTATCATATGTCACGTGATATTATTACACATGACGTCCTTGTTATATGTCACATTATATGTATTACACATGACGTCATTATCATATATCACGTGTTATATTACACATGACGTCATTTTTATATGTCACGTGATTTGTTTTACACAAGTTATCCTTGCTACAGCTTGAACGGCAACTTTTCCGAATGATATCCTTGTAACATGTACATGTCATGAATATGTATTACAAATAGCGTCATTATTATATGTCACGTGATTTATTACACATGACAACATTGTTATCGATCACGTTATATGTATTACACATAGCGTTATTGCTATATGCCATTTGATATGTATGACACATGACGCAATTGTTATATGTCACGTGATGTACATTACACATAGCCTCCTTGTGATATATCACGTGGTATTACGAATGACGTCATTTATATATATTTTACGTCGTATGTATTACACATGCCTCCCTGTTTCGCTAGTATACTTGGCACATGAATCTTTCATGTTAACGACTATAAATAGAATCATCCGCGGCCAATTAATTTACGCTTCAGTGACAAAAGTCAGAGGCGTATCAAATTAACATTTGGGGAAGTAGTTTCTGTTTAATACCAAATTGATTATGTGGTAAAAGTATATTGAAGTCAACCAGGCTGATGAACCGGCCGACCGATTTTATTGATGAAATACAAACAGGTCCTGTATTTGATATTGTAGTAGATATTTGCTTCCTTTATCGACATCAAATTCCTTTTTCAACACATTGACATGGAAATAAGAAAGTGATGAAATTGGTAACAATCAGGAAAGGCGTGGATTATTTTATTGTTGCAAAGATTTCAATGTTATTAAATAGAGACGGAGCTGATGCATCAGTCAATGGCAGAAAACAGTCCTCCGCTAGGGAGACATATAGAGTCAAGGTGTGGGTGTACCAGCCTTACGCACAGAGGGTGAAAACAAAATATCTAGTACAAACATGTCGGAGAGGAAAAACAAAATACCTAGTACAAACATGTCGGAGAGGGGAGACAAAACATCTCGTACAAACATGTCGGAGAGGGGAGACAAAATATCTAGTACAAACATGTCGGAGAGGGGACACAAAATATCTAGTACAAACATGTCGGAGAGGGGAGACAAAATATCTAGTACAAACATGTCGGAGAGGGGAGACAAAATATCTAGTACAAACATGTCGGAGAGGGACGACAAAATATCTAGTACAAACATGTCGGAGAGGGGAGACAAAATATCTAGTACAAACATGTCGGAGAGGGGAGACAAAATACCTAGTACAAACATGTCGGAGAGGGGAGACAAAATATCTAGTACAAACATGTCGGAGAGGGGAGACAAAATATCTAGTACAAACATGTCGGAGAGGGGAGACAAAATATCTAGTACAAACATGTCGGAGAGGGGAGACAAAATATCTAGTACAAACATGTCGGAGAGGGACGACAAAATATCTAGTACAAACATGTCGGAGAGGGGACACAAAATATCTAGTACAAACATGTCGGAGAGGGACGACAAAATATCTAGTACAAACATGTCGGAGAGGGGAGACAAAATATCTAGTACAAACATGTCGGAGAGGGGAGACAAAATATCTAGTACAAACATGTCGGAGAGGGGAGACAAAATATCTAGTACAAACATGTCGGAGAGGGGAGACAAAATATCTAGTACAAACATGTCGGAGAGGGGAGACAAAATATCTAGTACAAACATGTCGGAGAGGGGAGACAAAATATCTAGTACAAACATGTCGGAGAGGGGAGACAAAATATCTAGTACAAACATGTCGGAGAGGGACGACAAAATATCTAGTACAAACATGTCGGAGAGGGGACACAAAATATCTAGTACAAACATGTCGGAGAGGGACGACAAAATATCTAGTACAAACATGTCGGAGAGGGGAGACAAAATATCTAGTACAAACATGTCGGAGAGGGACGACAAAATATCTAGTACAAACATGTCGGAGAGGGGAGACAAAATATCTAGTACAAACATGTCGGAGAGGGGAGACAAAATATCTAGTACAAACATGTCGGAGAGGGACGACAAAATATCTAGTACAAACATGTCGGAGAGGGGACACCAAATATCTAGTACAAACATGTCGGAGAGGGAAGACAAAATATCTAGTACAAACAAACATGTCGGAGAGGGACGATAAAATATCTAGTACAAACATGTCGGAGAGGGACGACAAAATATCTAGTACAAACATGTCGGAGAGGGGAGACAAAATATCTAGTACAAACATGTCGGAGAGGGACACAAAATATCTAGTACAAACTTGTCAGAGAAGGGACGACAAAATATCTAGTACAAACATGTCGGAGAGGGGAAACAAAATATCTAGTACAAACATGTCGGAGAGGGACACAAAATATCTAGTACAAACTTGTCGGAGAGGGGACACAAAATATCTAGTACAAACATGTCGGAGAGGGAAGACAAAATATCTAGTACAAACATGTCGGAAATGACAGACAAAATATCTAGTACAAACATGTCGGAGAGGGGACACAAAATATCTAGTACAAACATGTCGGAGAGGGACGACAAAATATCTAGTACAAACATGTCGGAGAGGGACGACAAAATATCTAGTACAAACATATCGGAGAGGTATGACAAAATATCTAGTACAAACATGTCGGAGAGGGGACACAAAATATCTTGTACAAACATGTCGGAGAGGGGACACAAAATATCTAGTACAAACATGTCGGAGAGGGGACACAAAATATCTAGTACAAACATGTCGGAGAGGGGACACAAAATATCTAGTACAAACATGTCGGAGAGGGGACACAAAATATCTAGTACAAACATGTCGGAGAGGGGACTCAAAATATCTAGTACAAACATGTCGGAGAGGGGACACAAAATATCTAGTACAAACATTTCGGAGAGGGGACACAAAATATCTAGTACAAACATGTCGGAGAGGGACGACACAATATCTAGTACAAACATGTCGGAGAGGGGAGACAAAATATCTAGTACAAACATGTCGGAGAGGGACGACAAAATATCTAGTACAAACATGTCGGAGAGGGGAGACAAAATATCTAGTACAAACATGTCGGAGAGGGACGACAAAATATCTAGTACAAACATGTCGGAGAGGGGAGACAAAATATCTAGTACAAACATTTCGGAGAGGGGACACAAAATATCTAGTACAAACATGTCGGAGAGGGACGACACAATATCTAGTACAAACATGTCGGAGAGGGGAGACAAAATATCTAGTACAAACATGTCGGAGAGGGACGACAAAATATCTAGTACAAACATGTCGGAGAGGGACGACACAATATCTAGTACAAACATGTCGGAGAGGGGACACAAAATATCTAGTACAAACATGTCGGAGAGGGGACACAAAATATCTAGTACAAACATGTCGGAGAGGGGAGACAAAATATCTAGTACAAACATGTCGGAGAGGGACGACAAAATATCTAGTACAAACATGTCGGAGAGGGGAGACAAAATATCTAGTACAAACATGTCGGAGAGGGGAGACAAAATATCTAGTACAAACATGTCGGAGAGGGGACACAAAATATCTAGTACAAACATGTCGGAGAGGGGAGACAAAATATCTAGTACAAACATGTCGGAGAGGGACGACACAATATCTAGTACAAACATGTCGGAGAGGGGACACAAAATATCTAGTACAAACATGCCGGAGAGGGACGACAAAATATCTAGTACAAACATGTCGTATAGGGACGACAATATCCTTTTAGTTGGACATGTTTAATGAGTCCTCTTGTGTTCCACTATAAAGTACTGTAGGGAATTGTTTTACTGGTTCAACCAAAGCTGCACTGAATTAACACGAGGTTATATTAAATTGTGACAGAAACAAATTACTCCAAGCTTAGTCATTCCGAACATTTATAGCTCGTCCTCTTTAATAATGAACGAGGTCGCTATATGTTGTAAAGACAATGAAAATCATCATTTCTTGGAATGGACACTGTTTCGCTCCACATGTTAATGTATTCGACATAAAATTGTACAGTATCATTTTTTGCTAAATATTTATAGAAAACAGATTATGGAATTTTAAAATCCATGTTATGATTTCATTGACACCTTAAAATTAGAAAAATATGAAGATTTTTTTGTGAAAATGAATCTAAATTATACAAGCCAATCGAACTTGTCAATACACGTATGGTGTTTATGTTTTCAAGGAAACAATACTATTTATGTCCAGATCTATATATGGATTAACAATGTCCTACTCCCACTACCGGCTGTAAACAATAGACCATTGTCAATGTGTTTTAGTCGATACAGGAACAGAGGACGACCTAGCTAATGATGAAAACAGATCGATAAAATAGTATACAAAACGGAAGCGTGAAGTTGATCCATTTTTGTGGTTACATGTAGTATCAATGCTACAATAAAAACATGCCTGCAGCTAGAAAGCGCGTGCAATATACCCGTCCTGGTCTTCGGTCTTATGTCAGTTACGTTCTACAACAACCTGTGTTAGTTTATTCGGTTAACAACACTTGTTTTCGGTTATGTCCGCAATCACGTTTATGTTGACATTAATAGCACCCGCAACTGCCGCGCTCACCAAGAAATTTCAACCATCGATGAGTTCCACCATCACCATTGATCAACATCAACATTGTTCAACGGTAACATGTACCTAGTATTGTGCAAAGTTCGACTGACTACACGTTTTGCTTCCTCACTTTTAAGGAATGTGTTTCATGTCGAGTTTCTGTATCGGTGACATTCCTACTGAATGATATTTCCGACACATAAATATTACACGACACAAATATTCCCTGTATCGGTGACATTCCTACTGAATCATATTACCGACACATAAATATTACAGGACACAAATATTCCCTGTATCGGTGACATTACTAGTGAATGATATTACCGACACATAAATATTACAGGACACAAATATTCCCTGTATCGGTGACATTACTAGTGAATGATATTACCGACATATAAATATTACACGACACAAATATTCCCTGTATCGGTGACATTCCTACTGAATCATATTACCGACACATAAATATTACAGGACACAAATATTCCATGTATCGGTGACATTCCTACTGAATCATATTACCGACACATAAATATTACAGGACACAAATATTCCATGTATCGGTGACATTCCTACTGAATGATATTACCGACACATAAATATTACACGACACAAATATTCCCTGTATCGGTGACATTCCTACTGAATGATATTACCGACATATAAATATTACACGACACAAATATTCCCTGTATCGGTGACATTCCTACTGAATGATATTACCGACATATAAATATTACACGACACAAATATTCCCTGTATCGGTGACATTCCTACTGAATGATATTACCGACACATAAATATTACCCGACACAAATATTCCCTGTATCGGCGACATTCCTACTGAATGATATTACCGACATATAAATATTACAGGACACAAATATTCCCTGTATCGGTGACATTCCTACTGAATTATATTACCGACATATAAATATTACACGACACAAATATTCCCTGTATCGGTGACATTCCTACTGAATGATATTACCGACACATAAATATTACCCGACACAAATATTCCCTGTATCGGCGACATTCCTACTGAATTGTATTACCGACATATAAATATTACACGACACAAATATTCCCTGTATCGGTGACATTCCTACTGAATGGTATTACCGACACATAAATATTACACGACACAAATATTCCCTGTATCGGCGACATTCCTACTGAATTATATTACCGACACATAAATATTACACGACACAAATATTCCCAGTATCGGTGACATTCCTATTGAATGATATTACCGACATATAAATATTACAGGACACAAATATTCCCTGTATCGGTGACATTCCCACTGAATGATATTACCGACATATAAATATTACAGGACACAAATATTCCCAGTATCGGTGACATTCCTATTGAATGATATTACCGACATATAAATATTACACGACACAAATATTCCTTGTATCGGCGACATTCCCACTGAATGATATTACCGACATATAAATATAACACGACACAAATATTCCCTGTATCGGTGACATTCCTATTGAATGATATTACCGACATATAAATATTACACGACACAAATATTCCTTGTATCGGCGACATTCCCACTGAATGATATTACCGACATATAAATATAACACGACACAAATATTCCCTGTATCGGTGACATTCCTATTGAATGATATTACCGACATATAAATATTACAGGACACAAATATTCCCTGTATCGGTGACATTCCTACTGAATCATATTACCGACACATAAATATTACACGACACAAATATTCCCTGTATCGGCGACATTCCTATTGAATGATGTTACCGACACATAAATATTACACGACACAAAAATTCCCTGTATCGGCGACATTCCTATGGAATGATGTTACCGACATATAAATATTACACGACACAAAAATTCCCTGTATCGGCGACATTCCTATGGAATGATGTTACCGACATATAAATATTACACGACACAAATATTCCCTGTATCGGTGACGTATATAAATATTACAGGACACAAATATTCCCTGTATCGGCGACATTCCTACTGTATGATATTACAGTGTACCGACACATAAATATTACCTGTATCGGTGACGTATATAAATATTACACGACACAAATATTCCCTGTATCGGTGACGTATACAAATATTACAGGACACAAATATTCCCTGTATCGGCGACATTCCTACTGTATGATATTACAGTGTACCGACACACAAATATTCCCTGTATCGGTGACGTATATAAATATTACACGACACAAATATTCCCTGTATCGGTGACGTATATAAGTATTACACGACACAAATATTCCCTGTATCGGCGACATTCCTACTGTATGATATTACCGACACATAAATATTAAACGACACAAATATTCCCTGTATCGGTGACATTCCTACTGAATGATATTACCGACACATAAATATTACACGACACAAATATTCCCTGTATCGGCGACATTCCTACTAAATGATATTACCGACACATAAATATTACACGACACAAATATTCCCTGTATCGGCGACATTCCTACTGATATTACCGACATATAAATATTACACGACACAAATATTCCCTGTATCGGCGACACTCCTACTGAATGATATTACCGACACATAAATATTACACGACACAAATATTCCCTGTATCGGCGACATTCCTACTAAATGATATTACCGACACATAAATATTACACGACACAAATATTCCCTGTATCGGCGACATTCCTACTGATATTACCGACATATAAATATTACACGACACAAATATTCCCTGTATCGGCGACATTCCTACTGAATGATATTACCGACATATTAATATTACACGACACAAATATTCCCTGTATCGGCGACATTCCTACAGAATGATATTACCGACATATAAATATTACACGACACAAATATTCCCTGTATCGGTGACATTCCTACAGAATGATATTACCGACACATAAATATTACACGACACAAATATTCCCTGTATCGGTGACATTCCTAGTGAATGATAATACAGACACATCAATTTTACAGGACACAAATATTACAGGACACAAATATTTCCTGTATCGGCGACATTCCTATTGAATGATATTACCGACACATAAATATTACAGGACACAAATATTCCCTGTATCGGCGACATTCCTACAGAATGATATTACCGACACATAAATATTACAGGACACAAATATTCCCTGTATCGGCGACATTCCTACAGAATGATATTACCGACACATAAATATTACACGACACAAATATTCCCTGTATCGGTGACATTCCTACTGAATGATATTACCGACACATAAATATTACACGACACAAATATTCCCTGTATCGGCGACATTCCTACTGAATGATATTACCGACACATAAATATTACACGACACAAATATTCCCTGTATCGGCGACATTCCTACTGAATGACATTACCGACACATAAATATTACAGGACACAAATATTCCCTGTATCGGCGACATTCCTACAGAATGATATTACCGACACATAAATATTACAGGACACAAATATTCCCTGTATCGGCGACATTCCTACTGAATGATATTGCCGACACATAAATATTACACGACACAAATATTCCCTGTATCGGCGACATTCCTACTGAATGATATTACCGACACATAAATATTACACGACACAAATATTCCCTGTATCGGCGACATTCCTACTGAATGATATTACCGACACATAAATATTACACGACACAAATATTCCCTGTATCAGTGACATTCCTACTGATGATATTACCGACACATAAATATTACACGACACAAATATTCCCTGTATCGGTGACATTCCTACTGAATGATATTACCGACACATAAATATTACACGACACAAATATTCCCTGTATCGGTGACATTCCTACTGAATGATATTACCGACACATAAATATTACAGGACACAAATATTCCCTGTATCGGCGACATTCCTACTGAATGATATTACCGACATATAAATATTACACGACACAAATATTCCCTGTATCGGTGACATTCCTACTGAATGATATTACCGACATATAAATATTACACGACACAAATATTCCCTGTATCGGCGACATTCCTACTGAATGATATTACCGACACATAAATATTACACGACACAAATATTCCCTGTATCAGTGACATTCCTACTGATGATATTACCGACACATAAATATTACACGACACAAATATTCCCTGTATCGGTGACATTCCTACTGAATGATATTACCGACACATAAATATTACACGACACAAATATTCCCTGTATCGGCGACATTCCTACTAAATGATATTACCGACACATAAATATTACACGACACAAATATTCCCTGTATCGGTGACATTCCTATTGAATGATATTACCGACACATAAATATTACACGACACAAATATTCCCTGTATCGGCGACATTCCTACTGGATGATATTACCGACACATAAATATTACAGGACACAAATATTCCCTGTATCGGCGACATTCCTACTGAATGATATTACCGACATATAAATATTACACGACACAAATATTCCCTGTATCGGCGACATTCCTAGTGAATGATATTACCGACATATAAATATTACACGACACAAATATTCCCTGTATCGGTGACATTCCTACTGAATGATATTACCGACATATAAATATTACACGACACAAATATTCCCTGTATCGGCGACATTACTATTGAATGATATTACCGACATATAAATATTACAGGACACAAATATTCCCTGTATCGGCGACATTCCTACTGAATGATATTACCGACATATAAATATTACACGACACAAATATTCCCTGTATCGGCGACATTCCTACTGAATGATATTACCGACACATAAATATTACAGGACACAAATATTCCCTGTAACGGCGACATTCCTACTGAATCATATTACCGACACATAAATATTACACAACACAAATATTCCCTGTATCGGCGACATTCCTACTGAATGATATTACCGACACATAAATATTACACGACACAAATATTCCCTGTATCGGCGACATTCCTATTGAATGATATTACCGACATATAAATATTACACGACACAAATATTCCCTGTATCGGCGACATTACTATTGAATGATATTACCGACACATAAATATTACACGACACAAATATTCCCTGTATCGGTGACACTCCTACTGAATGATATTACCGACATATAAATATTACACGACACAAATATTCCCAGTATCGGTGACATTCCTTCTGAATGATATTACCGACATATATAAATATTACAGGACACAAATATTCCCTGTATCGGCGACATTCCTACTGAATGATATTACCGACACATAAATATTACACGACACAAATATTCCCTGTATCGGTGACATTCCTACTGAATGATATTACCGACATATAAATATTACACGACACAAATATTCCCTGTATCGGTGACATTCCTACTGAATGATATTACCGACACATAAATATTACACGACACAAATATTCCCTGTATCGGCGACATTCCTACAGAATGATATTACCGACACATAAATATTACACGACACAAATATTCCCTGTATCGGCGACATTCCTACTGAATGATATTACCGACACATAAATATTACACGACACAAATATTCCCTGTATCGGTGACATTCCTGTTGAATGATATTATTGACACATAAATATTACACGACACAAATATTCCCTGTATCGGTGACAATCCTACTGAATGATATTACCGACACATAAATATTGCACGACACAAATATTCCCTGTATCGGTGACATTCCTATTGAATGATATTACCGACACATAAATATTACACGACACAAATATTCCCTGTATCGGTGACATTCCTACTGAATGATATTACCGACATATAAATATTACACGACACAAATATTCCCTGTATCGGTGACATTCCTACTGAATGATATTACCGACATATAAATATTACACGACACAAATATTCCCTGTATCGGTGACATTCCTACTGAATGATATTACCGACACATAAATATTACACGACACAAATATTCCCTGTATCGGCGACATTCCTACTGAATGATATTACCGACATATAAATATTACACGACACAAATATTCCCTGTATCGGTGACATTCCTACTGAATGATATTACCGACACATAAATATTACACGACACAAATATTCCCTGTATCGGCGACATTCCTACTGAATGATATTACCGACATATAAATATTACACGACACAAATATTCCCTGTATCGGTGACATTCCTACTGAATGATATTACCGACACATAAATATAACACGACACAAATATTCCCTGTATCGGTGACATTCCTACTGAATGATATTACCGACACATAAATATAACACGACACAAATATTCCCTATATCCTCATTGGTTAGATAATGATCACGTGGAGGTAGCTAAATTTTCGATATCCACTCGGTGTTACTGTTCTTTTTAGAAAGATCGGTAAATAAAATTCTCCTTATGACGTCACTTCATCTGTAACATCACGAGGCTGTCTGACAATACAGCAGTTTCCTCTTCCATATGTTTAATTTTGTTAAGTGGATCATGAAAATAATACTAAGTAATAATAATAAGTCCAGTTATTGTATACGTTTCCCCGTGTTCACAAATCATAATCTGTGGTTAGGGCTTCTCAACTAGTCAATACCTTTCTCAGGTCTCTACGGAGCACACAGCCATTTCGATACTCAAATCTTAGCATTTTACAATTTCCAATACTTCCTTACTAAGTCCTCATTTACAGCTGAATAAAAAGTGAAAAACGAAGTAGTTAGTTACTCGTAACACCGTGCCGTGTCGTGTCGTCTCGTGTCGTGCCGTGCCATGTCGTGTCGAACCCACAGCTTTTTGGTCGCTCATGCCAGGCGTCCAACCACTTGACTTAGTACCGTACAATTGATGGAAACTATCAAATAATGTCTGATTTCAAAAAATAGGAAAAACAAGAATAATGAATACAAAGCACAAGATTGTACAGTTCCAATAATCGAGCATATATCACATGATGATCAAATACAAAACACACAATTGTCAAATACAAAACAAAAGGTTGTCAAATACAAAACAAAAGGTTGTCAAATACAAAACAAAAGGTTGTCATATACAATACCAAACACGAGATTATCGTGAACAAAGAACTCGACATAAAACACACATCGTCGAATGTTTTTTATTACCCGATAAACGTTTCCTACTAAAGAATGTAACACGCTAGTTGATTACGACCAGGGTTCGATGGGGTCACTTACCCGACCAAGTGGGTTTTCTCATGGTACTCCGGTTTCCTCCCACAGTGATATCCGCGGCAGGTTTACATCCGGGTTCTCAAGAGCGATTAATATAAGTTGAAATACTTGTTTCAATATGTTACTGCACTTTAAATAAAGTTTAATTTATTTAAACGTTTCACATGACTTTATGTGTGTTAAACACTTGATAACGTTTGTAAAACACGTGTTAGTCGTGTTATACGCTAATTTACTCAGGTAATTCAAGTGATACCCAGGTACTGGACGTGTTGTTAAACTTACCTGTAATACAATAATATATTCATGTAATAGAGGTATTATTGTTTTATGATAAACATTCTTATTTATATGTTATACATGTAAGTGTTAATTAATGCAATACATTTATCCATGTTTGATAAACATTATTATTTGTGATATATACATGTAAATGTAATAGACGTGTAAAGGACCAAATGCGGTATGCCCCGATATATGCCCCAATATTTTTACCGTTATGAATTTACAAAATATAAATAAATATACTTTGAAATAGCAATAAAGATACATCAATTTGCTGGAAATAAGCTTTGATTTAATTAATATTGCTTTGAATATATTTTTGGGGGGTTTTAAAAGGCGCATGTAACGAGATTTTCGCGAAAACTACAGAATTTTTGGTGTTCAACACCAAAATTAAGCATGAGCGCAGTTTTGCTCCAAAAAGATATTTTAGATTTGATTTCTTTTTTGCAAAACATATCATTTCCTAAAGTTTCGTTTTGGAGCACGACTGCGCTCATACCTAAAGATCGAAAAAACCATCTCGAAAAGTCGAACTCCGCCCGAAACTCGAATGAGAGAAGACTATAATTGACGACGCGGCCATTTTATCCGGACTTTATCGTTCTTGTAAAAAAAAATAACGACACCAAAAGTTGTTGTAAAATTATTATTTTAGCTTCTACTCATTTAAAACTATCTCTTAATTTATAATTCGTATTTTGAATGAAATAAAGGTATTTTGATAAAAACAAAATGTTACGTTTCGAATTTTCCGTAACTTCCGGAATTCGTCCTTTAAACTACTGTACATCACCCGCGGAAACGTAAACAAAACACGAATCGAAACAAACAAGCTTATCGGCCTGTTTAACTGCACAGAGGAGGACTTTTCCGTCTGTCGGATCTGGCTGTTTTATAAATGGTAGGTGTTGGATAACAGACGATGTTCAAACACAAAATATTAGATTGCAGTTTGTTGATATCGAAATCTTGTGAGTTTGGTAGTCTGTACCAGACGTACTCCTATAACATAAGAGGCCGCTGGTCGGCCTTTTTATTATCGGATATGATTTTGCCGACTGCGACCTCTTATTTCCGAAGCACTAATTCTTTGATGCAGATTCCGCCCTCGATTGAAGGGGAATGAAATCGGCTTGAAAAAACCTACTTCAGTGATTGACAGTTCATAAAAACAGTGTCTACTCACGTTTTATGTAATTAAGATCCCATATGTATGTCAAAGATACATATATATAAAATATTACGGACCGTCAAACAAAAAATACAAGACCAAGCGGCTGAAGCACCTCTCCGGCTTATTTTTCAACATGGCTTCTTCGGTTGATACAAATTAGTACAGGGTTTTTTAAACGGAACGAAATGAGACAGAACTTGGTTGTATTCCGCTTGTAGAACATTGTACGTATTTTCATTTTTGTATTTACCGCAAAAACCAAGTGATATTTAAATTTACTTCCGACAATGTTGTCTGCTTCACTTCGACATAAGAAAAACATTATTTGTATAAAATTGAGTGTTTGACACGAAATTGTCCCGATTTCATGATGGATTTATGGAAAGGAATGCTATTTGGACTTTGTTGATCATTTAAATGTAAGTGACACGCTATATTTTTTTCAAAATCCTGACTTTGAAAAATTGATCGTCAGCATCGGGAAAATCAGCTATGGGCAGTTAGAGGTTACACGGCGCCTTGTCAAAAAATTTCTCGCCGTGTTAAACCTCTAACATTGTTGGAGTATACCAGACGGTGCGGACAGACGACAGTCGTTATACCTATCTGGCAAGTTGAAATGCCCAATGCTATTGCAGTCACAATGAAATAAATATGGCTTTATACTGTATGGAATACTACAAAACACCCCCTTATACCAACTCATAATGCCATCACAAAAGTACTTTAGGGCCTACTGCTAATTATTTGCCGACAAAACATCGCCGTACCGTACGCGTATTGACGAAATAGGGGGCTTGCTAAAGACAAGACATGTGAAGAGAGTTGACCAGATTTTATCAAGATGGAGAAAATCGGATTAATAGCAAGAATGTAAGTTGTTTCAATTCAGACATTGCTTATTAATTATATTTTGAGAATACAAAACAGTACTCTTCCATGAAAATGAAAACATGATGCGTATGCATGACCTTTTTTTTATCTTAAAAAAAAAATATAAATTAACACTCAACATACAAAATGGAATTTGTTTTGTATAAAAATCAGATGGATTTACCCAGTTCTGTTTTACGCCACAATCATAATAATTCAAGTGTATATATTACATCAGTATAAGCCTTACTTAAATAATTCTTTACTATTTGAACTTTTTTTAATTAAGATAATGAATTACTAAGCTAAAATTAAATAATTACCCCATGTAGGTTTAAAAAAGACATATTTTGTAAGAGATTTTTTTCATTTTGACCA
Source organism: Mimachlamys varia (assembly GCA_947623455.1). NCBI lineage: Eukaryota > Metazoa > Mollusca > Bivalvia > Pectinida > Pectinidae > Mimachlamys > Mimachlamys varia. The sequence continues at coordinate 2,037,978 of OX392531.1, read as the reverse complement.
GCCAAACATTATTTTAAGAATTGCAGTTGATTTAAAAACTCTTTTCAGAGAACATGAGGTTAATTCATTTTTTTAATATTTTTTAAATAAGAACAAAATATTGTCTGACTATTGCACATGCATATGAAGTATAAGATGCAGTTTAACATTACAACATGTTAAAGAAAGCTAGGAAGCTGGAAGAATATCAATTATTTTATCCTCATGTAAATGCAACTGCTTTTTGTATTTATTATAAACAGGGTGAACACAATTCACTTTTTTAAACAGGTGTACCTGGGTATACCTGGGGAAGGCTTAAAATCTTGAAATACTTTTATATATATACTGTAAACTAAAACAAAGCATATTAAATTCTTGCTTCTCAGCTTGTGAAAATATCTTTCATTGTAAGTACACAAGCAAGTAAATGTAAGTCAAATACATCATGTTTTTATTGCATTTTTTTAAGTCTGAATATCAACCTGCTGATGGAATGCAATGAGAAACAATTTCCTCATATACCCAAGTACCAAGGTGCTACCAGAATGTATTTTTAAATGCTTTATTAATTTTGGACCTGTTAATACAGTAAGTTCATGTTTGCTACTCTTGTTTGACTGTTCGTGTAGCAAAATTGGAACAAAACAATGTACTTTTACAGGTTAATGGAACACACCTGTGTTATTCTACTCCATGGATCAAACTAGTGTCACTTATCATGTTTTATTCTACATCCTTGGATCTATTAACTAATTAAATACTATATCATACCATTGTGATATACATACCATACTTTTTTTGTACATATATAAAGTTTTGTCAGAATTTTATCAGGTGCAGAATTAAATACAGGTACATTGTAATTTATAATGTTTTTGAACTTTTTTCTTTTCTATTTGCACAGATACTTATCTTTACTGTGGATTTCTGAGCTTCTACAAGAATTTCTGAGCTTAACTGCTGATTTCCAAGATTCATGGAGAAAGTCTGAGCTTCACTGTGGATTTCCAAGCTTTTCTTCATGGATTATTTCTGAGCTTAGCCAAGGATATCTAAGCATTAATTACTATGGATTTCTGAACTGTATCAAGGGGTGTCCAATGCAAGCTTCACCAAGGATTTCAAAGCTTTTGTATGGATAGTATTCAACTTTCGCTGATGATTTCCGAGCATTGTCGAAGTTGTTCGACCTTAATCAAAGATTTCCAAGCTTTACTGAAGATTTCTGAGTTTAACCAAGGATTTAGAAGTTTTACCAATGATTTTTAAACCTTTAAACCTAAGAGATCCTTAGAAAACCTTGGAAAATGGACAGTGTGCTATATCTATGAGTGTATATATTATTATTAATATGAGACCAAGCAATGCAAAAGTTTGTTTCTATTTGTATGTACATTTTAGTTATTTGTATGTACAACTCATATGAGTTATTCCTTAACTAATCATTTAGGATAGGGACAGTGCAGGCACCTACATATTGTGCCATTTATGGGTGTTGGGTCAAAACTTGATCTGTCTACCATGCCTTACTAAGATATATTCAATTACCTTTGATATTTTATGTATGGTAAGTCTCTTAACAAAATGCCCCCCCCCCCCCCCAATGGTTAATTCTGGAACAGCCCTAAGTTGCTATACAAAAATGCCTGTTGCTATGGCCAAAAAATCACAATGAACTATTTGGTATTGTAAAAACCACAATAATCAAATGGCAATCATGCAATACTTATTTACTTCTTATTTAATGTAAATGAAAATGAAAGTATGTATCAAATATGTGTATATTTCAGTGATTGTATGTATATAAATGTAAAGTATGTGCGTTGCTATGGAAAATGTGAGTTGCTATGGCCAAAATCATCATAATACACTATTCATTTCCTAAAAAACACAACAATCAAATAAAAATCACTTATTAAAAGTTGACTTCTTATTGTATAAATCAAATATGTGTATCTTCTAGTGATTTGCATTCAAACCATGTGTTAATAGTGTAAGCTGCTATGCAAAAATGCTTGTTGCTATGGCTAAAATAGCCCTAGTGTTGTACTCGGTTTGTAAATACCACAAAAGTCAAATGGAAATATCACACAGTAATTGTTTACTCCTTATTGTATGTATCAAATATGGTTATATTGTAATGAATTGTATGTAAATAGGTGTGAATAATGTTAGTTGCTATGCAAAAAGTCTTGTTGCTATGGTCAAAATCAACATTTTTTTCTTTTTTTTTCTTTCAATAAAAAATAGAAACTATGAAACTGTTAAAATTAACGTAATATTTATTAAAGAAACATAAAATGGATAGTTCAGAATGTTGTTACATAATGTAATCATCAAATGTTGTCTCTTGAACCCTAAGCTGATTATGGTACTATGACCCGTTGCTATGGCCCGTTGCTATGGAATACCATCAATAAACGTTTTAAATTTTACTGAAATTGTTTGTTTGTGTTCTGCACTTTTAATTGTTAGAAGAATAAGGAGAAAATGCGTGGGGCCAAAAACACCCCTTAGTGCATATAGTCCTTTATATAATAAACTTGTTTATTCGTGATATGTACGTGTTTATATTTACATTTGCGCTGCAACCCACTATATGAACATTACCAGCAAAAATGTTTTTCATATAGGGATTAAAAGTCATTTTTTTAACTTTCATAGTGCTATGAAAGGTCAGCCGTTACATCCATATTGAATGAAGCCCGCAAGCTTGATCTATGATGTCATAATTAAACCACGTGCTTCGTCTCGAAAACCATTGCTTTCATACTTTTATGAAAGGCTTTTTTGCTGGTAATGTTCATATAGTGGGTTGCAGCGCAAATGTAAATATAAAAGTATGAAAGCAATGGGTCTCGAGACGTAGCACGTGGTTTCATTATGACGTCATAGATCATGCTTGTTAAATGAGAGTCTTTTCGCGCCGCTTGGAATAACGTGGATAATGCCCTTGCGTCAAACGCTCAAATGACTAATTATTATCATTGGCGCCAATTTTACTCAAGCTGGTTCCGCCGGTGTCGATTAAATGACGACATACTGTATATACAAACGCAGGTAATAAATTACTAATTGGAAAAAATATAAATGAAGTTAAGCAATTGTTCTATAGTAAAAATGTAAATATATGATAAAGTGTTGTATTTGTGATATATACGTGTTTATGTAACAGACTTGTATTTATATAATAAACTTGTGTATTTGTGACATATACGTATTTAAGTGACAGACGTGTAATTTATATAATAAACCTGTGTATCTGTGTAATGCTTGTTTATGTAACAGACTTGTAAATATATAATAAACTTGTGTATTTGTGTAATTATATACGTGTTTATGTAACAGACTTGTAAATATATAATAAACTTGTGTATTTGTGTAATTATATACGTGTTTATGAAACAGACTTGTAAATATATAATTAACTTGTGTATCTGTGTAATTATATACGTGTTTATGTAACAGACTTGTAAATATATAATAAAATTGTGTATCTGTGTAATTATATACGTGTTTATGTAACAGACTTGTAAATATATAATAAACTTGTGTATTTGTGTAATTATATACGTGTTTATGTAACAGACTTGTAAATATATAGTAAACTTGTGTATTTGTGATATATACGTGTTGATGTAACAGACTTGTAAATATATAGTAAACTTGTGTATTTGTGATATATACGTGTTGATGTAACAGACTTGTAAATATATAGTAAACTTGTGTATTTGTGATATATACGTGTTGATGTAACAGACTTGTAAATATATAGTAAACTTGTGTATTTGTGATATATACGTGTTGATGTAACAGACTTGTAAATATATAATAAACTTGTGTATTTGTGATATATACGTGTTGATGTAACAGACTTGTAAATATATAGTAAACTTGTGTATTTGTGATATATACGTGTTGATGTAACAGACTTGTAAATATATAGTAAACTTGTGTATTTGTGATATATACGTGTTGATGTAACAGACTTGTAAATATATAATAAACTTGTGTATTTGTGATATATACGTGTTGATGTAACAGACTTGTAAATATATAGTAAACTTGTGTATTTGTGTAATTATATACGTGTTGATGTAACAGACTTGTAAATATATAGTTAACTTGTGTATTTGTGATAAATACGTGTTTATGTAACAGACTTGTAAATATATAGTAAACTTGTGTATTTGTGTAATTATATACGTGTTGATGTAACAGACTTGTAAATATATAGTAAACTTGTGTATTTGTGATATATACGTGTTGATGTAACAGACTTGTAAATATATAGTAAACTTGTGTATTTGTGTAATTATATACGTGTTGATGTAACAGACTTGTAAATATATAGTAAACTTGTGTATTTGTGTAATTATATACGTGTTGATGTAACAGACTAGTAAATATATAGTTAACTTGTGTATTTGTGATAAATACGTGTTTATGTAACAGACTTGTAAATATATAGTAAACTTGTGTATTTGTGTAATTATATACGTGTTTATGTAACAGACTTGTAAATATATAGTTAACTTGTGTATTTGTGATAAATACGTGTTTATGTAACAGACTTGTAAATATATAATAAACTTGTGTATTTGTGTAATTATATACGTGTTTATGTAACAGACTTGTAAATATATAGTAAACTTGTGTATTTGTGATTTATAAGTATTTAAGTGACAGGCGTGTAAATATATAATAAACTTGTGTATCTGTGTAATTATATACGTGTTGATGTAACAGACTTGTAAATATATAGTAAACTTGTGTATTTGTGATATATACGTGTTGATGTAACAGACTTATAAATCTATAGTAAACTTGTGTATTTGTGATATATACGTATTTAAGTGACAGACTTGTAAATATATAACAAACTTGTGTACTCTCACGTGTTTATGTACGTAATCCACTTATGTATTCTGACACTACCTGTGATGTGTGATATTTTACTCGTTCTGTATAAAGCGTGGGTAGTTCCGTATACTAGAGGGACTCACGCTGGTAAAGCTACATGTAACCTACAATGAGTTTCTCCTTAGCTGACACCCTACAGACCTGGACAACACATGTCTGTGGTTCGATGTCCATATAGAGGTGTTTGATGGGCTAGGCACTAGTAAAATACACGTGTTTGGTAAATGTGACGACCAGTGCCTTAAGATCGTACACTAATTTCTGTGCCACTCGCCGTGTGTTGGTGCCACTCGACGTGTACTGGTGCCACTCGCCGTGTGTTGGTGCCACTCGCCGTGTGTTGCTATCACTGTCACGGTAGTGATGATTCGTACTTTGGCAGACCTTTATCTCCCATTAAGTTTGCACCTAAGCAAATATGTCACGTGTGCCGTATTGATTTTTTACGGTTCCATTGTGCTGGCTCTGTCCTCGCCTACAACCTGTGTCGTAGTAGCAATAGTTATGGATAAAATATGAAGTGTTCATCTCCCGATCACTGTCAATACAGTTCCTATTGAATATTCATGGCGTTTCGGCATTCAAGCATGCGCGTCGGTCGCTTCTTTGGGCGCATTTGTAATCAGTGGAGTTATAGTATGAAAAGTACCGTGTACAGATCAGCGGGGGCTGCTGTGGACCATCAGCGTAACAGTATGTGGTGATGTATACGGGGACGATGAACATACTATCAGTCTACTCTGATACAGTCGATACATGTCACACTGCTGTAAATAGGAAGGCGGAATAGATTCAAAAACACAATGGGTGATACCTAACCAACAGTGACTAGAACGTTTGTGTTTTGTATAAACGCGTTTTCGTTTTCCCAGTTTTTGCTGTTGGCTCTGTCAGTACAGAAGCAGAAAACGATTATGAGTTCGCTAATAGAAAGTCCGGGAATACCTCTAGTCGGTGTCGGAATGAACGGCCGACATTTCCAAAAATATAAAACCCTTGGCGAATCGACTGACAGCCAGGGTGGAATGAGTCGTAAAAAGTGGGAAACTGTGGGAATCCGATTAGCAAGACGGAAACAACTGTTCGCTAGTAGACGGAGGGCGTCCGACGTATCCCTGGCTTTTGCTATTATAGGGATTCTAATAATGGTCCTGGAAACCGAACTCACGGCGGCAGGCATCATAAACAGATCTCAAATGATGTCGTACTTCGTCAAAATGTTGATTACGGCCTCCACCGTAACTTTGGTTATATTTCTCGGAATCTTCCATTTCCTAGACGTCCAACTATTCGTGGTCAATAACAGCTGTGACGATTGGAAAATAGCCATGAATTCACGTCGTGTCGTCCAAATCATCGTGGAGGTGATCATTTGTATCGTTCATCCCATTCCTGGAAACTTCGACATAACCTGGCCTGCGACAGTGGCGGAGGGTCAATTCCCGCGAGAGTTCACGGTGCCCCTCGACGTCATTCTGTCCCTCCCAATGTTTATGCGCCTGTATCTTGTTTGCCGCACAATAATGCTTCATAGCAAGCTCTATCAGGATGCTTCGTCTCAAAGCTTAGGGGCTTTAAATCGTATTCATTTCAACTTCCGGTTTATCTTCAAATCTCTGATGGCGATTCATTCGGACTACGTTTTGCTGGTGATGATGCTGGCCCTGCTACTGGTTGCTAGCTGGACCCTTCGTCTCTGTGAAATGCATGATCCCGAGAAACCTTCACATGCGGATTTCCTCAATTCCATGTGGTTGATCGCGATCACGTTTCTGTCGGTGGGGTACGGGGACATTGTGCCCAGCACCTACTGCGGACGGCTCATTGCTGTGATGACGGGTATAATGGGTGCCGGGTTCACCGCCCTCGTTGTTGCCGTATTGGCTCGCAAGTTAGAACTCTCTAGAGCTGAAAAGTGTGTCCATGATTTTGTTATTGATGTAGACCTGGACAAACGTCTCAAGCACGAGGCAGCTAATGTTCTAAAAGCCGGCTGGTTTGTATACAAGTTAAAGAAACAAAATCAGAAAAACCCTCTTTGTCTCATTTACCAACGAAAGCTCCTAGGAGCAATATATGCAATTCGCGAAATTAAAGCCGCTCAACGGCGCCTCATGGACGCTTCCCTTACACTGGTGGAGCTGAACAAAGCCCAGATAGAGACGTCTCACTCCGTGGATATAATTAAACAAAAACAGATAGCACTCGATGAAAAGGTAGACAATCTAGAAACTAAGATCATCGCGATTCACGATAAACTTAATGCAATCCACAAAGCTGTGAAGCACGGAAGCCGTGACGCTAGCTAGATGTCCCGAGGGTTGTTCGTGGAGGCCGTGACGCTAGCTAGATGTCCCGAGGGTTGTTCGCGGAAGCCGCGACTCTAGTTAATCATTCCGTGGGGATGATTCTGAAGGAATGTTGGCCATTAGCCTTTGTAAAACGACAAGTTCTATTTGTCGAAATACCGCCTCGTAATGTAATCGCGAGTGGGCTCGCGCTTTAACACTGCTGCTGGTTTAATTGCACTTCATGTACTGTGTATTGAAATGTGGAATAATTGTGGAGCTGGATGAATTTTGTGAATCAGGAAATCTGTCTTGTTTATAAAAAAAAACACGTTAATTTGTGTTTTCAAATTTACAGCAAAGGCCTAAGCTTAACTATGTATAACTTCAACGGATCTGTTGTTACAGATAGTGTTGGAATGTGTTGATTACTCGACTTTAACTATTCTTCAGATAAAACGGATTTTTTTTTTTATTTTCACTGTCGGTTGGATGGAAGTAGTTTGTCTCAAAAAAATATGGGATTACCGTTTAATATTCTTTGTAGATAAAGTGGATTTTTTTACTTAATTATCTTGTGAATGGAAATGGCTTACTTTTAATTCCTTAACTATCCAAACAATGAAATGTGATCATGAACTGTCGTAGTAATCAGCGGATATATATATCTCCTAAATCGTGGGACAGACGAAAAAACCTTACTTTGTTATTAATTAATACTATTATCAATTTGAAATATACATCTAAAAACCGTATATAAGCTTTGAGTTTATATTAGATTAATAACGTAACTATCCAGAGTCTAAGTGAAGTGAAACAGCAAACTATTTTTCACAAACAAATAATCGTATTGAAGTACAGACGGTTTTCTTACACACCAGGTAAACCTTAATATTTTGATACAGCCAGTTTTATTATATACATGGTAAATCCTACTTTAGTGATACCGCCAGTTTTATTATATACCTGGTAAATCTTACTGTAGAGATACAGACAGTTTTATTATATACCTGGTAAATCTAACTATAGTGATACAGACAGTTTTATTATATACCTGGTAAATCTTACTGTAGTGATACCGACTGTTTTATTATATACCTGGTAAATCTTACTGTAGTGATACCGACTGTTTTATTATATACCTGGTAAATCTTACTATAGTGATACTGACAGTTTTATTATATACCTGGTAAATCTTACTATAGTGATACTGACAGTTTTATTATATACCTGGTAAATCTTACTGTAGTGATACAGACTGTTTTATTATATACCTGGTAAATCTTACTATAGTGATACCGACAGTTTTATTATATACCTGGTAAATCTTACTGTAGTTATACAGCCAGTTTTATTATATACCTGGTAAATCTTACTGTAGAGATACAGACAGTTTTATTATATACCTGGTAAATCTTACTGTAGTTATACAGCCAGTTTTATTATATAACTGGTAAATCTTACTATAGTGATACATACAGTTTTATTATATACCTGGTATATCTTACTATAGTGATACATACAGTTTTATTATATACCTGGTAAATCTTACTGTAGAGATACAGACAGTTTTATTATATAACTGGTAAATCTTACTATAGTGATACTGACAGTTTTATTATATACCTGGTAAATCTTACTGTAGAGATACAGACAGTTTTATTATATAACTGGTAAATCTTACTATCGTGATACTGAAAGTTTTATTATATACCTGGTAAATCTTACTGTAGTGATATAGCCAGTTTTATTATATACCTGGTAAATCTTACTGTAGTGATATAGCCAGTTTTATTATATACATGGTAAATCTTACTGTAGTGATACATACAGTTTTATTATATACCTGGTAAATCTTACTGTAGTGTTACAGCCAGTTTTATTATATACCTGGTAAATCTTACTGTAGTGATACCGACTGTTTTATTATATACCTTGTATATCTTACTATCGTGATACTGACAGTTTTATTATATACCTGGTAAATCTTACTATAGTGATACAGCCAGTTTTATTATATACCTGGTATATCTTACTATAGTGATACTGACAGTTTTATTATATACCTGGTAAATCTTACTATCGTGATACTGACAGTTTTATTATATACCTGGTAAATCTTACTGTAGTGATACATACAGTTTTATTATATACCTGGTAAATCTTACTTTAGTGATACCGGCAGTTTTATTATATACCTGGTAAATCTTACTTTAGTGATACAGACTGTTTTATTATATACCTGGTAAATTTTACTATAGTGATACTGACAGTTTTATTATATACCTGGTAAATCTTAATGTAGTGATACAGCCAGTTTTATTATATACCTGGTAAATCTTACTATAGTGATACTGACAGTTTTATTATATACCTGGTAAATCTTACTATCGTGATACTGACAGTTTTATTATATACCTGGTAAATCTTACTGTAGTGATACCGACAGTTTTATTATATACCTGGTAAATCTTACTATAGTGATACCGACAGTTTTATTATATACCTGGTAGATCTTACTGTAGTGATACAGACTGTTTTATTATATACCTGGTAAATCTTACTGTAGTGATACTGCCAGTTTTATTATATACCTGGTAAATCTTACTGTAGTGATACTGCCAGTTTTAGTATATACCTGGTGAATCTTACTGTAGTGATACTGCCAGTTTTAGTATATACCTGGTGAATCTTACTGTAGTGATACAGACTGTTTTATCATATACCTGGTAAATCTTACTATAGTGATACCAACAGTTTTATTATATACCTAGTAAATCTTACTGTAGTGATACAGACTGTTTTATGATATACCTGGTAAATCTTACTATAGTGATACCGACAGTTTTATTATATACCTTGTAAATCTTACTTTAGTGATACCGGCAGTTTTATTATATACCTGGTAAATCTTACTTTAGTGATACCGACAGTTTTATTATATACCTTGTAAATCTTACTTTAGTGATACCGACAGTTTTATTATATACCTGGTAAATCTTACTATCGTGATACCGACAGTTTTATTATATACCTTGTAAATCTTACTTTAGTGATACCGGCAGTTTTATTATATACCTGGTAAATCTTACTATCGTGATACCGACAGTTTTATTATATACCTGGTAAATCTTACTATCGTGATACCGACAGTTTTATTATATACCTGGTAAATCTTACTATAGTGATACCGACAGTTTTATTATATACCTGGTAAATCTTACTATCGTGATACCGACAGTTTTATTATATACCTTGTAAATCTTACTTTAGTGATACTGACAGTTTTATTATATACCTGGTAAATCTTACTATAGTGATACCGACAGTTTTATTATATACCTGGTAAATCTTACTTTAGTGATACCGGCAGTTTTATTATATACCTGGTAAATCTTACTTTAGTGATACCGACAGTTTTATTATATACCTTGTAAATCTTACTTTAGTGATACCGGCAGTTTTATTATATACCTTGTAAATCTTACTTTAGTGATACCGACAGTTTTATTATATACCTTGTAAATCTTACTATAGTGATACCGACAGTTTTATTATATACCTTGTAAATCTTACTTTAGTGATACCGACAGTTTTATTATATACCTGGTAAATCTTACTATAGTGATACCGACAGTTTTATTATATACCTGGTAAATCTTACTTTAGTGATACAGACAGTTTTATTATATACCTGGTAAATCTTACTTTAGTGATACCGACAGTTTTATTATATACCTTGTAAATCTTACTATAGTGATACAGACAGTTTTATTATATACCTTGTAAATCTTACTATAGTGATACAGACAGTTTTATTATATACCTTGTAAATCTTACTTTAGTGATACAGACAGTTTTATTATATACCTGGTAAATCTTACTTTAGTGATACCGACAGTTTTATTATATACCTGGTAAATCTTACTATAGTGATACAGACAGTTTTATTATATACCTGGTAAATCTTACTTTAGTGATACCGGCAGTTTTATTATATACCTTGTAAATCTTACTTTAGTGATACCGGCAGTTTTATTATATACCTGGTAAATCTTACTATCGTGATACCGACAGTTTTATTATATACCTGGTAAATCTTACTTTAGTGATACCGACAGTTTTATTATATACCTGGTAAATCTTACTTTAGTGATACCGGCAGTTTTATTATATACCTTGTAAATCTTACTTTAGTGATACCGGCAGTTTTATTATATACCTGGTAAATCTTACTTTAGTGATACCGACAGTTTTATTATATACCTGGTAAATCTTACTATCGTGATACCGACAGTTTTATTATATACCTTGTAAATCTTACTTTAGTGATACCGGCAGTTTTATTATATACCTGGTAAATCTTACTATCGTGATACCGACAGTTTTATTATATACCTGGTAAATCTTACTGTAGTGATACATACAGTTTTATTATATACCTGGTAAATCTTACTGTAGTGATACAGCCAGTTTTATTATATACCTGGTAAATCTTACTAAAGTGATACTGACAGTTTTATTATATACCTGGTAAATCTTACTAAAGTGATACTGACAGTTTTATTATATACCTTGTAAATCTTACTTTAGTGATACCGACAGTTTTATTATATACCTGGTAAATCTTACTGTAGTGATACAGCCAGTTTTATTATATACCTGGTAAATCTTACTAAAGTGATACTGACAGTTTTATTATATACCTGGTAAATCTTACTAAAGTGATACTGACAGTTTTATTATATACCTTGTAAATCTTACTTTAGTGATACCGGCAGTTTTATTATATACCTGGTAAATCTTACTATCGTGATACCGACAGTTTTATTATATACCTGGTAAATCTTACTATCGTGATACCGACAGTTTTATTATATACCTGGTAAATCTTACTATAGTGATACCGACAGTTTTATTATATACCTGGTAAATCTTACTATCGTGATACCGACAGTTTTATTATATACCTTGTAAATCTTACTTTAGTGATACCGACAGTTTTATTATATACCTGGTAAATCTTACTATAGTGATACCGACAGTTTTATTATATACCTGGTAAATCTTACTTTAGTGATACCGGCAGTTTTATTATATACCTGGTAAATCTTACTTTAGTGATACCGACAGTTTTATTATATACCTTGTAAATCTTACTTTAGTGATACCGGCAGTTTTATTATATACCTGGTAAATCTTACTTTAGTGATACCGACAGTTTTATTATATACCTTGTAAATCTTACTATAGTGATACCGACAGTTTTATTATATACCTTGTAAATCTTACTTTAGTGATACCGACAGTTTTATTATATACCTGGTAAATCTTACTATAGTGATACCGACAGTTTTATTATATACCTGGTAAATCTTACTTTAGTGATACAGACAGTTTTATTATATACCTGGTAAATCTTACTTTAGTGATACCGACAGTTTTATTATATACCTTGTAAATCTTACTATAGTGATACAGACAGTTTTATTATATACCTTGTAAATCTTACTATAGTGATACCGACAGTTTTATTATATACCTTGTAAATCTTACTTTAGTGATACAGACAGTTTTATTATATACCTGGTAAATCTTACTTTAGTGATACCGACAGTTTTATTATATACCTGGTAAATCTTACTATAGTGATACAGACAGTTTTATTATATACCTGGTAAATCTTACTTTAGTGATACCGACAGTTTTATTATATACCTTGTAAATCTTACTTTAGTGATACCGGCAGTTTTATTATATACCTGGTAAATCTTACTTTAGTGATACAGACTGTTTTATTATATACCTGGTAAATCTTACTATCGTGATACCGACAGTTTTATTATATACCTTGTAAATCTTACTTTAGTGATACCGGCAGTTTTATTATATACCTGGTAAATCTTACTATCGTGATACCGACAGTTTTATTATATACCTGGTAAATCTTACTGTAGTGATACATACAGTTTTATTATATACCTGGTAAATCTTACTGTAGTGATACAGCCAGTTTTATTATATACCTGGTAAATCTTACTAAAGTGATACTGACAGTTTTATTATATACCTGGTAAATCTTACTAAAGTGATACTGACAGTTTTATTATATACCTTGTAAATCTTACTTTAGTGATACCGACAGTTTTATTATATACCTGGTAAATCTTACTTTAGTGATACCGACAGTTTTATTATATACCTTGTAAATCTTACTATAGTGATACCGACAGTTTTATTATATACCTGGTAAATCTTACTGTAGTTATATAGCCAGTTTTATTATATACCTGGTAAGTCTTACTGTTGTGATACAGACAGTTTTATTATATACCTGGTAACTCTTACTGTAGTTATATAGCCAGTTTTATTATATACCTGGTAAGTCTTACTATAGTGATACATACAGTTTTATTATATACCTGGTAAATCTTACTGTAGTCATATAGCCAGTTTTATTATATACCTGGTAAATCTTACCATAGTGATTCCGCCAGTTTTATTATTTACCTGGTAAATCTTACTTTAATGATACAGCCAGTTTTATTAGGTCATCTGACCCGAAGGGTCAGGATGACCTATAGTCATCATGCTTCGTCCGTCGTCGTGCGCCGTGCGTCGTGCGCCGTGCGTCGTGCGCCGTGCGCCGTGCGTCGTGCGCCGTCCGTAAACTTTTCCATTTAAACATCTTCTTCTCATAAACCAAAAGGCCCATAGACCCAATATTGGGCCTGTGGCATGCTGGGATAAAGGGCTACCAAGTTTGTTCAAACAAATGACCTTGACCTTCATTCAAGGTCACAGGGGCCAAAAAGGTCAAAATCTTTGAACGACTTCTTCTGAATAACCAAAAGGCCCAGAGACCTGATATTGTGCCTGTGGCATGCTGGGATAAAGGGCTACCAAGTTTGTTCAAACAAATGACCTTGACCTTCATTCAAGGTCACAGGGGCCGAAAAGGTCAAAATCTTTTTAAACAACTTCTTCTGAATAACCAAAAGGCCCAGAGACCTGATATTGGTCCTGTGTTATGCTGAGATAAAGGGCTACCAAGTTTGTTCAAAGAAATGACCTTGACCTTCATTCAAGGTCACAGGGGACAAAACGGTCATAATTTTTAAACGACTTCTTCTGAATAACCAAAAGGCCCAGAGACCTAATATTGGGCCTGTGGCATGCTGGGATAAAGGGCTACCAAGTTTGTTCAAACAAATGACCTTGACCTTCATTCAAGGTCACAGGGGCCAAAAAGGTCAAAATCTTTAAACGACTTCTTCTGAATAACCAAAAGGCCCAGAGACCTAATATTGGGCCTGTGGCATGCTGGGATAAAGGGCTACCGAGTTTGTTCAAACAAATGACCTTGACCTTCATTCAAGGTCACAGGGGCCAAAAAGGTCAAAATCTTTGAACGACTTCTTTTGAATAACCAAAAGGCCCAGAGACCTGATATTGGGCCTGTGGCATGCTGGGATAAAGGGCTACCAAGTTTGTTCAAACAAATGACCTTGACCTTCATTCAAGGTCACAGGGGCCGAAAAGGTCAAAATCTTTTTAAACAACTTCTTCTGAATAACCAAAAGGCCCAGAGACCTGATATTGGTCCTTTGTTATGCTGAGATAAAGGGCTACCAAGTTTGTTCAAAGAAATGACCTTGACCTTCATTCAAGGTCACAGGGGACAAAACGGTCATAATTTTTAAACGACTTCTTCTGAATAACCAAAAGGCCCAGAGACCTAATATTGGGCCTGTGGCATGCTGGGATAAAGGGCTACCAAGTTTGTTCAAACAAATGACCTTGACCTTCATTCAAGGTCACAGGGGCCAAAAAGGTCAAAATCTTTGAACGACTTCTTCTGAATAACCAAAAGGCCCAGAGACCTGATATTGTGCCTGTGGCATGCTGGGATAAAGGGCTACCAAGTTTGTTCAAACAAATGACCTTGACCTTCATTCAAGGTCACAGGGGCCGAAAAGGTCAAAATCTTTTTAAACAAGTTCTTCTGAATAACCAAAAGGCCCAGAGACCTGATATTGGTCCTGTGTTATGCTGAGATAAAGGGCTACCAAGTTTGTTCAAAGAAATGACCTTGACCTTCATTCAAGGTCACAGGGGATAAAACGGTCATAATTTTTAAACGACTTCTTCTGAATAACCAAAAGGCACAGAGACCTAATATTGGGCCTGTGGCATGCTGGGATAAAGGGCTACCAAGTTTGTTCAAAGAAATGACCTTGACTTTCATTCAAGGTCACAGGGGCCAAAACGGTCATAATCTTTAAACAACTTCTTCTGAATAACCAAAAGGCCCAGAGACCTGATATTGGGCCTGTGGCATGCTGGGATAAAGGGCTACCAAGTTTGTTCAAAGAAATGACCTTGACTTTCATTCAAGGTCACTGGGGCCAAAACGGTCATAATCTTTAAACATTTTCTTCTGAATAACCAAAAGGCCCAGATACCTAATATTGGGCCTGTGGCATGCTGGGATAAAGGGCTACCAAGTTTGTTCAAAGAAATGACCTTGACTTTCATTCAAGGTCACAGGGGCCAAAACGGTCATAATCTTTAAACGACTTCTTCTGAATAACCAAAAGGCCCAGAGACCTGATATTGGGCCTGTGGCATGCTGGGATAAAGGGCTACCAAGTTTGTTCAAAGAAATAATCTTGACTTTCATTCAAGGTCACAGGGACCAAAACGGTCATAATCTTTAAACAACTTCTTCTGAATAACCAAAAGGCCCAGAGACCTTATATTAGGCCTGTGGCATGCTGGGATAAAGGGCTACCAAGTTTGTTCAAACAAATGACCTTGACCTTCATTCAAGGTCACAGGGGCCAAAAAGGTCAAAATCTTTTTAAACAACTTCTTCTGAATAACCAAAAGGCCCAGAGACCTGATATTGGTCCTGTGTTATGCTGGGATAAAGGGCTACCAAGTTTGTTCAAACAAATGACCTTGACCTTCATTCAAGGTCACAGAGGCCAAAATGGTCATAATCTTTAAACAACTTCTTCTGAATAACTAAAAGGCTCAGAGACCTGATATTGTGCCTGTGGCATGCTGGGATAAAGGTCTACCAAGTTTGTTCAAATAAATGACCTTGAACTTCATTCAAGGTCACAGGGGCCAAAAGGGTCAAAATCTTTAAAACAACTTTTTCTGAATAACCAAAAGGCACAGAGATGTGATATTGGGCTTGTGGCATGCTGGGATAAAGGTGTGTCAAGTTTGTTTAAAGAAATGACCCTGACATTCATTCAAGGTCACAGGGGCCAAAAGGGTTTGTTGTCAAGTTTACTCACTAGGAATAAGCCGAAACTTGCCAGAAATGATTCTGAGATGATGCTGATTAAGTGTTGTTATTTTTAGGTTGGTTCAAAATTCAAGATGGCCACCACAGCCGCCATTTTGAATACACATTTTAAACTTCTCAAGTTCTACCAGTGGAATTGAGCTGAAACTTGCCAGAAATGATATCCTGAGATGGTCCCAACAAAGTGTTGTTATTTTTCAAGCCCATCAGAAATCCAAGAAGGCCACTATCTTGAACTTGGCAATCTATACAGGCATATTATAACTTGATTTAATGACTACACGTATTTTCATAGTGATTTTACAATTGGTAGTCAGATGACCGTTAAGGCCCGTTGGGCCTCTTGTTATATACCTGGTTAATCTGACCATAGTGATACCGCCAGTTTTATTATATACCTGGTACATTTTACTATAGTGATACCGCCAGTTTTATTATATACCTGGTAAATCTTACTTTAGTGATACAGCCAGTTTTATTATATACCAGGTAAACCTTACTGTAGTGATACCGCCAGTTTTATTATATACCTGGTAAATCTTACTATAGTGATACAGACAATTTTATTACATACATGTACCTGGTGTCGGTAACATAACATGGTATATCTGTGTTTTAACTTATGTCGGTAACATAACATGGTATATCTGTGTTTTAACTTATGTCGGTAACATAACATGGTATATCTGTTATAACTGATGTCAGTAACATAACATGGTATATCTGTGTTATAACTAATGTCAGTAACATAACATGGTATATCTGTGTTATAACTAATGTCAGTAACATAACATGGTATATCTGTGTTATAACTAATGTCAGTAACATAACATGGTATATCTGTTATAACTGATGTCGGTAACATAACATGGTATATCTGTGTTATAACTAATGTCAGTAACATAACATGGTATATCTGTTATAACTGATGTCGGTAACATAACATGGTATATCTGTGTTATAACTAATGTCGGTAACATAACATGGTATATCTGTGTTATAACTAATGTCGGTAACATAACATGGTATATCTGTGTTTTAAATAATGTCAGTAAAATAACATGGTATATCTGTGTAATAACTAATGTCGGTAACATAACATGGTATATCTGCGTTATAACTAATGTCGGTAACATAACATGGTATATCTGCGTTATAAGTAATGTAGGTAACATAACATGGTATATCTGTTATAATTAATGTCAGTAACATAACATGGTATATCTGTGTTTTAACTTATGTCGGTACCATAACATGGTATATCTGTGTTTTAACTAATGTCGGTAACATAACATCGTATATCTGTGTTATAAATAATGTCGGTAACATAACATGGTATATCTGTGTTATAACAAGTGTCAGAAACATAACATGGTATATCTGTGTTATAACAAGTGTCAGAAACATAACATGGTATATCTGTGTTATAACTAATGTCGGTAACATAACATGGTATATCTGTGTTATAACTAATGTCGGTAACATAAAATGGTATATCTGTGTTATAAATAATGTCGGTAACATAACATGGTATATCTGTGTTATAACTAATGTCGGTAACATAACATGGTATATCTGTGTTATAACAAGTGTCAGAAACATAACATGGTATATCTGTGTTATAAATAATGTCGATAACATAACATGGTATATCTGTGTTATAACAAGTGTCAGAAACATAACATGGTATATCTGTGTTATAACTAATGTCGGTAACATAACATGGTATATCTGTGTTATAACTAATGTCGGTAACATAACTTGGTATATCTGTTTGATAACTGATATCAGTAACATAACATGGTATATCTGTTGTAACTAATGTCGGTAGCATAGCATGGTATATCTGTGTTATAACTAATGTCAGTAACATAACATGGTATATCTGTGTGATAACTTATGTCAGTAACATAACATGGTATATATGTGTTACAACTAATGTCGGTAACATAACATGATATATCTGTGTTATAACTAATGTCAGTAACATAACATGTTATATCTGTGTTATAACTAATGTCGGTAACATAACATGGTATATCTGTTTGATAACTGATATCAGTAACATAACATGGTATATCTGTTGTAACTAATGTCGGTAGCATAGCATGGTATATCTGTGTTATAACTAATGTCAGTAACATAACATGGTATATCTGTGTTTTAACTAATGTTAGTAACATAAGATGGTATATATGTGTTATAACTAATGTCGGTAACATAACATGGTATATCTGTGTTATACTAATGTCAGTAACATAACATGGTATATCTGTGTAATAACTAATGTCAGTAACATAACATGGTATATATGTGTTATAACTAATGTCAGTAACATAACATGATATATCTGTGTTATAACTAATGTCAGTAACATAACATGGTATATCTGTGTTATAACTAATGTCGGTAATATAACATGGTATATCTGTGTTATAACTAATGTCGGTAACAAAACATGATATATCTGAGTTATAACTAATGTCGGTAACATAACATGGTATATATCTGTGTTATAACTAATGTCGGTAACATAACATGGTATATCTGTGTTATAACTAGTACCGGTAACATAACATGATATATCTGAGTTATAACTAATGTCGGTAACATAACATGGTATATATCTGTGTTATAACTAATGTCGGTAACATAACATGGTATATCTGTGTTTTAACTAATGTCAGTAACATAACATGGTATATCTGTGTAATAACTAATGTCGGTAACATAACATGGTATATCTGTGTTATAACTAATGTCGGTAACATAACATGATATGTCTGTGTTATACATAATGTCGGTAACATAACATGGTATATCTTTGTTATAACTAATGTCAGTAACATAACATGGTATATATGTGTTATAACTAATTTCAGTAACATAACATGGTATATCTGTGTTTTAACTAATGTCAGTAACATAACATGGTATATAAGTGTTATAACTAATGTCGGTAACATAACATGATATATCTGTGTTATAGCTAATGTCAGTAACATAACATGGTATATCTGAGTTATAACTAATGTCGGTAACATAACATGGTATATCTGTGTTATAACGAATGTCGGTAACATAACATGATCTATCTGTGTTATAACTAATGTCAGTAACATAACATGGTATATCTGTTATAATTAATGTCAGTAACATAACATGGTATATCTGTGTTATAACTAATGTCGGTAACATAACATGGTATATCTGTTATAACTTATGTCAGTAACATAACATGGTATATCTGTGTTATAACTAATGTCAGTAACATAACATGGTATATCTGAGTTATAACTAATGTCAGTAACACAACATGGCATATCTGTGTTATAACTAATGTCAGTAACATAGCATGGTATATCTGAGTTATAACTAATGTCGGTAACATAACATGGTATATCTGTGTTATAACTAATGTCGGTAACATAACATGGTATATCTGAGTTATAACTAAGGTCGGTTACATTACATGGTATATCTGTGTTATAACTAATGTCGGTAACACAACATGGTATATCTGTGTTATAAATAATGTCGGTAACATAACATGGTATATCTGTGTAATAACTAATGTCGATAAAATAGCATGGTATATCTGTGTTATAACTAATGTCGGTAACATAACATGGTATATCTGTGTTATAACTAATATCAGTAACATAACATGGTAAATCTGTGTTATAACTAATATCAGTAATATAACATGGTATATCTGTGTTATACTAATGTCGGTTACATAACATGGTATATCTGTAATAACTAATATCAGTAACATAACATGGTAAATCTGTGTTATAACTAATATCAGTAATATAACATGGTATATCTGTGTTATACTAATGTCGGTAACATAACATTGTATATCTGTTATAACTAATGTCGGTTACACAACATGGTATATCTGTGTTATACTAATGTCAGTAACATAACATAGTATATCTGTGTTATAACTAATGTCGGTAACATAACATTGTATTTCTGTGTTATAACTAATGTCGGTAACATAACATGGTATATCTGTGTTATAACTAATGTCGGTAACATAACATGGTATATCTGTGTTATAAGTAATGTCGGTTACATAACATGGTATATCTGTGTTATAACTGATGTCGGTAACATAACATGGTATATCTGTGTTATAAATAATGTCGGTAACATAACATGGTATATCTGTGATATAACTGATGTCGGTAACATAACATGGTATATCTGTGTTATAACTAATGTCAGTAACATAACATGGTATATCTGTGTTATAACTAATGTCAGTAACATAACATGGTATATCTGTGTGATAACTTATGTCAGTAACATAACATGGTATATATGTGTTACAACTAATGTCGGTAACATAACATGATATATCTGTGTTATAACTAATGTCAGTAACATAACATGTTATATCTGTGTTATAACTAATGTCGGTAACATAACATGGTATATCTGTTTGATAACTGATATCAGTAACATAACATGGTATATCTGTTGTAACTAATGTCGGTAGCATAGCATGGTATATCTGTGTTATAACTAATGTCAGTAACATAACATGGTATATCTGTGTTTTAACTAATGTTAGTAACATAAGATGGTATATATGTGTTACAACTAATGTCGGTAACATAACATGATATATCTGTGTTATAACTAATGTCAGTAACATAACATGATATATCTGTGTTATAACTAATGTCAGTAACATAACATGGTATATCTGTGTAATAACTAATGTCGGTAACATAACATGGTATATATGTGTTATAACTAATGTCAGTAACATAACATGATATATCTGTGTTATAACTAATGTCAGTAACATAACATGGTATATCTGTGTTATAACTAATGTCGGTAATATAACATGGTATATCTGTGTTATAACTAATGTCGGTAACAAAACATGATATATCTGAGTTATAACTAATGTCGGTAACATAACATGGTATATATCTGTGTTATAACTAATGTCGGTAACATAACATGGTATATCTGTGTTATAACTAGTACCGGTAACTTAACATGATATATCTGAGTTATAACTAATGTCGGTAACATAACATGGTATATATCTGTGTTATAACTAATGTCGGTAACATAACATGGTATATCTGTGTTTTAACTAATGTCAGTAACATAACATGGTATATCTGTGTAATAACTAATGTCGGTAACATAACATGGTATATCTGTGTTATAACTAATGTCGGTAACATAACATGATATGTCTGTGTTATACATAATGTCGGTAACATAACATGGTATATCTTTGTTATAACTAATGTCAGTAACATAACATGGTATATATGTGTTATAACTAATTTCAGTAACATAACATGGTATATCTGTGTTTTAACTAATGTCAGTAACATAACATGGTATATAAGTGTTATAACTAATGTCGGTAACATAACATGATATATCTGTGTTATAGCTAATGTCAGTAACATAACATGGTATATCTGAGTTATAACTAATGTCGGTAACATAACATGGTATATCTGTGTTATAACGAATGTCGGTAACATAACATGATCTATCTGTGTTATAACTAATGTCAGTAACATAACATGGTATATCTGTTATAATTAATGTCAGTAACATAACATGGTATATCTGTGTTATAACTAATGTCGGTAACATAACATGGTATATCTGTTATAACTTATGTCAGTAACATAACATGGTATATCTGTGTTATAACTAATGTCAGTAACATAACATGGTATATCTGAGTTATAACTAATGTCAGTAACACAACATGGCATATCTGTGTTATAACTAATGTCAGTAACATAGCATGGTATATCTGAGTTATAACTAATGTCGGTAACATAACATGGTATATCTGTGTTATAACTAATGTCGGTAACATAACATGGTATATCTGAGTTATAACTAAGGTCGGTTACATTACATGGTATATCTGTGTTATAACTAATGTCGGTAACACAACATGGTATATCTGTGTTATAAATAATGTCGGTAACATAACATGGTATATCTGTGTAATAACTAATGTCGATAAAATAGCATGGTATATCTGTGTTATAACTAATGTCGGTAACATAACATGGTATATCTGTGTTATAACTAATGTCAGTAACATAACATGGTAAATCTGTGTTATAACTAATATCAGTAATATAACATGGTATATCTGTGTTATACTAATGTCGGTTACATAACATGGTATATCTGTAATAACTAATATCAGTAACATAACATGGTAAATCTGTGTTATAACTAATATCAGTAATATAACATGGTATATCTGTGTTATACTAATGTCGGTAACATAACATTGTATATCTGTTATAACTAATGTCGGTTACACAACATGGTATATCTGTGTTATACTAATGTCAGTAACATAACATAGTATATCTGTGTTATAACTAATGTCGGTAACATAACATTGTATTTCTGTGTTATAACTAATGTCGGTAACATAACATGGTATATCTGTGTTATAACTAATGTCGGTAACATAACATGGTATATCTGTGTTATAAGTAATGTCGGTTACATAACATGGTATATCTGTGTTATAACTGATGTCGGTAACATAACATGGTATATCTGTGTTATAAATAATGTCGGTAACATAACATGGTATATCTGTGATATAACTGATGTCGGTAACATAACATGGTATATCTGTGTTATAACTAATGTCAGTAACATAACATGGTATATTTGTGTTATAACTATTGTCGGTAACATTACATGGTATATCTGTGTTATAACTAATGTCGGTAACATAACATGGTATATCTATGTTATAACTAATGTCAGTAACATAACATGGTATATCTGTTATAATTAATGTCAGTAACATAACATGGTATATCTGTGTTATAACTAATGTCGGTAACATAACATGGTATATCTGTTATAACTTATGTCAGTAACATAACATGGTATATCTGTGTTATAACTAATGTCAGTAACATAACATGGTATATCTGAGTTATAACTAATGTCAGTAACACAACATGGCATATCTGTTTTATAACTAATGTCAGTAACATAGCATGGTATATCTGAGTTATAACTAATGTCGGTAACATAACATGGTATATCTGTGTTATAACTAATGTCGGTAACATAACATGGTATATCTGAGTTATAACTAAGGTCGGTTACATTACATGGTATATCTGTGTTATAACTAATGTCGGTAACACAACATGGTATATCTGTGTTATAAATAATGTCGGTAACATAACATGGTATATCTGTGTAATAACTAATGTCGATAAAATAGCATGGTATATCTGTGTTATAATTGACGTCGGTAACGTAACATGGTATATCTGTGTAATAACTAATGTCGATAAAATAGCATGGTATATCTGTGTTATAACTAATGTCGGTAACATAACATGGTATATCTGTGTTATAACTAATATCAGTAACATAACATGGTAAATCTGTGTTATAACTAATATCAGTAATATAACATGGTATATCTGTGTTATACTAATGTCGGTTACATAACATGGTATATCTGTAATAACTAATATCAGTAACATAACATGGTAAATCTGTGTTATAACTAATATCAGTAATATAACATGGTATATCTGTGTTATACTAATGTCGGTAACATAACATTGTATATCTGTTATAACTAATGTCGGTTACACAACATGGTATATCTGTGTTATACTAATGTCAGTAACATAACATAGTATATCTGTGTTATAACTAATGTCGGTAACATAACATTGTATTTCTGTGTTATAACTAATGTCGGTAACATAACATGGTATATCTGTGTTATAACTAATGTCGGTAACATAACATGGTATATCTGTGTTATAAGTAATGTCGGTTACATAACATGGTATATCTGCGTTATAACTGATGTCGGTAACATAACATGGTATATCTGTGTTATAAATAATGTCGGTAACATAACATGGTATATCTGTGATATAACTGATGTCGGTAACATAACATGGTATATCTGTGTTATAACTAATGTCAGTAACATAACATGGTATATTTGTGTTATAACTATTGTCGGTAACATTACATGGTATATCTGTGTTATAACTAATGTCGGTAACATAACATGGTATATCTATGTTATAACTAATGTCAGTAACATAACATGGTATATCTGTGTTATAACTTATGTCAGTAACATAACATGGTATATCTGTGTGATAACTTATGTCAGTAACATAACATGGTATATCTGTGTTATAACTTATGTCAGTAACATAACATGGTATATCTGTGTTATAACTAATGTTGGTAACATAACATGGTATATCTGTGTTATAACTGATGCCGGTAACATAACATGGTATATATGTGTTATAACTAATGTCAGTAACATAACATGGTATATCTGTGTTATAACTAATGCCAGTAACATAACATGGTATATCTGTGTTATAACTAATGTCAGTAACATAGCATGGTATATCTGTGTTATAAATAATGTCGGTAACATAACATGGTATATCTGTGTAATAACTAATGTCGATAAAATAGCATGGTATATCTGTGTTATAATTGACGTCGGTAACGTAACATGGTATATCTGTGTAATAACTAATGTCGATAAAATAGCATGGTATATCTGTGTTATAACTAATGTCAGTAACATAACATGGTATATCTGTGTTATAACTAATGTCGGTAACATAACATGGTATATCTGTGTTATAACTAATGTCAGTAACATAACATGGTATATCTGTGTTATAATTAATGTCAGTAACATAACATGGTATATCTGTGTTATAACTAATGTCGGTAACATAACATGATATATCAGTGTTATAACTGATGTCGGTAACATAACAAGGTATATCTGTGTTATAACTAATGTCGGTAACATAACATGGTATATCTGTGTTATAACTAATATCAGTAACATAACATGGTAAATCTGTGTTATAACTAATATCAGTAATATAACATGGTATATCTGTGTTATACTAATGTCGGTTACATAACATGGTATATCTGTAATAACTAATATCAGTAACACAACATGGTATATCTGTGTTATAACTAATATCAGTAACATAACATGGTATATCTGTGTTATAACTTATGTCGGTAACATAGCATTGTATATCTGTTATAACTAATGTCGGTAACATAACATGGTATATCTGTGTTATAACTAATGTCGGTAACATAACATGGTATATCTGTGTTATAACTAATGTCGGTAACACAACATGGTATATCTGTGTTATACTAATGTCAGTAACATAACATAGTATATCTGTGTTATAACTAATGTCGGTAACATAACATTGTATTTCTGTGTTTTAACTAATGTCAGTAACATAACATGGTATATCTGCGTTATAACTGATGTCGGTAACATAGCATGGTATATCTGTGTTATAAATAATGTCGGTAACATAACATGGTATATCTGTGTTATAAATAATGTCGGTAACATAACATGGTATATCTGTGTAATAACTAATGTCGATTAAATAGCATGGTATATCAGTGTTATAATTGACGTCGGTAACATAACATGGTATATCTGTTATAACTAATGTCGGTAACATAACATGGTATATCTGTGTTATAACTAATGTCAGTAACATAACATGGTATATCTGTGTTATAACTAATGTCAGTAACATTACATGGTATATCTGTTATAACTTATGTCGGTAACATAACATGGTATATCTGTGTTATAAATAATGTCAGTAACATTACATGGTATATCTGTGATAAAACTAATGTTGGTAACATTACATGGTATATTTGTGTTATAACCAATGTCAATAACATAACATGGTATATCTGTGTTATAACTAATGTCAATAACATTACATGGTATATCTGTGTTATAACCAATGTCAATAACATAACATCGTAAATCTGAGTTATAACTAATGTCGATAACATAACATGGTATATCTGTGTTATAACTAATGTCGGTAACATAACATTGTATATCTGTGTTATAACTAATGTCGGTAACATAACATGGTATATATGTGTTATAACTGATGTCAGTAACATAACATGGTATATCTGTGTTATAAGTAATGTCGGTAACATAACATGGTATATCTGTGTTATAACCAATGTCGGTAACATAACATGGTATATCTGTGTTATAACTAATGTCGGTAACATAACATGGTATCTCTGTGTTATAACTAATATCGGTAACATAACATGGTCTATCTGTGTTTTAACTATTGTCAGTAACATAACATGGTATATCTGTGTTATAACTAATGTCAGTAATATTACATGGTATATCTGTGTTATAACTGATGTCGGTAACATAACATGGTATATCTGTGTTATAACTATTGTCGGTAACATAAAATGGTATATCTGTGTTATAACTAATATTGGTAACATAACATGGTCTGTGTTTTAACTATTGTCAGTAACATAACATGATATATCTGTGTTATAACTGATGTCGGTAACATAACATGGTATATCTGTGTTATAACTAATGTCAGTAATATTACATGGTATATCTGTGTTATAACTAATGTCAGTAACATAACATGGTATATCTGTACTAACAAATGTCATTAACACAACATGGTATATCTGTGTTATAACTTATGTCATTAACACAACATTGTATATATGTGTTATAACCAATGTCAATAACATAACATGGTATATCTGTGTTATAACTAATGTCAATAACATTACATGGTATATCTGTGTTATAACCAATGTCAATAACATAACATCGTATATCTGAGTTATAACTAATGTCGGTAACTTAACATGTTATATCAGTGTCATAACTAATGTCAGTAACATAACATGGTATATCTGTTAAAACTAATGTCGGTAACATTACATGGTATATATGTGTTATAACTAATGTCAGTAACATAACATGTTCTATCTGTGTTATAACTAATGTCAGTAACATTACATGGTATATCTGTGTTATAACTAATGTCGGTAACATAACATGGTATATCTGTGTTATAACCAATGTCGGTAACATAACATGGTATATCTGTGTTATAACCAATGTCGGTACCATAACATGGTATATCTGTTATAACTAATGTTTGTAACATAACATGGTATATCTGTGTTATTACCAATGTCAGTAACATAACATGGTATATCTGTGTTATAACTAATGTCGGTACCATAACATGGTATATCTGTTATAACTAATGTTTGTAACATAACATGGTATATCTGTGTTATAACTAATGTCGGTAACATAACATGTTATATCTGTGTTATAACTAATGTCGGTAACATAACATGGTATATCTGTTATAACTGATGTCGGTAACATAACATGGTATATCTGTGTGATAACTAATGTCAGTAACATAACATGGTATATCTGTGTTATAACTAATGTCGGTAACATAACATGGTATATCTGTGTTATAACTAATGTCGTTAACATAACATGGTATATCTGTGTTATAACTTATGTCAGTAACATAACATGGTATATCTGTGTTATAACTAATGTCGGTTACATAGCATGGTATATCTGTGTTATAACTAATGTCAGAAACATAACATGGTATATCTGTGTTATAACTAATGTCAATAACATTACCTGGTATATCTGTGTTATAACTAATGTCGGTAACATAACATGGTATATCTGTTATAACTAATATCAGTAACATAACATGGTATATCTGCTATAACTAATGTCAGTAACATAACATGGTATATCTATTATAACTAATGTCAGTAACATAACATGGTATATCTGTGTTATAACTAATGTCAGTAACATAACATGGTATATCTGAGTTATAACTAATGTCGGTAACATAACATGGCATATCTGTGTTATAACTAATGTCGGTAACATAACATGGTATATATGTGTTATAACTAATGTCGGTAACATAACATGGTATATCTGTGTTATAACTAATGTCGGTAACATATCATGGTATATCGGTGTTATAACTAATGTCGGTAACATAACATGGTATATCTGTGTTATAACTAATGTCGGTAACATAACATGGTATATCTGTTATAACTTATGTCGGTAACATAACATGGTATATCTGTGTTATAACTAATGTCTGTAACATATGACATGGTATATCCGTGTTATAACTAATGTCGGTAACATAACATGGTATATCTGTTATAACTAAAGTCGATAACATAACATGGTATATCTGTGTTATAACTAATGTCGGTAACATAACATGTTATATCAGTGTTATAACTAATGTTGGTAACATAACATGGTATATATGTGTTATAACTAATGTCGGTAACATAACATGGTATATCTGTATTATAACTGATGTCGGTAACATAACATGGTATATCTGTGTTATAACTGATGTCGGTAACATAACATGGTATATCTGTGTTATAACTGATGTCGGTAACAGAAAAAGGTATATCTGTTATATCTAATGTATGTAACATAAAATGGTATATCTGTATTATAACTACTGACGGAAACATGTCGTAGTATTTTGTTATGCATTAAACAGCATTCTGTTCCGTGATATGTCCTATAACACACAACATGATTGCAGACAAAATGAATAACGCGCGTTAAGTAAGGGACCAGGAGACACGGACAGTGCAGTACAGTCGGGACCTAGCAAATCTCAGCTGAGTTCGAGCTTAAGATTTCAGCACGAGTTTTTAATAAACGATTGTGATATCGAAGTCCAGGAGACACTCTAATTAAGGTGATCTCTAGGTCGTAATATTTATTAATTGTATTTCAATTCCTAATCAAATAGAAAGGAGATAGAGAGAATAAAACACGGAAGCAAACCAAGAGACTCGTGAAACGATAAAATGTCGTCAGTAAATTCCCGGAGGAGAAAGTTTATGATATAGGTAACGGATCTTTAGATTAATCGCTGGAAAATGCAACAGGAAGGAAACGACTGCCTTTTATGATTGTAATTTTGCTATGATGAATTTAACGGTGACGTCTTTGGGGGGAAATACTTTGTAAATATATTTGATATTGGTTGTCAAGGAAGCGTGCGTCTCATTAGCAACGCAGCCTCCTCTCCAACAAGTCTCAGCATCCGGTAGGAGGGGTATCATGTTTCAGTGAGTTTCTACTGTTTCATACTTCCGGTAACAGTCCAATAACACGGACACGGGACCGAGCTGGTAAGTCTAGTATCTTTTTATTTTTATTTCAAGAATGATAATTGTATTAAATATTGTCATATACTATGTCCTTGATAATGCTGTATAACTTACAGTGCGATAGGTAACAAGGACGTATAGGAGTCGATGGATTCGCCTGTGGTCTATTTTTATCACCTCACGTTCGCCATTTCTCACACCCCTCCTTCGTTTCTCCTTCGTTTACCTCTCAGTTCTATTAACACCTTGGTTCTACATTTATTAGACTTTGTAATTGCGTGTTTTTGATTTTGATATATTTTTTAACGTTACGGATATTTTTAAAAGATTGTTTCATCAGTGATTTTCCCGACGTATTCCTGAGGAATGTGGAAGGGAAATATAGCTTAACATATCTCAGCGAGGAGTCAGTACCCCACTGTGTAAGCATCCCTCTCCTTACACACCGGAGTGTTCTATAAATACATCCGACTGGGAGGGAAACCACAACTAACTTACTGTAGTGCAGTAGGCACAAATCATACAAACAAACAAGTAGGGCATTGTTTGTTTATATTACACTGCAGCATTGAAAGTTTTCTCCGGTTTAGAGCGACAAAGGGGATAGTTTGAGAATGTGTCACCTTTTGAACGAGAAACAAAAATTTGCAAACCTGGATTAGGTCATAAAACAAAAACTTAACTTAACATTTATACAAGGAGCAATGTCGATTCTGTATTTTATGGAATTATATGAGATATCTTATACATTATATGTTATATAAGATATCTCATATAGAATATATATCTTATATAAGTATATAAGATACAATATATACTATATAAGATATCTTATATAGAATGAGATGTGGCATTAAAACCAGAAACTTATTTATCCATGGAAAATGTATTCGGAGCACATTAGGCCTACTCTTCTCGCCTCTGTTATGGCCTCAGTTTTTCATTGTTCTTAGCTATTATAACGATGAACAAATTAAGAGAGTCACTCTCTGTAAGTCTCATAGTTGACTAGATGTAAGGGTCGTTGAAGTGACATATTTTACAGATTTGATATGTTTGTACGTTTGATAAGTGACATTTTAGTTTGAATTCAACTGATTATGGCGGCCAAAACTGAACGCGTCATTCCCCGAGCTCTTGGTTGAACCGGTCCCACCTTACCGATATTTAAAGGCCCAATATACGTAACTTTCGGCAAAACTTGTAGCGAAAATTAAGCTTAATAACTTATTATATTTATAGATTTACTTAAGATTAACTGATATAAGCAATATTCAAGATCAATTCTTTCGCGGTTACCGGTACAGCAGCAGTTGAAACATGGTATTCGTAAACACGCGTCCATTTCGAACCGTCTTCTACCTTCGGTTTGTTGTTGAAGTGGGCCACACCTGAATTATTTTCAATTCTTTGGATTTTTTGTCAAGAGTTTCTTGTTAGTTACCGCTCAGGTTTACTTCGCTTTAGGCTTATTTTTGCATGGTTATCAACTGGATCTTTTTTCAGAATTTTTCAGAATCACGAAAATTTCCCTGAAGTTACGTATATTGGGCCTTTAATAAGGTCGGACCTATTAATATTATGCTACTTTCAGGCGAACCTTGAAAAAACCTTGAATGGTCTGCATATGCCTACACACGTTATATTTAAAAGCAGACAAACCAAACGGCCCAACTATACTGTTCCTAAGTAAACCCCCGAGAGATTCATACCAGCATGCTACAGACCCAATAGTATTACCCGGGTTTTTTTATTGATAAGAAACTTGCCCCATACAAATACACATACTCAGAAAAAAAATGTTGACCCGGACGAACGACGTACGCCGCAGCTGAGCTAAAATGGAATCATCATGATCTTGTAAAGATACAAAAAACTTAATTGATACTTTCGACGTGCATAAAATAAATCTCGCGGTTGTAAAGCGGTAAAATTTGACTATATTTGCAGTCGGTTTGCTTCAAAGAGAAGTTATCAGTGAAACGGTTAAACACTGCAATCAGTTGCTTGTATTTAACAAGTGTAGCCTCTGGAGTATCGATAATATATATATATACAACACATACTATAATGCAGTGTGGGGCACCATTAGGGGTAATTAGACCCCTCCGCATTGCGTCGGACACCCTATTGTGATCGCTTTGTCCGCGTGTCCGGTCATCCGAAACGCATTGGTTTCCGCTCCATAACTTTGAAACCTTTCACAGTAGAGGGATGAAATTTTGCATGCTTGTTAGCCAACATTAGAATGTGTGTTGAGTAGTTCATTCATTTTTCCCCCAAATGTCATGTTCTAAAACATCGAGTTTTCCATTTAAACATTAAAAGGTTGACACAAAGGTGATGTCCTGGGTCTTTCCTGTTGTAACAGTAACTGATCGAACCTAAAACACACCAGATCAAAGGTCAACGTCATATTTTACATCTTTAACTCAAGGTCATCGCATCAAAGGTCAAGGTCAAAGATGACATATTTTAGCAGCATATATTTACCATTGCTTCTATATAATCCTACCAAATTCAGTTGGCATTCATAAGGTCATGAATGCCATTGACTGACTGTTGACGTCACCAATATCATGACGTCATAATTGTTACGTTGGATACCACTGACCGTCCCCGGGCGTTGGCTGTTCTATTCAGTAAACAGACATACCAGATAGATACACTAAAGGCTGAGAAATAAAAAATGTAATTGAAATGTATGGTATGAACGGCTTTAAAAAATGGTAAATATAAGCGTTAGACAGCTCTCAGTTGGATGCATAGGCAATATGAATGTCAACTGGACAAAGGCAAATCATCTTACATTGAAGCGCGCCTCATTAAAATTGCCTTTTCCCGGTTGGCATATATATTGCTTTTGAATGCCAACTGTGAGCAGTTAATTGCTTAAATAACCTTCTGAAAGAACATTTGTTAGATTCATGCAAGGTCTCAATTGACCAAACCTCAAGGTCATCAGATTAAAGGTCAAGATCAAATTTTACATCTCTTTGCTGCTCATTACCTGTTGACATGTCAGTGTTGTAGTTTTGCTTAAACTTTGTATACAACCAATTTGTAAATTAGAACAGTGGAATGATGTGGACTTAGCATGTTTAGGGCTTCAAATCTACCTGTTATTCTCTTGAAGTTAGTTTTGCCCGTATCTAGACCCAAAAATAATTTTGGAACCCCTATACATTCTCTACATATTGACCTTATGGTGTAAGGAGCCCTTAGAGATGGTTCCCTCTCCCTATACGTTTGTATTGTAGAATGAAGCTGTGCTGTTGTTTATCTTATGTTGTAAGGAGCCCTTAGAGATGGTTCCCTCTCCCTATACGTTTGTATTGTAGAATGAAGCTGTTGTTTATCTTATGTTGTAAGGAGCCCTTAGAGATGGTTCCCTCCCCCTATACGTTTGTATTGTAGAAGGAAGCTGTTGTTTATCTTATGTTGTAAGGGGCCCTTAGAGATGGTTCCCTCTCCCTATACGTTTGTATTGTAGAAGGAAGCTGTTGTTTATCTTATGGAGATTAGGACCTGTGCAGGTATAACATATAAATAACAATTGGTCTTCGACAAACGACAAATTTCAATATCTAAACATCAGGATTTTAATGTCGTGCAGCTCACTTTACGTCATTCGTATTCATGATAAATTGTACCGACATTTGAAAGCGTGGAACGCTATCTATCGCGCCGCTCGACATCCAACATTCAGATTCGAATGTCGGTCAGCTCGACATTCCATATTTATAGATAAATACCTATACTGTTAGTAGTATAGGGGGACTACAACGCTTTGTTTGGATGTCCTGAAGCTGTATCCAGTACCACCTGTCTTGAATTGTCTTTTCAGATTTGATAACCAAACTACAACCAGTAAGCGTGATGGGTTTAGGACTTTACTGGGTTGGTCTGCTGTGTGTACTGTCTGCTAGTGCGGGAGTGATGTCACAGACGGTGTGGGACGTCATATCCTTCCCCGACCCCCGGTACGAACCCACCAGGTGTGGACGTCACTCCGAGGTCACTGAGTCCTGGATCTGTGACCCCAACAACATCATCTCATCGGATGACGGTATGACGTCATTGGCGTTGGAGCACAGCATGATGCACGCAAAGCTACATGCTTATTAAGATTTGATTATTTCTTCTTTTTTTCCCTATTTGCAAATGTAAAGGTTCGGTCACACCGCCACGAATTTAAATAACTAGTTTTGGCGTTATCACAGAGGCCATGAGAATTTGCTACAGCAACTTTTGAACCTAAACTAATTAAGGTTTTTATCGTAATCTTTTACTTTGAGGGGGGGGGGGGTTCAGATGAACTTCTCGAATATATAACCATTGAGGGGGTGTGTTGGCAAGTTCGATTGCCTTGTATATGAGATTCATTATTACAAAATAATATAAATTTTCATATTTTTCCATCTTAGATGGAAATTAAAAATCCATAACGCATTTTTTTTATCGAAAATTCATTTTAACCCTCCAAAAGTATAAAATTGATTCACGTTTCTTTGTCAATCATACACCCAAGCAGATCAAGAAAGGTGTGGTCGGATAGTGCATTGCCTTTCACCAAGGCGGTCGGGGTTCAATTACTCCGATTGGACGTGAAAAAGTATGGGGTCAACTGTCTGACCATGTGGGTTTGCTCTTGGTACTCCGGTTTCCTCAGCAAGAACAATTACTTAACATTGAATAACTTTGTTAAATGGTTGTTGTAAAATAAATAAAGTTAATAGAATGGACGATTGAAGCTGAATTGAAAAATCCGTCGTATTTATTCGATGTGTCGATGGCGGAATTCTCCACTAAAGTGGCGGGTGAAGCTAGGAGTACGGTTCAACATTTACTAAACTTCTGTAGATATATCAGATCTTCTGTTACCTGTTATGATTGACTTTCAGCGTCCGCTATAGATGTACGGTTCAACATTTACTAAACTTCTGTAGATATATCAGCTCTTCTGTTACCTGTTATGATTGACTTTCAGCGTCCGCTATAGATGTACGGTTCAACATTTACTAAACTTCTGTAGATATATCAGATCTTCTGTAACCTGTTATGATTGGCTTTCAGCGTCCGCTATAGATGTACGGTTCAACATTTACTAAACTTCTGTAGATATATCAGATCTTCTGTTACCTGTTATGATTGGCTTTCAGCGTCCGCTATAGATGTACGGTTCAACATTTACTAAACTTCTATAGATATATCAGATCTTCTGTTACCTGTTATGATTGGCTTTCAGCGTCCGCTATAGATGTACGGTTCAACATTTACTAAACTTCTGTAGATATATCAGATCTTCTGTTACCTGTTATGATTGACTTTCAGCGTCCGCTATAGATGTACGGTTCAACATTTACTAAACTTCTGTAGATATATCAGATCTTCTGTAACCTGTTATGATTGGCTTTCAGCGTCCGCTATAGATGTACGGTTCAACATTTACTAAACTTCTGTAGATATATCAGATCTTCTGTTACCTGTTATGATTGACTTTCAGCGTCCGCTATAGATGTACGGTTCAACATTTACTAAACTTCTGTAGATATATCAGATCTTCTGTTACCTGTTATGGTTGACTTTCAGCGTCCGCTATAGATGTACGGTTCAACATTTACTAAACTTCTGTAGATATATCAGATCTTCTGTTACCTGTTATGATTGGCTTTCAGCGTCCGCTATAGATGTACGGTTCAACATTTACTAAACTTCTGTAAATATATCAACTCTTCTGTAACCTGTTATGATTGGCTTTCAGCGTCCGCTATAGATGTACGGTTCAACATTTACTAAACTTCTGTAAATATATCAACTCTTCTGTTACCTGTTATGATTGGCTTTCAGCGTCCGCTATAGATGTACGGTTCAACATTTACTAAACTTCTGTAGATATATCAGATCTTCTGTAACCTGTTATGATTGACTTTCAGCGTCCGCTATAGATGTACGGTTCAACATTTACTGAACTTCTGTAGATATATCAGATCTTCTGTTACCTGTTATGATTGACTTTCAGCGTCCGCTATAGATGTACGGTTCAACATTTACTGAACTTCTGTAGATATATCAGATCTTCTGTAACCTGTTATGATTGACTTTCAGCGTCCGCTATAGATGTACGGTTCAACATTTACTAAACTTCTGTAGATATATCAGATCTTCTGTAACCTGTTATGATTGACTTTCAGCGTCCGCTATAGATGTACGGTTCAACATTTACTAAACTTCTGTAGATATATCAGATCTTCTGTTACCTGTTATGATTGACTTTCAGCGTCCGCTATAGATGTACGGTTCAACATTTACTGAACTTCTGTAGATATATCAACTCTTCTGTAACCTGTTATGATTGGCTTTCAGCGTCCGCTATAGATGTACGGTTCAACATTTACTAAACTTCTGTAGATATATCAGATCTTCTGTAACCTGTTATGATTGACTTTCAGCGTCCGCTATAGATGTACGGTTCAACATTTACTGAACTTCTGTAGATATATCAGATCTTCTGTTACCTGTTATGATTGGCTTTCAGCGTCCGCTATAGAAGTACGGTTCAACATTTACTAAACTTCTGTAGATATATCAGATCTTCTGTTACCTGTTATGATTGGCTTTCAGCGTCCGCTATAGATGTACGGTTCAACATTTACTGAACTTCTGTAGATATATCAACTCTTCTGTTACCTGTTATGATTGACTTTCAGCGTCGGCTATAGATGTACGGTTCAACATTTACTGAACTTCTGTAGATATATCAACTCTTCTGTTACCTGTTATGATTGACTTTCAGCGTCGGCTATAGATGTACGGTTCAACATTTACTGAACTTCTGTAGATATATCAACTCTTCTGTTACCTGTTATGATTGGCTTTCAGCGTCCGCTATAGATGTACGGTTCAACATTTACTGAACTTCTGTAGATATATCAGATCTTCTGTTACCTGTTATGATTGACTTTCAGCGTCCGCTATAGATGTACGGTTCAACATTTACTAAACTTCTGTAGATATATCAGATCTTCTGTTACCTGTTATGATTGACTTTCAGCGTCCGCTATAGATGCCCTGCTGAAGATGACAGAGAGAACCACCACATGTGGCTGCCAAAAATGTCGGACGGAGAACAGCGGCTACGTCATCATGGTGGCACTCATGCCACAAATGAAACGAATTATCAAGTAAGAAGGCCTTCTTCCTGAATAATGGAGGACGCATTTGAGATTGTCCCTTGTCGGTACCTACTTGGATTGTCATACACGTTCTCCGATAATAAACATCCAATATCGTTCACATGTTTGGCGTACTACTGTAATCAGAGACAGAGAAAACATACATGTATGTATGTGTAAATTTCATCAAGTGTCGGTATCTAAGTATGCTTTAAACAGAGACGGAAGCTGTAGTTTACAGCCATGAAAATATCGAACTTTTGAAATTGATATGTTGAAATATATATTCATGCACTTCATTAGTAAATGATTTCATGATAATTTTTTTTGTAATACTTAAGCTTGTGTCTGAGTACCAACAGGTAACTTTTACAGGTAAATTTACCTGTTGGAACTGAGACTAATTTAAGGAAAAAGACTATAACCCCTATCACAACAAACTACCCTGTAGGCAAATTAAAAATGTTGGCGTTCAGAGATACACCCTGAAACAGTTACAATTAAGATTCTTAAATATACTTAACAGGCCAACACTCAACACTCTAGCGATATGAAGAAGACATATTTCGCTATTTTGGGGATGGATTAGTAGCGATCAATCTAGTTATTCTAGCCGCATGAAATCCCCCGCCCTAAATGTAAAACAATAAAAAAAAACATGAACAAAAACAAATGTTATGAATATCTATATTTCTTACTGGTCACGTGCCATTCTCGCTTTTTTTCGAATTTCATTTTTTCAATTATTTTTTTTTACGTATTACACTTTCAGTACATGCAGGTCTAAAGGCCACGAATCTGATAAAAAATTAAACAGATATATACTTTGTTTTTCACCATTTTACGATCATTGCATTTTTAAAGTTAATTACGAAATAACAGTTTAAAATATTTTCTCTTGTTTTTCTCAATATCACCTTTTTCGCTGTTGTAAATATGAATTATTTACCATATATCAAAAGAAACTGAAATCACAGATCAATTTAATTTTCGGCTTTTACATTCACAAATCTGCGTATATTGTGGAGGTGGTTATATTGTGTGTTACAGCGAGTCGAATTCTCTGGACAGCATTCTACAAGACGCCAGGGTATACGCCTACTACCTGTCTCTGTACTGGGACTTCACGTCCTGTAATCAACAGATCATCATCCTGTATGACCAGCACCATGATGTTGTACGTATAACAAATAACAAAGTAAATACCATTTAAGTAGGGTGAAATGGCGGTTACACCTGTATGACGTATTGTCTAATGTTACACCTGTATGACGTATTGTCTAATGTTACACCTGTATGACGTATTGTATGTTGTTACACCTGTATGGCGTATTGTCTAATGTTACACCTGTATGACGTATTGTATGTTGCTACACCTGTATGACGTATTGTCTAATGTTACACCTGTATGACGTATTGTATGTTGTAACACCTGTATGGCGTATTGTCTAATGTTACACCTGTATGACGTATTGTATGTTGTTACACCTGTATGACGTATTGTATGTTGTTACACCTGTATGACGTATTGTCTAATGTTACACCTGTATGACGTATTGTATGTTTTTACACCTGTATGACGTATTGTATGTTGTTATACCTGTATGACGTATTGTCTAATGTTACACCTGTATGACGTATTGTATGTTGTTACACCTGTATGACGTATTGTATGTTGTTACACCTGTATGACGTATTGTATGTTGTTATACCTGTATGACGTATTGTCTAATGTTACACCTGTATGACGTATTGTCTAATGTTACACCTGTATGACGTATTGTATGTTGTTACACCTGTATGACATATTGTATGATGCTACACCTGTATGACGTATTGTACGTTGTTACACCTGTATGACGTATTGTCTAATGTTACACCTGTATGACGTATTGTATGTTGTTACACCTGTATGACGTATTGTCTAATGTTACACATGTATGACGTATTGTATGTTGTTACACCTGTATGACGTATTGTATGATGCTACACCTGTATGACGTATTGTATGTTGTTACACCTGTATGACGTATTGTCTAATGTTACACCTGTATGACGTATTGTATGTTGTTACACCTGTATGACGTATTGTATGTTGTTTCACCTGTATGACGTATTGTATGTTGTTTCACCTGTATGACGTATTGTATGTTGTTTCACCTGTATGACGGGTCTTACAACATCTGTATGATTTTGTACGTGTCTTGTTCGACATTCCTCGTCATCGGCCCGAGTACTGGCAAAGTTGTGTGGCATCGATAAGGGAGTAACCTGAACGTAACTTGTATCACTCAAATCGGTGAAGTATAGGGTCTTCAAACATGGTGAGAGTCAATTTGTTTTAGTATTTCGTTGTGAGTATAAAACTGTGAAATAAGGAAAATGAGGATCACCATTATGTTATTGTTTGTGTTTAAGCTTGTCGTGTTGTTGTTGTTGTCTCAGTTTGTCGTCTGTTTTCCAGGTGTTCACACTAACACAGAGAGACGCAAGGCGAACTTTAACTGACAAACTAGTCACTGACATCACTTTACGAAACAGAGGATTCTTCGACGTGAATGAGAAGGCTTCTATAGCACAAGGCCTCAAAAACATGATCCAGAGTTATAAGTAAGTAAACAAAAACACTGAACATTGCTGAACTATATCGGTTAAATGCCTGATCATATTGACCCAGAAGATATGGCTTCTGGTATCCACAATTCATTGTGTTCGTGGTTTGAAGATTTTCTAACCGACTACCAAGGGCTCATTTTCAGCCTCCAGATTTCTAGTTAAAACCTCTTGTCAGAAAAAATCACAAATATAGACACAAAATATGTTTCATTTTTTTTACTTAAAATGATGATATATACACAACATGTGTTTTTATGTTATAGTGAACAACGAAACTCCGGATACGTAAATGTTAGAAAAATAATCATCTCTAGCTGCTAACGACTTTACATAATTAGGTTTTTTTAATATTTTAACGTTTAATTAGGAGGCTAATATGGCGATAAAGTTTTATTTTGTACATGTATGTATTAGCTAACAGGTACGTGACTTATGTATACACTATTTAACTGCGAGGCTACGGTGGCTAAGTGGTTAAGGTGTCAGACATTCCGCTGCTACTTGCCCTAGCTTGTTGAAACTTTTTTCGAAACTTTTTCGTCATTTTTCGAAACACCTTATATTCTATCCCAAAATCATCTAGATATCAAATTTCATATCAAATGTAGACATGCAGTGCCATATGATTTTCAAGAAAAGTGTTGAAAAATATGAAATAATGTAGTTCTGATATAATAATGTGATTCGGACTGGAACGCTCGATCTTCTTATTGCCGAAGCTCTTCGGTTGTCCGATTTACTGATAGCTGATACAGTATATCAACGTTTCAATTCTGATCACCATTTTGTTTGATTTATCAAATAATTCCTTAGAAACAGGACTGTATCACGTGTTGAGGAAAGCAATTCAGCTTTTTATGAAGTGCAACAGTCGAAAACCTAGGGCCTATGCCTGACCTCGATCTCTGCCTCAAAAACGTATTAAAAGGCGGGAAAACCATGTGTTTCCGCGCAAATCGTTGCAAGATGCAACTATGTCGTTCCTCAAAACCTAATGCAAGTCAGATACCCAAGTGTTTTTCCTTATCATGAAAATTGGTCTTATTGTTAGTCAAGCTTGGGTCGAAGCATGTAATGTTCGCGGTACGACTTTTGTATTTTAACGAAGGCCCCTGTTCAAACCCAATTTTATGATCAAAATTAAGCTGAGATGTTTCGTAAATCTGTTATACATAACAGGGTTGTCTCTCTTTCACGTATTTCAGGGACATACTGCCAGGTCGTGTTCGCCAGTCAAGACCATCTACAGTCTAAACTCACCGCCATATTGTCCTCCAGTCCGGACGAAAAAGTCTCCTCACATCCACCATGATCCCCGCTAGTCATGATCAACAACAGTCTAAACTCACCTGCCATATTCTCAGCCAGTTCGGACGAAAGACAATCTCATCTCTATTCTCATCCGGCATGTTCACCATCAGTCCCGAGCAACAACAGTCTCACCACACCCGCCATTTTCTTAGCTAGTCTAATCACATCTGCCTTAATTTCAAACAGTCCAGAAACTCGGCTGTCTAGTCCGCAAATCATCCGTCCACTCCCTCCGCCATCACGGAACAACAAAAGTCTGAACCAATCCGCCATGTCGTCCGTCAGGCCTGAACAATACTGCCGGTACCATACACGATAGCGTCGAGTGATGTTTAGGTGCTGTTAACACAGTGTGTGGAGTTTCAATTGATGAAAAATCATGTTTGTTTGAACGTTTGATTTAGAACAGAAATAATACATGTTTCCAGAAGACACGTGTGGTCCGAATCTGTAATATATCTATTTACATTTGCTCGGCATTCTTCCATTGCATTTTGAGGGCAAATATTGTTATAAGGCTGTAACAACATTTGCCAATGTGACGTCATCAATCTCTCCGGTAGAGCATCGGGCTGGATGGAGAGCCAGGGGTCACGGGTTCGAGCCCCAGCGACTGCACTATCTGTATCACTTTCCTCGTCCTATTACCCATGTTCAGTTATTTGACCCCTGACCTTTCTTTGTAAAAGGAGAACGTGTGGTCGACTCTGTAGATTCTAAAGACTGTCCGTTACAAGTGACGGAGCAGGTCGAACCAGACAGACTGACACGTCGTGCTGAATATTGTAATCGATGGACATTGGAATCATCATCCTACATTTCACAGACGCACCGTCACCCATTTTGTCGACATAACCAACGCACCGTTGGACTTAAAATAATCGAAATCAAAATATTTTTCACAATATTTTTTTTTCATATTTACTGTCGATTTTCTAAAGAAAAATAACCAATATTTTTTAGACATGCTTGTTGTATGTAAATTAAAACAAAACGTATATAAAATATGCGAAGTGGAACTATTTGTTTTTATTACATAATTGTTCTGTTATCCAGTGAGTTAGATATACATACCCCATTGCAGATGATTGGCTGTAAGTTTCAATCGTTCTTATTGTGATGTCACGGCTAGGTCAATTACATGACGTCATTGACTTCCGCATTTGGGTCAAAATAACGGCGTTTAACATTTCATGTTTTATAAAAATTGATGATTTACACGAACAAATACCACAAGTTCTGATAATGTAATGAAAAGCTATTCCATTCGTTTACAATCTATATGAGTTTTATTAAACTTGTCACGAATTCTTTCAATTCTGCTCGCCAAATTGCCCAATTCTCAGACTCGTTTCATAAATCCCATATGAAATTGAAACTCATGTAAGGTCCCATATATATAACGTTATAGCACAGCATTGACAACGCACCATTTTCACCGCGAAATAAACCCTTATCAATCTATTTTAATGTTAAGGACATTTTATCGTGTATCTTTTTCTAAATTTCAAATGCAACAGAACGCAAGTAAACCGTTTGACACAGGTCTGTTTTACTAATCTTGACGATCTGACCAAAGACATGTATATACTCCAAGATCTGCCATTGCGCGGCATCTTGAAATATATCAACCGTTAGATATTTCTAATATCTTATAATGCATATGCTGAAGGGATCATATCAGTTCCCAGGGACTTTTGGTTATTCAGAAGAAGTTGTTTGAAATTTTTAAACATTTGACTCCTGTAAACTCGATAGTGAGTCAAGTTAATCGTAAGACAGGAATTTTCACATTAAATTAAGCAGATCGACTTATGTATGGCAGCTGTAGACGTATACGTCTAAACCCTGAAATTTGTTCTATAAATAGGGTGACGTATCATACGAACGGTAAATACCACGAGGTTTTTCCTGTAAACAAAGCGACGTATATAGTTTCTAGGGCCTTTTCGTTATTGAGAAAAAGTTTTTTTGAAAATTTTAAGACGTCAAACCCCTTTTAACTCCAATGTGAGTCAAGTTAATTAATTTGAACAAACTTGGTTAAGTACAGTAGCAGTTCATTCGTACATGCTCCTGGGCAAATCCTAGGCCGTTTAGTTATTGAGAAGTTATTTTAAGATCGTTTTGAACAAACTTGGTATCCCTTCATCCCAGCATGCGTCCAGTCCAGTATCAGTTCGCTGTGCCTTTAGTTACTGAGAAGTCATTTGAAGCAAAACCTTGACGCCAACGCCGGATGATGGACGGACGATGCACCATGGTTTAAGTTTACCTGTCCTTCGGGTAGGTGATCTGAAGACTTGCACTGTTCACTTTCCAATTTGACTACATCGGTCAAAGATAAAGTTGGAAATACAATCTCTTTTATCTTGAGAAACACCTGTTGCATTTCTAATTTCAGTAACTTAATCATCCCTGTTCTTCCTTTTTTAGAACTTTCCCAAAGAAGGACCACATCTACATCATATCATCAACAACTTAGAGACACTTTATCATAAGTCAACACCAAGACCCCTATTATGAATAATATGAATGATTTTCAAAGTAGGTCAAGGTCATTTGTTTTCACTAAGTTTGATCAAACAAAGCCGCTAACCTGATTTTGTGATTTTTGTTTTCATAGATTGGAGCAATGTTTTCCAGACATAGATGATTTTTTGGCTTTAATCTGTTAGTAAATTTCCCCACCCAGGCTAACAATACTCAGGATTTCTTCCTAATCAACATCCCTTCATTGGTAAAAAATGAAAGGTAATCCGAGGTGTATCAGACCATAATAAATATTATCGTTATCAACAAAGCTTGGTCATCATTTAAAGATGTGAAACATTCTGCAATTGAAAATCATGTGCCGCTATCACATCCAAATTCACAAACCTTTGGGCTAACAACAATATAAACAAACTTGCAAGACAGAAAAGAAGAGCATACAATAGGGCTAAAAGAACTAGGAGGCCACAGGACTGGGAAATACATACACACCTAAAATCTAAAATTGAATAAGGTACACGCAGAGCATACATGCATGACATCATAAACCAGTATAGAAAAATAGAAAAGCTAGCTTTGTACCAATCATCAGCATCTGAAATAACCAGTTTCTCTTTTACTCGTCTAATTTTGTTTTTAATAGAAAACGTTGAGTTTACAATTTCATTCAAATTTTTGGCTTCAATCAATTTTAAAATTATAGAATCCCAATATTTTTTCATGTTTACGGACCATCTATGCAATTTTTTCATCAGTCTGTTATAATTACAATATTTCATCTTTAAAAATAAACGTACCGTTTCTAAGACCTGGGTAACATTGCAA
Source organism: Mimachlamys varia (assembly GCA_947623455.1). Taxonomy (NCBI): domain Eukaryota; kingdom Metazoa; phylum Mollusca; class Bivalvia; order Pectinida; family Pectinidae; genus Mimachlamys; species Mimachlamys varia. Next base: position 1,993,936 of record OX392531.1, on the reverse strand, counting down.
GAGTGCCATCCCATATCACCCCTGAGTGCTCAATTACTTGATCGACGGGTGGCCCCTAAAAATATCTACTTGCCTTGTGCAATATGACAGAAACTTCTCTGTATTTATTTATACCCCATAATCAACATCCATAAAAAGTACCGGCTCAATTAGAGTTTTATACAGCTTGTTAAACACTTCAGCAAACATTTCACTGGCATGTGAATGTTTTAAATACAACGTTGTACGTGCTCTACTAGCAGATTTACAGGGTTCTCTAACAGTAAAATGCAAATCTCAATGTTCTTCAAACCAGAGTCCTAAATACGTATATTTGTTAATTAAGGTGATATGTATGTCACCACATGAAAATTTATAGTCCGTTATAGAGGTGGCATTATTTCTAAAATGAACTATGGTTAACTTTTTTCACCATTTATTTAAAACATCCAACATCCGTTGCATAGAACTTTCATCTGGGGCAATAAGAGCAATGTTATCAGCATAAAGAAGTATGGAGATGGTACATGATTCAATATCTATGCCACATTTCAAATCATTTAGGTCTTTTGCTAAATCATTGATAAACATAGAAACAATTGTTGGTGAGGCATTACAACCCTGTTTTAGACCTTGTTCCATATTCATGGGTGACGTTAAAACACGACTGATTCTAATTCTACGCTCATAGTTAAAATATACCGTTAGTGTTTTAATTGCATTTAGAAAACATCCATTCTTTCTAGATTTTCCTGTTATTCAATACCGAGTACAGTATATACTGGTGATCTAAGCAACTTCTGCCCTTTAAAATCCTTTCTGTTCATCTACAAGTAGTTCATTTGTTTCTAGCCACTTTAATTTGATAATCGTTGGTTTAAAATGTCAGCAAAAATTTTGCATGGGATCGATATAAGTGCAATTCCTCTATAACTCAGTGGATCTAGCGGATCCTTTCCTGCCTTTAGAATAGGGTTTATAATACTTTGAGTCCATTTATCCGGAACTCTACCCGAATCAAAACAATTAACAATGATAGTATGTAAGAGGTCAATACAAACTGGATTCCTGAGGACATTGCTCTGTATATTGTCTATACCAGCCGCTTTGTTTAACTTAGCACGATAAACAGAATCTTCAACATCCTGACGTGATATCGGTAAATCCAATAGACTGCTATCAATATCAAGTTTTGCTCCTAACAATTCATTAATGTCTATTATTCCGTCAGTCACGTCTACCATGTCAGAGTTTTGAAGGTTTTGGGAGGTGTCGTACCATACCTTTAAAGATTCACTAGAGTTTTTCGCAATATCACCATTCGCATCCCTCATTGTATTTGGTATGGTGTTATGTCTGTCTTTTTGCATACCTAGCTGGCCTATCTTATTCCAGAAATCGTTAGGGGAATTATTACACATGTCAAGCAGTTCGTCTTGTTTGATTTTTAGACATCGTCGTTTCTCGCGTCTAATATTGTGTTTAAAAGTTTACGATCATTAATGTATTGATACCTTAGTGTTTGCTTTAAACTTACATGGCCGTTACACTTTAACCATAACCTTTTACTTTCATTACGTTTGTGAACTAAGTTCTTAACTAGTCAGTCCAATAAGGCTTGCATCGAATTGTGGTGTTTATAGTTCCATTTGTTACGCTCAATTTTGGTAGCTTATCTTCCATTTCACTTTCAATTAACTTGGTAAATCGACTGTATGCCTGGTTAACATCTGATGAAACTTGTAAGTCGTGTTTTATTCCGTAAATAGCAGTTAAATTTTTTCTCATTGCCTCGTCATCTTTCATAAAATTTTCTTTGATAACTTTAGTATTAAAACGTTGAGATCCGTTACGCCTCGTCTCTGTGACGTCACTTTCAACATTACGTAATTTTACATTGAATTATAATAAGGAGTGATCTGGAATACGGTCGATATGATTCAGCGACAATTTTCACGAACTCCGACATGAGCTTCACATATATATCAGGTGATAGAAGAACAAGAGGTGCCCGTAAATTCAACCAAATCCCCACCAACAAAACATAATGCAAGTACCTTTGTAAGTTTTTTTACGTGTTTTTAAGTTTATAGTATATGCCACCTCCAAGGGCTAACTTTCATTCAATTCTTCGAGTCTGACCCTAAATTTGCAAGAAGGATAAGGGTACTTCATCCATATCTAATGATCTTTAAATAAGATAGGTTTATGATATTTCTGGAGCTAACTCACGGGGTACTTTAGGTTTGACCATACTATGATACTATGACGAGTCTCTATATGGACTTCCAAAAAGCATTCGATACCGTTCCACATAAAAGGCTTCTTAGTAAATGTCATCGTATGGAATAAGTGACGAAATCACAAATTGGACGGCCAGTTTTATTTCCGACAGGAAGCAACGTGTATCGCTAAACAGAGAAAACTCAAAATGGACAAATGTAACATCTGGAGTGCCTCAAGGATCAGTACTAGGGCCGACGTTGTTTGTGATATATAATAAACGATATCCCTGATATAGTACAATCGGATGCATACCTTTTCGCAGATGATACCAAAGTTTTCAAAAGTATACGCGGTAAAGCTGATGTTGATATCTTACAGGAGTATATGAACAAACTTTCAAATTGGAGCAATAAATGGCTATTGAAATTTCATCCCTTAAAATGCAAATCTATGCTCATTGGCTGACCAAGCGGAGAAAGATCTTACCACAGAGGATAAACCATTACAAGAAGTGGAAAAGGAGAGGGACATAGGAGTAATGATAGACAGATTTCTGGCATTTGAAGATCAAATTAGTAACCAAGTAGAGAAAGCAAACTCTATGCTTGCATTCATAAGACGATCTTTTCAATTTTTAAACGAACACAATTTTTCACTGTATTACAAAACCCTAATACGTGTTCATCTTGAATATTCAAATACTGTATGGCATCCCTTCAAACTTAAACATATTGATATGATTGAGGCAGTGCAAAGGACGGCTACGAAACAAATACCTGGATTTCGGGACTTATCATATCCGGATCGATTAAGGAAACTCAAATTGCCAACTCTTAGCTACAGAAGACGAAGAGGCGATATGACTGAAGTTCTAGAATAGATGTTCGCAAGAACTTTTTTGTCTTGCGCATTGTAAACATATGGATCATTCTTCCTGAAAATGTAGTATTAGCGCCAAATGTAAGCACATTTAAAAATAGACTGGATAACAATGGGAGAACCAGGAACTCCTGTACCATTACATTGATAATACAAGTAATATCCTAACTATTTAATTGTCATACTTTTGATACCGATGAAGAGGATGTTGATTGATCCTGTATCGGAAAATAAACTTAACTTAACTTATGATCAGGTCCTGCAGCCTTACATACATTGGTGATATTCTGCCAACCTTTGTGCTAGCACTTTTGCCCCTTGGTTACTGACAGTGGTGTAAGAACAGACCTCTTACGCTTGTAAGTGATAGAGTACTGGCTATTCGGGGTGCTTCCAAAATTGATCAGGTCATGCTGACACGATAATTCGTCAACTTTGAAATTTGTCTCCTTCGTCTCTTTTACTGAATAGTCACATGGCGTTTTGCTCTCATGTCGCACATACAACAATAAAATACCACCAAAATACTTTTAGTAATATGGCAGTTCAAACATGCTGATATTTTCCTCGCTTAGTAACCGGTACCAAAACTTTCTTCAGCAGTACGTGTTTACTCATCATTTAACAAAACTAAACAATTGACACTGAAAACAATATATTTCAACAGAAAGGTTCGATGTACAATCGACTTTAGATCGTCGCTTTCTGGAACGATCAGTTTTGTAGCCCAAATTCTTGTCTTGACAAAGAAAACGTACGAAATGGTAAATGTTCGTGTAAACCACCACCCCTCGTTCGAGGAGAATCTGCTTCGATTCAAAACTTTGGTCAGAATGTTACAGAAAACTACGGACCGTTGCAGCACAAATGAGGTATTGATATGTCCAGAATTCAGTATGTTATATGCTCGTCGCTGTGAAATGCTTACGTTATGAATATCTTCAGTGTCTTACCTCAATTTTCACCTTCAACACTGGCGGCCGCCATTTTATATTTGTGTTACTCACCAACTGTAGACCAGTGATTCCCCATTGTGAGTTATGGAGAAGAAGTTGTTGAAAATATTATTGACGGACAACAGACGCCACGGTATGGCATAAGTTTGCCTTGGTCCTTTGGACCAGGTAAGCTAAAAATCGCAGATAAAGAAAAAAATTATATAAACTGGAAATTTATTGTCATTTTTCACAAAGTTTATACAATTATTCTGATTATGTACAGTAATAATGGTAGTACACAAATAAAGTCTGTGTTAGTATCAAAATGTTAAATAGGATCAACCCAGTACGAATGGCACAACAGTTAATGATATACTCGCTGAACGTGTATGTAAGAACGTCCAAAAGGTCAGCTTCTCTAACCCCGACAGGTGTGTAGACTATACATGTATATATATGTGTTCACTGTGAGACTTCCTTATCTATATTATTATAACCCTCTATAACAGTGATATATTGCCGGGTCAAAAATTCAATGAAGTCACATCAATATTACAATGACAATACATCGCTGATGGTAATGTCGCTGATGGTAATGTTGCCAATGAAATGAACATATAACATTTACATTATATTATTCACATAATATACATTTATTGAACTTGGCAAGAGAAAATGAATCATTCAACCTTTTGAGATGTGAGATATGGGAATTTTAACCCTCAGGGAAAAAATCTTCAAATACTTGACCCTAGAGAAAAGATTCTTCAAAGATTTCAACCCTCTGGGAAAGATTTTTTTAAAGATCTCAACACTCGGGGAATAGATTTTAAGAGATATTAACCCCCGGGGGAAAGATTCTTAAAAGTTGTCAAACACTCAGCGAAGCCTGGTGTCCGGCACAGCTTAATAATCTTCCAACATTACACATGATGTGGTGGTGAGGACAGTTTTAGTAAATAAAATATCTGATGATTTTAGTCATAGTTACAAATGGGCGTACATGATCATTTCCTATTGTGATATATATATAGCACTACTTTCTCTACAAGTCCTGCAGTAGTTAAGTGTTCCAGCGTTGAGTTCTCCACATACTAAAGATGATTACATGATGCCGAGTAGTGACAAGCCAAACAGCACTGAACACACTAGTAGTGTGAGCAGGCCGATGTAACCAAAAGTTCCCCACATTCTCTTCTTTGGGTCTGAAATAAAAATTAAGGAAATATTCTTTATTGTCATTTCCATGCTCTCGTTTTAGAAATCTTTTATCCACACAGATCAAACTGTTAGGACCTAATCATGTTTGTTAATTTTAACTGAAGTTTCCAATGAACAAAAATGATCCAATCCGGAAAAAAAATTTCATTTGTGTCCCAAATATTTTGGTTTTAATAAACACCATTTAATTTACATAGATACAATCTATAGTAAACACAGTATTCTATACATAAATGTGTAAATCCAGTCACACTTTCAATGAACTACATCAATCATGCAGATAAGAACTTTTCTGAGGATTGAAGCCTATATTTTACGAGTATAATTGTAGATGTTTTACGAGTGTAATTGTACATGTTTTACGAGTGTAACTGTACATGTTTTACGAGTGTAATTGTACATGTTTTACGAGTGTAATTGTACATGTTTTACGAGTGTAATTGTACATGTTTTACGAGTGTAACTGTACATGTTTTACGAGTGTAATTGTACATGTTTTACGAGTGTAATTGTACATGTTTTACGAGTGTAACTGTACATGTTTTACTAGTGTAATTGTACATGTTTTACGAGTGTAATTGTACATGTTTTACGAGTGTAATTGTACATGTTTTACGAGTGTAATTGTAGATATTTTACGAGTGTAATTGTAGATATTTTACGAGTGTAATTGTACGTGTTTTACGAGTGTAGTTGTAGGTGTTTTACGAGTGTAATTGTAGGTGTTTTACGAGTGTAATTGTACATGTTTTACGAGTGTAATTGTACATGTTTTACGAGTGTAATTGTAGGTGTTGTACGAGGGTAGTTGTAGGTGTTTTACGAGTGTAATTGTACATGTTTTACGAGTGTAATTGTACATGTTTTACGAGTGTTATTGTAGATGTTTTACAAGTGTTATTGTAGATGTTTTACGAGTGTAATTGTAGATGTGTTACGAGTGTAATTGTACATGTTTTACGAGTGTAACTGTAGATGTTTTACGAGTGTAATTGTAGATGTTTCACGAGTGTAATTGTACATGTTTTACGAGTGTAATTAATGTTTTACGAGTGTAATTAATGATGTTTTACGAGTGTAATTTTAGATGTTTCACGAGTGTAATTGTAGATGTTTTACGAGTGTAATTGTAGATGTTTTACGAGTGTAACTGTAGATGTTTTACGAGTGTAATTGTAGATATTGTACCAGTGTAACTGTACATGTTTTACGAGTGTAATTGTACATGTTTTACGAGTGTAATTGTACATGTTTTACGAGTGTAACTGTACATGTTTTACGAGTGTAATTGTACATGTTTTACGAGTGTAATTGTAGATGTTTTACTAGTGTAACTGTACATGTTTTACTAGTGTAATTGTACATGTTTTACGAGTGTAATTGTACATATTTTACGAGTGTAATTGTACATGTTTTACGAGTGTAATTGTAGATATTTTACGAGTGTAATTGTAGATATTTTACGAGTGTAATTGTACGTGTTTTACGAGTGTAGTTGTAGGTGTTTTACGAGTGTAATTGTAGGTGTTTTACGAGTGTAGTTGTAGGTGTTTTACGAGTGTAATTGTACATGTTTTACGAGTGTAATTGTAGGTGTTTTACGAGGGTAGTTGAAGGTGTTTTACGAGTGTAATTGTACATGTTTTACGAGTGTAATTGTACATGTTTTACGAGTGTTATTGTAGATGTTTTACAAGTGTTATTGTAGATGTTTTACGAGTGTAATTGTAGATGTTTTACGAGTGTAATTGTACATGTTTTACGAGTGTAACTGTAGATGTTTTACGAGTGTAATTGTAGATGTTTCACGAGTGTAATTGTACATGTTTTACGAGTGTAATTAATGTTTTACGAGTGTTATTAATGATGTTTTACGAGTGTAATTTTAGATGTTTCACGAGTGTAATTGTACATGTTTTACGAGTGTAATTGTAGATGTTTTACGAGTGTAATTGTAGATGTTTTACGAGTGTAATTGTAGATGTTTTACGAGTGTAATTGTAGATATTGTACCAGTGTAACTGTACATGTTTTACGAGTGTAATTGTACATGTTTTACGAGTGTAATTGTACATGTTTTACGATTGTAACTGTACATGTTTTACGAGTGTAATTGTACATGTTTTACGAGTGTAATTGTAGATGTTTGACTAGTGTAACTGTACATGTTTTACTAGTGTAATTGTACATGTTTTACGAGTGTAATTGTACATGTTTTACGAGTATAATTGTACATGTTTTACGAGTGTAATTGTACATGTTTTACGAGTGTAATTGTAGATATTTTACGAGTGTAATTGTACGTGTTTTACGAGTGTAGTTGTAGGTGTTTTACGAGTGTAATTGTAGGTGTTTTACGAGTGTAATTGTACATGTTTTACGAGTGTAATTGTACATGTTTTACGAGTGTAATTGTAGGTGTTTTACGAGGGTTGTTGTAGGTGTTTTACGAGTGTAATTGTAGATGTTTTACGAGTGTAATTGTACATGTTTTACGAGTGTAATTGTACATGTTTTACGAGTGTTATTGTAGATGTTTTACAAGTGTTATTGTAGATGTTTTACGAGTGTAATTGTAGATGTTTTACGAGTGTAATTGTACATGTTTTACGAGTGTAACTGTAGATGTTTTACGAGTGTAATTGTAGATGTTTCACGAGTGTAATTGTACATGTTTTACGAGTGTAATTAATGTTTTACGAGTGTAATTAATGATGTTTTACGAGTGTAATTTTAGATGTTTCACGAGTGTAATTGTACATATTTTACGAGTGTAATTTTAGATGTTTCACGAGTGTAATTGTAGATGTTTCACGAGTGTAATTGTACATGTTTTACGAGTGTAATTGTACATGTTTTACGAGTGTAATTGTAGATGTTTACCGAGTGTAATTGTAGATGTTTTACGAGTGTAATTGTACATGTTTTACGAGTGTAATTGTAGATGTTTTACGAGTGTAACTGTAGATGTTTTACGAGTGTAATTGTAGATGTTTTACGAGTGTAATTGTAGATGTTTTACGAGTGTAATTGTAGATGTTTTACGAGTGTAATTGTACATGTTTTATGAGTGTAACTGTAGATGTTTTACGAGTGTAATTGCAGATGTTTACCGAGTGTAATTGTACATGTTTTACGAGTGTAATTGTACATGTTTTACGAGTGTAATTGTACATGTTTTACGAGTGTAATTGTAGGTGTTTTACGAGGGTAGTTGTAGATGTTTACCGAGTGTAATTGTACATGTTTTACGAGTGTAATTGTAGATGTTTACCGAGTGTAATTGTACATGTTTTACGAGTGTAATTGTAGATGTTTTACGAGTGTAATTGTAGGTGTTTTAGGAGTGTAATTGTAGGTGTTTTACGAGTGTAATTGTAGGTGTTTTACGAGTGTAATTGTACATGTTTTACGAGTGTAATTGTACATGTTTTACGAGTGTAATTGTACATGTTTTACGAGTGTAATTAATGTTTTACGAGTGTAATTAATGATGTTTTACGAGTGTAATTTTAGATGTTTCACGAGTGTAATTGTAGATGTTTTACGAGTGTAATTGTAGATGTTTTACGAGTGTAATTGTAGATGTTTTACGAGTGTAATTGTACATGTTTTACGAGTGTAATTGTACATGTTTTACGAGTGTAATTGTACATGTTTTACGAGTGTAATTGTACATGTTTTACAAGTGTAACTGTAGATGTTTTACGAGTGTAATTGTAGATGTTTTACGAGTGTAATTGTAGATGTTTTACGAGTGTAACTGTAGATGTTTTACGAGTGTAATTGTAGATGTTTTACGAGTGTAATTGTAGATGTTTTACGAGTGTAATTGTACATGTTTACCGAGTGTAATTGTAGATGTTTTACGAGTGTTACTCGTAATTGTACATGTTTTACGAGTGTAACTGTAGATGTTTTACAAGTGTAATTGTACATGTTTACCGAGTGTAATTGTAGATGTTTTACGAGTGTTACTCGTAATTGTACATGTTTTACGAGTGTAACTGTAGATGTTTTACAAGTGTAATTGTACATGTTTTACGAGCGTAATTGTACATGTTTTACGAGTGTAACTGTAGATGTTTTACGAGTCAGAGTGTAATTGTAGATGAGCCTCACCTCCAGTGTAATAGCCCATGGCGTAAGCCACTCGCCCCGCTATCCAGATCAGGCCACAGACTGCCCCAAGTTTCTACAACACATCACCGTACAGTACAGCTACTGGATGACACTTGTATACAAGGTACAGAACATTATACAAGTCAGTTGTCATTCAAATTGTTATTACTGAAGTTTTAGCTTCATAACTTGTAAACATTAGGCAATTATGAAGATAACTTTTGTTCAAAATGAACCGGTTACAAATTTGATAATGTAAAATAAACAAAATGACCGATGGGCATCTGACGAATCAGTTATTCACTGTACATCATAGTTTCCTGCTTACAGTTGGTTGTTTGTACTCCTTCTATTACACATAAGTTTGAAATAAAGCCCCGACTCCTTACATACCCCATATATCACATACATGAATACTTAGAAAGTGTTAATTTTCCCAATCAAAATTGTACATGTATACATACCGGTGCGTAGAGGCCACCAAATATCTGTAATATCAGGTAGGTCGGGTACACTTCTAACCTGAAGTCAGAAAAATAAAAGTGAGACATATGAAAAACACACAAGATTTTCTGAATCAATACATATCAAAACACATGGTTTAAAAAGAGGCCCATAGGGCCTGCATTCCTTACCTGGATATACTTGTGATATATATATATAATTAAATAAATGTCAAAAATGAAATGGACACATTCCTTACCTGGATATACTTGTGATATATGTACATTCTGTTTATGTGATGTAACGTATATTTCATGTGTCTTGATAAAGGGGCAGATAGCCTTGAAAATTTGACAATTTATTAGTCCGTACTATCGCTATTACTTCCACGATCATATATCTATTTCTAGTAATACGCATCCAACGAACATTCGTTTGTTAGGATCCAGTACATATAGTGGATCATACCTTCGATATTACTTACTAGACCATATATATATAAATGTAAACAGCAAAAATGAAACGGACACATTCTTTAAGTACTTTCACTCCATCAAAGGGAGCTCTTCAGATATATATATATGTGTGTATCTAAGTAATCATGGCAAAATGTTCTCCAAGAGAACTGTAGACAGGAGTATAACACCCAGTACACCTGTCACACCCTCCTAAATACGCAGCCATAATGACAGCAATTTATTCGATAGTTATTTTATATACAATGTCTTTAACAGAAAATGGCTGTCAGAGAAAAATCCTTAAAACTATGCTGTGTGCAAATTTATTTGATAGTAATTCTAAATGTCTAAATGTCTTTAGCAGAAAATGGTTGTTAGAGAAAAATCCTTAAAATGGAATTATTTCCCTTATAAATCATGAATGTTCTAGAGCAAATTACGGTTAGATAGGCCTTAAACTATATTTAGAGTGCAATTCAGACGTCCTAAACACAAACATTCACTGATACTTGCCTTATGTGAGGTAAAAATAAACAAATGCTCTGTATGAGATATATTTAAGCAGAAATGAGAGTAAATACCCGGCTATAGTAGTTGGCAAACTTCAGTGTAAGAGGAAATATTCCTTCACATCCATACAGGTCCATATGTATATCTACATCTATACAGGTCCATATGTATATCTACATCTATACAGGTCCATATGTATATCTACATCTATACATCTATACAGGTCCATATGTATATCTACATCTATACAGGTCCATATGTATATCTACATCTATACAGGTCCATATGTACATCTACATCTATACAGGTCCATATGTACATCTACATCTATACAGGTCCATATGTATATCTACATCTATACAGGTCCATATGTATATCTACATCTATACAGGTCCATATGTATATCTACATCTATACAGGTCCATATGTATATCTACATCTATACAGGTCCATATGTATATCTACATCTATACAGGTCCATATGTATATCTACATCTATACAGGTCCATATGTATATCTACATCTATACAGGTCCATATGTATATCTACATCTATACAGGTCCATATGTATATCTACATCTATACAGGTCCATATGTATATCTACATCTATACAGGTCCATATGTATATCTACATCTATACAGGTCCATATGTATATCTACATCTATACAGGTCCATATGTATATCTACATCTATACAGGTCCATATGTGTATCTACATGTATACAGGTCCATATGTATATCTACATCTATACAGGTCCATATGTATATCTACATCTATACATCTATACAGGTCCATATGTATATCTACATCTATACAGGTCCATATGTATATCTACATCTATACAGGTCCATATGTACATCTACATCTATACAGGTCCATATGTATATCTACATCTATACAGGTCCATATGTATATCTACATCTATACATCTATACAGGTCCATATGTATATCTAAGGAAGCTGTAATGGTGTTCCAAAGTGAATTCAATATCTTTCATTTTAATGACACCCAAGTATAGCTGAAGGGTATAGCTCTGAAATACGGTGTTGTATGAAGAACTCATATTGTACGTACAATCTTTTGCTTCTTGTATCATCGTGCCAAATTTGAAAGGAATTCTATAAAGAATTCAACATTTATGGCATTTGTACACATGAAACACCATTAATGCATAAATCCCATTGCTTTATGCTTCACAAAGAACTAAACAGTTCTTGGCTTGCATGATCTTCTTCACATGTAATGCACATATATTTTCTAATAAAAGGGGCATAACTCTGCTAAGGATAATTCCAAAATAATTTACAAGTTACACAAACTCGTTCAAAGTACTTTGATATGAAGTATTTGCAGCAAGTTTCATTAAAATCAGTCTATTGACTACAGCCAAGACTTTCCTAAAAACATATCGCACACATTTCAGTTTCAGTCCCTTTTACCCCACAGTGTAACTTATAATTAGAGGAACTGATTCCTGCTCATTTATAAAATGCATAGATGAACAATTAATTTTTAATTGTAATGAGGGCTGTTATAGCAGTCTAAAACCTGACCAGCTTTTAGTTGGAAATGACACCTGAAATTTCCAATGACATAGATCTGCCAATATTTCATCTAAAACTTGATTAAAAACTAGAACACTGACACATCAGGTAGGACACCATCGCTAAGCCTCCTAGAGTATGGTTGGTATACATTCGTTTCATGTTCCATAGAAAAAGCTGATTAATAAATAGAACTAAATATCATATAATGTTGGCTCCATCCAATCAGCTCGCTTGGGGGTACATCCTACCATTTATACAACTTTGAATCCTCATCTCCCATGACTGCTTCCATTCAATTATGATTGATAACCAAAGCTTATTTAGTTACAGAGAAAAGTCACATAAAGCAATATTGCCAAATTGTCCCCTTTTGACCCCAGCCCCCTAGGACAACCCCCACCATATAATTTAGGTAAGTGCTCAGAATTATCCTACTGCAGATTTGGTCTTTATCAGTATTTAGTGTGTGTGTAATAGCTGAGATGTGGAAACATTTCGGAATTTGAATCACACAATTCTAATGAAAGTTTAATTATGCAAAAATATAAACTGATATGTATCGGTGGTTACATTTGTATTGAATTACTGTGTCAAATTTCAGCATAAAATAACATTTTGAGATATACCTGAAACATGAATGATTTTGTAAAATCATGAATAATAAAACCTTTTTTTTAGTCAGCATTAACCAAATTTAAATGAAAATTTTCTGAAAATAACATAACATAAATTTTTTTTTCATGACAATAAAAATAAATGATGAATATAAAAGATGTAGCATATTATAATTATTAAAATATACAATACCTTGGATATGGATAAAGTGGCAATTACTTTTCCTGCGTCGTTATTACTTATTCAATAAGTATTAACGACGCAGAAAAAGTAATTGCTACTTTATCCATATCTAAGATATTGTATATTTTAATGATTATAATATCTGTTTAAATTTGACAGGTTATGCACTAAAAATGCCAAAATAAGTAAAATTGTTTACAGTCAATGGTGCGATAGGTAACAAACATTTTATGTAGGTATATACTTACGTGTTCTGATGGGCTCTCTGTACACAGTTGAACCGGTCATCGCTGCTATACATCTTTGGATACTGCATATAAAAAAAATATTATTATTAATCCACAGGAGTAAAGCCTGAAAGCTTTTATAATATGATCTGCAGCTCACACGGTTTTCATTTAAATTATATTAAATGTTGAGATAATTTCATCACTTCAGATAATCCCAGACTAAGATAGCATCTAATTCCCTGGTTAATTCATCAGAGTTTTTCTCTACACTAGACTAGTTAAAAGTGGTAGAATAAATATTAAACTTGACTCCAACTCCAGAGAAAAAAGCCACTGATGATTTACTCACTGTTGATATATCAAAATGGGTCAAGGTTAAATACGCAAGAGACTAAGGATAGCTTGGGGAAGCTCTTGTCCTATGATGTAGTGTGATACACATGACTATAGCATACTTGCCAACCCTCCCTATTTAGGAGGGAGACTCCCGATTTTGAAGCCTAAAATTCTGCATTTTAAGCCAAAGAATTTGCTTAACTATTACTATTTTTTTTCAGATCAGCATGATGATTTCATCTGATAGAACAGCTCAAAAGGAGCTATTTAAAAGTGTTATTTTTCCTTTTGGTGTACATATACACATATTATTTATGCTTTAAATTCTGAGCATGCGTTATATCCCCCATGGAAATTTCAAAAAGTTGACAAGTATGCTATAGCAGGTTCATTAGCTCCACCTTAGTATTTCAATGAAACAATTATACTCCCTTAAAATAAAGCCATTTTATATAACCTACTTTTATTTGTATTTGACTTTACAGCTGTCACACAAATCATTTGTATCAAGTTTCCAGTTTTGTGATGTAACAGGGTTCACAAGTAAATAATACTGCATCAGTCTGATCGGACATGAAAAGGTATGGGGGCACCTGCTCAATTCAATGAATGGTACCAGGTATGTTAAATACATCAGAACTACACATGAATTTTTGCTCTACTTATGAGTAAAAGTTGCTGAAGAAAATTCTTATTTGCTAAAAGGAAAAAGTGGTCTTTATTGACCTTTGCTAAAACATTTTTCAGAGTAGAGTGAGTACAGACTCTGGTTTCCTCCCACAATAAGACCCCCAAGCACTAACAAGAGTGATTAATATAAGTTGAATAACTTGTTTCATAATTGTTGTAAAATAAATAAAGTTTATGATAAATTTTCTGACGTAAATAAGATTGCAGAGAATATTAGATCATTATAACTCGATCCGGACCAGGCCTAGACTGGGTTGAATCACGGACTTAGATAGCCTAATCTAAGTCCGTGGTTGAATAGAGATCACGTGCACAGGTATATGTACTTGTATTCATTAACAAAAATATATGTACACTTAATATTTTGATCGAGTTAGCATTTACACAATTTAATTTTGTTACTTTGACGTTCATAATTTGTTTAATATAATTACACACTATAGGAAAATCAAGACTCCATCTGTCCTCAGACACCAATTTTCATCGACAAATGGTTGTGCCATTATTAATAATATTATTATTATTTTTTCAGGTAAAAGGCAACAATACATAAAAGGAAGCAATATATTTTGACGGAAAATTTAATTTGAAATATCACACAAAGTAATTATAATCACAGATTTTGAATTTTTCCATCCTTTCACCTGGGATAGCCCATAAAGCCTTATTTCCAATGGGTTGCCTAAATTCACAATCTTACACACAACCAACATTTATTGGCCTATATATATATAAGACAATGTCAAATAAAAAATATATATAAATATATCAAAAACACAGCTATACCCTGTGCACTTGTAACATAAAATCAATATGATACCACAAACTCTACTATATTACATTCGAACCTTGTCTTTTTGGTAAAGGCAAACTAAGCTGTGTCATCATTGTTTACAGTTCGAAACAGGGCACCACCTGTACTAGATGTAGACTTACAGAAACGTCATACTTCTTCCTAGCCATAGAAACTTGTATCCCTAACCATTGCAACAGAACAATCGAGGCAACGATTGTGAGGACAACAAAACCAAAAGCAGGAGGCAAGCCAAGCTCTTCCATCTTCACTTCTTTCTAGAGGGGTGTGACCTAGGTGTTATAATCTAGAACGGGTAGCGTCCTTTCTAAATTTAGAACAGAATGTGGTGTGCTTTCATTTATGAGGACCGGAGCGACCGTTTTAATTTAATTTGCTTCCATAGAATGGTCGACAGACCTAGAACTAAAAGGATTAAATCACAGTGCTATACGTCTTTTTAATAGCAGACATTTTTAATAAAAACTGACATTATCCTTTTTCCAAGGATTTATATGAAGTTTTGTTCTTTCTTATTGATCTAAGTCCGTGGTCCAACCATTTAAATGAAAGCGGCAAATAAAGTTACATGTTGCTAAATGTCATCTCACCGGTACGGAGAATATCCGTCGTGCTTGGAATACCCTCATGCCCATCCAGTTCAAAAGAACCCATGTCGACGATACCACCAAAACAACGTATCCGTAATCAGACGAAATATCAATTAGCATAGCGTTCGTGTGTGTTGTTCTACGGATGCCGGATGCCTTGTCCGGTGTCCCGGAGAAAAATATTAGAAACTCCTTAATCACATTCTCCGCTATGTTTGTAATGAACATTATCGGGTAAGACTTGTACGCCAGTCCATGACCCGGGCCCGACTTGTATCACACACTTGAATATAAAATTATTTGGGAAACGATCTGGAAATATTCCCGAAAAGGTACTGTCGCAAATATTTCCATTTATTTAGTGTCTATGACTTAATTATATTCACTAAGCTTCATGATATTTAACGGATGGTCCGCACAAGAGCGTAGTGACATTTTGAGGTGTTGAGTTCAAGACAATTGCAAGAATCGCAGTAATTAAACAGTAAACTGAGCAGCCTAAATCATCCGACTGACGGTGTTTGATACATCTATGTATTCCGCCATTTACAGTATATCTATAACTTATATGTAGTTTTATTATTATCTACTAATGCTACCTTTCAAATAAAAACTTATGTTTGTGTTTAATAATAATCACTGGTTTCGAATACTCGTCCGGCTTTTGGTTATTTCTTTCTTGTTTCTTGCATTTTCTAAAACGTTTAAATACTAAAAATATATTACGTATAATTTATTTTGGTTAGAGCTGAAAGTTTCGAGGTGCTGGGTTCGAATTTCAGTCCGACAGCTGCAGTTTCTCTTCCCTGTAGGATGCACGTGTTTTTAATCAGTCATCATATCAGTGCTTTATATAACTGTCATACATATTGCATGTGTTCAGTCATTTTCGCTGATCTAAGCGTAATTCCCAATTCTTTGAAATTCTGTAAAAAAAAAAAATCGCTTGTTTTGTGCTTTTGGTGTGTTTTATTTGTTGACTGGCAATCTCTCTTATCAAACTCTCTCCTGCAAATGTACTGCTCGGAAAGAAAGCTTCTTCCCGAAAACTATCATTCAATGGAACTCTCTCCCACCTGACTTGGCCTCTAGTGCCACACTTTTGTCTTTCAAATCAGCCATCAGTAACTATAAACACACTAATTAATATATTTCTTCCCCAGCCTGCCCATTCACCTCAAACTTGCATAATCTTCATTCTGTGGTTGTGTCACTACTACTACATGAAGCAGGCAAGTAATTGGTAGAAGTAGAAGAAGTATCTGATTAAAATACAGATCCTAGAATAGTTAATTCTTAGTCAGAAGTGTAAGATTACAATTAACAGTACTGAACGATCCCTAGAGGCTTTTTGCTCCCACCCCCCCACCCCCCACACACACCTTCCTCACCCTCCCTTTGTTCGGCTCCCGTAAGATCTCCACACATGTAAGTTATCTGACACCTGTGATGACCCCCGCGGCTCTCCATCCCAACAGGGGTTATTTGTGTGTCCCAGTATATAATTAGCGATGAAATGACAACTAGCAAATAGGCGAAGTGAATAAAATTATCATCACTGGATGCTCATATAAAAAGTTAAACATTGTGAAATCACATGTTTGTTTTTTATAAAATATGTTTTTAATGTTATAGTTCACCCTATATTCAGTTAGATTCTATTTCAAATCGATATATGGGAAGGGATATCATGAAGAAAAAAATAGAATTTAAATCATGAATAGATTTTAAATTGAACGTCTAGAAAAAAGGAGTTTAATACGCGTACGGAAGCCTGTTCGTGACACATGAAGTAAACTTTTTATGTCGTAATTACGACTTAGTTATCTGGTAATTTCGACTTATTGTGTCGTGATTACGATTAAGTTATATCTCGTAGTCTGGTCTGGTCTATAGGAACCCCGTTGGAAATAAGCCTTTAAGGCTTTATATGGGCTATCCTAGGTAAAAGAATCAAAGGAATTCAAGTCAAAATCTGTGATTATACCATCTGTAATATTATAAATTTATATGTTCATCCAAATATTGCTTCTTTTTATGTATTTAATTGTTCCTTTTACCTGAATAAATATTACTATTATTGTTTTTGTATAATGCTATGTTTTCATTGGAACGGTTGTCTTGGAGTATTTGCTGTCATTATTTTAAGGTAAGTTAGTTTATTATACCCATTCAATTCAGTCAGTCGCTGTCCCATGTACCTAGAGAGTGCACCTCTGCCAATGAGAGCGTCTACGATATTGAGCATTGCTGTACATAAGATATTCCATAAGTCGTAATTACGAGATAACTAAGTCGTAATTACGAGATAACTAAGTCGTAATTACGACATACTAAGTCGTAATTACGAGACAACTAAGTCGTAATTACGACATACTAAGTCGTAATTACGACATACTAAGTTGTAATTACAACATAAAAAGTTTACTTCATGTGGCACTAACCGGCTTCCGTAGTTTAACGACAGTTTTGCCTGTTTTTGTATTATGACTTCCTCATTTTGAAATACTGGTACATTCTCAGATGAATTAAGCAATTTTGCAGTTATTTCCCGAAGCTGAACCAAAGAAGACTGATATATAACATATTATAAAATACAAATCACCAAACAGATTTAAAATTGACCGCTAGAAAAAAGGGAGTTTAAAGAAAATTCTTGCCTAATTTCTTTATACAGTAAACCACGGTAAATTTTCATATTTTAACTGCATAGTCATTATTTTATGGAGTTGAATGAAAAACAGCAAATAATAACAATAATAGTAATCAAAATATGTTGAAATAGATCTTCTAGGAAAAATCAAAACATATAATTTTTTTTTTATTTTGATAACATGATTTGCAATGCCGTCTATGGCAGCCGTAATTTTTGCATTTCGAAACTCCTCTAACGATATCATAGACCGTAGCAATGAAATTGATGGATTCCGCATAGTCCGCCCGACACGGGTGAGCTCCGGTAAGAGAAAGAGGGAGTTGCCAATCACTGGCTTTATACCTCTCTGGCATAAGAAGTGACAGCAACCGATAAATCTTGTGTGGTACGGTTTGAAACCATCAGTTTTATCAGAAAATCAAATTGATATAATTTCGTTTTTGCATGAACTGCATTCAATTATAATCTTATATCTTGACTCATTCAGAGACGTATAAAGCCAATACAATAGGCTCATGCGAGAAATTGCGAGATCTACGCGAGTTGCCAATCTCTGGCTTTTTACGTCTCTGACTCCATGATAATCCAAGTCAGAGACCAAGCTGGTCACTGTTAATATACAATTCACACATCTCAACTAGCTTACACCCGAATTAACAGATAGGTACAGAATCTGCAATCGAAGTCCGTGCCTGTAATAGCCAAAGGGCAGCTGTGTGGTACCTACCTGTGTGTACTAATTACCAAGAGATATTACCTTTGAATGTCACGACCAATTAACGATCCTCCAAATAACACAGGTGGTGTACCGACACATCTCTTTATTTCTAGGCGTGTCAAGTAGAGAATTAAAGTCGAGTATAGCAGAATTTTACTGTATTTTACTAGTATTTAACATTAGACTAGTAACCTGGACAAAAACTTAAGATGTTTATTAGGCAAAGCTGTATTTGTATCACCAGACGTATAAAACCAGAGATCTGGCTTTATACGTCTCTGGTATCACACATATAAACGTTATGACAAAAGTTGTGTTATGAAATTTTCTGAATAATTGAGTTTTATCATTTTTTTGTAAAAATGGTGATGCTGATATTATTCATGCGTTTTAATTATTATGGTAGATTTTAAGATACAAACATTTAGTTGTCCGATTTTTTATATCAAGTGCGGATCCACGAAATGTACATCAGTCGTGGCACACTTCCATTTTATGATATATATAAGACTGACAATAAATCTAAACTTATTCATATCCTGTTTATGAAAACTTTATGAAAACAAAATTTAAACCTGTCCAGTATTTTGAATCCTAGTTGTAATGAATATCCCCAACAACAGCGAGCCTTACAATATTTATTTATTTATCGAGTTTGAATTTCACGTATATTTAGGATCCTGTTTCTGTTTTGTTGCCACTTCAAGAATATGAAGCCGTATTTGTGCTTGAAGTAAGAGTAATTATTTCAAATTGCAACTACTTCCACCCAAAACTAAGTGATTAATCTGATTAGTTTTTTATTAGTTTTTTTTTATTATAACGGAAGATTTACTGTAGCACAAAATACATTGGCTTCTCAGGGCAGGAAAGCTTTTTACCTTTTTAAACGAAGATTGAAAGATTTTATTCGAAATAATGAAACCAAAATATCTTTGTTTGATACATATGTAACATGTATATTGAACTATGGATGTGAGATATGGGGTAATTGTGTATCACCGCAAATTGAAAGGATTCATCTTCTCTTTTTGAAAGATTTATTGAACGTCAAGAAAACAGTAAATAGTTCTATGGTATACTTCGAAACAGGGAGATATTCTTTACATGTACAGCGCAAAATAGCTATTATTAAATATTGGATAAATATTTTAAATACAAAGAACTGTGTACTAAAATCATGTTATGATGCACTGTTTGAGCTTAATGTCAAAAACCCGAATTGTAAACTTAACTGGGTTTATCATGTTAAACATGAGTTATATAGAATGGGTTTCAATTATATCTGGGATATTCAATATGTTCAAAATGAAAAACACTTTGTGGAAATGTATACTCAGCGTCTGCATGACGTATTTATTCAAGAACTACATGGTGCGTTTGAAACATCTTCTAAATGCTATTTATATCGATATCTTTTCGATACTTTTAGTATTCAGTACTATTTAGTAAAGCCTCTTTCTGCTATCACCAAAAAGTTGTTGAGCCAATATCGCATGCAGGCGCATTCCCTAACATCGAGTCCGGGCGATACAGTGGGATACCAAGAGGTCAACGATTATGTACGGCCTGTGAAAGATATGATATTGAAGATGAGGTACATTTTATTCTAATTTGTCCTGCTTATTCTGTTATTAGAAACAAATAAATTAAGAAGTATTACTACCTACGCCCAAGTGTGTACAAACTAATTGAATTATTGTCATGTAAAAATATTAAAACATTGCGTAGATTGGGTAATTATTTAAGATACGCTACATCTAAAAGAAAAACTCTCGTGCAGTGAAAATTTTTGTTTATTAGATATATAAATATATTCCTTTATGTGTGCATTGCCTACTATATGGAATTGTCCTCCGCCATCTTGTGAATTGCAATGTTTTATTTTGTACTCTGTATTAATGTTACCTATATGCAGAATTGCATTTGGAAATAAAAAACTTGAAACTTGAAACTAGATATTACCAAAGACGCTGTTAAAAACGTATTCAGTAATCATGGGAGAACAATTTTCTAATATGTTTCAATACACATTAGCGTATAAAGATGCTGTTTATCATTAGTATGACCACAGACTTTGTCTTAGGAAAATATTAAATCATTCCACACAAATAGACTGGCGTGTTAAAGAATTAAGTGAAATGAAAAAAAAAAGTCGAGAAAGTCCGCATACCGATTTCAACCCACATTTGAACAATATATCATTGAAAATCAGTTTTACGTGGTTTTGAAATCACTGAGTATATTACCAGAGACCATATATCGGGGTATTCGCCGGACACTGAAATATCATTAAAAAAAAAATCTTAAACTTGTACTCCTGAATTCATGAAAATGCCATCATTAATCTCGTTTCAAATCTTACTCTGCTTGAACTTGTTTAATATCGAACCGATAATATTGGTTATGAACTACGAATAATTTTCTTGGATATCATCGTGACTGAACGCTACAAGAACTGTTTTCTTGTATAAAATGGTTCTATGAATACAATTTGATATATAAATCAGAACTTCATGTGTTCTTACTTCTATAACCATGTATTTAGGTTCAGCTGGTTTTGTGTGGAATATCTGTCATACTCTAGGGATTGAAAGTCATTTTTTTTAACTTTCATAGTGCTATGAAAGGTCATCCGTTACATCCATATTGAATGGAGAGAGAACCATTGCTTTCATACTTTTATGAAAAGCATATTTGTTGGTAGTGTTCATATATTGGGTTGCAGCGCAAATGTAAATATATAATTGTGCATCATCCGATGATTTGTACCTGACCATGCTAATTCAAATACGAAAATAATTCGATCAGCGATACGATTTTGATGAGTCTGTTTATAAACAAATGTATGCCATCTAAGAGGATTTGATGTTTGCGAATTTTACATGTCGTGGGCACAACTTGGAACACATATTCATGAATCGTTTGAAAAAAACCCCTTAATTTCAAGAAAGTGTCCGTTGATTACTGATTATTATAAGCCTACGTCCTGTTATATCCGTAACCACTCTATATTCTTGTCTGTTGGCTTTGCCACAGGCACTTGTGGCCAGGAGAATAACCATCTATTTATATTGATAATTTAGCGAAATATAATATTAATCATATAAACCATAATGAAAATAATTGCCAAATTTCAGCTTGATACGACGTTAAGCGGTTAAATTTCACAAAAAATCGACCGTATGATATTATTTTCATTATAGCTTCAGATGATTAATAACATAAAAAGACCATTGGAAAATTTAGTTTTTATATTTTATTTTAATCATTCATATTTCGCTATATTAGCTATATATTTAGATGGTTATCCTAGATATGATCTCCTGACCACAGGTGCCTGTGGGCTTTGCTACTGTACTAGGTCTAATTAAAAAGATCGTGATGTTAGTCTGACTCTGTAATGTACGCTAAATAATTTTTAGGTCATCTGACCCAAAGGGTCAAGATGACCTATAGTTACCGTGCTTCGTCCGTCGTCGTCCGCCGTCCGCCGTCCGTAAACTTTTCACATTTCAAACTTCTTCTCAAGTTCTACCAATGGGAATAAGCTGAAACTTAGCTGAAATGATCATGAGATGGTCCTGACCAAGTGTTGTTATCTTTCGGGTCGGTCCGAAATCCAAGATGGCCGCCATAGCCGACATCTTGAAAAACACATATTAAACTTCTTCTACAGTTCCACTGGTACCTGTGAGCTGAAAATTGGTAGGGATGTTCAGGAAGGGCAGCCCATAAAATGTTGTTATTTTTCGGGTCCGAAAAACTCTCGACATTTGTGCCATGGCGGCCATTTTGTGACATGATTGCGCAATCACTGTTTTCCTGAACAACACCTATTTTAAACTTCTTCTTAAGTTCTACCACTGGGATTAAGCTGAAACTTGGCTGAAATGATCCTGAGATAGTCCTGACCAAGTGTTGTTATTTTTCGGGTCGGTCGGAAATCCAAGATGGCCGCCAGAGCCGCCATCTTGAAAAACACATTTTAAACTTCTTCTCAAGTTCTACCAGTGGGATTAAGATGAAACTTGGCTGAAATGATCCTGAGATAGTCCTGACCAAGTGTTGTTATTTTTCGGGTCGGTCGGAAATCCAAGATGGCCGCCAGAGCCGCCATCTTGAAAAACACATTTTAAACTTCTTCTCAAGTTCTACCAGTGGGATTAAGATGAAACTTGGCTGAAATGATCCTGAGATGGTCCTGACCAAGTGTTGTTATTTTTTGGGTTGGTCCAAAATCCAAGATGGCCGCCAGAGCCGCCATCTTGAAAAACACATTTCCAAATTTCTCTCAAGTTTCACCTGTGGGATTAAGCTGAAACTTGGCTGAAAATATCCTGAGATGGTCCTGACCATGAGTTGTTACTTTTCGGTCGGTTCGAAATCCAAGATGGCCGCCATGGCCGCCATCTTACAAAACACATTTCCAACTTCTTCTCAAGTTCTACCTGTGGGATTAAGCTAAAACTTGGCTGAAGTGATTCTGAGATTGTCCTGACCAAGTGTTGTTATTTTTCAGGTTGGTCGGAAATCCAAGATGGCCTTCAGAGCCGCCATCTTGAAAAACACATTTCAAACTTCTTCTCAAGTTCTACCTGTGTGATTAAGCTGAAACTTGGCTGACATGATCCTGAGATGGTCCTGATCAAGTATTGTTACTTTTTGGGTCGGTCCGAAATCCAAGATGGCTGCCAGAGCCGCAATCTTGAAAAACACGTTTCCAACTTCTTATCAAGTTCTACCAGTGGGAATAAGCTGAAAATTGGCTGAAATGATCCTGAGATGGTCCTGACCAAGTGTTGTTACATTTCGGGTTGGTCCAAAATCCAAGATGGCCGCCAGATTCGCCATCTTGAAAAACAAAATTGCCGTCCGTAAACTTTTCACATTTTAAACTTCTTCTCAAGTTCAACTCCTTCTTTCTGTACACATGCGCAGTACATTATAACTAAAGTGTGTTCGGTTGAACTCTAGTAGACTACAGTAACTATAGTCGGCAATCGAACTCGCCCATTGTCACAAATCTAAGATGGCCGCCACATATGTCATTTTGAACTTCTCAAGTTCTACCAGTGACATTGAGCTGAACCTTGCAAAAATTATCCTCAGATAGTCCCAACCAAATGTTATTTATCGGGTCCGTCAGACATCCAAGATGGCTGCCACAGCCCCCATTTTGAATACACATTTAAAACTTTTCATAGAAAAATGATCCCCAGATAGTCCCAACCAAATGTTGTTATTTCTCCAGTCCGTCAGAGATCCAAGATGGCTGCAACAGCCCCCATTTTGCATCCACATCTAACACTTCCCATGATCTGAAACTTGCCTAAAATGATTCTGACCAAATGTTATTTTTCGCACTGTTCCGAAGAAATCCATGATCATCACCATCTTGAAAACCACATTTGTGTGGCATATTGTTACATGATTGTATTACTAATTCCTAGAGGAGAGGAATTTATATAAGCTATTAGCTTGTTTTCCAATCCTCACTATTTGTATAATTTCTATATATGTAATATACATGTAAACTGATGGAAATAAAATATTGTTTAAACTAATTCCATAATGGTATCACAATTGGTAGTCAGATGACCGTTAAGGCCCTTGGGCCTCTTGTTAGAAATATGTTAGATTGTATATGATTAGACCACAGTTGCTTGAGTTTCTGTCAGTATATAAAATAATGTTTATATATATGGAGCCGCGGCCCATAAATATATATCTATTATTTACTGACAGAAACTCAAGCAACTGTGGTCTAATCATATACAATCTAACATATTTCTAAAAATTATTTAGCGTACATTACAGAGTCAGACTAACATCACGATCTTTTTAATTAGCATTTATTCCGATAATTTCCTTTCTTAAGTTTGCATTTACAGAATGGCTATATTTTTTCAAGATATTTTATTCGTAAATCAAATGGATTAGACAACCGTCAAGATTGAAATGTACCACTGTTTACCTGAGTCATGGATTTATAATTAACCAAGACTTCCCGCTCTTTGACAGCCCGGTGGAGGGGTCGAGGTACAAGAGTTCCCCACGACCGTAATATAATCAACGTTGTTAAGGCGTTTGAAAAATAAAGCGGGAATCGCAAATGAAATCATAGCGCACAGTATGGAAACATGTATGATAGCTAGGCCATTATGTGATACGGTAAATACTGTATAAATACTGTAAGGTAACGATTGAAATGGATGACACCAACAGATCACCAACATGGAAAAAACCTTCAGATATAATGAAAAAGCACCGGAAGAAGAAACGAGTGTCGCTACAAAGTGTCAATGAAAAGCCACCCAACAAACTAACTGACATTTTTAGTACAAAAAGTGTGTTTTTACAGTCAAAAAGAAGGAATCCATTCTCACAGGAAATCGACACCGGGTCTCCGTCAAAGAGAATAAAATGTGAAAACGAATTACTGCCGCCAAATTCAGATAATTCGCAGGAAAATGTGCTGTTTACAGTTCTCGGAGGGATAGAAAAGGTATACAATATAATCTTATATTATTGTATAATCAAGTGGCCACATGGGGCATCTGTGACATAAAAACATTCATGATTATATATATGAATTTATATGCACACGACAAACATCTGACATTAGATAATATTATAATTAGCGGATTTATAGATAACACAACAAACATGCAAGGGGACACAAAAAAGAGAGTTATTTCCCTTAAACTGTTGATCCAAAGTGACTATCACTTCTCAAGTTCTTATAGGAGAAATACAGAAACAGAATGGGTTACATAAATTCAGATTCGCTCCTGTCCAGTATCATGGCATTTGAAAGAAGTCGACAAAAAATTAAATATAAATATTAAGATCATTTAATATTGAAGAATGCATATAATTATGTTATTTACAAATTAGCTGAACAAAGGAAGTGTAACGTACCCTCATGGTAAATTAATTATACTAGCTGTAATATACCGTTCGGTTAGAATGATCTTCTCTTTAGCTTGATGGGCTGATCAGCGTAACACTTGTAGCCAGAGGTTCCGGGTTCGACTCCTAGCGGAGGCATTGAAAATATAATGACCTCTGTTACAAAAGTTTTGGCAAAAAACTTCAAAAGTTTGCCTTTTCTCTCATCTTTATATTCTTAATAATACTTAGTAGACTGTGTAATGTCTTTGTTGCTTTGATTTAAGGCACAGGATCCAGAAAATGAAAACATCCAGCAGACAGTGTTCACACCTCCTCCTAAACAGACGGAACATTTCTCAATAGATGATGACGACAGCAAGTCCCAGTTTGAGTTTATTGAGAAGTTTTTCAGTAACAGACACACAGAGCAACATAAAGAGGTATGTGCTGTACTAGGTACTGTTACTGGACAAAAACTCAAAGCAATCAGACATAAAGTGATTAACAAGGTGTTGCATTCACTGTCCCATGTTCCATGGTAAATGGTGTTCATGGCTTATGTATACTGCAGTGTACATGTAAATCAATATGAATTAATTCGAACCAATAACTTAGTATATGATGAGAATCATTCAATCAAGTTAATGTTTATAAATAGTCTATCAAGTAACTTTTATCTGTTTTATTTTCTAGACATTTGTTGAACTTGAAAATGAAAGGATAGAAGATAATATGCTGAGTAAAGACATTCCAGTAGATTGGAGTTTGAAGGTTAAAATGAGAGTGGTATCGGAGAAATCATTATTGTGGTGTACACAGCTGAGGACAGCCGAGGAAGCCCGAGGCATAAGTCAGTTCCTCGCGGGACCTCTGGATACTACGGTAGGGTATTACCACTCTCACAGGGACTAGATACCATACCACTCCTCACAGGGACTAGATACCCCAGTACAGTCATACCACCCCTCACAGGGACTAGATACTCCAGTACAGTCATGCCACCCCTCACAGGGGCTAGATACCCCAGTACAGTCATACCACCCCTCACAGGGACTAGATACTCCTGTACAGTCATACCACCCCTCACAGGGACTAGATACTCCAGTACAGTCATGCCACCCCTCACAGGGACTAGATACCCAAGTACAGTCATACCACCCCTCACAGGGACTATATACTCCAGTACAGTCATACCACCCCTCACAGGGACTAGATACTCCAGTACAGTCATACCACCCCTCACAGGGACTAGATACCCCAGTACAGTCATACCACCCCTCACAGGGACTAGATACCCCAGTACAGTCATACCACCCCTCACAGGGACTAGATACTCCAGTACAGTCATACCACCCCTCACAGGGACTAGATACTCCAGTACAGTCATACCACCCCTCACAGGGACTAGATACCCCAGTACAGTCATACCACCCCTCACAGGGACTAGATACCCCAGTACAGTCATACCACCCCTCACAGGGACTAGATACTCCAGTACAGTCATACCACCCCTCACAGGGACTAGATACCCCAGTACAGTCATACCACCCCTCACAGAGACTAGATACCCCAGTACAGTCATACCACCCCTCACAGGGACTAGATACTCCAGTACAGTCATACCACCCCTCACAGGGACTAGATACTCCAGTACAGTCATACCACCCCTCACAGGGACTAGATACTCCAATACAGTCATACCACCCCTCACAGGGACTAGATACTCCAGTACAGTCATACCACCCCTCACAGGGACTAGATACTCCAGTACAGTCATACCACCCCTCACAGGGACTAGATACCCCAGTACAGTCATACCACCCCTCACAGGGACTAGATACCCCAGTACAGTCATACCACCCCTCACAGTGACTAGATACCCCAGTACAGTCATAACACCCCTCACAGGGACTAGATACTCCAGTACAGTCATACCACCCCTCACATGGACTAGATACTCCAGTACAGTCATACCACCCCTCACAGGGACTAGATACCCCAGTACAGTCATACCACCCCTCACAGGGACTAGATACTCCAGTACAGTCATACCACACCTCACAGGGACTAGATACCCAAGTACAGTCATACCACCCCTCACAGGGACTAGATACCCCAGTACTGTCATACCACCCCTCACAGGGACTAGATACTCCAGTACAGTCATACCACACCTCACAGGGACTAGATACCCAAGTACAGTCATACCACCCCTCACATGGACTAGATACCCCAGTACTGTCATACCACCCCTCACAGGGACTAGATACCCCAGTACAGTCATACCACCCCTCACAGGGACTAGATACTCCAGTACAGTCATACCACACCTCACAGGGACTAGATACCCAAGTACAGTCATACCAGCCCTCACAGGGACTAGATACCCCAGTACAGTCATAACACCCCTCACAGGGACTAGATACTCCAGTACAGTCATACCACCCCTCACATGGACTAGATACTCCAGTACAGTCATACCACCCCTCACAGGGACTAGATACCCCAGTACAGTCATACCACCCCTCACAGGGACTAGATACTCCAGTACAGTCATACCACCCCTCACAGGGACTAGATACCCAAGTACAGTCATACCAGCCCTCACAGGGACTAGATACCCCAGTACTGTCATACCACCCCTCACAGGGACTAGATACCCCAGTACAGTCATACCACCCCTCACAGGGACTAGATACTCCAGTACAGTCATACCACCCCTCACAGGGACTAGATACTCCAGTACAGTCATACCACCCCTCACAGGGACTAGATACCCCAGTACAGTCATACCACCCCTCACAGGGACTAGATACTCCAGTACAGTCATACCACCCTCACAGGGACTAGATACCCCAGTACAGTCATACCACCCCTCACAGGGACTAGATACTCCAGTATAGTCATACCACCCTCACAGGGACTAGATACCCCAGTACAGTCATACCACCCCTTACAGGGACTAGATACTCCAGTACAGTCATACCACACCTCACAGGGACTAGATACTCCAGTACAGTCATACCACCCCTCACAGGGACTAGATACTCCAGTACAGTCATATACCACCCCTCACAGGGACTAGATACTCCAGTACAGTCATACCACCCCTCACAGGGACTAGATACTCCAGTACAGTCATACCACCCCTCACAGGGACTAGATACTCCAGTACAGTCATACCACCCCTCACAGGGACTAGATACCCCAGTACAGTCATAACACCCCTCACAGGGACTAGATACTCCAGTACAGTCATACCACCCCTCACAGGGACTAGATACATCAGTACAGTCATACCACCCCTCACAGGGACTAGATACCCCAGTACAGTCATACCACCCCTCACAGGGACTAGATACCCAAGTACAGTCATACCACCCCTCACAGGGACTAGATACTCCACTACAGTCATACCACTCCTCACAGGGACTAGATACTCCAGTACAGTCATACCACCCTCACAGGGACTAGATACCCCAGTACAGTCATACCACACCTCACAGGGACTAGATACTCCAGTACAGTCATACCACCCTCACAGGGACTAGATACCCCAGTACAGTCATACCACACCTCACAGGGACTAGATACCCCAGTACAGTCATACCACACCTCACAGGGACTAGATACTCCAGTACAGTCATACCACTCCTCACAGGGACTAGATACTCCAGTACAGTCATACCACCCTCGCAGGGACTAGATACTCTAGTACAGTCATACCACCCCTCACAGGGACTAGATACCCCAGTACAGTCATACCACACCTCACAGGGACTAGATACCCCAGTACAGTCATACCACACCTCACAGGGACTAGATACTCCAGTACAGTCATACCACCCTCACAGGGACTAGATACTCTAGTACAGTCATACCACCCCTCACAGGGACTAGATACTCCAGTACAGTCATACCACCCCTCACAGGGACTAGATACTCCAGTACAGTCATACCACCCCTCACAGGGACTAGATACCCTAGTTCAGTCATACCACCCCTCACAGGGACTAGATACCCTAGTTCAGTCATACCACCCCTCACAGGGACTAGATACCCCAGTACAGTCATACCACCCCTCACAGGGACTAGATACCCCAGTACAGTCATACCACCCCTCACAGGGACTAGATACCCCAGTACAGTCATACCACACCTCACAGGGACTAGATACTCCCGTACAGTCATACCACCCCTCACAGAGACTAGATACCCCAGTACAGTCATACCACACCTCACAGGGACTAGATACCCCAGTACAGTCATACCACACCTCACAGGGACTAGATACCCCAGTACTGTCATACCACCCCTCACAGGGACTAGATACCCCAGTACAGTCATACCACCCTCACAGGGACTAGATACTCCAGTACAGTCATACCACCCCTCACAGGGACTAGATACTCCAGTACAGTCATACCACCCCTCACAGGGACTAGATACTCCAGTACAGTCATACCACACCTTACAGGGACTAGATACTCCAGTACAGTCATACCACCCCTCACAGGGACTAGATACTCCAGTACAGTCATACCACCCCTCACAGGGACTAGATACTCCAGTACAGTCATACCACCCCTCACAGGGACTAGATACCCCAGTACAGTCATACCACACCTCACAGGGACTGATACTCCAGTACAGTCATACCACCCACACAGGGACTAGATACTCCAGTACAGTCATACCACCCCTCACAGGGACTAGATACTCCAGTACAGTCATACCACCCACACAGGGACTAGATACTCCAGTACAGTCATACCACCCCTCACAGGGACTAGATACCCCAGTACTGTCATACCACCCCTCACAGGGACTAGATACTCCAGTACAGTCATACCACCCCTCACAGGGACTAGATACCCCAGTACAGTCATACCACCCCTCACAGGGACTAGATACTCCAGTACAGTCATACCACCCCTCACAGGGACTAGATACTCCAGTACAGTCATACCACCCCTCACAGGGACTAGATACTCCAGTACAGTCATACCACCCCTCACAGGGACTAGATACCCCAGTACAGTCATACCACACCTCACAGGGACTAGATACCCCAGTACAGTCATACCACCCCTCACAGAGACTAGATACCCCAGTACAGTCATACCACCCCTCACAGGGACTAGATACACCAGTACAGTCATACCACCCCTCACAGGGACTAGATTCTCCCGTACAGTCATACCACCCCTCACAAGGACTAGATACTCCAGTACAGTCATACCAGCCCTCACAGGGACTAGATTCTCCAGTACAGTCATACCACCCTCACAGAGACTAGATACTCCAGTACAGTCATACCACCCCTCACAGGGATTAGATACCCCAGTACAGTCATACCACCCCTCACAGGGACTAGATACTCCAGTACAGTCATACCACACCTCACAGGGACTAGATACTCCAGTACAGTCATACCACCCCTCACAGGGACTAGATACCCCAGTACAGTCATACCACCCCTCACAGGGACTAGATACTCCAGTACAGTCATACCACCCCTCACAGGGACTAGATACCCCAGTACAGTCATACCACCCCTCACAGGGACTAGATACTCCAGTACAGTCATACCACCCCTCACAGGGACTAGATACTCCAGTACAGTCATACCACCCCTCACAGGGACTAGATACCCCAGTACAGTCATACCAACCTCACAGAGACTAGATACTCCAGTACAGTCATACCACCCCTCACAGGGACTAGATACTCCAGTACAGTCATACCACCCCTCACAGGGACTAGATACCCCAGTACAGTCATACCACCCCTCACAGGGACTAGATACTCCAGTACAGTCATACCACCCCTCACAGGGACTAGATACTCCAGTACAGTCATACCACCCCTCACAGGGACTAGATACTCCAGTACAGTCATACCACCCCTCACAGGGACTAGATACCCCAGTACAGTCATACCACCCTCACAGAGACTAGATACTCCAGTACAGTCATACCACCCCTCACAGGGACTAGATACTCCAGTACAGTCATACCACCCCTCACAGGGACTAGATTCTCCCGTACAGTCATACCACCCCTCACAGGGACTAGATACTCCAGTACAGTCATACCACCCCTCACAGGGACTAGATACTCCAGTACAGTCATACCACCCCTCACAGGGACTAGATACTCCAGTACAGTCATACCACCCACACAGGGACTAGATACTCCAGTAGTCATACCACCCCTCACAGGGACTAGATACCCCAGTACAGTCATACCACCCCTCACAGGGACTAGATACTCCAGTACAGTCATACCACCCCTCACAGGGACTAGATACTCCAGTACAGTCATACCACCCCTCACAGGGACTAGATACTCCAGTACAGTCATACCACCCCTCACAGGGACTAGATACCCCAGTACAGTCATACCACACCTCACAGGGACTAGATACCCCAGTACAGTCATACCACCCCTCACAGAGACTAGATACCCCAGTACAGTCATACCACCCCTCACAGGGACTAGATACACCAGTACAGTCATACCACCCCTCACAGGGACTAGATACCCCAGTACAGTCATACCACCCCTCACAGGGACTAGATACCCCAGTACAGTCATACCACCCCTCACAGGGACTAGATACTCCAGTACAGTCATACCACTCCTCACAGGGACTAGATACTCCAGTACAGTCATACCACCCCTCACAGGGACTAGATACCCCAGTACAGTCATACCACCCTCACAGAGACTAGATACTCCAGTACAGTCATACCACCCCTCACAGGGACTAGATACTCCAGTACAGTCATACCACCCCTCACAGGGACTAGATACCCCAGTACAGTCATACCAGCCCTCACAGGGACTAGATTCTCCCGTACAGTCATACCACCCCTCACAGGGACTAGATACTCCAGTACAGTCATACCACCCCTCACAGGGACTAGATACTCCAGTACAGTCATACCACCCCTCACAGGGACTAGATACCCCAGTACAGTCATACCACCCCTCACAGGGACTAGATACTCCAGTACAGTCATACCACCCTCACAGGGACTAGATACCCCAGTACAGTCATACCACCCCTTACAGGGACTAGATACTCCAGTACAGTCATACCACCCCTCACAGGGACTAGATACTCCAGTACAGTCATACCACCCCTCACAGGGACTAGATACTCCAGTACAGTCATACCACCCTCACAGGGACTAGATACCCCAGTACAGTCATACCACCCCTCACAGGGACTAGATACTCCAGTACAGTCATACCACCCCTCACAGGGACTAGATACCCCAGTACAGTCATAACACCCCTCACAGGGACTAGATACTCCAGTACAGTCATACCACCCCTCACAGGGACTAGATACATCAGTACAGTCATACCACCCCTCACAGGGACTAGATACCCCAGTACAGTCATACCACCCCTCACAGGGACTAGATACCCAAGTACAGTCATACCACCCCTCACAGGGACTAGATACTCCAGTACAGTCATACCACTCCTCACAGGGACTAGATACTCAAGTACAGTCATACCACCCTCACAGGGACTAGATACCCCAGTACAGTCATACCACACCTCACAGGGACTAGATACTCCAGTACAGTCATACCACCCTCACAGGGACTAGATACCCCAGTACAGTCATACCACACCTCACAGGGACTAGATACCCCAGTACAGTCATACCACACCTCACAGGGACTAGATACCCCAGTACAGTCATACCACACCTCACAGGGACTAGATACTCCACTACAGTCATACCACTCCTCACAGGGACTAGATACCCCAGTACAGTCATACCACACCTCACAGGGACTAGATACCCCAGTACAGTCATACCACCCTCACAGAGACTAGATACCCCAGTACAGTCATACCACCCCTCACAGGGACTAGATACTCCAGTACAGTCATACCACACCTCACAGGGACTAGATACCCCAGTACAGTCATACCACCCCTCACAGGGACTAGATACTCTAGTACTGTCATACCACCCCTCACAGGGACTAGATACTCCAGTACTGTCATACCAACCCTCACAGGGACTAGATACTCCAGTACAGTCATACCACCCCTCACAGGGACTAGATACTCCAGTACAGTCATACCACCCCTCACAGGGACTAGATACCCCAGTACAGTCATACCACCCCTCACAGGGACTAGATACCCTAGTTCAGTCATACCACCCCTCACAGGGACTAGATACCCCAGTACAGTCATACCACCCCTCACAGGGACTAGATACTCCAGTACAGTCATACCACACCTCACAGGGACTAGATACTCCACTACAGTCATACCACTCCTCACAGGGACTAGATACTCCAGTACAGTCATACCACCCTCACAGGGACTAGATACCCCAGTACAGTCATACCACCCCTCACAGGGACTAGATACCCCAGTACAGTCATACCACCCCTCACAGGGACTAGATACCCCAGTACAGTCATACCACACCTCACAGGGACTAGATACTCCAGTACAGTCATACCACCCCTCACAGAGACTAGATACCCCAGTACAGTCATACCACACCTCACAGGGACTAGATACCCCAGTACAGTCATACCACACCTCACAGGGACTAGATATCCCAGTACAGTCATACCACACCTCACAGGGACTAGATACTCCAGTACAGTCATACCACCCACACAGGGACTAGATACTCCAGTACAGTCATACCACCCCTCACAGGGACTAGATACTCCAGTACAGTCATACCACCCACACAGGGACTAGATACTCCAGTACAGTCATACCACCCCTCACAGGGACTAGATACCCCAGTACAGTCATACCACCCCTCACAGGGACTAGATACTCCAGTACAGTCATACCACCCTCACAGGGACTAGATACTCCAGTACAGTCATACCACCCTCACAGGGACTAGATACCCCAGTACAGTCATACCACCCCTCACAGGGACTAGATACCCAAGTACAGTCATACCACCCCTCACAGTGACTAGATACCCCAGTACAGTCATACCACCCCTCACAGGGACTAGATACTCCAGTACAGTCATACCACCCTCACAGGGACTAGATACCCCAGTACAGTCATACCACCCTCACAGAGACTAGATACTCCAGTACAGTCATACCACCCCTCACAGGGACTAGATACTCCAGTACAGTCATACCACCCCTCACAGGGACTAGATACCCCAGTACAGTCATACCAGCCCTCACAGGGACTAGATTCTCCCGTACAGTCATACCACCCCTCACAGGGACTAGATACTCCAGTACAGTCATACCACCCCTCACAGGGACTAGATACTCCAGTACAGTCATACCACCCCTCACAGGGACTAGATACTCCAGTACAGTCATACCACCCACACAGGGACTAGATACTCCAGTACAGTCATACCACCCCTCACAGTGACTAGATACCCCAGTACAGTCATACCACCCCTCACAGGGACTAGATACTCCAGTACAGTCATACCACCCCTCACAGGGACTAGATACTCCAGTACAGTCATACCACCCCTCACAGGGACTAGATACTCCAGTACAGTCATACCACCCCTCACAGGGACTAGATACCCCAGTACAGTCATACCACACCTCACAGGGACTAGATACCCCAGTACAGTCATACCACCCCTCACAGAGACTAGATACCCCAGTACAGTCATACCACCCCTCACAGGGACTAGATACACCAGTACAGTCATACCACCCCTCACAGGGACTAGATTCTCCCGTACAGTCATACCACCCCTCACAGGGACTAGATACTCCAGTACAGTCATACCAGCCCTCACAGGGACTAGATTCTCCAGTACAGTCATACCACCCTCACAGGGACTAGATACTCCAATACAGTCATACCACCCCTCACAGGGATTAGATACCCCAGTACAGTCATACCACCCCTCACAGGGACTAGATACCCCAGTACAGTCATACCACCCCTCACAGGGACTAGATACCCCAGTACAGTCATACCACACCTCACAGGGACTAGATACCCCAGTACAGTCATACCACCCCTCACAGGGACTAGATACCCCAGTACAGTCATACCACCCCTCACAGGGACTAGATACTCCAGTACAGTCATACCACCCCTCACAGGGACTAGATACTCCAGTACAGTCATACCACCCCTCACAGGGACTAGATACCCCAGTACAGTCATACCACCCACACAGGGACTAGATACTCCAGTACAGTCATACCACCCCTCACAGGGACTAGATACCCCAGTACAGTCATACCACCCCTCACAGGGACTAGATACTCCAGTACAGTCATACCACCCCTCACAGGGACTAGATACTCCAGTACAGTCATACCACCCCTCACAGGGACTAGATACTCCAGTACAGTCATACCACCCCTCACAGAGACTAGATACCCCAGTACAGTCATACCACACCTCACAGGGACTAGATACCCCAGTACAGTCATACCACACCTCACAGGGACTAGATACCCCAGTACAGTCATACCACACCTCACAGGGACTAGATACTCCAGTACAGTCATACCACCCACACAGGGACTAGATACTCCAGTACAGTCATACCACCCCTCACAGGGACTAGATACTCCAGTACAGTCATACCACCCACACAGGGACTAGATACTCCAGTACAGTCATACCACCCCTCACAGGGACTAGATACCCCAGTACAGTCATACCACCCCTCACAGGGACTAGATACTCCAGTACAGTCATACCATCCCTCACAGGGACTAGATACCCCAGTACAGTCATACCATCCTCACAGAGACTAGATACTCCAGTACAGTCATACCACCCCTCACAGGGACTAGATACTCCAGTACAGTCATACCACCCCTCACAGGGACTAGATACCCCAGTACAGTCATACCAGCCCTCACAGGGACTAGATTCTCCCGTACAGTCATACCACCCCTCACAGGGACTAGATACTCCAGTACAGTCATACCACCCCTCACAGGGACTAGATACTCCAGTACAGTCATACCACCCCTCACAGGGACTAGATACTCCAGTACAGTCATACCACCCACACAGGGACTAGATACTCCAGTACAGTCATACCACGCCTCACAGGGACTAGATACCCCAGTACAGTCATACCACCCCTCACAGGGACTAGATACTCCAGTACAGTCATACCACCCCTCACAGGGACTAGATACACCAGTACAGTCATACCACACCTCACAGAGACTAGATACCCCAGTACAGTCATACCACCCCTCACAGGGACTAGATACACCAGTACAGTCATACCACCCCTCACAGGGACTAGATTCTCCCGTACAGTCATACCACCCCTCACAGGGACTAGATACTCCAGTACAGTCATACCAGCCCTCACAGGGACTAGATTCTCCAGTACAGTCATACCACCCTCACAGGGACTAGATACTCCAGTACAGTCATACCACCCCTCACAGGGATTAGATACCCCAGTACAGTCATACCACCCCTCACAGGGACTAGATACCCCAGTACAGTCATACCACCCCTCACAGGGACTAGATACCCCAGTACAGTCATACCACCCCTCACAGGGAGTAGATACCCCAGTACAGTCATACCACACCTCACAGGGACTAGATACCCCAGTACAGTCATACCACCCCTCACAGGGACTAGATACCCCAGTACAGTCATACCACCCCTCACAGGGACTAGATACTCCAGTACAGTCATACCACCCCTCACAGGGACTAGATACTCCAGTACAGTCATACCACCCCTCACAGGGACTAGATACCCCAGTTCAGTCATACCACCCACACAGGGACTAGATACTCCAGTACAGTCATACCACCCCTCACAGGGACTAGATACCCCAGTACAGTCATACCACCCCTCACAGGGACTAGATACTCCAGTACAGTCATACCACCCCTCACAGGGACTAGATACTCCAGTACAGTCATACCACCCATCACAGGGACTAGATACTCCAGTACAGTCATACCACCCCTCACAGGGACTAGATACCCCAGTACAGTCATACCACACCTCACAGGGACTAGATACCCCAGTACAGTCATACCACCCCTCACAGGGACTAGATACTCCAGTACAGTCATACCACCCCTCACAGGGACTAGATACTCCAGTACAGTCATACCACCCACACAGGGACTAGATACTCCAGTACAGTCATACCACCCTCACAGGGACTAGATACCCCAGTACAGTCATACCACCCCTTAAAGGGACTAGATACCCCAGTACAGTCATACCACACCTCACAGGGACTAGATACCCCAGTACAGTCATACCACCCCTCACAGGGACTAGATACCCCAGTACAGTCATACCACCCCTCACAGGGACTAGATACTCCAGTACAGTCATACCACCCCTCACAGGGACTAGATACTCCAGTACAGTCATACCACCCCTCACAGGGACTAGATACCCCAGTACAGTCATACCACCCACACAGGGACTAGATACTCCAGTACAGTCATACCACCCCTCACAGGGACTAGATACCCCAGTACAGTCATACCACCCCTCACAGGGACTAGATACTCCAGTACAGTCATACCACCCCTCACAGGGACTAGATACTCCAGTACAGTCATACCACCCCTCACAGGGACTAGATACTCCAGTACAGTCATACCACCCCTCACAGAGACTAGATACCCCAGTACAGTCATACCACACCTCACAGGGACTAGATACCCCAGTACAGTCATACCACACCTCACAGGGACTAGATACCCCAGTACAGTCATACCACACCTCACAGGGACTAGATACTCCAGTACAGTCATACCACCCACACAGGGACTAGATACTCCAGTACAGTCATACCACCCCTCACAGGGACTAGATACTCCAGTACAGTCATACCACCCACACAGGGACTAGATACTCCAGTACAGTCATACCACCCCTCACAGGGACTAGATACCCCAGTACAGTCATACCACCCCTCACAGGGACTAGATACTCCAGTACAGTCATACCATCCCTCACAGGGACTAGATACCCCAGTACAGTCATACCATCCTCACAGAGACTAGATACTCCAGTACAGTCATACCACCCCTCACAGGGACTAGATACTCCAGTACAGTCATACCACCCCTCACAGGGACTAGATACCCCAGTACAGTCATACCAGCCCTCACAGGGACTAGATTCTCCCGTACAGTCATACCACCCCTCACAGGGACTAGATACTCCAGTACAGTCATACCACCCCTCACAGGGACTAGATACTCCAGTACAGTCATACCACCCCTCACAGGGACTAGATACTCCAGTACAGTCATACCACCCACACAGGGACTAGATACTCCAGTACAGTCATACCACGCCTCACAGGGACTAGATACCCCAGTACAGTCATACCACCCCTCACAGGGACTAGATACTCCAGTACAGTCATACCACCCCTCACAGGGACTAGATACACCAGTACAGTCATACCACACCTCACAGAGACTAGATACCCCAGTACAGTCATACCACCCCTCACAGGGACTAGATACACCAGTACAGTCATACCACCCCTCACAGGGACTAGATTCTCCCGTACAGTCATACCACCCCTCACAGGGACTAGATACTCCAGTACAGTCATACCAGCCCTCACAGGGACTAGATTCTCCAGTACAGTCATACCACCCTCACAGGGACTAGATACTCCAGTACAGTCATACCACCCCTCACAGGGATTAGATACCCCAGTACAGTCATACCACCCCTCACAGGGACTAGATACCCCAGTACAGTCATACCACCCCTCACAGGGACTAGATACCCCAGTACAGTCATACCACCCCTCACAGGGAGTAGATACCCCAGTACAGTCATACCACACCTCACAGGGACTAGATACCCCAGTACAGTCATACCACCCCTCACAGGGACTAGATACCCCAGTACAGTCATACCACCCCTCACAGGGACTAGATACTCCAGTACAGTCATACCACCCCTCACAGGGACTAGATACTCCAGTACAGTCATACCACCCCTCACAGGGACTAGATACCCCAGTTCAGTCATACCACCCACACAGGGACTAGATACTCCAGTACAGTCATACCACCCCTCACAGGGACTAGATACCCCAGTACAGTCATACCACCCCTCACAGGGACTAGATACTCCAGTACAGTCATACCACCCCTCACAGGGACTAGATACTCCAGTACAGTCATACCACCCATCACAGGGACTAGATACTCCAGTACAGTCATACCACCCCTCACAGGGACTAGATACCCCAGTACAGTCATACCACACCTCACAGGGACTAGATACCCCAGTACAGTCATACCACCCCTCACAGGGACTAGATACTCCAGTACAGTCATACCACACCTCACAGGGACTAGATACTCCAGTACAGTCATACCACCCCTCACAGGGACTAGATACCCCAGTACAGTTATACAACACCTCACAGGGACTAGATACCCCAGTACAGTCATACCACCCCTCATAGGGACTAAATACTCCAGTACAGTCATACCACCCTCACAGCGACTAGATACCCCAGTACAGTCATACCACACCTCACAGGGACTAGATACCCCAGTACAGTCATACCACACCTCACAGGGACTAGATACTCCAGTACAGTCATACCACCCTCACAGGGACTAGATACCCCAGTACAGTCATACCACCCCTCACAGGGACTAGATACTCCAGTACAGTCATACCACCCTCACAGGGACTAGATACCCCAGTACAGTCATACCACCCCTTACAGGGACTAGATACTCCAGTACAGTCATACCACCCCTCACAGGGACTAGATACTCCAGTACAGTCATACCACCCCTCACAGGGACTAGATACTCCAGTACAGTCATACCACCCCTCACAGGGACTAGATACTCCAGTACAGTCATACCACCCACACAGGGACTAGATACTCCAGTACAGTCATACCACCCTCACAGGGACTAGATACCCCAGTACAGTCATACCACCCCTTAAAGGGACTAGATACTCCAGTACAGTCATACCACCCCTCACAGGGACTAGATACTCCAGTACAGTCATACCACACCTCACAGGGACTAGATACTCCAGTACAGTCATACCACCCCTTACAGGGACTAGATACTCCAGTACAGTCATACCACCCCTCACAGGGACTAGATACTCCAGTACAGTCATACCACCCCTCACAGGGACTAGATACTCCAGTACAGTCATACCACCCCTCACAGGGACTAGATACTCCAGTACAGTCATACCACCCACACAGGGACTAGATACTCCAGTACAGTCATACCACCCCTCACAGGGACTAGATACTCCAGTACAGTCATACCACCCCTCACAGGGACTAGATACCCCAGTACAGTCATAACACCCCTCACAGGGACTAGATACTCCAGTACAGTCATACCACCCCTCACATGGACTAGATACTCCAGTACAGTCATACCACCCCTCACAGGGACTAGATACCCCAGTACAGTCATACCACCCCTCACAGGGACTAGATACCCCAGTACTGTCATACCACCCCTCACAGGGACTAGATACCCCAGTACAGTCATACCACCCCTCACAGGGACTAGATACCCCAGTACAGTCATACCACCCCTCACAGGGACTAGATACTCCAGTACAGTCATACCACCCCTCACAGGGACTAGATACCCCAGTACAGTCATACCACCCCTCACAGGGACTAGATACTCCAGTACAGTCATACCACCCTCACAGGGACTAGATACCCCAGTACAGTCATACCACCCCTTACAGGGACTAGATACTCCAGTACAGTCATACCACCCCTCACAGGGACTAGATACTCCAGTACAGTCATACCACCCCTCACAGGGACTAGATACTCCAGTACAGTCATATACCACCCCTCACAGGGACTAGATACTCCAGTACAGTCATACCACCCCTCACAGGGACTAGATACTCCAGTACAGTCATACCACCCCTCACAGGGACTAGATACTCCAGTACAGTCATACCACCCCTCACAGGGACTAGATACCCCAGTACAGTCGTAACACCCCTCACAGGGACTAGATACTCCAGTACAGTCATACCACCCCTCACAGGGACTAGATACATCAGTACAGTCATACCACCCCTCACAGGGACTAGATACCCCAGTACAGTCATACCACCCCTCACAGGGACTAGATACTCCAGTACAGTCATACCACCCCTCACAGGGACTAGATACTCCACTACAGTCATACCACCCCTCACAGGGACTAGATACTCCACTACAGTCATACCACCCCTCACAGGGACTAGATACTCCAGTACAGTCATACCACCCCTCACAGGGACTAGATACTCCAGTACAGTCATATACCACCCCTCACAGGGACTAGATACTCCAGTACAGTCATACCACCCCTCACAGGGACTAGATACTCCAGTACAGTCATACCACCCCTCACAGGGACTAGATACTCCAGTACAGTCATACCACCCCTCACAGGGACTAGATACCCCAGTACAGTCATAACACCCCTCACAGGGACTAGATACTCCAGTACAGTCATACCACCCCTCACAGGGACTAGATACATCAGTACAGTCATACCACCCCTCACAGGGACTAGATACCCCAGTACAGTCATACCACCCCTCACAGGGACTAGATACTCCAGTACAGTCATACCACCCCACACAGGGACTAGATACCCAAGTACAGTCATACCACACCTCACAGGGACTAGATACTCCAGTACAGTCATACCACACCTCACAGGGACTAGATACTCCAGTACAGTCATACCACCCCTCACAGGGACTAGATACTCCAGTACAGTCATACCACCCCTCACAGGGACTAGATACCCCAGTACAGTCATACCACCCTCACAGGGACTAGATACCCCAGTACTGTCATACCACCCCTCACAGGGACTAGATACCCCAGTACAGTCATACCACCCCTCACAGGGACTATATACCCCTGTACAGTCATACCACCCCTCACAGGGACTAGATACTCCAGTACAGTCATACCACCCCTCACAGGGACTAGAT
This sequence comes from Mimachlamys varia, assembly GCA_947623455.1. NCBI lineage: Eukaryota > Metazoa > Mollusca > Bivalvia > Pectinida > Pectinidae > Mimachlamys > Mimachlamys varia. The sequence continues at coordinate 1,950,880 of OX392531.1, read as the reverse complement.
ACTCCAGTACAGTCATACCACCCCACACAGGGACTAGATACTCCAGTACAGTCATACCACCCCTCACAGAGACTAGATACCCCAGTACAGTCATACCACCCCTCACAGGGACTAGATACTCCAGTACAGTCATACCACCCCTCACAGGGACTAGATACCAAACCACCCCTCACAGGGACTAGATACTCCAGTACAGTCATACCACCCCTCACAGGGACTAGATACCCCAGTACAGTCATACCACCCCTCACAGGGACTAGATACTCCAGTACAGTCATACCACCCTCACGGGGACTAGATACCCCAGTACAGTCATACCACCCCTCACAGAGACTAGATACTCCACTACAGTCATACCACCCCTCACAAAGACTAGATACCCCAGTACAGTCATACCACCCTCACAGGGACTAGATACCCAAGTACAGTCATACCACCCCTCACAGGGACTAGATACTCCAGTACAGTCATACCACCCCTCACAGGGACTAGATACTCCAGTACAGTCATACCACCCCTCACAGGGACTAGATACTCCAGTACAGTCATACCACCCCTCACAGGGACTAGATACTCCAGTACAGTCAAACCACCCCTCACAGGGACTAGATACCCAAGTACAGTCATACCACCCCTCACAGGGACTAGATACTCCAGTACAGTCATACCACCCATCACAAGGACTACATACTCCAGTACAGTCATACAACCCCTCACAGGGACTAGATACTCCAGTACAGTCATACCACCCCTCACAGGGACTAGATACCCCAGTACAGTCATACCACCCCTCACAGGGACTAGATACTCCAGTACAGTCATACCACACCTCACAGGGACTAGATACTCCAGTACAGTCATACCACCCCTCACAGGGACTAGATACACCCGTACAGTCATACCACACCTCACAGGGACTATATACTCCAGTACAGTCATACCACCCCTCACAGGGACTAGATACTCCAGTACAGTCATACCACCCCTCACAGGGACTAGATACCCCAGTACAGTCATACCACCCCTCACAGGGACTAGATACTCCAGTACAGTCATACCACCCCTCACAGGGACTAGATACTCCAGTACAGTCATACCACTCCTCACAGGGACTAGATACCCCAGTACAGTCATACCACCCTCACAGGGACTAGATACTCCAGTACAGTCATACCACCCCTCACAGGGACTAGATACCCCAGTACAGTCATACCACCCCTCACAGGGACTAGATACTCCAGTACAGTCATACCACCCCTCACAGGGACTAGATACCCCAGTACAGTCATACCACACCTCACAGGGACTATATACTCCAGTACAGTCATAACACCCCTCACAGGGACTAGATACCCCAGTACAGTCACACCACCCTCACAGGGACTAGATACTCCAGTACAGTCATACCACTTCTCACAGGGACTAGATACTCCAGTACAGTCATACCACCCCTCACAGGGACTAGATACTCCAGTACAGTCATACCACCTGGGTGAGGCATTGTGTAGATATGAAAATGAAATCACTCTTTCACTCGCACCCACATTGTGAACTTTGACCTTGATCAAAGATATCACTTTACGGGGTGTTTTGTCTACACTCCTTTTCACTGACCTAATAATCTTTATTTGGGGTTAAAGTTTGCTTATAAAATGAGATGGTCAGATTTGGTAGAGCGGACTAGTATAGAGAGATTGTGGTATCCAGAATTGTCTTGTTATTGTTGGGTTTGTTAAGAGTAAAACCATGTGACTTTTTGAAGCAAATAGCCATCTTGTTTTATACACTTGATATAAATAGTAAAGGAAGTAAATATTTAGTTTCCACCTGCCCCTACAGATGGCGCTGACGGAGACGGAGAAAAAGGCCTACTTCCAGGAGGCTGGTTTGTACTGGGTCTACCCAAGCCTTCCTTGGATGAAACTCTTCCCAAGAATTACCCCTGATGCTAAATTAAGGTATTTCAATATTTATATTGTAAAAAGGGGGTACTTACAATGTAGGTTAGGGGGTATGTAGTAATCACTTTGTATGTCATGCAGTGACCACTTTGGGAATAAAAAGCTTGTGTACAAGAATTCTCTTGAACCTCTTGACAGATTTAGTGGGTGGGCATTTTAATTTCAGATTTTGACCCAATTATAAGGCAGTTGTGCCCCCTTATGTGAAAAACTTGTTTTGAGATCTTTTGAGTTCTAATAATCCTAACGCCTATCATAATTGTTTACAACATATTTCGTAAATTAAACATCCATAGAAAGAAGTATTTGTGAAATCAAACGTACCATGTTATATTTGTTTACATGACTTGTGCGCATGCACAATCTACACGTGTTCGTGCCAGATGGTCATTGGTGCAATTTTCGTGCTATATTTAACGTTGCTGTATTTGACAAGGTCTTTCCTAAAACTTGAATTGACCACACTGGACATTGGCTACATATTATCTAATTATCAATTACGGATTCTTTTGACTGAATGTTTGTATTTTTTATCTTAGTTAAATTAATAAAATGTTGGTTGACTTAATTGCCCCTTTAATGTGAAATTAAAGATAAAGAATTTCTCAAAAAAATTCCTATTTCTGTAAGTTGATCTCAAGGTCAAGGTCAGTTAAGGATTATAAACTACCAGCATCTATGGGGGTATTAGTTATCCTACGGATGACAAATCTGGTTTGTTCAGTATTGTAAAATTGTGGCAAATTGTTTCCATAAATAGAATGGTTATGGCCCTTCTCAGCTATTAATGATTAGCTTAATTTGGACATCACCTTTGGTCAGTCAATAGCGAGAGTAGACAAAGTTATGAAAACACAAATTGAAAAGTCAATGACACTGAACACCCCATACTTCTCTCATGGTGTCAGTGGGAGCATGTGGGTTACATTGACACATTTAGTTTTTGCTGAAAATGATTTTAATTTTTATTGTTTCCTTATGCAGGACAGCCAATATAGGACTGCTGGATAACCTGGTGCAGACAGCGTTACAGTCAGACTGGTAAGAGGCTTTAATTTCATTTTTTGTGTCGCCTGCTAAAAGCAAGCGACATAATACATGTGTATATGACATATGCAGAGAGGTTTTCATGCACTAACTTGAGATCCCCTGAGCAGATCCAGTTCAAACTTCATACAGTGCGCATGCCTCCTTTAATTATTAAAATTGCTTGCTTCAGATTACTTTCAGGTTTGATGGTCAAAGGTCACTGCTGCTGTAAATAGAAAATTGTTTTCCATGTGATAATTCAAGTTCGCTTTGGTCGATCAAACTCAATCTTACTAAAAGTCATTTGTTCTATGTGACAGGACAGAGAGCTTCACGTTTTGGCCTATGGGCCTATCGCTTGTTCTATGTGACAAGACAGAGAGCTTCACGTTTTGGCCTATGGGCCTATCGCTTGTTCTATGTGACAAGACAGAGAGCTTCACGTTTTGGCCTATGGGCCTATCGCTTGTTCTATGTGAAAGGACAGAGAGCTTCACATTTTTCCCTATGGGACTGTCGTTTGTTCTATGTGACAGGACAGAGAGCTTCACGTTTTGGCCTATGGGCCTATCGCTTGTTCTATGTGACAGGACAGAGAGCTTCACATTTTTCCCTATGGGACTGTCGTTTGTTCTATGTGACAGGACAGAGAGCTTCACGTTTTGGCCTATGGGCCTATCGCTTGTTCTATGTGACAGGACAGAGAGCTTCACATTTTTCCCTATGGGCCTGTCGTTTGTTCAATATTACAGTTTTAGTACAGCTGAATTTACTCGGGTGACTGGTGTTTGTTCTATGTTACAGGACAGAGAGCTTCACCTCAGTGTTCCATCAGTTACGTGCCCAGCACTGCCCATACTTCTATGTTTGTACCCATCAATTCTCTGTTCTGTTCCGAGCATCAGCCGTGGCGGGGCAGACCAATCTTAGTGCACTCATCACCCCGACAACCAGGGGCATGAGGGAGTCCTTGAAAGGGGAAGGTAAGACAAATCTTAGTGCACTCATCACCCTGACAACCAGGGGCATGAGAGAGTCCTTGAAAGAGGAAGGTAAGACAAATCTTAGTGCACTCATCACCCTGACAACCAGGGGCATGAGAGAGTCCTTGAAAGGGGAAGGTAAGACAAATCTTAGGGCACTCATCACCCCGACAACCAGGGGCATGAGGGAGTCCTTGAAAGGGGAAGGTAAGACAAATCTTAGTGCACTCATCACCCCGACAACCAGGGGCATGAGAGAGTCCTTGAAAGGGGAAGGTAAGACCAATCTTAGTGCAATCATCACCCTGACAACCAGGGGCATGAGGGAGTCCTTGAAAGGGGAGGGTAAGACAAATCTTAGGGCACCCATCACCCTGACAACCAGGGGTATGAGGGAGTCCTTAAAAGGGGAAGGTAAGACAAATCTTAGTGCACCCATCACCCTGACAACCAGGGGCATGAGGGAGTCCTTGAAAGGGGAAGGTAAGACAAATCTTAGTGCACCCATCACCCTGACAACCAGGGGTATGAGGGAGTCCTTGAAAGGGGAAGGTAAGACCAATCTTAGTGCACTCATCACCCTGACAACCAGGGGTATGAGAGAGTTCTTGAAAGGGGAAGATAAGACAAATCTTAGTGCACTCATCACCCTGACAACCAGAACCATGAGGGAGTCCTTGAAAGGGGAAGGTAAGACAAATCTTAGTGCACTCATCACCCTCACAACTAGGGGTATGAGGGAGTCCTTGAAAGGGGAAGGTAAGACCAATCTTAGTGCACCCATCACCCTGACAACCAGGGGCATGAGAGAGTCCTTGAAAGGGGAAGGTAAGACAAATCTTAGTGCACTCATCACCCCGACAACCAGGGGCATGAGAGAGTTCTTGAAAGGGGAAGGTAAGACAAATCTTAGTGCACTCATCACCCTGACAACCAGGGGCATGAGGGAGTCCTTGAAAGGGGAAGGTAAGACCAATCTTAGTGCACTCATCACCCTGACAACCAGGGGTATGAGGGAGTCCTTGAAAGGGGAAGGTAAGACCAATCTTAGTGCACTCATCACCCTGACAACCAGGGGCATGAGAGAGTCCTTGAAAGGGGAAGGTAAGACAAATCTTAGGGCACCCATCACCCTGACAACCAGGGGCATGAGAGAGTCCTTGAAAGGGGAAGGTAAGACCAATCTTAGTGCACTTATCACCCCGACAACCAGGGGTATGAGGGAGTCCTTGAAAGGGGAAGGTAAGACCAATCTTAGTGCACTCATCACCCTGACAACCAGGGGCATGAGGGAGTTCTTGAAAGGGGAAGGTAAGACCAATCTTAGTGCACTCATCACCCTGACAACCAGGGGCATGAGAGAGTCCTTGAAAGGGGAAGGTAAGACAAATCTTACTGCACTCATCACCTTGACAACCAGGGGTATGAGGGAGTCCTTGAAAGGGGAAGGTAAGACTAATCTTAGTGCACTCATCATCCGACAACCAGGGGTATGAGGGAGTCCCTGAAAGGGGAAGGTAAGACCAATCTTAGTGCACTCATCACCCTGACAACCAGGGGCATGAGGGAGTCCCTGAAAGGGGAAGGTAAGACAAACCTTAGTGCATCATCACCCTGACAACCAGGGGTATGAGGGAGTCCTTGAAAGGGGAAGGTAAGACTTATCTTAGTGCAATCATCACCCTGACAACCAGGGGCATGAGAGAGTCCTTGAAAGGGGAAGGTAAGACAAATCTTAGTGCACTCATCACCCTGACAACCAGGGGCATGAGAGAGTCCTTGAAAGGGGAAGGTAAGACTTATCTTAGTGCACTCATCACCCTGACAACCAGGGGCATGAGAGAGTCCTTGAAAGGGGAAGGTAAGACAAATCTTAGTGCACTCATCACCCTGACAACCAGGGGCATGAGAGAGTCCTTGAAAGAGGAAGGTAAGACAAATCTTAGTGCACTCATCACCCTGACAACCAGGGGCATGAGAGAGTCCTTGAAAGGGGAAGGTAAGACAAATCTTAGGGCACTCATCACCCCGACAACCAGGGGCATGAGGGAGTCCTTGAAAGGGGAAGGTAAGACAAATCTTAGTGCACTCATCACCCCGACAACCAGGGGCATGAGAGAGTCCTTGAAAGGGGAAGGTAAGACCAATCTTAGTGCAATCATCACCCTGACAACCCTGTCATTTGTCGTCTGCCTCAGTTATCTTTTCCTACTCTTTGTCCTTGATTGGCCAGATCAGGGTTTGCAAGGGCCTTTTAAAGCCTTGATAAGCCCTTGAATCTGTTTCACCTTATCTGTATGAAACTGGTAATTTAGCTTAGGAATTTTATATTAAATGTTTTAATATGCATTTGATAAAATAACATTTGCATGTTTCTCAACATATTGTATGTATTATTTAGGGGTGACTATTGAGAACAATTTTACCATTGCAATAGTATTACGATAGTCAGAATTACTATTACGGTAGAATTGCGATATCAACAAACTATTGCGATAATATTGCGATAGTCATTGATACCCGAAATATTTAAAAAAAAAAATTGTATTTAAAATGACAAAAGTAGCTTAGTTTACTCAGTTTAAGCCAAGATATTTTTAGTCCATTTAAATTTGCATAATGAGTAAATTATACATATTTTCGTAGTATTCACTCAAGAGTTTCAAATTAACCAACTACATTAAAACTTCTTGATGAATATTTGTTTAAATGATGCCATTTAGGTAATGAAATACCACTGTTGAAATTATACATACTATTGCGATTGTCTATTGCTTTGCCATTTTACTATTGTGATAGAACTATTGGGTGTGGTACACTATTGCGATAGAACTATTGGGTGGTACACTATTGGGATAGAACTATTGGGTGGTACACTATTGTGATAGAACTATTGGGTGGTACACTATTGTGATAGAACTATTGGGTGGTACACTATTGTGATAGAACTATTGGGTGGTACACTATTGGGATAGAACTATTGGGTGGTACACTATTGTGATAGAACTATTGGGTGGTACACTATTGGGATAGAACTATTGGGTGGTACACTATTGTGATAGAACTATTGGGTGGTACACTATTGCGATAGAACTATTGGGTGGTACACTATTGGGATAGAACTATTGGGTGGTACACTATTGTGATAGAACTATTGGGTGGTACACTATTGTGATAGAACTATTGGGTGGTACACTATTGTGATAGAACTATTGGGTGGTACACTATTGGGATAGAACTATTGGGTGGTACACTATTGGGATAGAACTATTGGGTGGTACACTATTGGGATAGAACTATTGGGTGGTACACTATTGTGATAGAACTATTGGGTGGTACACTATTGGGATAGAACTATTGGGTGGTACACTATTGTGATAGAACTATTGGGTGGTACACTATTGGGATAGAACTATTGGGTGGTACACTATTGTGATAGAACTATTGGGTGGTACACTATTGGGATAGAACTATTGGGTGGTACACTATTGGGATAGAACTATTGGGTGGTACACTATTGTGATAGAACTATTGGGTGGTACACTATTGTGATAGAACTATTGGGTGGTACACTATTGTGATAGAACTATTGGGTGGTACACTATTGGGATAGAACTATTGGGTGGTACACTATTGGGATAGAACTATTGGGTGGTACACTATTGGGATAGAACTATTGGGTGGTACACTATTGTGATAGAACTATTGGGTGGTACACTATTGTGATAGAACTATTGGGTGGTACACTATTGTGATAGAACTATTGGGTGGTACACTATTGGGATAGAACTATTGGGTGGTACACTATTGTGATAGAACTATTGGGTGGTACACTATTGGGATAGAACTATTGGGTGGTACACTATTGGGATAGAACTATTGGGTGGTACACTATTGGGATAGAACTATTGGGTGGTACACTATTGTGATAGAACTATTGGGTGGTACACTATTGGGATAGAACTATTGGGTGGTACACTATTGTGATAGAACTATTGGGTGGTACACTATTGTGATAGAACTATTGGGTGGTACACTATTGCGATAGAACTATTGGGTGGTACACTATTGCGATAGAACTATTGGGTGGTACACTATTGCGATAGAACTATTGGGTGGTACACTATTGCGATAGAACTATTGGGTGGTACACTATTGCGATAGAACTATTGGGTGGTACACTATTGCGATAGAACTATTGGGTGGTACACTATTGGGATAGAACTATTGGGTGGTACACTATTGCGATAGAACTATTGGGTGGTACACTATTGCGATAGAACTATTGGGTGGTACACTATTGCGATAGAACTATTGGGTGGTACACTATTGCGATAGAACTATTGGGTGGTACACTATTGCGATAGAACTATTGGGTGGTACACTATCGCAATGCATCAATAGTTCAATGTATTGTTACACCCCTAGTATTTTTGTAATCTGATCAAATTCAATTTTTCTTTATCAATTAATTGCTAATTCATTTTCGAGAAAAAAAGGGGGGAACAATCTCAAAAATACAGTAATAACATCATATTTTAACCATGAAATTGTTTTTTTTAAAGTATGGGAAGTTATATCCTGAGGAAACTCAACAGGTGTTCATGTGATACCCTTGTTGTTGTGCAGTGCTGTGTTATTTAGCAAAGAAATAAAGAAATAGTGATTTGCTGACTTCATATTTTATTACAGATATATCTTTCACTTTGCCTGTACTGGAACACAGAAAAAACTGCATCAACTCGGAGAATGACTCAGAAATAGCAAAGAAACAAGGAACTCAGTAAGTAATGATAGTGTCATCTATCATAGGGAGTTAGTACATCTGTCATAGGGAGTTAGTACATCTATCACAGGGAGTTAGTACATAGTATACAGTTGATTTATGATCATGCCCTTTCAGTCAGTAGTCGAGGGTTTTGGGACCTGGTGAACTATTTCCCAAGGCTGACGGCGTCAGCAAATAGTTGATTGGGATGGTCCCTACACCTGGGGGAAAGCCCTCGACAAAATGTTGATCGGGATGGTCCCTACACCTGGGGGAAAGCCCTCGGGATGGTCCCTACACCTGGGGGAAAGCCCCCCACAAAAAGTTGATTGGAATGGTCCCTACACCTGGGCGAAATCCCTTGACAAAAAGTTCATCGGGGTGGTCCCTACACCTGGGGAAAGCCCTCAACAAAAAGTTGATCGGGGTGGTCCCTACACCTAGGGGAAAGCCCCCGACAGAAAAGTTGATCGGGATGGTCCCTACACCTGGGCGAAAGCCCTCGGGATGGTCCCTACACCCGGGGGAAAGCCCTCTACAAAATTTGATTGGGATGGTCCCAACACCTGGGAGAAAGCCCTTGGGATAGTCCCTACACCTTGAGGAAAGCCCTTGGGATAGTCCCTACACCTTGGGGAAAGCCCT